>OX419750.1:15422900-16758000 GCA_948477245.1 Thumatha senex | reverse complement strand
GAGCGACGGCGCTTGGTACAATGCACGTGGATCTGCAGTGGGCACGGGTACTGGACCAGTCACCATTGGTTCAGTGCTCACGCTGTTTGGGGTACGGACATACCAAGAGATATTGCACGGAAACAGCAGATACATGTAGCCACTGTGGGGGTCCCCATCTGAAGGTAAATTGCTTTCACGGAGCATAACGCCTTTAGTGACGAATGTCCCGTCCGCAAGCGCTGGGAGTCGATAGCCAGGTCCACCATAGCATATTGCTAAGGACGGAATGGCAAAAGACTCGGCGTATCGCGTGTTCCAGGCAAACTTAATGAAGAAAAAACTAGCCACGGAAGAATTAATTATTGAGGCATCCAAGCAAAAAGCGGTGGCAGCCCTAATCCAAGAGCCCTACGTCGGCGCCGGCCGGAGTATGAGGAACTACCCAGGAGTGAGGGTTTTTCAGAAGGACACGCCAGGAGAGGGTACCGTCAAGGCGGCAATTGCCGTCTTTGATGCCAGTATTGACATCACACAATACCCAACACTCACCACAAATAACATCACAGTGGTGGGGATGAAGACCAGCGCGTGGGAGCTCACACTGGTCTCCTTCTACTTCGAGCCGGACAAACCGATAGGGCCATACATACGTGAATTAAAAAACACCGTCGGAAGCCTTGGACTGGGGAAGATTATTCTCGGGGGAGATGCCAATGCCTGGAACACGTGGTGGGGCAGCGCACAGGGGGACGACCGAGGTGAAGAAGTGCAGGAGATGATGGACGAGCTCAGCCTCCAACTGCTAAACGTAGGACAAACTCCGACCTTTGACACCATTAGAGGTGGTCAACGATTCCGCAGCCATGTGGACATCACCTTTTGCTCCACAAATATTCTAGACCTAGTAGAGGGGTGGAGAGTGGAAGAGAATCTCACGAGCTCGGATCATAATATGATCGTCTTCGATATTAAACTAAAGAGAGCCAGGGGAACGAATATCCGCCGAACAACTAGGAAATACAACACCTGAAAGGCAAACTGGGAACAGTTTAACGACAAATTAACCGAGTTAAGAGCTAGCACTTTGCAAACGATAGACATCGATAACATTCAAAGTAAAGAAGAAATCGACAAAGCGGTGGAAAATATCAATAAGATGATCGCCACTGCCTGTGCTAGCTCTATCCCAACAAAGAAACTGGACCAAAAGATTGCGATCCCATGGTGGTCCGAGGAACTCGCCAGAAAGAAAAAGGAGGTAACCACCAGGAGGCGCCGCATAAGTTATGCGGCGTCTGCGCGAAGAGCAAAAGTCGTGAGTGACTACCTGCAAAGCAAGGAGGAATACGAAGAAGAGGCGAAAAAGGCCCAAATCAAGAGTTGGAAGGAGTTCTGCTCTAAGCAGGACCGTGAAGGGATGTGGGAAGGGATTTACAGGGTGATTGGGAGAACCGCGAAGAGAGCCGAGGACGTACCCCTGGAACTGAATGGCGTGGTTCTAAACGCGGAAGAATCGGCACAACTATTAGCCAACACCTTCTACGCAGATGATTCCGAAGCCGATGATACCGACGACCACAAACGACTGAGAGAGAGAGCTGGAAGACTGAGCAGGGAAATATGCCAAGAAGTGCAGGACCCCCAGTTCACAATGGTCGAACTTGAAAAGGCAGCTCGGTCATTTAACCCAAAGAAGGCACCCGGCGCAGATGGATTTACGGCCGACATCTGTAAACACGCCATCAGAAACGAGCCTGAGCTATTCCTTACCCTTGCAAATAAATGCCTAAAATTTCGCCATTTCCCCACGACATGGAAGGAAGCGACTGTTGTCGCGCTTCGGAAACCGGGAAAGGACACCTACTCGCAACCTAAATCATACAGACCTATAGGACTTCTTCCTGTAATGGGGAAAATACTCGAGAAGATGATAATGTCGAGACTTCGACACCATCTCCACTCGAGTATGAGTACCCATCAATACGGTTTCATGCCGTAGAGGAGCTGCGAGGACGCCCTCTATACCCTCACTCAACACATTAGATCTAAGCTGAGCCAAAAGAAGATAATCACACTAGTGTCCTTAGATATAGAGGGCGCTTTTGACAGCGCATGGTGGCCCGCAATCCCAGTGCGACTAGCGGAGGAGAAATGCCTGGAAGGACTCAGAGGGATACTCTATAGTTACCTGGAGGACCGACGGGTACGAGTAAGGTATGCAGGGAAGGAATATAGCAAAAGAACTAGAAAGGGTTGCGTCCAGGGCTCTATTGGCGGACCAGTCCTCTGGAATCTTCTGTTGGATCCTTTACTTAAGGGCCTTGAGGACAGGGGCGACTACGTACAAGCCTTTGCCGATGACGTCGTCCTGGTCTTTCACGGAGATACAGGAAGGGAAATCGAAGCACGTGCCAATGCCGCTCTCGACTATGTCCAGGCGTGGGGTGCTAGAAAAGGTAAAGTTCGCTCCCCATAAAACCAACGCGATGGTATTGACGCGGAAAATGCAGTATGACACACCGCGCCTGAATATGGGAGGGATCGGCATTGGTATATCAGACGAGATTAAAATTCTCGGCCTTATAATCGACAATAAATTGACCTTTAATGCACATGTAAAAAACGTGTGCACTAGGGTCCAAAACTTGTACAAACAACTGACCAGGGCGGCAAAGGCAAGTTGGGGACTTCACCCGGAGATTATACATACAATCTACACTGCAACAGTAGAACCGATAGTGTTGTACGCCGCCAGCGTGTGGGAGCCGGCCGTGGGGAAGCTGTGTATTCGTAGGAAGCTAAGCTTCATACAACGTAGTTTTGCTCAAAAGATTTGTAAAGCGTACAGGACCGTTTCTCTTAACGCAGCACTAACGCTCGCAGGGTTGCTACCCTTGGACATACGAGTGAAAGACGCAGCACTACTCTATAAAGCCAGGAGAGGCGAACCAATACAAAATCTGCCAGGTAGAGAGATTGAAACGATCACTTCAGCCTTGGAAAAACCTCATCCAGCCCAACATATTAAGCTAGAGTTCATGAGTTTGGAGACCGCAGAACAGGTTGAGGCTACAGGATACTGCGAAGTTCAAATTTACACTGACGGCAGCAAGATTGAGGGAAAGGTCGGAGCCGGCTCTTCTTCCCGTGCGCAGTGGCGGCGTATAGCATTACACGGAAATACACACCAGACAGATACACAACGCAGGACCTAACGGGGCACGGTGGATTCTCCGAGTACTTGACCCGTTTCAAGCGCAAAGTGAGTCCATCGTGCACCTGTGATCCGGATGTAGAAGAAACAGTGCCCTACCTATTAGTAGATTGCCCAGTCTTCTCAAGACAACGGTACAACATTGAATACAACATAAATACTAGAATAACAATTAATAATTTAAGTACAATCATGGCAGGATAATAAAAATATGAGACCAAAATTTTTAGAATTTAGTACAGAAATCTGTAAAATAGTAAACACAAGGAATAAAGACAACTAAATGTGAATACAACAACATAATATAAGATTATGTTGTATGTAACATAAAATAAGTAAATATAGAATTAAGAACATTTAATCCGACGTGCACTGGTGTCAGCTGGTGTCCCCTGCGTGTAGGAAGCTAAGCTTCATACAACGTAGTTTTGCTCAAAAGATTTGTAAAGCGTACAGGACCGTTTCTCTTAACGCAGCACGAACGCTCGCAGGGTTGCTACCCTTGGACATACGAGTGAAAGACGCAGCACTACTCTATAAAGCCAGGAGAGGCGAACCAATACAAAATCTGCCAGGTAGAGAGATTGAAACGATCACTTCAGCCTTGGAAAAACCTCATCCAGCCCAACATATTAAGCTAGAGTTCATGAGTTTGGAGACCGCAAAACAGGTTGAGGCTACAGGATACTGCGAAGTTCAAATTTACACTGACGGCAGCAAGATTGAGGGAAAGGTCGGAGCCGGCTCTTCTTCCCGTGCGCAGTGGCGGCGTATAGCATTACACGGAAATACACACCAGACAGATACACAACGCAGGACCTAACGGGGCACGGTGGATTCTCCGAGTACTTGACCCGTTTCAAGCGCAAAGTGAGTCCATCGTGCACCTGTGATCCGGATGTAGAAGAAACAGTGCCCCACCTATTAGTAGATTGCCCAGTCTTCTCAAGACAACGGTACAACATTGAATACAACATAAATACTAGAATAACAATTAATAATTTAAGTACAATCATGGCAGGATAATAAAAATATGAGACCAAAATTTTTAGAATTTAGTACAGAAATCTGTAAAATAGTAAACACAAGGAATAAAGACAACTAAATGTGAATACAACAACATAATATAAGATTATGTTGTATGTAACATAAAATAAGTAAATATAGAATTAAGAACATTTAATCCGACGTGCACTGGTGTCAGCTGGTGTCCCCTGCGTGCTCGAGCCGCCGGGTCTGTCCCGCGCGGACGGCAAGAGACCGGATGGTTTGACCCTCGTGCCTTGGCAGAATGGCAAGTGCCTGGTATGGGACGCAACATGCGTCAGCACTTTTGCCGCCAGTCACCTTTTTCGTACCGTCCACTCACCAGCGGCCGCAGCGGAAGATGCCGCTCTCAAAAAGCGACAAAAGTACGCAGTGATGGAGGTCGGTCCTGGGAGAGGATGTCCGTATCGCCAGGACGGAGAAGTGCGCGGAGCTGCGCATCTCCGGTATAGGCGACGGCTTTGTGGCCACAAAGCAAGTGGTTGCGCGGAAGGTGGCGGACGTAGGAGGGTGCGCCACCACCAGTGTCGTCGTTGGTGACGTTGTTCGCCTGGCAGGCAGGGAGGGCACGGCGTGGGTCAAGAGCCCGATCGCAGCGGCCAAAAAAGTCACACATGGCCGTCCTCTCACGATCGGATGGTCCCGCGCCCGTGCGGTCTTTCTGGAAGTCAGACCGCAGCGCTGCTTCCGCTGCTTGGAGGTGGGGCACGTAGGAGCCCGGTGCGCTGCGGGAGTGGACCGCAGCGCACTTGTACGGGGAGAGCCCTGCACCTTGTGTTACTGGAGTTGAGTTAGGGAGGAGTGTTGAGTACCGACCGACGGTGTGCGAGGTTTCACTGATTAAAACAACGTTTACCGTACGAGGTGTTTATTGGTACTAAAGAAATGAATACTTATGATACTTAATTACATTGTCGGGTTGTGCTAGCGTTGCATATTAACAATACATATGCAAATGTACGGGTTTGCCCGTACAGTGCTGGACGTACGCATCAGCCCACACAGGTTTCAGAGGAGGTGATGGACATCGCCCAAAACTAAATGGCTCCCATCTCGGTACTGCAGGCCAACGTCGGTAACTGTGCGGCGGCCCAAGATCTGCTGCTTCAGTCTGTCGCACAGTTACAGGCGACTGTGGCTATAGTCGCCGAACCGTACGCAGTTCGCGCCCGCGACAACTGGGCTGGCAGCCGCGACGAGTTGGTGGCTATCGTCTCCCAGCGGGGTGCTTTTGATAGGGTGCTCCAGGGACGCGGTTGCGTCCTTATTAGATACTACAAAACTAAATCAAAAGAAAATAAAATAAAGTACAAGACATATTCAAACCTGTTAAAGCGATGTATGTATCAATCGCAAAAGTTAATTAGTCAAAAATTCATATCGCAAGCTCAAAATAAGTGTAAAGCAGCTTGGAGCGTAATAAAGGACGATACCAACACAAACACGATAGATTTTATTGATGAGATCAAGTTCGAAGACCAAACTATCGTCGAACCAGACCAAATAGCACATCACTTTAAAAATTATTTTATAGATATGACAAAAGCGTCTAAAAGTACTCCAAATACAAATACGGTTTCCATACAAAATAGTCTCTTCTTGGAGCCGTTCTGTGTTCTAGGGGTGCTTAAAATCATTCGAGAGCTAAAAAAATAGCAACTCGGTAGGCTACGATGGAACCGCCACGGCGATTTTTAAAAAATCTGCTCATGTAATCGCCCCCATTATAACCTACCTCATAAATTTATCCTTCGAGATGGGTGCATTCCCGAAGCGCTTAAAGAGGTCTCTAGTGAAGCCTCTTTACAAGAGGGGTGAAAAAAATGACATGGCAAACTATAGACCAATTACGCTGATTCCTGTATTATCGAAAATATTCGAAAAGGCTATGCATATTAGACTAACTCAGTTTTAAGAAAAATATAAAGTAATCAAATCGGAACAATACGGATTTCAAAAGGGTAACTCCACTACATTGGCGGCTTTCAATCTAGTGCATAAGATAACTTCATACGTTGACAAAAAGTTCCAACTTTAGCAATTTTTTTTGACATGTCGAATGCTTTTGATTTTGTTTCACACACTCTTTTATTACAAAAGCTGAATAATTATGGAATTCGGGGTCATGCGTTTTCGTGGCTAAAATCGTACCTGACAGACAACGCGTAGAAATAAGTTGTGTGGATAACAATTTAAATAAAACCCAGAGCAGGTCACCATATGCAATAAATAGATATGGAGTACCAAAATTCATAAATTTGTAAATGCTCTCAGTAGACTAAGACGCACATCGTCGTTATCAACTGCCCTTTTAGATTACCATGGCTATGTAGGCTCGGTTTTACGTTATGGACTGATTCTATGGGGCAACTCTACGGAAGTGAGCAGAGTCTTTCTATCACAGAAACGATGTATTAGGGCCATAGCTGGAATACCACCTGATGAGTCTTGTAAACCCTTCTTTATAAAATATAAAATACTAACTTTAGCTTCGATGTATATTTACGAAACAAGTGTATTTGTAAAAAAAAATCAGCACTTGTTCATTTCAGCGAAAGATGCATTTCCTCGAAATACGAGAAATTCTAGCAGGCTCGTACTTGAATTCATACCTAGGACGACTATGTTTCAAAGGAATTGTTATGCAATGTGTATAAAAATCTACAATAAGTATTCAGTATTCAGTATTTATTTCGCATAAAACAGGTAGGTATTACAATGTTGGTATTTGTCAATATATTAAATACATATGTGCGCTGTTTTATAGCCTTCATAAGACATGCAAAAATATATAAGGTACATACTAACATTAAATATAATCTTGATAAAAAGAAACACAAATATGTAAGTCAAAATTGGAAAAATTACTTATTATCATATGTCAAATAGGTCAAATATCATGAACTTACACAATATCAAAGATTAACAATAAAAAACAAAAAGGCAAAATAAAATACAACAACATAATTATATAATTACAAATTGTCAATAGTTGTAGTAATGTCAAATAGGTAAACAAATTATTAACAGATTATTTAACACAACAATTTCATCAAAGTGTATCAGATAGGAAATCTTGGACACTATAATAGCATTTCTCACTCAGGAGCCTATTTAAGCGTTGTTTAAAAATATACAGGTCTGATTCTTTTATATGTTTAGGTATCTTATTATATAATTTAGGAGCCATGGCAAAAACACTGTTATGCATTAACGTTGTGTTTGCTTTATATAAGCAAAAACGACTCTTGTCTCTTTGCGCACGATCAGACACTCCAGAGGCAAGTACGAATAGATTTTGATTGCGCTTAACAAATACAGCTATTTCAAATATGTATATAGAAGGTAGCGTTAGGATGTCATATCTTTTAAAGTATGGCATGCAGCTGTCAGTTACTTTTATTTAAAACATAGCTCTTATACAGCGCTTTTGTGCCTTAAATATCATGTCTTTATGTACCGAAGTTCCCCAGAATATTACACCATATCGCAAAACAGAGGCTACTAGACCATGGTACGCAGTTAATAGTGCATCTGTATTTAGAACTTGTGTAAGTTCATGTAGTGCATATACAGATTTATTTATACGTTTGCATAACTTTTCTACATGCTCCTTCCATGTCAGTTTACTATCTATTATTAAACCTAAAAACTTTGTTGATTACACTTCGGTTAAAAATTGACCATTTGCACATATTTCCAAGTTCTGTGCTTTGGGGATACGCTGACTAAACTGCATTAACATGGTTTTGCTAATGTTGGCTCTCAAATTATTACCGTCTAACCAGTCGATAACAGAGTTCAATGCTCCATTTATATCAGACTCGTATGTATTTCTAGTGTTACATTTAATCGAAATTGTGCTATCATCTGCATACAGAGATACTGGATTCCTGGTTACCTTTGGTAGGTCATTAATATACAGCAAAAACAACAGAGGCCCCAAAACGCTACCCTGTGCCACACCGTATCGTATTAGTCGCGAGCTAGATCGGTAGGTTTCTTCTATTTTAGTTTTTGTATTGATTCTTACGATTTCAGTGTACTGTTTACGATAAGATTCAATCAGTTCCAACACAATACCTCTTATTCCATAAGAATCTAACCTGTCTAACAGAGTGGCATGACTTACATGGTCAAAAGCTTGAGTCATATCCATATATATGGCACAGACAGGTGTCCTATTATCAACATTCTTCATTACAAAACTTAAAAAATCGTATATAGCTATATTAATTGATTTGTTTCTTCTAAAACCCTTTTGCTCGTTTGCCAGAATACAGTTAGTTTCTAAATAACAGTTTAACTCCGTATATATATATTTTTCAAAAATTTTGGAAATTATAGGAACTAGGGCTATTGGTCTATAATTCTCTATATTAGACTTGTTTTTCTTTTTATAAATAGGTTTAACAATAACGGTTTTTAATTTGGATGGGAATACTCCAGCCACTATACACAAATTTAGGATATGACTGATATGATGGCATATATTAGTCGCCACGTATTTTATTACCCTAGTATTGATTTCATCGTACCCTACACTGTTTGTATTCTTAAGATTTTTTATTATATTCAGTACATTGAGGGGAGTGCATGGTTTAAGAAACATTGATTTTTGTGTGGTATAGGTAGTCGCTGTAGAATTCGATTTATTCTTCAATATATTGTTATTATTAGATACAATTCGGTCTATAAAATAGTTGTTGAAAGTATTACAAATTTGTTTGGGTTCTGTCAAGACTAGATTATTATGTTTTATACAAGTAATATATTCTCTTGGTACATTTTGCTTAGAATTATTTATAATTGCCCAGGCAGCCTTAGATTTGTTACGAGCCGTATCAATACAATAACTATTTTGTGCTCGCTGAGTTAATTTGATTATTTTTCTCAATCGTTTTGAGTAATCACCTAATTTTACCCTATTATCAGCAGTTCTTTTTTTCTGGTATATTAACAACAACTCTCGCTTTTTTCTGCAGCAAATTCTTGTGCCGCGTGAAACCCATTTTTGTTTTTTGTGGGCTTTAATGGTTAGAACTCTGATTGGGAAGCAAAGGTCATAAAGTATGTTGGTGGAATAGTTTTCATAGAGTAGGTACCTAATGCTTTGAATAATATTACGTATTATGTGAGTTGCATGACAACCTGAATTTAAATAAGATAAAAAACTAATGAATTCTTAGCCAAATTTGTGATAAACTATAGGTATTACTGAATGATATTTCATATTCATATGAAATGATAATTCACATACCTCTTGGAGGTAGAATAGGAGGACTACTATTAATATGTAATTAACACCTTAATGTACTCTATTTCAAGTGAATAAATTTCATTTCATTTCATTTCCTCGCGCTGCTGGGAGACGTTGCAGTAGTCGGGGTGTACTTCTCGCCCAACAGAAGCCTCGCTGAGTATGAGCGTTGGTTGATTGAGGTCGGGGCTCTGTTGACAGAAGCGCACCCCAACCCGGTGGTGGTAGCTGGAGATTTCAACGCACACTCACAGGCGTGGGGATCACCAGAAACCGATAGCCGGGGTGAGATGGTCGAGGAATGGGCGGTGTCCAATGGCTTGGTGCTGCTCAACCGAGGGTCGGTCCACACGTTCGTGCGGCGAACGGGGACGGGTCGTAGTATAATCGACCAGTCCTTTGCCAGTTCTGGCCTGTCGATAAATAGTGATCCGGCCCAAGAAGAAGGACTGCTCGCCACATACCGGGCTGCCCGAGCTGCCCTATGCTCGGCAGTCAAGGCCGCCAAGGAGGCGGCCTGGAAGGAATGGCTCGAGAGCCTCAATCAAGATCCGTGGGGCTCGTGCTGTTGAAGAAGCACGGGCTCCCGGCCGAGTCGCCGTCGGCCTACCGCCCCATCGTATTGCTCGACGAGATGAGCAAGCTGCTCGAGCGGGTGCTCGCGGCGCGTCTCGTCGGGCACCTGGAGGGAGCGGGGCCCAATCTTAGTGACGGCCAGTACGGTTTTCGTCGCGGGAGGTCGACCCTGGACGCCATTTCCCGGCTCAGGGACAGCGTCGAGGAGGCGGTCGGTTGGAGGGAGGTGTTGCTGGCGGTGTCACTCGACATCGCAAACGCCTTCAACACCATCCGCTGGCAGATCATCGCCGAGGCGCTGAGGTACCACAATGTCCCGTGGTACCTCAGGCGCATTCTCGCGGACAACTTTGTCGACCGGGCCATCTCCTATCCGGCCCGGTCGGGGGTAGTCCGCACAAATATGTCATGTGGTGTTCCACAGGGGTCGGTGCTGGGTCCGCTCCTGTGGAACATAGGATACGATTGGGTCCTGCGCGGTGCTTTTCTTCGGGGAGTCGGCGTCCTTTGCTACGCCGACGATACCCTGGTCACCGCGCGGGGCCCTGAGTTTCGCGAGGCGATCAGCCGCATCAGGGCATCAGGACTCCAGGTGGCCCTCGAAAAGTCCGAGGCCGTTTTCTTTCACGGGCCTCGGCGATTGTCAGATTGTGGTGAGCGGCACCCCCATCGCTGTCGGGTTGAGTATAAAGTATCTGGGTTTGGTACTCGACAGTAGATGGGGCTTCGTCGAGCACTTCCGGCGTCTTTCACCTAAATTGTTGTCGTACGCCGGAAGGCTGGCGAGGCTGCTCCCCAATCGGGGAGGCCCAAATAGTGCATGCCGTCGCCTCTACGACGGCCCATCTGGGCCCATCTGGGTGCACGCCCTCTGCGCCAAGGCAATCCCGCTGCTGCGGCGTCCGCAGCGGTCGATTGCGCAGAGGGCGGCACGAGCGTACTGCACCGTCTCCTACGAGGCGGCGTGCCTAATTGCAGGAAGTCTCCCCTGGGATCTCGAGGCTGGAGTCCTCAAGAAACACTCTTGAGGACTCCAGCCTCGAGATCACCAGCTATCCATACGAGGAGAGCACCCTAGTGCGAAGTAACGGTGGACGGCCCCTTCCGGACGAGATCGACTGCTGGAGACAGTTGGCTCGCGACGATCTCTTCCGGAAGTGGGCTGAGAGGTTGGTAGGCCCCTCTGTTTGCCCGGCTCGTGGGGGCTGTCCGGCCCGTCCTGCGGGCTTGGGTGGAGAGGGCACACGGAGCGCCGACATTTCACCTCAGTCAGCTCCTCACAGGGCATGGCGTATTCGCCAAGTATCTTTGGGAGGTGGCTGGGGTGGAGCCGGACCCCGTGTGTCGTCACTGCTCAAGTGGCGTCGTGGACACGGCGGAGCACACACTCGCCGTGTGCGCGGCGTGGGACGGGCCGAGTATCGCCCTCACGGGCGTTATTAGTGTCGATTGGTCGCTGCCGGCCATGGTGCGAGCCATGGTCGGCAGCCAACAGTGCTGGGCCGCCGTCGCCTCGTTTGCTTCCGAGGTGATGGCGGCGAAACGTGAGAAGTTGCGAGTGCGGGAGCGTACGGGCAGACGCTCCCGCCCCGCCGTCCGGTTCGGGGGCGTCGTCGTACTCAATACATGCGCGCCCCCGAATAGTGACTGGCCGTGGGCGGAAGGTCGGGGGTCCCCACCCAACTGGCCACTTTGCGACGGGCACCCTTTCTGTGTTCTAGGGGGTGCCCACTTCTTGCGCACGCCCGTACCGGCCGCTCTCACCTCCTGTGCTTACAGAGGAGCGCTCGAGAGCGGTGGAGGTGCAGGCTAGTTCTTCAGCTCCTTAGGGAGCTCCGGGGTGGTCGCTTATCGACCGCCCCTAGACGGACCCCTCCGTTCTAGGGTGCCCCTTGCCGGCTTGCAGTGATTTAACCTCAGGCCTACCCTGCGAGTCGGTTTTAAGGTAAGGCGGAACACCGCGGGGTTTAGTGGGTAGGACGGCCCTCTCTCACGGGCCGGGAGCCCCACACACCGTCCCTGCTGCCCCCGCAGCAGGGATGACGGTGCGTAAATGCATTCCCCCCGAAAACAAAAAAAAACCCCCAGGAAACGAAAAAAAATCCTAGCGCAACCCAACTTCATACAATTGTAAACATTTATTTTTCATTGAGTAAACATCTGTCTTATGTTTTGCAGCGAAATCTCTTGCTTACTTGCTACTTTAATTACTGTCCATATGTCCATATTGTTCGAGTCGGATATAAGCTGTAGTGAATTCAGCAATTTTTTTTTTACATTCTACAGTATAAATAATTTGAAACGCCAGGCAACTAAAAGTATGGCTGCGTTTAGTCCCGGTAATAACTACATAATTATATGTAATTTGACTTTGTTGTTGTGTGAGCACCATGTAGACTTATTTATTATTTTGAAATTGACATGATAGTTCCTGTGCAGTTTTTGAGTATGTCATGCTCGCCTAAGTGTCCTGGCAGTGGTGGCGTATGTATCGCGTCGCCTTATTCCCTATAATCGGTTGAGTAGGGCGATGGCTGATATAATGCGTCATACCCGTGAACGGGTGCCGTCAGTTGGGACTGGTCAGCTCATAGCTGTTATAGCAATTATTACAAATAATCTTATTTATATTTAAGGTAAACTTAAGTTTAGTCGACTGTTCTTACATAAATCCAAAGGAACAATTTAAGTGTAATTTTAATGTTGTAAGCCATTCCTACATTTTAAAATGACATCTATTGACTTTCTTGCCAGATTCTTCTTCAAGGGTAGGCTGCCCTTAGAACCGGCAACTATAATCACTCTAATTTTGATATGATTTTAAACACAACATTGATTTTGTTTTTTTTGTTTGTATATATTCATTACTATATAATTGGTCAAATATCATGTTAATCAAACTAATGTAATTACTGGCGTTTAGAAAAGAGTGGCCATGAGTTTTATTGCCAGGTTCTTCCTCAGGCTCTACCTATTGCTTTGCGAATCTGGCAGTAAATGTAAATGTAGAAGCAATATTCTTGACGTTCATAAGTGTTACTTTGTGACCTAAATGAATAAAGATTTATTATTATTATTATTGACATGACGTTTCATCTAATGACATTTACGCTTTGCATTATATGACATTAGTTAATGGAAGGAGTCAAGTCATTTTATCCATTTTTCAGCAAAATGTATAAAGTTGAAAAATATGCTAATATTTCTATTTGCCATTGTAAATTGGATTTATTTTTTGTGTATTTGGGTTAAAAAACATTTAATTTCAGTATTTGTTATCTATGTACCGTGTGGGCCCAAAAGTGGGCATTCTGTTTTAAAGTACTTTCAGAAACGGTGATCTTTACTAAACATACGGTAAAATAAAAAAAAATGGTATTATGTCAATCTTCTGCGGGTTCGGGAGCGAGTAGAACGCACGCTCCCGTCCCGCCGCAAATCACGTCTACGTCACTACGGACTAGTTTATGGCCGTGGGCGGAAGGTCGGGGTACCCCGCTCACATCCTCTCGATCGCTTTCCACCCCCTCTGTTCTCAGAGGGACGTTTGGGGACGGCTCGAAGCGGGCACAAACTAAGAACGTGGGGGTTAGCACATCTGACCCTCGGAGGAGAGCCTCCTCTTGGGAGTGAATGAGAAACTCCTCGGGTCGCAGTGAATAGCCCTCAGGCCTTTCCTGCGACCCGGTTGGGAAGAAGACTGAACATCGCGGGGTTTAGTGGGTAGAACGGCTTCCAAAGGCCGGGAGTCCCACACACCATTCCTGCTGCCCCTGCAGTAAAAGTAATTAAAATAGTTGTTTATTTGATAGAAGGTCACCATATAAGTAGGTTTGTCAATGAAACTTAATTTTGTGCGATTTGTGCGTTGGAATTTTTTTGCATAACTGCGTTCAAATCCAAATGTACTTCGCTTACCGGTGGACTTTGTATACTCACTGCAAAGTGCAGCGCTTTGGTCCTAACGAGGAATGAATTCTATTTAAAAGACTGAGAACAGTGTATCCTGAAATTATAATATGGCAGCTCTTAAGGTCTTTATATAGTACAATAGCAATAAAACATTATAAATAAAAGCTAGGAAAATTTAAAAATCGCTAGTTTAACACTAATTTATACGCTAACAGATATGTTGGTGATGAGATATATCTCGCCATGTAGCCTCTCGGTACATTATCAAATTTTATTCCAGTTAAGTCCAGTCATTTTGTGTGGCTCTACAGTGTTGTGGTCGTAGAGGCTGCCCTGGAGCCCCGCTAGATGTGCGAGGCGCACTTCATCCTACAACTGATAAAAAAAAAATGTTTAGCTTTATTATAGTCAGCAGTACATACCAACACAATCAAGTTATAATGTGCACTTTATACAATCTACAATCTACTATTATCTGACTGACTACTACCTGAGCTAAGTATATAATATATATTTTGGTGGCCTAACCCATTAAATTACCTGTCTCCATATCTTGAAGTCTCATAATCCAAGTAGAATAAATAAAAATAAATAAATATTGTGGGACACTTTTCACACAGCGCCATCTAGCCCAAAGTAAGCTAATATTAGCTTGTGTTATCGGATCTAGATAACTGATAAACATACTTATATATTTCTAAATACATACATATTATAGATAAATAACATCCAGACACAGAATAAACCATCGTGCTCATCACACAAAGTTTTATCCTGGGTGGGAATCGAACCCACGACCTCTTGCGTAGCAGTCGGATGCACTCCTACCGCGCCACAGAGGCAGTAGTAGCCGTCTTAAGTTTCTCGGAAGACTTTAAGATGAAGGAAGTAATATGGTAAAATGGTGACCCCTGCCACTAGCCACTGCGACACAATGGCCAGTACCTAACGTCGAAGCAGTACGGTGAGATGTAGCGGAAGGAAGTACCGGCGAAATTAATTTGGTGTGGACGGAGCAAGGCCATGGAGCTACTCGATCCGCATGGTTGCGGCGCCATGTCAAGCGATACAGAGCATTACTGGGTACCCCGAGACATTGGCTCTTGTGTTTGCCGTACACTTCAGGCACTGCAATTTACAATTGCAATGAAACTCTTCCGTGTGAGAATTCTGACATTCGAGCCCGGTGAGAGAAAAACCTCAACTCACTCCACCACTATTACTCAAGTAAACTCGTGGTGTTGAGCTGGGTCAACAATTGTACTACGACTAGGGCTCTTACAGGGCAGGCTGAACAAATACCTGACCTAGACCTCAACCCAATCAGACTTTATAGGTTTTGCCATGAAACAGAGCAACCGCTTCAGCAACCTTACTGTTGCCCATTCTCATGCCAAGGGTATGAAAGTGATTGTATAGAGTATCGCACTTACTGTCGGTAAGGTTGAAGCTCACACCGAGCACGTCGGCGAGCGAGGAGAGCGCGCCCAGCTGGTGGTCGAGGTGCGCCAGCGCCAGCGCGCCCGGGCCCGCCGCCGCGCTGCAACACCACACACTGTACCACTGCCACTGGTGACACTTCTATTTGTTCACCGAAACAGTGATCCATTTGGTTCTACAATAAACTGATACATATGTTGGAATCGATACGGAGACATTTGGTGGACAATCTTCTTATCAAATGGCTTCGCCCGCGTAGAGAGGTTTTCCGTTCCCGTTTCCCACAGGAACTTGTTCCCGGGATGAGGCGTTGTTATTCTGATGTATAAGGTATATTATTGGAAAGTTTCAATAGAATCCATTCAGAAGTTCATACCCACTGTATGTTAATTTCATTGTGTCCCTGCACTATCGCATTAGGCTTTGCCTGTAATGATAGCGTGTAAGGTTTTAAATAAAATAAATAAATAAAATATTCTAATTCTCGACTCCGTAGGAAGCGATTTATCGAATGCTCACTATAAGTATATGTGGGCATGCATTTATATTACTATATTTGTATAATAGTAACAATTTTAAAAGCAATTAGTATGCCCATTATATCCTAAATTTTTAATTTAAAGTGGCAAATATTTCAGTCTCGATCTGTAACGTAACTAGTGCATTTAACCAGAAGACGCTGGAGGGAGTCCAGTTCGAGACTGAAAAAATTGTGTAGTTAGGCGGACACACAGTGTAAATAAATAAAAAGGTTTTCATTAACTGAATGACATTCCGAAATGAGTTGATTTACATTTTCATTGTCATTGTCATTTTCATTTCGCCAAATTATTTTAATAATACAACGACAGGTGTAACAGTTAGTCAGCTGAGTAGGTAGTACAGAAGGGTACTTACTTGGGGTTGATCAAGTTGAACAGAGAGCTGAGCAGCGACTGCGGCGCCCCGCCCGCCAGCGCCGCGCACTGCGTCAAGATGCAAATGTATTCAGTACACCGGTCAACGTATTGGCATCTCTTCTTGTCGCGATTAGCGAAGATTTAGTGACAACGTTTCAACAAACCCGATCTGCAGTAGTATTATGTAACCAAAATGGATATCAGTTTGATGGCGCATTGCGCCAATCAGCTGTCAAAATTCAATTTTGGTATTATCTAAGTTCAGTGGGCAACTGAAATTACGTCATAGATGCGATATCGATTATGATTCAAATTTGACAGCTACTTTCGTATCGATAGAATATATATAAACGTATATAGATAAACGCGTGAAATTGGTATTATCTAAGCGTAATGGACTTCAAATTTATAACTAAAATCGTTTTCAAAGCAACTCGGTGACTTTGCCGAAAGCGGTTGCTATAGAGATGCGTATATGAAGTTCAAGATGAAAAGCAACTATAATGCGGTTGATTTAAAAATTGTCAGCCTAAAAAACTAATAAATATTGATGTACTTGTAATTTTATGTGATAATATCCTTACACGCTTTGTCGTTGTGGCTTCAGAGATTTACAAGTGTGTTAACTGCAAATCTGTACGTTTTTTAGATTTCAATAAGGCAATGGGCTCACCACCTGTTACTTGGGACAAAATGCATATAGGGAAATGTGGGCGTATAATATGACATTGCCTTCGGGGATCTGCTTGACTAATAAACTTATTTAAGGTAGCTCGTGCCATATTTAGGGATTTACCGAGGAAGATAGTTGGGAGAGTAGGTAGGTATAATGATATATATATTATGAGGACTTGGGCAAAAATTAACGCTTTTGTATAGAAACGAGACTTGGGCAATTTTGGATTGATTTTATATGAAGTTAAAACTTAGCATAATTTTGGGCGGTTATGTAGGTTTATCGAGGCAGGTGAATATTTCGCGATTTGGACCCCTGTAGTATTGGTAAAAGGGCTTTAGCGTTGTTGGTGGCAAAACTAATTTTACCTATGGTTTATCGTACACAAGCGGGTCCATATTTACCTTACCAACTTTTACACATTTTTGCCATATCTCTTAAACGGTGCGTCTGAGCTTGCATTGCATTGCATTTAGTATTTAGAAACCCAATCACTTAAGTACTACTCTTACCAAGTATTAATGAGTATTTTTTTAATACTAGGAAGTTATTATTAATAATTATATTTACTGAAGAAATATTTAGATAAGTTCCAAAGTTTATGAATAATTAATTTGACCAATTCATAAAAAAAGAACTATATAAAATTTTCTACCATTTCTACCAAATCCAATAGTTATTTGACCTGGCAGCGCGTTAGACAAGGACACAGCACCTTTCGGAGCTCTCTCGCCAGGACCGTTTTTAGCTACCTACCGCTTATAAGGAAATAGCTACCCTACGCGTAAGAATATAGATGTCATTTTAGCTCAACGAATTTTTTTGGTAATCAGTCTAATATGAGGTATTTGGACAAAACCAAGTCACCTTTCTTACGCCTGCCTTTTGCGATTAATATATTACCATAAGGCAATATAAATACCTGACTATAATTCAGACCCTTCTTCTTCTGTATCGATTATTCCTGTACAAAAATCTCGTTACCATTAAACTAAAATTGCCTACGATATACATAAAATAATTTACTCACATTTAATATTCAATGAACAGTAGAAAACAAAAATACAATAGGTAGCGTTCGGATGCCAAACATTTCACAAGTTTTTCAAATTTGCCGCAAATAACCAACATTCCATAAATTCTCGCCCTAAAGCTTGTAGCATTAGTTGGCCCGCGACGGGTAATGAGTACTAGAGGAGGTCATATACCCGAATAATGGAGGTGGACATACTCCTGATGGCTTATAAAAAAAGTTTATGGCTGTGCTCCAGTTTTGCCCTTAAGATACTTCTCAAGCTCCAGTTGCACCCAACATCTCTAACTATTAATAAGATTTCTAATATTTTCAAAAAAGCTTGAACACTCGTGCTCCCGTGGACTCGGTGTTCTGTAAATTATCACTGTGTTAAGCAACTTTATCAATGGTTGGTCATGGATAGGTGAACACTTTGTGGCATTTACGAGTACATGTGAGAGCAACAGCAGGTAGCCACAACCTGCATCTGTCTATTTCAACACGGCAATTCGCTCACCACCTATAAGGTGGGACAGGAATACACGCTGCGAAAAGTGTGCGTATAATATGCCTATGTCACAAAATGGTTGATTCAAGTCAACCATTCTTCATGACAACTTATTTGTACATACTGAGGTCGGGTGCTAATAGAATACAAAACAAGAGTAAAAAGGATTGATACCTAAAGTTCAAACCCGAAAATGATTTTGCCAAATAAAACACAGAAAAGCAGAACGTAAATATTTTGTAATCGATATACTCACGAGCGAAAATATCGCGAGAAAAGCCATCGTAGAGCACATGTTCCGAGCCATAGCGAGCTGTAGTTCTCTCTCCTTCAGCAGCGAGGGACTGGTGGCGGATGGCCGCGCCGCGGTGTCATATAGTGGCGACGCATTGCACATGCATTAACATGAGAATAGCGGAGACGGGTTGAGGCCGCGCTTCAACTGGACCGTGTAATCGGAGCGCGCTCACTGTCACGACGCACCCTTGGCATCATACCATGCCTGTCGTGTTACAGAAACAATCGGCCTATACTGTTCAACATTCTTCAAGGCACGTCTGTAGGGGAGAATGATGGCGACCGTTCTGCTCTTCAGCTTCACTCTGCTCCCTGACAACCCCTCAGACAGAAGTAAACAGGACATACAAATACTGGTATCACTACACGTGAATTTGGTTTTGGAATGACCAAAATCTATTTCTCTAATTTTTATTTTAGACATTGAAAATATAAGAGCATTATAGGAAACTGATTTCAATAATAACATAAATTGGCCGCGGTTCACCCTGGTGAACTGCGCACCACAGCCAATAAACGTATTTTTTGTTATGTACGTCGTATTAATGAAAAAATTTGCAGAAAGCTGCTAAAGAGTCGCTTTTAATTGAGGCTTTAATGAAAAATGACAATCATGCGAGAGGTTTAAAGAGTTTGGTTTTGGTTTACAGTGTGTTGCAGCAGACACAAAAATTAATTATGTCCATTTTCAATAAGATTTTACTATTTTTATTTTATTAAAATTGTATTTAATTTACTATTTAACAATTTAACATAGTTATTAAGGCCTTTGTTACTAACACATATGGGTAATTGCCCGAAATAAACATATTTTTTTATTTATAATAAAATATTTAATGTTTCAGCAAAGCATAATTTTTTATATGTACTTGTAATTTTATAGGATAAAATATATCAAACTGAAGAGTTTGTTTATTTGTTAGTTTGTTTGCTAATCTCAGGAACTAATGGTCCGAATTCTCTTCAGTCTTCTTTCTATGTAAGTACCACTTAGTTCGATGACTTTGTGCCATCTTGTAGGAAGTGTGTAATGTTCGTATTTTTTTACTTAAGTTTTGGCTATTTTAATTAGACCGTTTATTGTACTCGTACGTTCTCTCCAATTATCTGCATGGCCATTGTCTGTAGTTTAAGCATTCCTAGGCCTCTATATTTCGAGCTATTTAGATCGTCTAGTGCTCTCCCAATGTTTGTTTACCTTTTGTAATGTCAGATAATGACAAGCCTTGGTTTATTTTTAATTTATTGCTAGAGCTGCCAGTAGGTTAAGTTGTATAGGTATTAGACCTTGTTATAAATTACTATTATTTCTTTTATGTTCTAGAATCACATTGTTAAAATTTTGAAATGACAACCAATCTGAAAAGGAAGGGAGCCGGGGCCGTCAGAACAGTTTACTCTTGGTGCTCGCCTTGACAGGAGGTCCGGAATTATATAGCGCTCAGTAGGAGGGGTGTGCCCTCTGATAGTTTGGCCTCTGCTTGAAGACAAACAAGTCTACGCGTCCTTTGACACTGGACATCGTTCGGAAGTCGCTAGACCGGCGATGGCTACCTTTGGCGTCAGTTCTGGACACTGACGCAGAGAATTCAAGCCCGACATAACCTTACATAATATGTTGTAGAATAACGTCGTTGTCTGCAGTAACTTGTGACGCCGACGGCTGGTAGCTCTCAGCCCTCTGCCTGCCCTCTCTACCACGGCCTGCCCCTCCGAGGTCGGCGACGTGGAGGCCTGACTCGAGGCCCCTTCTTCACAACCTGCAAGCCTCTTTAGAAGAAATATTTGGACTTTCAACTTTTCCCCCGGTTTCCCTGGCCTTATTTTATCATCTATTAAATTATTTTACCAGTTCTGGTGATAGTTTTCTCCTTGACCTTAATTTTTTTCCCTCTCGGAAAAATGTAACGTTACAAGGGACATGATTCCATTGTTATAGTGTTAGGGTTTCTGATCAAAAACCCTGCTAAGTGGTTTTGGCACACCTGTCGTGATGTTAACCTGACATTGATTCTGAAATTAAGAAAAAAAATCCGAAGTGATCGAAACACGTGTAGGTCTGAAGGTCAGTACTATTCGGTAGATGCATTAACACCTACTAGCTACTCTTTGCCTGATTTCAACCTAATTAGAAAGGATCGCATCGATGCAAGATGAGGCGGCGTTGCTATCTATTTGCGCAACAATATACCTATTGTTGACCAATTCCCACAGCCGCCGCCATCAAATGCTGGTGAGCATCTCTTCTTACAAATTGAACTCGCTCACATTAAATTTTTACTTGGAGTCTATTACTTCCTTTCAATGAAAATTAACTTTTTCTCTTCATTCGAAAATCTAGTAGAACGCCTTTCCCCAAATTACAGTCAAACTATTATTATGGGAGATTTTAATACTTGTCTCTTAAAGCAAGATTCCCGCTCTTCCTCTTTACTCTTACAGCGCTTTAGGTCTCAGTTAGCGCTACTGTTCCTCCACAATTACTCTTCTATACCTCTTAAATTCATTCTATAACTCCACTACATTGCCATAGTGGAACCTAAGATCATAAGAATTTGTGCCCAATCCGGGGGTATAGTAGAGTTATAGCTTGCTATAACTCCTATGTGATAGCACTTATTGATGACCTTAGGATCTCTTTAGCTCTTTTATATATCTGTTCTAACTCTTATAGTAGCGCCTAATGTTAGTTGGGTGTCATGTGACGTGATGGGTCATGGCCCTGCGTTAGCTTGTTATCCCGACGAACCCAAAGCTTCTGTTTCGGTATTAGGTGTTGTTGGTGACGAGGGTTCCCTCTCGATCTTTGCACATGAGATGCGCACTACTCTGCATGACTGGCGCACTGACATAAAACAATCATTAGCCACGTTTAAGGAGGATATCGGGGGCACCCTAACTGCTTGGCGTAAGGACCTGGATGACAGTATAATTAAATTAAATCATGAGTCTAGGGACGCTCTGAATGGTGTCAGCAATGAGTTGAATGCACTTCGTGTGGAGCATAACAGCTTATGTACTAGTGTATCTGAGGTAAGAAAGGATGTCACAGAGTTACAGGCTGCTTTGCAGTTTCAGTCTGAGGAACAAGATCAAATAAAAAATCGCCTTGCTACCGCCAGCCATGGTGCATCCGAGCAACAGGGTGCTGCCATTGGTAACCTGGAGACAAAGCTTGATTTTCTTGAGCAGCAGGCGAGGCAGTGTAATGTCGAGATCTGTGGTATTCCGGAGACACGTAGTGAGAACTTAGTACATATATTGGAACTTATTACTTCCACTATTGGTTACCCGATCCCGGCAGCGGATATTGTATCCGTCCACAGAGTGCCTCATGCGCATCAGTTTACAAGTGCAGCAAAAAATATAATTGTGAAACTGTCTACGCGTATACTTAGGGATAACTTACTCTCTGCATATCGCAAGGCTGGCAACATTGATTCTAAGGTCCTAGGCTTCAAAGGAGTGTCTACAACGATTTATGTGAACGAGCATCTTACACTTAAAAAGAAAACGTTGTTTCGTAGGGCCAGAGAGGCTGCTAAAATACATCAGTATAAATATGTTTGGATTCGTAATTCCACCATTCTCGTACGTAAGCGGGATAGATGGGGGTATGAGGTTAGCTCAGTTGATTCAATCTTTATCATATAATACTACATATCTAAGTCATAATACTTGTAATAAACGAGGCTGTGTTACAATTTTTATTAATGCTATATTTGTATCTGTATATCTTATACGCCCTTTTCTTGTTATATATTGCCTGACTGTGTAAGCTCATACTGGCTTAATTTTATGTGGCGGATATGGTGAATGCCTATTATTTAATATTGAGAATAACGTTTTTGGTACCTCAAGTGGTTATGTATTTTACATTCTCCGCGACAAATGATTTGAAGCTCTCTTTGTACTACCAAAACTGTAGGGGCATACGTACTAAATTACATACCGTTTATATGAATATATTGAGCAACAACTATGATATCATCGTCTTCACTGAAACGTGGCTAACTCCTGAAATAGCTAATAATGAGTTCATAGACCAAAGGTATGTAGTGTATAGAAGTGACCGTGATCGGCTCGCTACGCAAAAGGAAGATGGTGGGGGAGTACTCGTGGCAATATCACGAACATTGAAATCGTGTGGACATAACCTCCCGCCCCGTATAAGTAACTTATTGTCCCACAACCTCATAGAGCACATCCTAATCGAAATCCCTAGTACGCGTCCATCCAAGTGTCACATCGTAAGTGCTGGATATATACCTCCCGATGTGACCTCACTGGTGCACGAGCGGCATTTTGAACTACTACAGGAGGTGATGGGTGATCCTGGAGTGGATACCTACTATATAATAGGTGACTATAATTTGCCAGAGATATCATGGGACAGATATGGTCCTTCAAGTCCACTAACTGGCAATGTAACAATTAAGTCTCAATCCGCACCCTCAATCAGTTTATTTAATTTAATATCGTCAATTAATGGTTTACAATATAGTAATGCACTAAATGCCAAGGGTAACATTTTGGACTTAATCATATCTAACAATATTTGTAAAAATTTCGATGCGTTGTTCCCGATAGTACAACCCGATATGGCTCATCCACCTTTTATCTCCGAAATAAACATAAAGATTGACCCCCGACCCATGTAAAAAATCCTTTACAAAAATATAATTTCTACGAACAATCAATTGCGAGATTCGTAATATCGACTGGTCGCGTTTTTACAACGCTATATTTACCTTAATTAAACAACATACTCCTGGAATGGAAATGGAAAAAATGTAATAATATCTCAGATTATGAACAATTCTCGCACCATAGGTCATTATTTAACTTCTTAACTTAACCCTTCGGTTGTAAATTGTGTTTTGCCAAGTATATTCGGTCTGTTGAAGACAACATTCGTGTCAATATTAAAGGCTTTTGGTCTTATATTAATAACAGGAGGGACAAATCGGGAATCCCATCTATAGTTACATTCAACACTAAAGTATCGAGCGACCCACAGTCCATCTGCGACATGTTTTGCGATTTTTTCTCTACTGTGTATGAACCTACGGCACCAGCAATAAACCAATGGTCTCCTTCGACCGATATCCTGGAGAGAGCCACAATTCTATCTGATATTTATTTAGAAGAAGACAATGTACTGGATGGATTGAAAGTCTTAGATATGAATAAGGGGCCGGGTCCTGATGGCTTGTCCCCTTTCTTTTCAAAAAATACTGCCTCTGCTATATTTAAGCCTATCACGGTTATTTTTAATAAGTGCTTAGCGGAGGGTGTGATGCCTGTAACGTGGAAACTTGCCAATATCACGCCTGTTTATAAGGGAGGGTCTAAGAGTAATGTCGAGCAATACCGACCGATATCGATACTGTCTACTCTGCCTAAGCTGTTCGAGAGACTGGTGCACAGTGCAGTTTACCCTGCTCTGCATACTACTATAATCGAGCAACAGCACGGTTTTGTTAAATGTCGGTCTACTACTACGAATTTGCTCATATTTTCTAACTACTTATTTAGTAGCATGGACAATAGATTACAAGTAGATGCAGTATATACTGATTTCCAAAAAGCTTTCGATAAAGTTGATCATGAGCTGTTGCTGAATCGATTAGCCTTTAACGGAATCCGGGGGAATCTACTGCGTTGGTTCATATCCTATATAACCAATCGTTCCCAAAGAGTAGTCATTAATGGTTTCCAATCTAGAATTATTCCAGTAACATCCGGTGTTCCTCAAGGTTCTATTTTGGGACCTCTTTTATTTATTATCTTTATAAATGACATTGTTGAATGCTTCCAGAACTCAAAATTTTTATTATACACAGATGACCTTAAAGTGTTTCGATCCATTAGATGCCTTAAGGACTGTGAATTACTTCAAGAGGATTTAGATAGGCTGACATGCTACTGTCGGGCCCGTAAACTCTTACTTAGTATACCCAAGTGCATGTCTATAAGTTTTACTAAAAATTTACATCTTGTGAACCATACATACTCTCTTTGTGATGCGTTTTTGTGTAGGAGGAATAGCGTTCGTGACTTCGGTATACTACTGGATTCAAAGCTTTGCCTTGACTCGCACATCAAAAAGATTGTCAATAAGGCATTTCAGATGTACGGATTTATAATGAGATCCACTACTGATTTTAAGCAGCATTCTTCATACCTTTACCTTTATAAAGCATTAGTGAGACCTCAGTTGGAGTATAGTGTTTCCATCTGGAACCCTTATTACAATAAGTACGCAGATATACTTGAGAATGTTCAACGTAGGTATTTGCGTGCGGTGCACTACAGATGTCGCGGTTTTTATCTGTCTTATGACAGGTTGTTGAGCGAGTATGGGCTTATAAAGTTGAGTGTTAGGCGCACGCAGCTGGAGGCAATGACTTTGTTTAATATTGTCGACGGTCGTTTAGATTGTATTGCCTTAAATAATGTATTGTGTTACTTAGTCCCTAGAACTGTTCATTGGCGCCAGGTACGTGCAGGTAAACTATTTGCGGTTGGTACATGTCGAACGAATGCTGGGTTACGAGCACCCCTGCATCGACTAACTGACTCGTATAACAACACTTTTGTGGACATCGACATATTTGCATGTTCAGCAAATAAGTTTCGACAACTGACTTAAGAAAAATTGTGCACAAATTAATAGCAGGTATGATCAAATCGGAAAATCACTTATTAATTTTAGCATGTTTGCAACTATTTTCTTTTATAGTTTATTTAATTTCTTTTCGACCTTCGAGCGTCTCAAATTTAATTAAAATCTTCTGGTAATCTGTGAACAGCGCTGTGGGCTACATTATTATTAACCTACTGTTATTACTTTTAAAAATATTACATAGTGTAGCTGTTTGTTGTTCCTTCATAATAAAAAATAAAATATACATCAATTACAGACAGAAATTATGTGTTTACATGATTCCTTAGAGTCCATAACTTTAAAATACAAAACATCACAGAAAGAAATTGGGGAGTACATTAAGGCATTGAATAGCTTGGTGGAGTCTTGTCACAGCAATGAACAAAGGTTCTATTCACTTGAGAAATTATATAATCAAACACCTGACTGTGAAAAATCCCTGCCATGTTCTTCCTTGTCTATAACATCCCGGGACGAGTAAACTTCTCCAATGGTTGACTCTGTGGGCAGTATGTGTGACAATATTATAAACACAAATAACACTTGCTGTAATAGCCCTGTAACAAAAATTACACAACCTTTAAACGTTGGAAAGACTGTTGTTTATTGTAATGAAATAGGCAAAAGTTTAGGTTTTCACTTAGTTCAACATCTGGGTAATTCGGTGAGAACCCTTTCATTTCCTGGGGCATCCTACTCTCAAATAATTAATAAAGTATTAACCAGTACACATTGCTTACAAACAACAATAGTGATACTTATTGGCAGAAGAGATAATAATAATAATATTTAAAAAAAAAAAATTGGCAACGTCAAGAGCAGTTATATTTTACAAAATCATTTTACTTTTTCAGAAATATTTTAACAAAAGTTACTATTCAAGCTTTACCATAGAATATTACAACAATACAATTAAACTATATTATGAAAAACCGAAATATGCAATACCTAAGCAATAAACAAGAAAATATACAATATTTGTGAAGAATGACATGAAGTTTAAAGTCATGTCAAAAGATATAAATAAGAAAATGCTAAAATTATAACATGCTCACTAGAGCCAAAAGTCGCCAAAATGCACACACAACACCACCGGACTCGTCGCATAGCTCCGCCTCGCAGCACATGGAAACCTTGGAACCGATTGCTGCTGAGACGTTGAGCTCCTCATCGAGCGACGAGTATTTCTCCCCTCCGACGTCGCCATCACCTGTACGTCGACAGGGGAGACGCCGGCCACCGACGTGCTTGGAGCCCAGAGGCCCACCGGTCTCGAATAGGGTCCCCGCTGCCGGTGGCAATGTGCACCGCATACGATGGACTTCATCTATGAATGAAAACGTTATGCCGGCATATTTTGCGGCTACAGAGGGAGGAATTAACCTCACTGCGTACCGTGTTCGTATGCTGCCTTTGTTTCAGGTACTTGAACCAGCGGTCAACGTTTCGGCACAACGGCTATCGGATCAAGTGCGAGCCATTCAACGCTGTCACATGTTAGATGACGCCGCACTTGAGAGGTTTCGTTCAGAAATACAATGTAGCCACATCATCCCTTCTACATCTCAACCTAGTGTGGTTAGTCAAATGAATAATGACGTAGAACCTGTCAATTCCATTGACGAAGAACTGGATGATGTTGCTACAAGAGTAAGTACCCAGTACAGTGATGAATTAAGGAGTACTTTGGAACGAACGATTACTGAGTATAGGTTTTCTGATCCTGAGAATCGTCCACGTCTACCGCGTTTGCCTACGCATAAAAAGAACATAGTGCTAGTGTGTACCCTGGACTCGGTTTTATCAAGTTATTTTGACACTTGTTTAGATTTAAGTGATGCACACTCAATTCTGTATTGTGCGGCTGTTGCAGTTTGTCGGGTAGCTAGTGTTAAATTTACACAATTTGAACCAGCTATTCGACCAAAATCTGTTCCAGCCTGGCAATGCAGAATTGAGCGTCGTATCGCCGAGACTAGGGTGCTCATTGGCAAGCTGTGCTGCTTCAGGGCGGGTAATACACGCCCAAAAGTAATGCGTTTCGTGATTCGGGCATTCGCGGGGACTGATATTAGTCCTTGCGAATACTCTTTACGGGTCACGGAACGTATTGACCACCTGAAGCAGAAAATTTATGCGTGGGCAAATCGTATACGACGATACAAGAAGAGAGTGGATCGCTATAATCAGAATCGTTCGTTCCAAAAAGATGAGAGGTGGGTGTATAGAAGATGGGAGCAGCCTGATTTTCGTGTGACTGACAAGTGCCTGCCTGATACTGAAGCCACAAACACATTTTGGCGAAGTATTTGGTCGGCGCTTGTTAATCATACAGAGGATGAGTGGATGCGGGATGTCGGATTGTCATGTGAGTCTATACATACAATGGAACCAATAATCATTACATCTGATGACGTTGCCAGTGCAGTACGTTACCCAATTGGAAGTCACCTGGGCCGGACGGACTGCACAATTTTTGGCTTAAATGGTTCCATAGCTCACATGACTGTTTGGCATCTTGCTTTCAAACATCACTTGAATCTGGGTTGCTGCCATCTTTTCTGACCTCAGGTACCACTCACCTCCTTTATAAATCAGGTAGTACTACGGACCCTAAAAATTATAGACCAATAACTTGTTTACCTACGGTCTATAAGCTTCTCACATCCATTTTGAGAGTCAAATTAACAACTCACATTGAAAATAATTCTATAATGTCCAACTCTCAAAATGGATGTAGAAGCGGGTCACGTGGTACTAAGGAACTCCTTATTCTTGACATGGCCATTAATCAGCAGGTCCGCCGTAACCGGAGAAATCTGGCAACATGCTGGATTGATTACAAGAAAGCCTATGACTCAGTGCCTCATACGTGGTTGTTGAGGGTGCTAGAGTTGTATAAAGTTGATACAACTCTATGCACCTTCTTAAAGGCATGTATGGGGCAGAGAACGGCTCTTGTTTATCCAGGGTGTCGTCAGGTTCTTGGGAATGGTGAACCTGCGAAGATTGAGAGGGGTATTTTCCAGGGTGATAGTTTGAGTCCCTTATGGTTTTGTCTAGCGCTGAATCCTCTCAGTACTTTACTGGAGAATTCAGGGCTGGGGTATCAGTTTCGGAGAGGAGGTCAAGTTGTGTCGCACCTTCTTTACATGGATAACTTGAAATTATTTGCCTCCACCGAATCCCACTTGACTGAGTTACTAAAGGTCACTGAAATGGACGGTTTTATCGGGCTTTACATAAGCCCGATGTAGATTTATTAGCTTCTGTGTCCTGGCTACGGTTCGGTGATTTATTTGGCGAAACCGAGGGTTTTGTCTGCGCAATTACTGATGAAGTTGTTATGACGAATAACTATCGTAAGTATATTCTGAGAGATGGTACGGTTGACATATGTCGGGCATGCCACCTACCTGGTGAATCTCTTAGACATAATATCTGGTTGTTCTCGTCTTGCCAACGGTGAGTATTTGCATAGGCACAACCAAGTAGCCAGGATTGTCCATCAGCAACTTGCACTGAAATATAACCTTGTCGATTCAGAGGTACCGTATTATAGGTATGTGCCCGACCCAGTTCTAGAAAATGGAGCGTCCGCTAGTTAAAGATAATACTTTCAAGAAATCAGTTCCATTCAGTTAGCAGTTCTCAATATAGCATCAGACAGGAATCGCTTATTTCTTATGTAACAGATTGATGAAGTCACATTTCACGGCATAGAACGTAACGGTTTGAGCAATTTGATCACTCCGACGACGGTGGCCAACGGCTACAGATTCGATACTACAAGATTGATTACCTTGCCACGACGTATAGTGGCAAGAAATTAAGTAAAGAAATATCTCTGACACTTTAACACGATCAAAGTTTGCGTCATACATAATCACATACACCCACACTGTCGTTTATAAATGCGAAATAGTCTGAGAGTCTACTCTACATAACTACATTAACCTTTATCTTTACTATTCATATCTTCAAGTAGAAATAGTTTGAACTACTGGGACCGATCTATTATCACTGACAGGACTATTGTAGCCAATAAACCTGATATAGTGGTAATAGATCGGTCAGAACGCCTCGCATTAATCGTTGATATAACCATACCACATGACGAGAATCTCGTAAAAGCCGAAAAAGAAAAACAAATAAAATATTTGGACCTTGCTCACGAGATTGTCGACATGTGGGATGTGGATTCAGCGATTATTGTTCCGATAGTTGTATCGGCACATGGTCTGATCGCCAAGAGCCTCGACCAACATCTTAAGAGGCTCGCGTTAGGCAGTTGGGTCAAAGGCTTGATGCAAAAGGCGGTTCTTCTGGGTACGGCACGTATTGTGCGGAAATTCCTGTCTCTGCAGCCCTGACCGCCGGTAGCTTGGTCCCTGTACCCGATACCGGTGGGATACTATTTTTTTATATTGTTAAATAGATTTGTTTTATATAATGTATTTAAAAATGTAATTAATATGTGTATTTATTTAATAAAGGAAATAATAATTTTAATTCCCGGGAGTGCAGCAGATCTCAACTCTGGCTTGCCTTAATTGGCCGGTCAGAGGGAGGGAGCCAGAGCTATATGCTCGGGGATGGAAGTGTCATTTTCAAGGGCATAACTACGGGGAAGCCCGCTCCGGGCCTGTCCCGCGAAGGTGAAACCGGCGCCGCACAGCTCGACACCCCAAGCCGCTCACACCGGTGTTGCCCTCTGTCGCCTTACAGGCTTATCATGCCTATGGTGATTGTATAGGGGGCCCATCTAGTGAGTTGGCAAGTCACCGTCTGCCAAAATTTTGATAATCAGATATTAAAATGGCAGACGCCGCCTTCATCCATAGTTATAATCACCCAGTTCATGACGCTGTTGGGGCTACCCCGCACACGACGCACCAGGGACGCGCATCTTTTTCTCATTACGTTATTATATTGAATTCGAAGGGCACTGTAGGATTTTTGGACATAGCTCTCCCACAGGCTGCACGTGTAAAAAGATGAACAGTAAGCTTTAAATAAGGTTATCTTAACTTGATTAGAACAACGTGCAAACCTGTGAGCAATCATGTTAGCCCTAACCGGCAGCGCCCTCCGTTCCCTATCAATATCCTCATCGTCCTTGAGTTCAGAGGTCAAAATGTGGCCCAAATATTTAAATTTGTGTACTCGTTTTAAGGGCACTCTACTCAACATTACAGCTGGCATAGTTTTAGAACATTTACCTCTGACCCCAAAGACCATGATCTCGCTTTTGTTAGTATTATATACTAACCCATGCGACTTACAGTACTTTTCACAGATTGTTATCATACGCCTGAGTCCACATGTCGAGGCACTCAGCAAAGCCATATCGTCAGCGTAACTGATATTGTTTACAGCGATCCCATCGATGTAACAGCCGACTCGTTGCTTGCTAAGTATCTCGACCAGCTCGTTAATATACAGATTAAAGAGCGTCGGTGAACTTAACTCCCCCTGCCGCACGAAGCACTCTAACCCGTAAGGTTCCGACAACATACCTGCCCACCGTATTTGGTTGATCTGACCTCCATACCAATACCTGAGAGTGTTTATTAACTCAGGAACCACTCCTGTCTTTTTTAACTTACTCCAAAGAATGTCATAAGAGACCAGATCAAAAGCACGGAAGAGATCAAGGAAACAGGCATGTATAGGAGTATTCCTGTCTGCGTAGTACCTGATAGTCCACTTAAGAGCCAAAATTGCATTTTCTGTAGATAACCTGGCTCGGAAGCCAAACTGGTTATCATGTAAGCGGATGTATGTATTAAGTTGTTTATTAAGTAGACTATCAAGCACTTTCGCAATCACCGTAGCCAGCGATATAGGCCTATAGTTGTTAGGGTTCGAAATATCACCCGATTTATTTTTAACAATAGGTGTTATTACAGTCCTTATCATCTGACTTGGCAAGTAAGCATGACTCACACACAGGTTTAAAAGCATTGCCAACACTCTTGGCAGATGTGGTCCCGCATATTTCAAGTGCTCGATGCTCAAACTATCATGACCTGGGGATTTACCTTTAGACATTGTACTGATGGCATCTTTTATTTCTTTGGCTGTGAATCTAGTACCCAAGTCACCACCAATCATACCATCACGCACAAACACAGAGGAACCCAGCGGCGACGTTACCCTAAATATGTATAATGTAAACACTAAAACTATCATTAAGTTTTACGAACAGTTATCAAACTTGCAAGTTAAACAGGTTATACTGTCAACACTGCCATATAGCAAATCTTTTACACAAATTGAAAACAACATTAGATACAATATGAATAGAAAGTTACATACCTTGACCACATATTGTAGGAATATAGAATTATTTGACTGTAATCTTTTATTACAGAATAATTACATTTTGACATTAGATAGTTATTTACTGTCAAAATTTTTACGACGTCAGATAGCTGTATTGTTATCAAATTTTCTATTGAATAAAGCCAAATTATTGGCTTATAATCTAGCTCCTTTTGACCTTAGTAATAATGACTTATTAACTTGGGATATTATCTCATAAAACTAGTTTGTAAGACAACAGGTAAAAAATCTGGCCATGGTTATAGGTCTTTTGAGCCCATTCGGTCTACTTTTCTTAAAGACACTGAATAATATTAACTAACTAACTAACTAACTATCTTCACGCTGTATCCCTGACGGGGTAGTCAGAGAGGACAGATCGCCAGGCTTCGCGATCCATGCATACTTCTTTCGCTTCTTCGAGATTCATCAATCGCTTCATACACGCACGTCTAGGTATCCGAGTACTTTTGACCTTTCCGTTTTTGAGCAATCTGCTCACGTGGTCTTCATATGTAAGTCTCGGCCTACCCTGACTCCTTCTACCCTCTACTTTTGAACAATATATATTCTTCGTCAATCGTTCCTCACTCATTCGTTGGACGTGTCCAAACCAACGGAGCACGCCCTTTTCCAGCTTAACGCTGACACTTTCATTCAAACCTGCCAAATTGCGTATCACTTCGTTACGTATTTGGCCAGCCAAGGTAACGCCGCACAACTTTCGAAGTGATCGCATCTCCACAGCATTCAATTTACTTTCATGCATCTGCTGACATACCCAGGTTTCACTACCGTAAAGCAAAGTTGGCACTAGCACTGCGTTATGAATCGCCAGTCGTGCTTCTTTTACGATGCTTTGTCGCTTTACTAACTGGGACAAAGCACCGTTAACTTTGTTTCCGGCAGCTACTCGCCGTTCCACATCCGAATCACATCTTCCATCCGCGCTAAACATACTTCCTAAATACACAATTTCATTCACTTGCTCTAGACGTTCCTGGTTTACCCTAATCTCGCATTTAGTTCTTACGTCACCTCTTTCAAATACTAGAACCTTAGTTTTACTTGCATTCAAGCGGAGACCCTTACTTTCACACCCCTCTTTCATATTAGTGACTAATGCCTGAAGGTCGGCTTCTGATGAGGCCATGAGCACCGCATCATCAGCGTACAGCAGACAGTTTACTGTAAAGAAGTTTACTGAATAATATTGGTTGTAATAATTCTGAGTATATTAACAATACTTCTAGTAGTTAAAACTTAGTTCACCAAAATATTTAAGGCATATCTGAAAAACTACTACAAATAGAACTTTATATAAAGGAACACAATGTTCACATTTTTTGTATTACAGAACATTGGTTAAAAAGTCATGAACTATTGTTCAACAATGAATTTTATTCACTTAGCAGTGCGTTCTCAAGAAAGAAAGCCATTCGTGAGGGCTCTCTTATATTTGTATCTAATAATTTAAAATGTAAAGAACGTAAAGATATTGTGGCCCTTTCTATTGAGCGTACTGCTGAATTTTCCTGTGTTGAGCTTGAGCAACTCATTGTCCTCTTTGTCTACAGTCCTCCAGATAGGGATTTTAATTTATTAGAAACTGTAATGGAAAATGTATTGAAGCGTTTGTTTACTAGTAGAAAACATGTTGTGGTGTGTGGGGATTTTAATGTTGACATACTTGTGCAGTCTTCGAAATGTATCAGATTTATAAATTTGTTTAAGTCTTTTGGCTTACACAATTTATTTTATGAGCCAACTAGAATTACCTCACATTCTAGAAAATGTATAGATAATATATTCTGGAACTGTGCAACAACAACAAGGGAGTTACTAAGTAACTTTCCATCAGATCATCTTGGTCAAGAAGCAGCGTTTCCTATTAATGTCACTTCCAAAGGAAATAAAATTGTATGTAGGGTAAATTGTATTGTAATGTGTGCATATCGACTTAAACAATTTAATGTTAATGTTTCAGCAAAAGTCACTAATATTGATTTTAATCAGCAACATCCAAACGGCTTATATAACTCCTTATTTAATACAATTAAAGCTGAGTACAACAATATATTTAAATCAAAAACATTTTATAAAAACAAAAACCTGCAATTTTGTGAGTGGGCAACTGCAGGTATTTACAAAAGTAGGGCTAAGTTGTACGAACTATATGGTATGAAGCAATTTAATTTTCATCCTGCTTTTATTCAATATGTAAAAATATATTCCAAGACCTTAAAAAAGACCTGTGCTGCTGCCAAGTCGTTACATATCAGTAATAAGATTAAAGATTCAAAAAATAAGGTAAAAGTGACTTGGAATGTAATCAATACTGAAACCGGTCGATTACTACCCCGTAAAAATAACTTTGAGTAAATTATAAATAACACGGTGTTTAATAATAAATTAGATGTAGCACAAACTTTTAACAACTATTTTATAGACAAACCTGCGAAAACAACTAGCTCCTTAAATTCTTGTCCAATCAAAGCTCAACGCATGCTTGGGGGCAGCGTAGATCAGTGCAATGTCTTATTTAGCTTTAAATGTGTTAACCCCAACGATATCATTAAAGTATTCAAGTCGCTTAACTAAAAAAAGACAGCTGACTTGTGGGGTATTTCTGTGAAATTGATACAGTCTATTATTGTTAATTTATCTCCACATCTAGCTAAAATATTTAATAAATGTATCGATAAAGGAGTGTTTCCGGATTTAATGAAACACAGTAAGGTAATACCTCTATTTAAGTCTGGATCCAAAATCGACCCTAGTAATTTCAGACCTATTTCAATATTACCTGCCATTCGCAAAATTTTTGAAGAAATTGCAACAACTACAAGCTCATTTTAATTCAAATATGCTACTAAAGCTAAAGAGCAGTATGGGTTCACAAGGGGTCGTTCTACCATTCATGCAGGTGTGACACTTCTGAATCATATATATGACGCCTGGGAGAATAGACAAGATGCTATTGGTGTATTCTGCGATCTCTCCAAAGCATTTGATTACGTTGAACATAAAACACTATTGCGAAAACTCTTTTAATCTGGTATCAAAGACTCTGCACTGGATCTTGTTGCCTCCTACTTAAACGATCGGATACAACATGTTGATAATACTGAAATTCGCTCCTATGGAGCATTTGTAGCTATGGGCGTACCGCAGAGATCAATTCTATGTCCGTTTCTATTTTTAATATATTTTAACGATCTGCCATTCTATATACAGAACTTGTGCGACATTGTTCTATTTGCTGATGATACGTCACTTATTTTTAAAGTAGATCGTACGCTTACTGATTTTAACGGCGCTAATAGTTCACTTGCCCAAGTTGTAGATTGGTTTACGACCAATAATTTGCTACTAAACGCTAAGAAGACAAAATGTATCAGATTTAGCATGCCTAATGTCAGGAATTGCGGTACAAATATAACATTGAACGGTGATACCCTTAATATTGTAGAATCAACTGTATTTTTGGGGATCACTTTAGATAGCAAACTGCAGTGGAACGCCCAAATAACGTGTCTTGCAGGTAAACTCAGCTCGGCAGCCATTGCCGTTAGTAAAGTCAGGCAGCTCACTGATGTAGAAACTGCCAGGCTAGTATACTTTAGTTATTTTCATAGTGTCATATCTTACGGCATTTTGCTGTGGGGTAAAGCAGCTGATCTACAAGTAATTTTTGTACTCCAGAAGAGAGCTATACGTGCAATATATAAATTGAGTGCTAGAGTGTCTCTTTGAGAAAAATTTAAAGAAATTGGCATTTTAACGGTTGCATCACAGTATATATTTGCAAATATCATGTTAGTTAAACAGAACATACATTTATACAATAGACACAGTGACATATGAGTACATTAGATAAATACTAGAAATAAGCATAAATTAATTGGAACGCATCATCGTTTACAAAAGGTTCACGACTCTTTTGCAGGAATTGCGTATGCCTATATAATAAAATTCCTTTAGACATTATGAACCTGCCGTTACATAAATTTAAGGCGGAAATTAAGACGCACCTCTTGAAAAGGGCTTATTACACACAATTAATGATTATTTGAATGATAAAAATAAATGGAAATGAGTTGCTTGCTCTTCGCTCGAGCTATTTAGGATTCGAATGAATCTTGTGTTATATTATCTACTTGTCTTGAATCTGCATATATATGTTGTAAAAATATAAAAAATATCCATCACGCCTTATCCCCGAAGGGGTGGCAGAGGCATATTATATGCCCACTTTTCACCGTGTGGATTCCTGTCCCACGTAATAGGTGGTGAGCCCATTGCCGTGTTGAAATAGACAGACGCAGGTTGTGGCTACCTGCTGTTGAAATTTTTAAGCCGCCCATAAGGCCTTCAACCAGGCTTAACGACTGCCATTTTACTGGCAACCGGGACCAACGGCTTAACGTGCCTTCCGAAGCACGGAAACGCTCGCAAATGTAAATGCCACAAAGTGGTCACCCATCCGAGTACCAGCCATAGTGAAAGTTGCGTAACTCAGTGATCGTTTACAGAACACTGAGACCGCGGAGCCACGAGCGCTTCAATGTATATATGTTGTATGTTTTTTTTACATAATTTTTTTTTACATTCGCCAGTATAAATAATTTGAAATGCCAGGCAACTAAAGGTATGGCTTCGTTTAGACCCGGTAATAACTACTATACATAATTATATGTAATTTGACTTTGTTATTGAATGAGCACTATGTAGACTTATTTATAATTTTGAAATTGACATGATAGTTGCTGTGTAGTTTTTGGGTATGTCATGCTCGCCTAAGTGTCCTGGCAGTGGTGGCGTATGTATCGGGTCGCCTTGTTCCCTACAATACGGTTGAATAGGGCATTGGCTGATATATGCGTCATACCCGTGAACGGGTGCCGTCTGTTGGGACTGGTCAGCTCATAGCTGTTATAGCAATTGTTACAAATAATATTATTTAAATTTAAGGCAAACTAAGGGTCGTATTATAGAACCTTACTCAAGCCTCAAGTATTACTTAGAACTAGTTTCAAGCTGAGCTTTTATTATAGAACCTTACTCGATTCGTGAAACGTCAGTCTAGAATCACCTGAGAGCTGTCACAGTGAAATGACGTTTGATTCATATTATAGAACAGTGCTCAAGTGTCGTTTCAGTAATCCTTTATTTTTAAACCATATTCAGCTCAGATTCGCTACTTGATTCCAGATTTGCGAGCAGTTTTCGTAAGTTTAGTCGACACCACGCTCAAGCAGAGATTTTAGTTAACAAAAATAAAAGATGGCCTCCTTTATCTTTCTAAAATGGATATTTTTGAAGATAAATAGACTTTTACTTACTTATCATTCACGTGTTTATCCCCGAAAGGGTGGCAGAGTCATATTTACGCCCCTATTTCAGTGCCAGCACATTCTACCAAACAGCAGACCCGTACCAATCAATAACAATTACTTTACCAAGATATTAATTCAGTATTATATCAATACCGAAGACAGTGTGATCTTGTATTGTGTGGCAGTGTGGATCGTATTGCTTCATTCTTTTATTTCAACTACCACACTTTTAATAGAAATGTGATAATAAAATAATACCTATGATAATAATGAGATATGTGGATATTAAAAAATAATGTCATTATATGGTTGTGTTGTAGAGTCAATGTCGCTTACGAGTAGTGTAGCTATGTACCATCAAACATAACATTAAACACAAGATAATACCTTAAATGATGGAACATAAAGCAATACCAGCGTTGACATCCTTTTTATGCCACAGCATCCTTTCAGGATAATACTGTAGCTTGTGCTGTACTGCACTATTGTGCCTATTATATTAATATCCCTATTGACTTCCAATACACTTTACCCCCTAAGAGAGTACTTCATATAATAAGAACATGATCATTCAATATGTAGGAGGAATAGGAATAGATAAAGGAAGGTTTGGATACATTTTCAAAGCAATTTGTAGATGCTGACTTTCATATAATTTTTACTAAAGTGAAAAACATGACTTGGTTTAGGATGGGGTTTGACCTGTAACCTATGTCTAACCAGGGCAATGCTCTATGCCACTGAGGTACCATAACCATACCAAAATAAGATTAAATTATTCACTATATTTTCATTGTCACTCGTTCAAGCCCCATCTTGAACCGAGTTATCTTTATCACTGTAATAACATTTATTTGAATGAGAGGTGTGTACACTACAACTTATAACAACCATCATCAATAGATAAAATATTTATTTAAATGATTTTATACTATATTAATTAAATATTCATATTAAACAATACAATTATATTTTATTGTATTTTACTTTTTTTAAATAAAGAACCTAAAAATAATTAATCATTATTATTATTATTTCTTAAGATAATGATTTGATGACAGATTCTTTGGTACTTTCTTGTGGTGAATATTGTGCACGACAGGCTCGGCAAGTTTTTGGACGCTTGTGTCACAGTCGACTATCTCATTAATAACAAAAGGACAAGAGTTTCAACTTCTGTTCTCTGAGATACTATTATTTCCACAGTATCTGTTTCAGCTTACAATATCACTGTAACAAAAAAAAATCTACAGGTATGCATATATTACTGGCTCCGTGGTGTAGGTGATAGTGTATGTGACTGCTACTCATGTGAAGGTCCCAGATCGGAATAAATATTTATGAGATCCCCAAATGTTTGTTTAGAAGTTTGGGTGTTTGCTCTTTAACAATGTATATATTTAGATATACATAAGTATGTTTATCAGGTGAGTAGTTCCCATAACCCAAGCTTAAAGGGTTAGATGTCGCTGTGTGAAAAGTGTCCTACAATGTTTATTTATAAATCCATTACCTACATACAACTTTGATTCACGGTGTTAAAACTTCTGTTCTACATGTGACTTTAAGCTCTATCTTTCTATCCTCTCAAGGTTGTTTATGACAGAGCCCCATACCCTATGCAACCAATGTTACAAAGTGTACAAAACTATAATATTTTCAACAAATAATAGGTAATTACCCGTTATGTGTCAATAGTTTCTGGTATTTAAATTCAGTGCATATGTTAAATTAGATATCTGGATCCATATCGGCATCAGGACAAAGACCTCTACAGACAGTGGCTATATGGTACTGCCTTTCACGCGTAAGTGCATCACGCTGTCTTGCTCTGAAATTTTACCACAAAGCAGCTCAACTGCTCTCCGGATGCCTAGAACAAAAATAGAATGAATCTTATTAAACAGTTATCATGAATTACTAGATAGTGTATATCTGCACAAATATATAAGACCATAAACCTCCAACACTTACCGTTTCGATAGTTTTTGTAGTAAATATACTTTCCTGAAATATTGGCCCAAGACGTTGTATGGCATCGTTTTTTATTTTGTATACCTAGTATTCTTGAAAGATTTTAATATTTCTAATAATAGATTCCTTTGGACGATCGTAAAATTGTTCTTTTTTCAAATATGTACAGAATTAGAAGAATTTCAATTAATTTACAATGTAAACATAACACTGGCACGATTATATCAAATGTCAGTCAAGCAAAGTTTATTAAACTCACGATCCATTTAACGCAGAGTAAAGGTTCATTTTATGAGTCCGGGACTTCCTCTACAGCAGTTTTTTGTTTAGTATTTTGAAGTAAGGATACTTTAAAGCAATCACAGAGGTGATTAAATAATTTCAATGAAAAAAGTAAATAAAAAATAAGCTTTTGAAACATAAATATCAAATAGTAAGCTGCGTGGAATGAAAACAAAATATGTAAGGAATAAAAATGTAATAGAAAACAGACTGTTTTTAGGCTTGCAACATTCAAATGCGTATTCTGGCGATTGGAGATTTGGATATTTACTCAAGGTTACTTTTCACCGATCTGAGCATGGGGATAGTTCTATAATAAACCACATGCTTATGTCTAGATTTAGCACTCAAGTGTCAATCTGCTAAATTCCGTTTATGTGTGACTTGAGTTAGTTTCTGTAATACGACCCTAAGTTTAGTCGACTGTTCTCACATAAATTCAAAGGAACTATGTAAGTGTAATTTTAATGAACACAACATTTATTTTGTTTTGTTTTTGTATAATTTCATTACTGTATAATTGGTCAAATATCATGTTAATCAAACTGTGTCAAATGGCGGTTAGAAAAGAGTGGCCATGAGTTTTATTGCCAGGTTCTTCCTCTGGCTCTACCTATTGCTTTGCGAATCTGGCAGTAAATGTAAATGTAGAAGCAGTAATCTTGACGTTCATAAGTGTTACTTTGTGACCTACATGAATAAAGATTTTTGATTTTAGTTTATTGATGCTAAAGTGAACTTCTTCAATGACAAAATTTTTTCGAACCATTTTTTTAACACGAGGACCATTCGAGGGCATGTTTTTCAAGTGTACGTTAAAAGCGACCACGCCTCTTCTACCTCGTAATGTCATTGCCCCCATTAAAACTTAGATATTTTGGAAAGTAGAAAAATTGTACGGTGCTAGGTTTGGACTGGACTGGATTATCTAACCAGACTGTGATGTAACCTTAGCATTAACTGTGTGTTTTGCTTTACTCCAAGTGGCACTGTCCGGAGTGCGCAGACAGGACCCGTCTTAAATAAAATAATGAAAACATCCTTCTGCCTATGCTCCTCGCCTACTTTAACTTTATTGGCTTGGTCTCACTTTCAAACACTCATAACGAAGACTTGCTTTGGTGATTTTTAGACGTTTATGTAAAATGACGATGGTCTATTCAGTTTAGAGCGTCAAATTGACGTATTAACAGCCTTTCTATCTGATTAGATTATAATGTTGAATACTTGCGTTGCGCGGGAGAATACTATTTGTTATCTCTTAGGCAGGTGTTGAACACACAACAGGTATATAATAGTGACACATTTACGGAGATATAGGTAAATTTAACGCGGTCGTCATTCGGCAGCACTATTCTTAAAGTTGATCGACAATATGATAAAATCAATAAATAAATATCGTTGGGACAACCCACACAACGCTATCTGATTCCAAACTAAGCAGAGCTTGTACGAGTACTATGGTGTTAGTATAATTATGATTAAGGATGTAATGAGTTCCAATACTGATATTGTTCCTGCACTAGAACATGATCATGCATTACAGTGTAGTACCTGTTGTCACCTGTGCCAGTGAGAATTGTTTGTCATTGGTTGCGTAAATTAAGAAAACGTTACTCAAAATTTAAAAAACATTATTGCACAAGATTTAATTTATACAGATTACGGTAATATGCTTGTGACATAGTAAACTACGGATAAATGTAATGTTATGGTAATGGCGGGCGGTGAGTGGTGGGTGCAGTTCAGAAACGGAGACAGTTCTCATCCAGAAGCTGAAAAGACAAGCATATTATCAGTTAACTTGTGCCTAACATCTATCTTTCTATCTTCACGCTATATCCATGAAGGGGTAGTCAGTGAGGACAGATCGCCAGGCTTCGCGATCCCTGCATACTTCTTTCGCTTCCTGCCAAACAGATAAAATCAAAGGAACAAACAGAGTAAGGTAACAGTATCTAAGCATACATACGCATCGAAAACACTCTCTACTCATTGTGCAATACAAATGTCGGAGCGCCCAGGGTGGCGTCCTTTCTCCTTTACTTTTCGCATTATTCATTAATTCTATCTCGGATCAACTTCGTTCTTCTTCCCATCTTTATGCAGATGATCTGTAGATATACAGCCAAGCACCTATGGCATTCATTACAGATGCTATAGATGCCATTAATGATGATCTGGCCAGTGTAAGGTATGGACTCAGGGTGAACCCCTTAAAGACTTTAGTCTCGATTGTTGGTCAAACAACAACAATCCAAGGGCTGGATGCTTTCAAGGATTAACTGGTCACTACTCCCGCCTGTTATCTTCAATGGTACCACTACAACATTTAGCAACCGGCTTAAATATAAACCGGTAATATATATTCAAATGCAAGAAATCAGTTGAAAAATGTTTGCAGCTGCAGAATCCTTAAAACATTTGCGCAGTTTCCTACAAACTGCCACCAAGATTGCGCTTGCTAACACACTCCTACTTCGTATCCTAGACTATGCCGACGTCAGCTATCCAGATCTCACCGAGAGTCAATTAGATAAGCTCGAACGACTTCAGAAGTATTGCATCAGATTTATATTTGGACTACGCAAATATGATCACATCTCTGATTTTTGAAATGACTCGAATGGCTACCTATTCGTCTTCGCCGTAATGCTCATATTCTCTTCTTCTTAAACAGTTACTTACTGTTATATACTGTTTAACCTTTGTACACCTACCTATCTCAAAGGAAGATTTAAATTCCTTCATGCTACTCATTCAAAGTGCTTAAGATCATCGGAGAATATGTGACTAAAATTGCCGTCATATTCCACAACATCCTTTGACAAGTCTTTCACAGTATTGGCGATACGATTGTGGAATGCGCTACCGTTGGATTTACGAGGAGCAAGGTCCTTGACTATCTTCAAGAATAGAGGTGAAACCCACTTTCTTTCTAACTAAGTACTTATATTTATACCATTGTTTTTCTTTCAATATGTTCAAATTTACTAAATTTACCTATCTTTGTTATTATATTAATCTTTCGTTATATATATATATATATAAGTTATATATATATGTTGTATGTAAATGCGCCATCAACTACTTTTTTCTTTCCTGTTCGTTTCTTTTCCATACTAAGTTTGTCTGGAAGAGATCGCTTTTAGCCATAAGACCGCCCATTGTACTCTCATCCATAGCTCAGTCTTAACAATACATTATGTTATGGTGTACAATTCAGAGTTATTTATCTTTCTACTAATACAGTCGGCCCCAAGCCGACCTCACTCATCACTGACGAGACTCTGGCACAGACGCTATTAGGCGAGGTTGGCACGCGAGTCCGAAAATATACTTCCAATAACCCCGAGTTCACGGAGCGGAGAGTGAAATACCATATCTTGTGGACGTCAACTTGAGGTTCACGCATTGAAGAAAATGATCATTGTGTGTGCGCGATACAACTTACATGTGACGTTGGCTAAGATAGCGAACAGGTCGGAGACGACTGAGAGCGCCGTCAGCTTGGCCTGTAGGTGCGACAGCGCCAGCGAGTTCAGCGGCGACGTCGAGTTCGTGCTGAAAGCTTACATGTGTAGTACCTTCACACGGCGTATTGGAGCGAAACCAACGTCACCTCAAGTGATACACCTGCTGCCTAACGGACGAGCTCATGATTACTGACAGTTGATTGATGGTACTTGGAGGATATTGTTGCACAGTTTGGAAAAAAAAACACTTGTACTATTCAAACTGAATAGAAACAGAAGTGCTTGTAGCCCCGCTGACGCAGTGTTCTGTAAAACGATCACTGAGTTAAGCCACTTTAGCTATGGCTGGTCACGGACGGGTGACCACTTTGTAGCACTTACATTTGCGAGCGTTTGTGTGTAAGCTGTGGTAACTCACAGGTCGCCCTCGCACCATCACTTATTTATAAACATACACTGTTATGTTGTTTGCTGGAAACTCCAAAAACGGTGTATTTGCTGGACTGTGAATGGACTACATTCTTGTTTTATAGCTCCACGTTTACAGCGGCGCACGGCATACAATCCTTTCAAATATCATAGTAAACATTTAACATTAGCTGAGCTGTATGGAATTATGCTTGAACGAAGAAAAACCTCGGCTACAAACCTGGAGGCGCCGAGTAGACCCAGTAGCCCGAAGAGAGGCGCGCAGTCCGCCACACCGACCCACTGGAACACAATGTCAATTACATGAGATTCTGCTAATTTTATTAGCCCAGGTAAGTGCCACTCTTATACTATAAACTCTCTCAAGAAAATCTCTTTATAAAATGTATCACAAAGGCTGTAATAAATACGTGCAGTTGACGGCAAAACTTATAATTTTTGTGTCTTTGATTGACGTTTATCAATTTCAATTTCAAAATTTGGAATCAAATGAGTAAAGAATCTGTTTAAGCTGAAATATGCGGGAATGTTGCATCCGTAGTTTTATAAATTAGGGCTACGTTGGATGTATTTAGTTTGAGAATTGTATAAATAAGTGGTAATGGGCACTTACAAGCATAAGGAATGGCACCGTGGCAGCGGCGAAGTAAGTGGAGCGTGACATGGTGTGGGGGTGTTGGAGCTCGGCACAGTGGAGTGACGTCCACCGACCAGCGCTGATATAGTTGGCGGAGGAAACAATACCGAGACGAATCTAAGGTTGGTCCTCGGTCACGCATCTAATCACATTACATGCCATTACGTACTAGGTGATAATTGTTTTGTTATCTGTGCATCACATATAGATAACTGGTAGAGAATGCCTACGGTCTTAAATCCGTAATACCTATTTAATTTTGACAGGAATTCAACAGTTTGTGGATATGGAGAATAAGTAAAGTAAACTTGCCACGGTTGCATAATAAGTCATTGACAAAATAAAGGTTAAAATCAAAACTTTGCCAATTTTTAAATTATATGAAAACCATTGTTATAATGGTCGCGTTTGCCAATAGACACAACAGACAATACTTACGTTAGAGAAACGGTCGGTTTAGTTAAATAACAATACAACGAGGCCAATGTCACGCGCCGCCCGTGTTGCTCAACAACGCGTTGTTCTTAGCATGTGAAGGATTTGCGACACTTAACTATTGAGTGACATTACAACATAGGCCTTGCCGTCTGAGCGTTAGTTGCCGCTTCCAAACTCTCAACCTTGGGATTCGCGTAATAGTGTTCTCGAGTATATTAAATCGTCCCTGTTGAAAGCCAATTGGTTGCGCCGGCAAGCGATAAAAGAGTAGCCGCGTTATTTTTTCTATGTTGCATCGCTGATCTGCATTTGTTTTTAATTAATTAGTTGTCGACACTCCCCCCGTTTCCCTTTATTCCATTTCTCTTTCGCACCTACCTTGTCTCGCATAAAGGAGGAGCGAGACAGCTGTATTACGCGCGCAAGTACCTACGCTCGCGCCGCTAGCCTCTCACGGGCAGCGACCACGACTGAAGACGCTCAGTCTGTCCTGCACCACGCGCGCGCCTCCGCATCGAACCAACTATCGTAATAATTGTATTTTCCATGGATAAATAGTGTTTTCATGCAAGGAAACCAGGAATTCAAGTCCAGGGACGCCCCCTGGAAGCCTCCACCTCAGCATCTCGCAGCAAGCAGCAAGATTCCTGTTTTTCCATTTCCTTTTCCGTCGACAATAGCGTGTAAATTTCATTTTTTGTCTTTCCCCGCAAATACAGTCCATTTTGAATTCATTTATCTCGCCCGCTCAACCATTTTTGGTCCTAACGATCGAGATTTTGATCCACTCGCTTTAGTAGTTTGCTAATAGAAACGCAATAGTTTTTATTCCACCACGGAATAAACGCATAGGTATAGGTTATACTTTTTACTCCATTCGGAATAAACGCATAGATTAGGTAATAGTTTTATTCTATAGGGAATAAACGCTTAGATAATAGTTTTTTATTCCTATAGGGAATAAATGCATACTTACCTTCTGTTTATCGCATAGGTAGGTACTAAATAGTTGGTAATTTCGACGGCACCGCATAGTAATAGGTAGACCACGCGAGCAGGTACCTAGGCCCGCGCGCGCAAGTAGGTAACTACGCTCGTTCGCGTCGCGTCTCGCTGCTTACCACCGCTGCCATTTTGATTGTTCGTTAGTTTTGCACTGCAGGTTGTTGTAGGTAGTTGTTTTGTTTTAACAATGCCTCCGAAAGAGATTCCGGATCTACAGTTAAAACTATTGCACGCTAAGAAGGATAGCCTTTTTAAGCGTATGCAATAAATTTGTGATTATTCATCGAGGATCGCAGATGAATCAATAAAAGAATTGTTTTTATCCTCGATCGAAACCGTAGATACTTTGCGCTTAGATTTCGAAAATGTTCTCGATAAAATTAACTTGCTTGAATTAAAATTAAATCCCGATTCCTTATTAAGTTATGACGCCATGTCATCTTTCGAAGATTTAATTAGTCGCATAAAACGTGCCGCTAAGTCATTGCAAGCGCCCGTGCCCGTAGTAGTAACCGATTCGAAATCCGGGCCAGCCGGTTTTGATTTGCTGAAACGGGACCGACCTAAATTACCGCCCATACAAATACCCGAATTTGATGGCAATATTAAAAATTGGCCTTTGTTTTTCGCTAGTTTCGAAAATATGATCCATAATAATAATTCGTTATCGGATTACGAAAAATTACATTACTTAGTTAGTAAACTAACCGGGAAAGCAAAAACCGTTTACGCCGGTATAACGCTTTGCGCCGAAAATTATAGTTTGATTTTGAATACTTTGAAGGTCAAATACGAAGACAAACGCTTAGTAACAACCGCTTATTTGGATCAAATATTTAATTTGAAAAATAGCTCATCGTGTAATGAACACGATTTTTTGTTTTTGTGTATCGGTTTAAAGAAATTGTATTCCGAAACCGTTCGCTTATTCGAAATGGATAGAAGTGGCCATCAAATACCTAAATTCGACGATTTAGAAACTTTCGTTCGTCAACTTATTCGAATTTTGCAACTAACTTCGTTAAACCACGGAGTAGCGAAAAATAGTCCGACTAATCGTAGTAAGCCCACGAAGTCCACGCATTCTTTTGTTAATTTTGAACCCACAAATTCTCAATCGCAAGTGTTGCATTCGAAAAATTGTTCTTTGTGTCAAGGTCACCATGACCAACTTTATAAATGTTCGGAGTTCAATAAACTCACTCCAAGCGATCGCTATAAATTTGTTCGTTCTAGTAATTTATGTATCAATTGTCTCAGTAAGAAACATTGTGTTTCATTCTGCAATTCGAATAATTTTTGTCGCAAGTGTAATGGTAAACACCATTCATTATTACACTTCGAAAACAATAACGCCATGTCCGGTAGTTCGTCAATCGATTCCAGCTGCGCGAACTTCGTGCCTAACCGTCCGTCCGCTGTGACGTCACAGCCGCCCGCGCCGTTGAGTCGCGCTTCGGAGCGCACTCGCGTGGTTTCGTCCCCGTCCACGCCTAGCGACGGCGGCGCCACTGCCGCGCGCGTCCTGCCTAACGATGTCGCTTTGTGCTCGCTATCAAGCTTGCACACAAGCCCTACTACGGTACTTCTGGCAACCGCTCGAGTTGTTGTTTACGATTCGCATGGTAAGGGACATAGTGTTCCCGCACTTTTAGATAGTGCTTCTCAAAGTAATTTTATTAGTAAAAATTGTTATAGTCGTCTTGGTTTGCATATAAATAACCGCCCCGCCAGTAATGTTGTGAAAGGTATTGGGGGTTCCACTAAAGCCGTTCAAAGCTCTGTAGGGATTAAATTCCACTCGCGTTTTGATTTTGATGTTAGTTTTTCGATGGATTCGCTAGTCGTCGATAAGGTTACCGAACTTTTACCGACTGTCGCAGTCAATACCTCATTATTGACTAATTTTAGAGATTTGCCTTTGGCCGATGATACTTACGCCGTTCCAGGAGATATTGATTTGTTATTTGGTGCTTCGATTTTCCCGCACCTCCTGTTGCAGCGTAAGGTTCAAGGTCAGGCATCGCATCCCGCGCCGCTCGCCTTAGAGACGGTTCTTGGGTTTGTTATTGTTGGTTCCGCACCCGCTTATTTTGATTGTAACTCGACAGTGTCATATTATTGCAGCGTCGAGCCGCTGGACTCCGCTGTCCGTAAATTCTGGGAGATAGAAGAGGTGAACGTCCCTCCTATTGTCAGCCCGGATGATAAACTTTGTGAAGAGTTTTATAGTCGCACGACTACTCGCGATAGTGATGGTCGTTATGTTGTCGCACTCCCCTTTAAGGGTGATGTTAATTCGCTTGGAGATTCGTTTTAGTCAGCCGAAAAACGCTTCTTTTGTTTAGAACGGAAAATGCAGAAATCTCCAAAGTTGAAGGAGGTTTACGATAGCGTAATAGTAGAATATTTGGATAAAAGTTTCATTTCACCCGCGCCTCCCGAAACCGAACAGACGAAGCACGCTCCTTCGTATACCATACCGCACCATGGAGTTGTCCGCGAGGATAAACTAACCACCAAGTTGCGCGTTGTTTTAGATGGCAGCGCCAAAACTAGTTCGAATGTTTCGGTAAACGATATTTTGCACAGTGGTCTAAATCTCCAAGGTAATTTGTTCGAAATTATAGTTAACTTTCGCTTATTCGCTGTCGGGCTTTCAGCCGACATTAGACAAATGTTTCTTTGTATTGGTGTTCGCGAATCAGATCGCCGATTTCAACGCTTTAATATATATAGAATTTTCGCATTCTCGGACTCGACCGTCGCTTTGTGTTGGACACATTCTTCGCCCCATCGCTGGGATACATTTGTCGCAAGTAGGGTGGCAAAAATTCAGTCGCAATTGGCGCCGCAAAACTTTTATCACGTCTCAGGTACGGATAACCCTGCCGATTGTTTGTCTCGTGGGTTAACACCTGCACAGATGTTGGATCATCCGTTGTGGTTCCATGGCTCTTCCTGGTGCCAAGCCCCACCTGATGAATGGCCTGTTAGTCCTTTCAACCCCGCTACTGTGTCCACGTTGTTAAATATCACCATAGGGTGAATTGTCACGCTGGTCCAGATTTATTAATGTCAATTTTGCGCCAGAAATACTGGATTCTCTCCGCACGCAATTTGATTCGTTCGACAGTTCATAGATGTATTCCGTGTTTCAAACTTCTCCCGAAGTCGAAGAAGTCGGAAGAAATGGCCGATCATCGTCCTTGTCGTGTTGTTCAGGCTGCTAAACCGTTCGTACACACGGGTGATTTGAGCACGCCATGCTTCATGGCTGCATTTAAAGGATTTTTGTCGCGGGGTTCCGTATCTCGAATGTATTCGGACAACGGTACGAATTACGTCGGAGCTCGTTGTAACCTTTCCGAACTACATAATTTTTTGCGTTCCAAACACTTTACGTTTGAAGAGCTGAGCACCGTGCTCACTCAAGTCGAGGCCGTAATGAATACGCGTCCTCTTTGTAGAACCTTGTCTAGTGATCCCTCGGAGCCGCTTGCACTGACTCCAGCGCACTTTTTGAATGTTACACCGTTAAAACACTTACCCGCTTTTGAAATAGAGGAAGATCGACTTCATCTTCTATCGCGTCATGCCTTATTGGATGAACTCGTTCAATTGTTTTGGAAGCGTTGGAGGACAGACTATTTGCATACGCTACAGTCACGTCAGAAATGGAATACTCCATCGAACCCTATTACTGTCGGTACTGTCGTAGTTGTTGTAATTGAAGATATGCCTCCATTACATTGGCCTCTTGGGGTAGTAGAAGAAGTTTTCCCTGGGTCAAATGGGATCACCCGTATAGTTCACGATAAAACCGCAACTGGTTCGTACTTGTGACCAGTTATTCGTCTTTGTCCTTTGCCTAATCAACAGTAACTTCAATAACAAATTTAGTTTGTTCGATTAGGTTTAGTTTAGTTTAGTTCGATAGCATTTTGTTTAGTTAGTAGCTAAAGCTTAGTGGCAACTGTATAGTCGGTTGTTCCTTTTTCGAAGGTAACCCTTCAAGCCGGGGGGAAATGGTTGAGCCGGCATGCGATAAAAGAGTAGCCGCGGTATTTTTTCTATGTTGCATCGCTGATCTGCATTTGTTTTTAATTAATTAGTTGTCGACACTCCCCCCTTTTCCCTTTATTCCATTTCTCTTTCGCACCTACCTTGTATCGCATAAAGGAGGAGCGAGACAGCTGTATTACGCGCGCAAGTACCTAAGTTCGCGCCACTAGCCTCTCACGGGCAGCGACCACGACTGAAGACGCTCAGTCTGTCCTACACCACGCGCGCGCGGCCGCATCGAACCAACCTTCGCAATAATTGTATTTTCCATGGATAAATAGTGTTTTCGTGCAAGTAAACCAGGAATTCAAGTCCAGGGACGCCCCCGGCAGCCTCCACCTCAGGATCTCGCAGCAAGCAGCAAGGTAGTGTGCCCATTCCTGTTTTTCCATTTCTTTTTCCGTCGACAATCGCGTGTAAATTTCATTTTTTGTCTTTCCCCGCAAATACAGTCCATTTTGAATTTATTTATCTCGCCTGCTCAACCACTAATTAAAGTTGATTGCTAGACAGTTTCCTAGACTTTAAGTAAACCTTAAATTGATTGAGCCTAAATGTTAATACCATAATAAGTAAATAGGCATATAACAGGTTTTTAGTACGGTTTTGAGAAGGACGTATATGTTTTTTTGTTATAGAGACAGAAAGATCACAACCAAGGTATTTTAAGTAACTCAGGGCAAAGACTCACCTCTTGAAAAGGGCCTATTACACCATTAATGATTATTTGAATGATAAAAATAAATGCAAATGAGTTGCTTGCTCTTCGGTTGAGCTGTTTAGGTTATTCGAATTTAAGATTTTGTTTAATTTGTAAAAATAAATTATTATAGAATTAGTTCAGCATCTTATTTGAACCAAATTCTTCCTTTGGCTCTACCTATTGCTTTGCAAATCTGGCAATTAATTAATGTATACGTACTCGTAGAAGCAATAATTTAACGGTTATAAGTGTTACTTTATATGAATAAAGATTTTGATTTCGACGGCATCTCGAACCTTTAGGGTTCCTTATCCGCGTCACTTATCGTTGTTTATCTCTGACACGATGAAAGATGAAAGCCGAGGATATATCGGAATTCAATTTGAAAGACAAACGTACAAAGCACGTAAAGAATAAGTTGACTAACAAGTCGCTTGCTTGCACTTAAAGTTAAAACTTCTGATTTTGTATATTTATTTACATATTTTTGCTCCTAGTGGAAGCCCGCGGCGCCGCCCGCCTGTAATCGTAAAGTAAAGTCGTTCGTCGAAATAAGATTGTGCGCGGAAGTGTGAAGAATCATATAATATGAAGTTCATGTTTCAAGTACGAGGGCAAAGCTGTCAGGAAGGAGCTGGTCGTCATCAAATGATTTTTTTTTTCAAATTCTGGGTTCATCTATTTGTTAATATACTAGATGACGTCCACGGCTCCCGCACTCATTTTCCACAGGTACATATTCCCAACATAAAAGTGGCCTATGTGTCTCTACACCAAACCTTATCCACATCGGTCCAGCCATTTAAACGTGAATAAATTATAATTATACACACTCAGTGAGTGTGTATGTTTAGGGCCAGCGCTAACATACAACTTGTAGTTGAACAACTATTTTGTTGTGTATCATATTTCTAAGGTCTTTTTTTTATTGTTTATTACTACTTCACGCGCATATTGTCGCTTGAAAAATTTCAACACAAGGTAGCCCAACCTGCGTCTTTCTTTTTCAATACGGCAATGGGCTCACCACCTATTACGTGGGACAGGAATATACATGGCGAAAATTGGGCATACAATATGTATGCCTCTGCCACCCCTTCAGGGATAAGGCGTGATAGATAAATAAATAATATAAAAAATTGGAAGATCGACTGCATCAATTGTATGCGCACCTCCATCTACTAAACGGTTTAGTTGTGTGGAACTACAAAGCTCGACAAAACAATTTAATCGAAGCAAAAGTTTTATACAGGGTGGAATTTTGTAATGCCACCTGAAGGGAAAGTACTCTTAATACTGTAGATAGAAAATTTTACTCAAAGGAAACATTCCTTTATTTTTGAAAAGAAAGAAAACTGCTTTCAAAGGTTTTCGAAAATTCGCTTGCCACACCCGGAAGTCGAACCAACTAAAATTTGTAAAAATTACATGCTGTACTTTTATTGCATCGAACGCTAGGGTCAATTATTAAGACGAAATCTCTGTATTAAACTTGATAAATTAAATGAAAGGAAAGCCATGAAACCCTTAATTATTTTATTTATTTACATAAAATGGTAAACTAACTAATTAGTTGCTCGAAATGGGCTCCATTCTTTTGAATACACAAATTTATTCTTCTAACAAATTCATTTCTAGTAACTTTTAATAACGTGTTGTGGTGAATATTGTGAATCGTATTCTGAACTTCAACCCTCAACTCATTTACATTAGGATAAGATATAAGGTAAATTTGATTTTTTAAATATCCCCATAAGAATAAATCTAAAGGGGTGAGATCTGGTGATCTCGCAGGCCATCTGATTCTGCCGTTTGTACCTATCCAGGTATTAAAATGGTCATTTATGTAGGCAGTAGTGATTCTGCTGTTATGTTCTTGAGCACCATCTTGCTGTAGAATAATTTGGTTTCGCTCTTCCTCGGGGAAACCATTTAACTCATTTCTTAAGAGATCCAGTATTTCTAGATACTTGATAGTGTTTAAATGTCCTTCGTACACGTAGACTAACACAACCATATTTCTCATGATTCCGTACCAAACGTTAAAAGAAAATCTTACTTGATTTCATGAACCCGAATCGGATTCACTCAAGACCAATAATGGTTATTGCGGCGATTGTACATGCCGTTATTGCTAAAGTTGGTTTCATCAGACCATACAATGTTACTCAAAAAAATATGGTCAAGGTTAATTTCTCTCAGCATGTTTTGACAAAATCGTAGTTGTCTCTCACAATCCCCAGGATGCAATTTTTGCACTAACCGACCATCACGATAACATTTGTACTTATACTTTTTCAGCACTTTAAGTACGCGAGTGTGGGTTGTCCCAATTACTTCTGCAGCAACTCTGCTAGAAGCCTTTGGAAATACTTCGAAATATATTAAAATATCTAGATCAAAATCGAAATGATTCTGCTGAAGAGTTTGCCGTCGCTTGTCGAATCCTTCCACCATTCTTTTCAATACGAACCGAGTTGGTGCCTGTCGGTCTCGATAAATAAATAAATAAATAAATAAAAATATCTTTATTTTGCATAGACCATTTTAACGGCGCTTACAAAATGTCATACACTATTTAAAATATTTAAAGCGACCACCGGTTCGGAACGCGGCCCACCTGAGAAGAACCGGCAAGAAACTTAGGAAGGCTTTTTTTTTGATGGCCTATTTACAATTTAATATTATTTCACTTTGCCAGCAGATCATTTCCAGGCGTCCCTGTCCTGCAAATAGTCTGTAACGGAGTAAAAACCTTTTTCACAAAGCTTGTTTTTAATAAACTTTTTAAATTTATTTAAAGGTAAATTTCTCAGGTCACAGGGAAGCTTGTTGTAAAAGCGTATACAGTTACCCTGGAAAGAATCGCCAATCTTATGTAGTCGACTGTGGTGGACTGAAAGATTATTTTTATTTCTAGTGTTTATTTTATGTTTATCACAGAGTTTAGAAAACTGTGATAGATTTTTCTGGACATACATAAGATTGGCAAAAATGTATTGTGATGGTACGGTTAGAATATTTACTTCTTTGAATTTTTCTCGGAGAGAAACTCTGGGGCCCAAATTATAAATAGCGCGTACAGCCCGCTTTTGTAGAACAAAAATAATATTTAAATCTGCAGCACTCCCCCAAAGGAGAATACCGTAAGACCGCATCCACATCTGTTAGAGTCCTGATCTTTTTTACAGCGTATGCAGCCGAACTTAATCTAGAGGCTGTCTTTTCTATGTGTGGGCCCCACTGCAAATTGGCATCAATAGTTATACCGAGGAACACAGTTGATTCTACAAACTCTAACACTTGTCCATTCAGTTGAACATTGGCCGCAACTTGTTTTACATTTGGTAGAGTAAATTTTATACATTTAGTTTTATTTTCATTAAGGCAAAGATTATTTGAGCTGAACCAATGAACTACTCTTGCAATTGCATTGTTTACATCGTCATAGTTATCTAATTGTCTTTTAATTTTAAAAATTAATGAGGTGTCATCTGCAAACAAAACAATCCTATTCCTGTCCCCTACATAAAATGGTAAATCATTAATATAAATGAGGAACAAGAATGGCCCAAGTATCGAGCCTTGCGGCACACCCATTGTAACCATGGATCCTACAGAACGTGTACCATTAATATCGACCCTCTGTATTCTATTGTTCAAATATGAAGACAGAAGGTCGAGAGCTTTGCCTCTTATTCCATAGTGGTGTAATTTTTTGCACAGTGTTTCATGTTGAACGCAATCAAAAGCCTTTGATAGATCGCAAAATATACCTAATGCATCGTGCTTGTCTTCCCAAGCTTCATGAATACATTTTAATAACTCAACACCAGCATCGGAAGTTGAGCGCCCTTTCGTAAACCCAAATTGATTCGCATGGAGTATTTTATGACTATTAAAATGGGATAGCATTTGATTCAAGATTATTTTTTCAAATACTTTGCTCAAAGTTGGCAGCACTGACACTGGTCGGAAATTAGACGGCTCTGTAGCGCTGCCAGCCTTGAACAAGGGAACGACTTTGCTGTGTTTCATTAAATCAGGAAATGTACCACTAGAAACACAGTCATTAAACACAGTTGCTAGATGGGGCGCAATTACCTCAATTATACATGATGCAGTTTTGACCGATAATCCCCAAATGTCCGCGGTTTTCTTAATTTCGATACATTTAAATGTTTTTACAATATCCTGAGCACAAATATCTGTGAATACAAATGCATCCCTGCAACAAAGAACAGATTCTTCTAATAAAAGTTCAGCGGAACTGGAAGATGCTTGGAGAGATTTTGTTGTCAATATAGGTACATTTTTGAAAAAATGTTCAAACTCCGTAGCCACTTCCAGGTCCCCTGTAACATGGCAACCATTTACTTTTAAGTGGAAATCCCTTTCAGTCACTAAAGATCTACCGCATTCAGAGTTAATGATGTTCCAAGTCATTTTTATTTTATTTACAGAATTAGAAATTTTATTTTTAATGAAGTTTGACTTAGCAAGATGGCACGTTTGTTTAAATATCTTTGAATAATTTTTAACATATTCCTGAAAGGTTTGCCTAAAATTATATGATTTTTCTGAATATAATTCAAATAATTTATTTCTACTTTTAAAGATACCTGGTGTTGCCCAGTCACTGAAAACAGTTCGACCACCAATCTGTAGAGTTTTTGAGGTTTTTGAGGAACTTTGCCAAACTCATCATTAATCAAATTAAATAAGTGTTTATATGACTGGTCTACACAAGTGAAGTTAGGTAGATATGGTAATCTCTTTAATACATTTTCTTTAAAATTATTCAAACGACTTTGGTTAATTGGTACATATTTAATTTGTTTTTTTGCTGACTTTGTTACTACTTTTAGGAAATTTTATCCATTGGCCACGATGATCTGACTCCACAGGATCCACAATACCTTTATCTATAGGTTTAATATCAGTAAAAATATTATCAATACATTTTGCACTGGTGGCTGTAATACGAGTGGGTTCTAAGAATGTACTATGCAGATTAAAGTATTTAAATAAATTTTTCATTTTATTTCTCTCTGATGGAGTTAAAGATGTATCTAATATATCAACATTAAAATCTCCACAAACTATTATAGATTTCTTAGAGCATTGGCATTTGAACAGTGCTTCTTCAAGCTTTTCTTCCAATTTAATGTAAGAAGCATCACGGGGACTGTATACGCTTAACAAGATGAAATGCTCAAACTCAATACTGGCAATCTCAATAACTCGCTCAATGGAGAGGGCTACTAAATCCTTACGTTCTTTAAATTTTAAGTTTTTATTAATTAATATTAAAGAGCTTCCACGTTTAGAATGTTTTCTATTGAACGAGCTAGCAACCTGGTGATTTACGAAGTTCAACAATGTGATTTGATGATCTTTTAACCAGTACTCTGTAGCACAAAAAATATTAATAGAATTTGCATTAATGTATAGCTCTAACTCTAAATCTTTACCATTTATTAAACCTCTAACATTATGGTGCACCAGGTTTATAAAAACAATATTTTTACTAAGATTATTCTCAGGGGCCAAAGTCAACTGGCCAGATTTATTATCTGTTGTCCTATAAACTAGTTTTTTGGAATTTCATTTTCCAAATGTGAAGTATTAAAACTATCCTGCTCAATAAAAGCAGTTGTACTTGCCAATAATTTCGCTTTAAAAATTAAAAAATTAGATAGCAACAGAGCTACCTTTCGTTGTAAAAATTTTGATAGAAAATATCTATCTAATGTCAACAAACTATTATTATTGAAAATTATGTTCCAATCAAACAATTCATTTTTTTTGGAATATGATACCATGGTATGTAGTTTCATATTTAATTTGTATCTTAAGTGATTTTCCTTGGGGCTCATATGGCGAGGTGGACAAAATTACTTGTTTTACTTGCAGACTTGATAACTTATCAAAAATTTTTAAAAGTTTGTCACTATTAATATTGCCTCTCTCGATACCACCGCAGCTTGATTCACATTTTTGTTATTTAAAAAATAAGCTTCCATTAAATCAAATTGTTCTTGATAAGCCATTTTTACAAATATGAAATGATTTGTAATTATTAAACAATCAAATGTGAATAACAAATGACAATCTATTTTCAAATGTAACTTTCCAAATTTAAACTACCTCATACACGCAGTTATGTCGCGTCTAAGAAAGGAGTCTGCATTACAAACACTTACAAATTGCAATCGTGTTATCTAAATAATACCTAATTTAAAATTTTGAATGGAGTTTTCTTTCTTTTCAAAAGTAAAGGAATGTTTCCTTTGAGTAAAATTTTCTGTCTTCAGTATTAAGAATACTTTCCCTTCAGGTGGCATTACAAAATTCCATCCTGTATATATGTGCTAGTCCTTGCATCTTTGTGATTCACCTTATCGATAGTAGCTTTATCTCGAGTAGTGAGAGTAAAGTTGGCATAATTGTGCACCCCCGTGCTGATCCCTCCACGCGTCGGGGCCGCAGTGTGCGAACGCGAGGGGCGAGGTCCGCGAGGTTCGCTCCCGTCCCGCTCCCGTCGTCGTCGCCAGTTGGTTCGCGGCGAGCGCCGAGTGCGGTGCGGTCCGTGTGAGTGAGTGAGTGAGTGGTCAGTGTAGCTACGCTCCGCGCCACACATCGGTGAGTGTAGCCTGGCACCTCTACTATAAGTGCATCTACCTAAGTGAAATGTTTATACCCGACTAAAACGGCTTGACCGATTTAGATGTGTGAAGAACTTCTGTCGGAATGTCATAGTTCATAAGTTTATATGATGTCTACGAATAGAGTATTTTGGTGATTTTTTAGATAAACTTATGTACTTATTTAGCTATGATAGGTTACGTGCAATAAATATACCTGATATATGGATAATCAAGTAGTCAAAATCAGGATGGATGTTTGTGTATTAAAAAACTTCACACAAGCATGTCAACGATAATAATGTGATTATCTTATTTTTAAACTATAGTTCTATAAGAGCGTCATATATATGTAGCTAATAGGTATATAGTATGTACCTATGTAGTGAGTGTGTTGCAGTCACCATCAGAGATGTATAATATGTACCTATGTAGTGAGTGTGTTGCAGTCACCATCAGAGATGTATAATATGTACCTATGTAGTGAGTGTGTTGCAGTCACCATCAGAGATGTATAATATGTACCTATGTAGTGAGTGTGTTGCAGTCACCATCAGAGATGTATAATATGTACCTATGTAGTGAGTGTGTTGCAGTCACCATCAGAGATGTATAATATGTACCTATGTAGTGAGTGTGTTGCAGTCACCATCAGAGATGTATAATATGTACCTATGTAGTGAGTGTGTTGCAGTCACCATCAGAGATGCAGTGAGAGCGCGATGGAGCTCGCTATGGCGGTGTTGTAACTTATAGTAAATAGTTTAAGTGAATTAAAATTGAAATCATAAAACTAGGCTCAACGTTGGGATGAATATTCATCCGAACGTTGAGCCTAGTTAAGGTACAATAACAATAAGGGACTTATTTTTGAATTGGGACCTCTTCTTGACACGTGTGAGTTGAAAATCAACCCACACCTGTCAACTGGATTTTATTTTAGGAAAACCTGCATAAATGTATTGAAGTCAGTGAAATAAGTATAAGACATCAATGTATTGTTGTCACTCAATAATAAACTTACTTTTGACAACATGATGTTAACTAGAAACACATAAAATGATTGGCAGAACTTAAAGCGATCCGAGGTAAAAGGGTTTGATAGCTCCGATGCGAACAACGAATCGAAATCGACTCTGCCTACTTGGTACTCGGTGCGCTCTATAAATTTATCGAAAACAGTAAATAATTTACCCATTAATATATTACTGTTCGAAAGCAACTCACCAACTGAAGGGCCTGCTCTATTTATAGCCAGTGCAGCAGGACTTGTTCCGAGTGTCTACTGTGAGGCACTTGGCACTGAGTCCTATTTCTTAAATTCCCTCTCTGGGGACTCGCGCGGCTCTCTTATATGTCTTTTGCGGCTTGGACATGGCTCTTGTGGGATTTATTTAACAAAATTTTATTTACTGGATCGATGTCTTTTCTCGTAATCATATTTACGAGTACCTGCGTATACTAGCGGCACTATGATAGCCATTTTGATGATTTATATAAATTAAAACTAGGTTCAAAGTAGCACATATCTATTTTTGAATGTCGATAGCGAGGTGACAATATAATCTATCTTCGCTATTGAACATTTTGTAAACCCTTGGATTCCTGTACATTTCCTGTGTTAGCGAATCAAACTTTGTCAAAAAAAAATTGGATAAAAGGTCGATATTGTGATGGCGAGTTATACTTTTACGGCAAGTGAAAGTATAAAGTAATTGAAATTACCAAAATTTGTTTTTGGATAAAAGAAACGTGACCCACCAATGTTAACCGAACTGTGAGCCATTCTTGGGCCGACGACACTGCAGCATCTGCGTCTAAAGTAAGAAATAGCTTTAGAACAGAAAAGGGACACAGAGTTGTGCCTTAATATTGTCAATGCAACACAAATCTAAAAACATATAGACCCGATTCACATTTGATTATACGTATATTTTTCGATATTAAATTGATATTTAACAAACTCTTTCATTAAGTTAAACGGCCTTCTTAGCCTAACTCAACAAAAGAATGTTTATTAAAATTGAAATTGATTCCATGATATTGACAATTGCAGCTTTTGTTTCAAACTTGCAATTGTAGTTTTTGTTTAATAATTTTCCACGTGGGGTGTTCCTGGAACTACACGTGCGAGTCCTGGGGTGGTGGGTAGGTATGTCACGGCTACACCTCTGCTGGGAAATAGGATTCTTAATGATGATGTTGTGAATGGGATGTACCTGGGTCTTTACTTCACTTTTAATGAAAATTGGAATAATTCTATATGATCAGGTCGCGTCTAGACGTTTACCGTCGTGGGTATTCGAAATCAAGACGTGTCATTGTCTAAATGGATTATTTTGTGTATTTATTCACATTCATAATTTTGTGATACACCTAAACATTTTGGGGTATGTATTCAATAATAAATAATTTATTAAGGAATATTGGGTAAAGTCCGGGACTTACTAGTTTGGGGTTTAAATATTAGCCGTAGATATTTAGTTGTTTGTTATGTGCCAATGGGAGCAGTAGAGCGCTCTCACAAAACACGCTGTTTACGGGAGCGACGACATCAAACGTAATAATCAACGGAGGGGAGGTACGCAGGCCGGCGGACGCTCCGCTGCGGTTCGTCGGTACACATCAGTGCGGCTCCAACATTGTGTTGTTTGTTGTATTTTCAAAATAAAATCGCCAGCTAATATGTGAGACGAATTACACCTGGTGAAATGTCGGTACATGAAGTGTCTCTACCGTGTCCCCTTGTTTCTTAGACAGAAATTTCATAGAATTTTGTTACCCACAAACGTTTCACATAATTTTCAACTCACAATATACTCGATGGAGCACTCGCGATACTGTAAGATACTGTAAGGGTCTTTATTTTGCGTATACTTACAGGTTAGGTGTGAAATGAATTCCCTGCGTGGATTTTCCCGCCCGTCTACGCTATGGGGTTCTTCAAAATGTTATTTTGAGATTGTGTTATTTATCAAATAAAACGCCATTCGTATAGAGTGACAGCGTAATGACAGTTAATATAATACCAATAATAGCGGAATTGAACCGACCCGAACTGATCTTTACAGGTTAACAAAGGCATAAGTTATTTTATGCACTAAGACTTGTTTCAAATTAAATAAATTACCACAGACCGTCACTCGTTGAAGAACCAGTCGTAGCGTTAAATGCATTACGCAGTGATCATCTACAGGACACTCAACTAGGGGGGCTACCAGCGCTTCATTTATAACAATAATAATTAATTGTAAGGGATATACAATACATTCAGAGCAACATTGATCAGTGGTTTGTGAATTAAATACGCCATTACTTAGCCATGGGTGCCTCTAATTTTCTAACAAACAACATAATTGAAGTGCAAGATTATTGTACTCCACTGTTGCTGAACAAATCCGCGTCTATAATTCGTAGCCGAGCGCTACGCAGCTACGGCGTAGCTCCAAGAAAGAAAATTTAATGATAATTATCTAAAACATAACTTAATGTGTATTTATGACTGTTTTGGTTAACTCCAAGTGATCAAGTTCGCAAACGACATAATAGATTGTACCGAGCGGGCGAGGGACCGAGCCCGACCAACAGGAAAGAAAAGGTTTCAAAACAATAAAATTGTATAAAGTGTTGCGATAAATTAGTAATATCTGTGGGGTCTACGGCGACCCCTTCGGGGTTAAAGGCGCTACGATATATATGTCCGGGGGAAAGGGCCGGGGGAGGCAAGGAGAAGGAGGGGAGTTAAAATGGGCGACAAGTTATTGTCGCAACTTTTTGTTGGTGAGAAATGTTGTGGGACGCATTTGTTGGTGACACACAGCAACAGCCGGGATAACGTCTCCATCGGTTCACTTGTCCGTGTCCGGCGCCTCTACGACGTAGTCACAAGCCTACGGGCATCATGCCTTCCATCACTCTGGGACAAGACACCGTAGAAAATACACTGTCTCAACCCTGTATAGTATGAAATAGTGGCGAGAAGTTTGGTCACAATCTTTCTTCACAGCATAAGAATCAGACAGTCAAGGTGTGTATGGACACACGTTCATGAGTGTCTTTGTGTGAGTCACGCGTTTGTAATTAAAGTTTCATTTCACTTCTTTTAATTTTAATTAATAGCAAATTTCTAACCAACAGTTTGCTTTAGTGCCTGTTTGTATGTTGCAGTACAAAAACTCTAGTGGTTTTTTGTACAGCAACACACAAGATGAACTGAATGAAACAAAGAACTTTTTAAAGCGTCTGTATATTGAGGTAAAACAATAAAATAAGAAAGTCATTTTTGAATTCGAGTTACATATTACCCAATTTGGTATCGAAACGCAAAACTACTGCGGAAAACGATCTCAATTATTGACCTAATCCCAAGTTAGAACTTCAGCAATAACTGTTAAGCGTTATTGCTAATACTTCTCCGATCACAGCGTAGTTACGGTCAGCGACGCCACTGTCGCCACGCTCGGCTCGATCGGCGATCCTTGACTTATGGTCGACTCATCTAAAGCCAAATTTATATTACAGTAAAGTTGATATAATGGTAACCTAAGCACTGCAACCGAACTTGCCGACAACTCTTCTGAAGCACAATTAGATTGCGATCAACCTGTGTGTGTGTGTGTGAGGCGACTCGCTCTACCTATTGTTTCTTATCATTTGTTTACGGCTCGCACGCGTCGAGCTCGGGGCGCTCCTCGTTAAGTGTTCTTAGATATTATATCTTCGTTTCTAAAATACGATAACAGTTATAGCCGTTTTGGTTTATGAGGTGAGACAATTTATTTCTTGTACATCATTTGATTTTGTTAATGGAAGAACGTTATCTGGAAATACGGATATAAGTATGAAACATAACACTTTTATTGCAGTTAAACTTTTCAATATAAAGTATTTCTTATAATATGTAGATAATTTAATATATTTCAAAACGATGACACTCTGTAGGGGTTCCGTACACTATTTGCTTATGATTACCTACTAAAATAATACTTCTAATTGATTTGTAAAAGTAAGTAATCTGATTATAAACTGTATTGATTGCAATTAAGTACACGGTCTGCTTGCTCGAACTAACTGAATTTAAAAATGTCTAAATGTGTGAATTGCCTTATGTTGCTGACCGCGCGAAATGTACGGTTATTAGCTCGTACACACTCTGAACTTTTGGTCATGATGGTCCGGCGGGATACCAACTTTATGTCTTCCTATTGTTGTGTTTAGATTACATATTATTTACAATTTGACTGCCTCTGTGGCGCGGTGGGAGTGAATCCGACTGCTACGCAAGAGGTCGTGGGTTCGATTCCCACCCAGGATAAAACTTTGTGTGATGAGCACGATAGCTTATTCTATGTCTGAATGTTATTTATCTATAATATGTATGTATTTATAATATATAAGTATGTTTATCAGTCGTTTAGATCCCATACCACAAGCTTATATTAGCTTACTTTGGGCTAGACGGCGGCGTTGTGAACAAAAAAAAAAGAAAACTATAAACTCAGAGTATAGTTCGGAAACAAAGCCCAAAATGAGATTAAAAAACTTGAGAGGTGTCAAGGGACACCCGGATGGAACGAAGTTCCTTTCGATTAATTAGTGAAGGAATTGTAATAAAATTTTATTTTTTTCAAGTTATAAAAATATTTTTTTTATTATTAACAAATATAATGTTATATAAACTTAATCAGCAGGCTCAATTTTCGTAATAATTGGCTTGTGGTAACTGAAGTAGGAAACATATGTTTGGGATTCTATTTTAGGAAAAAAAACAAGAAAAAAGAAATATTACAAATAAAAACTATAAATATATATATACTTAATATATATATATATATATACTAATCGTCGCGACACCACACTGTTCAATGCGAAATAGAAATGAAAATATCTGGCTTGTTTTCTATAAGAGAGAGAGAGACAGACAGAGAAACATGCGACGCCGCACAGCTTACAATAGCTTACTATAGCAAAAAGTGTCGTGACAACTTTTCGTAAGAATTTTAGTGTCGTGACAACTTTTCGTAAGAATTTTTTCCGTCTAGCCCCCTTTCACAACGAGCGATAAGGAACTTCGTTCCAAAACTGTTGAATGGGCAGCAAAAAGTAAGTTGTTATTCAGTTGCATTTTTTGACTTGCTAATTAATACTACTTTTGTAAAAGTAAGTTATAAACTCTCTCAGAAACATGACGTCGCGTCGTCGTTGAAGTCTTCGTTCCTCACGTGTGTTCCCACTGTGCCACGTGGAGCACTGAGGTACAAGAAAAGGTTCTTGGAGTTCTTTAATTAGAGTTCCATAATGTTTTTAAATTCCCACCCCACGACTTATACTATGTATTTTATGTTATTCGGGTCTTTTTCGCCTAATGGAAGTTCAGAGGTCGTGACTGTGGTGTGTCGTGGCCCTAATGACTGTTTGTGAATGAAATGTGGGTACCTGACGAACGTACTAGATGATGATGCCCACCGCTTTCTCCAGTCTACTCGTGACCATGGCTATTGCAATATAGCCGAAAAGTCGAGAGGTGAGAAAAAGTTAAAATATTACGCAAAAAGAATCGAATAACATAAAATGCATAGGGATCCATCCGTGCCTCAAAAAGTAAAAGAAGCAACCCTTATAAAACCATTTTCTTGTCCGTCTGTTTGTGCTCTGTCACCGTCACGTCTGTCCACCGACTTTTTCTAAAACGGGAGGACCCAGCAAGTTGAAATTTACACCAGTTATTGAAGTCTATAATCTCAATTAGGTGTATAACAATCAAGGTAAAAATATATGGAAAAAATTTAGATTTTCGCGAAAACTTTGAAGTACCAAATTTTACCTTACTTATATTTTTATTTTGGAAATTTTCCTTTACTGTTGCCTTAAAACCTTGCTTTTAACAAAAAAATATAATTCTAGGTCAACCGGAAGTGCCCTATGAAAATGTACCTACGTGAATATTTGTTTTTAGACGGCCCGTTTATCGGGAAAGTTATATGGTATTTATCATCACGGTACTACCCAAGAGAGCGAAACAGTTATCATAAAAAGACTATTTGAAAATATAACTACAAATACTAATATTGTCATTAACCCCTCCAACTTATCTAAATTGTTGATGTTATAAGTGGGATCATGTTGGCAGTGTAATTTATGTTACTGACATTATTCAAAGTCGAAAAAATTATACGATATCTGGAGGGAATCTGTCTCCTCTTGTAACTAATTACCTCTAATATTAGTTTAACAATAGCGACGACACGCGCCACGCGACACCCTATCAGCGAAGTGACTACAATGTCAATATCCGAGAGCTTCCGATATCGGCTACGAGCGCTACGAATAAGCTACGAGTTGCTACGAAACTCTAAGGCACAGTTCGATGTGGCAGGAAGCGTGCTAAACGCTTCCTTCCATTCGATGCGAGAGAAATACGATCACGTGCATCCCCTCCCACCCCTCGTCCTCACAGTGGCGACCCACCCCCTCTGTACCCTCCGGACTGGTGGGGTGTACTGTCCCGAGGTTCGCGATAGTAACTACGCCCGAAGGACGAGTTTAAGTTAGAGATTAGGGTTGCGGGATAGATTCTTACATCGCGGTTATCAAATGTGGGTGACCGACTCGAGGAAATCGATTGAAATATGGCGAGACTCCTTTATACAAGCTGGCTTGTGGTATAAACAAAAATTGTTTACTCGAAAATATGGACACCGTACTTCTGAGCTGAGAACACTTTTTATGGATGTATTATTGAAGTTTGTTTAATGCTCGTGTTAAAATAGTGGGGTATAGGAGCGCCTCGCTGCGTAACTTAGGATGTGTACGAGCGTGAGGGTCTTTGAATCAAACGTACGTAATATCTTCTCTCCCCAGCTGAAAGCTAATTCTCCGTATCCTGCCGGATCACGTGGTTGAGTTACATACCTTAGTAGCCGAGACTACGTTCCCTTCTAAACATCTCGCCAGCTTAACTAATGTCTCATGTTCAAATACTTATAACCGTTTGCTTCTAACATTTCCGCATAGTTTTATCCTATCCTATCCGTAGAAAGGTTTCTCTGGAATGCGCTTGCTCTTGAAGTCAGGATATCTTCCAACTACATTATATTCACGGCAATGGGCTCACCACCTGTTACGTGGGACAAAAATGCATACGGTGAAATGTGGGCGTGAAATATGCCTCTGCTTACCCCTTCGGGGATAAAGGCGTGACAATGTGTATGTATGTTATGCTATTTTCAAACTTCCCTCAGTACACTTCGCCTAGATTAATGTTAGGTGAGGGTAACGGACAAGAAACTACTCTATGCTCCTACTGGACATTTCATGATTTCTTTTGTAGTAGGAGCATCAGGACATATATGTCCTCGTGCTCCTACTAGGAGAAAATAGTAGGAGTACGAGGAAGAACGCAATGATACGGCTGTAGTCACGTGTCTATCCTGATGTCGCTTTACAAGCAACAGAGGACAAACCACGTCAGGGCCTTTTTTAAGTCCGAAAGTTGTGAGCCCACATCTGATTAGAAACGTGAGTGTATGTAACGTTGCCAAAATGATTGAGTAGTGATGTTCTCTTTTGTACAAGTTTGTCAAACGTCTTTTTTCCTCTCTCCAGTACATTATCATATTTGAAGGACCAGGTTCTGTTTGTACCTCTATAGTGTTCCACCAACTTATTATATACAGCGCCGGGCTGTATACTGTGTGTACTCGTACTGTGTCGGCGGCGCAGTGCTTTGATCAATACTCGTGTGTGACCGACACGGTGCACGCTTGTTTGTGATACGAGCGCTATGCGTGCTATGTTTTGCACCGAACTTTGAGAGTGATATGTAGCCTACTCATATCAGTTATTTTTACATTATTTATTTGTATCTTGATGACTTCAATATTTGTGAGCTGTGTGTTTGTTCAATAGAAATGACTAAAATTATTATGAAAATCTCAAATTACATACGATAAGAACTGCATACGAATTTAACGTTCTGTGTCTGTATGTGTAGATGCAGCATTCGTGGAGATGAGCGGTGCGTGTGTGTGCGCGCAAAGGGCGAGGCCGCGCCGCAAGATCTGTCTCGCTCGCGCGCCCCTGCTCCCCCTATCCCTGTCCCGCTCGCTCCCTGTCTGAACATGGCGCCTACTCGCCGCGTGCGCAGCCCTGGCGCCCGCCTCTCTACTCTCCTCTACTTCACCTTCCTCAACGGTGAGTCTTGTCTCTATATATATATATTATATATTTATGTATGGGCTCCAAATCAACGTTAAGTACTAGCTGATGCGTTTACGAACTAACTCACTTTGATAAGTTTGATATACGTTTCAAAGAAAGCTCTAATAACAAATATTCACTAAACTTTTCATAATTTATCAGCTACATACATTTTCTGATTTTATTCTTTTTCAACGTAATAACGAAGTAAATTAGTTTTTTTTCGTACCTATTTAGCGCCAAACAGTAATTTAAAGTAGAAAAAACACACAGTTTGAAATTAGTAGTAAAAGTTGTGTTGGTATCAGCCCAAAAATAAGAAACTATGTTTTCTTCAAAAACATAATTATATTAGTTCTTAGAAGGCCTATCCAAAAATGATTTAAAATGTAACGTCTGAAGGCGTTAGCGCTGTGTGTTTGTGCGAGAGACAAGTACTTCTGCCACACAAACGCATTCATTTGTGATTAGGTTTTAATAATTATAGTGCTGTGTTTGTAGACACGTTCAATGTACTATATATACCTAAACAATTTCTTATATCAAGTAAAAGTTCAGAACTTTCGGTGTATGAGATAAACTCGTCTACTCGTGCAATCCATCGAACGGCACGTTACCAACATAGCTACTCTACTTTGGTTTACTCTTTTTCTTAATGTTTTTAAACTTCGTGCAACACAAGTATAAAGTATGTTGTACAACGCATATCGTACAAATAAACTCGCTTTGTTTGTTCACGTGAGGCGGCTCTACGCTCGCACATAAAACACATAAAGACGATTGCGTTAAAACTGAAAGTGCGCTTCTTCGCCGACTCCAGTCCCCTTGCATTGACGCCCTTCGTGTCGACCTATCTGTGTTATTTCGCCTTTTATGTTAATGATATGAAATGATCTATGAGTTCTATCATTTTATGTTTTAAAATGATTACGAATCATCTGCAATGAATGTGCTAAGGTAAGAAACTTAACGAAATGCCGACATCGTATCGTATTCAGCTGGCTAAAGTCTAAATTATTTGTATATTTCCATTTTTTGAGATGAAGACAGTTATCACTACAATAATACTTGTCAGTAATTGAATCTAGATAGGTACCTACATCACAGTCTATTTAAATAACAGCAAGAGAACACATCTGGAGCAAGAACGATTAACAAAAACGCGTTATGGAGTGGACTGTCCCAGAAAGAGCCCCAGCTCGTGGCCTGCACACGTGGCGTCATCGCGTTAAGTTCCTGCGATAAATTACCACATGTCTTGTGACAAGTGTGTGACTATATATGTAGGTAGGTACGATTGTCTTCACACTTCTCTCTCTCCACACGTCCACAGGCGTATTAGGACGCGTCGCTGCCAGAACACATTTATTATTAATCGATTTCTTAAAACGATGATAGTCGGTTATGCTGTCTATACCAAGTATCTGTGTATTTCTGTACTGTATGTGTGGAGAATAACACCTAATTACGTCAATAATCAGTATTATAATTATTTTATCAACTGTGTGCTAGACTACTTACTACAATAATTAAATATCAGGTTAGTTGAGTTTTCTTCGTTAAGTTAAAAAAGGCGTCTTGAATCCGCACAAGATTTCGTCCTCGCAGAATGGGTAGACATTACCATATGAAACGGTAGAAAGTCGATACTTTATCGTGTCGATAAACAGCGGTGGTTTTGCATCCCTCTCTAAGTGCAGAACACGTCAACACTTGACTTACGGATTGTGGCAAACTATCCCGAAGGGTGGGATACTAACTTTTACTCAAAGGATTTTTTTTGTTTGATGGGTGAAACGAAACCAAAATACCGCTATTACTTATGATTTATATACGATTTTTGGGGCAAGAGAATAAATTATATATATAGCACTTATTACTAAATCTAAAACAAACACACGCAAAAAATTATGTGGCACCTATCAGTCAATAACTATAAAAGGAAGTTTGTACCCGCACACAGTATGTCACAAAGTATCCGTTAAATGTAAACAGATCTTAATTCTGCCATTGTGTGGGACTCGCAATGAGACAAGCAGTCTGTTATTGTGCTGATCATTGGTATCGGGTGAGACGGCGAGCGCTCGGGGAGAAGCGGCTCGGGTTGATATCATTTGATAGGATTGTGCGAGAGCGCGCGGCTCGCTCCGAGGCGCTCGTCTCCGGAGAGATGGCACACTTTGTGGCACTCACATGTGATCATGTGACGAACAGCGGAACTCCCGAGAGGCTCAATACTAAGTATTTGTTTCTTTTGTACAGCTTTTTCATCGCAGCGTCTTCTCGGCTGAATCCACTGTACACTTTGTAGCTCAAGGATTACTTAGTGAGAGTATCTGCTAGAGCAAGCAGTGATAGGGACATTGCTTTCGCATCTTTACCTTGAGGCATAACGTGATTGATGAGTGTGATAATAGTTATAATCTTATCAGACTTTGAACTTTGGTAACACTACAAATGTGTGCTAATTGTAATAGTTTGTTACAATTGTTCTTATCAAGCGTCATTTCTAGACTTTCTAGTCCATTGTGAGACAATAACTTCGAAGTACAGCCTGGCGCTAACAGTCCACTCAAACAATCCTCAGCTGAGAATAATCACCACTCACATTTGGCTAAACGTATCATTCGTCCCTCTCCGCTCGCTCGAGGCACTCGTCATCTCCTAACGCCTCTAACAATTAAGTGAACAATATTCACCCCCACCCGTTACTTCGCCTCTTATTCGCAGTACTCTCAGCTCTCAGATGAACGCGTTATTTTCAAATCGTTATTACGGGCGGCTACTGTAATGTATTCATAGGTTTTGTGGTTAAAAACGTTGGTTTTCCCCTCTTCACTGCCCTTAAAAGAGGCAGCTGGTTTCCGGTGATCTCATTATTCTCATCAATGTTAATGCTTCGCATCAATTTGTTGATTGCTGTGATATTATAAAGTAAAGCGGGAAGTAGCGCCCGACCTCCGCGCGGCTCATAAATGTTCAACTTTACCGCCGTCGTGTTCCGAATAATCAAACGTTACATGAAATTATGTCTCACTTTGATACGGTCTTTTATGACTAACACTGCTGGCAGTATAGCGAGTAATTCTGGAGACGAGTTGTGCTCCGCGGTTTTGTAAACTCAGCCCCTCCGATCATCATCCCCTTGGGATTTCTAATACTTTCTAGTGGTTGCCCGCATGCAAGTGCAATTACCACGTGCCACATCTGTTGAGCTGTTTGAGTGTTTAACACCTAATCAAATGACCACCGCGTTTGAACGCTGTTTGTAATCTAATGCCTACGAAACATCTTGTCCGATTTATGACATTTTTATTAATATTATATATAGAAGGTCTGAGAATAGGCGATATGCTATTAATAGCAACAACAAACGCGCTATGGGTGACTCTTTATACGGCAAAATAAGGTTTACCGAATCAGCTAGTAAATATGTTACACTATAATTTCTCGATAATTAGGTTTTAACTAACATTTTGTCATCGACTACCGTGCTGTCAATCAGATAATAACGAGACAAAATTCTACGAGGGCTAACTTGTGAAAGTACTCAATTTGACAAAAGATTGAAAAGATAAGGGAGTGGAGGGTCGAGGGGTGACTTTAATGAAATCTATTGAAATAAGAAATAAGCCCCTGGCGAGTGGCGCGCTCACGGACCGGGAATGTGTATACTGCAGCGCAATCATTTCACTTAGTCCTTGAAGTTGTAATTCTCTAGTATGGATTTGTTTCATGGAGGCTCGGACGGAGAATCCAAGTACGTCAAAGTTGATTTGTAAAGGTCAAATTTTGTATTTTAATGACAAAAGAAAAAACTGTTAGTTTATTCAGTTTGTTTGAATGCCTCATCATCATCGTGAGAGTTTTCTCCATGACCACGATTACAGAAATCAGAAATCTTAGAATTAATGACGAAAGTAGAACATCAAGATAATTTAATTGCCGCGGCTGCTGTAAAGTACACAGCGATATTATAACTTATTTAAAATGAAATGGTTCCGTAACTATTTTTGCCCGCAGACCCATATTGTAGCACTCCGCAGATTTGTCGTCGAGGCTTAATGTATCTGAGGGAAGGCTTGAATGGGAAGCGTCGCCCGCAGCTATCACTTTTTCATAAAAGGAAAGTGATTAAGTGCGGCAGGGACGAGCAACACACCGAGGCCCCGCGGCGCCGCCGTCCCGTCCGACCAATCACACGCAGACATCTCAACTTATTCTCCTCGCATGTCCTTTGTGAAGCACAACATTATATTTTATACGCAAGAATATTTTTACGCCGAGATTTACATCTGCCACTTCATATCTTCTTATGGTCTGGATTTGTTGAATTCGTATTTTATTTTATTGCGGGATTTTCAGTGACATGCGCCATCGTATGTTAAAAACTTTACCAATAGAGATTCGTCAACTTGTAATACTTGCGAGAACTAATAGCAGAAGTTTAAATGAGGATAGTGTCAGCTTAGAGTCAAATTGCCGAAGTGATAGCTGTTTTTTGACGGGTGCTGAAATGTTCGCCGAAACACAAAAACAAGTAAAGCTCCCTTCACTATAGTAGCGAAGAAATTTCAAAATCGGAAGTGGTAGAAACTTGTAAATCGCCTATGCACTTATTCATGGTGTTATCAAATGCCGTTTGTCTAAATAAGAGATATGGGCTCTTATGGTTCCTGAGAAATAGTTTTTCCAAAATGCTCGGAGTGCTCAACAGGGCGCGGCAGTACTTTACTGCAGAGCAAACACTGCTACTAATAAGTAGCAAGTGCGGCCACACATGGAGTACTGCTGTCACCTTTGGGCTGGTGCACCTGAATACCAGCTTCGACTCGGTAGAACGGCGTGCTATAAGTATTGTCAAAGATCCTTCCGATCCTGGGCGGTGTCGAACCCCTTCGCGACTGCAGAGACTTTGCCTCCTTATGCGTGTTCTATCGCCTGTAAAACGGTCTGTGCTCTGAGGAGCTGTTTGATATGATGCCCACGGCTACCTTCTATCACCGCACCGCTCGCCATAGACAGGGTGTTCACCCTCACACTTTGCGTCTGTAGCGCACGCATATTGTTATATGAAATGAACACCCTGGCATTCTCTCGTATTGTAGAATGCCTTCAATCACCTTATTTTAAGTCTGTTTACCAGAACATTATTTCGTGCCGTTAACGAGTCTCTTGCTGTGATCGCTATAAACGTAGATATAGAATACCAAACACAGAAACTATAAATGTTCAGGGGCAACGTTAATGTATAGAGATCAATGACAGTACACTAGGGAGCAGGAATCCCAAAAGGGCTAAATTACATAAACACTATTGTTTACGCAGAGAACTTGTTAGCTTTAAAAAATAAATTAATACAATAATAGTAAAAGACAGTGGTGGATCTGGGAGAGCAATAAGCGAAGGTGCGCGCGGCGGGAGCTCGTAAAATCAAAGTAGTACGAGATGCGAAGAGAGGACAATAAAGTGACTCAGGCAACGAGAGTTGCACGCGACGACCGCGCAAACTATTCCACTGACTTCCTTTGCAAACAACAATAAAGAGATCAAATCAATATCCGATGTTATTCATGGCGGTATTGATCCCCGCCGGGGCAGGGCGGGGCCGGGCGCCCTCTTGTTTGTCGCTGCATTAATTTGCCTTGCAAGAGATGATTAATGGCTGCTAAGGTCTCAAGCTGCTTGTAATGTGCTTATGTAAATCATAACCTTCAAGACCTTTTTTTAAATTAATATTTGAATATTGAACGTTATACGTCTTCCGTAAGGGAATGTACTCATACCACCTAACTATTTTTTTGCAATTTTTCCCTCCTCGTACCTCGTTGTGTCCACCCGTAGTAGTTGACAACCCTGTCTAGTCTTCATATGTGACACAAATATGTTGTGATTATTAAGTCTCAAAACGTTTAGGTTAGGGCTATGCCTGTACCCCCCTGCTAGAACTATTGGGCTGGAAAATGACATTTTATTTCCTTACTAGAGTAGTTGTGAGTTCTCAGGGCCCACACAGGCGTCTCTTGCCGGCGGTGCCCTATGTACTGCGGTGGCGTGAAGTCTGTGTGAGCGGCATTTTTAAAAATAGGAAATAAATCCCAAATTGTTGTTAAATTATATATCGCAGAAACTCAAGTCAGGAGGGACGAGTGCTGACCACCTCCGACCATCCGGCGCCATATTTGGCAACCGCAGCCAACTAGTTGGTTCGCCGGCCGCTCCGCTCGCAACTTCGCCCACAGTTTACATCACTAAATGAACCAGACAAATGCTATTTTAAACTTTGAAATAGCTTACGCAGTTGCCGACTACACGAGTACTCCTGAACATAGTTCTGCTACGAGTAACGGGAACGTCGGCAAACTTTTGGACAATCCACATCCGCATTTTATTTTATCTTTACTTTTCTTTATTTGATATTATGTTGATTTCTTCCAGGATTTTAACTGAGGATCCGAAATTAATTACACTAATAATTTCATTTATTTCGGATAGCAATATTATGATCCATGATGTTGACACTACTAAACAATTTTTTAAATATTACACCATATTAATAATATTATTACTAGTGAGTGTCACCATTGGTGGGTCCAATAGGATCTACGAATTCCAATGGATACTTACTTACTTGCAGATTTAAACACGTTATTGCATCATAGCTACTACGATTGCTGAGAGAAGAACATTTTTTTTGCAGTTGTCATGAGAAAAATTAATCGGAATAAAAAAAGTAAATTCTTTTGAAAGCGCTACATCTCTGCGATGTGAGCCTTTTAAAAGCAAGTGTGTTTTAGTTAGATAGGACTTGTGAAATGCTTCGTTACGTTTATGAGACTGTCGTTAAGATGGTCTTCAACTGAAGGCTTTTACAATCGCAAGTTTACGACCGACGCGTGACGACGGGCGATAGTCCCGTTCTGAACAACTCTGATGATTAATTGACTCTGATGGATTGGCTGCTAGAGAGAAACCGCTGTGACTCCTGTTTCCCATCCAACACGATTATAAAGTAATACTATCGCATTGTTTTGACGGAGCTGATAGAGTCTCTGCGCCGTGCCTCCGCTTGATTATTTCCTTTGAGCCCCGGTGCAGTTTCTCAATATTGTCTGGTAATTATTGCCGCTCGGTTTGTTTACTCACTGAGGTATTCGTGTACTAGACTAACTTTGAATTCGAATACACTACATACCTTCATACATACACACAAAGTTTGATAATTGAAAGGGTATTCGGAAATTGTTTTTAAGTATATCAGCCGTTCTCTTTGAAGTTCTTTAAGCTTTTGATGGGCAGTTCTCGTGACCAAGAGGCTTGTTTGGGCGAGAGGCAGCATTGCCATTAAACGTGGCAATACCGCCAGCGTTCTTGGCACTGTTGGGATTGTCTGCGATGTTTTTTTTTTCATATATTCTATACCTCCCTTTTTTTATAAATTGTTCCTATTGTAAGAACAACAAGGATAACATTGTAAACAATAAATATAGTTTATCAATTGTTGCTCTCGATAATTGATGTCTTTGTTACTAATAAAGTTACTCATACGTGAGTATTATCTCTTCCAACAGTTGTTTGTTCCTCACTGACTACAAAGTGTCGTACTCTAATTACGTAACTGCTTTAACTACGATCTACAGTAATGACCAAGGCCAAAAACTTTACACCGAGATTGACCTCGGTAAAGATTCAGGAGAAGTTAGAGTGTCTTGAACCCGCATCGAAATTAATTCGAAGATCAATTGAGTACCTAAGTGGGAAATAAAGTTACACCTACCCTTTCTTTACACATCGAAAGACTTGAAAGGCACACACATAGAGTATGTATACACATAGAGTTGTCTTTCAAGTTTCCTATTACTGTGGTGCTTCCCATAATTTTATCAAGCCCCATGAAATACCTTCACCACAAAACTGCTACTTAATTGACATTATTGGCACAGCGTAGTAGACAAGTGGTGGGGGTAGTCGCTATGTCACCTCGGAGAGCTGGACAAGTACTGCAAAACAAATTAACCTTGGCCGTTATTAAATGTTAATTTTTTGTTAACAGTTTTTGTTTAAATAGTTAACATAGCCACACAGTAGCGTAGACGTGGCGAATAGTGAGTACGTCAGTGAGCGCGTAACGTTACTACATTATTAGATTTACACAAGTAGCTGTTCGTGACCGTTTGACGTCTATCGCAATGGTTCTGCTGAATCGTTCTAGTTTTGTTCAGCTCTCTGTTTAGTTTATCATTGCATTGTACATTGTTCCGTTGTTCCAATGAATACATAAAATAAATTGATGCACCAAGTACTCGTACCTACCCACTGCGCTTATAGTCAGCCACGGGCAAGCTTACCTACACCTTAGGATAAGACAACTAACGTAAACTAATAAAATTACCCGTTGACTCACCTGACAAAGCACAGCCGAAATTTTCACACAAAGTAACTTAAATAATTATTGTAAGCTATCCATACTTATAGAACAGTGATTAGTTTCGGATATAGATTCAAATAACTAGTGTTTTTAGGGTTCCATAGCCAAATGACAAATATCCGAACCCCGATTCTTCATGTCTGTCTGTCCGTTCGTCACAGCCACTTTTATCCGAAACTATAAGAACTATACTGTTGAAACTTTGTAAGTAGATGTATTCTGTGAACCGCATTTAGATTTTTACACAAAAATAGAAAAAATCGCAAGTAATTTATGGGGTTCTCCATACTTAGAACCGAAACTCAAAAAAATTTTTTTCATGAAAGACATTTGTGTCTATGAATAAGTCTTTAAAAATGATATTGAGTTTTCTAATATTATTTTTTTTCTAAACTGAATGTGTAACTGAAGTGGTAAAATGTGTGCCCCCCCCCCCCAGTAACTTGTAAAATAAGAGAATGATAAAACTATGTACATTACCATGCAAACTTCAACTGAAAATTGGTTTGAACGAGATCTAGTAAGTAGTTTTTTTTAAGCTATTGCATAGTTTTTATCGTGGGCTTTGAGTGGGCTTTAATCAAGAAATTCCGTAACACAAAAAACCTAAGACCCGAGGTCACACGAAGTTCACCGAGCACGGCCGAGCGTTGGCTTAACGTGTATGTACTTATATTATATGGTACGATTGTACGAAGCTCGCACGGATCGAGACATGATGATAGTGAGTGTGAGTGTGAGGGTGAGGATGAGGGTGGGGTGAAGGTGAGGGTGAGAGTGAGGGTGATGGTGAGGGTGAGGGTGAGGGTGAGGGTGTTTTTTTTATTTTCTTTTTTTTTAATACGTCTTGATGGGGAGGAATTCTTCGACACCTAGTCGGGGCATCATTGTCAGTCTTGTAATAATTCCCACCACCCGCCCCCTTCTTATTGTATTGTTTTCTGTAAATATGTTAAATTTTAATTTGTTAATAACCATGTAATTATTATTTCATTGTTTATACGTCTTTAATCGTAAACCGCAATTTATTTTTTGAACTTTTATATGGTGTTACTTGCTGCTAAGGAACGCTTTATAGGCGATTTTTTATATTATTAAAGTTATATTAATATATAGTGGGATATTTTTCACACAGCGCCATCTAGCCCATAGTAAGGTATATAACATGTGTTATGGGATCTAGACAGTTGACAAACATACTTATATATTTCTAAATATATATATATATATATATGTATACATATTATACGTAAGGGGCCCCACCAAGATCTTCGGGGCCCAAGTCAACCTCCCGTGCTAGTGCGTGCACCTGCTGACTAACGGACGAGGCTCTGGCGCTGGCTTTCCACTCTGGGGTTGGGAGGTCTGAGGGCGTCGCTCCTACAAAAGCCACCCGCCGAAACAAAAAAAAATGAACAGTCAGAAAAGGAATGCTGCTAGAGATAGGGCGCCGCCGCAAAACGGCGCGCAGTAGCCCCGCCCGACTCCTGTGACAAGTGGGCTAGGGCTGCCGTGTGTCGGGCCAGCACGGCTAAAGAAGTTAGCCCCAACCCGAATCCGCTTCGCATCTTGGAACATTTGCACGCTGACTGGGCGTGCGGTAGAGTTGGCCGAAGTACGCTCCAGGGTGGACGTGGCGTTCCTGCAGGAGACTCGGTGGAAGGGCAACAGAGCCCGGCCCTTGCAGAACGGCTACAAGCTGTATTACACGGGTGCGCCTGGTGGGGAGAACGGGGTGGCCGTGGTGCTCTCCGAGGGGCTGCAGAGCGGCATCTTGGAGGTGAAACGCTGTAGCGACCGACTTATGATCGTGAGGGTGCTTATCGATGGGATTATTACCCACCTGATAAGTGCCTACGCGCCACAGGCCGGTTGTAGCGACGCCGATAAGATGTCGTTTTGGGGTCAACTCGAGGGAGTGCTTCGGAGCATTCTGTTGTCGCAGGGAATCGTTTTGGGCGGCGACCTAAATGGTCATGTGGGTGAGAGGTGTGAGGAGTTTGAGCGTATTCATTGTGGTTTTGGATACGGCACCCGCAACGCTGAAGGAGAAACTATCCTCAGAACGTGTGCGGCTGCCGATCTGACCATTGTGAACACGTATTTCAAAAAGAAACCCGAACATCTCATCACCTACAAGAGCGGGAGGCGTACAACTCAAATCGATTTCCTACTCACTAGGCGACACAGCATCGGCAAGGTGGCAAACTGCAAGGTCATACCCGGTGAGAGTCTTACTGCACAACACCGTCTCCTTGTCATGGACCTCTGCGTGAAGCCCAAAGGCAAACGCATCGAGCGGTGCCAGCACCGCATCAGATGGTGGCTGCTTGATGAAACTAGGTCCCAGGAGTTCGTCTCAGCTGTCGGTGACAAGTGCACCGACACTGAAGGCGAACCAGTTCAAGATTACTGGGACAAAGTTCAGGCGGCCATCCTTGGAGCGGCGAAGGTGGTGTTCGGTGAGTCTAAGGGTGGACGCAAATGTGACAAGGAAACTTGGTGGTGGAACGACGCAGTCCAGAGGGAGACTAGGGAGAAGAAAGCCCTCTTTAAAAAGTGGCAAGCGACCGGATCTCCTGAAGACCGCGACGCGTACAGGGCTGCCAAGCGCGCCACAAAGAGAGCTGTAGCCAGAGCCAGACGTGACCACTTACAACCTCTGTATGATATGCTGGAATCGTCTGAGGGGCAGAAGCTCATCTATAAGCTGGCGCGCTCCAGGGTCAAAGCGGCACAGGATATATCCAAGTGTCGCTGTGTAAAAGACCCTGAGGGCAACCTGTTAAGCGAAGACCTCGCGGTAAAGGAGAGATGGCGCTCGTACTTCCACGAGCTGCTTAATAAACAGCACAAAGAGGTGCAGCCTCCGGACCTCCCTCCAAATCAGGGATTAGTGCCACCGGTAACGCCTGGAGAAGTCCTGACTGCGCTTCGCCGCATGAAGAATCGGAAAGCTGTCGGACCCGATGGAGTCCCCATCGAAGCCTGGAAGGCGATGGGTCCTCGCGGTGTGGGCATCTTAGTAAACCTTTTTAACCGCATACTCCTCAGCGGGCAGATCCTAAACCAATGGAGACTGAGTATTATTACTCCAGTCTTCAAAGGTAAGGGGTTTGTGCAGGAGTGCGGGAGCTACCGCGGTATTAAGGTGATGTCCCACACCATGAAGATCTTCGAGCGGATTATCCTCCACTACAAACCTCTACTAGCATGTTTGAGTCATTTTTGACGTTTGTAGTAGTCGTCCAACCTTCACAGCTGGAGTAATTCAGTCGAGATCGCTCGAAAACGAGTTTTACTTATCTTGATCGATCTCAATAAATTTTTGTCCTACTAAAATCGAAAATTCCTCCACTACAAACCTCTACTAGCATGATTGAGTCATTTTTGACGTTTGTAGTAGTCGTCCAATCTTCACAACCGGAGTAATTCCGTGAAGATCGCTCGAAAACGAGTTTTACTCAACTTTATCGATCTCAATCAATTTTCGTCCTACTACAATCGAAAATTCCTCCACTACTAACCTCTACGAGCATCTTCGAGTCATTTTATACTTTTGTAGTAGTCGTCCAATCTTCACAACTGGAGTAATTCAGTCGAGATCGCTCGAAAACGAGTTTTACTTATCTTGATCGATCCCAATCAATTTTCGTTTTACTACAATCGAAAATTCTTCCACTACTAACCTCTACGAGCATCTTCGAGTCATTTTTGACGTTTGTAGTGGTCGTCCAATCTTCACAACTGGAGTAATTCAGTCGAGATCGCTCGAAAACGAGTTTTACTCGATTTGATCGATCTCAATCAATTTTCGTTCTACTACAATCGAAAATTCTTCCACTACTAACCTCTACGAGCATGTTTAAGTCATTTTTGACGTTTTTAGTAGTCGTCCAATCTTCGCAACCGGAGTAATTCGTCCAGATTCCGGGAAAACGAGATTTACTCAACTTGATCGATCTCAATAAATTTTTGTCCTACTAAAATCGAAAATTCCTCCACTACAAACCTCTACTAGCATGATTGAGTAATTTTTGACGTTTGTAGTAGTCGTCCAATCTTCACAACTGGAGTAATTCCGTGAAGATCGCTCGAAAACGAGTTTTACTCAACTTTATCGATCTCAATCAATTTTCGTCCTACTACAATCGAAAATTCCTCCACTACTAACCTCTACGAGCATCTTCGAGTCATTTTTGACGTTTGTAGTGGTCGTCCAATCTTCACAACTGGAGTAATTCAGTCGAGATCGCTCGAAAACGAGTTTTACTCGATTTGATCGATCTCAATCAATTTTCGTTCTACTACAATCGAAAATTCTTCCACTACTAACCTCTACGAGCATGATTGAGTCATTTTTGACGTTTGTAGTAGTCGTCCAATCTTCACAACTGGAGTAATTCATTAAAATCGCTCGAAAACGAGTTTAACTTATCTTGATCGATCTCAATTAATTTTCGTTTTACTACAATCAAAAATTTTTCCACTACTAACCTCTACGAGCATGTTTGAGGCTTTTTTGACATTTGTAGTAGTCGTCCAATCTTCGCAACCGGAGTAATTCAGTCCAGATTCTGAGTAAACGAGTTTTACACAACTTGATCGATCTCAATCAATTTTCGTTCTACTACAATGGAAAATTCCTCCACTACAAACCTCTACGAGCATGTTTGAGTCATTTTTGACGTTTGTAGTCGTCCAATCTTCGCAACCGGAGTAATTCAGTCCAGATTCTGAGGAAACGGGTTTTTACTCAACTTGATCGATCTCAATCGATTTTCGTCCTATTACAATCGAAAATTGCTCCACTACAAACCTCTACGAGCATGTTTGAGTCATTTTTGACGTTTGTAGTAGTCGTCCAATCTTCGCAACCTGAGTAATTCAGTCCAGATTCTGAGAAAACGAGTTTTACTCAACTTGATCGATCTCAATCAATTTTCGTCCTACTACAATCGAAAATCCTCCACTACAAACGTCTACGAGCATGTTAGAGTCATTTTTGACGTTTGTAGTAGTCGTCCAATCTTCGCAACCGGAGTAATTCACTCCAGATTCTGAGTAAACGAGTTTTACACAACTTGATCGATCTCAATCAATTTTCGTTCTACTACAATTGAAAATTCCTCCACTACAAACCTCTACGAGCATGTTTGAGTCATTTTTGACGTTTGTAGTCGTCCAATCTTCGCAACCGGAGTAATTCAGTCCAGATTCTGAGAAAACGGGTTTTTACTCAACTTGATCGATCTCAATCGATTTTCGTCCTATTACAATCGAAAATTCCTCCACTACAAACCTCTACGAGCATGTTTGAGTCATTTTTGACGTTTGTAGTAGTCGTCCAATCTTCGCAACCGGAGTAATTCAATCCAGATTCTGAGAAAACGGGTTTTTACTCAACTTGATCGATCTCAATCGATTTTCGTCCTATTACAATCGAAAATTCCTCCACTACAAACCTCTACGAGCATGTTTGAGTCATTTTTGACGTTTGTAGTAGTCGTCCAATCTTCGCAACCGGAGTAATTCAGTCCAGATTCTGAGTAAGCGAGTTTTACTCAACTTGATCGATCTCAATCTATTTCCGTCCTACTACAATCGAAAATTCCTCCACTACAAACCTCTACGTGCATGTTTGAGTCATTTTTGACGTTTGTAGTAGTCGTCCAATCTTCGCAACCGGAGTAATTCAGTCCAGATTCTGAGTAAGCGAGTTTTACTCAACTTGATCGATCTCAATCTATTTCCGTCCTACTACAATCGAAAATTCCTCCACTACAAACCTCTACGTGCATGTTTGAGTCATTTTTGACGTTTGTAGTAGTCGTCCAATCTTCGCAACCGGAGTAATTCAGTCCAGATTCTGAGTAAGCGAGTTTTACTCAACTTGATCGATCTCAATCTATTTCCGTCCTACTACAATCGAAAATTCCTCCACTACAAACCTCTACGTGCATGTTTGAGTCATTTTTGACGTTTGTAGTAGTCGTCCAATCTTCACAACCGGAGTAATTCAGTCCAGATTCTGAGAAAACGGGTTTTTACTCAACTTGATCGATCTCAATCGATTTTCGTCCTATTACAATCGAAAATTCCTCCACTACAAACCTCTACGAGCATGTTTGAGTCATTTTTGACGTTTGTAGTAGTCGTCCAATCTTCGCAACCGGAGTAATTCAATCCAGATTCTGAGAAAACGGGTTTTTACTCAACTTGATCGATCTCAATCGATTTTCGTCCTATTACAATCGAAAATTCCTCCACTACAAACCTCTACGAGCATGTTTGAGTCATTTTTGACGTTTGTAGTAGTCGTCCAATCTTCGCAACCGGAGTAATTCAGTCCAGATTCTGAGTAAGCGAGTTTTACTCAACTTGATCGATCTCAAGCTATTTCCGTCCTACTACAATCGAAAATTCCTCCACTACAAACCTCTACGTGCATGTATGAGTCATTTTTGACGTTTGTAGTAGTCGTCCAATCTTCGCAACCGGAGTAATTCAATCCAGATTCTGAGAAAACGGGTTTTTACTCAACTTGATCGATCTCAACCGATTTTCGTCCTATTACAATCGAAAATTCCTCCACTACAAACCTCTACGAGCATGTTTGAGTCATTTTTGACGTTTGTAGTAGTCGTCCAATCTTCGCAACCGGAGTAATTCAGTCCAGATTCTGAGTAAGCGAGTTTTACTCAACTTGATCGATCTCAATCTATTTCCGTCCTACTACAATCGAAAATTCCTCCACTACAAACCTCTACGTGCATGTTTGAGTCATTTTTGACGTTTGTAGTAGTCATCCAATCTTCGCAACCGGAGTAATTCAGTCCAGATTCTGAGTAAGCGAGTTTTACTCAACTTGATCGATCTCAATCTATTTCCGTCCTACTACAATCGAAAATTCCTCCACTACAAACCTCTACGTGCATGTTTGAGTCATTTTTGACGTTTGTAGTAGTCGTCCAATCTTCACAACCGGAGTAATTCAGTGAAGATCGCTCGAAAACGAGTTTTACTCAACTTCATCGATTCTAATGAATTTCTCTTCTAACAGACTTAAAAGTTCTTTTACTACAAACCTCAAATCAGGTAAAAGGTAACAAAACAAGTAACTATTGTCAAAAAAAAAAAAAATTTTTTGTTTTATAATTAACTACAAACGAAAATTCGTTCACTACAATCAACTACTAACGATTCTTTATACAAATCAACCGTTAGAATTGATTTTTTATAAATCCGGGGGTTGGCTATTTTTGGTTTATCCATAATATTTTTTCGGTACAACTACAAACAAAAATTTTTTTACTACAATCATCTACATACCAACCTTATCAAGAATACGCAAAAAAAAATTGATTTTTGCTAGTAGGGTGCCAGGTTCACACAGGTCTAAGGGACTCGCATGGCAGATGACACGCTCGACACACATCAACCGTGCCGTCCCTCAGTATATATTTCCGGTAGTTGTTCGTCATGATAACTTCATCTGCAATTGCACAGACAAAACCCTCGGTTTGTCCAAAGAGATTACCGAACCGTAGCCAGATTATTATTATTATTTATCTAAATGAAATGTGGGCGTTTAATAATAAATAAATAAAAATAAAAATATCTTTATTTTGCATAGACCATTTTAACGGCGCTTACAAAATGTCATACACTATTTAAAATATTTAAAGCGACCACCGGTTCGGAACGCGGCCCACCTGAGAAGAACCGGCAAGAAACTTAGGAAGGCTTTTTTTTTGATGGCCTATTTACAATTTAATATTATTTCACTTTGCCAGCAGATCATTTCCAGGCGTCCCTGTCCTGCAAATAGTCTGTAACGGAGTAAAAATCTTTTTCACAAAGCTTGTATTTAATAAACTTTTTAAACTTATTTAAAGGTAAATTTCTCAGGTCACAGGGAAGCTTGTTGTAAAAGCGTATACAGTTACCCTGGAAAGAATCGCCAATCTTATGTAGTCGACTGTGGTGGACTGAAAGATTATTTTTATTTCTAGTGTTTATATTATGTTTATCACAGAGTTTAGAAAACTGTGATAGATTTTTCTGGACATACATAAGATTGGCAAAAATGTATTGTGATGGTACGGTTAGAATATTTACTTCTTTGATTTTTTCTCGGAGAGAAACTCTGGGGCCCAAATTATAAATAGCGCGTACAGCCCGCTTTTGTAGAACAAAAATAATATTTAAATCTGCAGCACTCCCCCAAAGGAGAATACCGTAAGACATAATACTATGAAAATAGCTGAAGTAAACCATTCTAGCCGTATCCACATCTGTTAGAGTCCTGATCTTTTTTACAGCGTATGCAGCCGAACTTAATCTAGAGGCTGTCTTTTCTATGTGTGGGCGCCACTGCAAATTGGCATCAATAGTTATACCGAGGAACACAGTTGATTCTACAAACTCTAACACTTGTCCATTCAGTTGAACATTGGCCGCAACTTGTTTTACATTTGGTAGAGTAAATTTTATACATTTAGTTTTATTTTCATTAAGGCAAAGATTATTTGAGCTGAACCAATGAACTACTCTTGCAATTGCATTGTTTACATCGTCATAGTTATCTAATTGTCTTTTAATTTTAAAAATTAATGAGGTGTCATCTGCAAACAAAACAATCCTATTCCTGTCCCCTACATAAAATGGTAAATCATTAATATAAATGAGGAACAAGAATGGCCCAAGTATCGAGCCTTGCGGCACACCCATTGTAACCATGGATCCTACAGAACGTGTACCATTAATATCGACCCTCTGTATTCTATTGTTCAAATATGAAGACAGAAGGTCGAGAGCTTTGCCTCTTATTCCATAGTGGTGTAATTTTTTGCACAGCGTTTCATGTTGAACGCAATCAAAAGCCTTTGATAGATCGCAAAATATACCTAATGCATCGTGCTTGTCTTCCCAAGCTTCATGAATACATTTTAATAACTCAACACCAGCATCGGAAGTTGAGCGCCCTTTCGTAAATCTAAATTGATTCGCATGGAGTATTTTATATTAATATGCCTCTGCCTACCCCTTCGGGAATAAAGGCGTGACATGTATGTATTATTTGTCTATCACGCCTTACCCCTGGGTGAGTCCATTGCCGTGTTGAAATAGACAGACGCAGGTTGTGAACATTTTCATTTTAATTATGTAAATGAAAACTAATGTATTTACTTGGGTTAAAAAGGGTGGCCATGAGTTTTATTGCCAGTTTCTTCCTCAGGCTCTACCTATTGCTATTGCAGTAAATGTAAATGTAGAAGCAATAATGTTGACGTTCATAAGTGTAACTTTGTGACCTACGTGAATAAAGATATTTTCATTTCATTTTTCATTCAACTCTTGCTGAATTTATCGCCTATTCATATTCAGATGAGCATCAAGAAAACATTAAAATACCGAGGCGATGCGCGATGTTACGGCACATTAGTGCTCGATCGAGCGTCGCCGTCGCCTCAGTCTCACATTGTACGCTAATGAGCAAAAGAAGGTCTTAATCGTGTTAACAAAATTTTGAATATTTTTTGATGTACAAGGGATAGTCCAAGGAGGAACATCAATACACTTACGTTATGTTCATTTTAACTAATATCAAATTACAAGATACCAATTTTTATAATATGTATGTGTTTAGATATATTGTCGTCTGTTGATTTTCATTCAAGTATGTTATTCTCTTCACTTCAATAATCCTCACAATTTGGAAAGGTGGTTAGCCTTAGTAGCGCGGGCTACAGGGTTTTTTTTTCTATATTTAACTCGCCAAAATGACGCCGTCCGCTTGATGGAAATCCATGACGAAATATTGCAAATTGAATGACACTCTCTTAGTGTACATGACTGCTGACAGCGCCCTCAAGTAGGCGGGATAACCCGGGATTGTAAGAGAAAGGAAACACGTGCGCTGGCAGAGCGTCCATGTTACCATCGATCGACAGAGAAACGTAGAGTGGAACTTCTGCCCGGCACGCGGTGTTTGGCGAAAAGGAGAGGGTGGGATTACTTTGAAGAACTCTCCAGAACACTCGCCGTGGTACATACAGTAAAATCCAGTCAAGGAAGACATGGTTCTACGCTGCGCCAGCGGCTCAAGGCTTCCTGTTACATCAGGACAATTTATAATGCGAATAGCACATCTCTGCATAGCGTCGAGCGCGTCCAGTAAGTACCTCGCGAAATCATCTCAAAGGTGAGAACAGTATTCGACGCAGGGACGCATCTGCGTCTTGTACAACAGATATTTCTGATGGGGCGTGAAAAAAATGTCTCACCTTATTCAGGACTCCTAACTTCCGCGAGGCTAGCCCAATAAAGCTTTCTATATAGGTTCAAGAGAAACGTCTATCCCGAGGATGTCTAGATTGTCCTTCATTGTTATTTTAGAGTTCTGAAGAGAGGGTAGACGTAGGAAAGGGGTTCATCAACGTGACCTCATCCATCCAGGCCCCGTAGATCTTGGTAGTGCTCCATTGAACTCGTCAGTTGCATGAAATTAAATCTGTACGAATTCTAAGATTCGTACAGATTTAATTGTGTTTGTTTCAAACATCTGTAAGAGGTCTGTCCCATCCCATAAAGATCAGGCTCAAATTATAACATTTTTGGTACTTGGAATTTAAAAGGGACTTGATATCAATAAGCCACTTTAAGTAAAACTTTACAGTTGTATTGTACAATTCGGTAGGTAACCTACTTAAGAGTAAAATCAGCACAGCGCACATCGCCTTACTACATTACTATATATCGTCCAACGATTTTATTAACAATTTTTTGTGTTAACATTTTTACATGAAACACATTAAACTGTCGTTTTCCCACCTGTGATATCACTTATGGAGGGGGGAGGGGTGCGCTAATGACGAAGAGCTGAGCGGTAACGCTCCGTAATCTCAGTGGTACTATTAGATGTGGACACTACACATTTTGCGGCTATTTAGCCTGAAAAATAGATTACTATTTTGAAGATTTACTAGTTCTTATATTGACTCACTGGTAATTATTTACATGGGTGACAAATGAACAATTACCCAACCGCAGTTAAGGAGAGAAAGATACGTGTACCGTAAACTATCGGTCCATCTTTACGATCGCAAAATTATTAGTTTAATAACACGTACGCGGTATGACCTAAATCACGAGGAGTTTCTTTATTTCGATATTTGTCAAACATTTTACACGCACCACGGCTAGACTAACTCATAAAGATCAATTGTTTGCGATGCGATGCCGATGCGGTGTCGATCAGCTCACTCCTACAGTGAGTCGGTAGCGTGCAGGAGTTTCTTTATTTCGATATTTGTCAAACATTTTCCACGCACCACGGATCTGGATATGTAACCCTCATCTCCTTAGATTTCACTACCCTATATAACATGCTGGCAGGCTTTTCCGCAAGCACATGATTATGCGTGATCGATGAGTACTCAGGACCATTTTCCACCGAGACGCGACGAGACGTTGCCTCTCGCGGCGACCGAGAGGCGTGCACTCGCAGCGCCCCACACATCCATCAATCTACGTCAACTAATTTATTGCACGTCATTTATACTTGTCTCCGATTCATATTAAACAATTCGTCGAAAAATATGGTATGAGCATTAAAATGTTGTTAAAAACGAAATTATAATTGACTTAAAAGAACTGACACCATGCCTAATGATTGTCAAGACAGGAAATATTCTATAGAGACTAAAATAATAAAGTGCGAAGCACAAGTCAAACTCTATCGGTATACTTATATATTTCTGGTGTTCCGCTCTCCTGTATAGTAGCGTAATGATATATAGCTTAGAACCTTCCTCAATAAATGTGCTATCCAATACAAAAAGAATTTTTCAAATCGGTCGAGCCGTTCACATGTGATGGCGTGACCAAGGAAAATAGGGATTCATTTTTATAGATTTCACAATATTCCTATAGTTATTTATTTTTACATTGAGAGATTTTCTATACCCTTGAAACAGCATGTTGAATTCGCGATCTTTTATTAGGATCAGCATCTCTACAAAAGTCAAATTTTAAGTATTTTGAAAAGGCTGTCACGTAAATTTAATCAGCCATTATATAGTCGACGCGAGCACTGGGTAACGACAATGGCTATATAAATAAATATTGTGGGACACTTTTCACACAGCGCCATCTAGCCAAAAGTAAGCCAATATTAGCTTGTGTTATGGGATCTAGATAACTGATAAACATACTTATGTAGTTCTAAATACATACATATTATACATAGCAAACACCCAAACTCCGAAACACATTTGTGAATCACACAAATATTTGTTCCGACCCGGGAATCGTACCCGGGACCTCTTGCGTAGCAGTCGGATACACTCCCACCGCGCCACAGAGGCAGTATATCCATTTAATTTGATCCGCAAGTATTTTAAATACTATATCATAGGAATATTCTTTATCAGTCACACCTTAATCCCCGAAAGGGTGGTTATTTTTCCCACATTTCACCGTATCTATTTTTGTAACAGGTCATGAACCCATTGCCGTGTTGAAATGGACAGGCGTAACTCTTTAAGCGACTTGATGTAAATATCCTGCAACTCGGCTTAACGACTGCCATGTTTCAAGCAAACGGGACCAACAGCTAAATGGAAATGCCACACAGTGGGTCACATCTGAGGACCAGCCACGGCGAGAGTTGCTTAACGCAGTGATTATTTACAGAACACTGATTTAGCCATTAGCGCTGGAATATTGAAACATTACTTTATCGTAGTATTACAATAAAAAAATTCAAAACTAAGTAATATAATGCGTGTCTTGGATTATTCCTAGCAGTTGTTCAGGTCATTGTGAAATCTGCGAGTTGGTTATATATGTACGAGTATATCTTAATTTAATTACTTTAATATTAGACGCTGCGCCGCCAAATTACAATTATTTTATGAAAATCAAGATATGAAATAAATAATAAGACAATGTACAAATTCATTTGGGAATGTAGGGTTGTCAGCTGGTACGTTTCCGGAAAATTGTTTATTAAGTAAATAATTCTGAAATGAACCACAAATTGAGTTCATAATTTATGCATATGTCTTATTATAGCCATAGCATCTCAGGAAATTAAAGAAAAATAATTGTAGCTTTCGTAAAAACTGGTAAACTATGTCCCATATATGAGTCGCACAACTCCTACTTGTTACTATTATGCTTTTCATAATAAATGAAACCATGAATAAAATAATTATATTGAATGTGTTATATTTAATGGGAAATATGTGTTTATTATTGAATATTAAATTAAAATACTGAATTCAGCCAAAATCATACTGAGAACAGATATAGCTTCGTCTGCATGATTACTCTTCTTGAATTTAACTTTATTAATTATTTTATTTAATTATTAGACCATATTAATTAAAAAATAATTAATAAAGATTGTTGATTTCAAACATTGTTATATCATAATACTTTTGATTATGTACAACTTAATTAATTAAGTTTAAATTATTGTGAACTAACAATACTGTGACATTTATATGAATTGTTCTACATTTCTATTATAAATTGTTGTGCCTGCTTATGGAAATGTGACATTTAGTCTAAATTATTGTAGTCTACTTGCAATCAATCACATCTTGTATGCCAATATTGGCAGAGCATGGATGTACCTACTCTTGTCATTAACAGTTTAAATAAATAAATATCCATCACGCCTTATCCCCGAAGGGGTGGCAGAGGCATATTATATGCCCACTTTTCACCGTGTGGATTCCTGTCCCACGTAATAGGTGGTGAGCCCATTGCCGTGTTGAAATAGACAGACGCAGGTTGTCGCTACCTGCTGTTGAAATTTTCAAGCCGCCCATAAGGCCTTCAACCAGGCTTAACGACTGCCATTTTACTGGCTACCGGGACCAACGGCTTAACGTGCCTTCCGAAGCACGGAAACGCTCGCAAATGTAAATGCCACAAAGTGGTCACCCATCCGAGGACCAGCCATAGTGAAAGTTGCGTAACTCAGTGATCGTTTACAGAACACTGAGACCGCGAGGCCACGAGCGCTTCTAATTCTATTAACAGCTTATGTTACATATCTTCACAAAATATATAAATTGAATTGAATTAAAAATCTCTAAAGTTTTATCGTGAGTAGTGGAGAACCAGGCACAGTCGTTAGGTGCCAACGCGGCTCAATGGAGTACCCCTTCTAGATATTATTAGAGCTTTCGTTGTACTGGCAGGACGACCACATTCTTTCATCTTCAACAGCTGAGTGGGTATAAGACGAGCCTTCATCTTCAAAAGCTGATTGCTCGTCTTATACCTACTTATTTAGGCTTCACCAACAGTTTTGGACCGATACATCCTCGTCCATAAATTAATATGGTTGTATAGAAATTCTACATTCATTTGTGTGTTGTGCCGACGGAACCATGTATGGGTTCTTGAAATATTCGGCAAAATTTTTCAATTAAAAGGAATTTAATTACAATTATTTGAATTTTCTTTGTAATAAAAAGAAATATTGTAATGTTTCATGTTTTATATTTTTGAAACTATATTTATAAATAAAAAAAGTGCTCGTGGCCCTGCTAACTCAGCGTTCTGTAAACAATCACTACGTTAAGCAACTTTCGCTATAGCTGGTCCTTGGATGGGTGATCACTTTGTGGCATTTACATTTGCGAGCGTTTCCGTGCTTCAGAAGGTACTTTAAGCCCTTGGTCCCAGTTGCCAGTAAAATGACAGTCGTTTAGCCCAGTTGAAGGCCTTATGTGTGGCTTAAAAAATTAAAACAGCAGGTCGCCACAGCCCGCGCCTGTCTATTTCAATACGGCAATAATCTCAATACTGTTACGTGGGACAAAAATACCCCTTCGGGGAAAAAGGCGTGACAATACTGACTTTTATATTACTTAATACTGAATGTGAACATTATTTAATACTGAATGTGCTTGCCTCTGTGGCGCGGTAGGACTGTATCCGACTGCTACGTAAGAGGTCCCAGGGTCGATTCCCGGGTCGGAACAAATATTTGTGTGATCCACAAATGTGTGTTTCGGAGTTTGGGTGTTTCCTATATTTATATAATATGTATGTATTTAGAAATATAAAAGTATGCGTATCAGTTATCTAGATCCCATAACACAAGCTAATATTAGCTTACTTTGGGCTAGATGGCGCTGTGTGAAATGTGTCCCACTATACAATTGACTGACCATATTTGACTGCCTCTGTGGCGCGGTGGGCGTGCATCCGACTGCTACGCAAGAGGTCGTGGGTTCGATTCCCACCCAGGATAAAACTTTGTGTGATGAGCACGATGCTTTATTCTGTGTCTGGGTGTTATTTATCTATAATATGTATGTATTTAGAAATATATAAGTATGTTTATCAGTTATCTAGATCCTATAACACAAGCTAATATTAGTTTACTTTGGGCTAGATGGTGCTGTGTGAAAAGTGTCCCACAATACAATACAATACACATGTATGCCTGTTTGTACTTATAATTTTTTAGAAATTATAAAATTCACCAGGTATCTTGTCAGATTATCGTTTACGCCATTGACTGATGATTTTAAAAATGTATATCAATGGTTTTGATCAAATTATAGATATAATGAATGAGGGTAGAATTTTTGTGACTTGAAGCCCATGTACGGGATCATCGATTTTAATGAATTGTTACGACGGAATTATTAATTAACATTTGACCTTTATTCTACTGTCACATAACTAAGTGTCCCCTAAGGTCAAAACTATGTACAAAACGATGTAGGATTAGTCTACTAAATCTCTCTCCGTGTATCTCGAGTAAGGCGCACCGAGTTGTGGCAACCCTAGCGTCGTAGAGAGGGCTGTACTTCGTCTGCGCAGTTATTTATTAACAAGTAACAAGATTTCAAAGTTAATTAATTGAACACAACTTTACGACAAAGCCTCAAATATCGCAGCGTTTTGTTTAACGAGCGCGTACGAGACGAGCCAAACGAGATTTCGGTTCCTGCTCACTCGGAACACGAACTGCCATGACGCTACTAAGGTGTTTCTGGTAGCTTACAATGTCTCCGACACATTACACATATACAAGTAACGTATATTGTCTTACTAATTTGTCAATATAATGTATGTTTAGTATTAAATTTGCAAAAAAAAAAACGCAGGAATATTGAAAATAATTTTATCTTATTGATGGTACTTGGTTGAACTTGCTACACATATTAATTAAGCCTAATCAGTTTCGCATCACGGCATTCTCAAAGGTAAACAATATGACCATATTGAAAAAGGTATCGAAAATATATAAAATATTTATTGGGGTTTCTAAGTTCAATCCGTGTCATTTATTTTTAAACATTATTTCATGTAGATGTTGGCCACGACTACTAAAAGTTCAATTTTGTGTTACTTTTCGATCATATCGGCTGCTGTCTCACTGATCATGTGTGATTATGTCTACTAATGCTTGAATTATTTCTGGTTTATAAATATAATAAACACGCTAAATCTAAGAATAAAAATAAGTAAGTATCTCACAAGCGAGTCGTTAGGTGGCAAATGTATTCCACTGATGGGGACAGTTTAATGATTGTACAGTTGGCTGGTGGACTTTCAATGTTAGGGGAGCGGCGTCGGTCGATATCAGCTACTCGGGCTACTCCGGTCTGCCGCGGTGGGTAATCCCCGGTGTCGGGGACGATCTCAGGATCAGATCTTGCTAGTGTTCTATCTAAACAAACTGAGTACAAATAACACAGCGAACGAACTAATGCTTATTTAGCTATGTTAGATAATATAATATATATTGTAGTTAGGCACACTGATATTAACCACATCGAATTAAACAACAACATACTCACTGAGCCTAATCAACGTATTGTCATTGAAATTGAATACCAAAATTGGAAAAAAGTTAGTTGGTCTAAATTTTACGATCTCCAATTGCTTCCAGCGCTCGCTCGTCTAAATAACACGCAACCGGCTCACTCATCTCAGGTGATGTAATTCGCAACAGATGCTGGATCCGTCTTTTTCTCAGTAGCCAATTAAATCCATAAGCGGACTTCAAAGATTATATCGCACCCTGTACATGAACAGGCAGACGCTCACTGAGAGCACATTTAAATGTTAGAGTTGGCTGTCTTATTCTTGTAATAGTTTTATTTACACAATGATACTGTGTGCATATTTTATGTTAGATTGTGATAGTTAAAGCGATTTTGCGGTGTCATTATAATTTGTAGAATAACTTCAATTGTCATGAAGTTAAAGTTACGAAAGCACTTATAAAAACTACGCAGTATGTTGCGACAAACTGCGCTCGCAACTGAGCCCCTTGTTCAGCCCACCACCTTGAAAGAAAATTAGCAAATCTTCTTTCTGAGTTGATGCATAAATTATAATTACTATTTATCCTATATTGATGACTCGGTTGGATGAGTTATTTCATATGCATGAAATGATGTATGGAAGATGGAAGAAAACTAGAGAAAATAAAGAAAAGAAAAGCAGATGTGAAAAAAATGTGTTTGACGAACATTAATAGAGGCCTCTGACTGTTTGTGTGTGCAGCAGTGGGCTTTGTACTTTTTACGGAGAACTTTGTATAGCGTTGCTCATTTTCTACCTTATAACCTAAGTAACTTTCTTCGCGCCGCATATCTGACGGGGTAGCCATACTAGTATCATATCATAGTCATTCTACCTTATATTTGTTTAAAGTAGCTAATATCCACAACACTAATGGATAAAAACACTGACCATTTAAAGAGATGCCACTATGAATTGAAGGCCCCTCTGCTATCTCCCCCATCATCAGGATTTTTTTCAACCCTATCCGCAATTATAATCTTGTTACCATTGTGACATGTTTATAGTGAGTTAGGGCCCTAACTCTGATGCGACAGGGGTTTCAACTAAGGCGGGGCGGGGTAAGGAGGACGTGTCGGGAATTTTAATAAAGCATTTGTAGACGTTTGTCGCATAGATTTGGTGGAATTCCGACCCAGCGCGTTGGATTAGCACGGGTCATGGGACAAGGGTGCGAGCCCCACCTTTAGGAAATCGGTGACAAAATACGATCGGATGTTCCTGTGATATTGCGGTAGACAGGGAGAAGTCGAATTATATAGCCATCTAAACGTTTAAATATAAATTAACTTTAATGGGTGATATGCATCTTGAACACCGAGAATGTCGACTTTAGCCATACTAAAAGTTAATTACACGTTTAGGCACTGATACCTCTTAAGTAAGAGGAAACGTTAATATTGAGGCAAAAATTCTCTTTAACTAATGTCTAGATTATACGCGACATTGGCTGTACTGTACACCCTCACACTCTCAGCTCAGAGGCTTCACGGACTAAACACTAGCGTGTTCCATTACATAAAGGCAAGGTCTCTCCATTAACGCCCGGATCTAATGGCAGAGCAAATCTTTACGACTTTCAATCTACCGGGTACTTAGAGACCTCACGTGACCTATAAGCGAAGTGGCTATACGTACCTCCACTAACACGATACTTATATTATTTTTATGAACTATTTCTTACACAATACATAGAGGAAGTAACTCTTAAAAAAGCGATCATCTAAAACTCTTTAGGCTTGTTACTGACGGGATCGATCCTATACATCTTTAGAAAGAATAAGTTTTTCCTCCGAAGGGTAACTTTGTTTTTGTGAGTGGGGGATTAGCGGTACTTCCTGGTATTAGAAGTTGTTCGATTGGAAGAAGTCTCTACATAACTACTGTACAATAAACGTGTTGTGTTGCCTTCCCCTCTTAACTTATCCTCAATCGACGCTAAACTAAGGCAGCGTGACCGAATGTAAGAAAGTATAATGTTATTGTTTCGACACTCTATGTACCTACAGTAGATCTCATTATATTTTTTTTCGAACCGTCTATCATATTCACATCTGTGGGCTTACGTTGACGAAGCCCGGAAACGCTGCTAAATGGAAATACCAAAAGGCGGTTACCCATCTGAGGGTCAGTATTCTGTAAACGGTCACCCGTGATCGTCTATAGAACACTGAGCTGGCGAGGCTACGACTCGCGTAGCCGTAGGATGTTTAATATGAAGATAATATAAAATAATGCCACGGGTAATTGCAGTTTTTTTTAAGTTATTTATTTACTAAGTGAAAAGTGGGCATATAATATGCCTCTGCCACCCCTTCGGGGATAAGGCGTGATGGATATTTAATATTTAATTTTTTTAATATAATAATAAGTATACGAGTATGTACTGTTACCGAGGCGAGATTGTTGAGTTCAGTAACTGATGTGCGATCTTTGCTTATGCGTGTTCTATATACTACCGAGGTGAGGTAATATATCAACACATATAAATAGTATACATATTTCAATATCATAATAGGAGTTGACTTAGTACGTACAGCGCTGCAATAACGTCCCGTACACATTACAATAGGCACTCAGTAGAGCATGTATTTCATTTGCGTCCACTCGCTTTGTATACACTAATACTCGATGCTTTGTGTTACAAACATCCTGGATTCCTGAACAAAGCTGAAATGATAATAGTGGCCAATGTCTACAGTATGGACCACATAGATATGCTTAATGTATGCATTTATGCAGTGTAGGTAGTTACGTTCGTGTTTATTTTGGTGATGGTAGGAAATCAGAAGCGAAATCAGAACACAATACAAATAATATTAACTGAAAACAAGTAATCTAGTTATGTAGCGTAGCATAAAAATGCAATGAATAGAATCAGTCCTTCGCACTCCTACTATCCTTGTGCGGTAGAATCAGATTTTATACACCTACCTACTCTACTCGTCACACTCGCATGTCGCTGTTCATTTACGTGTTCCCATGAAGAGCACTCGACCTCAGCTCAGCGCCGCGCTTTTGTCTTGTTCGCACGGGCCGAGGGCGCGTCTGCCTTTGTTCCGATCAGTGCGCGTCTGTTAGATGTGCTCTCTATTCGTGAACACAGCTAGTATAGACGTTTACATAGGAGGATCATGAGGCACAAGTCCTTACTTCTATTGTTCTAAACTAATGTTTGGTGAAGTTCTGAGATTAGATCATATAATAACCGGTAAAGCAGGCACTGGTATCGAAATCTCTTCCATAGAATACCTAGTCTAATCGATAAGTCGCCGTCGTCACAAAGCTTTTAATCTTTCCTCAAGTAACCACTTGCCTACCTTTCTCTTTAGATAGACTTAAAAAGAGCTGTATCATAATTAGAACAGGCACACCCACATGCGGCAGCTAGGTACAAAGCATCTGAACTCACCCCTATTATGACTGTTCGTTGCGGCTTAATGAGACTGTTAAGCACACATTACGTGTGACTGCATGTTGAAGAGCACAGTGATTACAACAGTTTTGGTCTATGGTTGTAGAGAGCTAGAGACTTACTCCAGCTTCATCAATAGCAATGATTTTTTATCAGTTCCTCAGGAAAGGCGATTGACTTAATGATCACTATTAAGGCGTCTTACGCGAGGGTCGAGGAGGGCCACCATTTGTCCCATTTCCAAATAAAGGTATTTTCTACTTCGGAAGGCACATTATGCCTCCGTCTACTCTTTCTGAGAAAAAGACGTAATTTATGTGTGTATGTTTTTATTGGTCGGTCGTTGTTGCGCAGCGTTTTGTTAACAAAGATATCGACGATCTCTCCGTACAATGAAGAGTAAACGTCTCACCAGTGATTCTCCTCCTTCCTTGCGCTACAACTTGCGACAATGTTAACTGTTTACTCGGTAAACCCCCCTCGATGTATTCCGCGGACTTAGGGCTGCTACTCTGGTGATTAAAAAACAGTTGTTTCTTCCATCGTACTGAATCAATGTACCAGTATGATTTTAATATAATCAATAAGTTAATTAAGGTTTAGAGATAGACAAAGGCCTTTCCCGGAATAACATGTCTTAACCAGGGAAAACATTTTGTGGACATTTGGGGGTGTGTGTGTTTTGTTTTGGACGTGTGACTATTGTGTTGTTGACTGTTTTTTGACATTTTTATGTGTGAGTGTTTTGTGCCGTTGGTCCCGATTACCATGGCAGCCATAAAGCTAATTTGAAGACCTTATGAGCGGCTTGAAGAATTACAACAGCAGGTCACCACAACCTGCGCCCATCCGTTTCGAAATGGCAATTCAATCAGCTTACCACTGTTACGTGGGACAAAAATGCACACGGTGAAATGTGGGTGTCACACCTCTTCAGGCATAAAGACGAGACTGGTTACGGTGGACGATGCCATTTAATAATTTGGTTTCCGGCAAGGGGTGGGAAGGGGTGTGCACCTACATACGTCTTTGAAGATATACCTACAAGCATTTAAAGCTAGACTAGCTTGTGACAACCCTATTAGAGGGGTTTTTGGTAAACGTAAAACGCGGGGCGCACTTAAACGTCATAATATTTAGTGAAGTGCAGCGCTCCTGTGAGAGTGCTAAGAGGAACTCCTTGTTTGTGCAGGTATCAAGAGCACACACCAAATTCAATTAACGATCCAGGTGAGTGGTAAATTATAATTTAGAGAGCATAAGCACAATCTTGTTTGGGCCGCGTACTGATGTGGGACGTGTGTGCTGTGCTGACTATTGTTATGACAGTGTAGCGCGGCGAGGGTCGTTGCACGTATCGCGATGAGTTCGGAACTTGTCCCAAACGAACTACTGCAGTTCCTGCAGCAGAAGCTGGATGTGATGGACGGGCGGTCCGCTATCCAGATCTGTGCTTCGAGCTTTAGTCTGGAGGATATAGCTGCATCCAAGCGGCTATTATACGGTGCTGTCAACAAGAGGGACCAGATGGTGTCTCGTCGCCGTGACGGGACAAGGAAAAGTATACAGGACATCATCACGCTGCTTAAGAAGACCGCTCCGGATGACGTGCCTACGTTTGTGGCGATGGTCTTGCAGAAGCTTCCTCCCGTCACCTTCGACCACGTCGATGTTACCTGCCTCTTAAAGGACACAGTGTCCTTAAAAGCAAGCTTGGCGGACGTTCAAACGAAGTTGGCAAAAACCGAGGATGTCGTTGTAAATTTGCGTAAAGAACTCGTTGCTTTGCGTGAGACTACATCGATATCTAGGTCACCACCTAATGCGAACGTAAACACGCGTCGCGGAGCTGACCTCAACGTGAGTTTCGCGTCAGCAGTTTTGTCGCCGTCACCGTCACCGAGTGCTGACCGCGTCGCTTGCGCAACCAGTGAGCCCCGCACTCCCGTACCCGCCCCTGAGGCTGTTACTTGTGAAGCCGTTCGAGCTCCACGCCCCGCACCGCTGCCCGTTCCTGCAGCTCAGGCGAAACTTTAAACAACATCTCGACAAAGTTTCGCTAACGTCACTAAGAGCGCTCCGACCGCTTCACGGAAGCCACTACCAGAGAAGGTTGCAAACTTGGCTGCTGATGGTTTGGTGATGGTGCAAAATAGGAAGCGCCGTCCGCGAACCGTAGTGAACCGTTGCGGCACTGCACAAGTTCCTGTGCAGTCCACCTTAGCGCTGCGCGCCACAATACCGACCACACCGGTGTACGTCTCCCGCCTACGCTTCACTACTAAGGCGGAGAACATCGTGGAGTACGAGCGCAAGAAGATGAACTACACGGTGAGAGTGTAGCAGTTGAAGTCGAGCCGGAACGTCAGTTTTCTGTCGTTTGTGCTACGAGTGCCCAACAGCAGCTTGCACGTAGTCATGCAGGAGAACTTCTGGCCACAGGGCGTGGTGTTCCGTCGCTGCCGCGGACAGTTACCACCGGATCGCAAAAATACATATTGCGACAGTGAAGTTAAACTAATATTAGTATTAAGATTTTATATACTAACACGAGTGTGATGTATTTATATGTATTCTTAGTTATAAGGTATTTATCTATGGGCCGTAGAATAAGTTAATAATATCTGTTACTTTTCTAGAGTTGCCTGAAATAAATGAATATTATTATTATTATTATAAAGAAAAAAGGCTTGAATCAACCATCGAAAAACACATAACCTATTCTAGTTCTGATGTGAGCACGATAATGATATATTGTTGGACAGATAGATTCGCTTAAAATTTAAACTAATCCCTAAATAAAATGATAATATAAACTATAACGAAATTATTAGTAATTTATAGACGTAAAGGGCTTATTTACAGAGTAAAGTACAATATATATATATTTATTATAGTTTCTGTAACTTACTGATAATTATCAACATCACAGCCAAATATAATCGTGAGCTTAAAGCAATGAATGTTTACTATATTACAGATCTGCGCACTTTGATTACAGTGAGACCATTTCACTTCAATTTGGGGGGAGCTCGGGTGCAGTTTACGCATAGTTGACTTCAATGCATTTCAGATGTGAGGAATTATTTCATTTGGTAACGCGTCTAGTTTTGTTCAGTCACTGCAAGTGATTCTAACTCTACTATATATGATTTAAAAGGTATTGAATGGGTACAACAATAAAAAGGGTGAATTTTTGAACTGGGCCTTCAGGGCCACATCTTAAACTATAAGGAATATCGAAAAATGTGCAAAGGAGTCGCGAGTCCAATTTTGACGAAAATAAAAATGCAAAATTAGATTTGAAAATTCAATAATACAAGTTTATATTAACTTACTTTGGCCTAGACGGCGGTTTGTAAAAATCATGGTGTTTTTAGGTCAGATCATTTTCCATTAGAAATACACTGTAATCTGAATATCTTAACACCAAAATCAGTACCACACAGTAATAATTTTAACTATATTGTGTTGTAGTTGTAGTTGTAGTTGTAGTTACTGTAATGATAGGTTGAAACTGATAGATTTTCCATCTGAGTTTACAAAGTGTGCAAATTCAATGTGTAAAGACCCCAGTCATAGTGCTTTAATTGTAAATTTGTATGACCAAATAATAAATATATTAAAGGAAGCCTCGATACTTAGTTGTAAGAAAACTAGAAATAATTCTAAGAAATATATATGTGGTTGGAATAAACATGTAAAGAGTCCACATAGTGAGGCTCGTTTGTGGTTTCAGCAGTGGGTCCTATATGGTAGGCCGCGTGAAGGATTTGTTAATGACAAGATGTGTAATTCCAGAAATATTATCAAAAACAAACTGAAATGGTGTCAAAACAATGAAACACAAATAAAAATGGATATTTTGGGTATTCCACATGTAAATAAAAAGTTTAAGAGTTTCTGGAAGCACACGAAAAGATTGATCCGCGAACTGGGGATCCGGTGAGTGTGGAGGGTTTAAATGAACCCGTGCAGATAGCAGAAATGTTTAAAGAAGAATTTTAACGTCTCGTCCGTTAGTACGGAGGTCTCAGCTGGGAACCATAGTAGTTTGTGTGAGGGGAGAGCTGACTCTGCATTGGGTTGCACGGGTGTGATTGGGGCAAGAGATGTTAGATCTGTCTTAAGAAATATGAATAAGGGTAAATCCCCGGGGCATGATCATTTAAGTATTGAGCACCTTCAATATGCTGGTGTTCATTTACCGCGTGTTCTGGCTATGTTTTACTCTCTTTGCCTAAGTCATAGCTTTATTCCAGATAATATGTTGAAGACATTAGTAGTGCCTATTGTGAAAAGTAAAACGGGTAGTGCTAGTGACAAGTCCAATTATCGTCCAATATCCTTAGCTACCATCATTGCAAAGGTCCTGGACAGACTGCTTGACTTAAAGTTAAATGCTTGTGTCCAGCTTCATGATGCACAGTTTGGATTCAGACCTGGTCTCTCCACCGAAGCAGCAGTTCTGTGTCTCAAGCAGACTTTTTTTTTGTTGGGACTAATCCCACCCACATTCCCATTACTGTGACTCCTGTAAACCAGGATCTACAGCAATGACTAAAACACCAGAAAAGTTACACCGAGCTTGATCTCGGTGATGTCCCTGGAGAAGTTAGCATGTCTTGGAACCCGCAACGAAATTAATCAGAAGATAATGTGAGGAAGTAAGAAAAGAACGTAATGCCTCTTCCCTCCTTTGCAAAGCGGGAGACCTGGAAAGCACCTAGGTGTAAATCCTATAGAAATAGGGAAGCACCACGTTAATAGTATATTACGGGACCTATGTAAGCTATGTTTGATTCCAGTAATATGTATGGCAGAAACGTTTAAAAGCACGAAAATTTACCCTCAATGCCACGAGATTCGCATAGTAAACTACTCCCGACGTTACTTATAAACAATTAAGCATATTATATCGCTCATTTTCAAATGCTACACTCCCAAAGTATATGACGGGCGGTCTGATCATATTTGGCGTCAGCAGTTGAACACTGACAGAACGGTGACTCAACCAGCTTAAACGAATGTAATTTGCTCCTAAAGTTACCATGTCCCTTGAGAAATTGAGCAACACAGTGATCAACTTCCAGCCAGGACATTCCCAGGCGTTCACGAACGTCTGGGAAAAACTGGTAGAGGTGGCGCCCTTTGATGGAAGTGTTCCAACGCAGCTGCCACTCGTCTAAAAGTTCTTTAGGTACATTATTACGATACAGTCTGGCAATTCTATGGCGATCTCTTTCTAACAAAAACCTATCATCCATGCCATCCTTAGCCGAATAGTATAAAGCCGCGCGTCTCTGAATTTCGAGATCAACCGGGAGGACCCCTGCCATCACCGGCAGAGCCTCCGTGCTAACCGTCCTGTAGGCCTTGCATAAAAATATCAATGCAAGGCGTTAACTTTGCAGTAACTTTAAACGTGCAGCACCAATAGTAGCCTTATCTGCCCATACCGGCACCTCGTAACACATACAGCCTAGATAAGTGGCCCCGTAAACGACCTTCAGTGTTTTGAACGAAAGTCCCCATGTAGCAGTAGATATTCTCGACAACACTAGACAACACATTTCCACCTACAGTTTTTATGTGCTCAACGAATGCAAAATTACTCTCTAAAATCAATCCTAAATAGCAAATCGAAGTTTTATTTTTAATGTAAACGTTATTGAATTTAATGCGCGGTGGTACTTTCAAACTTCCTTTCAAAAGCAACTGAAATGTTTTGTTGGGTGCAAAAAATAACCTGTTTCGTACGCCCCAATCCGCAACGACGCGCAAACACGTGTGGGCCAAGCTCTCGAGTCCCGCACGAGTATTCGACTGAACGAGCAACATACCGTCATCGGCGTATCCTGTCATTGAACAGCCCTCCGGTAATGGTAAACTGAAAAAGTCATCAAATCCTAAGTTCCACAAGTGTGGGCCTAGCACAGGCCCCTAAGGGCAGCCTATTGTTAACATTTTGGTAGCAGAATAATGACCTAATTTTAAAGAAAGAGGAAAGAAAAATATGAATAAATAAGAGAGTAAATATTTCTATAGCAACCGCGAGACTTTAATTTCATTAATAGCATTGGCCACCAAGCGTTATCGAAAGCCCCGGAAATATCTAGGAAGATGGCCAGCACATATTGAGAAACCGATGAAGTGACAGTCTTTCGCACTGATATCGCTGCGTCAGTAGTAGATTTTCCTACTGTAAATCCAAATTGATTTTCGTGAAATTTAATACCGCCCGGCAGGAGCCGGGGTACTATGAGACTCTCTAAAAGCTTTCCCAAGGAGGGCAACAATGTGATCGGACGGTACGACTTAGGGTCATCTGGCGGCTTGTCGCCTTTTTTAGAAATAATCCGAATATAGTAACATCGCCAAATACGGGGGAACACTCCCTCGTAAATACTCCGGTTAAAAACATTTAATATTACTTCACCCGACAGCTTGCAAGCCTCCTTTATCATTTTGTTAGATATTTTATCGTCACCCGACGCCTTACCCATGAACAACGACCTAACAATTTCGAGGAACTCATCAGAAGTTGGTAGGTCTGACTGGGGTGAGTATGGTGGCTCAAGAGCCCACTGTCTTATCTGTCGGTGATAATCACTATCGTTCTCCGAGCAGTCGTCGGGTATAAGAGAATCCAAGTGGTAATCCGTGGTTTCCTTCAGACCTAGGCAAGATCAACAGAACGGTTAGCCCTAAACTCATGGTATATAGGCGACCACGGACCCTCAGCTTCCAGCCCATGCACTAGTTTACGTAGCAGTTTAGTAGCGGTTATGGTATGATAATGGTAATTCCAATTAAAGTAACCAAATCTGTTATCCTCAGACTTCAATGTGAAAAGCTTTAGATACAACCATGGTCAACGCTAGGATGATAATAATGGTGAAGGTGAAAAAAGATATGTAAAGAGATAAAAAAAATATAATACAGCTCTTGCATCATTTATTTATAACAAAACTAACATGTTCCAGTTGATTCACTGCTATGGATCCTTTTATGGTCACTACTCCACTTCTAGACTAAATTAAATTATCTTGACATTGTACTTTTATATATTGTAATAGTATTGACATATAATTTAATAGAGATAGATATAAGTTTCATAAATTTTTGCATGTTGGACATAGTTCCGACGAGGTATGTGAGACACATCAAATATACTATTATCCCAACTTATCATACCATACTGAAAGCAAAGCAAATAATTTCATTTCATTTCTTCCCACAGTCAGTGGTGAGTACCCTAATTAAACGTAGAAAGATCCAGTGAAGAGCGCGTTCAAACAAAAAGTCTTCAGCTTTATAAGATCAAAGAAGCAATATTTTATTAGTTTCATGTTTATTAGTAGATATTTTCACATTGCTGAGACCATTTCACTTAAAGATTTGTCGTGATTTATATTAAAATATTATAAGTTTTAATGCAAGCCAAAAAGGAACTAATTATTCTTCTTATGTGTCAATTGTCTTGAATCTGAAAAGAAAAAAAATTTGGTTATTAGATGTGCATTTAAATATAGTAAGGAAAAAAATTTTTGTATGAAAATTCTAAATCATTTTATGACATTTTCCATTGATTCAGGCTGTCCCCGACACTCAACTTAAATGACTCCAATACTGCGCACTCAACCTGATACCCCTAAATCTTGTAATAAATAATTGATACATAGATTTATTTACCTTTTATTTATTCCAATTTCGATACATGTCTATGAATCTTTTGGCTAGCCATTCCAAATTATGGCCTATCGAATTACTATGTCCTAGCTAAGGTCCGAAGCTTGTTCTACATCTACTGCAACTTTTTGATTTTCATCTTCAGAGAATATTCTCCACTATATTGTTATTATATTCTTAATTATAGTCAGAAGAAACAAAAGATTTCACAAATGAACTTTTAAAACTGGGTTACTTTAAACCACCTATTGATAAATCTTGAGTACTTCACAGTGTAAGTTAACATTTAATCTTATGTCGCAATAAGCAAGTTCCTAAATTCAACTCAATCCATTCTATCTAAATATTTGAATCTTTCTGTAGAAACACATCATAGCTACAATGTTTACACAAAATAATAAATAAATTCACTTGACAGTCGAAGTCGGCTGACATGTACGCATCAAAGTCATGCATCAATAATTACAAGCAGCAACACTAGAAATAAAATATACATTATAGATTTTTGCTTCGCTTTTTATTTATTTTATAAATAAAATAATAAATATCCATCACGCCTTATCCCCGAAGGGGTGGCAGAGGCATATTATATGCCCACTTTTCACCGTGTGGATTCCTGTCCCACGTAATAGGTGGTGAGCCCATTGCCGTGTTGAAATAGACAGACGCAGGTTGTGGCTACCTGCTGTTGAAATTTTCAAGCCGCCCATAAGGCCTTCAACCAGGCTTAACGACTGCCATTTTACTGCAACCGGGACCAACGGCTTAACGTGCCTTCCGAAGCACGGAAACGCTCGCAAATGTAAATACCACAAAGTGGTCACCCATCCGAGGACCAGCCATAGTGAAAGTTGCGTAACTCAGTGATCGTTTACAAAACACTGAGACCGCGGGGCCACGGGCGCTTCATTTATTTAATATTTATTAGATAGGAATAACGAATTATTGTTAAATGGAACATTATAACTACCATTTCACATTGTGGTAAAGGCAAAATACTTGTTTAAACAATAACCGTATAAATACGATTCGGTGTGACTCTTTATTTTTTTCAGTGTAGCAACATCAATATCAAATATGATTGGGAAATGAAATGAATCGTAGATGAATCATTTTCTAATGTCACCATTTTAAGGTATAAAAAGCATTTCTTCTACAAATCTGCAAATGAAAAATATCTTTATTTTGCATAGACCATTTTAACGGCGCTTACAAAATGTCATACACTATTTAAAATATTTAAAGCGACCACCGGTTCGGAACGCGGTCCACCTGAGAAGAACCGGCAAGAAACTTAGGAAGGCTTTTTTTTTTTGATGGCCTATTTACAATTTAATATTATTTCACTTTGCAGGTCACAGGGAAGCTTGTTGTAAAAGCGTATACAGTTACCCTGGAAAGAATCGCCAATCTTATGTAGTCGACTGTGGTGGACTGAAAGATTATTTTTATTTCTAGTGTGTATATTATGTTTATCACAGAGTTTAGAAAACTGTGATAGATTTTTCTGGACATACATAAGATTGGCAAAAATGTATTGTGATGGTACGGTTAGAATATTTACTTCTTTGAATTTTTCTCGGAGAGAAACTCTGGGGCCCAAATTATAAATAGCGCGTACAGCCCGCTTTTGTAGAACAAAAATAATATTTAAATCTGCAGCACTCCCCCAAAGGAGAATACCGTAAGACATAATACTATGAAAATAGCTGAAGTAAACCATTCTAGCCGCATCCACATCTGTTAGAGTCCTGATCTTTTTTACAGCGTATGCAGCCGAACTTAATCTAGAGGCTGTCTTTTCTATGTGTGGGCCCCACTGCAAATTGGCATCAATAGTTATACCTAGGAACACAGTTGATTCTACAAACTCTAACACTTGTCCATTCAGTTGAACATTGGCCGCAACTTGTTTTACATTTGGTAGAGTAAATTTTATACATTTAGTTTTATTTTCATTAAGGCAAAGATTATTTGAGCTGAACCAATGAACTACTCTTGCAATTGCATTGTTTACATCGTCATAGTTATCTAATTGTCTTTTAATTTTAAAAATTAATGAGGTGTCATCTGCAAACAAAACAATCCTATTCCTGTCCCCTACATAAAATGGTAAATCATTAATATAAATGAGGAACAAGAATGGCCCAAGTATCGAGCCTTGCGGCACACCCATTGTAACCATGGATCCTACAGAACGTGTACCATTAATATCGACCCTCTGTATTCTATTGTTCAAATATGAAGACAGAAGGTCGAGAGCTTTGCCCCTTATTCCATAGTTGTGTAATTTTTTGCACAGCGTTTCATGTTGAACGCAATCAAAAGCCTTTGATAGATCGCAAAATATACCTAATGCATCGTGCTTGTCTTCCCAAGCTTCATGAATACATTTTAATAACTCAACACCAGCATCGGAAGTTGAGCGCCCTTTCGTAAACCCAAATTGATTCGCATGGAGTATTTTATGACTATTAAAATGGGATAGCATTTGATTCAAGATTATTTTTTCAAATACTTTGCTCAAAGTTGGCAGCACTGACACTGGTCGGAAATTAGACGGCTCTGTAGCGCTGCCAGCCTTGAACAAGGGAACGACTTTGCTGTGTTTCATTAAATCAGGAAATGTACCACTAGAAACACAGTCATTAAACATAGTTGCTAGATGGGGGCGCAATTACCTCAATTATACATGATGCAGTTTTGACCGATAATCCCCAAATGTCCGCGGTTTTCTTAATTTCGATACATTTAAATGTTTTTACAATGTCCTGAGCAAAAATATCTGTGAATACAAATGCATCCCTGCAACAAAGAACAGATTCTTCTAATAAAAGTTCAGCGGAACTGGAAGATGCTTGGAGAGATGGAGGTCCCCTGTAACATGGCAACCATTTACTTTTAAGTGGAAATCCCTTTCAGTCACTAAAGATCTACCGCATTCAGAGTTAATGATGTTCCAAGTCATTTTTATTTTATTTACAGAATTAGAAATTTTATTTTTAGTGAAGTTTGACTTAGCAAGATGACACGTTTGTTTAAATATCTTTGAATAATTTTTAACATATTACTGAAAGGTTTGCCTAAAATTATATGATTTTTCTGAATATAATTCAAATAATTTATTTCTACTTTTAAAGATACCTGGTGTTGCCCAGTCACTGAAAACAGGACGACCACCAATCTGTAGAGTTTTTGAGGTAAAAACTTTGCCAAACTCATCACTAATCAAATTAAATAAGTGTTTATATGACTGGTCTACACAAGTGAAGTTAGGTAGATATGGTAATCTCTTTAATACATTTTCTTTAAAATTATTCAAACGACTTTGGTTAATTGGTACATATTTAATTTGTTTTTTGCTGACTTTGTTACTACTTTTAGGAAATTTTATCCATTGGCCACGATGATCTGACTCCACAGGATCCACAATACCTTTATCTATAGGTTTAATATCAGTAAAAATATTATCAATACATTTTGCACTGGTGGCTGTAATACGAGTGGGTTCTAAGAATGTACTATGCAGATTAAAGGATTTAAATAAATTTTTCATTTTATTTCTCTCTGATGGAGTTAATGATGTATCTAATATATCAACATTAAAATCTCCACAAACTATTATAAATTTCTTAGAACATTGGCATTTGAACAGTGCTTCTTCAAGCTTTTCTTCAAATTTAATGTAAGAAGCATCAGGGGGACTGTATACGCTAAGATGAAATGCTCAAACTCAATACTGGCAATCTCAATAACTCGCTCAATGGAGAGGGCTACTAAATCCTTACGTTCTTTAAATTTTAAGTTTTTATTAATTAATATTAAAGAGCCTCCACGTTTAGAATGTTTTCTATTGAACGAGCTAGCAACCTGGTGATTTACGAAGTTCAACAATGTGATTTGATGATCTTTTAACCAGTCCCTGTAGCACAAAAAATATTAATAGAATTTGCATTAATGTATAGCTCTAACTCTAAATCTTTACCATTTATTAAACCTCTAACATTATGGTGCACCAGGTTTATAAAAACAATATTTTTACTAAGATTATTCTTAGGGGCCAAAGTCAACTGGCCAGATTTCTTGTGATCAGATTTCAGATCTGTTGTGCTATAAACTAGTTTTTTGGAATTTCATTTTCCAAATGCGAAGTATCAAAACTATCCTGCTCAATAAAAGCAGTTGTACTTGCCAATAATTTGGCTTGAAAAATTAAAAAATTAGATAGCAACAGAGCTACCTTTCGTTGTAAAAATTTTGATAGAAAATATCTATCTAATGTCAACAAACTGTTATTATTGAAAATTATTTTCCAATCGAACAATTCAATTTTTTTGGAATATGATACCATGGTATGTAGTTTCATATTTAATTTTTATCTTAAGTGATTTTCCTTGTGGCTCATAGCAGTGCTGTATGGCAAGGTGGACAAAATTACTTGTTTTACTTGCAGACTTGATAACTTATCAAAAATTTTTAAAAGTTTGTCACTATTAATATTGCCTCTTCTGCCAACCAGCACCACTATAGTAGACTGCATGCAGTGTGTACCAGTCAATATAAAATCTATAATTTGAGAGTATGAAGCTCCTGGATATGTATGATTTATTACAGAATGACTTAACTGTGATAAATAATGTCCAAAATTTTTACCTATTTCATCGCAATAGACTATGGTCTTTGCATCACTTATTATTTGCAACTTTTCTATTATACTCGTAGATGCCTCGCAATTACTACCTGAACTTAATATACTATTATCCACACTGCACACAGTTTTAATTGGTGAAAATTCATCATTGCATCTAATTCTTTCACAACTTAAGGGTGAGGAGGGAACATGGCCTGCGGATGTCAATTGGTCATTTTGACAATGACATGAATTTACTAATTTACCTATGGCTAACACCTGTTCCCTACTCTGTTTCTCTGCTGTTTCATATTTATATGAAATTGATTTCAAAGAGTCTTGAAGTCGGTCAATCTGACATTGAAGGGCCTGTGTATCAGTTTTGTACTGTTGTGCAACAGTATCAAGTTCTAACATATACATATTTACCTGGTCAATCAGTTGCAATCTCTGTCTATTAAGTGACATGCTATTTATAAAAAACTTGTATTTATGTATCATTTTTTTAGATTTAGTAATAAACTTTTTAATTTTTAAATATTTCTTTAACTTATTCTTACTACACTTAATAATTTTTAATGATTTAGAACAGCCCCCCGTTTCATCATCAGAAGTGAGGTCTATGACAATGGAAGGGTGAGCTGTAGCAGTATCTAAGCTTGTAGCCATCAGTTCATCGAACAAACTCTGATTAGATTGAACCACTGTGCTCTGTTTCTCGTCTTCTAGTTGCGATATTTTGATTTCCGATCGTTGTAGCTCCTCCTTTAGTATTCTAATTTGATGCAGAGTTTGTTCATAATGTTCCCTACATGAGTCAAAACTGTCAACTATAAGTTGTAACCTATCCCGATCCTGTAAGGTATCAGTATACAGTGAATGCAACTGTGCCAGTTCTTTTTTGAGTTGTCCGTTCTTACTTAAAATACCTAGCGGTTCTAACTCATTTTCGTCCCTTTCCTTGTTCAGTTTATCGCACTTCTCCCTAAAAATCTGTAATTCTTTCAACGTTAATTGAAGCCTTGTCTCTTGTTGATGAGCCAAGGCCTTACGCGTCATTATCATGTTATTAGTATTCGACATTTTGTTATAATTACGTGCTACAGAATCAGTAATTATTAGCAAAGTAGACTTAGAGCAAAGAAATGCGAAACAAAACGAGGTTATGTTTTATTCATAGAAAATTACAAAATCACACTATTAATGGACATATGAGGATGTAAAAGTAAATAAACTCACAAACCTTGATTGAAAAAACTATTAGTTTTATAAATCTTGCCAAATCCAAGTAATAATTTCAAATATTGAAAAATTTTTTCCGATGTTCTAACTGTCACTACACCGGTACAATTTTTAAGTTTATATTTATCTACTTTTAGCACAATAAATGGTGAAAATGATTATTTAACACTCAATATGGTATTATTTGGCAATGATGAATTGGTTTTTAATTAAAATTATAATTATTTTTGCAATATTACAATATAAAATACGGAGCTAATTCAAATCAGCTGTTATACCTAGGGTTGCCACAAGGAAAAAAAATGTCAAATCATATGTCAAATATGATTGGGATGTGAAATTAATTGCAGAAGATTCATTTTTTATGTCACCATTTTAAGGTCTATAAAGCATTATTTCTTCTACAAATCTGCAAATGAATCAGATTAGAGATGAAACATTCAATGTTGCTTTTTTAGGCCCCCAGGGGGCCTAAAATATTTTGATGATTGATATGATTCATATTTTGATCATCAAATGTTTCATTTCACAGTTTGTAAAATGACAAGTTATTTGATGAATCACAAAATGAAGGTGAAATGTTTCATTTTTGTAAATCATCTTATTTAACAGTTTTGTATGGAAATGCGTAAAATGGTCCATTTAAATGAATCATCATTAATGTCAAATTGGTGAAATTTTAGATGTTACTAGGTGACTAACATTTTACGTTCATATTTAGCAATTTCACTGTCGTTATTGAATGTTAAGAGCTAACACTGTTAAATTTAAACATTTTGGGACAATGGCAGACTAGGGACATTAAATAAACTTTTTAAAGCATGCTAGTCATGAAGAAATTTGTATGTATAGAAGACGTATTGTAGGGCTAAGGAACTTAGAGTTGGCTTTTAAGATGCGTGATCCTGAGTTTATTGTTTAGTTTAAATATTGTTTGACTTAAATCTTTATGGCCGTCACTCAGCGCAGCAATGCACCCGTTAAGGCTTCGCGGAAGGAGCCTTGTGACGCAGAGGGTTTCACGGTAGTGGTGAAGAAGAAGAGGAAGCCCTCCTGCAAGAACCAATGTGATACTGCTTCAAGACCTATCGAGCAGCACTTCCGCGCAGAGGTACCAACTACATTGATCTACGTATCGCGAGTTCACTACAACGTGAACGTCGTAGACGTCGTGGACTACCTCCAAAAGAAAACTGGGTTGGATTTGAGGGTGGAGAAGCTGGACTCGCGTCACAAAGTCAGTTTTGACTCATTCGTGGTGAGGGTTCCTACACAACGCATCACCACCTTCTTGAGTCCCGACTTTTGGCCGACAGGGGTGAAGTTCCGGCGCTTCAAAGGGCGCCTGCCAACACGCGACCCCTCGTCCCGCGATACGTCGTAGAAATAGGTTAAGTTTATATTGTATGTATTTTTAGTTTTTAAGGTATTTATCTATGGGCCGTAGAATAAGTTTATAACACCTGTAACTTTTCTCGTGATGCCTGACAATAAAGATATATTATTATTATTATTAAATACAAAAACACGAATTTTACACTAGTTTTTGAAAATAATATACCACAAACGTGCGTCACCGCTCGCGTTGGCGCCAAAAGTTTCAAATACAAACTATTAGATAAATTCACTTGACAGTCGAAGTCAACTGAAATGTACGCATCAAGGTCATGCAGACTTTTGGCGGGAGAGTGACAAGTGCGGACGCTTGCCGTATATTATTTTCTAAAACTAGTGCATTTATCTTGTTTTATGTGTGGGAGTGGTGGTTTCTTGGACATAAAAGTTGTGTTAACGTGCTATAGTGATAGACAATGATATTTATGCATTGAAATGCTATTTTCTCTCTTGACGCGAAAAGTCCACTAAAAACCTCAGTATAAGAATCACCATTATACTGAGGGCACGGACAAGGACCTAGGACTGAGGACTCGACATCGACAAAGACTGGACAGGACTAAATACTAAGAAAATATAAATACCGAAGACTAGGCTGTATTGACAAAGTTTCCTTTGCCTGCCCAATAAGGGCGAAGACTACAAAAAAAATCAAGGTCATGCATCAATAATTAAAAGCAGCAAAACTAAAAATAAAAATTCATATTTATAGATTTTTGTTTCGCTTTTTATTTATTTTATATTTATTGGATAGGAATAACGAACTATAGTTAAATGGAATATAATAACTACCATTTCACATTGTGGTAAAGGCAAAATACTTGTTTAGATAATAACCGTATAATTACGATTCGGTGTGACTTTTTATTTTTTTCAGTGTAGCAACATCAATATCAAATATGATTGGGAAATGAAATGAATCGTAAATGAATCATTTTCTAATGTCACCATTTTAAGGTATAAAAAGCATTTCTTCTACAAATCTGCAAATGAATCAGATTATAGATGAAACATACAATTTTTAATTCAAATTTTAATTCATTTCATATCCCAATCATATTTGATATAGATGTTGCTAAACAGAAAAAATAAAGAGTCACATCGAATCGTAATTATACGGTTATTGTTTAAACAAGTATTTTACCTTTACCACAATGGTAAATGGTATTTATTATGTTCCATTTAACAATAGTTCGTTATTTCTATCTAATAAATATAAAATAAATAGAAAGCGAAGTAAAAATCTATAATATGTATTTTATTTTTAGTGTTGCTGCTTGTAATTATTGATGCATGACCTTGATGAGTACATGTCAGTCGACTTCGACTGTCAAGTGAATTTATTTATTAATTTGTGTAAAAATTGTAGCTATGATGTTTCTACAGAAAGATTTAAATATTTAGAATGAGTTGAGTTGAATTTAGGAACTTGCTTATTACGACATAAGATTATATTAACTTACTGTGAAGTACTCAAGATTTATTAATAGGTGGATTCAAGTGACCCAGTTTTAAAAGTTCATTTGTTAAAATCTTTTGTTTCCCATGACTATAATTAAGAATATAATAACACTATAGTGGAGAATATTCTCTGAAGAAGAAGATCAAAGAGTTGCAGTAGATGTAGAACAAGCTCGGACCTCTTACATAGTATAGCTCGGACATGGTAATTCGATAGGCCAAAATTTGGAATGGCTAGCCAAAAGATTCATAAACATTTATCGAAATTGGAATCAATAAATGAAAATGAATCTTTTGTATCAGTTTTTTATTACAAAATTTAGGGTTATCAGGTTGAGTGCGCAGTATTGGAGTCATAAAACTTGAATTTCGGGGACAGCCTGAATTAATGGAAAATTTCATAAAATGATTTAGAATTTTGAAAAACAAAAATTTTCTCCTTACTATATATAAATGCACTTCTAATAACCAAAATGTTTTATTTTCAGATTCAAGACAATTTACACATAAGAATAATTAGTTCCTGTTTGGCTTGCATTAAAACTTATAATATTTAAATATGAATCACCACAAATCTTAAAGTGAAATGGTCTCAGCAATGTGAAAATATCTACTAATAAAATAATGCTTCTTTGATCTTCTAAAGCATAAGATTTTTTGTTTGAATGCGCTATTCACTGGATCTTTCTGCATTTAATCAGGAATGGTTATAGGGTAGTGGGAAGTAGTGGTAGTGATTGTGGGAAGTGGAGTAGTGACCATAAAGGGATCCATAGCAGTGAATCAACTGGAACATGTTAGTTTTGTTATAAATAAATGATGCAAGAGCTGTATACTAGTTACTAATATTTTTTTATCTCTTTACATATCTATTTTCACCTTTACTATTATCATCATCTGAGCGTTGACCAAAGTTGTATCAAAAGCTTATCACATTGAAGTCTGAGGATTACAGATTTGGTTACTTCAAGTGGAATTACCATTATCATACCATTACCACTGCAGGAGCTACTGATCACTGCTGTGCTGTCTCAATCTAAGAAAGAAGGCATCCTGTGTTGATTGGCAGATACATCAGCTGGCAGATAGGATTGGCTTATATAGTATTGGCTTTAAATGTTGGTGGGCCTTTTGTATTGAAATGCTACAATATCTTGAATATGCCTGTGATATTTGTAATAAGTTGAGGGTAGAAAAAACATGTACTGAAGATGTACCTATGTAAGTAATTGTACGTCAGTTAATTAAAGGACATTGTAAGTGCAAGCTCTGCGTTTCAATTACCTCGAAATACTACATTGGCGACGAGATCGATAGCTACGCGTGAAGAAAAACAATGATGGCTCAAGGAAATATGCTATTCGGAGGCAATTTAACATTCGACCACCATACCCAGGAATGGAGCATTTTCAAGAGTCGGTTTACCCAGTTCTGTTTGGTGAACGACATCAAAGATGACACCGATAAAGCTGGAGTGAAACGAAGATCGTTGTTATTGACTTGTTTGGTGGAAGAGACCTACCGCGTCGTGAAGGACTTAGTATTCCCAGAAGTGCTCGAAACGCTCGAATTTGAGAAACTAATGACGAAACTTGATAGCCATTTTGTTTCGAAAAAGAGTACATTCGCCGAGCGTTATAAATTTTACAAAGCCGAGCAGCGTCCAGGGGAAGACTTGGCTGAATGGGCGGCGCGAGTGCGGCATCTTGCACAATACTGTGGGTTCAAAACGGAACTCGACACAGCACTACGAGATCGGTTTGTACTGGGCTTAGAGAATACTAAAGAGAAAGAAAAACTGTTTGCAGAAAGTCTCGATGCATTGTCTTTAAGCCGTGCCCTAGAAATAGCTCAAAACGTAAGGTGTGCGCGTGAAGCACAAGAATCACAAAATATTGGGTGTACCGAGCGCGGCGGCTCGACGTACGAGCGAGCGCAAGCTATGCTCGCGATAACATCTAGCAGTAGTGATAGTAAGAACAGCGACGGCGCCGCTAAAACCGCTCGACACGGCTCCGCTGTAGTATTCACTCAAGGCGCAAAAAGTTGTAGAGTGTGTGGTTATAAAAATCATACCAAGGACCAGTGTCGGTTTATAAACTATGTTTGTAAAAAGTGCAATAAGAAGGGACATTTAAAGCGTATGTGTAAATCAAAAATTAAAAGCAACAATTATTTAGCGGCGGATGACAATGACTCATATGAAGGTATTTATGAATTATTTAATATTAAAAGTTCCAAAGGCGAACCGATGCGGCAGGTATTGTCTGTGGGTAATAAACGACTTATTTGTGAAGTGGATAGCGGTAGTGGTGTCTCAGTCATGTCAGCTGTTGTTTATCGTTTAAAATATATGAATGAGTACAAATTGCACTCCTGTAATACTATTTTAAATTGCTATAATGGTAGTAAAATTCTTCCACTAGGTTATGCACTATTACCGGTTACGTATGAACGACGCATAGAAAATATAAAAAATTTTATTGTGGATACCGGGCAAAAGCTGCCGTCGCTGCTAGGACGCGATTTTATAGCGATATTTGGGCTACAACTTTGTAGTGTTCCTTGCAACAGCTCAATGAGTACTAATGTGGTGACTCACTTAAAAACAAAATATAAACAGCTGTTCACGGACGAATTAGGAGCGTTTCATAAACATAAGGTTAGCTTGAAAATAAAACCAGACGCACAATTAAAATTTTTTAAGGCTCGCCCCGTACCTCTTGCGTTAAAACAAAAAGTTGAAATAGAACTAGATAGGTTAGTAAAATTAGGAATATTGACTAGGGTGGAACATTCGGAAGTCGCGACACCCATAGTACCAGTTTTACGCGCTGATGGCAACATCAGGATTTGTGGTGATTACTCCGTTACCCTAAATAAATGGCTTTATGGAGATAGCTACCCGTTACCGCGTATTCAGGATTTATTTGCTAAACTTCACGGAGGGGTACAGTTCTCAAAATTAGACCTTTCCAGAGCATACAATCAATTAGTACTAGATGATACTAAGAAATTGACTTGTATAAATACTCATAAAGGTTTATTTTGCTTTAATAGATTAGTTTTTGGACTTTCCGTGGCCCCAAGTATTTTTCAAAAAAATTTAGATGAGTTACTAGGAGGCATCGAAGGAGTTTGTATATTCTTAGATGACATATTAATAACAGCTCCTAATAGCACAACACACTTAAAAAGATTAGAAGAAGTTTTAAGTAAATTACAAAATGCAGGGTTTACAGTGAAAGACAGTAAATGTGAGCTATTTAAAGATTCCGTTGAGTATCTAGGGTTCATTATTGATAAAAACGGATTACGTTAATCTAACTCTAAGATAGAAGCTATTCTTAAATGCCAGTATCCGAAAAATGTAAGTGAATTAAAATCATTTTTGGGCATGATTAATTATTATAGATGTTTCGTTCGGGATGCGTCTAGTCTCTTAGCGCCCTTACATTTGCTTTTAAAAAAAGGTGTAAAATGGAACTGGGGTGAGGAGCATCAGCTTATTTGCGATAAAATTAAACGTGAGCTGGCATCCGAACGCACATTAGCTCATTATGATGTCGAACTGCCAACAATAATTACAGCAGACGCGGGACCGCGCGGTCTCGGGGCGGTGCTGTCTCAGAAGCACCCTGACGGAGCGGAGCGCGTTGTGGCATACGCTTCACGTTCATTATCTAAGGCCGAATGTAATTATTCACAGATACAAAAGGAAGCAGCGGGCATTGTATTTGCGGTTAAGAAATTTCACCATTACGTATACGGTAGACTTATACCCTTCATATTGCGGACAGATCACAAGCCACTGTTGACAATATTTGGTAATAAGAAGGGAGTACCGGAGATAGCAGCAAATCGCTTACAACGTTACGCATTGTTCTTATCAGCGTATAACTTTGAATTAGAATACGTAAAAAGTGACGAGAATGTTGCAGATTTCTTATCGCGTTCCGTTGCGGAGTGTATAGATAGTTGTGTACAGGCGAATGAATGTGAAGACCGCACATTGTATATAAATCACATACAGGATAGTTTGTTGAAACCACTCTTGCAGATATTAAGCGTGAAACTATGCAAGATACGATTTTATCTAAAATTATAGGGTTTGTTCTTAATGGTTGGCCGAAAAAAATATCTGACACAAAACTTAAACCGTTCCACACTTGCAGAAATGATTTAAGTTATGAAAATGGCTGTTTATTGCGAGGTCACAAGTTAGTAATTCCAAGTTATTTTAGGGAACAAATATTAAACGAATTACATAACTCTCATTTCGGAATAGTAAAGACAAAGACGGAAGCCAGGTCGCGTTTCTGGTGGCCATATATTGATAAACACATAGAAGAAGTAATAAGCTCCTGTACCAAATGTAATTCATTACGCTACAGCCCTCCTCGTACCCCACTTGCCCCGTGGCCTTACCCAGCACTACCTTGGGAACGAGTACACTTAGATATGTTTGTACTCATGGGTAAACAGTTCTTAGTTGCTGTGGATGCCTACTCTAAATGGGTTGAATGTTTCCTTATGAATCAAACCGATAGCGAGGCGATTATTTCAAAATTAAGTGACATATTTAGTAGGTTCGGATTAGTGCGTACCCTAGTAACAGACAACGGAAGAAATTTTTGCTCTAATCAATTCGAACTATATTGTATGACGAACGGTATACAGCACCTGACCACGCCCCCGTACCATCCGGCTTCTAATGGTCAGGCCGAAAATACAGTCAGAACGATAAAGCGAGGCCTAAAATTAATATTAAACGATAATGTGAATCCTAAAGTAATAAAACAAAAACTTGCGTCTTTTCTATTTAATTACAGAAATTCCGTTCACTGTACTACAGGGGTATCACCTGCTAAATTGTTAATAGGTCGTTCGTTACGCTGTAGACTTGACTTGCTGCGCGTATCGAGTAACCCTAAAACCGAACCGGTCTTATCATTCGCATCCGCCGCTGAAAATAATGTTGTTCACAAACAGACCTTGCAGCGTAGTCAGTATGGAGGACTTCGTAAAACAGATTTTTGTGTTTATGATAAAGTTTTAGTAAAACATTTTTACAATAATGGTACAAAACATACGTGGCTACAGGGTGTAATCAAAAATAAAATTGGAAGTAGAATATATAGTGTATTCGTTCCAGTGTTAAAAATTAATGTAAAAAAACATATAGATCATTTAGTTGCCTATCAAGGGACCTCGTTTGCCTCCTCCAATGTCGATGACGTGGGTGATTTTATTCCGCTGGATAGCTTGCCAGTTCAAGAAAATCTAGTGACGGGCACTGAACCATCTACAGAAAGAAGCCCATCATGCAGCATCGCAGGGGGATGGCTATTACAACTCGATTCCCGAAGAACCTCAAGAAGTTCCAGAATCCGAGGAAGGTGGGAGTGGACCATTAGAGCGAACTTCACCGACAAGAGGAGACAGCGGAGGAAACAGCTGACCCTGACGAGGGATTTTTAGAAAGCATACGATTGCCATCTGTACGTTCACGTCCAGTGCGCGCATGTAGAACACGCAAGGTTAATTATAAAATATGAATTTAGCTAATAATTATTTAGGTATATTTTATTCTAGTGGTGGAGGGAGTGTGATATTTGTAATAAGTTGAGGGTAGAAAATACATGTACTGAAGATGTACCTATGTAAGTAATTGTACGTCAGTTAATTAAAGGACATTGTAAGTGCAAGCTCTGCGTTTCAATTACCTCGAAATACTACAATGCCTTTAATCTTTTCAATATGCATAGCGTTAATAAGCCACTTGCTTTGACATAATAATTTTACATACATACATACACACATATTGTCACGCCTTTATCCCCGAAAGGGGTAGGCAGAGGCATATTAAACGCCCACATTTCACCGTATGTATTTTTGTCCCACGTGGGTGGTGAGCCCATTGCCGTGTTGAAATGGACAGGCGCAGGCTGCGGCGACCTGCTGTTAAAAATTTTTGAGCCGCCCATAAGGCCTTCAACTTGACTAACGACTGCCATTTTATTGGCAACCGGGACCAACGGCTTAACGTGCCTTCCGAAGCACGAAACTGGGGTGGGCCTAAAGGGCCGAAAAAATTAATAAATAAATTGTGTCTATTTCAGATGTTAAATTTGGAAGAAATTTTGAACCTGTTGCCTTTTTAGTGAGGAGGTAACAAAAAGGCTAAAAGGTCTTATGTGCTAGACACTAATTAGCACGACCAATTAAAGTCCTGGTAGTCTCAGACTAATAATAATAATTCTACTTGTAATTTATGCAAATATAGCATGAAAGCCAAACCTAAGCTGGTCCTAGCAGCCAATAAAGGAGGACCTAAAGTTCCAAGCTCAGTTTGAGTTTGAAAGTAACTGGGAATATGCAAAAATGAAGAAGACCAGTTTCCGTTTTGATACCTTTCCTCATACTCTGACAGTGACAAAGTGTTCCATGAATACAACCTATATAAGGCTCTTTTCCTTTTCTCTTTTCCTGGTATTAGCAAGGCGAAGCGCTCGTGGCCTCAGTAAACGATCACTGAGTTAAACTACTTTCACTATGGCTGGTCCTCGGATGGGTGACCACTTTGTGGCATTTTCATTTGCGAGCGTTTCCGTGCTTCGGAAGGCACGTTAAGCCGTTGGTCCCGGTTGCCAGTAAAGTGGCAGTCGTTAAGCCTGGTTGAAGGCATTATGGGCGGCTTGAAAATTTCAACAGCAGGTAGCCACAACCTGCGTCTGTCCATTTCAACACGGCAATGGGCTCACCACCTATTACGTGGGACAGGAATCCACACGGTGAAAAGTGGGCATATAATATGCCTCTGCCACCCCTTCGGGGATAAGGCGTGATGGATATTTATTTATTTATTTTATTTATAAGGCTCTTATTCAATAAAGATTAAAGTCAAACAATTATTTAAACTAAACGAACCAATAAACTCAAGGTCACGCATCTTAAAAGCCAACTCTCAAGTTTCGTAGTTCTACAATACGTCTTCTATACATACAAGTTTCTTCAAGACTAGCATGCTCTAAAAAGTTTCTTTACTGTCCCAAGTCTGCCATTGCCCCAAAAATGTATAAATTTAACAGTGTTAGCTCTTAAAATTCAATAACGACAGTGAAATTACTAAATATGAACGTAAAATGTTAGTCACCTAGTAACATCTAAAATTTCACTAATTTGACATTAATGATGATTCATTTAAATGGACCATTTTACGCATTTCCATACAAAACTGTCAAATAAGATGATTTACAAATATGAAACATTTGACCTTCATTTTGTGATTCATCAAATAACTTGTCATTTTAAAAATTGTGAAATGAAACATTTGATGATCAAAATATGAAACATACAATGTTGCCTTTTTAGGCCTCGGTCTCTCCACCGAAGCAGCAGTTCTGTGTCTCAAGCAGACTGTCCAGTACTACACTGCTAGGGATACGCCGGTGTATGCTGTATTTTTGGACTTGTCAAAAGCATTCGACCTGGTTCAATATGATGTCCTATTGACGAAGCTCGAGGTTGATACTGACTTGCCCCAGGACTACATAGATATATTAAAGTATTGGTACTCCCACCAACAGAATTTTTTTAAGTGGTCAGGGGAGCTCTCGAGCGTGTATGGGTTGCGAAGTGGGGTGAGGCAGGGTGGAATAAGCTCGCCTACGCTTTTCAACCTTTATATGAACGGGCTGATTGAGGAACTCAGCAGTGCCGGCGTTGGTTGCTATATTGACGGTACATGTGTTAATATTGTGGGACACTTATTGTGGGACACTTTTCACACTTTAATAACATAAGCTACGCTGACGATATGGTACAGGAGGGTTAGCACGGAGGCTCTGCCGGTGATGGCAGGGGTCCTCCCGGTTGATCTCGAAATTCAGAGACGCGCGGCTTTATACTATTCGGCTAAGGATGGCATGGATAATAGGTTTTTGTTAGAAAGAGGTCGCCATAGAATTGCCAGACTGTATCGTGATAATGTACGTGAAGAACTTTTAGACGAATGGCAGCTGCGTTGGAACACTTCCATCAAAGGGCGCCACCTCTACCAGTTTTTCCCAGACGTTCGTGAACGCCTGGGAATGTCCTGGCTGGAGGTTGATTACTGTGTTGCTCAATTTCTCACGGGACATGGTAACTTTAGGAGCAAATTACATTCGTTTAAGCTGTCACCGTCCTGTCAGTGTTCAACTGCTGACGCCAAATATGATCAGACCGCCTATCATATACTTTGGGAGTGTAGCTTTTGGCAAAATGAGCTATATAATATGCTTAATTGTTTACAAGTAACGTCGGGAGTAGTTTACTATGCGGATCTCGTGGCATCGAGGGTAAATTTTCGTGCTTTTAAACGTTTCTGCCATACATATTACTTGAATCAAACATAGCTCACATAGGACCCGTAGTGGTGCTTCCCTATTCCTATAGGATTTACACCTAGTTGCTTTCCAGGTCTCCCGCTTTGCAAAGGAGGGAAGAGGCATTACGTTCTTTTCTTACTTCTTTACATTATGTTCTGATTAATTTCGTTGCGGGTTCCAAGACATGCTAACTTCTCCTGGGACATCACCGAGATCGAGCTCGGTGTAAATTTTCTGGTATTTTGGTCATGGATCTGTAGATCCTGGTTTACAGGAGTCACAGTAATGGGAATATGGGTGGGATTAGTCCCAAATAAAAAAGCCTCCTACAGAGTGTTTTGTTTGATTTGTTTATGCATACTTATTGTATGTCCATACTGGCAACCAGTATGTCTATACGAGCTCCCGAAGTCAGACATTCAGCTGTATTCAAGTCAAATTTGTTCGCGTCAACGCACTTTTAAACAATTAAGCTCGCTAACGGCCACTAGATAACGTTTAGCTTTAAGCAAAACTCATTTAGGTATTTTATAGAGCGCGGTGGAGAGATAAGCGAGCAAGTGATGTATAGCCGGCCTACATAACGAATGGACGCAATTAATTCCACGGACAGCCCTAGCTAGGCCGAGCGCCGCGGATCGCGCTCGGCCCACTGACCGACCGCAGCGCCGAGCCGAGCGCCATTGTAGGAAATGTAGCGGAGATTTAAATGTAATTATTAAATTTACATTTTGTGTGTACAAATGAGATAAAGCAAAACGGGTCGCAGAGGAATTGTCATATTAGAGTTCCGCGTATGTAAATACTTATACGTATAATATGATGTTATATATATACCTTGTACTTCCCCAACATCGCTATGACTGGATATTATCAGCTGTGGTAACGGGTCGACGCTGAACACGTTTAGTCAACCAGTATCCTCAGCACTCTTGACTTCATTCCTTTCCCATTTTCAATCATTGAGATTGAGATCAATTTTAGATCGAGATTACACCCGTGACCTGTGACGTGGTCATTGTATATTAATAGCATAAGCACGTTCGAATAAGACCAGAGTTATACATCAATATATAATGTTTAGTGGTCAATGTGGAGCTAGTTCAGATGGATGGATGGTAAACGACGCGATGTATGCACCTATCTAAATATATAAAAGGCAAAATCACTCTTTAGGGGGCAAAACAGAAGTTGTAATAACTGACTCATTGATAACGAAACCTATAAAACTAACAAAACTATAAGGCCCAAACTTCGCATGAGGGTTTCTTTTAACACGTAGGTTTCCCCTAAGAATGGAGTTTTCGAAATTCTACCTCCAAGGAAGTAAAGAAGCGATAAACAGTTGTATAAAAGTTCGTCATTTTCAAATTTAGAAACATGTATTTACGTTCACCTGTTTCTGGTTACAAATAAATGGACACGTGTATCGCGGTTTCGTAAAAGTTTACCTATAAGGAGGTAAAACAAGGGTTTAATATTAACTGACTCCGCTGACCTGAACTGACCGAAATCCATGGAGTTAACGAGCTATAAAGTCCAAACCTCGCATTGGGGTTCCTTTTAACACGTAGGTGCCTTTTTTGCTAATTTTTGCCCCTCAGGACGTAAATAAGGGATAAACGATTGTATGGAAGATTTTCATTTTCAAAGTTAGAAACATGTACTTACGTTCCTACACCTAATAATCATAATCATAATCAAACTTTATTTCCTTAGAATATGGTATCATGCATAGGTGTTACATTATTTTTGTTTCCAGCACATTCTGCCATGTGCCTGTTTTAGAAGAACCGAAAATATGTTAGTAAATCACGCACAGCCTAAACATTAAACATGGAAACCTGTAATTTTGGTGAATGTATACTTTAAGTCTTTGAATCAGCACTAAGAAAGAAATAAAATTTAATTAAATACCCGGTATTCCCACGGGAACGGGAACTAAGTGGGTAAAACCATACACAACCTAAAATTTGGTGAACGTATTTTAAGTACCTACGTTAGACGAACACCAAGAAAGAATTCCCGGTATTCCCACGGGAATGTAATATTACTAATATAAAAAATGTGAAGGTTTGTAAAGATTTCTTTATTATTTGGACATTTGTTATTTAATCACATTTTGATGAAAATTTATTGATTGATTTGGTGAAGTCGTTAGTACACAAAAAGGTTTTCTCGCGGGAAAAATATGTTTTCCCGGGATATGAAGTAGGTACACTATGTATTAAAATCAGGAAATGTCTCGCACTGGATATTCAGTTCAAGCAGTTATACCCGCGTGTATTATATTATTCAGTTGTAAGTAACTCATCAACAAGTATTCTGATTACATTCAGTTTTTTGTTGTTAAAAGCGAATACTTCAGAAGTGGTTTCATAAGAATAGCCTACGCGCTTAAGCCTGGTTGATGACCTTATGCTAGAATAATTTCAGCAGCAGGTCGCTAGCACGGCAATAGGCTCGCCACCTGTTACGTGGGACAAAAACGCATACGTTGAAATGTGGGCGTATAGTATGCCTCATATTACCCTCTTTAGCTAATGTCGCTTTATTGTAGTTTCTCTTATGTGGCGCTAATGAAGTTGCGCGGGTCAGCTAGAAGAGAATATTTATGAAAATCTATAAATATAAAAGAAAGTCTGGTTAGTTACACTATTTAAACTTCAAATCCAATACTGGAACTCGGCGTGTCAGATCACAGAGCACAAATAATCAAGTGTCCCGTAAAAAAGACATCAGTTTTGAAATACTGGTATATAAAACAAAGGGTTATTAATGACTCACATTTAAATATAGGTATTCAAAAAAGCTATCGATAAGCTTACATTTTCTGATGTCTTCGCGTCAAATGACGCTAATGAAAGTTTTAATCTATTCATAGATTTATTTAAAACCTTTTATAACTTATGCTTTCCGGTAGTTAGACGTAAAGTTAATTTAATCAAGAGACCCAAATGGCTAACACGTGGCCTCTAGCTGTGCAGCAAGAAGAGACGAGACCTACTCTGGCAATATAGATTAACTAATAGCAAAGAAATTAAACTCGCCTTCAAAAATTATACACAGAGATACAAAAGAATCATAAAACTTACACAAAAGGCACAAAACAGTTATTACATTCAGACAAATAAAAATAAATCAAAGGCTACATGGCAAATAATAAATTCAATAAAACCTAAACTCCCTCAAGAAAATATAAAGCATATTAATCTAAATGGTAAATATATATATATATATATATATATATATATATATATTCCGTGCTTCGGAAGGCACGTTAAGCCGTTGGTCCCGGTTGCCAGTAAAATGGCAGTCGTTAAGCCTGGTTGAAGGCCTTATGGGCGGCTTGAAAATTTCAACAGCAGGTAGCCACAACCTGCGTCTGTCTATTTCAACACGGCAATGGGCTCACCACCTATTACGTGGGACAGGAAAAGTGGGCATATAATATGCCTCTGCCACCCCTTCGGGGATAAGGCGTGATGGATATTTATTTTATTTTATTTTGGTAAATATATAACTGATCCTGAACTCATAGCACAATATTTCAATAACTACTATATTGACCAGATAATAGCTAATGTGAACAGTAAATCTCAAGTAAGTAAGCCATGCAGCCACAAATCTTATAAATCTATTTTCTTACCACCCACAACTATAAAAAATTTCTCCACCATAATTAAAAATTTAAAAAACACAAACAGCAAGTAGTGATAAAATTCACACAAGTGTAGTTAAAGCTGTAGCCCCAATCATTGCACCATCACTGTGCAACATATACAATAAATGTATAGCAAGCGGGGTGTTTCCAGATAGGTTAAAGGACACAATTATTAAACCACTATATAAAAATGGTGATAAAAAAGAAATGAGCAACTACAGACCCATTGCATTTTTGTCAGTTTTCGCGAAAATCTTCGAGAAACTTATCTATATTAGCTTGAACAATTACCTCGAAAAAAAAACACATTATATGCAATGAACATATGGGCTTTAGGAAAAATAAAACCTTAAACATATACAATGCTATATACAATGCTCTCAAACGTCTACATCTCAATATGGATAACCGTAAACCAGTGATGTCGTTATACATGGATATGACTAAAGCCTTTGATTATGTCGACCATAAAATACTACAGTACAAATTATATGGTATCCGAGGCAATGTCTATAATTTGATCAAATCATACCTACATGATAGGCAACAAGTGACACAAATTGAAAGGATCCACATTACAACAAAGACCAAGAAAATATATTCATCCAAACCCAGAGTTGTATCATACGGTGTAACACAGAGAAGTGTTCTGGGACCACTTCTGTTCTTGTGCTACATCAATGACCTTCCTAACGTCACAAAACATCAGATGTGCCTATTTGCCGACGACAGTACCGCAATATTTGACTCAGGAAATGTAAATGAAATCGAAAAAAATATTAATAAAACTCTCACTGATATTATTCAGTGGTTAAATATTAATAATCTTCGTTTAAATTTAACCAAGACAACATTTATAAACTTTCAACTCAGACAAAAATCGACTACAGGGGTTAAAATTGAGTACAATGGACATGAAAATAAAAAATGTGTTAAGTTTTTGGGCTTGCATATTGACTATGACATGTCATGGAAAACACACATTGACCATGTGTGCACTAAATTATATCAGCTATCATATGCTCTTTTCATGTTGCGTAAAGTTGCTGACGAAAATGCACTTCTTGCGGCATATCACGGATACATTACTTCTTCTTTAAGATTCGGCTTCATATTCTGGGGCAATGCGACGAATATCAACGATGTATTTATAGCACAAAAGGTGCATAAGAACCATATGTAAACTGCAAATTACAGATACATGTGTATCACATTTCAAAAGATTAGGGCTCTTGACCTTGCCATGCCTCTATATTTATAAAGTCAATGTTTTTGTAAAGTCCAACTTGCATCTGTTCAATGCTGTGGCGAGTCAACGTCGCTCCGACAAACTTCACCTATTAAATACGAAAACGACATTTGCGCACAAAAGCGTATATGCAATGGCGCCGAAACTTTTCAATAAACTGCCAAGGCATATTAGGACTTGCACTGACATAGCTCAATATAGGCGTAGTTTACTCAACTTTCTGATTAACAAAGCTTATTATTCTGTTAGTGATTATTTAAATGATACATAGTTTTTTTGTTTTCGCGGGGAATGCATTTACGCACCGTCATCCCTGCTGCGGGGGCAGCAGGGACGGTGTGTGGGGCTCCCGGCCCGAGAGAGAGGGCCGTCCTACCCACTAAACCCCGCGGTGTTCCGCCTCACCTTAAAACCGACTCGCAGGGTAGGCCTGAGGTTAAATCACTGCGAGCCGGCAAGGGGCACCCCAGAACGGAGGGGTCCGTCTCGGGGCGGTCGATAAGCGACCACCCCGGAGCTCCCTAAGGAGCTGATGAACTAGCCCGCACCTCCACCGCTCTCGAGCGCTCCTCTGTAAGCAGAGGAGGTGAGAGCGGCCGGTACGGGCGTGCGCAAAAAGTGGGCACCCCCTGGAACACAGAAAGGGTGCCCGTCGCCAAGTGGCCAGTTGGGCGAGGTCCCCCGACCTTCCGCCCACGGCCAGACATTATTCGGGGGCGCGCATGTATTGAGCATGTCGACGCCCCCGAACAGGACGGCGGGGTAGGAGCGTCTGTCCCGTACGCTCCCGCACCCGCAACTCCTCACGTTTCGCCGCCATCACCTCGCTAGCAAACGAGGCGACGGCGGCCCAACACTGTTGGCTGCCGACCATGGCTTGCACCACAGCCGGCAGCGACTAATCAAATCCGACAAGGCCCGTAAGGGCGATACGCGGCCCGTCCCACGCCGTGCACACGGCGAGTGTGTGCTCCGCCGTGTCCACGACGCCACTCAGGCAGTGACGACACACGGGGTCCGGCTCCACCCCAGCCACCTCCCACAGGTACTTGGCAAATACGACATGCCCTGTGAGGAGTTGACTGAGTTGGAACGTAGGCGCGCCGTGTGCCCTCTCTACCCAAGCACGTAGGACGGGCCGGACAGCCCCCACGAGCCGGGGGCTAACAGAGGGGCCTACCAACCTCTCGGCCCACTTCCGGAAGAGATCGTCGCGAGCCGACTGTCTCCAGCGGTCGATCTCGTCCGGAAGGGGCCGTCCACCATTTCTACGCACCAGGGCGCTTTCCTCAAATGATACATAGTTATGTTAGTTCCTTATCTACAGTTGTTTTGACGTTTTATATTTTGTTTGTTATATAATTTTTGAAATTGTATGGTTTTGACATTTTATATTTATTGAACATTTCTACTGACATTAAGATTAATATGAGATTTAGTATATAATTTTAAGTTATTGTAATTTTAAGTTGACATTTGAAGAATATGATTTTTGGATTTGCATCTATATGGAGCTGTATTGTTATTGTCACATAGATAAATGAAGGTTATTTACCCACAATAGTTCGTATGCCTACTGGCGGAGCATGGAAGAACAAAAAACATATGTACCCAACACCTGTATAACCTATGTTTCACGAAAATAAATAATTGAATTGAATTGAATTAACAACGGCTGTACAGATTTGGCTGAAAATTGGTGGGGAGGTAGCTTAGAGCCGGGAGACGGACATAAATTTCTCTACGCGGGCGAAGCCGCGGGCGTCAACTAGTAGAAGAAAAAATAAAGTTTGAATGTCAAAGACACATCACAAAAAGGTCGCTGTCTCTAAGGAGGCACCAACAAAAATCACGAGTCGAAGTATACACAACTGGCATACAAATTAATGAAACGAAATACCACAACAGAAACCAAAGTGGGAGCAATATAGAGCAAGAAAATAAAGGTCAATAAAACGTTTCTAAAGTCATTAATAAATAAAGTAATTTGAAGTAAAATTTAGATTGCTATTAGCTATTAGATTAGATAGCATTTAGTTGTTTTACAAAAGAAGTATTAGTAATGCAAATTTCATTCATACCCCTTTATTGTTTTAAGGTACTTAACTGATTAAGTAATATGTGTATACCAGAATTGGTTTCCCAATTGGCAATGTCAATTCAGACTTAATATCTTTATGGGCTCCGTCAGATTAAGTAGGTATATGAATTGCGAAATCATTTCAAGTTAATTGTGCATAAATTAGCGCGGAAAGGTAACATAATGTGAGGAGTAAAGAGTTGGGAGCCCGTGACGGAGCGCCGCCGGGCTCGCGATGGAAGCGGTTGATTCGGTGAGGGGACCTCGGGCTGTATCGGATATTTGGGTTAGATTTATTTTATACGCGGTCAAGTATACTGTCTCCTATTAAGTGACATAACACCACTGGCGAGTAATGAATAACCGCTAGCAGAAAAGAGCGTCGCGGCCGACTACACCTGTTGTGTTCTTGTCAGTAATGATAGATTTTAACTCAAGAAATAAAATCTGTAACTGGATTAATGTTGACCAAGAAATAAGAAAAGCTGTTCGCCCTGACGACTCTAAGAATATTGACTACGAGTGCTACTGTTTGTTCGGGAATATAGGCGTGAACAAAACACGTGGTCACCTGGAATACGAAAGGAGACATATGTTTAAAGACTTCAACTCATAATAAATTCTAAGTACTTGTTTTTTTTTACCACTGAGGTACCATAGACAGGGTGTTCACCCTTATACTTTGCGTCCGGAGCGCTCGCACTAGGTTACCTCCGATAGAGGCTTTATTCTGCGTACGCTTAAATTGTGGACTGAACTCCTTGCCTGAGTCTACAGTATGGGGTTCTTAAAAGGGATTTTAGAAGGATTTTTAAAAGGTCGGCAGCACGAGTGCTGCATGCACATCTGATACTGCAAAAGTCCATAGGCTACGGTGACCACTTTCCATTAGGTGGGCCGTTTGCTTGTCTGCCACCTCTGTGGTATAAAAAAAAGTCATAACAGCATCTAAAGAAGGTTTTAAGTATTGAAAGTAACAGCACCTTATGTAATCTCTGTAAATCAAACGTTTAAGAATAAAATGTTGTCGCCCAAATTGTCCCACGTGATTACAGGGATAGCAGTCCCGCTCACAATGCTCGCAATTAAAAAGCCTAAACAGAAATGATCTAGTCATTCCCGAGGCGAAGTTCACAAAGTGGAGTTGAAGTTTAAATTGGAGAGTCGCCGCCGGGGGAGCTCGCGAGTGGCTTGTATTGTGCTGCATAATGTGTGTAATAAACAGCACTCTGTGCCGAGTTGGACGATGGGCGATGTTTAATGAACGTTGGGGTTGCCTCTCAAGGACCTTTTTGTATTCTTATAAGACGAAATAACAATAAAAAATTACATTTTGCTCAGTAGCAATGTCATCTCTAGTTCTCATCTTCTAGTTGCGCGGTCAGGACGGTAATAGATTATTGTCGTTACCGTTATGTGGGTTCGTGGTTTTTTATTCCGTGCTCTTTGATCAAGAGTCACATACTCGTGTAGTATATAAAATTTTCATGCTTTTTGTGAAGGTTACACATTTTAATGAATCTAATTAGAACCGCTTTTATTATGTTTGTAACATCAACCCTAACGACATTAATGTGAGATACGAGTGTCGTCGATCTCCTGGCTGACACGCGCCAAGAGGCGTTAAAGTAAATACAACTACCTAGTAGTTTATTGGGAAACTTCACATAAATTACTACATAACTTGACAACATACATGTCAGCTTTGCCCCTGGCATCGCACTATAGGTCAGTCCGGTATTTTCTATCTCAAAAATGGTTGTGATGAAAGTAGTAATTCCAAAGCGTTATTAATCACTACATATTATAAAACGCATTCTGTCCGATGTATGCTTAGAACTTTAAAATTACGAAACGAATTTAAATGAATTTTTTTAAATCAATATAGTGATTCAAGAAAAAGGTCTTACAGCCGCACTCAGAGTCGTTCATTAAATTAGTGTAAATTGTCATTTAACTAATTATGATTAAAATAAATAATTGGCCGTTGCTCAGAGACGAAAATTAATGGTTGATTAGTTAATGCCAACTTAAGTAAACGTAGGGTGGTGCGCCGTATCGAAACGCATGTCGGTAAAGTGCAATATCGTTACATGCCTAAGGACATTTAAATAATTTCATAAAATATAGTAGTTTTTTAGGGTTATTCACCATCTCGACACGGGAGGTTGGACACACGTATGATCAGTTGGTGAAACTCCAAAAAATAATATTTATTATTTCGTCATATTTATTTTTTCAGCGTCTGTCCCGTACGCTACCGCACCCGCAACTCCTCACGTTTCGCCGCCATCACCTCGCTAGCAAACGAGGCGACGGCGGCCCAACACTGTTGGCTGCCGACCATGGCTTGCACCACCACCGGCAGCGACAAATTTTCGCCGACAAGGCCCGTAAGGGCGATACGCAGCCCGTCCCACGCCGTGCACACGGCGAGTGTGTGCTCCGCCGTGTCCATGACGCCACTTGAGCAGTGACGACACACGGGGTCCCGCTCCACCCCAGCCACCTCCCACAGGTACTTGGCGTATACGCCGTGCCCTGTGAGGAGCTGACTGAGGTGGAACGTAGGCGCACCGTGTGCCCTCTCTACCCAAGCACGTAGGACGGGCCGGACAGCCCCCACGAGCCGGGGGCTAACTGAGGAGCCTACCAACCTCTCGGCCCACTTCCGGAAGAGAACGTCGCGAGCCGACTGTCTCCAGCGGTCGATCTCGTCCGGAAGGGGCCGTCCACCATTTCTACGCACCAAGGCGCTTTCCTCATAAACGCTCTTGAGGACTCCAGCCTCGAGATCCCAAGGGAAGCTTCGTGCAATTAGGCACGCCGCCTCGTAGGAGACGGTGCAGTACGCTCGTGCCGCCCTCTGCGCAATCGACCGCTGCGGACACCGCAGCAGCGGGATTGTCTTGGCGCAGCGGGCGTGCGCCCAGATGGGCGCTCCATACAACGCCTTTGAGCGCACTACACCGTCGTAGAGGCGACGGCATGCACTATTTGGGCCTCCCCGATTGGGGAGCAGCCTCGCCAGCCTTCCGGCGTAAGACAACAACTTTGGTGAAAGACGCCGGAAGTGCTCGACGAAGCCCCATCGGCTGTCGAGTACCAAATCCAGATACTTTATACTCGACCCGACAGCGATGGGGGTGGCGCTCACCACAATCTGACAATCTCGAGGGGGCCCTCGCCGAGGCCCGTGAAAGAAAACGGCCTCGGACTTTTCGAGGGCCACCTGGAGTCCTAGCGCCCTGATGCGGCTGACCACCTGGGCAACGCCCGCGGTGGCCAGGACTTTCGCCTCGCGAAACTCAGGTCCCCGCGCGGTGACTAGGGTATCGTCGGCGTAACAAAGGACGCCGACTCCCCGAAGAGTAGCACCGCGCAGGACCCAATCGTATCCTATGTTCCACAGGAGCGGACCCAGCACCGACCCCTGTGGAACACCACATGACATATTTGTGCGGACTACCCCCGACCGGGCCGGATAGGAGATGACCCGGTCGACAAAGTAGTCCGCGAGAATGCGCCTGAGGTACCACGGGACATTGTGGTACCTCAGCGCCTCGGCGATGGTCTGCCAGGGGATGGTGTTGAAGGCGTTCGCGATGTCGAGCGACACCGCCAGCAACACCTCCCCCCGACCGACAGCCTCCTCGACGCTGTCCCTGAGCCGGAAAATGGCGTCCAGGGTCGACCTCCCGCGACGAAAACCGTAATGGCCGTCACTAAGATTGGGCCCCGCCCCCTCCAGGTGCCGCGAGCACCCGCTCGAGCAGCTTGCTCATCTCGTCGAGCAATACGATGGGGCGATAGGCCGACGGCGACTCGGCCGGGCGCCCGTGCTTCTTCAACAGCACGAGACGCCCGGTTTTCCACTGTCGCGGGACCTTACCCGACGCCAAACACTCCGACAACAAGGACAGCGTCTCCTCCTCGAACGCCGGCATGACCGCCGCATGACGCGCCCAGGGATGCCGTCCGGGCCGGGGGCGCGGTTCCTCAGATTGAGTTTGAGGACCGCCGCCCCGAGCTCAGCATCTGACACGGGCGGAATCATCGCCTCAGTGTCTGCCGGCGTCTGGCTTGGTGCCATCCGCGGTGGGACCCACTCTTCCCGCGCAGGGAAGAGGGAACTGACAACGTGGCCGACGAATGAGGGCTCGAGAGACTTTGTGAGGGGAGGCGCCCAGGGCCGGAGTTTGTCGCTCACGGCTTTGTACGGGCGCCCCCACGGATCTTCATTTAGGCTCTCGATCCACTCCTTCCAGGCCGCCTCCTTGGCGGCCTTGATCGCCGAGGTTTATTCAAGGTTACAAATAAATGTTCAGATGTATCGAGGTTTTACGAGGATGAAATAAAGGTTGTAAGTTTAAATAGGAAATCCTTCATTTTCAAAACTTTCATGTCATATTTTGTATACCTGCTTATGAATAAAAACAAACAAACACATGTCTCAGGATATATGACATATTTAAAAAAAAACTAAATATTTGAAAAATAATGAAGGGCATAGGTCAGAGGGATGTAAAGGGAGTTAAAAGTAGGCCACGGGGAAAGCCAAGGGAAAAACTAATATATTGATAAAATTGTGAGATGAAGCATTCATTTTTGTATGCCCAGATAAAACCTTTACACCTAGAAACTAGATTTTTTATACAATATGCCCTTAAAAGGAGGCATAAACAAAAAAAGGTATTCATAAGTGATAAACAGTCATATCTAACTTCGTAATTTTCATAGTTAGAACCATGAAAGTATGTATACCCATATCTGGTTACAGGTAAACGTGTTTAGCGGGTTTTATTAAAACTGTTTTGGGGTACAATTTTACCTTCTTGTGTGTAAATTTATTTTTGTTCATTTTAAAAGATAATAATAATATCAAATTTCTATAAATGCTTCTTAAAAGAAATAAACACATGTTTCAGAATTTGCTAAAACTCTACCCTTTAGGGAAATTAGGCAATCAAGGTTGGTATGAAAGTATTTGATAATAATAAATAGCATGGTTTAGAGATGTCGGGTGCAATGGGTGTTCGAAGAATGTCAAGGGCAAATCCGGGGTCTACACCTAGTAATTGTGTAATTTAAACTATCACTTCGAGTTCCTCAGAAATAGCGAATAAATATATACATAATTGTAATCTAAAAAACCCAAAAACTAAAAGAAAATCACATAGAGTTCACACACAGTCATAGAAAAATCATTTCAGAAATACAATGTAAATAAAAAAAATAAAAAAAAATATATTGTTGTATTTTTTAAGGTATGTCACTAATATTTAAAAACATTTAATCATAGCATATATTATTATCAAATATATTTTTAATTTACTTAAATTTTACTATAAGTGATACATACATACAAAGATTACGACTCAAAATTAATCTACGTGACTGTACTTTTTCATTATTTTGGTTAAAATATGAACGTGTGTCCAGTTGACGAAAACATTAATGTATTTAATTTTAGTTTCACTATGTGGACACGCGTAAAAATCCTGGCGTGTCCAGATGACGAAATAATAAATATAATTTATTGGAGTTTCACCAACTGATCACACGTGTGTCCAACCTCCCGTGTCAAGATGGTGAATAACCCGTTTTTTATAGGGTAGTTATTATTTTCCTTCAAAATAAAAATAGTTTAATGTTTTACTACTATTTTTAAGGAAAATTACTATCAATTACGGAATATTTCCTGATTGCATGACTATAGATATGGATTGATCACTATACATATCACTCTTTGATTCTCTCAGCAAAAAAACATAGATGACATAACAGCGCTAACACACGTTCGGATTTGATCTGCCGGACCTCGACAGACCAAATCCGCCGAGTCCGCCTACCAAATCTGTCCTTATGATCTGTCATTATGAAAAAGTGTCTTTCTGGAGAAAAATAAAATTAATCTGGGAAAATTTACGGCAAAGTAGTTAGAACGGCAACATTGATCATATCCGATGCGGATCAAGGCGGATTCAATTAATAATAATTGTGTCCGCTGGACTGCTGTACACACGGTAAGATTTGGTCGGGAGGCAAATCAAATACGCGATCGGGACCAACCAAATCCGAACGTGTGTTAGCGCTATAACCATACTTTTGGCATTTGAACGTCAATTTAATGTCTATTTAAGATTTAAGTAAGGGTTCAGCGGCCATTAAAGTTAATTGACATTAAATGACAATAATGACTCGTTAACTGTCTTTGAGAGTAAATTTTTATTAATCTTTACCTATTTAAAACTCCTTAATCAATCATTAAATCGACTCTGAGTACGGCAGTTAGTATATACCTAGTCAGGTCATAAATTCTGTCACACGTTTAATATAAAATAATTGAAACAAGTTTATTCATTATGTAACCATTTATATACCAAAATGAACTTAACAAAACATAGATTCTTATGACAATAAAGTTTATTCAAAATGACCTCCGTGATTTTAAATACAGGCCTTCAATCTGCGCGGCCAGTCGTCTATCGCAGTACGAACGAGGTCCATGTCAATATCGGCGGCTGCCTTAATCAAGGATGTCTTGAGTGACTCGAAATTGGGATGAGGCTTTGAGCACGCCTTTTCCTCCAAGTGTTGCCATATCTTGTAATCTAACGGACTCAAATCTGGACTGGAGGAGGGCCAGTCTTCGTGCCGGATGAAGTCAATTTCACGCGCCGCCAGCCTGTCTTGCGTGCTCTTCGCTCTATGAGCTGGCGCCGAATCTTGTTGGAATACCCAGTGCCTGTTATTGAACATGGTATGAGAAAAAGGTTCGTCAGGACTGTATTTTGATACACAACTGCATTCGTTTTTACACCTTTCTCACAAAATTGTACCTCTGTTAAGCCCCAATAAGAAACTCCCAACCATACCATGAGCGAGGGTGGAAAATGACCTCGTTGGACATGCGGAATACGGTTGCTCGCTTCTTCACTACTATGTGCGTACACCTTTTCGTTTTGTTTGTTGTAGCTCACTTCTACGGTAAAAATTTTTTCGTCCGAAAAAATAATTTCCCGATATTTTTTTCCTGCGTACCGCTTTAACAAAGCGCGGCATCTCTTCAGTCTCAGGTCCATTAGACGAGCATTTAAACGATGTCCTGTTTTTCTTCGATATGACCGAAGCCCTAAGTCTTAATTTAACACCCTTTTCACCGTGGTTCTGCTTAACCCCATCTGAAGGGCCAACAGTTTCTGCTTACGTTTGGGATTTCTTTGAATTCGCGCCTTCACAGCTTTTATCACTGCTGGAGTCCTAACAGACCGAGGGCGACCACTTCTTGACCTGTCATCTACACTAGAGTCTTCATTGTATCGTTTGATGGTACGATAAACGAATCTTTTGGTTATATTCAAATTTTTCAGTATGTCAAAAGTTTTAATTGGCGCGTAACCGCAACGATGCAACGCAATAACTGCAACACGGTCTTCTTTAAGCGTCCACTCCATATTTAATAATGAGTAAAATTCTAAAAAGTATACATTTTTATTTTCATGAACAATTCGAAATTCGAATTAAATGAACTTTTTTGTGGCCAGCATTCTAAAAGAAAAGTTTTTACTGTGTGACAATACTTATGACCTGACTAGGTAATTGTTAAGTTTTTGTAAACATTGGCTAAAATATAACGATATCTGTTAAGGGTGTCGGAAAAAAATTAGCCGTCTGGGAGCTTTCAATGAAAACGCTGCCTAAATCTTTTGAGATATGGGTTCGGGGCAGTGGTCCAACTGTAATGTCTAACCAGTTGGACCACGGGTCTTCAGTAGGGGCGGCAGTTGTCCAATCAGTATTTTTAGTTGGACAATGGAACCATTAACTAGAACCGTGGTCCAACTGATTTATTTTAATAATATTTAATTCACTTTATTGTTGACGCGGGGAATGCGTTTACGCGCCGCCATTCCTACTGCAGGGGCAGCAGGAACGGTGTGTGGGTCTCCCGGCCCTGGCGTCCTACCCACTAAACCCCGCAGTGTTCCGACCTTCTTCCTAACCTGGTCATAATGTATGGTGAAATTGTGTATCTAATATTGGTCTCAAAAAAGTCCGCGGAGGTATATTTTTATCCCTTAAGGATAGCATACTATATCCGTCAATAATATTATAAAAAATCAGCTATAATAAAGCGGTATTTGAAGGCTTATTACAGAAATACGTTAATTAAACCTTATCATTTTTTTTCTCTTTACACCTTGCTAATTAAATGAATATCTAAGGAAATATAATACTAATTTTTTACTGCCTCTGTGGCGCGGTGGGAGTGCATCCGTCGTGGGTTCGATTCCCACCCAGGATAAAACTTTGTGTGATGAGTACGATGGTTTAATCTGTGTCTGGGTGTTATTTATCTATAATATGTATGTATTTAGAAATATATAAGTATGTTTATCAGTTATCTAGATCCCATAACACAAGCTAATATTAGCTTACTTTGGGCTAGATGGCGCTGTGTGAAAAGTGTCCCACAATATTTATTTATTTATAATCAAAATAATGCGCAAAATAATTAATTTCGTGTAACTATAATTCAACCGTGCGGGCGGTACTGGAGAGCGGAGAAGTAATCAACTAATTTGGAAAATGTTCATACATTATTGTGAAATTAATAAACGACGGGATTAATTGGGTGCCACGGGGTTCGAAGTATGTCGCAGACGAAGGGCGGACCAGCTAGTGGTCTATATTCTTAAAAAAATATTTGAGGTTAATTACCTTTAAAATTAAAATACTCATATTTTTTAGCAAATAGAGTAGTATTAGACGCATGGTCACCACACGAATGGAAACAGCAAATAAGTTGTTGCAACATGACTAACTGAACTCGATCTTCTTTCAAAGAGTTTTGAGCATACTTTGAGTTGAGCATAAAATTATTGAAGTCTATGCTCATGTGTATTCATGTATTCATTCAGAATACGTGTTCATAACCTGACACTGGAGATTCTTTAACAATTTACAAACATGGAATTTTGACTCTACTTGCTCTGTATAGTCTGTGAGCAAACTAACAAAACGAATAATTTCACCGCTCTGAACGCAATAAAATGTTTCGACAGCTGACGTGAATAGATAGATAGTGCCAAGACGATTCTGACAAGCCAATATTAACGAACCCGCGTCTCAGTACGGATGATAAATCATCATGGTTAATAATTTATTTTTTCTCTAATCCAAGTTCTCTTAGGGGAATGATTAAATTAACTTTATACCCCTCATTATTGTTGTATTTTGATTTTACATGTTGAATAGGTTTGTATTATTAAAAGCAAAAATATTGTTTTTAAATTTTAAATACATTTCAGACATGAATTTGATACGTATATATTCAGATCAAAAGAAAACGGAGATCCAGCTAAGGTCTGGAAGTTTCTTAAAACTCTGGGAGTTGGAAAATCACAACATAGTGCCATTCCAAAGGATTTTAACATTGATTTACTTAATCAACATTTTGCTGCCTCGTCCAGCTTTAATGCGAACATAAAGGCAAGTACTTTAAGTTTTCTGTCATCTTTTCCAATGCCCAATTATTCACCATTTGTATTGAATCAATTTCCGGCTTGTGATGTTAAGAAAAGCATTCTAGGAATCACATTCAATGCAGTTGGAAGTGATTGTATAAGCAGGAACATGATCCTTCCTATTCTGGACCAAATTCTTCCAACAATCTGCCATATCCTTAATTATTATGTACTTAGTAGTACCTTTCCAATAGATTGGAAAGATGCTCAAATCATTCCCCTACCTAAAAATCCCGTGTCTTATTCTGATTTTCGCCATATATCTATTCTCCCTTTCTTGTCTCTTGTTTCTTGAGCGCCTTGTTCACAACCAACTCTGCTCATTTCTTACCAAAAATAAATTACCCTTATCAATCTGGGTTCCGTTCTGGTCATAGCACAACCACAGCTCTGGTGAATATCACAGATGATATTAGATCTAGGATGGAGGGTGGAAAGATGACTGTATTAGCACTACTCGATTTTTCGAATGCTTTCAATACGGTAGATTTTGATGTTCTGCTGGGAATGCTAGGCACGCTTAACATATCTGTGTGGTCGCCGACAACGTATAAGTAAAGAGGACGCTCGCTTGTTTTGGTGTAATACATCGGTCGGTGTACCCCAGGGTGGCGTTTTGTCTCCATTACTATTAGCATTTTTTATAAATTCTATCTCTGATCAACTTCTCTCTCACTATCATCTTTATGCAGACGATCTTCAGATTTACTATCAAGCATCGCTAGATCAATTGACAGAGGCAATAAATTGTGTCATAGGGATCTAGGCCGAATTTCTGATTGGAGTAATCGTTATGGACTTACATTAAATCCAATAAAAGCTCAAATAATAATAATTGGCAGTCCCAGGAGAATCTGTCAAATACAATGGCCGCAGCTGCCTCAATTTATGTTAGATGGTACACCGATACTAATTAGCAGGACAGTTAAGAATCTTGGTATTCTTCTGGACGCTAAATGGTCCTGGGGGCCACAGTTGCATGAAAGTGAGGTAAGTCGGAAATTATTTGCTTAAGCAGGGTCATTGAGACGATTGCGTAATTTTCTTCCTACTGCCACCAAAATTGCACTTGCAAATTCTATCCTGCTTCCTATCCTGGACTATGCTGATGCCAGCTACTTAGATCTCACAGAAAACCAGTACAATAAACTTGAGCGTCTCCAGAATTTTTTCATACGGTTCATCGGTTTGCGAAAATATGACCATGTTTCCGAATTTCGTCAACAACTCAAGTGGTTACCAATACGACTTCACCGGGATGCTCATATCCTTTCATTGCTGTATAATGTGATGTTTAACCCTTCGGCACCTTTTTATCTTAAGAAACGATTCGAGTTCCTCCATGACTCGCATTCGAAGTGCTTGAGACCATCAGGAAATTTGACGCTAAAAGTGCCCATGCATTCAACATAGTTCTTTGATGATTCCTTCACTGTGCAGGCAATACGCCTATGGAATGCATTGCCGGTAGAAATTAGACGTGCTCAAACGCTGTCCGGTTTTAAATGTAAGGTAAAAGATCATTACCTTAAAATGAACAATTAATTTATTAGCTATCCGTTATGTCTTTAGTACATAGGTACTCGCTTTTCATTAATATTTTTATTGTATTTGTAAGTACTTATATGTATTGTATGTATGAATATTTGTGTATGCATGTATATGTGTGTAATAGATTTATATATTTATGTATATTTATTTACTTTAGCAGTAAGCATTATTTTGTCACTACCACCATGCCTAGTACGCCATAAACTACCATTTAAGATAATTTCTAATACCCAAATTCTTCCTATGGTTGTCTGGAAGAGATCGCTATAAGCGATAAGACCGCCCATTGTACATAGATTTAATTTAGTAGTAAATTTCCTATAAGACTTGATATGGTGTACAATAAAGTGTTTTTCTATTCTATTCTATGATGTCTTTGTACATTATGAACACCGAAATATATTCATTAGAAAAAATTTTTATCACTCAAGTCTCAAAAATAGAGGTAATAAAAAGTTGACTTAACAAAAAAGCTGTTCAAGGATTTGGTCTTTTATAATTTGAACGGTTATGTTTTTTTTTTTTCAAATATATCAAAGATTCTCTTTGTCCACAGGTTTCCCCTTCGTCGTCAGCAGCGACTGGAGTACCACTGACCTTCCTGCGCCGGTCGATGCAGCTGAGCTAGTCCGAGACGCACCTCTATACCCTGTACTAAAAGACGAACACACCTCACCTGATAACAATATTTATACTGATGTAGCACCTGATATAATTAATGCTGACGTTCCATCCGACACTGAATCCACCCCGAATGTCAATAGTGATCCCAACGAAATACATGATAATGATAGAAACGTAGTCCCCGAAATCGATATCATACCCGACGCAGCAGAGACTGAACATGCAACGAATGTACAAAGCAATGAAGATAGTAGAGTTAAGAGAAATACAGGACAAGAGTGGGATCGTGCACGTAGTATCGTAAGTGGATTTGAAATATACTAAATGTATTTAAGTATATTAACTTCTTTCCTGCCTATTACTCTTATTTATAATAATAATAATAAAACCCTCGAGGACAGTCGTTATCTTTTATAGGATTAACGCAACCCTATGAGGGTATAGTAGATTCGCTTTTTGAGTTATCCACTTTCTGATATCAACAAAAAAATGTATCAGTAAGTTATTGAAAAGATCACATCCGCAGGGCAGCTAGTGGCGAGCTGAATGTGCGTGGCTACACATCGGTCCCGATTCCTCAGAGTTTTGTTGCCCTTCTGCACCGGTTAGGATTTAATGGCCTAACTGGAGAGCAGTGAGAATGCTACTCCCGGGAGTGCAGCAAATATCAACTCTGGTTTGCCTTAATTGGCCGGTCAGAGGGAGGGAGCCAGAGCTATATGCTCGGGGGTGGAAGTGTCATTTTCAAGGGCATAACTACGGGGAAGCCCGCTCCGGGCTTGGCCCGCGAAGGTGTAACCGGCGCCGCACCGCTCGACACCCCAAGCCGCTCACACCGGTGTTGCCCTCTGTCGCCTTACAGGCTTATCATGCCTACGGTGATTGTATAGGGGGCCCATCTAGTGAGTTGGCAAGTCACCGTCTGCCAGTATTTTGATTATAATATATTAAAATGGCAGACGCCGTCTTCATCCATAGTTCTAATCACTCAGTTCATTTAACCTCCAATTCAATAACCCAATAGTAGTTAGCATATTGTACAATAGTTTAACTCCCATTGGAGATGGTCCATTACCGTTCTTCTACATAAGGCGGACGTGGATTGTCTGCAGTGGGAGTCCCATTCCCTGTTACATTAAAATTCTCAAAAGGCCTCTGCGTGTTGGACCTCTATGTCCCCAAGTAAGCCTCCCAAAAGACCGGGTATAATCGTTAGAAAAAAAAAAGAAGATACCCGTGAAGATGAAACAAATAATAATAAAAAAAAAAATAATAATAATAAAAATTGTGTCACACCTTCTTTACATGGATGACTTGAAATTATTTGCCTCCACCGAATCCCACTTGACTGAGTTACTAAAGATCACTGAAACTTTTCGTAGCTCTATCAAAATGGAGTTTGGTGTACATATAAATGTGCTATAACAGCACAGCATCAGCATGTTAAGAAGGGGCGGATTGTGAAATCTGAAGGAGTACACTTTCAGATTTTACAAAACTTAGATCCCTTTCCGCGACTGAAACCTATAATATGTGAGTATGTCGCAGGCATTGGGTATTATTGAGACTGACATGAAACGAACGTTGAGGGAGCGTTTCCTGGGCCGCCTGAAAAAGGTACTTAAAAGTCTTTTATCAGGCGGAAACAGGGTGCGCGCTATCAACGGGTGGGCCATGCCAGTCTTAGTATACTCCTTCAGCATACTTAGATGGACTCAAAATGAATTAGATTCCCTGGATAGGAAAGTTCGTTCGCTATTGACAGCATATCGAATGCATCACCCGCGTTCGTCCATAATGAGGTTGTATGTCCCACGGAAATATGGAGGCGCGGCTTTTTAAATGCCAAAACTTTGCATAACCGTGAGATATGCAGCCTAAGAGAATATTTTCTTCTTACTGACGTGGGGATGCATAGGGATATGGTGGCAATAGATAATGGACTGACCCCACTCGCTCTTGCCAAAGAGAACTGGCGCAAACCACTAATACTAAGAACGGACGATCGCAAGGAGATATGGCAGAGTAAAGAACTGCATGGACGGTTTTATCGGGCTTTATATAAGCCTGATGTAGATTTATTAGCTTCTGTCTCCTGGCTACGGTTCGGTGATTTATTTGGCGAAACCAAGGGTTTTGTCTGTACACTGATGAAGTTGTTATGACGAATAACTATCGGAAGTATATTCTGAGAGATGGTACGGTTGACATATGTCGGGCATGCCATCTACCTAGTGAATCTCTTAGAAATATAATATCTGGTTGTTCTCGTCTTGCCAACGGCGAGTATTTGCATAGGCACAACCAAGTAGCCAGGATGGACACATCAGCAACTTGCACTGAAATATAACCTTGTCGACTCAGAGGTACCGTATTATAGGTATGAGCCCGACCCAGTTCTAGAAAATGGTCGTGTCACGTTGTACTGGGACCGATCTATTACCACTGACAGGACTATTGTAGCCAATAGGCCTGATACAGTGATAATAGTTCGGTCAGAACGCCTCGCATTAATCGTTGATATAACCATACCACATGACGAGAATCTCGTAAAAGCTGAAAAAAAAATAACTAAACTAACTATCTTCACGCTGTATCCCTGACGGGGTAGTCAGAGAGGACAGATCGCCAGGCTTCGCGATCCATGCATACTTCTTTCGCTTCGTCGAGATTCATCAATCGCTTCATACACGCACGTCTGGGTATCCGAGTACTTTTGACCTTTCCGTTTTTGAGCAATCTGCTCACGTGGTCTTCATATGTAAGTCTCGGCCTTCCCTGACTCCTTCTACCCTCTACTTTTGAACAATATATATTCTTCGTTAATCGTTCCTCACTCATTCGTTGGACGTGTCCAAACCAACGGAGCACGCCCTTTTCCAGCTTAACGCTGACACTTTCATTCAAACCTGCCATATTGCGTATCACTTCGTTGCGTATTCGGTCGGCCAAGGTAACGCCGCACAATTTTCGAAGTGATCGCATCTCCACAGCATTCAATTTACTTTCATGTATCTGCTGACATACCCAGGTTTCACTACCGTAAAGCAAAGTTGGCACTAGCACTGCGTTATGAATCGCCATTCGTGCTTCTTTTACGATGCTTTGTCGCTTTACTAACTGGGACAAAGCACCGTTAACTTTGTTTCCGGCAGCTACTCGCCGTTCTACATCCGAATCACATCTTCCATCCGCGCTAAACATACTTCCTAAATACACAATTTCATTCACTTGCTCTAGACGTTCCTGGTTTACCCTAATCTCGCATTTAGTTCTTACGTCACCTCTTTCAAATACTAGAACCTTAGTTTTACTTGCATTCATGCGGAGACCCTTACTTTCACACCCCTCTTTCATATTAGTGACTAATGCCTGTAGGTCGGCTTCTGATGAGGCCATGAGCACCGCATCATCAGCGTACAGCAGACAGTTTACTGTAAAGTCACCCAAATTCACACCCATATTAAAATCTTTCAACTTTTGCAGGCAACTGTCCAGATACACTATGAACAGCCAGGCGGACATGACACATCCCTGTTTGACGCCTGTACAGACATCAAAAAGAGGTGACACATCCCCCACTAAATAAAGAAAAAAAAATAAAAAAGATAAAAAAAAAAAAAAACCAAAAAGATAACCAAATAAAGTATTTGGACCTTGCTCACGAGATTGTCGAAATGTGGGATGTGGATTCAGCGATTATTGTTCCGATAGTTGTCAAGAGCCTCGACCAACATCTTAAGAGGCTCGCGTTAGTCAGTTGGGTCAAGGGCTTGATGCAAAAGGCGGTTCTTCTGGGTACGGCACGTATTGTGCGGAAATTCCTGTCTCTGCAGCCCTGACCACCGGTAGCTTGGTCCCTGTACCCGATACCGCTACCAGTGGGATACTATTTTTTATATTTTTAAATAGATTTGTTTTATATAATGTATTTAAAAATGTAATTTATATGTGTATTTATTTAATAAAGGAATTAATAATAATACTCTTTATTGTTCACCATAAATGAAACAAATAACAGATTTTTTACATTCATAAATGTAGTACAATGGGCGGCCTTATCGCAAACTATTTATATTTCGATTAATTTCGATATGGGTTCTAGAACATTTAATTTTTTTCTAAAACTTTTGCGAGTTGAGCTTAGTGTTATATATATATCTTGACTTAGTTAGTGCTATAAATTCTGGTGCACTCAAAAAGTTATGTGAGGAATTATTCCAAAAGAATGGCCTTTTCTATTGACTCTAATGGCTAACGATATCACACTACGTTTTATAATGGCCCAATGTATCTAGAGTTACTTTTATTAAAATTGATTTCGCGCTCAGAAATATAGATAAGTAGTTTGATTTCGCACATTTACTGAAGCTTGTATTGTCTTTATCTTCTTCTTCATCTCATTGAATTTTATATGCTGCCAGGAGCAGCAGTCGTTTGGCTTTTCGTTTACGGCATTCTTGGGAGCGACAGCCGTCTGACATCCGAACTTCATAAAGGCGCCTATATCGTTGCCTTGTCGATTGATCAGGAGGTGTACCGCTAGGTCGCTTGACTCTCGGTAGTCTTGGTGGGGTCTCCTTACACCCTTATAGAAGCTTATATTGTATTTCTGGTTATGTAGCCTACTGGCGGCAGCACCGAGCGTCGTGTGAAGACTGGTGATACTATTCTGAACATTCGTGGTGCTGTACGTGACGCGATTGGCGACGCCGGAGCAGCGCCCGGGCCTCGCGCCTCCTCCAGACTTGATACGTTTGTGATCAGGCCCGCGCAGGCCCAGCACGCGCCCAGGAACCCGCCCCGGCAAGAGCCGAGGCACCAACATACACAACCACAGGTTTGAACTAACCAACTTGCTTTTTACTGTGATTCAATTAATACACCTGTCTGTGATGGTCTGTCGTTATAATACAATGTAATTTTGGTCGGATATGCATATGACCAGTTCCAGTGTTGGCTGGAATGGTTTTTGTGATTGATGTTATTTGTAATACGTTATGTAGAATAAAGATGGAAGTTTTTACTGTATTGCACTATATACATTTCTAAATAATTTACAGTGATTAATTCCAACAAATACCAAAAAACTGTCATTTTTAAAACAACAGACACACCTAGAACAGGATACTCGGATAACGATTTGTGTTCAGAATAATATAAAAGCAGGGCTAGCCCGTGAATCTATTTTAATTGCAAATTCTATATTGTAATTCTGAAGAGTATTCATTCAGAGAGGATGCCGGAAACTTACACAAAAAACTCTTTTTAAACCAGATGCATCTGAATATTCATTGTGATGCCGCATCGACCAGGCACCGCCAGCATCCGCTCATCTTGTTTATTTTACTCTCGTCCTCTTCATTAAGTCCCGAATAAATTCAGCTAGTTAGGCTTTTGCTATTTTTCTTACAAATTATCGCGTGGACCTTGTTAAGCCTTATAACGTGATTGCTGAAATCTCGACACAAATACTCCGAAACCCTCCTCATTTACATCTGTATTAGCACTTTATAAGAAGTATTTTTGGTGAACTATTTTTATTTTGCTGCATCAATACAAATGACAAATGAGTGCGTATCACACTATAATAGTCTACCCAGTTCTGAAAATTAATTCATTTCTTTAAAAATATGCCATCGAATCATTGCTCGCACTTTTTACAAATTTATAATATTCTTTATTTTGTAGGTGGAAAAATTAGAACGAGAATTATTAGTAGAACCGCACTCAGTGGCGCGTATTCCATGTGAGCTCAGCAACGCTAGTGACATCCGCTGGTACAAGGATGGAGAAGTGATGTCTTTGCCTTCAACGGCACCGAACGCAGCTGCATCAGCTGGTGGCGAAGGCGTCTGGAGGGACAATGGAGTGTTGGTGGTGGGTCGGGCGACGAGGGGTGATGCAGCGACCTGGCGCTGTACTCATACCGATGAAAAAGGAAATACAATATCGGGCAAGCCGACACGCCTGCTAATTTACGGTGAGTGAGATAGAGCCGTATCCACGCCATGTAGTTAGATAATAAAGTCATAGAATTCCAACTACTAGGTCTCAAAGTACTCGTAAATCTTTCCCGTATCTACAATTCTCACCAATGTGATCAGATACTGAAGTAAATCAGTTAAGCGCAATGTTTTGTAAATGTATTGATGAATAATGCTAACTGCTGTAACACAGTGCTGTGTGCTGGATGCTAAAAGTATTTAGTCTGCGGGTGTCTCTAAAAGACGATGTCAAGTTTTAGAGAAAACTAGAAACAAAACCCGGTATCAACCCGTCTGGCCAGTGTGACACGTGATGCCGAGTAGGTACCTCATAGCACACATAACACACACCAACAAAAATTGCAAGAAGCTTAGGTCCAGTAGTGGACTGATTTAATCAAAAAATCTTAATTTGGCAGGCTTACAACTGCACAACTCTAGGGGCATTATATTAATAGCTACTAAAACTTTGGGTTAAAAAAAGTAATTTTCTAACCAGTAGTATTACTGCATTTCTCTAAGTGCGAGTTTTATATGCCTTAAGAGATTCTATTTCGTGCTTCAAGTGACCGACAGCTATACCATACCTCCTATTACGAAGACTCGAATGTTGTGTAAGTGACGATGAAATTAGAACGAACGAACAAGCGCGAATAGATATGATGTGTGTGTATGCGTGTGTGTGTGTGTGCCCTTCCTAGGTATCTGTAGAGTCCTCGCTTTCCAAAACTTTATTGTCCGCTTTCTTCCACTCCTTTCCTTTGCCATAGGAATGAGAAATCGAATATTAGATATTTAAAATATTAAATTTTGGTTTAGAAACGGTTCGCTCCGTATACCTGGCGGTGGATGGACGTCGCCTGGACGCGGGCAATACCTGGATCCCCGTCAGGGACAAGACCGAACTGGAAGTACGTTGTGTTGCAGAAGGTAACCAGAACTAAGTTTGTGTTGTTGGTTGGTGGTTCGCCAGGCCTGTCCTAATAAATACATACATTATTGTGAATACAGGTGGCGTGCCCCCTCCTGAACTGACTTGGCGATTGCTGGCGTTGGAACCTGCGCTCGATCACCGGCCGTACCTCAGGATACATCACACTAATTATTCTATAGGTAAGGCTGTTTACAATACCACTAGGTGTTCCAAATATGAAATTATGATACAACGAGGTGAAAATTAGTGTTCTTTATTTTGACGGCCTTACAAACTGCTGTTGATTACTATCCTTAATTGAGTACAGATTATAGTTGATACAAAACTATACTAATCATTTACAGAAACTCTTTACGTTTACTAAGAGTGCTTATAATTACTGTGTAATGTTAATTGAATTTGTAGAACTAAGTAATTTTCAGACCTAACGATCCACATTGGAATAATGACTATACAGTAAAATGGAATAGGACCCAAATGTTCTCAATTGAAATATATGTTAAAATTTTCCTGCTGATTGACACACCAGTAGCGATCGATATTCATAGAACTCGAATATCGATGACATCACTGAGATTTGTGAATTGAGCTACAGAACCACAGAAAAAGTATCCTTATCAGACACTCGTTTTAATGTTATGTGTATTCACAGCGGATAATAGCTTGATAAAAGTGCTGGTGTTTATTATTCCCAAACACTAATGCGACTGTGTACATAAATATGCTGCGATATTTACTACAACGTAGTCGGTCTGTATACAACTAACATGTAGAAAGTTGAAGTTGCTTTTCATTGTTAACGCTCAAGGGATATGGCGCAATGTACAGTTTCCAAGATGTACGAAGTAATCAGTATGTAGTCTTCTACAAAAGTCGCAGAGCGCTGGAGACGAAGCTGAAATACTGCTTTGACATTCAAGTCGAGAGACCGTATCTTATGTTGATGTTTGATGCAGTAATTTATTTATATTTAAAGAAAAGTGTTGTAACCTAGTGTATATAACTACTTTAGGGCGCGTGCGGTGCGTTTAGGGCTTTCTTAATCCTAATACAAACAAAATAATATCTGAATCAGTTGAAATCACAACTGATTTGGTTCAGTGCCTATGTGGCATATATCACTGTGTTGATCACGTGTGACTCCCTGGTATTTAAAGAAGACGAGGAAATGATATATACCTACGCAATAGTAAAAAGAAATGCACTAATATAAATTTGTATTGAACGGGATTTCTCGCGGCACTATATTACAACTAAAAGGTTAGTATACCTTTTTATTCTTCGAAGTTTCGACAGGGTGGAACCTGTCGTAGTCCCGAGGTGACTGATACACGTAGGCTGGAGCGACTGCTATGCACCTAGGTTTTTGATGTACCCTTGGAATTGTTAACTTTTGGAAACACACGGAACATTACATTGACCGTTCACTGATTTGTCGCTAGACATTAAAGTTATTAATTATTGGATTCCACGATGTTGAGTGCTTATATCCATCTTCCCGGTTGAAAGTCCTGTGCTTTTTTATTTCAACTGCTTCCCGAACCATCCTTGGGTAGTAGTGTCGGTCAGTTGACAGCTTATGAAGCTCGATCCAATGATTGGGCTCCTCATTGAGTAAATGCTCGTCAATCGTGGATTTATTTATTCGCAGGTTTTTAACTGCAGCTATGTGCTCCCTGACTCTTTCGGCAATGGTTCTTTTTGTCTGGCCGATGTATGAGCTTCCACAACTACAGTACATTTTATAAACTCTTCGTATCTGAAATGGAACTAGGAGTCCGTATCACTTTTGCTACTGTGGTGGCTGGAACATATACTGTCTTAATGGAGAATTTGTTTAACACGGCTCCAATTTTATCCGTCGCCCCACTTATGTACGGTAAACGCTGGATGTCCATCTACTCCCTGTGGCCTTACTTGGGTCTCTATACTGCCCCTTTTTTGGCTTATTGACCCTATAGCTATTCCTTTCCAGAACTGTTTTTAATGTAATATTGTGCCGCGCGAAATCCCATTCTATACAAAAGTATGTGTTCTTTCCTGTAGCTATTGGGTCCTCCTGGATTGAAGGCAAAGATTCCTCTCTGGTATTCTGGAAGAGCTGCATCCAGTATTAGATTTGTCGCATTAGAGATGCGCTCTTGGTAGTAGCGCCAGCGGAGTAGGATACGGGGTGTGGCTGGAGACATCGCCGAAGCTTATTTGAAAGTTTGGTGTATAGCGTGCTAAGTTTACGTTCGGCTGTAGATGAAAGCCACAATACGCAGCCTGTCAGTTCCATGCCATTCGTCTCAGTTATTAGTGAATCGTGGGAGTAATGTGCCGCTATCGGTACCGAGTAAGGCTCTCCAGTGGGGAGCGAGTGACACTGATTTCGCGCTAAGGTGTGTTGTGAAAGTGTAAGTGTGCGTGTGTGGTGTGTCAGAGGCACAGACATAGGTATAAGACAGTAAGCAAACCCAACGTTATTGAAAAATAGCGTAGCCTATTACACACACATAGACAGGTAGCATATCTTAGTTATTTCTGGTGATTTCTTGGTAATGAAACTTCATCACTTTATGAATCCCTTTTGAATATTTTGTGTCTACTTTTGTAGCATTTTACAATAATTTTATGCAATGTTTTCACTTCGACACATAATTCTTTGATTTAAAGATGACGGCGGCGGTCGTTATTACAAGCTTGTAGCTTACTTGTAATAGAAAAAATTGGCTACGGGCTGTTCGCTGTCAATGTGTGAGTTAGCTACACACAGGAATAACAAAGATAACTTAATACAAAAATGGCAACAGTGAAAAGGATGAAGTATTGTGTACTTACTTTTGTCCGTGTGTGGTCAGAGGGCGTGTCGGTGTCGCACGCGGTGGTGGTGGCGGCGCGCGAGCTGCACAACGCCACGCTCGCGTGCGACGCGCGCCAGCGCAGCCCCGCGCCGCCCACTCCCGCCCTCACCGCCAAGCTGGAGATACACGTCACCTGTGAGTACTGTCATCTGGGGGCCGAGTCTACTATTGACAAGCCGTAGAATAGAACCAGAATCGTTGTTTTTACCTGTCAAAATGTTTGTAGACTATCAAAAATGTCACTGACTAGCGGCCACTGGCGCGGTACGTGTTAGTAGAATTCTATCGTCCCACCGATAGAAGTCTATTGGAGTACGATTGTAATAGTAAACTACGAAAAACTGTCGAAATTGTACCTGTGGCTTTTTATTGAGCGACGATTTCGATTCTATCTCAACACGATTGAAATAGCAGACTCGGCCCCTGTTCATTGATACCACTTGATTCAACTTGCTACATACTGTACGGTTCCACTTGTTTTAAAATTGATTAAATACGAGTATATGCTTACCTTTAAATATGCCGTAAAGCGAAACCAGTCAGGAGTAAAAAGTAAATTAGGGAAACAATACGAGTACATATGTTTTTATACTGTGAGCTTTGGTGTTTTATTTATTTTTAATATGACAATAAACAGTCATTTAATATGACAATAAACAGTCATTTAATATGACAATAAACAGTCATTTAATATGACAATAAACAGTCATTTAATATGACAATAAACAGTCATTTATAACTAAATTTATTAACATTACTTTAGATTCGATAGAAAATGACGTCTAACGCTGTTCATAGGTTAAGACAAGGCGAGGCATTCAAGCAAGCCTGTCTGCCTGCAAGACATGTCAAACTATACTTTAGACGGTTATGCAGTGGTAGAAAATGCCCTGCTGAGATCTCAGGTTTAAATCCCGGGTTGGACCAATTATTTATGTGATCCACAAATAGTTGTTTCGGATTTTAAATGCTTTCAATGTATTTAAAAATACATAAATGTATTTAAAAATACATAAATGTATTTAAAAATACATAAATGTATTTAAAAATACATAAATGCATTGAAACATATATCTCTCTCTTTTTGTATAGATTCCACATTATTTGCGAGAGACAGAGGAGAATTTAGCTTAGTTTAGAGTTGACGGTTTATACAAAGTTTTCATTGGTATATGATGAAGAATTTGAAATTTCGTAAAATTAAAACAGGTTTAAGGTATTCAAATAAAGTAAATCCTATTGTGTTACGATGAAGTACAGCGTATATATTTACTGATGTATATGTCTGTATGTATAAAAATAGTCCCCATGTAGAGCTATAGCTAAAGTATCGTTGGTTTCAACAAAAACGGTAATTTTGCGTGTTTCCGCTTGATTTAGATTTGTTAGCACTTTGTAGCAGTCATGTTATACATATTGAGATATTATTTTATTTTAAATTTGTATTCCATTCCATTACATACAATAGAATAGATGTCTATAGTTACTATTATTTAATTAAAACACAATAAACTTAACATCATTCTTCAGTCAAAATTTATTTTGCTGTTTCTAATTCGTCGCTCTAAATGACTCGAATTTATTGAAACGAAAATTTCTTGAATATTAAATGGATAACAAGAGTTTCAGACTAACTTTAAACAAACTTTTGAGTTAGTTGGACCAGAATTCGGTGATTCATTCATTTTATTTATACTAAGGCTATAACTACGTACGGGACCCTTTGTTCTGGTCACTGCATGACCTGATCACATTTTTATTATTGAGTGGTTATTTATAAGATGGTCTTGTGAGCAGATGATGAAAGAGGCCATCTTTTCTGAAGAACGGTTATAGTCTTCATGCAATTACATAGAACAAAAGTTAATAATTATGTATATTGCGTGTATGAAACGATTAATGATTTTGCGAGAAGCGAAAGAAGTATGCATGGATCGCAAAGCGTGGAAGATACAGTGGAATGATAGTTATTTTAAGAGATATGTTCGGCGGCGATACTACACGTATATCTATAACGCAAAAATTCTCGAAAATATATGTTCACTAGCGCAACTAAACTATCAAATTGTCTTGGTTATCGGTATACACCAAATCCAATTTGCAGCATGTTCCGCACGAAATAACTGGGAACTACCTGTGGCCTTTGTGACACAACTATAAATGTTACATTTACAATTTCATTGTTTGTGAACTAATACGTGCGTAAGTGTATAATATTTTGAACCAACCCCGAACAAACAAACATGTTTAAAAAACTACAGTTTCAGACTCAGAATTTGAATCTTGCAACTACCTTAATTTGAAATAAAAAGTCATTTGGTAATATGTAATATCGCAGGTTAAGCTAAAAGTATAGAAACAGATGGACACACGTACTATCTCTCAAATGCCAGCTAGTGAGGGTCTTTCGACGGTTTTCTAGTTCTGGTAACCTTGAGGGAAATGATGGAAGTTATCCCTAAGAATCTTTGCAGACCATGGTTACCACAGTACACTAGAGATCTGAAGATCAGAAAGATTGGTTCTAAATTCACAAAGGCGCGTAGACTATCACTATATCTTCAATGAGTTCAATCGTAGCCAACGTCCTAACACTTCCACTAACGAACTATTGTTATTATTGTTAGAACGTATACAGCATTAAGACAAAAGACAAAGTTACACAATATTACATCAAAATCTTACCACCATCCATAAAATATATTGTTTGCCAATTCCTTATGAGTACGTAAGTACGTATCCAATAACGTTCAGTTCGATAGTTGGCGGAAATTCGGAGGCCTTGTGTGTGTTAGCGATTATGAAAGTTGGTGCTACACAAATGTTAGCGCGTGTGATGACTCCCGGGGGATTGAATCCACCGCCTCCCTTCTCTGCCACAAGATACATTCTTGAATGCGAATTATTGTGAGGGTTATAATAACAATAACATTAGTAGGCTCGACAAAGTTTGGCCTATCTGTGTAGCGATGTAGGCATCGTATAACAAACTTAGATAACGAACTACTATAATTTTTAAATTTGTTACAAAATAATTGTCAGTTGTTTCACAGTTCTTAAGTGAACACTCACTAAGAGCATATCGGTCCAAAGTCCAGCAAACACGCCTCTTGCGCTAATAACACTAATAAAGATAACACTAATAAAGTCGGTAAATTACGTAGTGCCAAAGAATTATTTTATAATTCATTGAGGATGATCCAAATCTATAATACTTTTAATGTTGTGGCACAGGTTCACCTCGTATTTCACAAATGTTCATATAGATTTGTTTGGTTATAGATCCTCCATCGTTTGTGATATCGCGCTGGCCCGGGTTCGGAGTCTCGTTGTCGGCGGGCGGCGCCGCGGCGCTGCGCTGCGACGTGGACGCGAACCCGCCGGCCCGAGCCTGGTGGCTCCGCGATGACGCTAATCCGACCAGGTTAGTGGCCTTCGTTTCTTTCAAAGTGTCCAGGTAAAAAAAAATCTATCGAAGTATGTTAAGAATCGAGGTAAATGCTAGTTTTGTGGTGTTGGGTGTTTCATAATTAGCTAACAGGTAGGTAGTTTAAGTAGAAGTATTATATGAATATCAATTATATTGGTCATCGTAATCTGTTTAACAAAATTCAATTGATTGATCTATCAATACACAGCTCAAACGTATTAAGCAGATTTGACAGTAGCCAAATCTGCCCAATCCGTTTGAGATATGTCACAGGCTAAACTGCAGGTCATTAGCTAGTTCATAAATAAATTATTTCGGTTTATTGCAACGGAAAAGACTGACAAAGCATATTTCACAGATATAAGCATTTGCGGTAGGATAGATAGTAGGTAACACCTTGCTTGACTCCCAGTAACTTGTAATATTCCACTTCACAACTTGTCATTAAGTTTAAATGTGTTGTAAAGAGGGTTTCTTCATCCTTGAGTAACGTCCTACAATCGATTTCTGCGATATAACTCCTGATTATTCGAGTTTATCTAAAAGAATCAGGCATTACATCGCGACGTTTGCCATGTAACATCGTTTGCATGGAACAGTTCCCCGGCGCCGCTGGAGGCCGGCGACGAGGCGGCCCGCGGCTCGGCCACGCTGCGCTGGGACGCGCTGCGCGGCTCGCACGCGGGCTGGTACCGCTGCCGAGCCACGTGGCTGGACACGGAGTACTCCTCCATTGGATATTACCTCAACGTTATTTGTATGTCCCGTTATTTAATTTTGAACATCTTTTTCTGATACTAATTTTTAAATGATGTAATTTTCATCATTGTGATACTAAACTTATAAGAATATATTTCAGCAGCGCCAGAAGAGATTACAGAGACGGTAACAGAAGCGGAGCCGGAGCCAGAAGAGCCCGATCACCAAAAGGTCGAAGTACCTTTAGGAGGAAATGTGCAGCTGCATTGTCCAAAAGGTAAGTTTCAACATCATATAACATCATATTGTAAACTTTGTTTTTACAGAATTAAATAAAGAATTTGTAGAATTTTGGTACTAATATATCTTACGCGTTATCCCGCTGATCTAAATTGGCAAAGAGTACACGTTGATCAGATAAAGAACTTTGAGCTAGGTATTACGTGACTAGATTTTTAAAAACAATGTGCAGCGAGCTCAACAAATAATGAGCGTTGTTCAGAAAATTTGCGTTTCATCGATGTTTTGATTCAAGATTTTTATTTTTATTAGAGAATTTATATTTAAGTTGATCATATTTTAATATTTATTGGTAATTCCTATGACTTTACATGTGCCCATGTTTATTTATGATTACTTGCAATCAGGCGTAAGAGACTTGGTTGTTTGTTGACAGAGACTGAGGTGACTATTGACTTTATTTCTGTTAAAAATAATACACGATTATATAAATATTATTTATATTTTAATATTCTTCGAAAGGGACAGTCGGTTGCTGGTGGCGCCGCGTAGTGGGAAACACCAGCGATACGTGGGCACCGGCTGGTTCTCATCATGCACACGGAGTATTAGGTAGGAGAGTTATGGTATCATTCCAAGTATAAATTGTTAAGTTTATTTATTTATCTATCACGCCTTATCCCCGAAGGGGTGGCAGAGGCATATTATATGCCCACTTTTCACCGTGTGGATTCCTGTCCCACGTAATAGGTGGTGAGCCCATTGCCGTGTTGAAATAGACAGACGCAGGTTGTGGCTACCTGCTGTTGAAATTTTTTAAGCCGCCTATAAGGCTTTCAACCAGGCTTAACGACTGCCATTTTACTGGCAACCGGGACCAACGGCTTAACGTGCCTTCCGAAGCACGGAAACGCTCGCAAATGTAAATGCCACAAAGTGGTCACCCATCCGGCGACCAGCCATAGTGAAAGTTGCGTACCTCAGTGATCGTTTACCGAACACTGAGACCGCGGGGCCACGAGCGCTTCGCTTGTTAAGTTATTTTAAGAAAATTCATGTCATTATTTGCTGGTTTCCAATATGAATTTCTTATTAGGTAGAATTTACTTATTATTTTAAACCTAGGCAATGCTTTTTATGTTGTTCATATTTTATGATTATATTAAACTAAAGCTACTAGGTACACAACACAGCGGATCCACTTAAACTTCTTTATACATAATTTTGTAAAACGTCAGATCTTTTTGTAATGTAAAATCACTAGTGAAATTCCTTTTGAGTCTGAGTACCACAGGGGAGTATCTTAGGACCCACTTTCTGTAACCACAAGGTTCTAGAAGGAATTTGGAACGTAACGTAATAAGTAATTTATTGTGAAAGCTTAGCTAAATAAAATAGCTACAGTGTTTTTGCGTTGTTATCTAGAGTAGTCAGTGAAGTTACGATAAATAAATGAACGAAAGAGATGAAGTAACAACGTTTGGTATCAGGTATAAAAGATGCGCTGTACCAGGAGGGCGGTGAATACCGATGTGTAGGCGCTCGCGGGCCGGACCTTATGCGTCTCCGCGAACTGAAGCGTGTCACACTCAAAGTTACCGGTAAGTAGAGGAGATATACAACAGCTGGCATATATATTAACACAATAAAATAAATCATTAGTTATCAGAACACGTGTTACATGTGTTGAAACAACAACACATTCTATTGAAGTTTGACAGCAATGCATAAACAGTATAGTTATTATGTTATCGACAACCAACACGATACATATTCGAAGATGGTAACCTAGTAATATTTATGCACTTCCATGATACGTACGACAGTCAGCTATAATTAAAAAAAAACATTTATACAATTTCACTTTCTCTGTCTTTCACGGCTTCCGTAACGTTTTACATATTATTTTAGCAAATGAATTAAATGTTGAAAATTATATTGAATCGATTGTAAAAGTACAGTAATCACATCCTCTATGTGCCAGTTATGTGTAGTTGGATTTTATAACAACACAATCGCATCGGAGTTTCCGCTGATATATAAATACACTCCCGGACACCTAAATCGAGCCACCTTGATTTTTTTGGTTTGCAGTACTGTAACTTATAAAAGATATATGTAGAAGGAAAATGTTTTGATGCAGTTTTGAAGCTGGTATACTCATCATTCATTTATCCGTCATTACCGTAAAGCATTATCTTGGACTCATCTGTGAAGAGTACCTGGCTCCATTGAAGTCGAGTCCAATTTAGATGTTCGCGCGCAAACTCTAGACGGGCTATTCGGTGTGCTCGTGTCAATTTGGGTCCATTGGCTGGCTTATGGGGCTTTAAACCACGTTCATTGAGTCGCCTTCTAACGGTCCGAGCACTTACAGCCACTCCGCGAAAGTCCCTGAGCTGTTCTTGTATCTGAACAGAGTTAAGGCGTCGATTTCGTAAGCTAGTAATGACAATGTATTAATCTTGTCTCGCCGTTGTCACTCGGTAACGAGGTCCTCCTGTTCGCCGAACGAAGCCGCCAGTCTCCAGGTATCGGTGGTACACTCTTTGAACAGCGGAACGACTTATGTGAAGTTGTGAACTCACATCTCGCTGACTTAGCCCAGATTAAAGAAGTGCTACAGCTTGCGCGGCTACTTCAGGTGAAGTGTCCATAATTTTATAGCCAAAAACGGTTCAAATTATAGAAAAATAACTAAACTAAACTTTGGTTAACAACAATTGCGAAAATTCAAACCAAATCGACATTAAATTGCTTCAAAAGCAACTTTCAACAGTTATTATTTTTTTCAAATCAGTGACCAAGCTCGTCTTTTGTTCTTTATTTTAAATTCTTAAATTCAAATTTGGAATAATACATACGGGAAAGACGATGAAATATGCCAGCATTAAAAATGCATTATTTTTTTTTTGTTATTTTGTAATTTTTTTGTGTATTGGGCTTTTAGGCCCGGGAATGTAAGGTGGCTCGATTCAAGAGTCCGGGAGTATATATAGCAAACTGAAGTGGGATTGAACGCAGAAGCACGTGAGTAAATAAACGGAGCAGAGAATAAGCTTCTTAAAAACGTGCAGAATTGCTACCTATTTTGGTAGGGTTGTCACAATAGGTCATGAAAAATTAAACGCAGCATTTGTTAAATAGTTTTATTATTCAGTATGACAGAAACTTTACAAATTACTTATTATAATAATTATCTTTTATTTTTTTAATAATTTTATGTATGTAATGTAATGATGAAATGATTTTTTTATGTATGCAAATTCTGAATCTGTTATATAGTTTTTTCAAATAATTAAATGCAATAAAATTATCAGGAGGTATAATTTAAATGCCCAGTTGTACGTTACTATCATTAAAATCTTTGTAATGGCTGAATAGTGAATCTTTGCCCATATTTATATGTTGTTAAGTTCTCTTAACGTATAGTTTATTTTTTTCGCATTTGTTGTGACGTTTGAGGCATTTTATGTATAAATATATACGGGTTTAAAATTTCTTCCAAATTTAACATCTAAATTATACACATTTTATTAAATTTATTCGGCCCGTTAGACCCACCCAAGTTCCGTGCTTCGGAAGGCACGTTAAGCCGTTGGTCCCGGTTGCCAATAAAATGGCAGTCATTAAGCCAAGTTGAAGGCCATATGGGCGGCTTAAAAAATTTCAACAGCAGGTCGCCGCAGCCTGCGCCTGTCCATTACAACACGGCAATGGGCTCACCACCTGTTACGGGGGACAAAGATGCATACGGTGAAATGTGGGCGTTTAATTTGCCTCTGCCTACCCCTTCGGGGATAAAGGCGTGACAATATGTATGTATGTATGTATGTATGTATAAATAGCCTAATAGTATGTATTAGGCTATTTGACGAAACCATTTATTCCGCACACAAATACACATTACTACAGATTTTAAGTAAAAACTTGTAATAATAATGATCGAAAGGTACGAAAGGTACTTAAGTACTTAAAAAAGTAATAATCATATATTAACTTACCTATTGTGCTCCTTGAGATAGATAAAGTATTTTTTTCTAGTATTATTCATACACACAGTACAATAAACAACCAATAATCACAGACATTAAATTATTCAAACTGTCAACTGACAAAACAGAGAACGTGCGCAGCACTAACCCTGAGATTGTCAACTGGCTGTGCGAGCAATAACCGGTTTTTTCCAGTCTCGCTGCGTGCGGCCAGTGTTCATTCACACATGCCCCGCGTGCTTGTAGTAGTGCAACCGATTCGCGCGGTTGTATGAAGATTAATCTTTGCTTCGTTTATTTACTCATGAGGCAGAAGGCCATGGACCGTGTGTGTGACGTGGGTGGTTGGCAGGTGCCGCGACGGCGACGGCGCTGAGCGCGTCCCCGTGGCGCGGCGGCTGGCGGCTGGAGTGCGGCGCGTGCGGGCGCGGCGTGCGCGCGCTGTGGCTGCGCGGCGCCGAGGCGCTGCCGGCCGCGCTGGCGCCCGACCTGCCGCAGCACTGCTGGCGCGCCGTGCTGCACGTCGCCTACCCCGACGAGGTGACGCACCGCACACTACACACTGCCACCGCACACTGGCATCCGGCCACTGTGTGCTCCGATACAGTGTGGCGCTTTAAAAAGTGATTTAGGCGCCGCTTATATAATTTTTAGGTGTGCAGGGGAAGCACTCGGTGTATTTGGCTTCAAAAGAGCTAAGTCACCGGTTGCGAATACTAAAAGATACCAGTCTGCGCGGAGGCCCATACCGCCACTCATAACGACATAATCAGAATTAGTGTTGACAGTGGTTGGAATCACGTCGTACCAAACAAAAAGGAACATTTTTTAAGTAAAACTTCTTAGCGCACGTTTGACTTGGAGAGTAAGCTGGTGAATGTGTGACGATAAACTAAAAATTGTAAGATATAAATAAGTGCAGGTAGAGAGAGAGAAAGAGTTATGTTTCATACATTACTGTGGAGACTAGAGAGAAAACTGCAGGCATATATTTTCTTTCTCCCATAGCCAGTACGGCTAAAGAAGTTTTACTTCACTTGTGTGATTTACACTATTTTTTTATGACAGTGTTTCTCATTTTAAGCATTAAGATTACGATTCCAAGTTCCATATAAATTAGATTTTCATTTTCAATGACAATATAATTAAATAATAGTGGCATCATTATGACCGATAGCTCGTTTACTGAGGAAGACTTTTAGGCAATTTTTTTAATTACACTTACTACCTCACAGTTATGAGGCAAGCTGAATTTGTCACAATTGTTAATTAATTTTTCAAGAATATTAACTTCATGCTTATAAATTCCCCGTTCTAAGGACATTTTATTATTTTCCCTTGCTAATGTCGCTGGGGACAGCAACAGTGCCTTAATTTGTGTAAGTGCGGTGCGTGCGCAGGTGTGGTGCGTGGCGCTGGCGGCGGGCGGCGGCGCGGCGGCCGTGTTCCCGCGCCGCGCGCCGCGCCCCGCGCCCGCCTCCGTGCGCGCGCGGCACAACGCCGCGCCGCGCGCCGGGCGACGGCTCGCTGGGCTGCTGCTGCTCGCCGCTGTCACCTGCACCCTATGCTTCTGACTCTGGAACTGACTAACGCGAAAAAGTAATCAAATTACTCTCCAGCGAACAGAATCGTCCCCGTGGCCCTGGCCGAAATGCAAACCCTAGAAATATTATGTCCGATTTAGGTGTCGCACGCGACAGATCGTTGTATATTTTGCCTCGCTGGGAACCTGAGGACCGACTCACGCCGACGACTGTGGACGGTGTTGTGTGCGAGTTGGGGCCCCGAAGCGTTCGTGTTAAGCCGTCCGTTACGGATCCCTTGTCGCCTCTACCAGGCTGACACCCTTCTCCTACTCTAATCTTGTCTTCGTAGAACTATGTGCGTATGTAATTATTATTTGTTCTGTAGCGTGTCTATACTCGTATTAAGTACCACTCACACGTCCTCCGTGCTTGTGTTCGTTTTCATAAAATAAATTTTAATTTAAACTAAATGGTGCTGTTTAAAAATGTACCAAAATCTTTATTTTTTTCCTTCTTTTTTCCCGTTCTCAATAAAATATATGATATTACCGTATTCAATTGAGCTTAAAAAGACAATGTTTGTATTTGGTGTACCTAATTGTTGGCGGCGGACGTGTGTTGGCGTGTATTGGAATCAACATTATTTCGATTATGTTCTGACCTTGTAGTATATCTGTGTCGTAGACTACTTTCACTCCGTGCTAATCGTATTTCTCCTGTGTCCTCTTTATTTCTAACGCGTAATTTAGAAACAGGAAATAAATGTGCCAAATTGTTGATATTTTATAATAGATTTTTCTTATATCGATTAATTAATATATTTACGTTACGTTCTTAATGATAATAGAATGTGAATGACTAAGTGCAATGTGAACACCAAACGATGAAATAGGTATACATTAAGTAAAGAGTGTTTAGGAACAAGCAATACTCTGCTAGCATAAATAACTACGATATATTTTATATAGATGTCAAATTCTTAAAAAAATAAAATATGAAATTGTATCATAGCTTAACTGAGTCGTAAAAGTTTCGATGTCAATTTTAGGCGTCCGTTTAGATCGGCCGTGTTTTTGTACGAAGGAAGTACTACTAATATTTGCTACCACAAGTTTTGCAACAATCTCGTAGTGTGTAAGTGTAACAAATGTTTATCAAATGTTCGATGTTATGCCGACGTCGCATCTCGGCGTTAGTTTCCTTAGATTGTGTTTAGTGTTCCTTTCCCCACTCTATACTGTTGGCTCTCTAATGTGCGGGACGTGCATGTACAGTGGCGTGTCCACTTGTTCATGCACGAGGTCCCGCTCCGCTAGTGTTGTTGTTGTTGAAGTTGTGATATGAGCGGAGGCGCGGGCATGTCACGTCACGTGTTATCGTCGATTCGATCTTACAAACCATTTATCGTTAGTTTAATTAGGTGTAGCGAGATGTATTTTTGTACCGTCTCTAAACGTTTTATCGTCAATTGGATAATGAGTTTGGAAAATATGATTATATGTAAACAAAGAAAATGTTGTTTTGTTTGTGTACCTGGAAATATGGGAAATTTAAAGTTCCGTCCATTGCGGCTCGGTGTAGATAATTAAGGAAGCCTGTAGTGGCGGCTGTTCATGTGTGTCATTGAGTACACGTGAAACGCGCACACACGTGCGCGTGCGCCTTTCACTAGTGTTGTTGAGTTACTTCTCTGTGTGCGGCGGCTGATGTACGATTGAGTAAACGTCAGTCATTACAAGAAAAATAAGTTTTGAAGTCGAACATCGGTGTTATGATACAAAAATAGCAAAATTCTAATACATAACATGGTTGTACATTGTATAATAAAATGATCGCAACACAGGTAATACTACATTTTATAAGACAGAAGTAACAGAGTTTAAACCAAATGTAGTGGGTAAATGAATCCTGTTACTCTGCGCGAAGCGAAATTAAGGTCCTAACACAACATGTGGGTGCAGCCATGTTGGATGTGACCCGTTGCTGGACTAAGGACCCTCACTGTTGCTCTTGTTAAACTATTCCATTACGATACGATGAAGAGTTAGGCTCACTTAATGTCGCGTAGTGTAAAAGTCACAAGAGTATATCGGCAGCCCACGTTGTGCTCATAATCTGTCGTTCTTTACTCTTCCCGCCTCCTGCTTGCTCTCAGTGTTGTGTAGAATGCCAGCAGCCGGTATTCGAACATATTGTGGATATAACATGCCCCGTCTTAAAGATATAACTCGGTGATAATAACTGTAAAGTACTAACGTCTACACAGTTCAAATAAATATGTTGAATGTTGCACTTTAAAGCAATTTAGAAGATGTTTATCATATGACCATGCTCATTAAAAATAATAACTTTTAAGCATATATATAGTTAATATGAATTTTATGAAGCCAATTTATTGATTGCAACAAAATTTACGTTTCATAAATATAGCACATAACGCCTAAATTCGAGGTTGTATTGAGTGATTCAACTGCCAGCAGTTGCATTTGAAACATATTTATAATGGGCATACATTTATATACATTTTGTAAAGGGTCAGTTTTGACTACTTGTTACGAGTATCACCGATTTGTATGTTTACGTTAAAACCAAAGCACAAGTGAAAGATGAGCAAACCACCGTAAGTATGCCGTTTTACTACATAAGAATACATAAATAAAATTTGTAGTGTGAGTATGTATAGGGTTGTCAGACTAAGAGCCAAATTTAGCCAAACTAGAACTATCAACTCTAAACGATAAAATAAAATAAAATAAAAATTTATAACATTATGATTTGATAAATTAAATACAAAATCTATCCACAGTTGAGCAGGTCTGAATTTAGTTTTTCTTGTGAAGGATATTACCTTTTTAAAACTAAGGGCATGTATAATGCCACCTGTGAAAACTATTTGAGAGTACGAATGTCTTCGATGATGTCGAGTCTGACAGCCCTGGAGCGGCGCGCCCTCGGCGTCACCTCCAGTCACGTATGACGTCCATTCAATAATCACGTGCCAATGTGCCAATACATTATTTTATTGTATAAAGATACATACCGACTGTCACGCATATTTACATTTTATTATATACATTAGTGTTTACTTTGATATTGAATGTACAGAATCCATATATTCAATGCCACGTTATGGAAACTCGTATACCGAATAAAATAAACGATTAAAATATATATGTTGTTTTTTATTTTTCTGAAAACCTTGGAATTATATGTTATTTCAAGGTAATCTAAGTTTAAAGTCTATGAGAATAAGACATAATTTGTCTTGAGAACTCGGGACGGGACTTTAATTTCAGTAAGGGTGCGCGCGGAGCGAAGCCAGCAGTGCGTACAATCGAAGCGGACCAGACATCTTGGAATTGGGGCAAAGTTCAGAGAATATCTTACTACCTACTTATAGGATATACAGATTAGAGTTTAAGATGACTCTCAGATGCTGGATTTTTAGTACTTTGTGAAATCAATAAATTTTGCCGGCTTCTATAAAATGTTTTTTTTCTAATGCAAGGAAAATGTATTAAAATGCGTTGAGAATGGGCGCTTTCTTAGAATGGAATCTGCTTTCTATCGCTTGACATAATTGTCGACATCGTTGTGAGTTACTGCCGTCTGATCTCAAGCACGTTAGGGCGCCTACATCTTTACTTCGTCGTTAGTTAGCAGGTGCACCGCTTCCAGTCGCTTGGGTCCCGGAGATCCAAATGGAGCCGCTTGCACCCACCAAGACCTCCATGAGCAATACATACATATTGTCACGCCTTTATCTCCGAGGGGGTAGGCAGAGGCATACTATACGCCCACATGCCACATATACATGGCACAAACAATGATTTAGCCTGCGAGAGAATGATATTGAATACAATTATACATTCTTGTTAGGGCACTATTGAAACTAGAACAATGAACAGGGGCCGTGTCTACTCCTTTACAATAAAATTTCTATTATTTTTACGGTTAATTCCAAAACTAGACAGTCTACTAAATTTATCATTTACATCAAAATCGCACGTTAGAAGCTGCAGAACAGAACCAGAATTGCTGTTTTTATACTTTATACTAGTGGACGCCTTTGGCTTCGCTGGCTTAGAGAAGCTTTCCCGTTCCCGTTTCCCACAGGAACTTGTTTCCAGGATAAAAAGTAGCCTATGTGTTGTACTGATGTGTAAGCTATATTAGTGTAAAGTTTCAATAAAATCCATTCAGTAGTTTTTACGTAAAAGAGTAACAAACATTCTTACTAACTTTCACGTTTATAACATTATTAAGATTCAGATTAAAATACTACTCGGAACTTCACGCGAAATCGTATTCTACCTTCATTGTCAGACGTTTCGGACGCTTTTAGTTGTCCAAATATGTACGGTGTCCAATAAAAAAAACTCCGTCATTAATTGTCGAAATTAGTCAAAACCGAATGCACGTTAATTGCATTCATTGGTTTTGTAAATGCCGACAATTTTTTAACGGAGTGTTTTTTCTTTGATTGCTCACAAAATATTAGTAGACTACCAAAAATGCAACTCACTAGCGGTACCTGGCGCGTAACGTGTTAGTATGGGCTAAATGATAGAGTTCCATTCCAACGCGATTGTAATAGTAAACTACGAAAATTGTGAAATTATGTTGTCGGCTTTCTATTGAGCCACGATTACGATTCTTTTCTGATACGATTGAATTAGTTGACTCGGTCCCCTGGGCTCATTTATTCATAAGTACGGAGCTATTGTCAGTACTGGAATACAATCTTTACATAGGTCCGGTTTCAGAAAAAATCAATGGTAGATTGTTCAACAGAATCACAACAGTTTTGGAAACTTTGAAGGCAAGATTGCACATCTCGCAGAAATGCGTATCATACTGTTAAAAACATTATTAGTCCACCTTGGGTCTTCTTTTTTCTTCAGTTCTTGTGATCTTCTTCTGTTATGGCGTCGCGAGACGAAACCGAGACTGACGTCCAGATGATGATGAAATGTATTGTTTTGTTTTTGGTTTGATGTCGATGTCAACCACCATCTTAGCGCGCGGTTCCCTATCATTAATACACACCTAAGTCAAAAAGAAGAACTTGTCCGGAATAAGTTCCTGAAGATTCCTGTAATCGGTGATTTCATAATTTGTGAAGCTGTTATTTTTCCTCTAGCTTTTTTATTACTAAACTGACCGTTACACTGTAAAATGCGAATAATGCATAGATAGATCCTTAGATATAGGCGACGCTGGACAGTAAGTATTTGTACCACAGCTTTACGTGAATTCGTAAAATACGTAATAATTAGATTCAGCGATTCACCTCTGAAATTGACGTGTCCGTAGATTGAGTTCCCTATTTAAAAGTACTTCTCTCAAATATGCCCACATACTCGTACCTACATACGCAACGTATAGCCAGTAGAACACCTAAAATACCCAAACATTAAAGTATCAGAGCCTTTTTACACTCCAATGATTTTATTATCCTCTGCGATACGCCTTAAAAGCCTGTTTAATAACGATTTATCACTCCAATCTGATTCGGAGTACAATGGCTGAAACAATACGAAATAATCCTATAAAAGAGCTACTTTGTCCCCGGTACCAAATCGCTCGAGTTGAGGTGCTGTTCCACTGGGAGTGCTTTAAATAAGATATACAAGATTTTTATTTCCTTCTTGTTTCTTTTCGACGAAAACTTCAGTAGTGATATTTGTTATGTCAGTGGTCCAGTAAACTCAGAATAATAAGCTTATTTGTTCTTCGTAGGGATTGAAATACGCTTATTGTATTCCCAGTTGATACCAAGTTGTTGGGTATTGGGAGCTCATGCCGTCTGACCCCCCAACCCCGTAACCACATTTCTTATGCAGTGTGACGTGTGCATAAGAAATGGTTGTTGTTATATATATATAGTTGATATATATATATTATAATTAAATACCAAGGGTTTACCGCGATAGGCATTTGCGACCCCCTGGTATTTAAGGCACTTATGAAGACGTATTACACGTAATAACCAGTAACAATGTACAATAATGTATTTAAAAGAAAACAATTGATTAACATTATTACCTAAGTGAACGGTTGTACTCACGTGTATATTTCGGGATCGCCCGACTAGTTTAGTTTAGCTACTTCCAAATATACACGTGAGTACAACCGTTTACTTAGCAATAATTAACAATTCTCACGAAAGTTATTATTCTAATTGATTAACAATCAAATTAAGCCAAGAGACAAAGTCGAAATTCAAAAGGCTCAGCGGTGGGTGTTGGGGCCACGACGCGTGTCTTGAACAGGATCGTGTGGCTGGATGCTTATCTGACTTATTTACATGAAATGGTTTAAAGTAAGTTAAGTTAAGGTAAAGTCGGGAAACATAAAATAATTAACCCACTGCAGTGAGTGTAGTACCTTAGAGCCTCCACGACAATGCTTGTACCAGTGACAGTTAAAACTACACTTATGTAAATTCACATGCATTGTTCGCTTTGTTCGGCGCTCGCCATAAAACGTTACTGTGAAGCCGCAACCTACTATAAAATATATTCTCATCTTATTTTCGGTATATTTAAGTGTAGGTATGTTTCGCTGGGTAGTACTTTTCTTTCTGCAATTGTCTAAGTTTCCCTCATCAGCGTTTGCGACGATTTGTTCGAGCGCACGGACAAGCTGAAATAAATATTTAATTTTGTGATCCTCTTGAAACTCAAATCCAAATTTCACTAGTAAATTTTCGTCTACGATTTTAAGTCGTATGATCGAGAATTGAGGCCCTGGGATCTGCATTTCAGACGTCCGGGATAAACGCTGGAGGTGATTATATCTAAATTTGGATTTGAGTTTCAAAAGGAACACCACTGATTTCAATAGTGTAAACAAATATTAATTTCACCTGAGAAAAAGTCAATGTGGACTTTGTGTGGAAATCATCCAAGGTAGATATTGAATGCAAGCGGAAAATTGTCAAGATAAGTAAAAAACCCTGTACTACTTACACAAATGCAACGTTCGTTCGTCTCTAGTTATATTGGCAACTAAGACCGCGCGCCCAACATAAACCTTGGTCTGTAGAACGTGTACAAGCCACCATTCCAATATATGTAGTGTAATTACTACATATTTTGGAATGGTGGCTTGTTTACACTATATTAAAAGACCGGTTTTCGTAAATCGCATCGTGATCCGAGAGTATAAGAACCGATCGGAGGCTCCCGATTAGCTACGACCTCACGATTTATCGGATCCTTAAAATGACATGCAGCGTAACAAGCTCACAATGTCAGCCTGTACTGTAGTACTGCAAATGGCTGAAAGGCGACAATCTAATTAAAATGTAGCGAACTAACGGCGAGTCCTCCAACGTCAGCGGCGAGTCAAGCCACGTGCAAACTGTCACTATAGCACTTCGCAGTTGAAACTTTTTGCTTCGCTGTTACAAAGATGGAAGTGACGTTTGAGTTTTACTTGCCTTCTGTTACTGTTCTTCTGATGATTCTGCTTACACACAGTGTATATGATTATCTCGACACAACTGTCACTATTCTATTATTTAGCAAAAACGTAAAGTCACGCAAATACCAAAGCTGTGTTCGATATTATTCTAACTATTAAAGTTAAAAACCTTCACCGTTTGTGTGATAAGATCAGATTACGGCTTTATTTGTTTAAGCTCCGGGTACAAATGTATAAGATATATGGTACTGTCTGCCTGTATACATTTAAGAGTTTAGCAGGAGTGTACTTACATAATATAATGAGATTTAATAAATTACTGTCACAAATTTCTTCTCTTATATTATTAGAGACTTTGCACGAGTCGTGAGAAATGTTCTAACAGAGCAGCCATAAACATTGACAATCCATCGAACGCAGCACGGCCAGGATACGACAGATCTGAGGGCCGAGTCTACTCTTGACAAGCCGTAGAATAGAACGAGAATCGCAGATTTTAGCTGTCAAAATGTTAGTAGACTATCAAAAATACAACTGACTAGCGGCCACTGGCGCGGTACGTGTTCGTAGAATTCTATCGGCCGACCGATAGACGTCTATGGGAGAGACGAAAAACTGTCCAAAATGTATTGGTGGCTTTCTATGGAGCTACGATTTCTATTCTCTTCTGACGCGATTGAATTAGTAGACTTGGCCCCCTGAGTATCAATCCACTATAAGTCGCGTTACCACATAGACGGCATAAAGCTGGTAAATGCGCATCATGCTTGCTCCAATACACTTAACACAGTTTTCCAAGTAGGTACATACGATCGACTAAGAAAATGGTACATACTTGAAATGCGATCTTTATTTCATAGATCTTTTGAGTGTGTGAAGACGTAAACTATCTCCGTTCTACCTACGTAGCTTGGGGGCGACGGGTCGCGCTGGCTGTGCGTCTAGCAGAAGCATTACTCCCACATGCACAGAATATGTAATAGTACTACGTAGAGAAGTATCAGTCTCTAACAAAGTCAGTTTCAGGTATGAAAACATACCAAGACTCGCCGCCGGCAAGCAAAAGTGAAGCTTATAACTGCGCGCGAACGTTAAGTTTCTGTGCGCGCCAGAGTTTTATGACCGAGCTGCGAAGTCTGCGCGGGGTTGTCACTTGGGAAGCTTTTGTACCTAGCTGATTTATTTAGAGCGCTTGTGTCGAGCGGCAGCGGCAGCCCACTGCCATTAGCCGCTCCGAGCGGTGCGCTGCCCGAATATACCTAAACTGCGGAGTGACACCCCTCTGCCACATGTGTGTTATATAGATTCCAGGTCTTGGTCACAAGGTGTTGGTCAGGGTACCAGGGATATCTTTTCGGGAGTCTCATCATTAGCTCAGGTTCAACCACACAATCCAACATAATTTGGTTTCTGACTGTGACCCGTGGTATACCAACATGCGTTTTACCTAGGTGCTCCATGGCTAAATGGCTGTGCCCGTTTGTCCAATCCCGTGTTTATCCAACCTGTATGTTATGTTGAATTGCGTGTTATGTCTCACCTTACCGTATAACCTATAATACCTACTCATGGAAAATATCAAACACAAACCTTAAATGAAATATAATATCTATTCAAATAGCACCTAATCTATGGTCATTCCCTGTCCACTCGCGGCGCACTACACGTAGTTAATCCTACTTTACAACTGCTGGGCGAGTTCCAACGATCCTTTGTTCAACAAAAACGGTTTTATTCACAAATGAAAACGCACAAAAGCCTTCATTCAGCGTTTCAGTTTCAATAAAAATGATTTATCTCACAAAAATAACGTCGCTTAAGGCCGGAGACATACTAACTGGAGATTGTTCCGTTTATTTTATTACAACATGTAATGAATTTATTTGTCAAGTTTGTTAGATTAAATTATGAAATAACAGTCAAAGTCAGGGGGTTGCTTATCTAAGCTAGGGGTAAACCGCAACTAGGGGCAACCGTATACGTCCTCATTGTGCGACTTAGGACTCCTCCAAAGTGGTGGAGGGATCCTAAGTCTAAAATGTGGAAGCAAATGGTTAAATCTAGAAGTATTAAAAGGTCTGTATTCCTTGCAGACGCATTTATTAAACGCCCACATTTCATCGAGATGAATTAGATTAGGAATTAGGGTTGCTAATGGCAGACAGACGTTTACATATTGTGGGACACTTTTCACACAGCGTCATCTAGCCCAAAGTAAGCTAATATTAGCTTGTGTAATGGGATCTAGATAACTGATAAACATACTTATACATTTCTAAATACATATATATTATACATAGGAAACACCCAAACTCCGAAACACACATTTCACTCGGGAATCGAACCAACGACCTCTTGCGTAGCAGTCGGATACACTCCCACTGCGCCACAGAGGTAGTTATATATTCTGCAATGGATAAAGAATACTTCAGGAATAATTGAATAACTGTCATAGAATATCTATGCACAAAAGTAAGTGTAACCCAAACCTAGACAGAGCAAATACTATCGCTTCGACTTCACATTCCAATAATGAGTAGCGCAGTAGCGTCGTCCGCGTGTCCGGCGCGGGTCGTGGGGGGGGGGGGGGGGCACCGGACAGCCACTTCCATCGAGACGTGCCTAATATAAGGATATTGCACGTCAGCTGGTTTCTATGCGATCACATATTCGGGAAGGTGCTTAGTGGAGTAAAAAATATATTAGTTTTGCTCGCGTTTGACGCTGCGATGTTAGAAGATCAATAATTTATTGAGACAATGTTTATATTGATACTTATTGTGATTATGTGATTATTTAGTTCATCTTAGCTTGGAGCCCCAGATCTCTACGTTGCGGCCTGAGGGGTTGCTTAGATCGACTTCTATGTTAGTCGCGTTATTGGAAGCGAAGGCTGTATGAACTCCCAACCTCTGTAGGGTATATAGCCAGCCTCTATAAGTATAGCAGGTTGCTGGTGCGGTTGACTTGTGTCTGGCGATCTCAGCGGGGGTGCCCTCGTGGATTATCCTCTGATAATCCACAAACAATGGATTTTATAATAATGGTTACAGATCGACAGACGGACGAAATTTATAGAGTGTTGTGAGTTCAGGCAGCAGTGATTAAATATTTTCTGGCTTTCCACTAGCAACCGAAGTGAAGATTATAAATACTTTTCCCAGAAACTTGTCTTAAAAAATATACTTCTCGCAAACAATTCATCGTAAGACATTTTTCTTTGAAAATCTCTTTTGAGAAAAGGCGTTATAAGAGGTTTTTGGTCGAAGTGTACTAATACGAGTACGAAAGAATAGAATATTGTTGTTGCAAGCGGGGCTTTACGCTTATATGAGACAGTTGTTGGCTATACAATTACAGTAACTTGTTAGTGAAGCAAAATGTAAACTAAATACTCGAATAAATTAATTTTCCTTTGTCGAAGTCCCGTCAGATGTCCTCCCTGACAAGTACGACACCAATTTTGCGCAAACAAGGGTTGGCTCCACAGCAACAGCGGGTACTACAAGCTGCCTGTCCCATGTTCGAGAGTGTGCGCTGCAGGTCTTTCCTGTGACACACTCAGAACCAAATTATCAGCCTCGAGGTACGATAACTGGGTCAGGAAAATAATTACGCCTATTTAAAACATACACATTTTCATCTTATTTTACACTTACGTATGCCCCGACTTTTTTAATAGGTTTTTTTAGTAAATATGCAAAACCTAATTATTATTAAAATGTATATTTCCTTATTATGTACTTCAAGGCTCAAATGCTAAGTAAATAATCAGCAAAAAAAACGATTATACAAACTAGTATAAGAGTGATGATAAAGAGAAGGAACGACAATGACTTGTTATCAACACTAACATATATCTCATTTTATGTCCACTAAACTTTCACATCATTCCCTAACAATATTTACTGAGCTTGTAATGTGCCAAGTTACTATCTACGGCATTGTTGATGTTCAATAGTAAAGTTTGTTTTAGGAACAGTCAAGTGCGTCTCTGGTCTTTATACTGCAATGTCTTGTAGTTTCTTCTAAGGTTAAATAACTACTAGCTCATGCCAGCAGCTTTACCCGCGAGTTGAAGTTTTCATGTTCGTGGTTTTTTATGGAATCCTAAACTTTTAAAAAATCTTATATAGCCTATATTACTCACAAAGAACGTAGCTATCTAATGGTGAAAGAATTAAAATCGGCCCTGTAGTTTCTGTGGATGAAAGATTTGTAAGTTTTGTTTGTAATTTATAGGTCATTACAAACAAAACTTACAAATCTTTTCTTTTTACAATATTAGTATAGATTTGAATAATAACAAAAACGTTTTTATCATTAGTGTGGAGACTACTACTAACTGTTCAAAATAGAAATAATGTTGAGCAAGCGAAGTTAAGTAGTCATTCAAATATAAGGTTCATTATTGTGTTACACTAAGCGTGTTAAGTGGCTTTCAAAAATTCTCGTCAACAAAATAAGTGAAATATATAATTAATATCATAATATTATTTTCACAAAATTGACTTATAAAGGCAATTAGATATGTACTCAAAGTTATCGCACCGTACACTCAATTAATTATGGCGAACTTAACACTACAAAACTTAGATGCCTTACGGCCGAATACTGAAACGTCACTTAAATACAACGCACAGTGGAAGGGCTGTCAGATTTCAGTATCTCTCAAAATTTAAGTGGTATACACAAAGGCTACTCAAACGATTTGCAGGCATAATCAGCTAAGCAGCCGCCAAATAATTTGCGTCATGGCAACATTCACGATGCCTCATTTTACGCAACAGTTTTGAACTTAACAATATTTACAATGCTACTTAATTTAGTTAAAATAATAGAAAATAATAATAGTTTTATTTGGTACACAATGTAATTTCTATAATGCTGAAAGATAGGTTTTTAAGTTATGTATAAGAATAAATAACTTAAAAACTATTTCGAAATTGAACGTAAACATTTGCTGACCCAATTGTCGTAGAACGAAACGTTCAATTTGATTGAAACCAGTGACATTAGCGTGACTTGTAAATATTTTTCAAAAATAAATTGGGATATGGAAGAAAAACATTAGAATGTACTTCTTCAGCAGGCGTCTGTATGTAGCAATGGAGTCAGCACAGCAAATAGGCTGACATGAATAGCCGCTATCTCCAATAATTACCATATTGACAAAATCACTATCATCAAATTGCGTTGATAGTTACTGTTTATTCTCCACTCGTTTTTACAAAGCGTTTCAAGACTTCTACTAAAACTTAATGTAGAAAAGGAAAGATGAGAAGGGATATTAGCATAAGACATTTATCTTTCTTGTGTGGTGTGAGGAACACAGTTTAGTCGGTATATATTTTTTTGATGTTTTTTTGGTCTGTTATATGTATAATAAGTAACTTTTACAAGTGTTCTTTTAAATGTCTGTCTTTTTAGTCCCAAACAAGATTTGTTATTTTATACAAATATCTGTTTTAATTTATACAAGTTGACGCCCGCGGCTCCGCACGCGTGGGGAAGTTTTCCCGCTCCCGTTTCCCACAGGAACTTTTTTTCTGATGAACGTTATTCTGATGTGTAAGCCATATAATTTTAAAGTTTAATCTAAATCCTTTCAGTATACTTTTGCGTGAAAGAGTAACAAACATCCATACTTAAAATATTTCGCGTTTATAATATTAGTAGGATTTTTTACTAATAATAAAGCTGAAGAGTTTGTTTGTTTGGTTGAACGCGCTAATCTCAGAAACTACTGGTCGGATTTAAACAATCCTTTTGTATTGGATAGCCCATTTATCGAGGAAGGCTATAGACTATGTATCATCACGCTACTGCCCTGGAGAGCGGAGCAGTAATCATAAATGTCGACAAATCGGCCTACATTTCCTCCTCCACTTCGCACGGTCTTCGGCATCCCCTGTAGTGAGACCATTGGCACGCATGTCATCCCTTACGACGTCAAGCCAGCACTTCTTGGGTCTTCCCCTCTTACCGGGACCCGGCGGGGCTGACATGGCCAGACATTTGTTACCTACGTAGCCCGGCGGTTGCCGCAAGACGTGACCATACCAACGAAGGCGACACTCTTGCAACTTGTCTGCAATGTCACGGACGTGAAGGCTGCCGCGGATGCGAGAGTTTCTCACGCGGTCCACCCGCGTGACTCCACACATCCACCGCAGCATCTTCATTTCCGTGACACGCAGCTCCTGCTTGTGTCGCTTGTAATGTATCATTTTTTACTTACTTTTTTTTGATTAAATGTTTCATTATTCATTCTTTCAAATTATCTGCATGACCATTATCTGTAGCATTCATAGGCCTTGATAATTTAAGAGTTTTTATGCTCTCTTAATGTTTGTTTACCTTTTGTAATTTTTAATGTCAGTTAATGACAAGCCTAGATTTTATTTTTAATTTATTGTTAGAGCTGCCAGTAGGTTAGGTTGTATAGATATTAGACCTTGTTATAAATTTATATTCTAAAGAACTTAATTCTAAATTTGTTTAAATTTTGAAATGCTCTGGAAAAGGAAGCCGGGGCCGTCAAATCAGTCTACTTTTGGTGCTCACCTTGAGAGGTGCTGGGAATAAGTGCTGAGTGTGAGGGTTGTGCTCTCCAGAAATAGTGAAGTGATGGTCTGCAGTGTTGTGTGTTCTTAACCGGCTCTGTGAAAGACGCCGACCGCTCGTCAGTTTCAGCTCTCTACCTGCCTGAGTTCGCGACCAGCTTCTCCGAGGTCGGTGACGTAGAGGCCTTGAGGGGATTTGAGGCCCCCTTCTCAGCGACGTAGAGGCCTACTCGAGGCCCCCTCTTCCTAACAACGTGGAGGCCTACTCGAGGCCCCATCTTAGCGGCTGTACTTGAAGAATCAAGACCTAATTTTACTCCCGGCTTTCCTTGCTTTTATTTTCTTAACATTTTTATATTATATTAAATCAACTTTACCTTTTCTCCTTTTTCTTTTACTTTTCCTTTTAAGCCAGGACTCCTCCAGTCCTGGTGACAGTTTCCTCCTAAACTTTACTTTTTCCCCTCCCGGAAAGTAGAAACGTTACAGTTTGGCGCCCAACTTCTTATTAACCCCCCCCTTTTTAATTATTTTCAGGTTCTCTAAATTCCAAAACAAACTTGCTCAAGAGATTTTTATTTGGTAAGCTTATATTTTCATCACCTCATCCACCTCGACCTTTACAATACTTCTTTACACTCTACTTATACATCACTATACTGCATCCCACACACTTGCACACCACGGCGGTTACCCAATGGTAATTGTCATCCATTCTTCGCTTGCAAGTGTTCTTAAAACCATTCGTGGTCACTTACAAGTTGGGGTTTGGATTCTCTACGACGTACTAAGGACAATATCCTATAGTCGTTATCACCTAGGCACATTATAACACTCTACTAATACATCATTATACTGCATCCCACACACTTGCACACCTCTGCGGTTACCCTCTGGTAATCGTACCCAGTCTTCGCTAGTGAGTGTTCTTAAAACCATTCGTGGTCTCTTACTAGTTGGGGGCTGGGACACTTCACGACGGCTGCAGGACAATATCCTGTGGTTGTTTATACAAAACTTAACATAAATTAACACTTTAATCATTATTTCATTTAGTTTGATTTGTTACTACGGCAACATTGTTACCATGGCAACATGTGGTAATAAACTCGTTTAATATTATAAAATCTTTACATAATTTACAAAATTTATCTAATCCTTTTGAGAGATTTGCACGTTTAACTCTTCGTTTATCATGCTTTGATTTTGATCTGAAACAAGAGAAACTGTCACCACTTTTTTTCATTTTGGAGCGGCTTAAGAGGAAAATGGCACGTTTTAGATTTTAAAGTTTAGTTTTATATCTGCTGTGTTTTTATATAAAATTGTTTAATCTTATTTTTTTTTTAAACTTGTATGTTTTATCGGTTTTGTTTTCCTTGATGTCTTTAAAAATATTTTTACTTATCATTTAACATTAAGTCCATTGTAAATACTTCACAAGGTTTACTTTTTCCAAAAACTTTTGGCATTTTTCCTTTCTGTTTTTTTTCTTTTTTCTTCATAGAGCGGTACACAACTCTTAAAATAAGCCATTGTGTATCGTTTTTAATACTTAACTTAGCTTCTTGAAAAGGCAATTTTGCTTTTAACCTTGACTACTTTTCTTAAGCTGGAAAGCTTTATTTTTAATACTTGAACTACTTGAAACTTGAAGGCTTTTCTTAAGCAATTATGCTTTCAAACCTTGACTGCTTTTCTTAAGCTGGGAAAGCTTTGTAAATATTTCTTGTAATTTTAACGGGTTTTAAAAAAGGTGCGGGTTACGACACCTAATTTAAATAAATAAGCCATCGTAATTAAAAAAAAAATTGTATTTTTCCTTGTGGAGTATGTGTCATAGAATGTGAACCATATCCCCTAAGTATGTTAGTGATGTATGTATGATTGAGGGAGTATGAAATGTGGGTTGATGAAAGGTGTATGAAAGAGCAAGGTTTTTTCTTTTACAACATCGAAATTTTCTCAGTTGTTAATTTTCAGGGGTTATCGGGTAACGTAATTTTTATCTTTTGTAAAACTTTCTGTACCACTGTAAATAGTCATATAGGTTAATTTTAGCTGGTCAATGCCTTCTTTCTTATAAACAAAATTTTTTCATTACAATCAAAAATTTTCCGGGGTTGTTGGGGAAATGTAATGTATCATTTTTTACTTACTTTTTTTTGATTAAATGTTTCATTATTCATTCTTTCAAATTATCTGCATGACCATTATCTGTAGCATTCATAGGCCTTGATAATTTAAGAGTTTTTATGCTCTCTTAATGTTTGTTTACCTTTTGTAATTTTTAATGTCAGTTAATGACAAGCCTAGATTTTATTTTTAATTTATTGTTAGAGCTGCCAGTAGGTTAGGTTGTATAGATATTAGACCTTGTTATAAATTTATATTCTAAAGAACTTAATTCTAAATTTGTTTAAATTTTGAAATGCTCTGGAAAAGGAAGCCGGGGCCGTCAAATCAGTCTACTTTTGGTGCTCACCTTGAGAGGTGCTGGGAATAAGTGCTGAGTGTGAGGGTTGTGCTCTCCAGAAATAGTGAAGTGATGGTCTGCAGTGTTGTGTGTTCTTAACCGGCTCTGTGAAAGACGCCGACCGCTCGTCAGTTTCAGCTCTCTACCTGCCTGAGTTCGCGACCAGCTTCTCCGAGGTCGGTGACGTAGAGGCCTTGAGGGGATTTGAGGCCCCCTTCTCAGCGACGTAGAGGCCTACTCGAGGCCCCCTCTTCCTAACAACGTGGAGGCCTACTCGAGGCCCCATCTTAGCGGCTGTACTTGAAGAATCAAGACCTAATTTTACTCCCGGCTTTCCTTGCTTTTATTTTCTTAACATTTTTATATTATATTAAATCAACTTTACCTTTTCTCCTTTTTCTTTTACTTTTCCTTTTAAGCCAGGACTCCTCCAGTCCTGGTGACAGTTTCCTCCTAAACTTTACTTTTTCCCCTCCCGGAAAGTAGAAACGTTACACGCTCCAATATCGGCCACGTCTCACTGCCATGTAAAAGGACAGATCTAATAATGGTTTTGTAGACCTGTCCCTTCAACCGGATCGGCATTTTAGGGTCACAAATGACACCGGTCATCTCCCGCCATTTGGCCCACGCGGCAGCAATGCGTGACTTGACATCGCAATCGATGTCACTAGACGTGTGAAAAACAGATCCCAGGTATTTAACCTGGTCCGTGCGCTCGACCAAATCACCGCCTATGCGGACGATGATCTGTCGAGTTTAGTGCCAAGTACTCGGTCTTCGCCACATTTAGTTTAAGACCGCCGTTCTCAAGCGTCTCCTTCCACGCCTTTACACGTCGCACCAATCTGCCCCTGTCCGCGTCTGCCAGCGCAATATCGTCAGCATACACGAGCAACCATGGAGGCTGCTCATGTGGGTTTCTGATGCTGTCCGACAATTCGTCTAATATTACACTGAACAGAAGCGGAATAAGGACCGAACCCTGGTGTACCCCGACGGTGATGGGGAAGGGTTTCGTGTCGCCAACAGCAGTCCGAACCATTGAATCGGAGTCACAGTACATGTCCCGGATAGTGTCAATATAGACCTCTGGAACCCCTTTGGACCGCAGTGCCCACCAGATCATCGCACGAGGAACACAGTCAAAGGCCTTCTGCATGTCTAGAAACAAACAGTGCAGAGGCGTGTTCTTCGACCTGTATTTCTCTGCGACAACCCTCAGGGCAAAAACAGGGTCCGTGGTCCCATAACCAGGGCGAAACCCATATTGACACCCCGAGAGAGTACACTCCTGCCGAATCCGAGAGTCTATAATCCTCTCGAAGATCTTCATGGTGTGGGACATCACCTTAATACCGCGGTAGCTCCCGCACTCCTGCACTGACCCCTTACCTTTGAAGACTGGAGTAATTATACTCAGTCTCCATTGGTTTGGGATCTGCCCGCTGAGGAGTATGCGGTTAAAAAGGTTTACTAAGATACCGCGAGGACCCATCGCCTTCCAGGCTTCGATGGGGACTCCATCGGGTCCGACAGCTTTCCGATTCTTCATGCGGCGAAGGGCAGTCAGGACTCCTCCAGGCGTTACCGGTGGCACTATTCCCTGATTCGGATATTGATATTTATATATTGATTATATTGATTATTATTTCTTGTATTTATATGCGTCATACCCGTGAACGGGTGCCGTCTGTTGGGACTGGTCAGCTCCTAGCTGTTATAGCAATTATTACAAATAATACTATTTATATTTAAGGCAAATTAAGTTTAGTCGACTGTTCTCACGTAACTCCACGGGAACAATGTAAGTTTAATATTGTAAGTTATACCTGTATTTTAAAATAACAGCTATTTAGTTTCTTGCCGGAGTCTTCCTCATCAGGGTGGGCTACCTTTAAAACTGCCAACTAGAAACGCTTTCATTTTCATTTGATTTTGTTTCTTTTGTATAGACTCATTACTATATAATTTGTTCAAATATCATGTAAATAAAACTAATATAATTACTGGCAGTTAGAAAAGAGTGGCCATGAGTTTTATTGCCAGATTCTTCCTCAGGCTCTACCTATTGCGTTGCGAATCTGGCAGTAAATGTAAATGTAGAAGTAATAATCTTGACGTTTATAAGTGTTACTTTGTGACCTAAATGAATAAAGATTTTTCACTTTCACTTTTCACTTTCACTTTCACTACCAGGCTAAATTTTATAGACAAAAGTAGGAGTCGTAAACCATGTCCGGAAGGGGACAGCTCCCCTTCTGCCCTCCCCTGGGTACGCCCATGGAATAAATTATCTAAATATAGAACTGTCTCATTGGAGATACGGAACCGAGCAGGAAACTCCGCATCGTTGTATTTTTCGAATGTATTCAGGTTCTCTAGGTTTCGTCGACAGACGGTCAGTCTTTCATGGTCAGGGAGTAAAGATAGCGAAGATAAACACATTATTTTAACGCTTTAATATATTCAATTCCAGATTTAGGAGACCTCTCGACCACTCTTACATTTAGGCGACGTTCAAATCAGTTTGACAGGTCATTTGACAGCTAAATTAAATTAAGTGGCATTCCAGTATACGAATTTTACATTGAGTGGCGTCTGAGCGCAACTAACCTGAGTTATCACATGCTTAAATTTGATATTTGAAATTTGATGTTTGAGAATACGAATTTTGTATTTAATAGCTACTCAAACATTTAAGTTGCCGTTAGATATTTGAGTGACCTTTCAGTATTCGCCCGTTAGTCAAACAACGACATGGTCAAGGCCACTCGTTGAAATTGGTCATTTCAACGAGTGGCATTCCAGTATACGAATTTTACATTGAGTGGCGTCTGAGCGCAACTAACCTGAGTTATCACATGCTTAAATTTGATATTTGAGATATATTTGAAATTTGATGTTTGAGAATACGAATTTTGTATTTAATAGCTACTCAAACATTTAAGTTGCCGTTAGATATTTGAGTGACCTTTCAGTATTCGCCCGTTAGTCAAACAACGACATGGTCAAGGCCACTCGTTGAAATGACCAATTTCAACGAGTGGCCTTTTCTAGACGTACCCTTTTGTAATAGGAGAGTATCTAAAGAACACGTGTGTAGAAGGGTTAATTATAAGTGGGTTGGGTTTTTAAGTGAGTTTGAATATAACCAAGACTATTGTATTCTTCTACTCGTTCTGTTGTTGTAATGCTACGTTTTTCACTGCTAACAAATGAAGGGGTTGTATTTTCAAGTGATTGCTAATTAAACTCACCCCTGTAGGTGTTAATGCGAGGGTTACAACGAGGCATGTTTGCAATCCGCTTCCAATGGGCTAATGAAGACGTCAGATATACCTATTGTGTTTGTTTGTTTGTTATTATTTTGTAAGCCACGAGGGAATGGATTTTAATGCATAGTTTAGTAATAGGGTAGGCTGAGACTTACACATGAAGACCACGTGAGCAGTTTGCTCAAAAACGGAAAAGTCAAAAGTACTATGCAAAAAGAAATATGCATGGATGGCGAAGCCTGGCGATGTGTCCTCTCTGACTACCCCGTCAGGTTAGTAATATTGAACATGTGTTATGCCACTAACTACATTTCAATTTGAATTATTTGGCGTACTTACTATATTATGAAAAAAGTAAATCTACAGACTTTTAGACTATTATTGGATGTATTGGCTCCAAGGTAACATGCAGATAATAGCGATTACGAGCTGTAATAAATCCTCTTCGTTTAATGTCAACTTGTCCATAACAAAGTATCAGGTCCTAAATATTTTTGGTCACTACACAAACGTGTAAAGTTCTACACCACACCGCAACGCTACGTGGCGCCACCAGACTGTAACACTTGTAGTCAAATGTGAACAGATTGCGGTCCCATTACCGACAAGCGTTATATCGCCCCCTTGAGACGGTCCGCTGCAACAGATGTTCACAAATAATTTCAGATCGTATGACCATGTACATTACTATAATGTGACACAATACGTAAATTGTCATACCTTTAACCCATAATAAGGGTCTAAAGTCGTCTTAACTCGTTCTTTTGCCTACTCTAGCACATTTAAAAATGCAGCGTTGACGGAGAGTCACTGCATATTGGTTTATTTTATCACTACATAAAATAGCATATCTAAGGATGAATCTCAAGTATATCTAAAGACCTATCATATATCAAGCATATCTTACAACTTAAATTGTCATTTGAAGAGCTAATTTTCATGGAGACCTTTAAACAGTCCTTAAACAACTATAAAGACACCGTGACGGAATTGATAATGAATTGTGTCCGACTTAATCAAACAAGGCGTTGTTACGGGACATCCTCGGAAATGCTTGCATTATTACAACATTTTAGTATCAATTAAACAGTAATATAATAATCTATATTTGGTCAAAAAACTAACTAACTTACTTACTATCTTCACGTTGTATCCCTGACGGGGTAGTCAGAATGCATACTTCTTTCGCATCCTGCAGATTCAATAATCGCGTCATACATGCACGTGTGGGTATTCGAGTACTTTAGTATTTTCTGTTTTTGAGCAATGTGCTCACGTGGTCTACATATGTGAGTCTCGGCCTACCCTAATTCCTTCTTCCCTTTACTTTCTCACAATAAAAATATATGAGCCTGAAAAAATATTTGTGTGATCCACAAATGTTTGTTTCGGAGTTTGGGTGTTTCCTATGTATAAATGTATATATTTAGAAATATATAGGTATGTTTATCAGTTGTCTAGATCCCATAACACAAGCTTACCTTAGGTTAGACGGCGCTATGTAAAAAATAAAATGTCCCACAAATTTGTCCCGTAAAGTCCCACAATATGTATACTTCGTCAAGCGTTCCTTACTCATTCGTTCTCTCGTCTCCGAACCAACGGAGCACGCCCTCTTCTAGCTTAACGCTGACGCTGACGCTTCCATTCAAACCTGCCATATTGCGTATCACTTCGTTGTATATTCGGTCGGCCAAGGTTACGCCGCACAATTTTCGAAGTGATCGAATCAGAGCGAGAATCATTCGACTTACTTTCATACATCTTCTGACAAACCGAGGTTTCGCTACCGTAAAGCAACGAGAAAGCTTAAAAACAACAAATATAAATTTGAAACTAGATATCTGTTGAGTATAGATTTAATAGGTCGTGTAGAGTTCAGTCGGAGGAGTGCTTACACAAACTCTATGCTTGCGTACCTACATAATTATAGTTCAGTAGAGGAAGTTAGTTTGTGCTTTTGCACTTACATTCATCACTTGTATCAATATTTATGTGAATCTCATTCCTCCATAACCCTTTAGTGTAGTTTTTGAACGACTCGTGCCGTCAAATCTATTTTATCTGCTAAAAACGTCCCTGTAAGATATATCCCAAACAAAACTCACACATTTATATTTATTTATAATCCTTATTCAATTGAATTAATACCCAAACTTAGTTCGCCGGGCAGAAGTCTTGAATGGCGCTGTTCGTACCTCAAGTCAAGTTTGCCCAAGTTTTTCAACGTTTCAGATATCATCTGGCGATGATTTATATCTCTGTGCGTGGAGCAAAAACTTCCGATAACTTTTCTGCTTCACCTCCTGTGTTCTCCTCCCTCGGGCAGTTGATGAATTCCAATACTTACTGCGTGTGTGTGTGTAAGAGTCCGGGAACTTTGCAAGATGTGTTAAACTGTATGAAATATGAATCTGTGCGAGTACACGTGTGAGCCTCCCCTCGGACGACCACGCCTTGCTTTATAAAGGCACTTGTACATTACAATGACGAATCGTCGGAGGTATTAAAAACAGAAATTGTGGGACATATATATTTTTTTTATTATTACACAGCGCCGTCTAGCCCAAAGCAAAAAAATAAGCTTGTGTTATGGGATCTAGACGACTGATAAACATACTTAAATTATACATAGGAAACACCCAAACTGCGAAACAAACACTTGTGGATTACACAAATATTTCTTCCGACCCGGGAATCGAACCCTGGACCTCTGTCGCGGCAGTCGCATACACTACCACTGCGTCACCGAGGCAGTCATAACGTAACAATAAGAAATGACTTCAAGAACCTGATACAAACTGATAGCAGTCTAAGTTACATTTGGCACATAAACAAAATTTTAGTGTCTGTCTGTTATTCTAAATTAAAAATGCTTTAAGGGAAATGCATATGAAGAATATACGGTACTTATATTAAAAATCTAAATTTTAAATATTATCTGTCTGTTTGTTTTGGCCGAGTATGATTCTGAAACGGCTAGAACGATCTTAACGGGACAATCACTGGCAGATAGCTGATGTTATAAGGAGTAATTTAAGCTACATTTTGTCATTAAATTCTCACTGAGATGAAGCAAGGCGTCCGCTGATTATTACGCGCTGCATTGATTTAAAGTTGTTTTGCCAAAATGAGTATTGTTGAGCAGTTTAAGTAATAGTGATAAAGTATAAGATTTTTTTTCAGCTCAGAATTGTGTACCTAACACACCAGAGTACTGTCGGAACTTACGACACACTAGACCCTGTAGGTTAAAGGGATGCTTTATCAATGTCACTGACTTTACAATTTAATCTACGATCAAGAAACGATAAACCACATTGAAATTAATTGTGTTGTTATGTATGATAGTTAAACGAACGGAAATGTTTATTAAATTATACAATACATACATATCATGTCATGCCTTTATCCCCGAAGGGGCAGGCAGAGGCATATTAAACACCCACATTTCACCGTATGCATTTGTCCCACGTATCAAGTGGTGAGCCCATTGCCGTGTTGAAATGGACGGGGGCAGGCTGTGGCAACCTACTGTTAAAATTTCTCAAGCCGCCTAGGCTTTCTCAGGCCTTTAACTAACTTGACTTAACGACTGCCATTTTATTGGCAACCGGGACAAACTGCTTAACGTACCTTCCGAAGCACGGAAACGCTCGCAAATGTAAACTCCACAAAGTGGTCACCCATCTGCGGACCAGCTATAGTGAAAGTTGCTTAACGCAGTGATCGTTTACAGAACAGTCAGTCTGCGGGGCCACGAGCGCTTCCTTATTATATAATATGTGACTGTATTTACCCAAATGTATTAGTGCCTTAGTAGGTGAGACGCTATAGACAGTATATTCAAAGGTTATGAAACAAAAACATTGGACAGGGAAGTTATTAAACAGTATTCATGTTGATAACATATGCGCTCCCTCACTCGCCGACGGATTACAGGACACGCGCTATATAGTATGTACGAGAATGGATTGAGTAATAAGTTAATAATGTGTTGTTTGTGTGTTGATCGCAATTTGAGAATGTGTTTGGTATATGTATAAGTAATTGTAATAAATAAATATGATTTGTATGCAAATATGTTTTTCATTTTTTGGAACGATTGACTAAGAATATATATATTGTGAGAAAGTAGAGAGTAAAAGGAGTCAGGAGAAACCAAGACATACATATGAGGGACACGTGAGCAGATTGCTCTAAAATGGAAAGGTCAAAAGTACTCGGATACTCAGACGTGCATGTATAAATCTGCACGAAGCGAAAGAAGTATGCATAGATCGCGAAGCCTGGCGATCTGTTTTCTCTGACAACCCCGTCGTGGCTACACCGTGAAGATAGTTACATAGTATTTTTATTTATGCAGCGTCACCTAGCCCAAATAAAGTTAATATTTGTCTCTGACTAATATAGGCCTACTTATAAACATATTAGCCCTCAAAGAAATCTAGATCACAGAGATTTGTACTGAGTGGGAATTTAGCCCTCTGCGGGTTTAAGACTATACTATTTGCTACACTGACAGGACAAAAATGACAAAGAACAATATTGAATTTATTGTGGGAATTTTAATAATACTACGTACTCTATGCGTATAGAGAACCAAATGTGTGACTGTTTCCGTCACGCCCTAGTAGAGCGGAAGTGTACCTAAGATATGGACATTTTGTGCTGCGTGTTTTGTTGAAGATAAACATTGTATGTGATGTTTACTACATAAGCGCCTCTACACACATCACACACAAACACTCACACACACACACACACACAAATCCCACAGACAAACATGAAAACAAGTGAGTTATAACAGTCCAGCATTTTCAGTACAATTTGAGTCAGTCTAAATTCAGTTACAATTTATTAGCCAAAGTATTATAACGAAGCCAGTAACCGGCACTAATTGCGGCCACCGTCTTCACCCGCACTTTTATGCTAATTTTATTGAAGACCGCCATCTGGATTTGAGTCGTCGGTGTATTTTCTTGGATTTATGTCTAAGGGTGAGCCATTCTATTGAATTATAATGAACATTATATGAACGGGAGTTTAAATAAGTACCCGCTTAAAGCTTTTTATGCGTTTTATTTTTGTATTCAGGATAATAGAGTGCACGAAAAGCATAGAATTGTCAAAATCTCTTTGCTAGGACTAGTTTAAGTTGAGCTACCTCTGGAATTAACTCTTTATTTCTAAATCATATTTTTTTTTATACCAGTGAGGTGGCAGAGAAGCGTCATTGTCATCATTATAATGGCAACGTGCAAGGAAGGTTTGTTTTCACTTTTTAGGGCTCCCCGGTAAACAAGGTACCGGTAAGAGAGCTGTAAATTCGCCCGGCTAGCCGAACCTGGTCAAAACGTCAGGCAACCCAAACTACAAAATCAACTGCGTTTATCGCCGTAGAAGCCCATTGACGACAGATGAAGTACAAAATGTACTTGTACGGAACGCGATAGTTAAAAGTCCGTATGGACGTACTTATTGGTCACGCCGACAAAGTAGCAAAATGAAATTGTGTAGTCTCTTAGCGCAGGATAGGTATTTCAAAAATATTGAAATTTATCAAAACTCATTTTGTGATTAGGACATTCTTGCTGAGGGGTTGAACATGGATTACCATTAGCAGTTCAACATGGACGAGGGTTGAAATAATGGGCGTTGAACATGGACTAAAACTTGTAATAAGTGTTAATGTGCAATTTTTCAAATAATCATCTGTGCCCCCGCCCCTATTCCAACTATATCATTGTTTTGGGCACATGTGAAAGAAATCACGGCTTTAGGGCATAAGCTCAATTTAAAAAGAAGCTTCAGCATATAGGCTTTAAAATATTTACGAGTTACAGTGATCGGCTATAGACTTTTATCGTTAAAAGAGCTTTTTGAAATAAAAACGTGTTTGAAGTAAAAAATTCGTACATTATAGTAAATTCAGAACCCTACCATACACAAAACACTTTGGGTCGTATTTTGTTACTATTTATCTCCAACATTCACTCTCTCAGATTGCAGTTGCAGGAAAAAAAACCTTAGAGAAGTAATGGATAAAAGTACTAGCTTCCTTAACACCCAATTTTATCCAAATAAGTCCGGCTGTTACAAACTTATGCCGTTGTAATATTAATATAAATTAGTCGTAACAATATAGTCCAACTTAAAAATATATTAACTTCGTAGCTCGCGATAATGTGTTTCAGGAGTTAAAGCTCACTTGACTTTTCTAACGTAGAGAGTCCCCTGCAAACGAGTAAAGGTTATGTTTGTATGTATGTACATTTTATAGTATTCTTTAAAAAAATTTCATGAGCAGACTTCAAGCGCACAAATACAACATAATCTCAATATAAGAAAAGTTAAAAACGACAATAGAATTTAACCTGTTCTCCTTTCTAATCAAATTTTGTTTGCTGGAATAGTTTTGCCCATAAATGAAAGAACACTACTTTAATCAAATGGATTTTATTACAACCTTACATACGATGAACCTTCAAAAGTGTCAGCCAAAGAGCAAATCTAGAAATTAAATTGCTAGCGAGAAGAGTCGACATTGGCGAAACTTAAATCTCATTTGTGTGAATTATGTGAATATAAACGGCTAAATGAATTACTTACATAATCACAATTGAAACACTCTTATTACATTAAACTTTTACTACATATATTTATGTAAAATAGATTGTTTTCACTTTAACAAACAGATTCACAGAATTATTTCATGTTATGAGATATATCCTATATATTTCTACAGAGAGTAAAATGCTTTGTGTATGTCTAGAATATTTTTGAACGAGTGTCTTGCAGTGTTTCATGGTGCGGTGTACAAAGCTTTTATAATCTGATAGAACTAGTATTATCAACGAAGACTTTGAAGTTGTTCGCATCACAAGAAGCCTGCACTTAAAGTAAAGAATGGTTAAAACAAAATACTACATTCATCATCAATGGATGTACAATTCAGACGGACTTACTGTTACACGATTATGATATACATACATACACATTGTCACGCCTTTATCCCCGAAGGGGTAGGCAGAGGCATACTACACGCCCACATTTCACCGTATGCATTTTTGTCCTACAGGACAACAGGTGGTGATCCCATTGCCGTGTTACGATGTGATACGATTATGGTATAAAGCTAACAAACTACCTTCACGGTGTATCTCTGACTACGTAGTCAGAGAGGACAGATAGCCAGTATCCGCGATCCATGCATACTTTTTTCGCACCCTGCAGATCTATACTTTTATACTAATTTCTACCAATATTTAAAGCTTTACATCAAAATATTAGGTCCGTATTCCAGAACGTTTCTCAATACTCAATCAACACTTGAGGCTAGATTTTCCCATAAAATCTACTCTCGAGCGTCGATTGAGTATTGAGTACCGTTCTGAAATACGGACCTTAAAGTTGGAAACTCGGCCATGGATCAGACTTTTTGTGTCCGAGTTACCGCCTAAGCCAGCTATTATCTTACTCGTAAATAACAATCTCAATTGCACGCCTTCACACAAATTTTATGTCGATAATACTTACGTTCTTTTTTAGGTTCATAGCCTTATCTGAGAATGACTTAAGCGCCGAATCCTATAGTGAGGATATACGAAAACATCTTTAATTTACTTCACCCCAAAGCGGGTTCTCAAAAGCCAGTAAGCCGGATTAGGCTTTAAGTTGAGAATCCTCTGAGTATTGAACCCGGAGCTTTGAGATGTAATCTGGCGCTCTGTTTACTTCCATAATCTTCACAATCTTAGACTCCGAAATTAATTCGTAGTAAAACAAATTACTTATATACGAATTGTACGAAATCCGCGCTATTACTATTCAAATAGCTGAGCTTGTGGCGATATTTGTTCAAAGGCATTAGCTTTGTTTACTACGAGAATGAGCGCGTCTTATTTATGACTGCGGGAATTAATCTTTCCCACATCAGACGAATCTTGTCGTTTTATCGCGTTAAATGAGCTTAATATGATATACATTAGGATCAGTCAAACATACATTAAGATGTTTTCGAGTTATGATGGTTAGCTTTTGCACGCGCGTTAATAAAAACTAGGGGCACATTGGACCATAATTCATTTAATTTTTAAGTTTGAAGTAATACATTTTATATGAAACAAAGTTTTGCATTTGTTCGCCGCAAACTTTAACAGCGACTTATTTCACGAGCATCCGTTCGCGGAGTTATTTTTGTAGCAGTTTTTTGTTTATTTTCTTCCGACTTGTTACCAGAACGAGGAGGTTACACTCTTTAATATCTGGAACAAGAATACCTTTTCAGTGCAATGCGCCTTTTAAAGAAATAGGGTCAAAATTCAGACCATCGGCATCCAAGGAAAACGAAAACAGTCATGTTGCTGTCAATCTGATAACTACAGTCTTACCAATAATATCGTAGCAGGACCAACTCACGTGATCTTGAATCCAAACAACGTCTACAGTATGGGGTTCGTCAAAAGGGGTCTTAAAAGCCTTATAAAGGGTCGGCATCGCGAGTGCTGCACCTCTGGAGTTGCAAACGTCCATGGGCTACGGCGACCACATTCCATCAGGTGGGCCGTATGCTTATCTGCCACCACAGTGGTATAAAAAATAAAATAAAATGAGAACACAGTCCATTCTCTGTGAATAAAAGTAAATTCTAAGTAGATACTGTAATGCCAGATTCCAGTGACAAGACAAGCCATAAACTCGTCAACTAGACGTAATTGTATCCGCATGCCGACTGAACCTCTGTTTCACAATTTTATGCGACTTTCATGGAGATTTTAATTTATACCTCGAGAGCCGCAGAGTTAATTTTAAAGAACTTTACCGGCAATACACGAAATTGACCGCCGGGTACCTAATGGACATCAATACAACATAATTGACAAGTGTTGTGATCTGAATAATATTATATCGTTCTTTTTTATGTGCGGTCACGTAAAACATTTTATTGTTATGACTGGTGAATTCACTTTAGTATATTGGTCAAAAATATGGATGTTGATATGGATCTCACGATTATCTATAGGTAAGTACTAATTCAATAAAAAGAGTTTTGTATGTAAATGTGAGTGGTGATATCCAAAACTATTTATTTTTAATAATGGACATGGACTTGTGTTGTACACGTCTCGCAAAGGTTAACATTTTTGAAACTTGTACGAATATCGTAGCTTTTCCAAACTAAAAGTTATAATTACTAAAAATCTCGATACACAGCAAAATAACCTCAAAATAGCGGTGCTTTCCCTCCGCCACGCGCGATATGTCACAGTCTTTACTTAACTTTAGCTATCCAGTAAGGTCATAAAATTTTGGATGGAGATGATATTTATTTCGCTGTAACCCCAAACTGTATCCCCTGACTTTATATTACTCATTTTAATGCTAATTTATTTATTTATTTATCTATCACGCCTTATCCCCGAAGGGGGGCAGAGGCATACTATATGCCCACTTTTTACCATGTGTATTCCTGTCCCACGTAACAGGTGGTGAGCCCATTGCCGTGTTGAAATGGACAGTCGCAGGCTGTGGCAACCCAACATAATAAATAAATAAATATAGTTGGGACAATTCACACAACGCCATCTAATTCGAAACTAAGCAGAGTTTGTACTATGGTTACCAGATAGCTGATAACCATACTTATATATTTGTAAATACATACATGTTATAGATAAATAATACCCAGACACAGAATAAACCATAGTACTCATCACACAAAGTTTTATTCTCGATGGTAATCGAACCTACGACCTCTTGCGTAGCAGTCACACTCCCACCGCGCCACAGTCAAATAAATAATAAACAAAAAATAAATGCCAGTTATCCTTATTTTGGGATCCGTAGACAACTGGGTACACTTTAGGTTCGCTATCTTCGCAGTCTAGGTCACAGTCCCTTGACCTAGACTGCGGACTAAAACGCCGTAATTGGTCATGGGTATACATACCAATTACGCTGATGCTTCTATGCGTGAAGTGGGTACAGTGTACAAGCCAGTACATAGTACTTGGTCATCAAAATCGTAGTATATAATGTTCTACTTATAATGTAATATTTAGTGTGTTTACAATAAACGCTCACAACATCAACATTGGTATTTCTACCCAAATACCTAACAATTTTCAACATTAACTAATGTTGGGACAACTAACAGCCCCAACATTTTGGTCCAAATCAATCAACATATCAAAATACCACGATGGTTAGGTAACACTGTAAAACCTATTGAACTGCACGAATTCAGCGACGCATCTGAAAAAGCATGCGGCTGTGTGATTTATTGCAAATCTATTAACCAACGAAATGAACCTATCGTCACATTGGTGGCTGGGAAGACAAAGCTATCACCCTCGAAAAATCCCATGTCTCTGCCACGCCTTGAACTCTCCGCAGCAGTATTACTATCAAGATTAAATAAATAAAATAAATATCCATCACGCCTTATCCCCGAAGGGGTGGCAGAGGCATATTATATGCCCACTTTTCACCGTGTGGATTCCTGTCCCACGTAATAGGTGGTGAGCCCATTGCCGTGTTGAAATAGACAGACGCAGGTTGTGGCTACCTGCTGTTGAAATTTTTTAAGCCGCCTATAAGGCTTTCAACCAGGCTTAACGACTGCCATTTTACTGGCAACCGGGACCAACGGCTTAACGTGCGTAACTATCAACATTGATGAAAAAAAAATGATTGTAGTACTCAGATGGCTAAGTGGCGACGCGAACCGGTGGAAGACGTTCGTCGCTAATCGCGTGAAGACAATACTAGAAACAATTCCCGGTTCGTGCTGGAATCACGTCAGATCAGAAGACAACCCAGCTGATAGCGCGAGTAGAGGATTATGCCCATCAAGGCTTCCTACCCATTCCCTATGGTGGGAAGGACCTGAGTGGCTAAAAAACAATAACCATTACATACCCATTCAACCTATACAATTGACCACTCATGAGGAGATGAAGATAAAGAAACATAGATTTGTTACACAGACTAATAAATTATTTATCTTGGAGCTTCTAAAAAAACATAGCTCTATAGCACGTGTAACACGAATATTAGGTTGGACGTTGCGATTTATAAACAATGCTCGAAATAAGGTGCAAATAACGTCAACAATTTATTTATCGAGCGTTCAACTGGAAAACGCACATGCTGCATTAATCAAAACAGTACAAAAGACATGTTTTGGCGAGGAAATCACTCGGTTGCAAAACAACAGACCTCTCCGATCAACAAGCAATATCTTATGCTTAAGCCCAATTTGGGATGAAAGCAGGACTCTAAGAATTGGAGGTCGATTGGCATACTCAAATCTAAGTGATTGGCGGAAACATCCCATCATAATACCGAATGCTCACAGGCTAACAGACCTACTCATTGACCAAGCGCACCAACAAATACTACATGGTGGTGCAAGATTAACGCTGACCCATTTAAGGAACAGATACTGGGTGATTGGTGGTATGAGAACCGTTAAGAAGATAATAGTTAGGTGCGTGACGTGCCACTGATTCAAAACCAACAGGAGCAATCAACTTATGGCCGATTTGCCCAAACCACGAGTAACACCTTCACGACCGTTTACCCATACAGGAGTGGACTTTAGTGGGCGTGTTGAAGTAAAGGCGAACAAAGGACGGGGAATCAAAACCACTGTTGGTTACATAGCCATCTTTATTTGTTTATCAACTAAGGCCATCCACCTAGAATTAGTGTCTGACCTGAGCTCCACCACGTTCCTCGCCGCTTTTAAACGTCTCTGTTCAAGAAGAGGCACCCTACGTCATATGTATAGTGACAACGGGACCAACTTTGTGGGAGCGGCCAAAACACTGGTTAAGGAATATAGAGACGCAATACAACACTACCATAATAGTGAAGTCCTCGATTTGATCGCTCAATTGGGTGTTACTTGGCACTTAAATGCTCCAGCATGGCTTTCCGGAGGGGGAGCTTGGGAGGCCGCAGTATCCAAAATGAAACATCATTTAAAGAGGGTGCTGGGTCAACAAAGGTTGACTTACAAGGAATTCTCCACTTTATTATATCAAATTGAAGCCTGCCTCAATTCCAGACCCCTAGTATCCATAACAGATGATATCGATGACATCAACTGCCTTACGCCTGGACACTTTCTCGTCGGAGGCCCTTTATTGACTCCTCCATTATCAGTTCCAGAGGACAATATAGGACTAACAATGAGATGGCACATGATCACTAAAATGCATCGAGACTTCTGGAAGAGATTTACAAACAGATTATTTACAAACACTACAAACTCGGGGTAAATGGCAAGTCGCCTCGAGAAATATGGAAACAGGGGATATCGTGGTAATAAAGGAAGATAACATACCTCCAGGACGTTGGGTGCTAGGGAGGGTCACTGAAACTCATCCTGGAACGGACGGTCGAGTCCGTTTCGTGACGTTGAAGACAAAATGGGGCACCTTGAAGCGACTAGTAACTAAGTTATCGAGGTTACCACTGGACAACAATGATCAAGAAAACTACCACTAATATCAAACAAACACTACGAGGTGAACCGTATGCTACCTATACCTCAGAAACGACAGAATGCCACCGTAAAAATAGTCCCATCTTCCAGTTATTTGGCAGTAAATCTAAGAAATCATAGCGAAGTACTACTTGCTACGTACAGCGACATATCGTCGTGCGAACAATTAAGCGAGCATCGATTAATTTGTGCACTGACGTCACCTACTTACAATATTAAAGATACGTCATCGTGGTGTGAGGCACGATGCATCAAGTTGCAAGACAGTGTCGGCTGATTGCTGTAGTGACGAATGGATCAAATTGCACAGCCGAGACGCGTGGCTATTCTCGTGTTGCGATGAACGATTAGTCAATATATTCTGTCCGACTGGAATGATGTCACAAAAGTTACAGCACACAGGAGTCATTACGATTGCGGAAGGCTGCACTCTGAAGGGAGATGACATTTTAATTCAAGCCCACCGGAGACTCCAAAACACAGTGAAGATCAATCGCGATACAGATTACATCCCAGAATCTGGGATTAATCAAATCATTAACAGCAGCATCTTCAATTTTAAGCCCGAAAACCATATTCGACAACTGAGTTCTCTGGAAGAGAAGCTGAAATCAGTAAAGGATCAACAAGATGCCCTACAAGTAAAGGCTGATACGCACGACAGCCATCACTACATTTTGGAAGCAGTTCTAGCACTAGGCGGTGTCATTATGGGAGCCTTCGGCATTCTTAAGATTAAGAAGCGTCTCCAGAGTAGACATCAGAACAAGGTAGACTCTGAGAACAACCCAGAGACAGCAGTACATCTTGACAATCACACACCTGAAATGAACCATTCCCGAAGCAACACGTCAGCAGAGAAGGGAACGTCACCCTTTACGGATCGCAGATAATTAGCAGTTAAATATTCTAATGTATTATTTGTCATACTTAATGTATTTCCTCTTCCTATTGTCTATTTATCTTTAAGTCGGGAGCATGTACAAGCCAGTACATAGTACTTAGTCATCAAAATCGTAGTATATAATGTTCTACTTATAATGTAATATTTAGTGTGTTTACAATAAACGCTCATAACATCAACATTGGTATTTCTACCCAAATACCTAACAATTTTCATCATTAACTAATGTTGGGACAACTAACAGCCCCAACATACAGGTTGTAAATGTTTTATGACAGTACCACTCGGTGTGTCATGTTCCTAAATATAACCGAATAAAATTCAAGATTTAATACATTTCATCCGTTTTAACATAATTTTATTAGTCCGAATTTACATAGTAATTTACATAGCGAATACATCAATATTGAGGTATATCGCCCTTGTATCTCTTTGTACATTCCTAACTTTTCATGGATGTCGTATTTTTATTTTTATTTAAAAGATAATTTTATGCCTATTTGTAAGCAATTGTAGTAAAGTCCGTTCCAAGCAGTTTACTAGTAAGATAGGGAGTGGCTTATTATGCTGATCTCGTGGCCTTTGAGGTGAATTTTCGTACTTTTAGATATTTCTGCCATCTCATTACTGTACACAAATATAGCTCACATAAGACCCATAATATTTTTTTACCTGGTGCTTACCTTATTTTATAGGATGTACACTTAGTAGCTTTCCAGGTCGCTTTTTTTGCAAAGCAGAGAATTGTTTTTTTTTATATTTTTAACTCTCTTAAGTTTTATTTTGATTAATTTTAATGCGGGTTCAAGGTACTCTAAGTTCGTCTGGGACTTTACGGAGTTCAAGCTTGGTGTAACTTTTTGCATCTTAGTTATTGCTGAAAGAAGAAGTGTAGATCCTGGTTTACAAGAGCCTCAGTAATAGGAATATGGGTGAGATCCCAATAAGACAAATGTTCCAATATATATTTCCATGCTTGTGCCCCAATTTGCGCATTCTGCAAGTTCAAAGAGGGGTTATCTCGCTCGAGTCATCTCACCCCTTGCTTCGAAGGAATTATTCGCATATTTTTATTGCATAATAGCTTTTATCGAATCGTTTGAAGACCTGTGGGGGACTTTAATATGAAAAGATTTATTTGAATAATATTGTATTGTCTGTGGTGCAGTGATGGGTAGCGCGCGCCACTGAGTGTGCGGAAATATCGATCTGCGGATACTTGTTTCTCAGTCGAATGCTTTTATTTTATACTTCAGAATTTGCTAATCCCTCAAACGTATTCCCGTAGAAGTATGATATTTATGAAGAATTAAAAGTAGTCTATGGACTTTCCAGGCCTACAGACATTTCCATTTTAAAAAGTCATGCTAATTAATTCTATACCAAACTAAGGAAGGACTAACAAACAAATACTCTACGGCCAAACTAAAAGTTTGGGTAATGAATCTAGCGGTCAATGTCTATATAATGTATCTAATCTGAAGTCTATGTCTATAGTAATATTAATAATTTATGAACTATTTAAATACACTGGTCTATTGAGTCGCTGTCTTAGAAATAAATAAGTTTTAACCTGTATCTCAGAAGACAGAACTTCTCTTATTAAAGCTTTGTTAACATGATAAACATAACATAACATACTTTCACGCCTTTATCCTCGAAGGGGTAGCCCATTTATCGAGGAAGGCTATAGGCTATATATCATTACGCTACTACACTGGGGAGCAGAGCAATAGTCATAAATGTCGACAAATCGGGCAATGTTTTATGCATCATCATCATCCGAGCGTCTGTCCCAGTTGCGTCTCGCGACGCCCGGGGTCCGCTTTCCTACATTTTCTCCTCCACTTCGCACGGTCGTCGGCATCCCCTGTGGTGAGACCATTGGCACGCATGTCATCCCTTACGACGTCAAGCCAGCACTTCTTGGGTCTTCCCCTCTTACCGGGACCCGGCGGGGCTGACATGGCCAGACATTTGTTACCTACGTAGCCCGGCGGTTGCCGCAAGACGTGACCATACCAACGAAGGCGACACTCTTGCAACTTGTCTGCAATGTCACGGACGTGAAGGCTGCCGCGGATGCGAGAGTTCCTCACGCGGTCCAACCGCGTGACTCCACACATCCACCGCAGCATCTTCATTTCCGTGACACGTAGCTCCTGCTTGTGTCGCTCCAATATCGGCCACGTCTCACTGCCATGTAAAAGGACAGGTCTAATAATGGTTTTGTAGACCTGTCCCTTCAACCGGATCGGCATTTTAGGGTCACAAATGACACCGGTCATCTCCCGCCATTTGGCCCACGCGGCAGCAATGCGTGACTTGACATCGCAATCGATGTCACTGGACGTGTGAAAAACAGATCCCAAGTATTTAACCTGGTCCGTGCGCTCGACCAAATCACCGCCTATGCGGACGGATGTGGAATCTGTCGAGTTTAGTGCCACCCAGGATAAAACTTTGTGTGATGAGCACGATGGTTTATTCTGTGTCTGGGTGTTATTTATATATCATATGTAGGTATTTAGAAATATATTAATTTAACAGATATCTGGTTACCATAGTACAAGCACTGCTTAGTTTGAAATCAGATGGCGTTGTGTGAGTTGTCCCAACGATAACTATTTATATTTTAATTACGGAAATTAGAGAGAGTGAACTCTATATGAATATTTAAGGTAATCTGCTTTTAGTGAATTTAAATGAACTAAAGCCGCTCCCAGTACCGCGCCCTCCATATACAGTCGACACGGAAACGCTCTCTATTCGGTTTTTATTATATTCAGCGTTTCCGTGCTTCGGAAGGCACGTTAAGCCGTTGGTCTCGGTTGCCAGTAAAATGGCAGTCGTTAAGCCTGGTTGAAGGCCTTATGAGCGGCTTGAAAATTTTCAACAGCAGGTAGTCACAACCTGCATCTGTCTATTTCAACACGGCAATGGGCTCACCACCTATTTCGTGGGACAAAAACCACACGGTGAAAAGTAGGCATATAATATGCCTCTGCCACCCCTTCGGGGATAAGGCGTGATGGATATTAATTATTAATTATATTCAGTAAAGGAAAAGTTTGTCTTTCAAGTGTTAAGTGAACCTTCACGGCTCGCGGACATTTGTGTATATTTAAGGGCATTGTTCAAAGCTAAAATCTAATAAAAATGTGTATCTGACAAACACGATCCACTTTGGGTAACTTTGCAAGCCTTTGTTTGTATGGCGCAGTGCCAACTCTACACTTTGCCAAAAGCTGCCGATTTCTTCGGTTCCCGTATTGTATATTTAACTAGCTTCATTCCGTGCTACCACTTCATCAGAATACCGTATTGTACCAATATATGATAGGTGTAGGTGGAGTGTAGATAGGTGGGAATATGTATAGAAAAAGTCTCATGTTGTTATTTTACTACTATCTGTGGAGACTTATTATTGGCTGTTTATAGCTACTGTGTTTGGGAAAATGTTTTTAAATAAATAAATAAATAAACTAAGTCTATTATTTGGAAACTAACTTGTCCGTGAATCTAGTGGGAGTAGGGTTGGTCCGGGGCTTCAATGAAAATAATTACTTTGTGATTTAGGTTGTTAGGAATATAATAAATTTAATCTAAACTAAAACACTTATAATTAAGTAAAACGTGTGTAACTAACTAGCACAGTTCAATTTTCACGGTCGCCATTAATTATAAAGTACTGCTTCAATTACTTTAGTAATTAGTTTGCCTCAAAATTACCTTCACGTATTTAATAACAGTTTCATACTTGTCCTAAAGTTAGGTTTACACAATGTTTATGTAATGTCAGGTCGTCGCACCTCGACTGAGCGTCGCAATAACGTGAGCTATACGTTAGAGTAAAGTTTAGAGAGAAGACGCATGACGTTTTATGTATTTTAACAATTAACATTTCCACAGTATGTCAAGAATCGTTTATAGAATCTGTCTGCCTGTACAAGTTATAGTGGTCAATGCTGTATTTCTATACCGAAGTCCCTCTTTTAAAGAAATTCAAAAACTGATGATTCAAATATTACACGTCCAAAATATGAGGTGCTAGTACACTAAACTATGCCATGCTATAACCACTGCTTATGTTCCGAACGGTTTTATTCAGCGTGAACCCAAATACGCTTTAAACATTGCGACGAGTTTTTGGACTAACTTCATCTTAACCGATTTTTCTCAAACTTAACACGCTGTTACGCTATAGATCAATCATGGCTTTAGATATATTATTATACATAAGATATAACTTTGGATTCTGAGGTATATGTATTAGATGAGCTTTTTTTATACCACTGTGGTGGCAAAAGCATACGGCCCACCTGATGGAAAGATTATGCTTACATAAGGGTTCCCATATGTTATCAGCTGGTTGATAACGAGATAGTGGATTGTAGTGGCTTATATATTTCCTAAAAAGATATTAAAGCAATTAATCAATGCAGTATATTTTAATACAATTTCAAGTAAATTTCAGAGCATTTTTTTTTGTCCAACAACAGATGGCAATAAAATAAAGGTCAACAGTTTTAGTTCTACAATATTCGTAGCCTCTCTACAACAGCCGTAGCACACGTAGCGGCCACGTAGCAGATTGGACACGCCTTCGTTAGGCGTGCTACGCTGCACCATTTGCACACGTTTGTATCGCACGAGTAGAACAGATTTAGTTATTTATGCATATCACTCGGATAGTTAAGGCTATTGTAAATAATAAATATTAATCAAATCTATCAGAGTAAGTGTTTTGAAGAGCTGTTCCACTAAACTATCCTTCTTTCTTTCCTTTAATATCGTAAGAAATTACTTTTCTTTTTGTGTTTGGTGATTAGCCACTTTTTGGAACACTTATTTTTAAATTGTCTTCAGGACCTTTTACGAAGCAATCAGTTAACTAAGCTAACCTTACCACCAGCAAATAAATAAGCCACACAAACCTTGCATTTTCTATTGTAATTTAACTAACTTAACTTAACTATCTTCACGCTGGATCCCTGACGGGGTAGTCAGAGAGGACAGATCGCCAGGCATCGCAATCCATGCTGTAATGTAACATTTTTTACTTACTTTTTTAATTAATTTTTTTATTATACGTTCTCTCCAAATTATCTGCATGGCCATTATCTGTAACATTCCTAGGCCTTTATATTTCGAAATACTTAGATTTTCTAGTTCTCTCATAATGTTTGATTACATTTTGTAATTTTTAATGTCAGTTAATGACAAGCCTAGATTTTATTTTTAATTTATTGTTAGAGCTGCCAGTAGGTTAGGTTGTATAGATATTAGACCTTGTTATAAATTTATATTCTTAAATTATGTTTATTCTAAACATGTTTAAATTTTGAAATGCTCTGTAAAAGAAGGAAACCCGGGCCGTCAGATCAGTCTACTTTTGGTGCTCACCTTGTCAGGAGGTGCTGATGAATAAGTGCTGAGTGAGAGGGTTTTGCCCTTCAATAATAATAAAGTGATTGTCTGCAGTGGCATGTGACGCCGACGGCTCGTTATTTTCAGCCCTCTGCCTGCCTGGATTTACCGCGACCTGCTTCTCCGAGGTCGGCGACGTGGAGGCCTTGAGGGGACTTGAGGCCCCCTTCTTAGCGACGTGGAGGCCTTACTTGAGGCCCCTTCCTAGCAACGTGGAGGCCTCTTATCTTATCTTTTCCGGGGTCGGTAGATACCGCGGCACTGCGTCCCTTCCGGGACTATTGTACCACAAACGTGGAGGCCTACTCGAGCCCCTTCTAAGCGGCGTGTGCTGTTACTTGTTTACGTTGCATTACTTCTTTCGTTTTCTGTAGATTCATTAATCGCTTCATACATACATACATACATGCACGTCTGTGTATCTTACTACTTAGTACTTTTCACTTTTCCGTTTTTGCGTTTTTGATTTTTCTATTGTAAAGAAATATTATAATAAATACAGGTATGAAAGTGCTTTGACATTATTTAAATTGAAGCAACTATCTCACAATAGAAACCAAAATTACCCTCCAATTACCCGCCATATATGAAAGTAATTATCGTTTATAATAATAAAATACGATACAAAAATTGTGATAGTTCGCTATAATTACAGCGAGTGGGAGCTGTCAAGTTCCACAGCGCAACTACATACAACATACAACTACATACCACCTGCGAAACGCTAACACAATTACAGTCATTGTACAGCGTTCACGCGATTTAAATTGTGCCGCGACCTCTATTTCAACCTGTTTTAATTTCACAAAAAAACTCTATAATAACATAAAATGTCTAACTAGGGCAATGGTCAAACCACTGAGAAACAAGCTTAAATCCTTCACTGTATTGTAATTGTCATTTAGGAGTTGTGGGAAAAATAATAAGAAAAATAGGAAACTATTCGCGTCATGGACATCATACGGCTAATTGTATGTGAAAAAGGACAAAAATTCAACACCGGTGCGAGTGGAAGCTGAGACTGAATTAAACGATGCCTCTATGTGACTAATGATGCTTATCTCTTGTCACTTATATTTGATTAGTACTATTAAGTCCTTTTTGCTAGTGTTGATTATATTTTTTTGTCTTAACTATAAACTATTAATAATTTATAAAAATAGACAGTTTATTACACCTAATCTTTTTTACATACCACTAACGAAAAACACGCACACTTTGTACACCCTCTCTGAGCGAATTTTAATCCTGTGCAGCGGTAACAGTCACGAATGGGCAGCTGCGGATGTCACATAGTGGACATTATATGGTATGTCTTAGATTCAAAATTCTAAAGTTATGTAATTCAAATAATGTCACGTTCTACCGTGACAGTCCTTGCCTTTGCTTATAACTCCTATGCATGACATTGAAACCATAAATTTGGATCTAGACTCCATTAGTGCAGCTAGAACGGTAGTATGTAATGTGGCCGACGCACCTCAGTATGTAACTTCACACAATAGCCTTAACATCTTGACTCAAAACATCCGAAGCATAACGCGTAACTTGCCCAGCTTTGTTACTCTTCTGCAGAGATCTGGCATAACCTAGGATATTGTGATACTCACTGAATGTTTTCTTAAATCTGCTAGTTATATACCGAATCTAGACAGTTTTAACCATATATCATCAACTAACCATCTCACTAAGAATGAAGGTGTTGTTATTTATTATAATCCACGCCTAGAAGTAACGACTGAGGAGCCTCAATTCAGTGGTGCCAATTGTGTGCTTGTGTATTGGGTGCGTAACAGTGAATGCAGATATTTGTATTATCCGTATTTATAGGCCCCCAAGCTGTGTGAACACTACAATATTCATTACCTCATTAGATTTTCTTTTAACAAGTTTAAAGCGCTTTAAAAATATTATACTTTGCGGTTACATAAACATCGATATAGGTCCAAATAGTATAGACGACAGTAAAGACGTTTATCTAAACCTACTTGCCAGCCACGGCATGCTCCCTGGTCATACTACTCCTACTAGGCAATGGTTACTGCGTGCCACATGCCTTGATAACATCATGATTTTATTAAGGTAGATTCCCATTTCACTCAGGAAGTTATTCCCGAGGTATTATTTTATAGTGTCTTCAAAATCCATTCACTAGATTTTGCATAAAGGAGTGGCACACATCCACCCATACTTCCAAACTTTTGCGTTTATAATATAAGTTTAGTAAGATTTTTGATACCAGCTTTGATTTCATACTCCGTATTCAATAGATAATAATAAATAAGCATAATTACATCAAACAAGTGAAGTGAAGTTAATACCAGCTGCATCAGGTATGAAATTACTTACACATATGCAGCCGCTGAGCTGACGCCACATAAATAACTCGTACATATTATCACATTACATCTCCGAGTTGTCTGTGTGCGTGATGTAAACTGTGACAATGGATGATAATGTTCGCATCAAATTACTGCGCGTCATGGCTACACACTTACTTCGAGCTGTTCGACCGTGTTTAGGTGCCATCTTAATGTGCATACTATCGTATGCTCGTCGCCCCGCGGACTCAGTGTTCTGTAAAAACAATCACTGTGTTAAGCAACTTACACAATGGCTGGTCCTAGCTGGCTCACTTTGTGGCATTTACATTTATGAGCGTTTCCGTGCTTCGGAAGGCACGTTAAGCTGTTGGTTCCGGTTGCCACTAACATGGCAGTCCTTAAGCCCAGTTGAAGGCCTTATAGGCGGCTTGAAAAATTTCAACAGCAGGTCGCCACAACCTGCGCCTGTCCATTTCAATACGGAAATACGGCCGCCGTTATGTGGGACAAAAGTGCAAACGGTGAAATGTGGGCGTATAGTATGCCTCTGCCTATACTAACTTTTAAACTATCGCGTTGCATACTATCAGTATATTTGTTAATAACGGGGCTAAACGCGGTTATTCCACATACCTTTGGTGCCTGACGTTTCGACCAGGTTGCACCGGCCGTGGTCACAGGCTGACTGGCTCAGCGGCGCACGCCCTCCGGTCGTCGAGTACGCGTGGTAGAAGTTTCTCCATCCACCCGCACATCTTCGTTATTCTTGATGTTATTTTTTCTCCACGTACCGTCACACACTACACTCACGGTGTCCCTATTCTGTAAGCTAACCGACGCGCGCCTATTCTGGTGTTTACCCGACTGTGCACAAAAGCGACATTTTATGTTACAAATCACTGGATTCCACGCTCCTGATAATATAAACCCCTCTTCCCGATTGAATGTTTCATGTTTTTTAATCTCAATCGCTTCACGTACAACTCTTGCATAATAGTGCCGTTCAGTAGAGAGGACTTGCGTGTGATGAAATTCAATCCAATGATTAGTGCCTGCTTCAAGTAAATGTTCTGCGATCGCGGATTTACTAGTGTTGCATTTCTTTACAGCTGCGATATGTTCCTTGACCCTTTCAGCTATAGTACGCTTCGTTTGGCCTATATACGAACTACCGCAGCTGCAATCCACCTTATAAACACCTGGGGTTTGTAACGGAACTACATCCTTTGGCGAACCCACGATGTTGTGAACCTTTATGCCGGGTGTATAAATTGTCTTTATCGAGTATTTCTTTAAGATGAAGCCGATCTTATCCGTTACCCCTTTGACATAAGGCATGTAGGCTGGCTGTCGGTTAAAGTGTGGTAATGATCTAACTCAAGCTGACTATGATTTGTGTGATCAGGTTACATTTTTACAAGCAAGTCGTACCTTCGATTTAAGCACTGCAAACTTTGAGCGAAAGTTCTCGAAAGAGTATAATCGGCGGTATGAGGAAAAGAAAATGTCAAATGTTGTACCCGAGCAAGGGTGTAAGGGGCCCCACCAAGATCTTCGGGGCCCAAGTCAACCTCCCGTGCTAGTGCGTGCACCTGCTGACTAACGGACGAGGCACTGGCGCTGGCTTTCCCCTCTGTGGTTGGGAGGTCTGAGGGCGTCGCTCCCATAAAAGCTACCCGCCGAAACAAAAAAAAAAAAATGAACAGTCAGAAAAGGAATGCTGCTAGGGATAGGGCGCCACCGCAAAACGGCGCGCAGGAGTCCCGCCCGACTCCTGTGGCAAGTGGGCTAGGGCTGCCATGTGTCGGGCCAGCACGGCTAAAGAAGTTAGCCCAACCCGAATCCGCTTCGCATCTTGGAACATTGGCACGCTGACTGGGCGTGCGGTAGAGTTGGCCGAAGTACTCTCCAGGCGGAGGGTGGACGTGGCGTTCCTGCAGGAGACTCGGTGGAAGGGCAACAGAGCCCGGCCCTTCCAGAACGGCTACAAGCTGTATTACACGGGTGCGCCTGGTGGGGAGAACAGGGTGGCCGTTGTGCTCTCCGAGGGGCTGCATAGTGGCATCTTGGAGGTGAAACGCTGTAGCGACCGGCTTATGATCGTGAGGGTGCTTATCGATGGGATTATAACCCACCTGATAAGTGCCTACGCGCCACAGGCCGGTTGTAGCGACGCCGATAAGATGTCGTTTTGGGGTCAACTCGAGGGAGTGCTTCGGAGCATTCCGTTGTCACAGGGAATCGTTTTGGGCGGCGACCTAAACGGTCATGTGGGTGAGAGGTGTGAGGAGTTTGAGCGTGTTCATGGTGGTTTTGGATACGGCACCCGCAACGCTGAAGGAGAAACTATCCTCAGAACGTGTGCGGCTGCCGATCTGGCCATTGTGAACACGTATTTCAATACAACGCAGATCGATTTCCTACTCACTAGGCGACACAGCATCGGCAAGGTGGCCAACTGCAAGGTCATACCCGGTGAGAGTCTTACTGCACCACACCGTCTCCTTGTCATGGACCTCTGCGTGAAGCCCAAAGGCAAACGCATCGAGCGGTGCCAGCGCCGCATCAGATGGTGGCTGCTTGATGAAACTAGGTCCCAGGAGTTCGTCTCAGCTGTCGGGGACAAGTGCACCGACACTGAAGGCGAACCAGTTCAAGATTACTGGGACAAAGTTCAGGCGGCCATCCTTGGAGCGGCGAAGGTGGTGCTCGGTGAGTCTAAGGGTGGACGCAAATGTGACAAGGAAACTTGGTGGTGGAACGACGCAGTCCAGAGGGAGACTATGGAGAAGAAAGCCCTCTTTAAAAAGTGGCAAGCGACCGGATCTCCTGAAGACCGCGACGCGTACAGGGCTGCCAAGCGCGCCACAAAGAGAGCTGTAGCCAGAGCCAGACGTGACCACTTACAACCTCTGTATGATAAGCTGGAATCGTCTGAGGGGCAGAAGCTCATCTATAAGCTGGCGCGCTCCAGGGTCAAAACGGCACAGGATATATCCAAGTGTCGCTGTGTAAAAGACCCTGAGGGCAACCTGTTAAGCGAAGACCTCGCGGTAAAGGAGAGATGGCGCTCGTACTTCCACGAGCTGCTTAATAAACAGCACAAAGAGGTGCAGCCTCCGGACCTCCCTCCGAATCAGGGACTAGTGCCACCGGTAACGCCTGGAGAAGTCCTGACTGCGCTTCGCCGCATGAAGAATCGGAAAGCTGTCGGACCCGATGGAGTCCCCATCGGAGCCTGGAAGGCGATGGGTCCTCGCGGTGTGGGCATCTTAGTAAACCTTTTTAACCGCATACTCCTCAGCGGGCAGATCCCAAACCAATGGAGACTGAGTATTATTACTCCAGTCTTCAAAGGTAAGGGGTCAGTGCAGGAGTGCGGGAGCTACCGCGGTATTAAGGTGATGTCCCACACCATGAAGATCTTCGAGAGGATTATAGACTCTCGGATCCGGCAGGAGTGTACTCTCTCGGAGTGTCAATATGGGTTACGCCCTGGTCATGGGACCACGGACCCTGTTTTTGCCCTGAGGGTTGTCGCAGAGAAATACAGGTCGAAGAACACGCCTCTGCACTGTTTGTTTCTAGATATGCAGAAGGCCTTCGACTGTGTTCCTCGTGCGATGATCTGGTCGGCACTGCGGTCCAAAGGGGTTCCAGAGGTCTATATTGACACGATCCGGGACATGTACTATGACTCCGATTAAATGGTTCGGACTGCTGTTGGCGACACGAAACCCTTCCCCATCACCGTCGGGGTACACCAGGGTTCGGTCCTTAGTCCGCTTCTGTTTAGTATAATATTAGACGAATTGTCGGACAGCATCAGAAACCCACATGAGCAGCCTCCATGGTTGCTCATGTATGCTGACGATATTGCGCTGGCAGACGCGGACAGGGGCAAATTAGTGCAACGTGTAAAGGCGTGGAAGGAGACGCTTGAGAACGGCGGTCTGAAACTAAATGTGGCGAAGACCGAGTACTTGGCACTAAACTCGACAGATCCCACATCCGTCCGCATAGGCGGTGATTTGGTCGAGCGCACGGACCAGGTTAAATACCTGGGATCTGTTTTTCACACGTCCAGTGACATCGATTGCGACGTCAAGTCACGCATTGCTGCCGCGTGGGCCAAATGGCGGGAGATGACCGGTGTCATTTGTGACCCTAAAATGCCGATCCGGTTGAAGGGACAGGTCTACAAAACCATTATTAGACCTGTCCTTTTACATGGCAGTGAGACGTGGCCGATATTGGAGCGACACAAGCAGGAGCTGCGTGTCACGGAAATGAAGATGCTGCGGTGGATGTGTGGGGTCACGCGGATGGACCGCGTGAGAAACTCTCGCATCCGCGGCAGCCTTCACGTCCGTGACATTGCAGACAAGTTGCAAGATCGCCTTCGTTGGTATGGTCACGTCTTGCGGCAACCGCCGGGCTACGTAGGTAACAAATGTCTGGCCATGTCAGCCCCGCCGGGTAAGAGGGGAAGACCCAAGAAGTGCTGGCTTGAAGTCGTAAGGGATGACATGTGTGCCAATGGTCTCACTACAGGGGATGCCGAAGACCGTGCGAAGTGGAGGAGAATATGTAGGAAAGCGGACCCCGGGCGTCGCGAGACGCAACTGGGACAGACGCTCGGATGATGATGATGTTGTACCCGAGCAAGCAGACGTAGTTGTGAATTTGTCGAATGTGAGTTTGGATGAAACTAATGTATAACTAAATATAAGTAAAGGTATGAATTTTGCTCCAACACCTAAGCGAATACCGATCGAGACCGTAATAAGTAGTGTTGAGGAATCTATTGCACGTAATAAGGTACCGCCCGGCGATGCCGATATCCTTAGACAGGACGTTGCGGTGATCTTACGTAAAGCAAGGCTTCCGTCTAGTAACATCACTAGGGAAGAGCGTCAAGCGCTGAATAACATTCGGGATAACCGGGATATTTTAGTGCTTAAGGCCGTCAAGGGAAACGCCACCGTAGTGATGAACACAACTGATTACCAAAGAAAAATACTCGAACTGTTAAGTGATAACGAGGTTTATAAACCGGTATCATACAACCCTACGGCCAGAGTGACGCGAAAAATACGAACTCTAATCCGGAATTACGAGGACCTGTTTTCAGAAGACGAGTACAAACAACTGTATACGCCAAAAAATACACCAGCCACCAAAATTGTATGGTCTGCCTAAAATACACAAGGCCAACGTGCCGTTGTGGCCCATTGTAAGTCAAATTGCTTCTCCTACTTACGATCTTGCAAAGCACGTGGCGTCCGTATTACAACCATTGGTAGGTAAAACATCGTCTTTTGTAAAAAACTCACGGCACTTTATAGATATTTTGAAAGAAATAAAATTGGAACCTGATGAGGTCATGGTAAGCTTTGACGTGGAGTCGCTTTTTACCAACGTTCCAATAAAAGAGTGCTTAAACATCGTGAAAGACCTACTGAGGGACAACGAGCTTCTATTAAATTATGTTGATCTGCTTGCTTGGATGGCAATTACTTCCTTTTCCAAGGTCAGCATTACCTTCAGATTGATGGTGTCACAATGGGAAGTCCTGTAGCCCCCGTACTTGCCAACATCTGGATGGAGCATTTTGAAAAAAAGGCGCTGAATCTCGGCCCAAAGACCATCAGACTTTGGAAGCGATATGTGGATGACATCTTCAGTATTGTTAAAGGAAACAGTAATGAAGTAGAACAATATGTACACCATCTTAACTCCATTCACACGAATATGCGGTTCACATTTGAATTGGAGTCGGAGAGGTCGTTGTCCTTCTTAGACGTGAAAGTGACAGTGAGATTGGATGGGTCCTTGGCACACTGTGTGTACCGCAAGCCTACTCACACGGATAGGTACTTACACGGTACCTCGCATCATCATCCCCGACACCTGCAGTCCGTTATGACATCTCTCAAGAATAGAGCTTACGATCTGTGTGACCCTGAACATTTAGAGCGAGAGCTGGACCATGTTCAGGAGGTACTAAAAAGCAACGGGTATCAGGTAAAAGGACAAATGAAGCAGCCGACAAGCAGACGCAAACATCCAGAAGTGAACCGACAGCCAGCCTACATGCCTTATGTCAAAGGGGTAACGGATAAGATCGGCTCCATCTTAAAGAAATACTCGATAAAGACAATTTATACACCCGGCATAAAGGTTCACAACATCGTGGGTTCGCCAAAGGATGTAGTTCCGTTACAAACCCCAGGTGTTTATAAGGTGGATTGCAGCTGCGGTAGTTCGTATATAGGCCAAACGAAGCGTACTATAGCTGAAAGGGTCAAGGAACATATCGCAGCTGTAAAGAAATGCAACACTAGTAAATCCGCGATCGCAGAACATTGACTTGAAGCAGGCACTAATCATTGGATTGAATTTCATCACACGCAAGTCCTCTCTACTGAACGGCACTATTATTCAAGAGTTGTACGTGAAGCGATTGAGATTAAAAAACATGAAACATTCAATCGGGATTCATTCATGAACATCAAATCGGTTTAAATTATCAGGAGCGTGGAATCCAGTGATTAGTAACATAAAATCTCGCTTTTGTGCACAGTCGGGTAAACACCAGAATAGGCGCGCGTCGGTTAGCTTACAGAATAGGGACACCGTGAGTGTAGTGTGTGACGGTACGTGGAGAAAAAATAACATCAAGAATAACGAAGATGTGCGGGTGGATGGAGAAACTTCTACCACGCGTACTCGACGACGGAGGGCGTGTGCCGCTGAGCCAGTCAGCCTGTGACCACGGCCGGTGCAACCTGGTCGAAACGTTAGGCACCAAAGGTATGTGGAATAACCGCGTTTAGCCCCGTTATTAACAAATATACTGATGCCTCTGCCTACCCCTTCGGCAATAAAGGCGTGAAAATATGTATAATTTTAGTAACATTAATTCAAAATAAAGTTGTTATTCGATGAATGTTGAACATATTAAACTAAAAGGGAAATTTATGATATTATTATAGTAAATTTATTTTCTTCTCCTCCCTTGCCATAATTGCCTTAAGACATAAAAATATCTGGTATATTGATAGATAGTGTATAAATTTTGGACGTGTTCTACGTAAAACTTTCATCTAGACACGGTCCAGTGATGTCGGTGTAATGTCACGTCACTATCACTACTGGGCACCTGACGAGATTAAATTAATTGAATTGAAACCTACATACATGGAGCTGTACTATAGGTCAGGCATTCTACACGGTAGTTCGAACAGGACCTCAGTAATCAATTAATAAAGACCTTAGTAATCCCCTTCGGGATAAGGCGTGATAGATAGTAATCAAATCCTACTATAGTTAATGGTGGAGGTTCTTGCTAAGCTGGTCGAATAAGCTTTGAGCTCAATATTTATTTGCTTTTATTTTAATATTATAACATATAGTTGATGCCCGCGGCAAACCCGCGAATGTTTTTCCGTTCCCGTTTCCCACAGGAACTCGCGGGAAAAATGTAGCGTTTTTATTGCCTCGTAAACTGTTGTGTGATTTTTTTTTCTTTTATAATTATTTAGATTGAGAGTAGTACGAGCTTTCTCATTCTCAGACACGCTTGACCCAAGTTCCAATGACCACCCATGACTCTAAGACATACATACATATCATCACGCCTGTCTCCCATCGGGGTAGGCAGACTAGTAGGCAGACTATGGCTTTCCACTTGCTACGATCCTGGCATACAACTTTCGCTTCTTCCACTTCCAAAAGCGTTTTCATACACACACGCCGGTTATGGATACTCTTGACCAGACCTTTTTCCAAAATGTCTTCTATTTGATTGACATATGTACGTCGAGGTCGCCCCTTACCAGTTTGCCCATTCATTCTCTTCTGATAAATCTGTTTCGTTAGTCTACTTTCATCCATCCTCTCCACGTGTCCGAACCATCTAAGCATACCTTTTTCTATCTTAGTCACTACATCTTCTACCATACCGCAATGTTCCCTTATCACACTGTTCCTTTCTTTGTCCATCAATTTCACTCCAGCTATACTCTGCAGTCTTCTCATTTCCACTGCATTAATTTTACTTCTATGCTTCTTCTGCCACACCCAACTTTCACTGCCATACATAAGTGTAGGAACAAGTACTCCTCTATGCACAGCCAGTCTTGCCTTCTCAGACACGTTCTGACTGCTCATAAAGGTCTACATGGCTCCATTTACTTCATTTCTAGCCAAAACTCTTCGTTCAATATCACAATTACACTTTCCATCAATCACAAATTTTGAACCTAAATATACAAATTCTTGCACCTGTTCCACTCGTTTTCCTTCCACAATAATCGAGCAATCCGTAATACTTTCCTCTCTTTCAAAAACCATTACTTTTGTCTTATTTACATTTACTTTCATCCCTTTGCTTTTTAGCGCATCATGCAAAATGTTAACCATCAACTGCAACTCCTCCGCCGATGATGCCAGTATTACCTGATCATCAGCGTATAGGAGGCATTTGACAGTCAGTTAATTCATTTTTAAACCATACGCACCCTCTTGCAGTTCTTTCAAACAACTGTCCATGTATAGATTAAACAGCGCCGGTGACGCTACACAACCTTGTTTCACACCTTTTTCAATGTGAAAAAAGTCTGTGCAAGCTCCGTTGATCCTGACACAAGCACTGGAGCCCTCATAGAGAGATTTCAGTGCTAGTATCAAGTTACTGCTTACTCCATACTTGGCCAGTATTGTCCATAGTTCATGCCTCACCACTCGGTCATAGGCCTTTTCCAAGTCTACAAATATGCACTAGACCTCATGACATTTCGCCAAAAAACTTTTCGGCTATGCATCGTAAGGAAAAGACCTGATCCGTGCATCCCCTTCTTTTCATAAATCCTGCTTGTACATCCCACATTTTTACTTCAGTTTCATTCATCACTCTTTTTATTAAATCTTTTGCATACAATTTGCCGACGATGCTGAGCAAGCTTGTCCCGCGGTAGTTTTTGCACTCTTGCTGTGACCCTTTTCCTTTGCCTTCTCCTGGCACGCTGCCACTCCTCCAGCAAAGATTAAAAATGCGGTACAGCTGGCAAGCTATCACGCCATGTCCCGCTTTCAGCATCTCGACAGAAATCCTATCAAATCCAGCAGCCTTACCCAATTTCATACTATTCAATGCTACCACAATTTCTTCCATACTTATGATGCTTTCGTTGCTAAGTTCATTCCTTTCCCAAGAACTCGTTTGTGCTTCCATATCCTCTTTTTAATATAAGCTTTTAAAATAATCCTTCCATCTTTTTAGCACACATTCTTCTCCTTTTAGAAAACTGCCATCCTGGTTTCTGATATTAGTGAGTTTCGATGATGTTTGTTGACCCCTCACAGATTCTATAGATTTCCAAAAGAATTTTATATTCTGCTGGAAATTATCAGATAACCTGCTATTAAATTTATCCCTATCATTCTCTTTTTCTCTTTTTATAACTTCTTTTGCAACTCGTTTATATCTTTTATATTCATTCTTTGCCATTTTTACATCCTCATCCATTGCCCTCTGCATTCTTTGATTGACCTTTGAAGTCAGCCAGTCCAACCATGGCTTCTTCTTGTCGGACAATGCTTTCATGTCTTCTGCACACATTCTCTTCACCTTACATCCTTGGCTTCTTTTATTTACCCCACACACTTCCACCGCAACTTCCACCAGACCTTCCTTAAGCGTCTTCCATAATTCTTCAATCTCATTCAATTTATTATTCATACCTCATCTAAATTTTTAAATTTCTTACTCAATTTACTCACGAATCCTTCTTTAATGCTCATTTATTGCAAATTTTCCACTTTTATGCGCTATAGTACACTTACAGGTTCACACACACGATGCCGCCACCGTTGAAACAAACCTCTTACTCGGCTGATAACCAAGAAGTGATCTGTATCAATCCCGGCACCGCGGTATGCCCGGGTGTCTAACACTTTCTTTCTTAGTCTTGCATCTACAATCACAAAATCAATCATACTTCTCTGGTTTCCCTCTTGTCTAGTATACAAATGGATCTGTTGTGGTTAAATATGGTGTTAGTTACCACAAGATTCCTCTCCAAACATACTTCAAGCAAACTCTCACCATTTTCATTCACTCGTTCGTCACCAAACTTGCCCAATACACTTTCATATCCATCACGCTTCACTCCAACCCAACCATTAAAATCACCTAACATTACACTTCTCTCGTTCTGTTTGCATTTACTCAGAATATCGCTCACACTCTCCCAAAATGCCTGTCTCTCACTTTGGTCTCTTAAAGATCGGCGCCACCGCGCATCTTGCGGAGCATAAACACCCAAAACAAAGATACGGGTAAGTCCAACCTTCAACCTCAACCAAAGGAGTCTTGGGCTCACACATTCATAGTCAGTCACACATTCATTCATTCTCGCGGACAGTAGAACACCGACACCCTGGCTCGGTGACCAGTAGGCTGTATGTAGTATCCATGTGTAGTGGTGTTACATCCTTTCCTCTTTGTTTCATTCACACACAAAACATCAAGTCGTCTTTCTCGCATCATTTCGCAAACCTCATCAATTTTGTCTTTCATTCCTCCTCTAACATTCAATGTAGCAAAGTTGCTATCCCTAACCCACTTTCCGCCTCGATGAGAGACGAGACGTGACGGATTGCGAACCACATCGCCGCCATTCCGGATTTTAAAATTTCCAATATCCATAACGTTCCCACGAGAGGCAAGGGAAATTCAAAGTCTAGGTAAGGCTAGCTTTATTCTGGGGTCGCCCGGTCCCAGGGCAGTTAGGAATGTTACGACTAGGCTCGCCCCTAGCCACGCAGCTCATCGGCACGACAACCTTGGCTTGGCGGAGATAGGATGGGATGAGGATAAGGTGGGAAATGGACTAGAGGGTAGGAAAAAGGGTGAGATAGGAAAGGGACTAGGATAGGGTAATTTTGTCTGAAACTTCTGTATTCCAAACCTATAAAATATCCAGCAGCCAGGACAGTTGTTACACGCTTTATTATCTCTGCAGTCCGCCATCCAAGATAGAGATTTGGTATTTACGATAGGATATAAAGAATAATATTGTCCCTTTGTTCGGACTATAATATGAAATCAAAGAACACGATGAAGTGGATGTTACTGGAATTGTTCCACATAAGTTGAAATTGTGTTGCTAAACTTCGCTCTATTTCGCACCAAAAGCGCTAAAAATTTGTGAACCATTCTCATGCAAATAAGTTCCGAACAACGTTTCACGTGTAGTCGCCGACCTTCGCCAAGTGCTCGCTGTTCGAGCTTACATGAAAAGGCTGAACGGCTTATTATTGCTTTAACATGTTCACATGCATTAAAATTGTGTTCTAGAAAGGAGCTCTCGTGAAAAATATACGTAAACTTTGTACAAAAAATATGATTTTGCCTTAAAATAAGTAGACCTCAGTTAGTTACATATATACAGTTAATTTCATTTCTCAGAACTGTTAGCCAGAGCAGAGGTATAGCAAATATATATACATTCAAAATAAAAAATAAATAGCCTGTCGTTTGCAGGCAAAGTTTAATACGGACATATATACATTCAAAAGCACATAAGTAATTTTAATAAAGCGATAGAATAGTGAGGTGTTAGTGAGCTACAGGTATTGTGATTCTATATAAGAGATTCCAATAACATTATAAATGTTTTTGTTGTGTACAGTACCGTGCGTTATGTTATGAGTTGTCAGTTATTTAAAAATAGTATTGCCAGAAACTAACTTAACATGTTTAGCCCTTCGTCAAAGCTCGCCCAACAGGTTTGACTCAAATCTGACATAGTAGAGTCAGAGACAGTAGTCATGACGTATAGAGTTATTATGAGTAATGGAATTGATTTAAAGATTTTGAAATAATAACTTTCGGTGCATGGGGATTTGATGTATGCCACAGGCAATACCGCGGGGCATAAACTAGCCATCCATTTAAATTAGTAAACTATCAACATTGATGTTTGCGATATTGGAGCGATCAATCGTGACGGTCCAATCCGTTAGGCCAGCTTTATTAGCGCAGGTTACCTCCATAAAGCTGTAAGTAAAGGTTCTTGATCTATTGCACTACTTAACGTCCAATATACGCCGTATTCATCAGTCTGCCAAGTCTTTCAAACCTTCAGGCGAAGCGTTTAATTGCTTACTCAAAGGTAGCGAGCTACTTGAAAATGAGCGTCTTTTTTCTTCTTAAACTGGTATCGTGTTCCACTTTATAACATGACAGTAGTATGAGAAACTGGTATCGTGTTCCACTTTATAACATGACAGTAGTATGAGAAACTGGTATCGTGTTCCACTTTATAACATGAGAGTAGTATGAGAAACTGGTATCGTGTTCCACTTTATAACATGAGAGTAGTATGAGAAACTGGTATCGTGTTCCACTTTATAACATGAGAGTAGTATGAGAAACTGGTATCGTGTTCCACTTTATAACATGACAGTAGTATGAGAAACTGGTATCGTGTTCCACTTTATAACATGACAGTAGTATGAGAAACTGGTATCGTGTTCCACTTTATAACATGACAGTAGTATGAGAAACTGGTATCGTGTTCCACTTTATAACATGAGAGTAGTATGAGAAACTGGTATCGTGTTCCACTTTATAACATGAGAGTAGTATGAGAAACTGGTATCGTGTTCCACTTTATAACATGATAGTAGTATGAGAAACTGGTATCGTGTTCCACTTTATAACATGACAGTAGTATGAGAAACTGGTATCGTGTTCCACTTTATAACATGACAGTAGTATGAGAAACTGGTATCGTGTTCCACTTTATAACATGACAGTAGTATGAGAAACTGGTATCGTGTTCCACTTTATAACATGAGAGTAGTATGAGAAACTGGTATCGTGTTCCACTTTATAACATGAGAGTAGTATGAGAAACTGGTATCGTGTTCCACTTTATAACATGAGAGTAGTATGAGAAACGAATATTATCATAATCATAATTATGAAGAAGCGAAAGAATTATGCATGGATCGCGAAGCCTGACGATCTGTCCTCTCTGACTACCCCGTCAGGGATATAGAGCGTGAAGATACTTAGTTATCAAAATATTGCAATATATTATTAAATTATATGTATGTATATGAGATAGGGATATTAAGATTGGGTGGAAAAAAATTATATAATACCTTCATTTACCTTCCCGTTCGAATTGAACCGGTGGATACTGAACTATAAGGACATAATTTAAATTTAAATAACTAAATTCAATGTATTCAGCCCTTAACAATCGACTGGTGGACACATGCCTCTCCTCAATCATTTTGAAAGAGGTATCGGCACAACTGTACCACGGTGACGATCAGGTGTATGATCAGTTTAGAGTATTTTTTCATTTCGCCATGACATTGTGCAGTTACAATTAGTGATGGTGGAGACTGCAGACGGGCCAACGTCATTACCATTGGATCTCTAAGAGATTAAGGGTTATTTAATAAATATACCTATATCAAAATCCGTAATATATACTTCTATAAATTTTGTGTAATCATTAAACAGAAAGGAAAGTTAATTTAATTTCACTAAAACACGCTCGCGGCTCCGCCCGCTAAACTTGATTGAACTCACTCTTGGTAATTGTGGGAATAAGCTGTTTGCCTGAACAAAAGGAAGACATCTTGTTCACCAGTACTAACTCCATTAAAAAAGAAAATCTTGGCTTTCTTACGACACAGCGAACGAAGAACAAATAAACACTTTCGCGTTACTAAAAAAATATTCCTTTAATTTTCAATGCATAACTAATTTTTGCTTCGTGGTGCTAAAATTTTTTTTGTATGTAATATAAGCTATATAACGGGCTAAAAAAAATTAAAATACAAATTAAGCTTTTATTTAGGACTAGTTAACGTAGTGAAGTTTTCCCGTTCCCGTTTCCCACAGGAACTTGTTCCCGGGATAAAAAGTAGCCTTTGTATTATTCTGATGTATAAGCTATATTATTGTAAAGTTTCATTAAAATCTATTCAGTAGTTTTTATGTGAAAGAGTAACAAACATCCATACAAACTTACGCATTTATAATATTATTAAGATTAAGATGTTTCAGAGCAAGTTTACCCCGCACCCTTACTCCTCTCGTACGTACGTACTCTTCTTTGAGAATGAAAACTTAATTTGTTTTTATTCTTTTTGGCGAGTTCTCTGAACGCTTAGGAAGGGGAAACGCAACATGATCAATATATTACCATACTATATAGATATAGACGCAAATACGGGTCGCTGAACCGATCCGGATATATTGTGTTATAAGGTTACTCGTATATTTATAGATCCATTTATAAAACAACTTATCTTGAAGATGACAATGTTACTAGCACTCATACGTAGCTTAAAAGACTAGGCCTAGCGTGTTCAGTTTTAGTTCTAATACTGTAGTAGCAGTTACAAATACTTTTATCGCATACAATATTTAACCTATCAGTCATTGCTTAAGTTTGCACTGTTAATCATTTCCAGCAGGATGATGATGATGATGAAGTTTGTATTGTTTCCCAAGGAGATCATAAGCTCTGTGCTCTCAGCAATAATATAAATGTGATTCACGAAAACTTGAAATATTTATTGTGACATCTTGTAGCCTGTGAGTATACTCATACCTATGTTTTAAGATTTCGTAGAGCAATTTTGTTTTACTAGTTTAATGTGTAATTTCTAAATCGTAATGAATCTGTGTAGGGCCTACTGCCGTTCACATAACTCTTCACTACATATTTTAACACAAAGTCGTTTTTCGCTGTCTGTCCCTATGTATGCTTAGATCTTTAAAACTACGCAACGAATTTCAATGCAGTTTGTTTTAAATAGATAGTGTGATTCTTATAGAAGGTTTTTATGTAAATTTTGTTAAGTTTTTCTATACATTAACTTAATTATAACGATATATGTTGGCGGTGTCGGAAAAAATGAGCCGTCTTGGAGCTTTTAACGAAAACGCTGCCTAAACCCTTTGAGATATAACAAAATAATGTATTGTGGAATTATGTATCTAATATAGTTCCACAAAAAAGTCCGCTACGCAATATGTTTATCTCTTAAGTATAACGTACTATATCCATTTTAATACTTAAAAAACAGTAAATATAAAGCGGTTATTTAAAGGCTATTTACACAAATACATTATTAATCCTTATCATATTTAATATGTTAGTTGGTTTCAGCATTTTATGTAGATTATTTTGTCCCTTAACACTTTGCAAATTATATGAATATCTTCGGCGATATGGCAATATCAAAAAATGCGCATATAATTAATTTCGTGTAACAATAATTCGACAGGTCCGTGCGTGCGCGGGTGTAGGTAGTTGAGAAACCACGTTGGTTTTGGCTGTATGTCTCTATGTATACTTGATCTTTAAAACTACGCAACGAATGTCTATGCAGTTTTTTTCTTTTAATAGTCTGAGTGATTCATAGAGAAGGTTTTTATGTATATTTTGTTAAGTTTTTGTATACATTAACTTAATTATAACAATATATGTTGGCGGTGTCAGAAAAAAATAAGCCGTCTGGGAGCTTTTAACGAAAACGCTGCCTAAACCCTTTAAGATATAACAAAGTAAGGTATTATCGAATTATGTATCTAATATAGGTCTACAAAAAAGTCCGCGATGGTATATGTCTATCTCTTAAGGATACCGTACTATATCCATTTTAATACTTTAAAAAAAAACAGCAATAATAAAGCGGTAATTTAAAGGCTATTTACACAAATACGTATTAATCCTTATCATTTTTAATATGTTAGTTGGTTTCAGCATTTTATGAAGATTATTTTGTCTCTTAACACTTTGCAAATTAAATGAATATCTTAGGCGATATGGCAATATTAAAATTGGACATTTATAAAAATTCGACCGGGCCGTGCGGGCGCGTAGTAGGCACTTGAGAGCGGAGAAGTAATGAAGTTATTTGGAAAATGTTCATACATTATCGTGAAATTAATATAAGACGGTATTACATGGGTGCAACCGGGTTCGAAGTATGTCACGGGCGAAGCCGGACGGGTCAGCTAGTAATTTATAAAAAAAGAAAAGCTATCAAAACTCTGAAGCGACCTGATAAATTTTACCTGCATCACAATCTTAAACCTGTAAACCCACACGTGCAACATCACACGGACGCAATTAATTCGTAGTCTGCGTGCCTTCTGCAGTTCTGTAGATGGTATTGACAAAGGTAAAGGTAACAATGTATGTAATACATTACTTTTTACGAGTTAATCCTCACACTATATCCCAATGTACCTTTTTTTTATTGGGACTAATTCCACCCGCATTCCCATTACTGTGACTTTTGTAAACCAGGATCTACAGCAATGACCAAAACACGAGAAAAGTTACACCGAGCTCGATCTCGGTGAAGTCCCATGAGAAGTTAGCATGTCTTGGAACCCGCAACAAAATTATTCAGAAGATAATGTGAGGAAGTAGGAAAAGAACGTAATGCCTCTTCCCTACTTTAAAAAGCAGGAGACCTGGAAAGCAACTAGGTGTAAATCCTATAGAAATAGGGAAGCACCACGGTAATAGTAGATATAGTATGGGTCCTATGTGAGCTATGTTTGATTCCAGTAATATGTATGGCAGAAACGTTTAAAAGCTCGAAAATTCACCCTCGATGCCACGAGATCCGCATAGTAAACTACTCCCGATGTTACTTGTAAACAATTAAGCATATTATATCGCTCGTTTTGCCAAATGCTACACTCCCAAAGTATATGATGGGCGGTCTGATCATATTTGGCATCAGTGTTCAACTACACTGACAGAACGGTGACTCCTACCTCTCTCTCTAACTTGTTAATCCTACCCCTATATTTCGCAATGTCCATTTAACCACCCGAGTCTACTAACGATACGATTAAATTCCAAAGTCTACCGCTTTAGGATTTAATGGTATTGATATCATAATTATATGCTCCTTTCAAAGCTTTTCCAGATATTTCCAAAATACTACTATCACACATTGCCGTTTATTAATACTAGCAAAAAAATAATTTTATCTTTCACCCCTTACCCCCGAAGGCATATTATATGCCCACTTTTCACCATGTGTATTCCTGTCCCACGTAATAGGTGGTGAGCCCATTGCCGTGTTGCAATAGACAGTCGCAGGTTGTGGCTACGGGCTGTTGAAATGTTTGTTTTTATGTTTGTATTTCAACAAAAATAAAAATGTTTATTTATGTAAACTATAAATAAATAAAATAGTGCCCTTTTTTCATTTATAGCAGGTATATCAAAAATAAACGTTTTTGTTCTAAAATAATAATCAAAAAAGTGAAAAGTGGGCATACAATATGTATGCCTCTGCCATCCCTTCGGGGATAAGGCATGATAGAAAAATAAAAAATGGTAGTATATAAAATTAAATTGCTTAAATTTAGATAACTTTTTCAATTATCGTGTGAAATTTTTCACATAATTCAGATTCAAATGTATTGATGTCTCTGTAAATTGAATCCTGTGTGTGAAGGGAGAAGGTTGATATTTTAATGGAGGTACTGTGCGGGAAGGTGCTAATGTAGGTCACGTTTTAGATGAAGCCACGCGCGAGGTTGCAATGCAATCGTATCGGGTTGCGACATTACGCGGCGCAACCCGCTGTATGTATTATGCTGATTTATTTATATGAATACATGTGGCTATCTATAGTCCAAATCAAGTGGGTTTTAAATACCTCAGTTCCATCATCATCATCCGAGCGTCTGTCCCAGTTGCGTCTCGCGACGCCCGGGGTCCGCTTTCCTACATTTTCTCCTCCACTTCGCACGGTCATCGGCATCCCCTGTAGTGAGACCATTGGCACGCATGTCATCCCTTACGACGTCAAGCCAGCACTTCTTGGGTCTTCCCCTCTTACCGGGACCCGGCGGGGCTGACATGGTCAGACATTTGTTACCTACGTAGCCCGGCGGTTGCCGCAAGACGTGACCATACCAGCGAAGGCGAAACTCTTGCAACTTGTCTGCAATGTCACGGACGTGAAGGCTGCCGCGGATGCGAGAGTTCCTCACGCGGTCCATCCGCGTGACTCCACACATCCACCGCAGCATCTTCATTTCCGTGACACGCAGCTCCTGCTTGTGTCGCTCCAATATCGGCCACGTCTCACTGCCATGTAAAAGGACAGGTCTAATAATGGTTTTGTAGACCTGTCCCTTCAACCGGATCGGCATTTTAGGGTCACAAATGACACCGGCCATCTCCCGCCATTTGGCCCACGCGGCAGCAATGCGTGACTTGACATCGCAATCGATGAAATCGATTAAATACTTCAGTTATATAACACATGTTTTCAACTACATCTAATGTTGCCTTGGATAAAGTTGTGTCACCATTCTATCTGAGAGAACAGATAACAGATTACGAAACTTCCGATCGTAATCAAAAGTTTTTTGAAATATTTCCAAAAATGTATTCCACCACGTACAATAAAAACTCCATCCATGTTATATTGAGATACAATCGTAAACTCACCACCCTCTCACCCACACAACACAGTTGTAGTGTGAAAAGGTCAGCCAAAAGTTACATTGGACAACCCTTCGGAAAAGTCAATATTATACCCAAATTATTCCTACCCGCCTTCTACCAATATCAAGAGACTTCCTACCTTTTGTGCATCTGGTGGTAAGCGCTCTTTTAGCATTTGCGGCGTAAGTTGAATACTATAGTGACCAAATAAAGAAGTGTTGTGTTCAATGAAGGTGTAAATTGTTTTTTAATACATGGATCGTTATAGTAAATTACAAAAAGAATAGCATTCAATAAGAGAGTTATATTTAAATTTGTATTTCGGTGAATAAGAACATATTATGTAAATAATTACGGAGCATATTTTTATCAATCCATACTTAAAAATACTAACCCCTTTGTGTAATCCACACGCTATAGCCACTAACAGTTTATGTACACACATATTTTATAAAGAAGAAACATAGTTATGACAAAAGGGTACAATGGCACTGCTTATTTCTAAAAGAAATCTCTTCCAGCAGCCGGCGAGAGGATAAACTAAAATAATTGAAAAAAGTAGAAGTGTGAAAGATAACTAGAAAGGATAAATTGTTTATTCAAATACTCTAAATATATACATAAAAAAGTTGGGAAAATCCAAAAGTGCAAGCCTCACACGCTTTTATTATATTATAAAAAAATAGTTAAATATTAAAAATTAAAACTAAAGTCGTTGCTTTTTATTGTACCAGCCAAGAGTTGTGCGCAGCGACATCTATATTCGCAATTGTTAACAACTTTACGAGAATGTGTATTAGACAGTACACAACTCTTACTATAGATGACGCTAGTTTACGATCATATTCGAAAATATTGAAAAAAAGATAATAACAATTAAACCACATCGAACCAGACCGTGAAAATTGAAAGGGTTCTATTCCTAATTATACTGAAGCGTAAGAGAAAAAAAAAGACTTGATTGGTAAAGTATTTCGGTCGTTATCGAGTTAACAAGAAAACAATCCGTAACATAGAGACACACGGACGTCCAAGACGGAACTTTTTTAAACAGTTTTTTAACTAGTTTAAATAACAAAAATGGCATCAAATGAGTGTTGAAAATAGTGTTTTTTCTTGATATGTGTGTGTATATATTATTTTACAAGTGTATTATTTTACAAAATATGATAAATAGAGACATTATAAGTTTTAAAAAAATCAGATGTCTTGCGCGAAGTGACAGTAGTACCCACCTCAACGCTTCGCTTATGGCGTGCAATATATAAATACAACATATAAATGCATACATACACATACATACTTGCGCATTATATTATACCGCCACTAACTCAATGATAGAATACAAAACTGATATTTTCATTGAATTTAATAGCCACAACACACATCAGCGAGTCTATATAGCATTTAAATGACAAACGAAATTACATCACATTAGCCGAACAGATTCACACGTGACTGATTTTGTGTAAATCGTCACCAGCTTGTTAATTCGCTACAGTGTGTAATTCCCATTGGACTTTTAATACCACAAAGTATTCCTATCATCGACTCCAATAAACGATGTAACGTACGGAATTAATTACATTGGTGTATCTACAATTCTACATACAGTAAAAAGCGGCTGATATTGTAAGGAAGGGGAGAGGTGAAGGAGGGAGTGGGTTGACTACATACTACACTACTGACATTGATAAAAAGACTGACAGAAAATGGTAATATGTATAAATGAAAACAAATATTTAAAAACCATAACATAGTTATGGATTGTGGTTACACCCATTAGCGACATAATTTAAAATAAATTACAATCACTGTAATTGACTTTTAGTTTGAGCATGTAACTATTAAAGTTTGCTAATTGGAAGGTAGGATAAAACAATTTTCAACAAAATTAATAGACGATAAAAATATTACTGTATAAAAAATATCTTAATATTCTAGGTATAGATGTAATTATTTTGTGTACTCGGTCAATATCATAAAAGTCGTATTTGGGGCCCTCAAAGTGGAGACCCTCTAAAAGCCCTATCTTTACAAATTTATCTAAAAGTCCATATAGCAGCTTAGCAGTATACAAGAGCTTTTAGCGGCATGCCAAGTTTAATTATTTTGTAAGACTATTAATTTTATATTTTTATTTTTTTTATGTCTTTATTAGTTTACTTTATCGATCACGCTTTATCTCGGAAGGGATGGCAGAGGCGTATTATACACCCACTTTTCAGGGTGTGTATTTGTACGAGACAAAACAAATGTATTTTTTCTTTATTTCTACACCAGAGAACAAGATTTCTTTCCTTCCCAAGAAACCTGAATCATACGTCATTATTTGAATAGGTTATTATAATCACGTCCTCGTAAACAAAAACAGCAGTGGCTTCCTATGGAGGATACATTATAATTATCTGTAACCCTTAACAGCTTTACTCTTTCCTATCCTATATATAATTCAGTAAGAGTGCTGCGTCGCGAACGTACTAATACCAATTTATGTCGCCATTTGTCAAATAAACTTCAGACGCGTTTTCTAGCAAACAATTTCGAAGAAAACGCATTTGTGCCTTTCATTCCTAAAAAGAAACCCGCGGCGTGCACGGTATAAAAGAATATATATTTTCCCAACACAATCATTACACAATTTATTTCAAAACTTTTCGGTGATTTCAATAGAAATAAAACTGACAAAATCTCTTTAAAATTATGTACATTAACCAATAATTTAAATCTTTGTTCGCATTTCAAACGAAATGATGACCAGAATTAAGTAACGTTAATTGAGTTACTCCAACACTAATTCAGTCACAATTACGTACGATGACATCACAACTTCATCCCCTATTACCGACAGCGTCCCTTGAGACAATGCTTCGGTACGTTTCCAGCGCGAGGGGGAGACTGCACGCACTCGAGACACTCGCTGTGCTTGTTCACTGATTGCAGATTTATCTTTAGATTATAGCTCGTTTGTACTAGTCTATGTTATTGGACTCCTTTTAAACTATTGGATCACATATTTCACTGGGTAAACGTAAATGAACACCCATTTAGCTTCAGAAGCGCTCGTCCCAAGTTAAACGATCACTGCTTTAAATATCTGTCTCTAGTGCTGGTCTCAGATGGGTGACCACTTTGTTACATTTCCATTTTAGGAGAGTTTCCGTGCTTCGGAAGGGACGTTTAGCTGTTGGTCCCGCTTGCCAGTAACATGGCAGTCTTTAGGTCATGTTAAGGACCTTATGGAGCAGTTTGAAAAATTTCAATTGTAGGTCGCCACAACCTGTCCTTCCCTATCCATTTTAATTCTACACGGTAATGGGCACCTTTTACGTGGGACAAAAATAATTACTGCAAAATGTTTGCGTATAGTATTTCCCCGCTACTCCTTGGGGGATAAAGGCACGACTGACTTAGAATAAAGAAATGAGATGAAATGAAAAATCTTTATTCATGTGGGTCACGAAGTAACACTTATGAACGTCGATATTAATGTTCTACATTTATATTTACTGCTACATCCGCATTAACAATTAATACAATTCCAGTTGCTTAGTAAAAAAATTCATCAACATTGTCATTCTTTGAATTTCATGAACGAACCATAAACATGTCATCACCCGGTAACATGCGACACAATGCTTAGATGGCAACTCCGTCAAGTTCGCACAATGGGTTTGCTAAACATTTTTCCTCCGTTCGTTCAATCGATGTATATTATTTTTGTAGATGTTTTAAATACATACTTTTTCTTTTTGATGTCAGCTGTTTATCAACTTAAATTATATATTATGTATATTATTAAGTGACTGACCGCCAATGACATTTCATATCACGAAAAAACTTAATTGTAAATTTATTCCGCCAAATACAATACAAAAATCTTCAGAAATCTTTTAACTCGTGTGTTAATTGTAATCAGAAGACTTACCTTTCCAACTTCGAATAAAAAGCAATAGCCACTAAGTCAGCTATGTTAAAAACATTTAACGTTATCATTCGTTATCGAAACTAATCAACAAAAATGACTACAGCCCTCGATCACGCACCTGCTCTGCTCCATGTGGCGCGGCGCACGCGGACAATTGCATTACTATAATAGATCACATCGACTGACAATTTTCCTCTATCCACTGCGGAGAAAGACCCCTTAACTAAGAGTCCAGAGGGAGTACAACCGCCATGGTCAGCAGATTTGATTAGCCGTCGAAGGGGACGGGGCGCCACAGACTCGGGTTTCGGGCTTGTTCAATGCATATTGATCATTGAATAATATTTACTACAGCAGAACATTTGTATTATTAAGTTTTAATTATGCCAATTATTGACATAATTAGTAAGATAGGAAAAATAAAATATATAAATAAATATTGTGGGACTTTTTTTACACTACGCCGTCTAGCCCAAAGTAAGCTAATAGCTTGTGTTATGGAATCTAGATGACTGATAAACATACTTATATATTTCTAAATACATACACATTATACATATGAAACACCCAAACTCTGAAACAAATAACTGTGGATTACACAAATATTTATTCCGACCCGGGAATCGAACTCGGGACCTCAGTCGCGGCAGTCGCAAACACTACCACTGCACCACCAATGTATTCAAATGAAGAAAATAATGTATTTTGACTTGACATTCAGAGTTCAGTTATTTTTAGATCTACATTTCGTCTGGAAACATGGTATGCGAACCAACTTTACTATAATTTGTATAATGGACAATTGAGTTGTATAATTCGTATAATGGTCCATTATATAAATTGTAGTAAACGATGATAGTATGATTAATCAATAATAATATTGTCAACGTTAAACTATTTTTGCAAAAGTACATTGGTTTATAACTTACTTGATCGAGAAATGCCATGTGAATTGTATCGTAACTATTTTAAAAGTACATTGGTTTATAACTTACTTTATCGAGAAATGCCATGTGAATTGTATCGTAACTATTTTAAAAAGTACATTGGTTTATGACTTACTTTATCGAGAAATGCCATGTGAATTGTATCGTAACTATTTTAAAAGTACATTGGTTTATAACTTACTTGATCGAAAAATGCCATGTGAATTGTATCGTAACTATTTTTATAGCTATGTTTATATAGTCGGTTTTTCCAAACGTCTATATCGTCTAACGTTTGATATTGCAAACATAAATAAAGGCTACGGTAACTACTCTCTTTCAATGGATACATTTTTAAAGCAATTTTTATGATAACTTTCACATTAATATTTTATTAAAGTGAAAAAAGACAAGTCTGTTCGTGACAGGGATTGAACCCGTGATGGTCTAACCAATCAGGGCAATGTTCGGGTAGTTCAGTGGCTAGATGCCCTGGTTAGGCAAAGGTCACGGGTTCAATTCCCGTCTCGAACCAAGTTGTCTTTTTTTACTTTAATAAAATACTCTCTTTCATGCGAGTATATTTATTTGCCACTTAAGTGGTATAAAATTTACAAAAATACTCGCTCATTGTTTGGTTATAATATCGCCTTATCTCAGAACCGCCCACTTTACCGTCACAATGAAACAACTCAATCATACGAAGCACAAAAACATATCGAAATGTATATCCATTCAGCTATAATAAAAGGAAACCCTTCCAGAATGATCTCGGCTGGCTGTCACAGACAATTGCGAGTAAATACGGGTTTCGAGTGAAACTCTCGAAAAGACGGGGATATTGCTAAATGTAAGGACAATGCGAAAATATCTCCACTCAAGTTTTGAAGGAACTTTTTTGTAAACTCAAGAGGTTGGGTACAGCTGGATAATGAGTTGTAGTCTGACATTTGCCCTTTTTAAGCAGATTAACTTTTTATATTTTTCAACAATAATCACAATAATGTACATAACCATTTACAGAAATTGTAGTACAATTAATAAATAAATAAATAATAAATATTGTGGGACATTTTTTTTACATAGCGCCGTCTATCCCAAAATAAGCTAATATAAGCTTGTGTTATGGAATCTAGATAACTGATATACAACTTATATATTTCTAAATACATACATATTATACATAGGAAACACCCAAACTCCGAAACAAACATTTGAGGGTCACACAAATATTTGGTCAGTCGCGGCAGTCGCATGCACTACCACTGCGCCACCGAGGCAGGCAAATTAAATCTAATAGTATCTTAGCTATGTATCTCAACTACACCAGCATCAAACTATTAACACCATTAACTAACGGATAATTTTCGGTACTGACTTCCTTATCAATATTGTTTAAAGATATCAATCTACAGTTTCTCATCAATCCCTTACTCGGTGCTGACAATAAATAATGACGTCACTACAGACGTAAATTATATATATATTTATAGCAAAAGTTTGTGCAATTGACAGATCAAGTTTGTGATCATCATTAAATTAAATTACTTACATTAAGTAAATAATTAAATTTATTTTGGTTGTTCTTGTCGATGTTTCACTTAACTTTGTTTGGATTGAGTTGAGATAAATTTTAACTGTTATTAACTCAGAACTTAGTGCTGGTATATTTTTGATTTGTTTGTAGCAGTCATCGCGACTGGTCTCCAAGCTATCTCTTGATCATGGTGGGTAAAGTACCCCCACACAAATCAAACTCATTTTTGCTTATTTACTTTAATATTTCACATCTCAAATCTTTTTTCTTAAACTTTTTTTCCCACTGTGTGATATATTTGTCCTGAAATTTACTCTCTGTAACATTAAATCGAACTTCTTTTCTTGACTAATGCTTCCAAATCGACATCACGTAAGATTGATGGCACTTTAAAGAGATTCACCAATTGTACAAAACCAATATACACCATTAACGTAGTGTTCTGTAAACGATCACTGCGTTAAGCAACTTTCACTATGGCTGGTCCTCGGATGGGTGACCACTTTGTGGCATTTATATTTGCGAGCGATTCCGTGCTTCGGAAGGCACGTTAAGCCGTTAGTCCCGGTTGCCAGTAACATGGCAGTCGTTAAGCCAGGTGTATGCCTTATGGGCGGCTTGAAAAATTTCAACAGCAGGTCGCCACAACCTGCACCTGTCCATTTCAACACGGCAATAGGCTCACCACCTGTTACGTGGGACAAAAAGCAAAACATACGGTGAAACGTGGGCGTATAGTACGCCTACCCCTAAGGTTTTCCTACGGGTTTCCTACCCCTTCGGGGATAAAGGCCTGAAAGTATATATATGTTATGTATGTGTAGTAAAGTTGTATACTGTCTTGGATAGCCCGCATTGATTCTTGGACCATTCATAAATGAAAACGAAAACTGACTAACTTGTCCACAGTTCAATCTAAAAGTCTTTAAGTGATGAGTTACTAGGAAGAAAAAGAATTTGTTAATTACGTCATTAGAGCTGTAAAATCCATAGTAACAATCTTCTTATTTGTAAACAAAAAAGCAGACAGAAGATATGAAAATATATTCTGTGCGATACTGAATATTTATGAGAACATCTAAAATATTGAAGTATTATTCAATACCTTCTCAAATTCGGTAAAAATCTGTGTCCTCCAGTAAAACAATCCACAGTAACATAAGCGATCCTTTGGTCGTTAAATCACAGAGTTTATGAGTCCCCTGGGGGTAGGCAGGGTGGGTAGTCCCTACCCAGAGTTGAGCTATCCACTTATACCATTTGTTTTTGTGAACCTTCGATGCACTGTCCCAGAGTAATTTATTAGAAGTTGGGTTATTACATTCCTCAGATTAAAGAAAATTTAATGGTATTTAGATATATCGTTATACTATACTCTGGGGCTATACTTCGAAGGTTTATAATAATGAATGGTCAATAATGGTTAGTATGTATTTATTTGTATATTTATACGAATCAGTAATTCATCAAATTATCGCGTTTAGCCAAACAAACTCTTCAACTTTGTATATTAGCTAAGTATTCATATATAGATTTAAGTGACGTTATAAACTTATTTGTATTATTTTCAAAAAAAAATGGCATGTAAACTACATAATACCCACGTTCTAGTTTTATTTGCTCTAGAAACCTCACAGCAAACCCAGTACCACTGTAGCACAATACTCATTACAGGGTTTGCTGTGGGGCTCTCACCCGACTCGACAGTAAAGTGGTACAAGTAAAGTTAACATCTTCCTACTTACATACAGTACCCGTACCTAGCGGACGGCAATACGCTGAAATAATTGTTTGATAAATAGACTGCAAAATTCATCACTTTTTATTCTGGTTTTACCTGGTAGTTAAATAAGAAGAAAAAGAAGGTACGTAGCCGCGGATCACAATTTTTTAAGATATTATAAGTTCAACGTGACTACTTGTGCGTGTGGTGCTCATTCTGCGTGTTGCTCATTTTGCGTAATGTACATTATGCTCCGAAGGGATTAGTTAGTACGTGGATAAGGTTACTGCAAACTTATAACAAATTTTAATACTTGAACCAAATTGATGATGGGTTTCAGGAGCCCTATTAAGATGTTCGGGAACAAAGCAGCCTCATCTGATAACGGTGCACCTGCTGCCAGGCGTCAGTCACTCCAAACAATGTCAATTACAAATGATAGTTGCTGCTAGCTGCCAAATAAAGGTGACTACCAGGTTCCAAATCAAAGTGAAGTTTGTACGCAACTAGAAATACACTACAATGAAAAAACAACTGTGAATTTACAAACGATTTTTATAGTTGAACTTAGATGAAGTTTACATCAACATTCGAAAACATTACAAAAAAAAAAAATCTAAGTAATAAAACAGCACTCAAACGTGTATTGTTCAAGGACCACAAATCGGCGACTCAACGATAATTGCTGACCAGTAGCGGCCCTTACCCACTTCATAGCTTTTTAAAAACTCCAAACTCAACAACTTTCATTGGGATTAATTGCGCCCATTCTCCGGTCAAATAATACGATTTGGGAACTAACGAGGCGCACACGGATTTGCTCGTAATGAAGTAAAAAGGGCGCAGTTATGCTGAAACTGTGGATATATCGAAATATGGGGTCGATTATGAAATTTGATTTACAGATTTTTTACATTGAAGTTTTATTAAGAATTTCAAGCGGTTTTTAAGTTTTTTTAAATTTTAGTTTTACTCATATATTACCTTAGTTACATTGCCTTGATGGTCCAGGTACTTGCATGGTTCCAATAATGTTACTAGGAAGAAAAATGCAAGACAAATTCTGTGACTAAGTTAGTGCTTTAATCTAGGAATCTCGGTTATTATCCGAAATAAATTCGGTCATATTTCCATTAGATAAAGTTTTCTGATGGGTCAGGCGCAAAAAACAATAAATCTTAATAATATTATAATTGTGAAAGTTTGTATGGATGTTTGTTACTCTTCCACGTAAAAACTACAAAATGGATTTTAATGAAACTTTACAATTATATAGCTCATCAGATAAAAACATTCATCATCATCCGAGCGTCTGTCCCAGTTGCGTCTCGCGACGCCCGGGGTCCGCTTTCCTACATTTTCTCCTCCACTTCGCACGGTCGTCGGCATCCCCTGTGGTGAGACCATTGGCACGCATGTCATCCCTTACGACGTCAAGCCAGCACTTCTTGGGTCTTCCCCTCTTACCGGGACCCGGCGGGGCTGACATGGCCAGACATTTGTTACCTACGTAGCCCGGCGGTTGCCGCAAGACGTGACCATACCAACGAAGGCGACACTCTTGCAACTTGTCTGCAATGTCACGGACGTGAAGGCTGCCGCGGATGCGAGAGTTCCTCACGCGGTCCATCCGCGTGACTCCACACATCCACCGCAGCATCTTCATTTCCGTGACACGCAGCTCCTGCTTGTGTCGCTCCAATATCGGCCACGTCTCACTGCCATGTAAAAGGACAGGTCTAATAATGGTTTTGTAGACCTGTCCCTTCAACCGGATCGGCATTTTAGGGTCACAAATGACACCGGTCATCTCCCGCCATTTGGCCCACGCGGCAGCAATGCGTGACTTGACATCGCAATCGATGTCACTGGACGTGTGAAAAACAGATCCCAAGTATTTAACCTGGTCCGTGCGCTCGACCAAATCACCACCTATGCGGACGGATGTGGGATCTGTCGAGTTTAGTGCCAAGTACTCGGTCTTCGCCACATTTAGTTTCAGACCACCGTTCTCAAGCGTCTCCTTCCACGCCTTTACACGTCGCACCAATCTGCCCCTGTCCGCGTCTGCCAGCGCAATATCGTCAGCATACATGAGCAACCATGGAGGCTGCTCATGCGGGTTTCTGATGCTGTCCGACAATTCGTCTAATATTACACTGAACAGAAGCGGACTAAGGACAGAACCCTGGTGTACCCCGACGGTGATGGGGAAGGGTTTCGTGTCGCCAACAGCAGTCCGAACCATTGAGTCGGAGTCACAGTACATGTCCCGGATAGTGTCAATATAGACCTCTGGAACCCCTTTGGACCGCAGTGCCCACCAGATCATCGCACGAGGAACACAGTCGAAGGCCTTCTGCATATCTAGAAACAAACAGTGCAGAGGCGTGTTCTTCGACCTGTATTTCCCTGCGACAACCCTCAGGGCAAAAACAGGGTCCGTGGTCCCATGACCAGGGCGAAACCCATATTGACACTCCGAGAGAGTACACTCCTGCCGGATCCGAGAGTCTATAATCTATAATCAGATAAAAATATAGTCTATAATCAGATAAAAACATTGGCTACTTTTTATCATGGGAACAAGTTCCTGTGGGAAACGGGAACGGGAAGACTTCTCCATGCGGGTGAAGCCACGGGCGTCAACTAGTATTTAATAATAATCCCAGTGTTACCAGACAAAAAATATATACAGTAATAAATAGTCAAATCACGGTAGTTACTCCACCTAATTAAATAATAAATAAACAAAATTATACATATTTTATCATTTATACCGGTGTGATTTAAGCTCCGAAATGAAATTTCCCAATGATTGCGGTATTCCGGCGTGTGGCCACCCTACCGGGCCGGACATAATCCCCGGACAATAGACAAGCGAATTACTCACACCACCACGACTCCGCGTCCGCTCCACGTATTTCAACACTACTATCAGTTTTCTAATATAAGTCACTAGTTATGAATCCATATTAAAAGGTTAACAATTTGAAGTATTTTCAAATCAACAAATTGTGTTGTAATTTGGAAGTTGAGCTATTTTCAACAGACTGATTGAAGACTGAGGTGTTGGATACAATCAGGCAGGCAAAAGTGTAAACCCAGACTTTCAATCACTTTTTCATGGGATGAAAATTATATGAATTTGAATACCATATTTTTTTTATTCTAATAGTTTTTCAAAATTGTTTCTAATATTATTTGGGTTTTTATACTACTGGTCTCGACAGAATATGGACGTTAGATTAATCGATCTAGTTCTAATTAAAAATCCAGATTGTTCTACGGCTCACTGCGATAGAATGAAATGGTCAAATTTAATGCATACTCTTTTGCTGACTGCTCTACTGCGACAGAACAAAATAGATATAGTAATCCAGATATGATAAAACAAAATAATTTTGCAAAACCAGATCTATGTCTTACACTCGCGCATCTACGGCCGTGTTGAAATCTCGGCTACCTACTGTGGAAATGTTGTAGGCACTCCCCAAGGTCTTCAATGACCACTACGTTTTTAGCATTTGAAGTCAACTGCTTATCGTACCTTCTCGAAGCGCTCATGGCCCTGCTGACTTAGTGTTCTGTAAACGATCACTGTGTTAAGCAACATTCGCTATACAGTGACCACTTTGTGGAATTTGTATTTGCGAACGTTTCCGTGTCAGTGCCAGTAAAATGGCAGTCGTTAAGTCTGGTTTAAGGCTTATGGGCGGCTTGAAAAATTTCAACAGCAGGTCGCCGCAGCCTGCGTCTGTCTATTTCGACATGGCAATGGTCTCACCACCTGTTACGTGGGACAATAATGCATACGGTGAAATGCGGGCGTATAGTATGCCTCTGCATCTTCAGGGATAAAGGCGTGACAATTTGTATATATGTATGTATCGTACCATTTGCAGCACAGAAACTCAAAAAATAGAAATGCCACAAACTCACTGACCCTGTGATTTTGGTTGGTGCTATTACTAAAGTAAACTGTAAGAACCCATGGTAGGGTCCTTAGTTTCAAATGATTATACTGTTTTAGACGCAGCCTAGATATTATACGAGTTAGACATTCACATAAGTTGGGAACAGATGGAAGCTGCACAATTAAATGTGACTCAATTTGACGCTGCGACAAATATGGTATTATGCTGCAGTGCAGTTGTCTCAGGAGATCTGTAGTTAGATATGAACTGTTATACATAGAATCGACCAACGATGTTCCGAGCACATGGTTGTGACCAAACTTTGTAAGATTATATCTATCTTCATGCTGTGTCCCTGACGGGAAAGTCAGAGTCGTTTATTACCCGTGGACCACCTGTGTGGTTCACCTGGGTGGACCACGGGCAATTATTTTTTCCCGTGAATCACCAGAATGTCCATATGTTGATCACGTGCATATACGAAATCATAATATGGATTTCAAAAAAACTGAAGGCGGTGTAGAAATTAATAAATAATAAATAAATAAATATCCATCACGCCTTATCCCCGAAGGGGTGGCAGAGGCATATTATATGCCCACTTTTCCCCGTGTGGGTTCCTGTCCCACGTAATAGGTGGTGAGCCCATTGCCGTGTTGAAATAGACAGACGCAGGTTGTGGCTACCGGCTGTTGAACTTTTTCAAGCCGCCCATAAGGCCTTCAACCAGGCTTAACGACTGCCATTTTACTGGCAACCGGGACCAACGGCTTAACGTGCCTTCCGAAGCACGGAAACGCTCGCAAATGTAAATGCCACAAAGTGGTCACCCATCCGAGGACCAGCCATAGTGAAAGTTGCGTAACGCAGTGATCGTTTACAGAACACTGAGACCGCGGGGCCACGAGCGCTAAATTAATAGTAATAAGAATTTATTAATAATGATTAATATTTTTCAAAGTTGTATATTACAATGAACTAGAACCTATCAACGAATGAACTGAAATGATCTTTTTTAAAGAATTATAATAGTACCTTAAACTAAAATATACATACTTACACGAACTAAATTTTTTGCTAATTTAATTATTTATTTATTTTATTCTCTTTATTTACAATACACATTTACAAATTACATTATTAAATATATCTAAAAACAAATATATATTATCTAAAAATATAAAAAAACATTAGCCCACCGGCATCGAGTACAGGGACCAAGGTTCCAGAGACATAAACCTTCAAAACGTTCAAACCTTATAAAACTTTAAAACTTGTAAACACTTCTTTAATATTTGCGAATGTTGTCTTATTAAAGCCTAATGCCTTATTTCTAATGTCATATAAGCAATGTTGCACACTAGACATAGGCGGTAGTGTTGTAACAATATCTAAGCCTTTATTTTTAAACGATTAATGGTTTTAGCATATAGTTCAGGTACAGGTCGAGTAGATTCCTTTACCGTATATTTTAAAAGAGCAATTTTCAATCGCAACTTCATTTTTTTGACAAATCACTCGCCCGGTGAACCGAGTACTGTACGTACGCGTTTTGTGTTTACTCAGAGTAATCTCTTGTAATTTACTGTTAGTTGCTTTTGAATTATAGTTTTTATTTGTTGTGAGAAATGGAAAAATCTGATAGTGAAGGAGAGGATTCTAGTGACTCAGCTTTTCTAGACAAATGTAGACAAGAAATCGAGCGGAATCAAGCGGACCAAGGATCTTTAGGGCAATGCGGAGATCTTGAAAAAGGAGGCGCTGAGAAAAGGAAGGAAAGAGAAGATAATAATAGCACAGAAGAAGACTTTATTACTGTTGTGAGAAAGAAGCCAAAGCGGTTGATTCGAAACGGTTCAACGGAAATGATAAATAATAATGGGAAGGTAGACAAAAATAAAAACTTCAATCAATCCGAGGACAGTACGATGTTTGAAATATGTGTGACGTCGAAGGAATGTTTACCTAAACAAATGGCTTTGGCTAAGTTACTCCGATCGGAGAATATAACGGGTATTATGAGAATAAAATATAAAAGTTTCAATAAGGTACTTTTACAGTTTCAATGCCAGGAGGATGCAAATAAATTGTTAGAATGCCAAAAATTTTTGGATATGGGTTATAGATACCAAACATTAAACGAAATGTCTTATTCCTACGGTCTTGTGAAAGGAGTAGATGCTGAGTTAACCGATAAGGACTTACAGGAAATAATAAAGTGTGAAATGGAAATTATTTCCATTTTACGATTAAAGCGTTTGAACGCCGAAAGCAAATGGGTAGATAGTGAATCTATTAGGGTCTGCTTTAAAGGCGACACCTTGCCGTCGCACATATATGCATATGACTGCCGCTTTAGAGTCGAAGCCTACACTTTTCCTGTGACCCAGTGTTCGGGTTGTTGGCAATTTGGTCATATACTTAGATTTTGCCCATCAAAAAAAAGAATATGCCCTAAATGTGGGGCAAACCACGAAAACTGTGAGGAAAAGAACATAAAATGTCTGAATTGTAAAGAACCACACTTGGTATTAGATAAAATATGTCCTTTATACTTAAAAGAAAGACAGATAAGAATAATTATGAGTGGAAAACAAGTACCATATAGAAAAGCTCTTCAAATATTCCTCGAGAAACGTAATATAATTATTCAGGAGCCTGAGATAGCTAGAAATCTAGGAGAAGCCAAGGAAACATATAGCGAAATAGTGGCCGGCTCGTCAACACGTTTCGAACCTACTCCATTACGAACATCAACATTGGTGCATTCGAATGAGACGCTTAGCGAATCGATGCATATAGTTCAAAGCAGACCTCGCAAAACTACAAAAAAGAAAAGAGAAGAATCTCAATTTGTTTCGGAATGTACCCAAGATGAAAACATTTACAACCTTCAGAACCAAGAAAAAAGAATGGGCATTGAACGAGATGAGCAATTAAGGCATAAGTTCGATTTCAAAAAAAATTTGTTTAAATTAAAATGTATTTTTATGTCACAAAGCAATATACAGGATAAATTAGTATCTTTTCTCAAAATAATAGGAGAAGAGCTCACTGAGTTTTTTGTAAATAGGTTTTCTATGAATGAGTATTTCGATAAACTGTTTAACTTTATAAATGGCTCCAATAAAGATTAATATTTTGCAATGGAATGCACAAAGTATAAAAAACAAACTAATTACATTTAGTGAACTATTGAATCAGGAAAATATACATGTTGGAATTGTAACTGAGACATGGTTGAACAGTGATATTCATATTAATATAAGCGGATATAACATTTATAGGTGTGATAGGTATGATTGATTCATATGGAGGCGTCGCAATAATTGTTCATAAGTCTAATAATTCAGGAATAGAAATACTTAGTGTTAAGTTAGTAAACTGCATAAATTTAGATCAGATTGTAGGTATATATTGTCCGTCTTCTGTCCACACCCAACACTCCGATTGGGATGAAGTTTTTTCAAAATTTTCAAATTCTACATTAATTGCCGGAGATTTTAATGGTCACCACACCAATTGGTCGGTGAAAACTGACACGAGAGGTACACAAATATTAGATTCAGCCTTAGATAATTCTTTCACATATCTTAACGATGGTATGATTACTCGAATGAAACTAGTGAATGGGTGTTTACAAAAAACCTCCCCTGATATTACGTTTGTGCCCTCTAATCTTGCTATTTATTATGAATGGCAGGTGTTTAATGAAAATCTTGGCAGTGATCATATGATAATTAAAATTTCGACTTTTGTAACAAGTAACTCAAATATAATTAAAAAAAGGAATTTTAAAAGAGCTAACTGGGGTGACTATCGTAATTCCTTGCAAAATAAATTTAATTTAGAATGTTATGATGATGTTCAGGAGATGTATTCCGCACTTTTAAAGCAAATTATTACGGCCGCTGATAAAAATATCCCTTTTATAAGGTGTTGTAACAAACCAGCAACAAAATTTAAGCCAAAACCTTATTGGAATGCTGAATTATCGAAAATAGTAGCCCAACGTAGATTAGCACTATCTAAATTTCGTCGCAACCCCACCCCTGAAAATTTAAATGAGTTTGAGAATAAAAAACGCGAAGCACATAAACTAATAAATAAAGCAAAATCTGAAGATTGGCAAAGGTTTTGCAGTTCTATTAACCAAGAAACATAGGCTCATGAAATGTGGCGCCGAATGAAATGGATTAAAGGTTACGGAGGGACGAGAAGCTATCCACCGGTTGAAAAACAAAAACAATTACTGTGTACTCTCACACCTGATTATGTTAAAAATTTACAACCTACATTTGTTTCACAGAATCCTGAGATAGAACGTAATTTTACTTTTCATGAATTACAAAATTGCCTTAAGAAAAATTAAACTGAGACCAATATCTCTAATTTCGTGCTTGTGTAAAACCATTCATCTAATGCTATTCAAACGATTGAAGTGGTACGCCGAAAGGCGGGGTATTCTTTCACATAATACAGTTGGTTTCAGGAAATCACAATCCAGTTTAGACGCGATTACGCGATTGGTTACATACATACAAATTGGTTTCACTAAAAATATCCCTACCTTGGCATGCTTTTTGGACATACAAGATGCATATAACAATGTATCAATAGAAGTTGCAACAAAAATCTTAGACAATCTCAATATGTGATGTAAAATATGTACATACATTTGGTCATTTTTAAGTGAAAGACAGATAAATATTAGATTAGATAACAGTGCAGATTCAATCATTGCCAGGGAGACTAATAAAGGTCTAGCGCAAGGAGATCCTCTATCGCCTTTGATTTTTAACTTGATAATACATAGCATAAGCACCTTGCCATTAAAGGTTTTGTGGTCACAATATGCGGATGATTATGTCCTATATATTGCAGACAAAGATTTGAAAATATGTGAGCAATTAATGCAAAATGATTTAAATACCATAGTTTCATTATTGGGTGAACTAGGATTGGAACTGTCACCTTACAAATCCACGTACTGTTTATATATACAATTATAATACATAATACAATTAGGTGGACATAATTTGATTATTTCAGATAAGGTGAAATACTTGGGCATGTGGTTGGACAGAAGTTTACTATGGGGCAAACACATCAATGAAGTCGCTGAAAAATGTTCTAAATATTTAAATATTCTAAAAGTTCTAGCAGGTAGTTCATACAAAGCATTTGCGTAGGTTATACATTAGCTTAATAAGGAATCGAATAGATTACGGATCCTTCATCTTTGACTGTTCTGTAAAAACACATGTATCAAAATTAGACAGATTGCAAAATCAGGCTTTAAGAATAATTGGGGGTTTTATTAAAAGTTCACCCATACATGTTATGGAGAGTGAACTCAATTTAGTGCCACTGTATTTAAGAAGAAAATATTTAGCTTATAAATATACTTTAAAAATAGCATCCTGGAATAGTAATGAGACTGTTAATCTAATCGCAAATTTAAAAATCCTTTCTAATAATAGATATTGGGAAAACAAAAAGATACCACTTCTTGTGAAAATTTATAATGATGTCGGACAATGTAGTATCAATAAACTTCTTATACTTGGTATATTTTCCTTGGATATCTGGATTACGGGTGTAGAAATTAAAAATTATATCAATTTAAATATAAATTGTATTAACGCTCCTAAAGCCTGCTATGAACCTAATGTGTTATTAAACAACATAGTCGCAGAGCTAAATAGCACTTATAAAGACTGGCATTGGATTTTTACAGACGGATCTAAGAGTGAAGGTGGCATGGGGGCTGGTTTCTATGATCACAGTTTACAATGCAGAGCCGGATTTAAAATTAATAATGAAGCAAATGTAATGTCGCTGGAACTGATTGCAATCTATCAAGCCTTATCATACGCTATAAATCAAAATTTAAATAAAATTGTAATTTTTTCGGATAGCAAAAGTGCGCTGCAACATTTGGCTCGATGCACTTCTGGCATCAAAAGTGCATGGGTAGCCTACGAAATCTTAAAATATATTATTTCATTAAATAAAAACGGTAAAGATGTTAGGTTGCAATGGGTTCCAGCACATCTAGGCATTAAGGGAAATGAGGAAGCAGACCGTATAGCTAAGTTAGCGACAGTGGACGGCACTATGTTCAATTACCGACCGGACTATTGGGAATTAATACCTAAGTTCAAGCAGGAATGCTACAATGACTGGGTGATGCATTTCAAAAATATTTCAGTAGACAAGGGCATATGGTATCGAACCATTCAGCCGAGTCCTCCGAGACTGATATGGTTTGATAACCCTAAACTTAGCAGGAATTACATAAAACTAGCTTTGAGAATTAGATCAGGACACTACCCGACAGCAAAGTTTGCTTATCTTATGAAAAAGTCTGAAACTCCCAACTGTTTAGTTTGTAACACAATAGAAGATGTGCAACATTTGCTGATGAAGTGTGGCAGAAACGGTACTGAACGAAATACTCTATTTAAAGAGTTGCAGTTAAATGTATTGGATGTAGGTTTAGTACAGACTATATTAAGTAAACCCAAGTCGGATGCTGCTAAAAAATTGTGTCACCTAGTTACAATAGCCAATCAACGCACTGTGTAAATAATTTTAAGCTTAGTATTAAGAATGATGTACCTATACTAGATTAAGGCACGATGGAGTTGACATTTCCTTGAAGGATCAAAACTCCAAAATAAAAAAAAAAGATTTAAAAAAAAAAAAATTTTTTTTGACAAATCAGGCGTACATGAATGATCTGTAACTCTTTGATTTTGTCCTGAAAATAATAATAACAATTTATCACATCATTTTTGCAGTTATGCTATCATTATCATTGACTGCAATGCTTGTAGGTGAGATTGCTTGGACCTCGAATATCTTTGTGGGAGGGGGGGGGGGGGGGGGGGCATCTTTTTACTTCAATTTCAATTCAATGCTATCTTTAATAACTTAGCAGAATTAATGTGGTCTAATAGAAATAAGAAATTTACTGGCATATATTTTTATAAATTGTACTGAAAATCAACTTACCACCCAAAAACTACCATTTAAATAGATTTAGTTTTGCTCATTTGGAGTCTAATTGTATTGTCTGATAGCTCAGGATATGAATTTAAGTTAGATCCCTTGAAAATAAATGGCTTTGGGCCCCACTTACCCGCCTCCTCGACCAGCTCTGCGCCTGGGTAGACCTCGATGTCCCGGGACGGTCCAATCAATTCGGAGGGTGCACAATTAGTTAGGGTCGACGAATAACCGATTTATTTAAGGATCTTGCTGGTATTCTTCTGTTTTACATAATTTTTGCGCGGAGCGCGTGCCGGTTGAGCGCTCGAATTTTATGCGACGGTGGCGCTGCGCAGTGTGCGCCGCGCGGCTTGACTGCGGAACTACGCGGTTCGCGTCGGGCGATGGCGCGTAAGCATTGCGGTTGGCGGGTGATTTAAATAATAGGCCCAAAACCCTACATTCCCCCCACCGAAATCCGCTAGGATTTCCCAGTTATAGAACCAATGAAAAATTACAAATTGTTGATAATTAAACAAACTGTTGAGTGTTTAACAATTGTTGAAAGCTAAACTAGATTGTTGAATATTAAACTAACAATAATTGTTGAAGTTAAATCAACAAAAATTGACAACGTTTTATGAGAGAAGTGGACTGTATTTTTGTAAAACTTAATAGTATTCTAAGATAATAGACTAAATTATGAGATTAAATGAATTACAATATTAAGATTACTCAGACCCATCCAAGGGGAGAGGGCTGAGTTTATTTACTGGCCTCGTAAGCTCTCCTCTTTTGGTGCGTACACTGACCACGCGCACAACACCATCCGGACCAGGATGCAATTTTATAACCCTACCTAAAGCCCATTGAAGAGGAGGTGTATCAGCGTTCACGAGCACTAATTCATCGATTTGCAAGTCCCGACAACTATCGAACCATTTCTGACGCTGAAGGAGAGTGTGCAAGTAATCTTTTCGCCACAGACGCCAGAATTGTTGAGACATTTGCTGTACTAGTTGCCAGCGGCTAAGTTTTCCTGATTGAGCAGTGGCAATATCATACTCCGGTGCTTCTAATAGATCTCGCCCTATCAAAAAATGTGCAGGTGTGAGAACTTCGAATTCGCTTGGATCTGACGACAAAGCGCACAAGGGTCGTGAGTTTAACACTGCTTCGACTCTGGCAAACAATGTAGACAGTTCTTCAAACGTGAGAGACCGCTCGCCAACAGTTCTCTTCAATAGCGTCTTTGCAGATTTAATGGCCGCTTCATAGAGGCCTCCGAAGTTACTGCCTGCTGGAGGGTTATATTTCCACTCAACTTTGCGTACGGTGAGACTGCGATAAAAATTTCATCAACTTGAGACTCAAAAAACTGTGAGACCTCCGCTATCTGCTTACCCGCTGCAACGAAGTTGGTACCGTTGTCTGATATGACTGCATGGCATAGACCACGTCTTGCTGTAAAGCGGTCGAACGAGGCCAAGAAGCACTCAGTACTCAATGACGATAGGGTCTCTAAATGTACAGCTCGAGTAGCGCAACACACGAATACACACAAGTACTATTTAGAGATGCGAGCATTTTTTCGAGTTGACTCTTTTGTATAGAAAGGGCCACCAATATCAACACCGACAGTGTGAAATGTATGTATATCCTGACTTCTAAATTTCGGTAACTGACCCATAAGAGGTTGCCTGGTTACGGGCCTAACCTTGAAGCAGGATATACATTTGGTGGTCCGTGATCGAATGACGCTGCGTGCTGAAACGATCCAGTACTTTTGACTAAGAATACCTTGAAGTGTTCGTGGACTCGCATGCAGATGCAAGATGTGGTAATAATCGATTAGGCAACTTGTGAAGTTACATTTTTTGGGCAACAACAATGGATGTTTATTATCAAACTTAGTAGACGATTGCGAAAGACGACCCCCCACCCTGAGGAAACAATCCAAATCAATGAAAGGGTTGAGCTTTCGCAAACTCTGCTGAGGTTTCAGGCCTCTAGATAAAGCTGAAATGTCATCCGCGAAGTGTTGTTGCTGTACCACCTTAACCACAATATTATGTGCCTTACGGATGTCACCAATTGAAAGTCCATTGCGGTTATGTTTACTTGCTTTGCAATTCCGCAAGAATTGATACAGCCGAGCAACGACTTTGATTAATTTATTGAATTTTGAAAACCTTTCTGTGAGATCATAAATGATATTTGAACAGCCAGTGGTCACTAAAACCTGCGACTCGATAGAAGTTTTGATTTCTGGTGGATTTTCGTCTTTGAACTCGTCTATAGAACGAACTGGCCATGAGTCACACCCCAGCCATTTGGGACCGCTAAGCCATTCAGGCATTACTAAAAGCACTGAAGGTAGGGTGCCACGGGAACATACGTCCGCTGGGTTGCTTTCTCCACTCACATGGAACCAACTATCACTGGGAATCGTGTCCAGTATCTTGGTCACGCGAGTTGCTACAAATGTTTTTAATTTGTAGCTGGGGGTATTTAGCCACGCCAATACTACAGACGAGTCAGTGAAGAGCAAAGTCGAGTCGATTGTTAGGTTGCGATCTTTGAGCATGGATGTTACACACTTGACTAGTTTGGCCAGCAAGTGTGCAGCCATCAACTCCAAACGGGGCACGGAAACCGTTTTCAATGGAGCAACTTTAGATTTTGCTATAAGAAGACTGACTTTCTGATCATTTGCACTATTGGACGTGTGCAAATATACTACCGCTGCATACCCAAGTGTCGATGCATCGCTAAAGCCTAGAATCCGACAGTAGGTATTTTGCTTGACCATGACATGTCATTCATGTCTTAGTTCTGACAGGAGGGGTAGTTCCCGTACGTATGCAAGCCACTCTGTTTCAAGGTTTGCCGGCAAACGTTGGTCCCAGCCTAGCTGGAGAGCCCAAAGTTTCTGCATAAAACACTTGGCATAGAACACACAAGGGGCTACAAACCCAAGTGGGTCGAACAAACGTCCTATCTGAGAGAGAATGGACCGCTTTGTGACTTCTTGATTCAATGGCGCCGTTCGAAACGTGAAATAGTCAGTGGCGGGTTGCCACTGAAGACCTAAAACCTTGAGTGACAAATCTTGATCATCGTCGAACTCAATGGGTGTCTCTCGGTGATCTTCCGGCACAGCAGCTAGGATCTGTGGACTATTACTTGACCACTTGCGTAGAATGAAGCCAGCACTTTGAAGCAGTGCGCGAAGAGCAGCCTGAAGCTGTAAAGTGTCTTCTACCGTGGGTAATGACCACAACAAATCATCCATAAAAAAACCGGTTTTTAAAGTCAATGCCGCATCGGGATACTTCTCAGCCTCGGACTCTGCTAACGTGTGCAGCACCTTGATTGCTAGGTAAGGACTACTTGCCACACCATAAGTAACTGTATTGAGCTCGTAAACCCGCATGGGTTGATCTGTTGAGTCTCTCCACAGTATGTGTTGATAATTGCGTTGCTCTTTGTCCAAAGAGATAAATCTATACATCTTACAGATATCCGCCGACAAACAAATCTCGTACAGCCTAAAGTTGATTAAAAGCCTATTTAGGTCTGTTTGTAACTTGGGACCCGGTAGTACCACATCGTTAAGCGATTTTTGATTGGTTGTTTTGCAAGACGCGTCAAACACCGTTCGCAGCTTCGTGGTACTGCTGGAGGGTTTTACAATGCAGAAATGCGGGATCAAATATTTGGAATCCACGTTCTCCATTTCCCCTAAGCAAGTCATGTGACCCATGGACTCGTATTCGGCCATGAATTCGTGGTACTGGGTCTTTAATTTTGGGTCGCGGTTGAGCTTCGCTTCTAAATTTATCAACCTCCGTACGGCCATCTGTCGAGAACCACCGAGTTTATGGTCCGAACGAAATGGATACTTGACCGTAAATCGACCATCTTTGTCGCGACTATGTTCTTTCGCAAAGAGTTCTTCAGCCAAAATGTCATCTGGTTTCTGAACCTTCTCCAAAGGTATGCTCTCGACTTCCCAGAACGCATTCATGACTTGCTCAATATTCACGGTGCTTGTTAAGCCGCAAAAGGCAGCTTCCGTATCATCCTTAACCCCCGCTAGCATGGCAACACTATTTTTATTTTGTTGATCTAAAACAACTTGCCCTGTGATGACATATCCAAATATAGACTTTATCGCCACAGGCATCCCAGTTTGAACAGGTAATATTTTATCACCGCTGTAAATGTAGGGAAACAAGTCGCCTGCTAGAAGTAATTCGACCGGTGCCGGCTTATAAAAGGTGGGATCTGCCAACTCAAGATGTTTATATTGTTGACAAATCTTGTCTGGTATATGCATTTTTGGTAAGTTGCCTGCTATAGAAGTTACGACCACAGCATCCGTAGCTAGTGTAGGCGAGCTACTATCACGTGGCTTCACAGTACAAGTTGTCAAACCGAAATGCCGTACCCGGTTTCCACCCAAGCCAATAGGTGCAAAATTACACTTACGACGCGACAAGCCTAACCTCTGAGCACAGTCTTGCGTTACGTAACTGGACATAGCGCCGCTGTCAATTAATGCACGCACGGTGTGGTACTGACCCCAAGCATCTGCGACGTGTATAACAGCAGTGCCGAGCAAAACTGTTTGTTCACTTGAACAAGTAAGAGCCACCACATTTTCTTTGAACTTAGCCGAATCGACGTGAAGGGAAACGTGGTGTCTTTTTTTGCACACTGTACAACTATATTTGGACGTACAATCCTTCACGGTATGATTATCACGCAAACAGTTCTCACACAACTTGAGCTCTTTGACTTTAGCAGTGCGTAACTCAGGTGTGAGATCGTTGAAGTCAGTGCATCGATAAATAGAATGTGGCTTTTGACAATACAGACAAGTAGGAAAATGTTTCGATTCATTCTTATCAGTACTGGCCACACCAGACGCTAATGAAGGCTTCTGAAATTTATTTGTTTCCGAAAACCGTGACGTTGTATGAAGGGGCGATTTTAACGTATTAGATTTTGGGGGCCCGGCTGGCTTCACGCACACCGATTTGCACTCCGACATCTCTAATACGCGCGCCTGTTTCTCTACAAACGTCAATAGATCCGTGACGGTAGGTATTTTACCCGGAGACATGGTTTGTTCAAATTCCCGCCTTGTCACAGGATCAAGGTTACGCAGCGATACATAAAACAACACAAAACTCGACAAATCCGGAATGTTTAACATTTCTAATGCCTTAATATTTTCTGTATAGGTTTGCATAAAATAATTAAGGTTTGATGCAGATTCAGTGGTCATGCATTTGAAAGAAAACATTTTGTCTAAATACGATGTGGCTAATGCTCGCTTATTTTCGTACCGCTTTGCAAGGGCACTCCAAACTATAGCATAATTATCTGAATTAACCGGCATCGATTTGACAATAGAGAGTGCTGTCCCGGTTACGGACGACAACAAATAATAATATTTTTCGATGTTACTAATTTCCGAATTGTCGTGTATGAGTGCCTTAAAAGTATCACGAAACGTAGTCCAATTTTCAAGCTTACCATCAAACTTGTGGATATGTAGTTCGGGCAATTTTACCCTACGCTGAGTACGACCCTGTTCTTTTAGGTCGGTAGTACGGCCCTGTTCTTTCATGGCGGATTCATTTTTAAGTATATCTTTAGGTTTTAATTGGTTAGCAACACTCACACATGTATAATAAAGCTCATCAAACGATTCGATTTCGTTGTACGTAGGTACATACTTAGGTTTGTATTTACGATATAACGTATTAATTTCAGCAACGCATCTATCAAATTCCGATCGAAGACTAAGCAAGTCTTGAGCCCTAGCAGTGTAAGTCGACTCCATTGACGGATCGGTTAATACTGCTTTCGACATTTCGTATAATCTTTGAACGCGAAGAAAACACATCTCCTTTGACGTCAAAAATGGCTGCAATAGATCATCTAAGTCTATGTCTTTGTTTAGATCGTCCGGCATTTTGAATAGGTACCTAAACTACGTACGTTACTAACCTACCCAAATGATAAACAACAATATTATCCAAAATGAAAGTATTGAAGTACCTAGGTACTTAGTAATTTTACTTATTTCATATGTGCCTACTTATGAATGTGAAATTATTATTGTTTATAAGATGTTTAGATGATTTTACGGGTTGATAATAGGTATTATTACCACTTTTATAATTGATTTTATAGGTTTTTTAACTACGATGAACACTCAATATATGATGAAACTTTATGTACTATCGGTAAATAGCTGGTAAAATGTATATATTGTTCACACCGCGATCGAGACCGCGAGGGGGCGCGTGGCGCGGAGTACCTAAATACCTACGTGCCGGGCTCCGGAACTGCGCACGGTCAGCGACGCACCACTTCACAATATTTTACTAACACTATGCACTATTATCACACAATATTCACTAATAGCACAAGTACAATAAAGTAAATAGGATTCACTGTGTAAAATACGAAGAAGTTAACAGTTCACACACACGTACATAAGCACATACCTTGGTAGAATTACGTGAAATTATGTTTAGGTTTTGATTCTATAACTGGTTTATCTAGGCTCGAATGCCCAAAATGTATTGTCTGATAGCTCAGGATATGAATTTAAGTTAGATCCCTTGAAAATAAATGGCTTTGGGCCCCACTTACCCGCCTCCTCGACCAGCTCTGCGCCTGGGTAGACCTCGATGTCCCGGGACGGTCCAATCAATTCGGAGGGTGCACAATTAGTTAGGGTCGACGAATAACCGATTTATTTAAGGATCTTGCTGGTATTCTTCTGTTTTACATAATTTTTGCGCGGAGCGCGTGCCGGTTGAGCGCTCGAATTTTATGCGACGGTGGCGCTGCGCAGTGTGCGCCGCGCGGCTTGACTGCGGAACTACGCGGTTCGCGTCGGGCGATGGCGCGTAAGCATTGCGGTTGGCGGGTGATTTAAATAATAGGCCCAAAACCCTACACTAATAGTTAGAGAAAGTAGTAGGTTGTCTTATATTGAGATGAAATTTGTATTCCGACAGCCGTTTGGAAAATATAAGATTTAAATAAAAATTGTTACTTTCATACTAATGATTGTATTTCTACGACACTTTATTTTTTTGGCAGAGCATCTCCACATCTCATTTTTAAATGTTTTTACTTTGTAATACTGATACTCTGCATACAAGAGAACCGTACCACCTTTTTTTCTTAATGAAACTGATTTCTTGGTGAGAGGACATTGTTTCAGTGCAAAAGTAAAACTGCAATCCCTAATATTTGACAAATCAAATAGAACATCAACTCCAACTTTTAGTTTGTGGCCATTGTGGAGTCCCTCTAGTCCGCCAATGTCATGTTTCAGACTATTTCTGTTCGGATTAGGAGGTTTCGAAAGGACAAACTGACAAACTTATTGAACGGTCTGTCAACTGAAGAGGCAAAAAGAATTTGTTTTCCGAACAATTGTTTAAAAAGCTAAATGTCTTTACTTAAGTGTATACATATGTAAGACCTAACATATAGTAGATATATACAACTTTAAACTAACATACGCTACGTTTATATTTTTATTATCATTATCAATCTATGAAATAAAATTACCAAACTAATAATTACCTAGTTTAAATACAAGATCATATACAAGGGGCAAAAGAAGTTTAAGTGACGTGGGTCGAGGAATATTAGAAGGAATTATATCATAAAGCGAATATCTTAATTTATTACAACTGAAAAATATATGGTCCACGTCTCCATCTTCAAAACCGCATTCGTAAATTGAATTGTCCCTTATTCTAAGTTTGGCCAAACATACAGGTGTACATAAATTATTTAACAGTAGACGACTGATTATAGAAGTTGTGTTTTTATATAATTTAGGACATTTTGCAAACCATGACTTGTGAAATTGCTTTTAATAGTTTTTGATTAATATTCCAAATTCTAGTCCATGAGTTTATGATGATCAAGGATGAGCATAGATCGTAGGAATATATTTCTGGATGATTAGAAGAACCCGAAATGACTGCGTTTTTCGCACATGAACAAATAGAACATACCGAATGACATCAATTTATAAAGCCAACAGAAGAAAATAACATTCTATTATTAAATAAAAATTATTAGAGTTGTGAACCTCTAATAATTTTTATGTATAAAATGTCTAGGTGGACCACGGGCAATTATATTTTTCAGTGGTTCACCTAGGTGGCCTAAGGGAAAAAAAATTTCCCATGGTCCACCCAGGTGAACCACGGGAAAAAGTAATTGCCCGTGGTCCACCCAGGTGAACCACGCAGGTGGACCACGGGCAATAAACGGTCAGAGTGGACAAATCGTCAGGCTTCGCGATACATGCATACTTATTTCGCTTCTTTCAGATTCATTAATCGCTTCAAACAAAATACGCGAAGGGTATCCGAGTACTTTTGTCCTTTCCGTTTTTGTATTTTATATATTACTCGGTACTTATTTCTATTTTTACCTTTTTTTATTACATATATTTTTTCAGTTTTTGAAGACCACGTGATAGAACGTGGTCTTCGTATAGTTCGTAAGTTTAAGTTAATTCAACGGAAATGATGCGACCGTATTATCAGTTATCACGGAACGGTACATAGACACATTTTATTTGCATTATGTTTATTATAACTTTAGCAAATTTTTAATTTTTTGATTAAGTACAGAGCAAACAAAAAATTTAATCTAAAATCGTTTAATTATAAATTCTAGCATCGACGTTCCATCTAACAAGTGCCGCTCGTCTCTTGACAACGTAAAAAATGTAAAATGTAAATGGTTGTAAATGCCACAAAGTGGTCACCCATCCGAGGACCAGTCATAGTGAAAGTTGCGTAAATCAGTGATCGTTTACAGAACACTGAGCCCGCGGGGCCACGAGCGCTTCATAGTATTTTAAATAGAACTAAAGATTCATAAATATAAGAGGTTTTCAATACTATAGCATCTTATATATTATTTTAAATGTTCATCTCCATGGTCTGTTCACATAAATGAACACCGCTTAACGTTTAAAAACAAGCAGTGCGCCTACCATCTATAAGGTTTCTAACTAACTCTCTCGCGCTGTATCCCTGTCGGAGTAGTCAGAGAGGACAGATCGTAAGGTTTCTCATAATAATAAACGAAACCAACATTGCATTTGCATATTTTTGTTAGTAATTGACGTCTCATTTCTCAACAACGATATGTGACAAGGAATGAATTAATTTAATTTAATATGTGGATAACATGATAATAACAAAGAATTATACAAAATTTAATGTACTAACATTAAGTATTAAGTAAAGTCCAATATAAAGTTAATCTTGATATAAATATTCGTTACGCTCGTAGCACTATGTAGGGCACAAACGTGAGGCCGGGCGATACACACGTACACTCAACGATCGTGCGAGCAAATTTAATGCTAAGCTCCTGCAACTTTTTAAAATCTTTGCACAATTCTACAATAAATACCCATGCCCCGGTTCTCTGTCTCTTTTCACACCGTGTTTGGGATCAGTACCTCAGTACCTCAGTACATAAGATAAAACGGAACTCTTAAAAGATCCCTTTGTTGCCTGTTGTTTGTTGTTTGTCGCCACTGAAAAAGTACTACTATAATTGGTCCGTCTACAGCTAAGACCCTTTCCCTCGGCAAAGCGTGATTGTATCGAGTTGAAATTGAAATACTCAAGTCTACAGTCCTTTAAAACTTTAAAAATCAAACTTTTAAGTTAGCGTTAAAAAAAGACATGACTGTTTAAACCGCAATAAATGTGTAGGGGTTACAAATGTGGGATTCTTCTATGTCGGCAAGAAATAATATGCAGATCCATTTCTTGATAAATTTATATAATTTGTCTGGTACCAGTTACAGGTATATAAAGCTCCTGCGTCAGCAGTGTGTCCCTACATCTACCACTACCACTAGGCACTCTCAAATATCATCATTGTCCTAGAACTATAAAATTAAACAAGCTAATACTATAAGTATAGGGAAAAATCTGATAAAATATACAAATCACGTCTTATCCCCGAAGGGATGGCAGAGGCATATTATACTCCCATATTTCACGGTATGCATACCTGTCCCACCTAATAGATGGCTAGCCCATTGTCGTGTTGGAATAGTCTGTATTAACTTGTTTAATTTTATAGTTCTAGGAATAATAATAGTTAAGTTAATATCTATAATACCTTGTAAGGTAGGTAGGTAGGTGTTTAGAGGTGACTGAAACCACTGACTACTTCGAAGATACTATCTTTTATTTGAGTAATACATGCTTTATATAATCCATGAATATATGTATCTATAAGCTACCATACCACTACACTTATATACATGGTAGGTGTCTAAGAAATATCACATAGTATGAAAATATTTATAAAGATGTGTGACCAATTTTTTTGTAGGGAACCCTCAGTGTGCCAGCCTCACTTACATTTGTCCAGCAAATAGTGTATGGAAGTATTATAGAGAAAGATTCATAACCAAGCAAACCTCTGAGATAACCACATCTAATCAGCTCATAGTCTATTCGTGACAAACTGTCCATAGCATTACATGGCGTTCTCTAATGTTTAACAAAACTAAATGTCACTAGTATTAAAGACTTGTCTTTATCAGTTAGTAATCTAAACTAAGTTGCTCATCCCCTTGAAGTCCAATAAACTTTATATGCGTGTTCCCAATTACTCTCAATTTAGACAGTGTCCCATGTCCATTGACGAGGGTGTGAAATGCAACGTGTCCTGCATGTTAAATTGTACTGAATGTACATAATTCTTCTCCTTATGTACATAATATATTAGGGGTTAAAGTAAGAAATTGCCGTTTTTACTGAAAATCTAAATTGTTTATTTTTTAGTTTATAACAAATTTATTTAATCAAAATAGTTACCATTATTATCTATACACTGCTACCATCTAATAGTATCATAAGCATCCATTTATGCCTTTCCGATAGACTCTGAGGATCTAGACTGCACAAACTGTGTGAAAGCATTTTGTACTGCCTCCTGGGAAGAAAACTTCTTGTCACGTAGAAAACTGTCCAAATCACGAAAAAAATGGTAGTCCGTTGGAGAAAGGTCTGGCGAATACGGAGGATGACGAATGGTTTGTAACTGCAGTTCCTGAAGGGTCAAAACGGTTGCTGTATGAGGTCTCGCGTGTCATGGAGCAATAATGGTGAAGATAGATTCATGAGTCGGGGCTGTTTTACTGCTAGTTTTGCCAACATTGTTCGAAGTTCGGCACAATAGACATCTGCCGTTATTGCTTGACCAGATCGGAGAAAACTCTAGTGAATAACACCATGCTGAGATCACTAAATAGTTACCATTACCTTTTTATTGGTAAGTTTTGCTTTAGGACACTGTTGTGGCGTTTGAATTGGGGTCAGCCATTGCATTATTACGGTTATCATAAAGAATCCACTTTTCATCACATGTCACAATTCGATCCAATATTCCTTCATTTCTGTGCCGATTCAACAAGGCAACACAAGTTTCAACACGCGTTTCTTTCTGCAGATCAGTCAAATCATGAGGCACCCATTTTTCGTATTTTTTATTTTATTGATTTGACGCAAATGAGTCAGTATTGTGGGTAAGGTAACGTTAAACCATGCCGCTAATTCCTGTGTAGTTTGACTAGGATCGGCTAACACCATCTCTCCTAATTCATCGTTATTCACCTGTGTGGGCGGACTTCCTCGTGGCTCGTTCTTCAAGTCGAAGTTTTCCATCAAGAAAGCGTTTAAACCAAAACCGCAGTACGTGCGTTCATTAGCAGACCCCTCACCAAACGCAACATTGATATTGCGGACTGTTTCTGCCGCGTTTCTTCCGCGTAGGAACTCGTATTCAAAAATCACTCGAATTTTCGCAGTATCCATCTTTCTTCTAATATTTTTTCTAATATAACAAAAACAATTGAAAGTCGATATTCAAATAATTCACATTTTTTAAAAAAAGAACATCATAGAAACCATGTGAAAAAAGTTTCATTCGGAAACCTCAAACCATGAAGATTCTATGTCAATTCAAAAAACCTACTACAATAAAACGGCAATTTCATACTTTAACCCCTATTATTAAAAGCTAATAAATAATAATAAATATCCATCACGCCTTATCCCCGAAGGGGTGGCAGAGGCATATTATATGCCCACTTTTCACCGTGTGGATTCCTGTCCCACGTAATAGGTGGTGAGCCCATTGCCGTGTTGAAATAGACAGACGCAGGTTGTGGCTACCTGCTGTTGAAATTTTTTTAAGCCGCCTATAAGGCCTTCAACCAGGCTTAACGACTGCCATTTTACTGGCAACCGGGACCAACGGCTTAACGTGCCTTCCGAAGCACGGAAACGCTCGCAAATGTAAATGCCACAAAGTGGTCACCCATCCGACGACCAGCCATAGTGAAAGTTGCGTACCTCAGTGATCGTTAACCGAACACTGAGACCGCGGGGCCACGAGCGCTTCAAAAGCTGGTCTTATAAACTTATAAATTGGCTTATGTATTCGTACTGTGTATATTTAAATTGTTGTTTACATTTCTTTTGCCTTTTTTTCCACACGGTGCCCTTTCCTTTTGACCAGGATTGACCAGAATCTAAAGACAGAAGTCTCGGGTGCGCTTTCAGAAGGATAGCCCCAGGGCTTCGGATAGTTTTTTTTTTCGATAGACGCGGCATCGTCTTCGGGGGGGCTACTTACTAATTTACGATAAGTAGTTACCTACGATATTACAGTACTAATATACTTACTACTGAACCTTAATCAATAGTGTGTAGCACCTACCCTCGGTAGTTTTCACGCCCAACCTAAAAAGCCGACATTATATGAAATGATAGTCATTGTATAAGGTATATCAATTGTGTATATTTTATATAACTCTTTGGCGTGAAACACTTGACTGCGGGTGACCTCAGCGCACTGATTGCTGACCTAGTGTCAAGAGGGCTCACTGGAGCGGCGCAGACGATGTGACAAGAGCTGTCGAAACCCACAAGGGCTTCGAATTATTTTATATCGTCAGGTTTGAGCCCTCAAAAGGGTTGCGGAAAATATGAGAAAGATAGTGAAGGGCTCCCTACGCATGATGTTCACACATTATTATTGTTTGAATTTAAATAAAGCTGTGTTATACGTTCACAGTTTGTCAGCAATGTTATCAATCTCACAAATAGTCTATGAGCTTGTTTACTGGAGATTAATTAAAATGCTAGTAGTCGACTTTAAATAATAAAATTGCTGTATTTTAAGACTTACAATTCGTAAAACTAATATAAAAACAACTATTTGACTCTAAAGGCCTCAGAGCCACTTTAAAGACTCTCCTGTCTTTAGACGGGTAAATACATAAAAATTTTAATCAAACTTTTTACTGCCAGATCCACATATTATCAGCCAATTAATTGCTCGATAAGGTATCAACATTATGCTGTGGAACATACACTTAGATAAAATTAGTATTTGGCGGCCTTCAAAGTTAATGCCTGAGGCACATCACTTTTAACGTCACAGCAAAACAAATCTCAGAATTGTATTTTCAAGTTACATATAATGTTTTTAACAAACTGCGCAACTGACTCAAAATAAAATGTATAAAATGAGCGGTGTTTTTAGTTGACGCTGATCAAAAGACGTCGCAGGTGGCAGATCAAAGTGAGGCCGTTTAGTGCCGCGCGACCGGTCCAAGTAATAGGATTTAGTGACTAGTCGAAATCTGTAACACTAGGACCACGATGGCCATGAGATAAGAAAACTTTTTGCCCGAAACGACCATGTTAGCCACATTTCTGCATAAATTTGGTTTACCTAATAGCATTTTAAATTTGGAAGTGAAATAGAGTGGTGCTACAAATATTATTTGCACAAAAGTAACGTGCATGTATAGTTGCGTGTAAGGGGCTCCACCAAGATCTCCGGGGCCCAAGCAAACTCATTTGCTAGCGGTGCACCGGCTGAATAACAGACTACGCAATGACGTAAGCGCCCTTGCAGGCTTGTGGGGTTAGACGTCAATCGCTTCCAACAAAGTCGAAGGTCAACAGCCAAACGACTGCCATCAGTCAAAAAGTAGACCCCAGATTTCAAATTCAGGATTTAAAAGTAACTGGGAATATATTCAGATTAGGAAGAACTGTGTATGTATAATTACTTTCGGCCCGTCATGTTGAATAAATATTATCTAACTAAAATATTTTAGGAATAAAAGATATTTCTCATCCGCACTCGCTTGTAGATTCAGCCGTACTCCAAGAGCTTTGGGTACGAAATTTACACAAATTTTCAGTTTGTTTTGTGAAATAAGGCTTTTAGCGCGCACTTCGCAATAAAAGCTCACTGGGCTTGCTACTTAATTGTAATTATTAGATCAGCATTTTTCTCTGCTATTTCCTATTAATTTAACCCAGTGAAGGTATAATGAGATTATTTGACTAAAATTTACAAAATAATGTAATTAAGGTTTTTGTTTGTTTGATGTACTAAAACACAATTAAATTTTATATTTAATGTGGTATCACACGGATTTGTTATATTATTTGCGACTTTGCAAACCACAGTTAATGAATCATATTTAGAAATGGAAATTAATTTTGCACTTCCAGTTATCATCAAATAAATATCCAGCTATTTAGCTCAAAACGGGTATTATCAGGGTAACGTGCCTATATAAAGAGGTCTGTGTCAATCCTGAGCTCGGTTCTAATGTGGGATTAAGGTACACCTACACTTCGTTGGGTTGGAATAAGATTGGACTGGTTTATGGTAATGAATTAAAATATAAACATATATGTTATCTATGTCAGAGAGTCCCACCGATATGCCTTATGAAGGGAAAGTATGTTAATACTAGTTGAAGCCCGCGGCTCCGCACGCGTGAAGATTTCCCGATACTGTTTCCTATAGGAACTTGTTTCCGGTATAGAAAGTAGACTATGTATTATTCTGATGTGCAAGTTATATTATTGTAAGGTTTCATAAAAATCCATTCAGTATATTTTGCGCGAAAGAGTAACAAACATTTTTATTTTATTTTTATTGTGGGACACTTTTCACTCAGCGCCATCTAGCCCAAAGTAAGCTAATATTAGCTTGTGTTATGGGATCTAGATAACTGATAAACATACTTATATATTTCTAAATACACACATCAACACGGTCTAGGGATATTTTTAAAAAAGCGAATTACTATCAATGTGTTAATTATTTATATGACATGTATATATTTAAAAGATACGTTATTTAATATTCTACCATTTTTTAATAATGGTTAAGGTACTTCGATTAAAATTTCAGGATTTTATGGAAAAAAATGAAGCATAGACGGAAACCGTACATGAATTAACTTTTAATTTATGAGTAACAACTGAAAAAAATAGAAAAATCATTTAATTTATGTTTATAAACTTGAAGTTAGTAGTCTGAGAAAGCGCCCATGATGTTCATAACACATCGGCAACGATTTGGCATGCTCAGAACAAGGTTGTTAATGTCTTGCTGCGGAATATTGTCCCATGTCCTTCTGAGGTGCGCAAAAAGTTGATCTTCTGTAGCCAGATTTTCAGGAACTTCCTTCAGAGCTCTTCTTTGCAGCATATCCCACGCATGCTCAATGGTATTTAGATCTGGCGATTGAGCAGGCCAGTCTAAGGCCCTAACATTGTGTGTATGTAACCAAGCTGCTACCGTTCTCGCCGTGTGTGCCCGGGCATTGTCGTGCATGAGCAGGAAATCTTGCCCCATTTGTGTTGCAAGTGGGGCAAGATTACGGGCCCCAGCATCTGTTGGACGTATCGTTCTGCCGTCATATTGCCCCGCACCCAAACGAGATCCGTCCGTCCTCCAAGACGAATTCCTGCCCAAACCATAATTGTTCCTCCTTGGTATGGGTGAACTTCCTGAGGGTTCTGAAGACGGCTCCATCGTCCAGGAACTCGCCAAACACGCGTCCTTCGTGAATCTGGATGGAAGCCGAACCTGGATTCATCCGTGAACAGCACATTGGACCATTGCTCACGGCCCCAGTCCACGTGGTTCCGAACCCATTCTAATCGTCGTCCACGATTGCCTCTCCGTAAAGGTGGGACCCGGAGTGGTCTACGAGAGCGTAGATTGCTTTCATGCAGTCGCCTTCTTACAGTTTGGTCACTCACAAGCACTTGGTGTTCCACTCGCAGCCTTTGGACCAATTGAGTCGCCGTTGCATTTGGTTGAGCTCGCGCAGTAATTTGCAAAAATCGGTCTTGTCTGGGGGTAGTGATGCGACTTGGCCCCCGGTGCCTCTCCGCTACTTCACCTGTGGCACGATAGTTTGTCCACAATCTTGAAATTACATTTTGGTGGGTCCCTATGGCCTCAGCAACATTACGCTGAACAGACCCAGCTTCCAGCATTCCCACAGCTCGTAACATCTCCGCCCTCGTCAAATGTTGGCGTTGCATGGCTACAATACCTCAATTTTAACTTTATCTTTCGTTTAAAAATGAAAAAAAAAACTGTAACTAAACGTAATTCGTATTGTTTTCTAAATTTCGCACAAATGAAAATTCCCTCTCCTACACATCAAGACATTTTTATGCCACCGAAACAAAAGAATTTTCAAAAATTTGAATTTGGAATTAGTCTGAGATAAATTACAAACAAATCCGTGTATAAAAGATCCCAATGCGGCCAGTACTTTTCGAGTTATTTAATTGAGTATGAAATATCCCTAGACCGTGTTGATGTGTGTACATACATATTATACATAGGAAACACCCAAACTCCGAAACAAACATTTGTGGATCACACAAATATTTGTTCCGACCCGGGAATCGAACCCGGGACCTCTTGCGTAGCAGTCGGATACACTCCCACCGCGCCACAGAGGCAGTCAAACATCCATCCATACTTACTAACTTTCGCCTTTATAATACAAAATTTCTATCAATAATCATACTAGGATTATTGATAGTAATTTTGTTAATAAAAGAAGACTTCATTTGTATTACGATAATAAAGGAGGGGAGGATCCCACTACACACCCTCGATTCGTCAATCCTAACGCACAACGGTAAAGGATAACCTCTACTAATTGCAATGTAGGAATGACGAACCGAACTCCTCAAGGAAAGGGATGTAGGACAATAAAAAGCCTAGACACATCCCCTCCTTTATTATCGGGTTACGATGGATGATTCCGCCATGTAACGCCCAAATCAATTCTTATTTATTTGTGTTAAAAACAACAATTTCAACTGTGCCTTATGTTTTTTGGGTATTTTTTGCATTAATATTATATTTTAATTTTACTAACCTCCCCACGTTTCGGCTATATTGCAATGGTTATGATCACGAGCAGATTCTTGAAGAGCCTATTGCAATACAACCAAAATGTCGAGAGGTACGAATAAATTAAAATGTAATATAAGACAAAAAAGACCCAAAATTGTCGGTAGGTGTGAAAAAACACATACTAAATTTTTCAAAATTGTTTTTAAGTGATTTTGCCTATTTATCATATATTTTAGTGGTCTACATAAGTGAAATAAACTGTATATACATTTGGAAAACTACATATATAATATATACAGACATATAGAAGCATAATAGAACACCATCAGCCAGTTTCTAAGCTTTTTAACAAACAACAGTTTTATTAATATTTATTTATTATAATATGTATTGAGTAATATATATTATGTGTAGGTATAATGTATTTGAATGTATGTGTGTACATATGTATATGTATGTATGTATATGTGTATACGTATATTATTATATGTATGGAAATATGGTATTAGTACCATTTAAAAATGTTTGAACATCAACCTTGAGCACCTTCCTTTACTTGTCGATCTCTGCATCACTCTAAGGTTCTCTGGAAGAAAATGCCTAAAGCATTAAGTCCACCTTTGTACAAATTTGTGCATAAAGATTTTAAATAAAAATAAATACACCATAATACACTTTAATAGCCGAGTGAGATTGAAAACATTAATTTCAACAGTATTCAAAGACTTTTGAATAATAACCGGGGTGAAGCCAGCAATTAGTAAAAATATCCCTGATTCGATTCAATCAAAAACTCAATGGTAAAGATTATTTGTTTTCAAATAAAATTGCGTCTTAATTAAAAGGAAGACTATGAAATTTTAAAATTTATTTATTTCAATAAAAACGTTTTCGTGTTTGTTGGGAGTCATCGTCGACTGACCTTTGACATTTGCCTGCGACAACGATGTAGCTTATGCAATCTTGAACAATATTATTTTATATTGATCGTTAGTATAGTACCGCGGCTCCGCTCGTCTGTTATGTAGAATCTATCTTTAGAAAACGAACTGAACCATAAATTTTGCACAACTATTTCATAAGTGACATAGGTGTGCACTAAGGAAGGGTTTTTGAAAACTCTATCCTAATGGGGTGAAAAGAGTTTGCAAATTTTGTATGGAACAACGTGTATTTCATGGAATTTTTCAATTTGTTTTGGAGGTATCTATAGAAAACGGGTACATGAACCCGTGGATGGAGCCGCGGATATCTCTACTAAAACAATATCCCTAACATGTTCCACCTCTTTGATCCTATAGACTTCATATATTAATAAATAATAATAAATAAATAAATAAATATCGTTAGGACAACTCACACAACTCTATCTGGTTTCAAACTAAGCAGAGCTTGTACTATGGTAACCAGATAACTGATAAACATACTTACATATTTCTAAGTAGACACATAGTACAGATAAATAATACCCAGACACAGAATAAACCATCGTGCTCATCACACAAAGTTGTATCCTGGGTGGGAATCAAACCCGCGACCACTTATAACGTTTAACGGTGGCTGCACGTTGTAGCCACAATATATAACGGTTAACGGTAGCCACATTATAACAGTGGTCAGGCTTGGTAGGGGTGGTGCGCACTAGGTAGCAACAACACTCCTACATGCACCCATCGGTTACGGGTGGTAATCCCTGGAGATGTGTAAGGAACACTATCTCAAAGAATCACCGGTGCACCAGCTAGCAGAGCATGAAGATAGGGAGTGAGTACGGACCAACCTGGAGCAAAGAAATACCAGAATTTATAAAGAGAGGGCGCCAGGTATCTCTCTATCAAACGAATGATGCAATTAAAAGCACAAGTACCTATTATTAATTACATTTATTTAAACTATATCCCTATGTAGACCTAAGTATTTATATATGAAAGTGAAAAGATATGGCTTAATCATGCATAGTGGGATCATATATGGCCACTTAAAAATAAGTTTATATTTAGTACAAATAAAAATTTAAACCAAAGTATGGAAGTGGGCGTGGCCTAAATGACAAATATTAAAGCAGTTGTCAGATGCCTTAAAAATATTATATACAGACATACAGTTAAACTATCTCAGAGTTTAGTAAAACACTCAACGCCGCTTCTTATCATCATCATCACCATATACTACAACATAACAAGGTAAAAATAAAGTTTTACATTAATGTTCCTTGTGATAATAAAAAGATTAGGAAATAGGTGTAACTGGAACGTCACATCGGTAGTACAGTATATTAAAGTAGTTAAAATCTACATAGGTAACAGAAAATGAATATTTAAAGTTAAAAGTTATTCCTTTTAAACTTTCAACATCCGTCGGCCTTTACCGAGTTATTATACATAAAAACGAATTAAGGATTACTACTTATCTGGGTATAAGGCTGAGGAACGTCCAAATCCTTCACACGTCTTCCGATTCTAGAAGTCCAGGTAGTACATAGTTTGAACATTGTCTCAGCTTACTATAAGTCTTCTTACAGACATTCACAAGGAGTAAAAAAAACGTAGAATGCATAGAACGTGAAACACATTTAAACTAAATTATAAAATATCCTGAAGGTCCAAGATAATACTAAATAAAACAGAAAACCGTAAATAAAACAAAATAACCCCTGTAGCAATAGAAAAGTTACAGACATTAGTTATTTGTAATAAAAATCACTTTCACCCTCAACATTCTGTTAGGGATATCGTTTAAAAGATTATATAGTTTTAACTTACCATTTACTTCAGTGGGGTTTTAACTAGATCATTCTACCATCAATCTTTTTCATGTTATTTGCTAAGTCTCTTGATAAGCAGACTGAAATACAAAGTACAACCATCGTAAGAACATATTATTCGCAAACGCCAAGCAATCTCACCGATTACGAAGAAAACAAATCAAAACAAATATTCTCACCTCATAACAACACTTATTGTGTCTACATATTTGCTATAAAGACTATTAGGATATTATTTGTTTTGAACTAACACGCGTTGAACACATAATTTTGTATTGAACGGGATTTCGCGCGGTGTACAACAGGTGCTACCCTGTCGAAACGTCGAGGAATAAAAAGGTATACTAACCTTTTAGTTGTAATATAGTGCCGCGCGAAATCCCGTTCAATACAAAGTTATGTATTCGGATATTAATTGGAATTAAATCACCATGACCAGGCATTTTCCCATGACAACATTTTGTAGAAAAAGGACGAGCTTCTTTCTTTACTTTCGCTCGATTACGGCAGGCTAAAGTTATACGGCCATACAGCCTTGACAAAACATTCGCAGAATAAACAAAACCAACATGAAGACCTTACTATTCCTGTTTGTCACACCGCACGCAATACATTATGTGTGGATGCAAGTCAGGACAGCCCATCTATCCAAGTTCAACTGAATGACACCATAGACAGCACGCGTTAATTTTAGAGCGCGCCAAAAGACTCAAAACGACCGTGACAGTTTTGACAAAGTCAAACTCATGTCGTTCAAAACAAAAACAAACAGAATGAAATGTTATAAAATGTTAAATAATTAGATAAATAAGTTTAGAGTTATAACTAAAGTATTGTGAAAATTGAGTTTGTTTCCACAAAAGGGATGTATATAAAATAAGGTTAGTAAATCAAATCTTATGAATATGTAATCGTTACTCAGAAGTGTTACAGTAGCAGTAGCAGACGGATACACCCCCACCGCGCCACAGAGGCAGCACTTATTAAATAATAATAACGTTAGTTTCTGGTTAAAAAAGATCAAACGCTGATTTTAAAATCCCCATCAAACATGGTCTAGAAATGTCAGTGTCTAAAAAAACAAAACAAACAGATAAGTCATTTTTATATGTAATAAAGACGGTTTAAGTACGATAAATAAATAAATAAAATAAATACATGTCTTTTTAGGTTCTGAAGCAATATAACAACGATTTTACCTTTTTTAATAGTATATGTTTAGCTATAATTGCTAGAACCCAGTCGCGATTTACCACAAGTTGATGTTTAATCTAAATTGTTGCGAAAAAATCTCTTCATAAAAACTGCATCTTGTAACGACTTGCAGCCACTGCATCAGAAAGTTATAGCGGAAAAAAAGCTTTATTATAAATTCTGATTGTAAAGTGAGCTACGAGCTACGGACGCGCTACGATGGTTCTACGAGGGAGCTACGGTTCCGCTACGAACTTGGCAATTATTATAAAGACATTCTTCAACAGCCGACAGACAGAAAGTTTTAACATTAATGGAAGAAGCTATGGAGAAGAGTATATTTTTTACTAGTTGACCTGCCCGGCTTCGCCCATGACATACTTCGAACCCCGTGGCACCCATTTAATGCCGACTTTTATTAATTTCACAATAATGTATGAACATTTTCCAAATTAGTTGATTACTTCTCCGCTGTCCAGGACGCCTGATTTACGCTTTGTGTTTGATTTTGCTATGTCTCCTAATTCATTTAATTTGCAAAGTGTAAAGGGAAAAATATGATAAGGATTAATAACGTATTTGTTTAAATAGCCTTCAAATGCCGCTTTATAATTGCTGGTTAGAAGTATTGAAATATATATAGTATGTTATTCTTATTAGATACACAATGCTACCATACATTATTTTGTTATATCTCAAAAGGTCTAGGCAGCGTTTTCGTTGAAAGCTCCCAAACGACTAATTTTTTACCGACATCCCCAACAAATATAGTTATAGTTTAGCCAATGTATACAAAAACTTAACAAATTATACTTTAAAACCTTCCTTATGAATTACTCAATCTACCCCAAAAAACCGCATCAAAATCTGTTACTGAGTTTTAAAGATCTAAGCATATCTTGGGATAAACAGACAGCAAAACGACTGTATTTTATATTATGTAGTAATAAATTGTGCAATATAAGGGCGGGTTTATAATAACTTGTACTATACAGGTACTATAGTGGCAGAGAAAGACTACTATTGTAATGCAACCAATATAAGTATTCACATAAGTATATTCCGTTGTATTGAACCCTGGGGTTTACTTTCATTTGAGTACTAGGAGCAGCTATAATTCTGCTTTTTGATTTAGGTATTGAGGAGCAATGCCGTGTTGCCATCCAACCTGTTACCTCGCTTGTTAGGTCTATAGGCCTTAGATCCTGGTTGCTAATAATATTGTTGAGCAAAAGTTATCCGATTCGAGACTTCATCTTTATCCCCTTCTATCACGTCTTTATTTCCGAAGGGGTAGGCAGAGGCAAACTCACACCCACATTTCATAGTATACGTAACAGTTAGTGAGCCCATTGTCGTGTTGAAATGGACAGACGCAGGTTGTGGCTACCTGCTGTTGAAATAATAAATAATTCAAGCTGCTTATAAGGCCTTCAACTTGGCTTAACGACTGTCATATCATTGGTAACCGAGACCAACTGCATAAGGTGCCTTCCATAGACGGGAACACTTGTAAATGTAAATGCCACAAAGCGGTCACCATCCGAAGACCAGCCATAGTGAAAGTTGCCTAACGTAGTGATCCGTCCCAGAACACTGAATTAGCTGGGTTGCAAACACTTCTCGTACCAATATAACGATTATAAAAATACTAATGCAAGTGGAACTAATATATGCCCATAACATTTGCTGTCGCCATAATGGTCTGGCAGTCGCGTCGCACTAATTGTTGACTAATTTACGTCTGTTGGCAGGACGCCAGTTTGTTCAGACAAAATAAAATTAGAAAAAGACAGTCCGTGTCACGCTGATTCGTTTTGTTTGATTTGTTTTGTTCGTGAGAAGAGAACCGTTTTGTAGAATAAGTACTAAGATAAAATGTTTGCCAACACTCGTTTTTTAATAATATTGTTTTAATAAACAGCGGAGGAGTTTTTATTGAAACTGATATTAAATACCGAGTGATTGAGCACGTTTCGAGCGCGTGTTGAGTGATGGCGCGTCGGTGTGGGATTATGGATTAAATAATCATTTCGTAGGGTACTTTGGATAGTATAAGCTAAAATGAAGCCTGAAAACAATGATGCAAATTATATACCCAACTCAGGTATCACTTACTTCCAGAACAAAACTAAAGCTGAAGAACAGCTTTAGCATCTCGACTAAACTTATAAAGTTATTACTTTCAATTGGCCTTTAACCCTCTTGAATCCAAATTGATTATCCTTTGTTCAGTCAATATGGCTAAAAAGATCGTAAATAGATCATAAGTCAATCTCTTCAAGCTGTGAGGATAAAATATTGACCCCGGTGCCGTTAGACGCAGCGCGACCGACAGACTCGACCCGCTTCAGAGCTCTTCCAACGCTTTACGATGTGTATGAACTGAAGGGGTTGATTTCTTACCGTCCAGAGAGCTTACAGTACCTAGTGAGTAGCTAGCGCATTCAATGATTCGATTTCGATTTACAAAAATAGTTGAGACAGAGAACATTGTTCTATAAGTATATCTAAATTGTTCATGATTGGTAAGAACATTTAGCATTACTTCAAACCTCCTCTATATTATACCGACGGCACGGTGAGCAAGTTGTACCAGTACTCTTACCTGTTTGATTGTTTCAAAAAGAGGTATAAAACAAAACTGCTTAAACCGAGGATCTCTAAAAAATTATCCACCGATTCTTCTCGTAAAACAAAAATAATGAACATTTGTTTTTGTGCCAAATTCGGAATTTTATAGAACCATTCATATCCACTCTCACGCGTGCTGTTGGACTAGTGCCTAATGACCTAGTCTATAATAAAGTTAAACCTCATCAAGGCATTGTTTGATTGATCCACGTATGTACTAGGATCACGCGTAATGCAGGGCTCTTCTTTCTGCAAAAAAAGCATTACGCATGATCCTAGTACTGCTACTATAATAGATAAATCAATTAGAATGCTAACTTTTATATAAATGGTTTTCCTTTTTTTTCTAGTCATACACTTAAATGACCATTAAAATTTAGTGACAATTTTCAACTTGCCTCGGGACGGTTTGGGTGTTTTAGTGGCGTAGAATATTGCCCTGGTTAGGCAAAGGTCACGGGTTCAATCCCTACCCTGAAACAAGTTGTATTTTTCACTTTAATAAAAAAACTATCATGACCAACAAGCATTATGACTTACTCTATGGAAAGTAGGCTATGGATGATCTACTCAAAGCCGAAGTTCTAAGGTATCGACGAATGCTTGGGACAGAAGTCTAATCAACCAGAACTTTTGGTTTCTTCAATCGCGTGAGAATCGTTTTCCAAGTGTACTATAAGCTTTGTCTATGTTTTACTAACTATACTAACTTTATATTTTGATTACTACCAGCTTGAATCTCAGTGTGTTGCTGTGAAAAAATTATTGCACTTATCTTCATATGATACAACATCAGCAGATATACTAATCCTGTATGTTGTCTGTACATAAAAATATGTATATATTATCGGCACAGACGTGCTCGAAAGTACTTGAAGTGTCACCTTCTGTATGGAAGAGTGCACCCTTTTAGCGAGCGGGGTGCCAGTGCTCGCGATTTGGAGCTTTTCGTTATACTATTTAGATTTATAAATCACGCCTTATCCCAGAGGGGGTGGCAGAGGCATATTATACGTCCACATTTCACCATATGCATTCCCGTCCCATGTAAGGTGGTAAGCCCATTGCCGTATTGAAATAGACAGACGCAGATATTTAGTTTGTAGCATCAACTTTGAGGCATCTTTATGAAAAGGTGAAATTAGCTTTTTATGAACAATTTTGAAAAGGAATTAGTATTCTAACTTTTTCTAAATTTAAATTTTAAAGTGGTAAATTGTTTTTGAGGCGTAAAGAGGTGGATTAATTCGTCAGTTTCGAGCAGGTCATGGTGGCGTAGTTGGTAAACGCGTCTGGTGCGTTGAATCAGAAGACCTTGGTATGAGTCCAGCTCGTGACTGAATAATTTTTTCACTTTAAAATTTTTAATTTAGTTTCTAATGACTATCATGTTTCGTTTCGGTGTCCTCTCTTGGTTGTAGTTAAATGTTCTGCAAATAAATTTCGCAGCATCAAAATAGAATCTATGGATATTTTTATCTTTGCTTTATTGTACACCAAGACAAAAACTTAAATTAGTTACAACTAAACAATGGGCGATCTTATCTCTATAGCAAGCAACTTTATATCATTAACCATAGCTGCTACTAGTTTACAATACATGCCCAAGCATCAAGAAACGGTCACTTTATTTTACGTATACAGAGGTAGTAAAATTACTCACTTAGGTTGCTGACAGGCGGACTTGATGAAATTATAGATTTATGTTTCATCATCGGTAAGTTAGTTGTGAAATCGGGAACTATGGATTGCCGTTTGAAACATTGGAGCATCGAAAATGGGTTGTGTATCAGTACGAATATGTTCCTACAGCTTTAGGAATAACGCAGACAGTTTTTATGTTACAGCAACCGACTCGTCGACGTCCAACTAAAGGACATTTAAATTAAATGACTTCCAATCCTCTAGGCTTTCGATGACACCACGCCTCACCCATCAACGCCAGGCACTCCGTTTCGTAAAATATCGAGTGCGAGATATGACAGCTTTGGAAACAGGCCTGCGTTTGATAGACCTTTCCCCTGTCTGCACACCACGCCCTGAGAACTCTAGGGCAGAGTCACACGAAGGTGTAATGATGAACGGTCATAAAAGTCAGTAAGTACCTGATTCACGAGATTGGTGTGTAACACTCTTTATATCACATCAATAAGCTTATAACTTATTGCGTAAATCTAAAGACATATTTATAGATCGTTGTATTGATCGCTTCACACAGTGCACGTCTGAGTATCCGAGTACTTTGACCTTTCCGTTTTTTACAATCTGCTTACGCCGATCATCGTTTATTCACTGGAAGTGTCCAAACCGACAGAGTACGCCCTTCTCCATGCGAACACTTTCATTTAAGCTTCCCTTAAAATCTGGTAAGATAGAAAATTATTTCATTTCATAATAATTTATTTTTGGAGTTTTTTACAATTATAAATCTAACAAACAAAGATTTATAATAATCGGCATTTATTTAAAAAATCTAAACTTATTCTTTAGGAAATCTGAACTTATACTTATATGAGGGAAAAAATTAATAATAATAATAATAAATAATAAGGACCCCTCGAGGACAGTCGTTATCTTTTATAGGATTAACGCAACCCTATGAGGGCATAGTAGATTCGCTTTTTGAGTCATCCACTTTCTGATATTAACAAAAAATGTATCAGAAAGTTATTGAAAAGCTCACATCCGCAGGGCAGCTTGTGGCGAGCTGAATGTGCGTGGCTACACATCGGTCCCGATTCCTCAGACTTTTGTTGCCCTTCTGCACCGGTTAGGATTTAATGGCCTAACGGGAGAGCAGTGAGAGTGCTTCTCCCGGGAGTGCAGCAAATCTCAACTCTGGCTTGCCTTAATTGGCCGGTCTGAGGGAGGGAGCCAGAGCTATATGCTCGGGGGTGGAAGTGTCATTTTCAAGGGCATAACTACGGGGAAGCCCGCTCCGGGCGTGTCCCGCAAAGGTGAAACCGGCGCCGCACCGCTCGACACCCCAAGCCGCTCACACCGGTGTTGCCCTCTGTCGCCTTACAGGCTTATCATGCCTATGGCGATTGTATAGGTGGCCCATCTAGTGAGTTGGCGAGTCACCGTCTGCCAAATTTTTGATAATCAGATATTAAAATGGCAGACGCCGCCTTCATCCATAGTTATAATCACCTAGTTCATCAAACCCCCAACCCAATAGCCCATTTCTTAGTTAGCATATTTTACAATAGTTTAACTCCCATTGGAGGTGGTCCATTATCGTTCTTCTACATAAGGCGGGCGTAGACTGTCTGCAGTGGGGGTCCCTTTTCCTTTTAGATTAAAATTCTCAAAGGGCCTCTGCGTGTTGGACCAGTATGTCCCCATGTACGCCTACCAAAAGCCCGGGTATCTTCATAAAAAAAAGAAGATACCCGTGAAAAGAAGAAACATAAATAATAATACAAAATAATAAAAATAATGACTAAATAATCATGCCTATGGCGATTGTATAGGGGACCCATCTAGTGAGTTGGCAAGTCACCGTCTGCCAGTATTTTGAAAATAATATATTAAAATGGCAGACGCCGTCTTCATCCGTTACCCAGTACATTTAACCTCCAACTTAATAGCCCAACAGTAGTCAGCATATCGTACAATAGTTTAACTCCCATTGGAGATGGTCCACTACCGTTCTTCTACATAAGGCGGACGTGGATTGTCTGCAGTGGGGGTCCCATTCCCTGTTACATTAAAATTCTCAAAGGGCCTCTGCTTGTTGGACCACTATGTCCCCATGTAAGCCTACCAAAAGACCGGGTATCTTCGTAAAAAAAAAGAAGATACACGAGAAGAAGAGAAGAATAATCATAATTTTATTTCAGACATAAAAGGTCCATAGTTTGTTAGCATAGTTACTTAGACTATGTTAGCAATAAATTATAAAAACAAAAATTTAAATATAATTGAATTAAAATTACACTAAAATAATAATGAAAATATTGTCAAAGCCTAATCAAAATCTAAAATGAAAATTACATTAAAAACAATATATATTTAAAATAAAGTTAATATTCGGAAATTACCATATCAATAAACCAATTAAATAATAAAAATAAATTAACATTCCATCAATAATTACTTAAAATAAATTAAAATTAAAATTTAAAAATGTCATAAATTATGCCAAAACGAGGATATTAAATAAATTAAATGCAATTTTATTATTTTAATTGTCATTAGAGATATTCAATTATTATAATTAAAATATATGTCCAAATTACTTAATGAAAAGATAAATTAATTTTGATTTAAATAAATACACTCCCGGACTCTTGAATCGAGCCACCTTACATTCCCGGGCCTATTCACAAAAAATATACAATATAACAAAAAAGTTTTTATGCATTTTTAATGCTGGCATATTTCATCGTCTTTCCCGTATGTATTATTCCAAATTTGAATTTTAGAATTTAAAATAAAGAACAAAAGCCGAGCTTGGTCACTGATTTGAAAAAAATAATGACTGTTGAAAGTTACTTTTGAAGCAATTTAATGTCGATTTGGTTTGAATTTTCGCAATTGTTGTTAACCAAGGTTTAGTTTAGTTATTTTTCTATAATTTGAACCGTTTTTTGACTATAAAATTATGGATACTTCACCTGAAGTAGCCGCGCAAGCTGTAGCACTTCTTCAATCTGGGCTAAGTCAGCGAGATGTGAGGTCACAACTTCACATAAGTCGTTCCGCTGTTCAAAGAGTGTACCACCGATACCTGGAGACTGGCGGCTTCGTTCGGAGAACAGGAGGACCTCGTTACCGAGTGACAACGGCGAAACAAGATCAATACATTGTCACTACTAGCTTACGAAATCGACGTCTTGACTCTGTTCATTGTCACTACTAGCTTACGAAATCGACGCCTTGACTCTGTTCAGATACAAGAACAGCTCAGGGACTTTCACGGAGTGGCTGTAAGTGCTCGGACCGTTAGAAGGCGACTCAATGAACGTGGTTTAAAGCCCCATAAGCCAGCCAATGGACCCCAATTCACAGGAGCACACCGAATAGCCCGTCTAGAGTTTGCGCGCGAACGTCTAAATTGGACTCGACATCAATGGAGCCAGGTTCTCTTCACAGATGAGTCCAAGATAATGCTATACGGTAATGAAGGAAGGAGTAAGATGTACCGAAGACAGAACGAGCGTTTCGCGCAATGTATTAACGAGAAAGTGAGTTATGGTGGAGGATCATGGACAGTCTGGGGAGGAATCTCTATGGAAGGCAAAACTGAGCCAGCGGTAGTGACCGGACCACGACTGCCGCCCCTATATGGCAATAGATACATTCGCCAATGTTTAGAGAACCACGTGATGCCATATGCTGGACTTATTGGCCAAGATTTCGTTTTAATGCATGATAATGCAAGGGCCCATACTGCGGGAATCGTCAGGGAGTACTTAAATGACATTGGTTTCACTGTTATGAGATGGCCAGCGCGAAGTCCTGATATGAATCCTATAGAGCATCTATGGGATGAGCTGAAGAAGCGTGTTCGAGCTCATCATCCTGCCCCGCAAACCATGCAGGAGCTCAAAAATGTAATTTTGGAAGAATGGGAGGACATTCTTCAACATGTCATAACGACATTGATTAATTCTATGCCAAACCGTATGAGAGCTGTCATAAATGCACTGGGAGACAAAACAAGTTACTAAATAAACATTTATTTTCATGTAAAACATGTCTTTATTTAAAAATCAATTAGATTTTTTCCTTGAAAAAAGCAAATATGGACTTGTTTCAACGTAACTCGACTTTTTTAATAAACTGTAGTTCAAATTTAGAACAGTGGCACTCTAAATGAACGATGAGTATACCAGCTCCAAAACTGCATCAAAACATTTTCCTTCTACATACATCTTTTATAAGTTACAGTACTCCAAACCAAAAAAATCAATGTGGCTCGATTAAGGTGTCCGGGAGTGTATTATAATTTAAATAAAAGAGGTACCACTGACTGCATCCATCTCATCAACATGGGCGAGTCCCACCGCTCGGACAATACGCTCAGGATACCGTTCGAGCTGCCACGCATACGCCGCATTAATGAGGCGCATCCCTTTCGCATAATAGCGTGAAAATCATCTGTCTCCGCAAACATGGCAGAAGCGCTACAAAAACGTGGCAACCCCAACAATATTCTAAACGCATTTTTGTACTGAATTCAGTGACCTATACTCCCGCTTTGTAAAGCTAGCCCACAGACTGCACGTGTAGAAGGTTTGGCAGTACGCTCTACACAATGTTACCTTCTACCTCTTTAGTACAACGTGCAAATCTGCCCGCCAGCATATTACAACGTACAGACAGCGCCCTACTGCAGGGTAGCTGCACTCCATCCTCCATTAGACCTGTCCTTTTACATGGCAGTGAGACGTGGCCGATATTGGAGCGACACAAGCAGGAGCTGCGTGTCACGGTAATGAAGATGCTGCGGTGGATGTGTGGAGTCACGCGGATGGACCGCGTGAGGAACTCTCGCATCCGCGGCAGCCTTCACGTCCGTGATATTGCAGACAAGTTGCAAGAGTGTCACCTTCGTTGGTATGGTCACGTCTTGCGGCAACCGCCGGGCTACGTAGGTAACAAATGTCTGGCCATGTCAGCCCCGCCGGGTCCCGGTAAGAGGGGAAGACCCAAGAAGTGCTGGTTTGACGTCGTAAGGGATGACATGCGTGCCAATGGTCTCACTACAAGCTCGCGCTATTTTCTGGAGTACCAGAGAGCGAGCATGGCAGTCAGGGGATTGGACTTTTGTTGTCCACGCGATTGGCCTCCGGCATGTATGAGTACAAACTGGTAGGTCCCAGAATCCTCTGGATCCGTCTAAAACTTGGTTTGACGAAGATTTTTCTGGTAGCTGCTTACGCGCCAGTATCTTCGTCGAACGCGAGTGAGCTAGAGGACTTCTGGGAGAGAATGAGAGAAGCTCTAAATGTGATAGAAGGAAATGAAAGACTTATAGTATGTGGAGACTTGAATGGATGGGTGGGTACCGTTCGCGATGGTTTTGAGTCGGTACTCGGGAAGTATGGGGATAAAAGAGTGAACTACGCTGGCAAGCTAATACTGGCATTTTGTAAGGATAGGGATTTGTTTGAAGCGAACACAATATTCAACCACAAACAAATTCATATGTATACGAGGAGATGTAAGTCAAAGAGAAGCATGATAGATCTATTCCTAATGGATAGTCGGCTTCGTAAACAGGTGATGGACACAAGGGTTTATCGAGGCGCTGAACTGGGATCTGACCACTACCTAGTCATAACTAGGATTAGGGGTTTGTTCGCGGGTTGGCGTCATCGTACCGAGTGTCCTGAACCTGAGCCGACTAACAGCATCAAAAGCTGGAAGTTGCAGCATCTATTAGGGATAAATATAAAGAAAGGGTAGCCGAAAAGCTTTGTCGTCGTCAATGTTAGTAGTGAGAATGTGGAAAGTGTATGGCAGAACCTTAGGGATAGTATGGTAAATGCCGCTGTGGAAGTGTGTGGAGAAACGAAAAGAGGCAGTAGTAATAAGCGTGATGCATGGTGGAATGCGGAAGTGAAAGAAGCAGTTCGAATGAAAAAGAAAGCATGGTTAGCCTACTTAGCCTCGCGGAATGATTTTAATATGAAAGAGAGATACAAGCTGCAAAAAGTTAACACGACGGCACTGATAGAAGAAGCTTGTGAAGATGCAGAATGAAAGCGGATGAAAGGTTGTCGTCCAATTTCCGGGATAATGCCAAGCTCTTCTGGAAAGAGGTAGGCAAGACCCGGAGTTGTTCGGAAATCTGCAGTATGAATAAAGTGCTTAGTGTTAACAATTGTAGTAGTAACAATAATGGTCCTAACAGACCAAACTGACGTCCTGCAGAGATGGAGTGATGTATGCAAGAAAAGACGGAGATGCTACATCGGGAAGTAGAGCTCACTTCGATGATCTGGATCCCGATGTCATTGAAGTCATTAGTATGAAAGAAATTGAACAAGCGATAAGAAGTAAGAAATGTGGTAAGGCTGCGGGAAAAGACAGAGTTACTGCTGAGATGATCACGTACGGTAGGTCGCGCGTCTGGGACACACTATGTCTGTTATGCAACTTGTGCTGGCGGACGGGTGAGGTCCCAGATGACTGGCGAATAGCAGTTGTAGTACTTATTTACAAAGGGAAAGGCTCGCGCCTAAACTGCTCCAGCTACAGGGCGATCAGCTTGGTCAGCTTAGCTAGTAAAGTGTATGCAAAGGTTATAACGGCAAGAATGCAAGAAAAGTCTGAAAGGTATTTATGGGAGGCTCAATGCGGATTCCGGCGTGGAAGAGGGTGCATGGATCAAGTGTTTTCTCTCCGCATGATCGCGGAGAAGTTTCTGGCTATTAGCCAGAAGGTTTTCTGCGCTTTTGTGGATCTGGAGAAAGCATTTGATAACGTTGTGAGAGAAACTTTGTGGGATTTGCTGCCCGGATATGGTGTGGACGGCTCGCTACTGCGGGCAATACAGTCGCTTTATAGGGACTGTATTGGCTTGCGTGCGAGTAGGGGGGGTTGTGTCACCTCTTTTTGATGTCTGTATAGGCGTCAAACAGGGTTGTGTCATGTCCGCCTGGCTGTTCATAGTGTATCTGGACAGTTGCCTGCAGAAGTTGAAAGATTGTGATATGGGTGTGAATTTGGGTGACTTTAAAGTAAACTGTCTGCTGTACGCTGATGATGCAGTGCTCATGGCCTCCTCAGAAGCCGACCTTCAGACATTAGTCACTAATATGAAAGAGGAGTGTGAAAGTAAGGGTCTTCGCTTGAATGCAAGTAAAACTAAGGTTCTAGTATTTGAAAGAGATGACGTAAGAACCAAATGCGAGATTAGGGTAAACCAGGAACGACTAGGTCAAGTGAATGAAATTGTGAATTTAGGAAGTATGTTTAGCGCGGATGGAAGATGTGATTCGGATGTAGAACGGTGAGTAGCTGCCGGAAACAAAGTTAACGGTGCTTTGTCCCAGTTAGTAAAGCGACAAAGCATCGTAAAAGAAATTCATAACGCAGTGCTAGTGCCAACTTTGCTTTACGGTAGCGAAACCTGGGTATGTCAGCAGATGCATGAAAGTAAATTGAATGCTGTGGAGATGCGATCACTTCGAAAATTGTGCGGCGTAACTTTGACCGACCGAATACGTAACGATGTGATACGCAATATGGCAGGTTTGAATGAAAGTGTCAGCGTTAAGCTGGAAAAGGGCGTGCTCCGTTGGTTTAGACACGTCCAACGAATGAGTGAGGAACGATTGACGAAGAATATATATTGTGCGAAAATAGAGGGTAGAAGAAGTCAGGGTAGGACGAGACTTACATATTAAGACCACGTGAGCAAATTGCTCAAAAACGGAAAGGTCAAAAGTACTCGGATACCCAGACGTGCGTGTAGGAAGCGATTGATGAATCTTGAAGAAGCGAAAGAAGTATGCATGGATCGCGAAGCCTGGCGATCTGTCCTCTCTGACTACCCCGTCAGGGATACAGCGTGAAGATAGTTAGTTAAATTAATGTCTTAGGGACAACTCACACAACGCCATCTGATTCCAAACTAAGCAGAGCTTGTACTGTGGTAACTAATAAACATACTTATATATTTCTAAATACATACATATTATATGATTGATTTAACGAGCCTGCTTGCACCCTGCAGCCCCGCTTAGCAAACATTTCGAATAGAGATTTTACTGCGAGGTACTTGAACCAATCCGCTTAATAATATGCAAGAGGGAGGGATGAACCCCTGTAAGTCTGTATTTGGAGTAAGTTATAAGGAACGTCTGCAGCCGTGAGTAAACAGTTAACTTATCCCACTATATTTGAGTAAGTGTAATTTTAATATGAGCTTGAGATTCTTAATTTATTGATTTATGTACACACAAATAATAACAAAAGGAAACCACAAAGAAGATAACAATGTACAAAGGCCTACCATTTCCACAGAAATCTCTTCCAGTAGGCCTGAAGTAGGAGATGTTAATAGATACTTGTAACATGGTGAGAAAAAGTGTGACCTGATTAAGGCGTACTGGTCTCTCTAAGATCTCCGGGGTGAGCGTGTGTGTTTATGTACGAGTGTGTGTGTTAGGACGGAGGATGCAGGATTTTGGATTAGGATATGTTTGTATTACCAAGAAGGTCTTCTACTTCACCGTAATTAAAATTTTGTTGTACGTATTTGTGAAATCAGTTAAATAACATACTTAGTTACTTAGACCAACCGCAACAATAAGAAACGAAAGGAAAATAAATAAAAAACCGGCCAAGAGCGAGTTGGACTCTTACTCGAAGGGTTCCATATCGTGACGATTTGGCACAGAGGATACGATTACTGACTCGAATTATGATTATTGATAGTATGTTCAAATCTTATTCATCATGAAGATTTATTGGGGAGATCCGTAGCGACTACGTGAACCGGTGCTGGCACAAACAGCGGCCTAACTCCTTGCCATCTAAAATGTTTAAGCAATTGCGAATTCATAAAAATGGTAAAAATATAGTGTCAAATTCGTCATGAAAAATAATTATCTATATAACATTAGATAGACTCACAATCTATTACGTGGGCCAGAATGGTGAAATGTGAGTGTGGTAGGATGCCTCTGACTACAGTATTTACCTTATAAATGCGTAATAAACAGACATTTAAAGTTTTAAAATGTTGTCGTAATTAAGATCGAGATAATAAGGGCAAACAAATCATCACTTTTGTATGGGAGCCCCTCTTAAATATTTATTTTATTCTGTTTTTAGTATTTGTTATTATAATGGTAGCAGAAATACATCATTTGGGAAAATTTTAACTGTCTAGCTATCACGGTTTATGAGATACGATATAAACATGATACAGACAGACAGCGGAGTCTTATTAATAGTGTCCCATTTTCAGCCTTTGAGCACGGGGCCCTAAAAAATAGAGTAGAATTTATTTATTTATTTAATCAACTTATATTAACAGATATCCATACATATAAGTTATAGGTTACATACATTATTATTATCATACTTAACTATTTCATTCATTAATTTATTCTTTATCCTAGTAATATTCATTATAATGAAATAATAGTTATTAGATCGTCTGCACAATTTAAAGACTTAAAGCCTATTAAAATTATCTACTGCTCTGTTGTGCGCAGTATTCTAGGGTTTGCTTCTGAGGATAGTTATTAAATATTGTTAAATTTGTTTTTATATAAATTCATCTTTTATTGCTATATTGTGGTAATGACTCAGTCCTGTTTATGTTGTAATATACCTAACTAAGCGTTTGTAGAAAACACATAAATGGCTTTTAGTAGTTATTTTTTAACATATTTTTAGTTTTAATAAACTGTATGTTTTCCTATTGTACGGGACACTGGTAGCCGTACAGGAATTGGGTGTATTAAAACATAAGATAAGGACAAAAGTGGTATATTGTCTTAACTTATCCTAAATGGTTGATGGTTATGAGTACACCCGAACGGAATGGTAGTCGATGATGCACTAATTTAATGTAGAGCCGAAATGGTACAAATCGGCGTAAATTGCTGAATACGCGCAACGTGATGTACGATGTTTGTTTCGATACGAGACTCGTACACCTATGTACAAATAAATACAAATCAATAAATAAATAATTATACAATGTTAAAATAAAGATGTCAAAAAATATAATAAAAATAGAATAGATATAAAATAATAATAATTTTCTAAGTAGTTAAAAATTTAAAATCATTTACAACATGAATACAATTTAAAATTATTTACAATAATAACAAAATCAAATATAAATATGCTTATCATCTATTTAGGTAAATGTAGGGGTGACTAGGTAATAGTACTGGAAGTGGCAACACTCTCCAGATAGAGACTAGCTGCGGACAGAAATCTCAACTCAGTGTACGCAAATAAATCTATCATCCCATCACTCAGCAGAATATCATTGAGTTGGGTTAACGCAAGGTATAATGTATTGATTACGCAGTGACTGACCTGCTTTTGAATTCAAATTTCAATTCACAGAAGTCGATTCCTTCAGAAGCCGATTATGTTCTTGCTTTATTGGAATTTTCATATTAAGCATATTTCACATATAATATCGAAATGTTACAAATAGGATGTACCTAATATGTCTGTGAGCTTTGATCTCGAATATTATACTTTAGTCAATATTTTACTCCAATATATTGGTGTTTGGAGATTCTGATATTAAAGTTTTAACAACGGATTGTATTAATATTATAGTTTATTATATTATAGTTTATTTTATAAAAGGGTATTATAATTATTAAATGTAATGTAATTTTTCTATGGGTTACTGAATAAAGATAATTTATTTATTTATATTTATTTATTTATTTATAAGCGAAAGAAGTATGCATGGATCGCGAAGCCTGGCTATTTATTCTCTCTGACTACCCCGTCAGGGATACAGCGTGAAGATAGATAGTTAGTTTTTTTTTTATATTATTTTCCTATAAACTGTCTCAGTCCGAGACTACCAGGACTTTAATTGGTCGTGCTAATTAATAGAATAGAATAGAATAAAACTTTATTTGTACACCAAATTAAAGCTAGATTACATATTTTAGTCAGATAATGTACAAAGGGCGGCCTTATCGCTAAAAAGCAATTTCTTCCAGGCTTCCTTGGGATGGACAGAAAAGGATGTAAATTGTTAGGAAGATGGGTACTCGTAGCATTGGTGTAAAAAAAAAACAAAATTTAGCTACATGATACAATATGCACAATACATAATAATAATAATAAATGTAACACATATATACAACACATATACATACTGTTATATATGTATATCTAAGAATGCATAGGTAGATATACCTACTTATAGCTACAACTAAGCGGGCTGCGTCCTGCGTTCGGCGTTCGCTTTCCGTAATTAAACCAGTGTGCTAATGACTATTGAGTTTGTTTGACGTCGCATCGCTCCTTATCTCAATACATATCACATACAATACACATAATACATACTACATATAAACATAGATACATATACATACATACACACACTTATAAATTATATAAACATTATCATACATTTATAATAGAATAAACTTCAAAATTATCGGACTCATTGCAATAAGAGAAGGAATTAACTATCTGGTCAAATAATGTTCTTTTACCATGCGCTTAAAGACAAACAGAGACTGAGCCCTTCTAATTGGAATAGGCAATGCATTCCATAACCACACAGCCTGTACGGTAAACGATGGTGAACGCGGATTGAACAGTACATTGTAAAGCACAGAAAGGATATGAGTATTCCGTCGAAGGCAAATTGGAAGCCACTCGAGCAAGTTGCGATATTCGGTTACGTGATCATATTTGCGTAGCCCAAATATGAATCTTTTACAGAAGTTTTGAAGGCGCTCAAGCTTATCAAGTTGCTCTTCGGTGATATCGAGATAGCTGACGTCGGCATAATCTAGCAAGGGAAGAAGGAGAGATTGAGCGAGCGCAATTTTATGTGGCCGTTGGCAGGAAATTACGCAGACGGCGCAAGGATCTTGCAGATGCGAACAGTTTCCGACTGCTTCTTGCAGTTGGGGTCTCCAGGAAAGAGTGTCATCAACCAAAATGCCCAAATTCTTGACATTTGTATATATTGGCAGTATAACACCGCTAAACGTGATGTCAGATAGTTCTGACCTGTCTATTCGTGACACCATATTGGGGCTGCCTATAACAGTCACCGAGTTTTGGAGGGGTTCACACTAAGTCCGTATAGATTGCTCCACTTACATATCCGCCTTAAATCTGAGTTAATTATTGAAATTGCCTCAATAATTTCATGCACCGGAGCTTGCATATAGATCTGTAAATCATCTGCGTACAAGTGGTAGGAAGACAGTAAAGATTTTGAAATGGAATTTATAAAAATAGAGAAAAGTAATGGGGATAGAACGCCACCCTGTGGTACGCCAACAGTCGTGTCGCACTAAGAAGAAATTGATTCTTCAATGCATACACGCTGTCGCCGTCCAAACAGGTAACTGTGAAACCAATCAATACCTGTTGGAGATATGTTAATCGAGCGCAAAATACCGAGGAGGATTTGGAAATCCACTGTATTAAAAGCGTTGCTGAAGTCAAGTAAATATAGTACAGTTACATTTCCATTCTCCATACCCAGCCTAATGTCATCAGTGACGTTTATCAACGCACTTGTTGTACTATATCCTGGTCGAAAGCCGGACTGGAATGGGTTAAGGAGGCGGTTTAGAGTAAGGAATGAGCTTAGTTGGCTGTGTACAAGCCGTTCTAGGACTTTGGAAAGGAAAGGCAAAATGGATATAGTACGAGACGACGAAATTCAGCAGGTTAGGTTTTTTCGTAATGGGAATAATTTGTGTCTCTTTTCACATTGAAGGAAATACGTAAATAATATGGAATGGTAAAACATTGTTGAAAAAAGACATGACACAATATGGGAAGAACTTCATCCAGAATAGGCACGACCATGTTTCGTCTCAAACAGGCACTGACAGCGTTGGAATTGAGCGACATTATGCACCTCTTAACATCACAAGCAGATAATTGTTCAAGAACAAACGGTGGAAACTGAGGAGTTGGAAGTGATGAAAGATATTGTAAAGTACTTACTTTGCTAGGTTGATCATAACATGAAGACGAGCAGAAAAGTTGATTTAGTGAATCAATATCAATTTTTCTAGGCATGTCCTGTTGTTTAGGATTTCCAACCCCTAGCGTTTAAAGATAGTAGGGGATGAAGAGTAGAAGCGTGCACGTCGCCATCCCTGCCAGCTACGGCTGCAATTCTACTCCAACACGAGTGCCACCAGGGCGATTACTGCTAGGGCGTGCCCCCGAGGCGACGCGCACCAGTTCGTCCCCGCTGGTGCGAAAAGTGTGTGCCAGAGCGGCGTACGGGACCGCTACCCTACACGCGCGGCCCGACACGGCGGGAAGTGGAGGATGGAGTGCAGGGTAGCTGCGTGGAATGTTAGGGGAGGAATGACAGATAAGATGAATGAGTTGATGGATGTTATGAATGAGAGAAAGTTAGATGCAGTGTGCTTGACAGAGACCAAGCGCAAGGGCAGCGAAGTCTTGGAGCTCCCGGGTGGGATGCTCGCGCTTTGGTCTGGAGTACCAGAGAGCGAGCATCGTAGTCGGGGGGTTGGAATTTTGCTGTCCTCGCGATTGGCCTCCGTTATGTATGAGTACAAACTGGTAGGTCCTAGAATCCTCTGGATCCGTGTAAAACTTGGTTTGACGAAGATTTTCCTGGTAGCTGCTTACGCGCCAGTATCTTCGTCGAACGCGAGTGAGCTAGAGGACATCTGGGAGAGTATGAGAGAAGCTCTTAATGTGATAGAAGGAAATGAAAGACTTATAGTATGTGGAGACTTGAATGGATGGGTGGGTACCGCTCGCGATGGTTTTGAGTCGGTACTCGGGAAGTATGGGGATAAAACGGTGAACGACGCTGGCAAGCTAATACTGGCATTTTGTAAGGAAAAAGATTTGTTTGTGGCGAACACAATGTTCAACCACAAACAAATTCATATGTATACGAGGAGATGTAAGTCAAAGAGAAGCATGATAGATCTATTCCTAATGGATAGTCGGCTCCGTAAACAGGTGATGGACACAAGGGTTTATCGGGGCGCTGAGCTGGGATCAGACCACTACCTAGTCATAACTAGGATTAGGGGTCTGTTCGCGGGTTGGCGTCATCGTACCGAGTGTCCTGAACCTGAGCCGACTTATAGCATCAAAAGCTGGAAGCTGCAGGATGCATCCATTAGGGATAAATATAATGAAAGGGTAGCCGAAAAGCTTGGCCACGTCAATGTAAGCAGTGAGAATGTGGAAAGTGTATGGCAGAACCTTAGGGACAGTATGATAAATGCCGCTGTGGAAGTGTGTGGAGAAACGAAAAGAGGCAGTAGTAATAAGCGTGATGCATGGTGAAGAAGAAAGCATGGCTAGACTACTTAGCCTCGCGGAATGATTTTAATATGAAAGAGAGATACAAGCTGCAGAAAGTTAACACGAAGGCACTGATAGAAGAAGCTCGTGAAAGGTGCAGAATGAAAGCGGATGAAAGGTTGTCGTCCAATTTCCGGGATAATGCCAAGCTCTTCTGGAAAGAGGTAGGCAAGACCCGGAGTTGTTCGGCAATCTGCAGTATGAATAAAGTGCTTAGTGTTAACAATGACGTCCTAACAGACCAAAGTGACGTCCTGCAGAGATGGAGTGAATATTATGGAAAGATGTATGCAAGAAAAGACAGAGATGCCACATCGGGAAGTGGAGCTCACTTCGATGCTCCGGATCCCGATGTCATTGAAGTCATTAGTATGAAAGAAATAGAACAAGCGATAAGAAGTATGAAATATGGTAAGGCTGCGGGAAAAGACAGAGTTACTGCTGAGAAGATCAAGTACGGCGGGTCGCGTGTCTGGGACACACTATGTCTGTTATGGAACTTGTGCTGGCGGACGGGTGAGGTCCCAGATGACTGGCGAGTAGCAGTTGTAGTACCTATTTACAAAGGGAAAGGCTCGCGCCTAAACTGCTCCAGCTACAGGGCGATCAGCTTGGTCAGCTTAGCTAGTAAGGTGTATGCAAAGGTTATAACGGCACGAATGCAAGAAAAGTCTGAAAGGTATTTATGGGAGGCTCAATGCGGATTCCGACGTGGAAGAGGTTGCATGGATCAAGTGTTTTCTCTCCGCATGATCGCGGAAAAGTTTCTGGCTCTTAGCCAGAAGGTTTTCTGCGCTTTTGTGGATCTAGAGAAAGCATTTGATAACGTTGTGAGAGAAACGCTGTGGGACTTGCTGCCGGGATATGGTGTGGACGGCTCGCTGCTGCGGGCAATACAGTCGCTTTATAGGGACTGTAAGGCTTGTGTGCGAGTAGGGGGGGATGTGTCACCTCTTTTTAATGTCTGCACAGGCGTCAAACAGGGATGTGTCATGTCCGCCTGGCTGTTCATAGTGTATCTGGACAGTTGCCTGCAGAAGTTGAAAGATTTTAATATGGGTGTGAATTTGGGTGACTTTACAGTAAACTGTCTGCTGTACGCTGATGATGCGGTGCTCATGGCCTCAACAGAAGCCGACCTACAGGCATTAGTCACTAAGATGAAAGAGGGGTGTGAAAGTAAAGGTCTCCGCTTGAATGCAAGTAAAACTAAGGTTCTAGTATTTGAAAGAGGTGACGTAAGAACTAAATGCGAGATTAGGGTAAACCAGGAACGTCTAGAGCAAGTGAATGAAATTGTGTATTTAGGAAGTATGTTTAGCGCGGATGGAAGATGTGATTCGGATGTAGAACGGCGAGTAGCTGCCGGAAACAAGGTTAACGGTGCTTTGTCCCAGTTAGTAAAGCGACCAAGCATCGTAAAAGAAGCACGAATGGCGATTCATAACGCAGTGCTAGTGCCAACTTTGCTTTACGGGAGTGAAACCTGGGTATGTCAGCAGATGCATGAAAGTAAATTGAATGCTGTGGAGATGCGATCACTTCGAAAATTGTGCGGCGTTACCTTGGCCGACCGAATACGTAACGAAGTGATACGCAATATGGCAGGTTTGAATGAAAGTGTCAGCGTTAAGCTGGAAAAGGGCGTGCTCCGTTGGTTTGGACACGTCCAACGAATGAGTGAGGAACGATTGACGAAGAATATATATTGTTCAAAAGTAGAGGGTAGAAGGAGTCAGGGAAGGCCGAGACTTACATATGAAGACCACGTGAGCAGATTGCTCAAAAACGGAAAGGTTAAAAGTACTCGGATACCCAGACGTGCGTGTATGAAGCGATTGATGAATCTCGAAGAAGCGAAAGAAGTATGCATGGATCGCGAAGCCTGGCGATCTGTCCTCTCTGACTACCCCGTCAGGGATACAGCGTGAAGATAGTTAGTTAGTTAGCGTTTTAAGAAACTTCCAGATCTTTGCAGGGTCCCCGTTCGGGACCGATTTATGGATATGTTGGCGTTGTGCTTTCCTACACATCTTGCTGCAGATGTTTCGCAGTTCAAAATATTTCTCGCGGTTTTCAGATGTAGGCCGACGCCTAAACTTACATTTAGCTGCAGCTTGTTTAGCAATAATCAATTTGATATCAGCTGTAAGTCAAGGTGACGGCAAGTGTCGCATCCTAACTGCACGGATTGGAGCATGTACATCATAAAGTTCAATTAACTTATTTGTTAGGATGCAAACCTTCTCGTCAATGCCATGAGCTGTGAATAATGAAGCCCAATCTATGTTAGAGGCCTCCTCACGTAGCTTATCTAGATCCATGCCACCAAAATTGCGCTGCATAAGGATTTTCGGATTAGGTTTAGGGGGGCGAAGGTTTTACGAAAGATAGATTAGGTCATGATACGAGAATTCATCAGCTGTGCACTGTCCATGCCTTACAACTAATTCAGTAGAAGATACAAGGATAAGATCTAAGAGGGATGGAACACAATTAGGAAAATGATGAGTGGCGTTTAAAGGTAGAATAGACAAGTTGCAAGAGTGAACAATGCTAGAGAAAGTAGAGGAGCGGGCAAGCGAGAGAAGATCAATTTTTAGAAGGCATGTATTAAAATCGCCCATTACAATAGTATGGCTGTAAGAGAGAGAAAGACGTTCTATTATATGTTCAAAGGAATTAATAACAGATGAAGAGGAATAATACACACCAAGCAGTACCCTGGCATGGTAAAGCTCCACCTCAATGAAAATAGATTCCCCTGTATTTGAAGACAGTGGCTGGGGTGACATTTCCAAGATTTTGAAATTAATATTGTCCCTTAAATAAATGGCAACACCGCCACCTCTAGAGCAGCGATCATTCCGAATTAGATGAAAGTGAGGCAAAGTGTACGAAGTAGAAGGGACAGGGATTAAACCACGTTTCTGAGACCAAAACTGCGTGGATATTTTTACAATCAAAAGTAGTCAGCATCTCTGGAAAATGGGCGGAAATACTCTGTGCATTTATATGGACTGCATTAAAATTCTTGGGTACATCGGAAAACTGGGACTCAATAGTTTGAGCCAAAGATGGTAGAATTGCAAAGCTATCATCCTGGCTACTTGCAGTAGTAAAACTGTCATCACAATCACTGAAGTTATATTCATCTAACATCAGGTAATAGGTAATAAAAATATGAAATGTATTAATAAATATATATGTTATTATTCAATATGTATGTATAAATTACAAGAGTAATAAATATACAATAAATAAATAGATAAAAGATAATTAATATATAATTAATGAGATATAATTAATGCCTAGCACATAAGAGGTTTTTATCTTTTTTGCTACCACCTTACTAAAAATGCAACGGGTTCAAAATTTCTTCCAAATTCGACATCTAAAATTGACACATTTTATTAAATTTAAATTTCCGTGCTTCAGAAGGCACGTTAGGCCGTTGGCCCCGGTTGCCAGTGAAATGGCAGTCGTTAAACCCTGGTTGAAGGCCTTATGGGCGGCTTGAAAAATTTCAACAGCAGGTCGCCACAGCCTGCTCCTGGCCATTACAACACGGCAATGGGTTCACCACCTGTTATGTGGGACAAACATGCATACGGTGAAATGTGAGCGTATAGTATGCCTCTGCCTACCCCTTTAGGGATAAAGGCGTGACAATATGTATATATGTAAACTGTCTCACTGACTCATCGAGTTGAGTAACGAGTTATGAAGTGAGTTCGTCAGACGCCCGGGACTAAAGTGGAAGTTTTAGGCGCAAGGGAGCATCACAAAGATACTTTGTAAAAGCATTTGCTTAAAAATAATACTAACAGCATTTCTTTTTAAATTTTTGACCCTAAAATCATGAACTAAACTAACTAAACACCACAATACTACTTTTGTGTGTGGTGTGTTTAAAGCTAGAGCTCTGTACACACGTAGTGCAAATAAAGTAAGTTCTTGCTAATAAAGTTCCCTTATCAAACAGCAACGCGTGTCTAGGCATGCTTCATGATGTGACACACATACGGACATATTTTTCATACAGCATAACGTAATCTTTAGTAAGTAGCAGCAGACTCATTTAACAATAGGTCATATTAAAGATATTTGTCAAATTACAGACGGTATACAATATTTTTTTGTTTCTTTATTTATCACGCGTTATCCCCAAAGTCGTGGCAGAGGCATATTATATGCCCACTTTTCACCATGTGTATTCCTGTCCCACGTAGACAGACGCAGGTTGTGACTACCTGCTGCTGAAATTTTTCAAGCCGACAATAAGGCCTTCAAATTGACTTAACGACTGCCATGTTACTGGCAACCGGGACCAACGGCTTAACGTGCCTTCCGAAGCACGAAAACGTTCCCAAATGTAAGTGCCACTAAGTGGTCACCCATCCGAGGACCAGCCTCAGTGATCGTTTACAGAACACTGCGTCCGCGGGGCATCGAGCGCTTCATATATTTATGATATTTTGGGTCTTATTCACGACTTATATTATTAGGTACAAAGCTAACCTTATAATTCTGTGGGAAGAATAAGGTAAGCTTCCGAGGGAAGTATAAGGTAGACTTTGTACCTAATAATATAAGTCGTGAATAAGACCCGAAACATCATAAATATGAGTGAAAATCGCGAAAGTTGAAAAACAATAGGTTTACAATATAATAACTAACTAACTAACTATCTTCACGCTGTATCCCTGATGGGGTAGTCAGAGAGGACAGATCGCCAGGCTTTGCGATCCATGCATACTTCTTTCGCTTCTTCAAGATTCATCAATCGCTTCATACACGCACGTCTGGGTATCCGAGTACTTTTGACCTTTCCGTTTTTGAGCAATCTGCTCAAGTGGTCTTCATATGTAAGTCTCGGCCTACCCTTACTCCTTCTACCCTCTACTTTTGAACAATATATATTCTTCGTCAATCGTTCCTCACTCATTCGTTGGACGTGTCCAAACCAACGGAGCATGCCCTTTTCAAGCTTAACGCTGACACTTTCATTCAAACCTGCCATATTGCGTATCACTTCGTTACATATTCGGTCGGCCAAAGTTACGCCGTACAATTTTCGAAGTGATCGCATCTCCACAGTATTCAATTTACTTTCATGCATCTGCTGACATACCCAGGTTTCACTACCGTAAAGCAAAGTTGGCACTAGCACTGCGTTATGAATCGCCATTCGTGCTTCTTTTACGATGCTTTGTCGCTTTACTAACTGGGACAAAGCACCGTTAACTTTGTTACCGGCAGCTACTCCCCGTTCTACATCCGAATTACATCTTCCATCCGCGCTAAACTTACTTCCTAAATACACAATTTCATTCACTTGCTCTAGACGTTCCTGGTTTACCCTAATCTAGCATTTAGTTCTTACGTCACCTCTTTCAAATACTAGAACCTTAGTTTTACTTGCATTCAAGCGAAGACCCTTACTTTCACACTCCTCTTTCATATTAGTGACTAATGCCTAAAGGTCGGCTTCTGATGAGGCCTTGAGCACTGCATCATCAGCGTACAATAGACAATTTACTGTAAAGTCACCCAAATTCACACCCATATTAAAATCTTTCAACTTCTGCAGGCAACTGTCCAGATACACTATGAACAGCCAGGCGGACATGACACATCCCTGTTTGATGCCTGTACAGACATCAAAAAGAGGTGACACATCCCCCCCTACTCGCACGCAAGCCTTACAGTCCCTATAAAGCGACTGTATTGCCCGCAGTAGCGAGCCGTCCACACCATATCCTGGCAGCAAGTCCCACAGCGTTTCTTTCACAACGTTATCAAATGCTTTCTCTAGATCCACAAAAGCGCAGAAAACCTTCTGGCTAAGAGCCAGAAACTTTTCCGCGATCATGCGGAGAGAAAACACTTGATCCATGCAACCTCTTCCACGTCGGAATCCGCATTGAGCCTCCCATAAATACCTTTCAGACTTTTCTTGCATTCGTGCCGTTATAACCTTTGCATACACCTTACTAGCTAAGCTGACCAAGCTGATCGCCTTGTAGCTGGTGCAGTTTAAGCGAGAGCTTGTCCCTTTGTAAATAGGTACTTAAACTGCTACTCGCCAGTCATCTGGGACCTCACCCGTCCGCCAGCACAAGTCGCATAACAGACATAGTGTGTCCCAGACACGCGATCCACCGTACTTGATCATCTCAGCAGTAACTCTGTCTTTTCCCGCAGCCTTACCACATTTCATACTTCTTATCGCTTGTTCTATTTCTTTCATACTAATGACTTCAATGACATCGGGATCCGGAGCATCGAAGTAAGCTCCATTTCCCGATGTGGCATCTCTGTCTTTTCTTGCATACATCTTTCCATAATATTCACTCCATCTCTGCAGGACGTCAGTTTGGTCTGTTAGGACGTCATTGTTAACACTAAGCACTTTTTTCACACTGCAGATTGCCGAACTACTCCGAGTCCTGCCTACCTTTTTCCAGAAGAGCTTGGCATTATCCCGGAAATTGGACGACAACCTTTCATCCGCTTTCATTCTGCACATTTCACGAGCTTCTTCTATCAGTGCCTTCGTCTTAACTTTCTGCAGCTTGTATCTCTCTTTCATATTAAAATCATTCCGCGAGGCTAAGTAGTCTAGCCATGCTTTCTTCTTCACCATGCATCACGCTTATTACTACTGCCTCTTTTCGTTTCTCCACACACTTCCACAGCGGCATTTATCATACTGTCCCTAAGGTTCTGCCATACACTTTCCACATTCTCACTGCTTACATTGACGTGGCCAAGCTTTTCGGCTACCCTTTCATTATATTTATCCCTAATGGATGCATCCTGCAGCTTCCAGCTTTTGATGCTATAAGTCAGCTCATGTTCAGGACACTCCGTACGATGACGCCAACCCGCGAATGGACCCCTAATCCTAGTTATGACTAGGTTTTGGTATGATCTCAACTCAGCGCCTCGATAAACCCTTGTGTCCATCACCTGTTTACGGAGTCGACTATCCATTAGGAATAGATCTATCATGCTTCTCTTTGACTTACATCTCCTTGTATACATATGAATTTGTTTGTGGTTGAACATTGTGTTCGCCATAAACAAATCCTTTTCCTTACAAAATGCCAGTATTAGCTTGCCAGCGTCGTTCACCCTTTTATCCCCATACTTCCCGAGTACCGACTCAAAACCATGCGAGCGGTACCCACCCATCCATTCAAGTCTCCACATACTATAAGTCTTTCATTTCCTTCTATCACATTTAGAGCTTCTCTCATACTCTCTCAGAAGTCCTCTAGCTCACTCGCTTTCGACGAAGATACTGGCGCGTAAGCAGCTACCAGGAAAATCTTCGTCAAACCAAATTTTACAGGGATCCAGGGGATTCTAGGACCTACCAGTTTGTACTCATACATACCGGAGGCCAATCGCGAGGACAGCAAAATTCCAACCCTCCGACTGCCATGCTTGCTCTCTGGTACTCAAGACCAAATCGCGAGCATCCCACCCGGGAGCTCCAAGACTTCGCTGCCCCTGCGCTTGGTCTCTGTCAAGCACACTGCATCTAACTTTCTCTCATTCATAACATCCATCAACTCATTCATCTTATCTGTTATTCCTCCCCTAACATTCCACGCAGCTACCCTGCACTCCATCCTCCACTTCCCGCCGTGTTGGACCGCGCGTGTAGGGTGGCGGTCCCCTACGCCGCTCTGGCACACACTTTTCGCACCAGCGGGGACGAACTGGTGCGCGTCGCCTCGGCACGCCCTAGCATTATTCACCCTGGTGGCACTCGTGTTGGAGTAGAATTGCAGCCGTAGCTGGCAGGGATGGCGACGTGCACGCTTCTACTCTTCATCCCCTAATGTAAAACTCTTGTTAAACGTGAAAATGAACTTAACGCGAGAAAATTTTACAATATAATGCTAAACAGAAAGGTATAAACCCCATTCGTCACTCTACACAAACGGATGTAGCTAGAGGCTTTGTCTTCAATAATAAAAATCTATAAGCCTTCGTTAACTACGAGAACAACAGCTAATAAAACTGCGAGGTTAGATAGTTTATAAATAATAAGACAAACATTGATGACTCCAAAAATTTAAAATTTATACTAATACCTAGGTAACACTGAAAATGTTTAGAACTGGCCAGAAAGAAATATTGCTAATGAAAACTTTTTTTGAATTTCAATTATAGAACTTTTTGATAACCTAATGGGACTAATCTCATCCGCATTCCCATTACTGTGACTCCTGTAAACCAGGATCTACAGCATGACCAAAACACCAGAAAAGTTACACCGAGCTCGATCTCGGTGAAGTCCCAGGAGAAGTTAGCATGTCTTGGAACCCGCAACGAAATTAATCAGAAGATAATGTGAGGCAGTAGGAAAAGAACATAATGCCCCTTCCCTCCTTTGAAAAGCGGGAGACCTGGAAAGCAACTAGGTTTAAATCCTATAGAAATAGGGAAGCACCACGGTAATAAATAAAAATAAAAACGGAGTAAAAACCTTTTTTACAAAGCTTGCTTTTAATAAACTTTTTAAATTTATTTAAAGGTAAATTTCTCAGGTCACAGGGAAGCTTGTTGTAAAAGCGTATACAGTTACCCTGGAAAGAATCGCCAATCTTATGTAGTCGACTGTGGTGGTCTGAAAGATTATTTTTATTTCTAGTGTTTATATTATGTTTATCACAGAGTTTAGAAAACTGTGATAGATTTTTCTGGACATACATAAGATTGGCAAAAATGTATTGTGATGGTACGGTTAGAATATTTACTTCTTTGAATTTTTCTCGGAGAGAAACTCTGGGGCCCAAATTATAAATAGCGCGTACAGCCCGCTTTTGTAGAACAAAAATAATATTTAAATCTGCAGCACTCCCCCAAAGGAGAATACCGTAAGACATAATACTATGAAAATAGCTGAAGTAAACCATTCTAGCCGTATCCACATCTGTTAGAGTCCTGATCTTTTTTACAGCGTATGCAGCCGAACTTAATCTAGAGGCTGTCTTTTCTATGTGTGGGCCCCACTGCAAATTGGCATCAATAGTTATACCTAGGAACACAGTTGATTCTACAAACTCTAACACTTGTCCATTCAGTTGAACATTGGCCGCAACTTGTTTTACATTTGGTAGAGTAAATTTTATACATTTAGTTTTATTTTCATTAAGGCAAAGATTATTTGAGCTGAACCAATGAACTACTCTTGCAATTGCATTGTTTACATCGTCATAGTTATCTAATTGTCTTTTAATTTTAAAAATTAATGAGGTGTCATCTGCAAACAAACCAATCCTATTCCTGTCCCCTACATAAAATGGTAAATCATTAATATAAATGAGGAACAAGAATGGCCCAAGTATCGAGCCTTGCGGCACACCCATTGTAACCATGGATCCTACAGAACGTGTACCATTAATATCGACCCTCTGTATTCTATTGTTCAAATATGAAGACAGAAGGTCGAGAGCTTTGCCTCTTATTCCATAGTGGTGTAGTTTCCTGCACAGCGTTTCATGTTGAACGCAATCAAAAGCCTTTGATAGATCGCAAAATATACCTAATGCATCGTGCTTGTCTTCCCATACTTCATGAATACATTTTAATAACTCAACACCAGCATCGGAAGTTGAGCGCCCTTTCGTAAACCCAAATTGATTCGCATGGAGTATTTTATGACTATTAAAATGGGATAGCATTTGATTCAAGATTATTTTTTCAAATACTTTGCTCAAAGTTGGCAGCACTGACACTGGTCGGAAATTAGACGGCTCTGTAGCGCTGCCAGCCTTGAACAAGGGAACGACTTTGCTGTGTTTCATTAAATCTGGAAATGTACCACTAGAAACACAGTCATTAAACACAGTTGCTAGATGGGGCGCAATTACCTCAATTATACATGATGCAGTTTTGACCGATAATCCACAAATGTCCGCGGTTTTCTTAATTTCGATACATTTAAATGTTTTTACAATGTCCTGAGCACAAATATCTGTGAATACAAATGCATCCCTGCAACAAAGAACAGATTCTTCTAATAAAAGTTCAGCGGAACTGGAAGATGCTTGGAGAGATTTTGTTGTCAATATAGGTACATTTTTGAAAAAGTGTTCAAACTCCGTAGCCACTTCCAGGTCCCCTGTAACATGGCAACCATTTACTTTTAAGTGGAAATCCCTTTCAGTCACTAAAGATCTACCACATTCAGAGTTAATGATGTTCCAAGTCATTTTTATTTAATTTACAGAATTAGAAATTTTATTTTTAATGAAGTTTGACTTAGCAAGATGACACGTTTGTTTAAATATCTTTGAATAATTTTTAACATATTCCTGAAAGGTTTGCCTAAAATTATATGATTTTTCTGAATATAATTCAAATAATTTATTTCTACTTTTAAAGATACCTGGTGTTGCCCAGTCACTGAAAACAGGACGACCACCAATCTGTAGAGTTTTTGAGGTAAAAACTTTGCCAAACTCATCATTAATCAAATTAAATAAGTGTTTATATGACTCGTCTACACAAGTGAAGTTAGGTAGATATGGTAATCTCTTTAATACATTTTCTTTAAAATTATTCAAACGACTTTGGTTAATTGGTACATATTTAATTTGTTTTTTGCTGATTTTGTTACTACTTTTAGGAAATTTTATCCATTGGCCACGATGATCTGACTCCACAGGATCCACAATACCTTTATCTATAGGTTTAATATCAGTAAAAATATTATCAATACATTTTGCACTGGTGGCTGTAATACGAGTGGGTTCTAAGAATGTACTATGCAGATTAAAGGATTTAAATAAATTTTTCATTTTATTTCTCTCTGATGGAGTTAATGATGTATCTAATATATCAACATTAAAATCTCCACAAACTATTATAGATTTCTTAGAACATTGGCATTTGAACAGAGCTTCTTCAAGCTTTTCTTCAAATTTAATGTAAGAAGCATCAGGGGGACTGTATACGCTTAACAAGATGAAATGCTCAAACTCAATACTGGCAATCTCAATAACTCGCTCAATGGAGAGGGCTACTAAATCCTTACGTTCTTTAAATTTTAAGTTTTTATTAATTAATATTAAAGAGCCTCCACGTTTAGAATGTTTTCTATTGAACGAGCTAGCAACCTGGTGATTTACGAAGTTCAACAATGTGATTTGATGATCTTTTAACCAGTGCTCTGTAGCACAAAAAATAATAGAATTTGCATTAATGTATAGCTCTAACTCTAAATCTTTACCATTTATTAAACCTCTAACATTATGGTGCACCAGGTTTATAAAAACAATATTTTTACTAAGATTATTCTCAGGGGCCAAAGTCAACTGGCCAGATTTATTATCTGTTGTCCTATAAACTAGTTTTTTGGAATTTCATTTTCCAAATGTGAAGTATCAAAACTATCCTGCTCAATAAAAGCAGTTGTACTAGCCAATAATTTGGCTTGAAAAATTAAAAAATTAGATAGCAACAGAGCTACCTTTCGTTGTAAAAATTTTGATAGAAAATATCTATCTAATGTCAACAAACTATTATTATTGAAAATTATGTTCCAATCGAACAATTCAATTTTTTTGGAATATGATACCATGGTATGTAGTTTCATATTTAATTTGTATCTTAAGTGATTTTCCTTGTGGCTCATAGCAGTGCTGTATGGCAAGGTGGACAAAATTACTTGTTTTACTTGCAGACTTGATAACTTATCAAAAACTTTTAAAAGTTTGTCACTATTAATATTGCCTCTTCTGCCAACCAGCACCACTATAGTAGACTGCATGCAGTGTGTACCAGTCAATATAAAATCTATAATTTGAGAGTATGAAGCTCCTGGATATGTATGATTTATTACAGAATGACTTAACTGTGATAAATAATGTCCAAAATTTTTACCTATTTCATCGCAATAGACTATGGTCTTTGCATCACTTTTTATTTGCAACTTTTCTATTATACTCGTAGATGCCTCGCAATTACTACTTGAACTTAATATACTATTAATATATAATACCCATACTATAGTAGATATAGTATGGGTCCTATGTGAGCTATGTTTGATTCCAGTAAAATGTATGGCAGAAACGTTTAAAAGCACGTAATTTCACCCTCGATGCCACGAGATCCGCATAGTAAACTACTCCTGATATTACTTGTAAACAATTAAGCATATCATATCGCTCGTTTTGCCAAATGCTACACTCCCAAAGTATATGATGGGCGGTCTGATCATATTTGTCATCAGCAGTTGAGCACTGACAGAACGGTGACTAAACCTAATGATATTGATAACCTAATGTAATATATTGCATTCATTTGTCATTTGTTTTTGTGAATTGGCGGCAAATGTAAAACTCTTGTTGAGAACTTAACGCGAGAAAATTTTCGGTCAATGATTTATTATGACTTTCGTTGTGGGCTTACTCAACAACAAAGCTATGATAGGCTGCGATTAGCATTTCATAATGAAGCCCCATCTCGTGCCACTATTTACAATTGGTTTAACTAGTTTAAGCGTGGACGTAGCAATCTCAGTGATGATCCGCGTGAGGGACGTCCTTTAACAGCGACTACTAAAGATAACATTAGTGCTGTGCGACGTATGATAGAGGAAGATAAGAGAGTGACCTATCAGCAGGTTCAGGTATCAAGTTCAAAAAATATTACACGAACATTTAGGCGTTAGGAAGCTTTGTACCAGATGGATTCCCCATACTTTAACTGACGACCAGAAACGCCTTCGCATGGACTGGTTTCGCGAAATGTAAGATAAGTTCAACGGCGGTGACTCAAATGCTGTATTTGACATCGTCACAGGTGATGAAAGCTGGATATATTGCTACGAACCCGAAACCAAAAGACAATCAGCTCAGTGGGTGTTTCCTTTCGAGGATCGGCCAACTAAGGTAAGGAAAGGAAGAAGTCAAGGAAAAAAGATTTCGCGACAGTTATGCTAGAAGATGGAAGGACAGTTACTGCAGACTGGTACGTCAATCGCTGTTTGCCTGTTGTCTTGGAAAAAATTCGACAGCAGCGCCCTCGAAGCAGGATCATTCTTCACCACGACAATGCTTCAGCGCACTCCGCAAAACGGACTGTTGAATATTTGACTATGGCAGGTGTCGAGATAATGAGTCATCCGCCATACAGTTCCGACCTGGCGCCCTGCGACTTTCATTTATTCCTAAGAACTAAAGATAAACTACGAATAACTCGATTCGCTTTACGAGCCCTGAAGATGCGGTGAAAGCGTACGAAATAGCCATAGAAGAGACCCCTAAGGAATAATGGGCCCTCAGCTTTTCTCAGTGGTTTCATCGAACGCGACGATGTGTAGAGAGGAACGGAGATTACTTCGAAAAACAATAAAAGTATTAGCAACTTTCTACATTAAGCCGTTTTATATTTTCTAAACATTTTCAGTGTTACCCACGTATATCTTATTATATGTAACATATATTTAAACAGGGGCTAAAATAGTGTTTTAATCCCTAGGAATGAATCAAAAATCGTCAAACGATTTCAGTTATTTGACGATAGAACAGATAATAAGTATAAATAAATAACATTAAAAAAGAAAAAAAAATTATATATCTTTGGTTATTATGTTGATAATAAAGTTATTTGAATTTTAAAAGCTCGTAAAACAATTTCTTGTATAATATAGGTATATACAATAAAATAAATGGAATACATGAAAAATGCTATCCAACAAGTCATATAACATTTGCACCCGTGTGTTGTCTTGCCAAAGGTCACCCGTGGTTTACGCTCTAGCCGGCCTAGCCAGCAGTCTGTACGCTCCCTATCTTACAGCAGGGGGGAGGGGGGGGGGGGGAGAGCTGTGGGAGGAAACGGTAAATCACAGGCTATTCTTCATACTATCTCACTTCGTTCACAGATTTATGCTTGCAACCGATAGTGTCTCTGCACGTTCAAATTATTGATGAAGAAATTTAAAAGGGTTATAAATGATATAAGAATTTATACATATAACATAATACATATTACATAACATAAATAAAATAGTTATTAATGGGATATATATCAGTTCAGAGTAACCGTGATCATGGCGCTTGCAACAGTGCCGATATATCGGATGCTGGCGGGTGAAAGTGGACATCCCGATAATCACTATTTTATTTATGAGTTTTATAAATGATACAACTTTTATACTACTAAGATATTAAACAAGAATGATTAAAAAATGAAAAGAAAAACATTCGTATTATTGGCCCTGTACACATTTCTAGATCTGCGTGGAGTGATACTACCTCCGACACAAAGGGGGAATCCCGTCTGGTAGTCCTCGCACTAACGTTTGATGGTGGGCTGGTTGTGGATATCCATCTTCAGCACATGAACTCTCATAGGGCAATGCATATATCTACATTCCATTTAGAATATAAATAGTCACCGGCTTGTCGCTCTGTTATGCTGGTGGCTCCATGTGTATAAAATCAGTACTGGATTCATTCGGGACTCCCTGCCACAGTTCAAAACTTTAGTGTCAGGAAACGTTGTGTTCAAAACTACAGTGTAAGGAAACTTTAAATGTCCATATGATTACGCTAAAGTTAGAATCAAGTGTTATGAAGATTTTTCAGCAGCAGGTCGCCATGACCTGCTGTTTAACACCGCAATCCGTATAGCACCTGTTACGTGGGATTTTATAATATTTTATGAGATTTTTTTTTATTTTATAATAGCACACTTAATATGGCACTAATGTTATTAACCGCTAAGCTTATTGTATTATTTTTGTGCTGCCAAATTACAAATATGTATATAACTTATAGATTAGACTAGCTGAGCACCACAGCTTCATCCGTCTCACCCATTTAACCGCGTCACTTATTACTTTCACAACAATGTTTCCTCCGCTCCGCTCATTTGTGTAGTAGCGATGATTTATAATATAGCCTACCTAAATGGGCTATCTAATACAAAAAGAATTTTGCAATTCGAACCAGTAGTTTTTGAAGTCTTTATCAAACAAACTCTTCAGCTTTATAACATTAGTTCAGGTGTTTCGTTGTTTTGTTTATTTTCATACTTTATATAGTCGATATATCGTTTCTGACTCTTATTTGTTATTAAAAATGACGACGAAGTCTAGTCCACGCTCGGCATTATACATACATACATATTGTCACGCCTTTATCCCCGAAGGGGTAGGCAGAGGCATATTACACGCTCTGCATTATCTTCACATTTATTACAACACGCTACATCTCCGCCACAATACTGTTCATAACAATAAACAAACAATCTCCGTTGTCCATAATCTTGCGTATCATCCCTCATTTCCCACAAATGCCATTCTCCCCTCGGGGGTTGAGGGCCCTCCTAAAAACTGTAATATCCTGGGACAACTTTCATTTCCTAGCAGTTGCCGACGCAAACAGGGTAATTAATTATATTGTAACGTCTCATAGTATGTAAAATGTTTTAAATTAAGGAGATAACAGTCTTATTTTTGGGAACAACTCGTTTGTTACGTTTAATGGTAAGTAAATAAGAAGATAGGAGAAGAATCATGTAAAAAGCAAGAGCACCCTTAATCAGCGAGCGTGTATAATACATAAGAATTATATTGTATTATCTGTGCTATTACTTATGAAAGTAGAATAATAAATAAATAAATGAAGTGAAAGTTGTATATCAGGAACATAGTTTGTGGAAAACCTACCATTGGTCTACCCCGTTGGGAGACAGGCGTGATAATATGTAAATGTACTTTTATGACGTTATTAACATTCCAGTGTAAATATTTCAACCTTAAAGTCTTCAAGAAACAATATTTTTATTCGTCACCAATATGTATTTAGTATCAAACCTATTAAACATATATTTTCATATTAAATAACCACTTTACCCATTCACTGGAGTAGTTAACTGTAAGAGAACCAATGGTACATCGGAATCTTATCGATTTAATATCACTCGGTACGATGAAAGAAGTCTTTGGAATCACGAAATGTTACATTTCTTTAAAAAGGAATCCCTTTGCCCCTAGGTAAAAATGAAATTTGAACACTTCTTTTAACACACTCCGCATGTATTTCCATTCTATCGTTGCCTAATCCCGTTAAAGTGCTGTATCTAACTCTATGTATTTATTCACCGGCGACGCTGTTTACCATTCGGCTAAGAGAGATATTTCTACTAACGATTTTGCTATTATCAAACGCAGTAATAATAAGAAGACATTGTTCGGTAAATGATCATTGTGTTAGGCTATATATATATTATGCTCAGTCCTGAAAAGATTATCCTTTTATCATTTTCATGTCCAAGTGAATGTACACAGTGATTTTAGAAAGTAAGTTAGTTTCGACTGCCATTAGTCGACAATCCAAGTTGTAGGCAATATAGGAAATTTCAACAGGCTACAACCTTTCTCTGCCCGTTTCTAGACGACAATTGACTCAAAACTTGTTACGTTGAAATGAGAGCGCATAATCTGCGTGACTATTATTGTTTGGATGAAAAACAATACTAAATTATTCTATAAAGTTCCAAATATTCCACAAAACATTAGTAGAGCTCGCCCATCTCACAATATTCGTATCCCTTTGAACAAAGTAACGAGTTTTTACACCTATTATAAGTTACACATCGTGTAGGGACCGCGTCCCTTCTGTGCGGAACCTTTAGGACCCGAACCGTTTCGGTACAAAAAGGGTAAAGCAATATTAAACTTTTTTTTGATATGGGAAACTAACTCAATATACGCGGGACTTGTTAATAAAATTGATAAGAAATAAAATTTGTACAGTTACGCTTTAATGATATTGATTTAGTTATCAATTCCATTGTGATGATGGAGGACCGTATGCAGCACTAGATTAATATTATAAATTGTAGTCATGGATAAGAATATGTATTTCGTAGATTTCTAGTTCTAAGATAGGTTCAGTCGCGTGTGCGGCCAAATGTACTAGAACCAGATCATCCTCTCTAACCCATCGAAGGAATTCTACATTAGCCAACATAAGTCCTTACCTTGACGGCTTTTGTCTGTTGTTTGGCAAGGCTACCCCTTTTCTTCTATTATTTAAAAAACAGCAAAACTGCAGAAAGTTAACACGAAGGCACTGATAGAAGAAGCTCGTGAAAGGTGCAGAATGAAAGCGGATGAAAGGTTGTCGTCCAATTTCCGGGATAATGCCAAGCTCTTCTGGAAAGAGGTAGGCAAGACCCGGAGTTGTTCGGCAATCTGCAGTATGAATAAAGTGCTTAGTGTTAACAATGACGTCCTAACAGACCAAAGTGACGTCCTGCAGAGATGGAGTGAATATTATGGAAAGATGTATGCAAGAAAAGACAGAGATGCCACATCGGGAAGTGGAGCTCACTTCGATGCTCCGGATCCCGATGTCATTGAAGTCATTAGTATGAAAGAAATAGAACAAGCGATAAGAAGTATGAAATGTGGTAAGGCTGCGGGAAAAGACAGAGTTACTGCTGAGATGATCAAGTACGGTGGGTCGCGTGTCTGGGACACACTTTGTCTGTTGTGCAACTTGTGCTGGCGGACGGGTGAGGTCCCAGATGACTGGCGAGTAGCAGTTGTAGTACCTATTTACAAAGGGAAAGGCTCGCGCCTAAACTGCTCCAGCTACAGGGCGATCAGCTTGGTCAGCTTAGCTAGTAAGGTGTATGCAAAGGTTATAACGGCACGAATGCAAGAAAAGTCTGAAAGGTATTTATGGGAGGCTCAATGCGGATTCCGACGTGGAAGAGGTTGCATGGATCAAGTGTTTTCTCTCCGCATGATCGCGGAAAAGTTTCTGGCTCTTAGCCAGAAGGTTTTCTGCGCTTTTGTGGATCTAGAGAAAGCATTTGATAACGTTGTGAGAGAAACGCTGTGGGACTTGCTGCCAGGATATGGTGTGGACGGCTCGCTACTGCGGGCAATACAGTCGCTTTATAGGGACTGTAAGGCTTGCGTGCGAGTAGGGGGGGATGTGTCACCTCTTTTTGATGTCTGTACAGGCGTCAAACAGGGATGTGTCATGTCCGCCTGGCTGTTCATAGTGTATCTGGACAGTTGCCTGCAGAAGTTGAAAGATTTTAATATGGGTGTGAATTTGGGTGACTTTACAGTAAACTGTCTGCTGTACGCTGATGATGCGGTGCTCATGGCCTCATCAGAAGCCGACCTACAGGCATTAGTCACTAATATGAAAGAGGGGTGTGAAAGTAAGGGTCTCCGCATGAATGCAAGTAAAACTAAGGTTCTAGTATTTGAAAGAGGTGACGTAAGAACTAAATGCGAGGTTAGGGTAAACCAGGAACGTCTAGAGCAAGTGAATGAAATTGTGTATTTAGGAAGTATGTTTAGCGCGGATGGAAGATGTGATTCGGATGTAGAACGGCGAGTAGCTGCCGGAAACAAAGTTAACGGTGCTTTGTCCCAGTTATTAAAGCGACAAAGCATCGTAAAAGAAGCACGAATGGCGATTCATAACGCAGTGCTAGTGCCAACTTTGCTTTACGGTAGTGAAACCTGGGTATGTCAGCAGATGCATGAAAGTAAATTGAATGCTGTGGAGATGCGATCACTTCGAAAATTGTGCGGCGTTACCTTGGCCGACCGAATACGTAACGAAGTGATACGCAATATGGCAGGTTTGAATGAAAGTGTCAGCGTTAAGCTGGAAAAGGGCGTGCTCCGTTGGTTTGGACACGTCCAACGAATGAGTGAGGAACGATTGACGAAGAATATATATTGTTCAAAAGTAGAGGGTAGAAGGAGTCAGGGAAGGCCGAGACTTACATATGAAGACCACGTGAGCAGATTGCTCAAAAACGGAAAGGTCAAAAGTACTCGGATACCCAGACGTGCGTGTATGAAGCGATTGATGAATCTCGAAGAAGCGAAAGAAGTATGCATGGATCGCGAAGCCTGGCGATCTGTCCTCTCTGACTACCCCGTCAGGGATACAGCGTGTAGATAGTTAGTTAGTTAATTTTAAAAACATTTCTTAAGTAGAAATATAATTGATACACTATTTATCATTGATGTATTATGTATTTACTCCCACTAGTAATATTCCTTTAATGTGCGCTCCTGAGATTTTAAACTTTGAACAGAATATGTTTCATATTCTCATTGTGGTTTTACTCCAAAGGAATCTTAATATTAAGCGCATTATCGGTGGGTACAACTGGTACTCAATAACTCACGTTCGAGCTCACACTTTAATATATTAAAGGAGGTAGTTCATAAACTAGTATTAGATTTAATCCCATAGCTCTTAAGGAACGTAATGGATGTGTACCTGAGGGACTCCATTAACTTGCCATCCTTTGACGGAGAGATTTGGAAGTGAGCCTCTACACCTACACCGCGAGAACTCAATGAACAACCATTAATACCTCAGATGATGTACATGTATAGTTGATGCTAAAAGGTTTACGGCGCTTAAACAATAATACATTTTATTTTTGACATAGATATATTGTCACGCCCTTATCCCCGAAGAGGCAAATTATACACCCACATTTCACCGTATGCACTTTTGTCCCACACAACAGGTGGTGGCGACCTGCTGTTGAAAATTTCCAAGCCGCCCATAAGTCCTTCAACTGGGCTTACCGACTGCCATATTATTGGTAACTGGGACCAACGGCTTAACGTGCCTTCCGAAGCACACAAACGCTCGCAAATATAAATACCACAACGTGGTCACCCATCCGAGGACCAGCCATAATGAAAGTTAAGCAACTTTCTATTTAACATAAAAGTGTTTTACCCGGGAACACCACTAGGATAAACAGCTATATAACAAGCGCAGAAAATGTTATAACTTTTACATAAATTCGTCCATTCAAAATGTTTCGCAGCTATCTTCAACTATATAAAGATACGATACCGAAATGCACAGCCATACATCACGCCGCCGTTGGAATATATTCCTCATATTTCCGTTCCAGGAATAATATGGGTAGCTACAATTTGTCTAGTCGTAGGGGTGCCAGGAGACAGTCGCATATACTGTGACGATCACCATAGTCTACAATAGTTTGTTACCGGATTCAGCCAGTGCTACCTTTGTGAAGAGATGCTAATATACTATGGAGATTCTTTTGCGTTGTTTTAAGTTCTTGTAACAATAGCATACAATTTTATTCTACTAATATTATAATGTATAAATACTATTAATATATAAATGTTTGAATCACGCAAAATCTACTGAATGTTTTTTGATGAAACTTTACAATAATATAGCTTACACATCAGAATAAAAATTAGGCTGCTTTTTATCCTTAGAACAAGTTCCTGTGGAAAACAGAAACGGGAAAACTTCTATAACGATAAAATAAAATAAATACCAAACTACACCGGTGTAAGAGGTCTCACCAAGATCTCCGGGCTCCATGCGACCCAACCTGCGAGGGGTGCACATGCTGACTTACGGACTAGACAACCCCGCAGCCTGACCTCTGCGGGGTTGCCTAGTCCGTAAGTCTGGTGATGGTACTGGCTCTCAACAATGAAGAAAATTAGAAACCAAATGACAGCTGCTCCTAACAGCCAAAGTGAACCCCAGATTGCAAATCCAGGTAGTACTTTCAGTCAACGGGATAAAACAGTTTAGACGAAGAAAAGATTTACTAAACCACAAAGAACAGTAGCAGCAAAGTAAGTCTAAAACCTTCCCATGGCCCGAACATAATAAAAAACCTAACCTAACCACTCCGGGAGTGCCGACAGAAGTGAAAACTAAATTTATTAATAATTTATTTATCTAGACGCGTTGGTACATGCATATATGCACACACTATAGCTGCGTATCGTAACGGGGTAGCGAGTCCAGAGATTTATCTCATCTAAAAAATTGCGTACCGCGCTAAAAGAAGTTTTTCCTTCAAAAATTGACCGGGATCGACGTAAAGATGATGATGATGAAAAATAAATCTACACTGAAAGAGTCCTAATTGATTACACAGCATTATTTAATAAGACCTGTAGATGACCGGAATCAACGTTAGATGATGATGATGATTATGGTAGCGAGTCCAGAGATTTTAAATAAATAAATATCCATCACGCCTTATCCCCGAAGGGGTGGCAGAGGCATATTATATGCCCACTTTTCACCGTGTGGATTCCTGTCCCACGTAATAGGTGGTGAGCCCATTGCCGTGTTGAAATAGACAGACGCAGGCTGTGGCTACCTGCTGTTGAAATTTTTTAAGCCGCCATAAGGCCTTCAACCAGGCTTAACGACTGCCATTTTACTGGCAACCGGGACCAACGGCTTAACGTGTCTTCCGAAGCACGGAAACGCTCGCAAATGTAAATGCCACAAAGTGGTCACCCATCCGACGACCAGCCATAGTGAAAGATGCGTACCTCTGTGATCGTTTACCGAACACTGAGACCGCGGGGCCACGAGCGCTTCATTTTATCTCATCTAAAAATATGCGTACCGCGCTAAAAGAAGTTTTTCCTTCAAAAATTGACCGGGATCGACGTAATGATGATGATGATAAAAAATAATTCTACACTGAAAGAGTCCTAATTGATTACACAGCATTATTTAATAAGACCTGTAGATGACCGGAATCAACGTTTGATGATGATGATGATTATGGTCGCGAGTCCAGAGATTTTATCTCATCTAAAAATATGCGTACCGCGCTAAAAGAAGTTTTTCCTTCAAAAATTGACCGGGATCGACGTAAAGATGATGATGATAAAAAAATCTTACGCTTTTTCGATCAGGTCACGTGTCCTGACGCGAGTTTAAGATTTTATACCCATTACAGAAAAAGTGCTCAACGCCGCTAAAGAAGTTTTCACTTCAAAAAAACCTTTAATGGGGTACCCCTGCTCGATAAAACGGTGAAGTTTATATTTCCACAATTTAAGAGAACTATCAAGCTTGGCAAAAACGTAGCGCTAGGGGAAGGAAACCGACTATTTTTCATATAAAGGTGTGCCTTAGGGGCCTTTCCCGGACAGGTGTGATGACCGTAGTGCCGTCCCCGATATTTCACGCTGGCAACATTTTGCTCGCAGATACCGATGTTATCACATAAATTGAACTTCCAATATTACTTATAGTCATAAAATAGAGTACTTTTATTACAAACATACATTCTATCAACCCCGTCTTTCCGAATTCGCAAGCTAAACAAGTTTTATTTAGTTTAAATAAAAAAAAGAATTAAGTCGTCTCTCGTCATTTTCCTTAATTGGTAAGTTTACCTGATTTGTCAGTTTCGTATTTGCCAGTTTCAATTGTCCCTAATTCGTTAGTTTCACCAACAAGTCAATTTACAGAATTCGTTAGTAGAGTACACTCAGAACGAAAACTAAAATCATTTAGGCCGATAACAATTGTCAGGTGACACTTCCATACATCTAAGCAAATAATTAAAATTGAAGTATCTGTTCGAGTCTTACTACGAGTACAGTAAGAACAGTAATTACTACAGTACGTACATACATATTGTCACACTATACGCCCACATTTCACCGTGAGCATTTTATCCCACGTAACCGGTGGTTAGCCCATTGCCGTATTGAAATAGACAAGCGCAGGTTGTAGCGACAAGCTTGAAAATTTTCGACTTGGCTTAACGACTGCCATGTTACTTGCAACCGGTACCAACGGCTTAACATGCTTTCCGAAATCTTTGTTCACAGTGACACTGCCTCTACAAATGCCTCTATTCTCACATCGCCACCATGACATACCGTTTACTGTCACGAAAACTGCTAGAAGTTTTTGACCTCTTTCAGACGATATAAAAATTAATACTTGATCCGCCGGCGCCGTAGCCATTTTAAATTATTACCAAAAACCTTCCAGAAACAGAATATTAAAGTAAAACTTCTTTATTGATTTATGAGACAAATTTTATAACTGTAATAAAATTCCATCACGTTTTTCGGTTTCGCGCAATGTTGATTTTTTTTTTAATGAAACGTCTTTATCGACGTTTTTTAAGTGAAACTCTTTATCAACGTATGAATTTTCTTAAGGCTTCTCCCAATTTACGTAAAGTTGTAAATAGTAGAAAAATTATGTGTCGTAATGAAATTTAACTTCTTACCTGTGTACTCATGTACATACACATATTGATTTTTACAAATTAATAACATGTAATGCGAATTCTAATGTTGACAGATGTTTCTAAAGTTCCTAACTTTAGAAACATCTGTCATGCAGAATAAGTGTCTTTTCTCGTAAACAGTAACATGCTCCGAGGGCACCCAATAAGTACGAATTACGAGTATTTCTAATAGACGAGACATTATCGTTGGTACAAAACAAACAAAGATAAAAAGAAATTAAATACAACTTATAGTTGTAACAGTTGTATTCGTGTGTACAGTGGACGTATACAAACCTGTTACCTTGTACTTACGGTCAATTCCCAGGTATCAGGTACAGCTACAACAGTACTTTACTTACAGACTGGGGACTTATTCATACGTCTGCGTCTATTGAGATTAATACTACCAGTTACTTTCTGCTGATAGTGTATAATATGAGTATAATTGTTTTACAACAGCCCGAAATCAATTATTCTCTTCGAGAAAAGTGACAAATTCTGTGTATGTAAAGTCCACAAAGTGGTCTCCCGACCACCTATATCCAATGTTGTTTTACGAAGTGATCGTTGACAGAACACTGAGACAGCGGGACCACGTGCGTTTCCTGTTCTTACTGTACGAGTAGTTAAGGCTGACTAATAAACACATTTTGAAATACGATACTACTTTCTTCATTATACAATAATGAACACTTACTTCATATATTGTTACAACACAAGAATAACTCGGCTTACTACAGTTTGAAATTAAATTACCTAGTTCAATTGCTATTAGATACAAGCGATATACGGCAACCACCATCAATGAACGCAGATAAGAAGAGTTCAACAGTTATATAACTTGGTGTACACCCACTTTCGAACATCGATTGAGCCACGCTGGAGTTTCCAATTGCCTGTTGCTGAATAGAAACTTTATAATGATTGTTAAACGGTTGTAAAAGTTAAATAAAGGAGAAAGTTTTGATCTTTTCGTTAGGTAGCAATATGATACAATAAATTTAAAGCCCTGTTTGAGTAAAAACGCTCGTGGCCCTGCTGACTCAGTGTTCTGTAAACGATCACTGCGTTAAGCAACATTCGCTATAGATCGTCCTTGGATGGGTGACCACTTTGTGGAATTTACATTTGCCAATTTATTTCCTTGCTTCGAAAAACACGTTAAGCCGTTGGTCTCGGTGGCCAGTAAAATGCCAGTCGTTAAGCCTAGTTGAAGGCCTTATGGGCGGCTTGAAAAATTTCAACAGCAAGTCGCCACAGCCTGTGCCTGATCATTTCAACACGGCAATGGGCTCACCCCCTTTTACGTAGGACGAAAATGTATAATGTGAAATGTGGGCGTATACTATGCCTCTGCCTACCCCTTTGGGGATAAATTCGTGACAATATGTATGTATGTATGTTTGAGTAAATAGTCAATCTACAATATGGTTTCTATTTTTGAAGAGAATCACTGGTTACAGATTTCCTCAATCAGTCTTTGGTTACATTTAGACAACGCGAAAGTTCTTGCAAATGAAACCACATAACCTAACCAAACCACTCTAAATCGCTAACTCTTGTCACAGTCTTGCCTATCATCACTGTAAAAGTATATATATCGACTATAAAATGACCTTGGTTTCTGGTTTGATGAGGTTCATTCCGTTACACCTCACAGGATTCGTAGCTGCTGCTGCTAGGCAGTTTCTGTTTCAGTGTAATTTTACATTCATACAATGTCCTGGTTATGCCTTACGAGTACTATTATAATAATAATAATGATTTTTATTTCAGACAGAGTCCATATTATTATTAGTTAGTAACATTTGGTATCTTAACTTAGTGTTAGTGAAATAATAATAATAATAATAATAAACCCCTCGAGGACAGTCGTTATCTTTTATTGGATTAACGCAACCCTATGAGGGCATAGTAGATTCGCTCTTTGAGTCATCCACTTTCTGATATCAACAAAAAAATGTATCAGAAAGTTATTGAAAAGCTCACATCCGCAGGGCAGCTTGTGGCGAGCTGAATGTGCGTGGCTACACATCGGTCCCGATTCCTCAGAGTTTTGTTGCCCTTCTGCACCGGTTAGCATTTAATGGGCTAACGGGGGAGCAGTGAGAGTGCTACTCCCGGGAGTGCAGCAAAACTCAACTCTGGCTTGCCTTAATTGGCCGGTCAGAGGGAGGGAGCCAGAGCTATATGCTCGGGGGTGGAAGTGTCATTTTCAAGGGCATAACTACGGGGAAGCCCGCTCCGGGCCTGTCCCGCGAAGGTGAAACCGGCGCCGCACCGCTCGACACCCCAAGCCGCTCACACCGGTGTTGCCTCCTGTCGCCTTACAGGCTTATCATGCCTATGGCGATTGTATAGGGGGCCCATCTAGTGAGTTGGCGAGTCACCGTCTGCCAAATTTTTGATAATCAGATATTAAAATGGCAGACGCCGCCTTCATCCATAGTTATAATCACCTAGTTCATCAAACCCCCAACCCAATAGCCCATTTCTTAGTTAGCATATTTTACAATAGTTTAACTCCCATTGGAGGTGGTCCATTATCGTTCTTCTACATAAGGCGGGCGTGGACTGTCTGCAGTGGGGGTCCCATTTCCTTATAGATTAAAATTCTCAAAGGGCCTCTGCGTGTTGGACCAGTATGTCCCCATGTACGCCTACCAAAAGCCCGGGTATCTTCATAAAAATAAAAGAAGATACCCGTGAAAAGAAGAAACATAATAATAATAAACACCTGGCAACACTACATAGCAAATGTCGTTTATATAATCTTAAAATATTTAAAATAATATTACCATAGCCGGAAAGCTTATAAACCGTATTTCTAGTAAAGGAAAAATGAATATAAAATATGAAAATCAAGAAATAACAAATAAAACCTTATATACGGAAATATACAAGATACTATAATTATGGATATGCGTGACATTAGATGTCATGTGACATATCAGAATTAATTTCACAAACATGAAACTTAAACGATATCTTTGCTAAATGCTTACAAGATCCAGGGCTAAAAGGAATGCACAAGATCCATCTCCGGATTCGCCGCATTGCTCCGCCTCGCAGTCCACGGTGAGCATATCCGCTACATCGACTGCAGTTGAGGCGTTGAGCTCGAGCTCAAGCGGCGAATATTTCTCCCCGCCGTCGTCACCACCACCAGCGCGGCGGCGTGGAAGAGGCCGGCCACCGACACGCTTGGAGTCCCGAGGCCCACCGGCTTCGAATAGGGCTCCCGCTACCGGTGGTAATGTGCGCCGCATGCGATGGACTGATTCTATGAATGAGAACGTCATGCGGGCATATTTTGTGGCTACAGAGGGGGGAATTAACCTTACTGCATACCGTGATCGGCTGTTAACTGTGTTTCAGGGTCTTGAACCAGCTGTTAACGTCTCGGCACAACGATTATCGGATCAGGTGCGGGCTATTCAACGTTGTAACATGTTGGATAGTGCTGTACTTGAGCGGCTACGTTCTGAGGTACGAAATAGCCTTGACTGTCCAACTTCATCACAGGTTACAAATTCATCGGTAACAAACACAACACACAATGATGAAGTTGTTGCAGTTGAGGCTATATCCGTAAGTATCCAGTGTAATAATAACTTAAGGAGTGCATTGGAGGATGCGATTCTGGAATATCGATCTATGAGTCCAGGCTGTAGACCTAGCCTACCGCGTTTGCCTATGCATAAACGGAATATGGCCTTGGTGTGTGCTCTAGATTCGCTATTACCTGATTATTTGGATAATAGTGAAGACCTTGGTGATACGCACTCGATCCTATACTGTGCGGCCGTTGCAGCATGTAGAGTAGCTGAAGTAAAGTTTTTTGAAAAGAAACTTGCTTCTTCTCCTAAACTTGCTGTACCAGCTTGGCAGTGTAGAATTGAGCGTCGTATCGCTCGGGCTAGGGCACTCATTGGGAAGCTAATCTGCTTTAGATCGGGAAACACTCGTCCGAGGGTCATGCGCTTTGTGAAGCAGGCGTTTTCAGGCACTAACATCACGCCTCAAGAATATGTGGGAACGTCATGTATCACGGAGCGCATTGACTTTCTGAAGCAGAAAGTTTGTGCATGGGCAAACCGGATTCGTCGTTATAAGAAACGCGTAGAGCGATATACCCAGAACCGCATGTTCCAAAAGGATGAGAGGTGGGTTTATCGACGATGGGAAAAACCCAATTCCGGTGTGGATAACGGACCGCGACCAAATGCTGATATTACAAATGCATTTTGGCGTGGTATTTGGTCGAGGCCCGTTAGTCATATTGAAGGTGAATGGATGAGAGATGTTGAACGGGAATGTGAATCTATACAGGCAATGGAGTCAATTAATATATCTGTTTACAACCGATAATACAAAAACAACTGTAAAAGTTTGAGGTCATCTTCGACAGATGGCACTAACATCGTTTCCTGAATCGCGTTATGATTTGGTTACAATAAGTATTATAAAGTGTTATTTTTTTTAATAAATGTCAGCTATTAGTCCAGATTCACGTGGTTTTATTGAGTACATAACCGAGTGCATCACAACCCTTGTGCAAATAGTTCACAGATCAACATTACCATAGTTTGGTAATTAATCATTGGTCCTACGACCCGGACGGAAACCCGAAAAGGTCCAATTTGAGAAAGTAGCTGTTCCTTTCTTGGAACTGCAACCCCATCACGTACTCGCAGTGGATCGCTGCGGCAAGGTACGTGATACATCGAAGGCGAAGACGGCCATCGATGCTGATACAGGGAGATCATCGAGTTCGACGACAACGAACTATCATTATTGGTGATCGCATACAGGTGGCGCTGCTGTTGATTGGTACCGCAAGTATATGAGTGAGGCCAGTACAAATACAGTGAGTGCAGTGCAATAACAGTGAGTACAATTTTATTAATTTTATTATTGGTGCTTATAGTGCTTCTAGAGTAAAGTTTGCTAAGCAACATAGAACTTTATAATAACGAAGATATCAACTTAGAAAAATTGGAGTAAAATTTGGACTTTAACATTTAGTGATAATTATCATCAGTAACTTGTAAAATTTAGTAAATGCTTATAGACTTAGAATATTTTAAAATAACTTTTATACTTAGAATAATTTGTGCATGTTTAGTTAGGACTTAGAATAGTTTTACAAAAACGAGGGAACGGGGAACCTATGCCCGATTTCCAATAGACTTGTTAAAACACTTGTAATTTATAGCTTTCAGAACTTAGAAAAAATTGTGTTTAAGCTTAGTTTTGCGGTATTGGCTAGATTGCTATAATTGCCATTGTAAGTGTTCCTTTAAATTTAAGAAAGATTTAAATAAAATATACATTTTATCATTGTTACTACTTTAAAATAAAATGGAAGGAATAATAAATGTTTTGAAGGATTTACAAAAGGTAATCCGAAAGGGTTTAGTTAATTTTAAGAAAACTTCAAAGGACAGATTGAATGTTGGATATATAGAAACTAGATTAGAATTATTAGAGAAAGATTGGGATGCCTTTAAACAGGCTAATACACAATTACGTAAATGTCATCAATTAGGAGAACATGAAGAAGCGATAAGCGATATTTACGATGTAACAGAAGATACATATATAAATTATAAAAGCTTAATGAAAACTATGTTAAAAGGTTTTCAAGTAAGTGAAACTGTGCAGACACTTACAACACCTAGTAGTAAGGCATCTAGTCTTGTAAAATTACCTAGGATCGCTATACCTATGTTCTCCGGTAAATATAACGAATGGATAACATTTCACGATTTGTTTGTGTCACTTGTGCATAAAAACGACGCGTTAGATAATGTACAAAAATTGCATTATCTTAAAAGTCATCTCAGTGGCGAAGCTGAACAATTAGTTAGGCACACTCCCATAACCGATGCAAACTATAATCAGTGTTGGGAGCTATTGGTCAAACGGTACAACAACAAAAAGTACCTTGCAAACTGCGTTTTAAACCGTTTGTTCGCGCAAAAACGCATGTACGTCGAATCAGCAGAATTATTAAAGAGTATGTTGGACACTACGACTGATTGCCTAAACGCACTATCCAATTTAAACATTGATGTGTCCACTTGGGATGTTATCATCATCCACATTATTACTTTCAAATTTGATGCAGAAACTCGCAAGCAGTGGGAGTTAAGCACTAACGAGTCCAATAATGAGTTGCCTACTTTGAATCAATTCAAAGCCTTCATCGAAAATCGTTTCCGCGCATTAGAATGCATTCAACCTATTAGAAATCAGGTCACTAAAGGTCAAATTATTAAGAGTCAGGTCAATAAAGGTTCACACGCTCCTTATGCGAAGGCCATGGTAGCCACAAATACATCACATGCAATGCGTTGTGAGTTTTGTTCGGAACAACACAAGCTTTGTTTTTGTAAAAACTTCGTAAAACAATCTCTCCAAAACAGACGTGAGTTTGTAGCCAAAAATAAAATCTGCTTCAACTGTTTGGGCAGTAACCATAGTGCTTATGAATGCAAGAAACAGACAACGTGTAGAATGTGTCATAAGCGACATCATACCCTGCTACATCTGAGTGAAGAGCCAGAGAATAAGGTCAACACAGCCTCCTCGATATCAACAGCACTCGATCCCGCTAGTCCTTCGACTAGTGAAGGTCAGATAGTATCATGTTTATCGACTGGCAAAGTTTCTAAACCCGGACAAGTTTTGTTAGCCACAGCACTAATAAAGGCTGAGTCCAGGGCAGGAGAGTATCAAACAGTGCGAGCTTTACTCGATCAAGGCTCTCAGGCGTGTTTCATTACCGAAACTACAGTACAACTGCTCAAATTAAAACGAACTCCTATTCGTGGAATTGTCTCTGGTTTGGGTGAAAATAAATCAATCCCTACTAAGTACATGGTTCATTTAACTATAGGGTCGCAAAATGATTCTAATTTTAAGCTTCAAATAAATGCCTTTGTATTACGGAAAATAACTACATACTTACCGGACCGAAGCTTAAACATGAACAGTTTCGATTGGGTCGACATCAACAAACTGAAACTAGCGGATCCATATTTCAATGTGCCCAACAAAATAGACCTTCTATTAGGTGCAGACGCCTACAGCTGCATAATAAAGGAAGGTATGGTCAAGAGTCCTTCTGGTACGCTGATAGCTCAGGATACTGCCCTAGGATGGATCTTATCAGGCACAGTTAGTAATATTAAAGATACCCACCAAACTGAAGATCATGGGATAAATTTAAACGTAATGCATGCAAATGTGGAAGACGAAGACAATCTGAAAAGGTTCTGGGAAATAGAGGAAAACTTTAGTTCAAAGAAAATATTAACTCCAGAAGAAAACAAATGTGAAGAGTTCTATAACCAAACAACAAGAAGAAATTTTGATGGGAGGTACATTGTACAACTACCATTCAATACTGATCCTCCTCATGATACGCACGGAAATTCACGCCGTATAGCAGAGAACAGATTCAAATCATTAGAGAAAAGGCTAGAAAAGAATTTGGACTTAAAAAGCAAATATGCAGAAATTATCAAAGAGTATTTAGACCTAGGACATATGAGGATGGTGAAAGAAAACGATGAGAGAATGGAATTTGCAGTTTATCTCCCTCATCATGCGGTGATAAGAGAGGACAAAGCTACCACCAAAGTCAGAATTGTTTTTAACGCGTCAGAGAAAAACAGTAAAGGTGTTTCACTCAATGACACTTTAATGGTCGGACCAACATTACAGGCCGATCTGAGGCACACCGTTATGAGATGGAGAGTTTACTCTATCGCACTCGTAGCCGATATAATTAAAATGTATCGTCAAGTTAGAGTGGCAAATAAGGATACGATGTATCAAAGAGTGCTTTGGCGGGATAGTACAAAAGAGCCAATCAAGGACTATGAACTGTTGACAGTTACCTTCGGAACTGCATCTGCTCCGTATCAGGCAGTTCGAACTCTACATCAGATAGTCTGTGATGAAGGCGAGAACTATCCAATTGCAGCAGAGAAGATCTTAAATTGTTTTTATATGGATGATCTTATGGCTGGCTGCAATAACGTTGAAGAAGGACTGGAAATCTATGAACAACTAACTAAACTATTAGGAAAAGGAGGGTTTAGTTTACAAAAATGGAATACAAGCAATAAGGAAATATTGCAAGAAATAAATGCCAGGGAAAAGGCTAGAGCAAGAGAAATTATAGAAGAAAGGACAAAATTAGAACAAAATAATTTAAAAAATAAAGTACAAAGTAAAAATCAAGAAGTAGAAATTAAATTAGATAAAACCATTAAAATTTTAGGGCTCTCCTGGAACCGCCTAGAAGACTCTTTCCAATATTCGGTAAGTCTCCCAACTATAATGGAAGCTTCGATAACCAAAAGGTCAATAATATCAGACATAGCCAGACTATTTGACCCATTAGGATGGCTAGCACCTAGTGTAGTCTTGGCCAAAATCTTTATTCAAAGGCTTTGGCTGGCCGGTGTAGGCTGGGATGACGAATTACCTGCGGAATTAATCAAAGAGTGGTCTGTTTACCGTAAAGAATTAAGTTTACTTACCTCTATTAGAATCCCACGTTGGCTCGGCACAGGAGTAGGCGATGAATTGGAATTGCACGGATTCTGCGATGCCTCAAAAGCTGCCTATTCCGCAGTAGTGTACCTACGAATAACTAATGTAACAGGCGAGGTACGTGTTTCCTTGTTAGTTGCCAAAACAAGAGTGGCCCCAATTAAACAGATCAGTATACCTCGCTTAGAGCTGTGTGGCGCAGTACTACTATCCAAACTTCTTACGGAAACGGCACAAGTATTAAATATAAATAATGACAAAATCACAGCCTGGACCGATTCTACCGTCGTGCTTGCGTGGCTTAACAGTCACCCAAGCCGATGGAAAACTTTTGTAGCAAATCGGACAGCTGAAATCTTAACGACACTGAAATCTTCTCAGTGGTATCACGTGTCCACCGAGGACAACCCAGCGGATTGTGCCTCGAGAGGAATATTACCGAGTTTATTTATAAAGGACACAATGTGGTTTTCTGGCCCATCATTACTTAAAGTAAAAACCATAGTTTGCAAGAAACCTATTAGTATGAGTACCGAATTGGAACAATCTATAAAATCTCACGTTGCTGTAACTCCAGAGGAGTCTCTATTTGATAGATTTTCAAGCTTACAGAGGCTGTTGAGAGTTATTGCATACTGTCGCCGGTTTATTACAGGAAAGAAAGGTTATTTACAAAAGCAAGAAATAGACGAAGCATTACGATGCTGTATAAAGGTCACTCAAATGAAAGAATTTACAAAAGAATATTTCGAATTAAAAAACAAAGAATTCTTACAAAATAAAAGCAGTAAACTTAAATCTCTCTGCCCTTACCTGGATACTAAAGGAATTCTGAGAGCTCGAGGAAGACTCGACAAGTCACAAATGAGCGAGGACGTTAAACATCCTATAATTCTCCCCCATTCAGATCACATCACTTACCTGATTGTAGCAGATGGCCATCTGAAAACGCTACACGGAGGTCCTCAGCTGATGACCAATTATTTAAGATCTGCTTATTGGATTTTAGGCGCAAGAAGTTTAATACAAAATTATGTCCGTAAATGCGTGACATGTGCAAGGCAAAAAGCAGTTACACGGAATCAATTTATGGGATCGTTACCATCGGTGCGTTGTACTCCAGCTAGACCCTTCTTACATAGTGGAGTCGACTATGCGGGACCAATAAACATCAGGACCACGAAAGGTCGTGGCCACCATGCCTATAAAGGCTACATATGTTTGTTCGTCTGCATGGTTACCCGCGCTCTTCACTTGGAGCTGGTAAGCGATATGAGTACGCAGGCATTTTTAGCCGCATTCAGGCGTTTTGTGTCAAGGCGCGGACATTGTGCAAAAATATGGAGCGACAATGGCACTACATTTGTAGGAGCATCTAAGGAACTAAAACAATTGTCAGCCATCCAAACGTCTGTAGCAGAAGGGTTAGCAGCGCAAGGCACTGAATGGCACTTCATCCCCCCTCATAGTCCAAATTTTGGTGGACTATGGGAGGCAGGCGTGAAATCTACAAAAATTTCACGTCAAGCGAGTTATAGGAAACTCAACTCTAACGTATGAAGAAATGAGCACTTTACTCAATCAAATTGAGGCTTGCTTAAACTCTAGACCTATGAGTATCATTAGTGGGACTGACCCTGATGAACCGCTTTCTTTAACGCCTGGACATTTTCTTATAGGCGAAGCAATAGTGAGTGTACCAGATACTAATTATGAAGTTGTAAATATTAGTCACTTAACACGTTGGCAATTGATTCAACGAATGACGCAAACATTTTGGTCTCGTTGGTCGCAAGAGTACTTATCAAATCTAATGAACCGTTACAAATGATCTTATCAGGTTCCGGAACCGAATATTGGCGACATAGTTTTAATAAAGGAAGATGATATGCCTCCATGTCGTTGGTTGTTGGGTTGCATAACTGAGAAGCATTCCGGGCACGACAATATTACCCGAGTGGTCACAATACGAACAAAATCCTCGATCATTAAGCGTCCAACATCTAAAATATGTGTATTGCCCATTGTAGATTAACTACGAGTATATTTTGCTACGGTTCTAGTAATATGGTTTGCAAATTGTATTGTTAAGATTTAAAAAATGTTATTTGATAAGGTGATAGCTGTGTAATATAATTTTAAAGGTTGTAATTTTAATTGCATTACTTTATTTCGTAAGGCTGAATTAAACTTTAGGTAGATACTATAATATTCATAATTTCACTTAGTTTCGTAAGGCCTTTTACATTCTGTTTATAATTAAGTTTGTAATTTCTAGAAGGACATCTTCACTAAATGTCCTTAGGGGGCGGTATGTTTACAACCGATAATACAAAAACAACTGTAAAAGTTTGAGGTCATCTTCGACAGATGGCACTAACATCGTTTCCTGAATCGCGTTATGATTTGGTTACAATAAGTATTATAAAGTGTTATTTTTTTTAATAAATGTCAGCTATTAGTCCAGATTCACGTGGTTTTATTGAGTACATAACCGAGTGCATCACAACCCTTGTGCAAATAGTTCACAGATCAACATTACCATAGTTTGGTAATTAATCAATATCAGAACAGGATGTAGCAAATGCAGTCCGTTCTTTGCCCAACTGGAAATCAGCGGGACCGGACGGACTGCATAATTTCTGGCTTAAGTGGCTCCGTAGTTCACATTCTCGTTTAGCAGGTCAATTCCAGTCATGTGTAGAGTCGGGCTCTCTGCCCGATTTTATAACAACTGGAATAACCCACCTTCTCTATAAATCTGGCGATGCCTTGGATCCCAAAAATTATAGACCTATCACATGTTTACCAACAGTCTATAAACTTCTAACATCCATTTTGAGAATCAAAATTACTTCACATTTAGATAAAAATTCAGTCTTGTCTTTGTCTCAAAATGGATGTAGAAGTGGGACCCGAGGCACCAAAGAGCTCCTTATTATTGACATGATCATTAACCAACAGGTACGCCGTAAACGTCGCAGTCTGACGACATGTTGGATTGATTATAAAAAAGCTTTTGACTCTGTGCCTCATACGTGGCTTCTGAGGGTGCTGGAGCTGTACAAAGTGGATGCAACTCTTTGTACTTTCCTGCAGTCATGTATGAGGCAATGGAGAACAGACCTTTGCTATCCAGGATGTCGTCAGACTGTAACAAATGGCTTGCCTATTGAGCGGGGTATATTCCAGGGCGACAGTCTCAGTCCTTTATGGTTTTGTCTAGCACTGAACCCTCTTAGTACTATACTAGAGAGTTCAGGGCTAGGCTTTCAGTTGCGAAGAGAAGGTCGAGTTATATCCCACTTGCTTTACATGGACGACCTTAAGCTATTTGCCACCACCAAATTGGAACTGATAGAACTATTGAAGTTAACAAAATCCTTTAGTAGTTCTATTAGAATGGAATTTGGCGTTGACAAATGTGCAGTCATGCATGTAAAGAAGGGTGGGATTGTGGAGTCTGAAGGTGTTGATCTTTCAGATTCCATAATACTCAGATCTCTCTCCGCCACTGAGACCTATAAGTATCTGGGTATATCGCAGGCATTAGGAATTAACGAATCTGGTGTGAAACAAACATTGAAGGAGCGATTCTTTGGCCGTCTGAAAAAAGTACTGAAAAGTCTTTTATCAGGCGGTAATAAGGTGCGTGCCTTCAATGGGTGGGTCATACCGGTCCTAATGTATTCCTTCGGTATACTTAGATGGACTCAGACTGAATTAGATGCCCTGGATAGGAAAGTGCGGTCCTTGTTGACCACATTTCGAATGCATCATCCTCGTTCATCAGTAATGAGGTTGTATATCCCTCGGAAGTGTGGAGGTCGAGGCTTTTTAAATGTCAAGACCCTCCATAACCGTGAGATATGCAACCTCAGAGAATATTTTCTCAATGCTGACACGAGGTTGCATCGCGATGTGGTTGCAGTGGATAATGGACATACCCCGCTCACGTTGGCTAAAGAGAATTGGCATAAACCTATAGTACTTGGTGTTACTGATCGCAAGGAGGTATTGAAGAGTAAGGAGCTGCATGGTCGTTTTTATCAGGCCTTACACAGGCCTGATATAGACTTCAATGCATCAGTATCTTGGCTACGATTTGGTGATCTCTTTGGAGAGACTGAAGGGTTTGTTTTTGCAATTACTGACGAAGTTGTAATGACAAAGAACTACAGGAAGTATATCCTGAAGGATGGTACGGTGGACATCTGTCGGGCATGTCATCGTCCCGGAGAATCCCTTAGGCATATTATTTCTGGTTGTTCGAGTCTTGCAAACGGTGAGTATTTGCATCGACACAACCAAGTAGCCAAGATCATTCACCAGCAACTTGCTCTTAAGTACAATCTTGTTGATTTAGAGGTACCATACTATAGATATGTGCCCGACCCAGTTCTCGAAAATGGTCATGTCACATTATACTGGGATCGATCTATTATCACGGACAGGACTATTGTCGCCAATAAGCCTGACATAGTGGTAATAGATCGATTAGAACGCCGTGCATTTATTGTTGACATCACCATACCTCACGACGAAAACCTCATGAAAGCCGAGGTAGACAAACAAAAGAAATATTTAGACTTGGCTCATGAGGTTGTCGACGTGTGGGGTGTGGATTCAGCGATCATTGTACCGATAGTCATATCTGTCCATGGACTTATAGCCAAGAGCCTTGACCAACACCTACAAAGGCTCGCGTTAAACAGCTGGATCAAGGGCCTGATACAGAAAGCAGTTCTTTTCGACACGGCACGTATTGTGAGGAAATTCCTTTCTCTGGAGCCCTAACCACCGGTAGCTTGGTCCCTGTACCCGATACCGGTGGGTCACTATTTTTTATATTTTTAAATGTATTTTTTATTTTATAGATATATTCAAAAATGTAATTGATATGTTGTATAAATAAATAAAGAGAATAATAATAATTTTATAATTATAATAAATATTGTGGGTCACTTTTCACACAGCGCCATCTAGCCCAAAGTAAGCTAATATTAGCTTGTGTTATGGGATCTAGATAACTGATAAACTTACTTATATATTTCTAAATACATACATATTATAGATAAATAACACCCAGACACAGAATAAACCATCGTGCTCATCACACAAAGTTTTATCCTGGGTGGAAATCGAACCCACGACCTCTTGCGTAGCAGTCGGATGCACTCCCACCGCGCCACAGAGGCAGTCAGTAAGACTTATACAGCGTTCTGCGTGAATATCTTATATAACTAACTAACTAACTATCTTCACGCTGTATCCCTGACGGGGTAGTCAGAGAGGACAGATCGCCAGGCTTCGCGATCCATGCATACTTCTTTCGCTTCTTCGAGATTCATCAATCGCTTCATACACGCACGTCTGGGTATCCGAGTACTTTTGACCTTTCCGTTTTTGAGCAATCTGCTCACGTGGTCTTCATATGTAAGTCTCGGCCTACCCTTACTCCTTCTACCCTCTACTTTTGAACAATATATATTCTTCATCAATCGTTTCTCACTCATTCGTTGGACGTGTCCAAACCAATGGAGCACACCCTTTTCCAGCTTAACGCTGACACTTTCATTCAAACCTGCCAAATTGCGTATCACTTCGTTACGTATTCGGCCAGCCAACGTAACGCCGCACAACTTTCGAAGTGATCGCATCTCCACAGCATTCAATTTACTTTCATGCATCTGCTGACATACCCAGGTTTCACTACCGTAAAGCAAAGTTGGCACTAGCACTGCGTTATGAATCGCCAGTCGTGCTTCTTTTACGATGCTTTGTCGCTTTACTAACTGGGACAAAGCACCGTTAACTTTGTTTCCGGCAGCTACTCGCCGTTCCACATCCGAATCACATCTTCCATCCGCGCTAAACATACTTCCTAAATACACAATTTCATTCACTTGCTCTAGACGTTCCTGGTTTACCCTAATCTCGCATTTAGTTCTTACGTCACCTCTTTCAAATACTAGAACCTTAGTTTTACTTGCATTCAAGCGGAGACCCTTACTTTCACACCCCTCTTTCATATTAGTGACTAATGCCTGAAGGTCGGCTTCTGATGAGGCCATGAGCACCGCATCATCAGCGTACAGCAGACAGTTTACTGTAAAGTCACCCAAATTCACACCCATATTAAAATCTTTCAACTTCTGCAGGCAACTGTCCAGATACACTATGAACAGCCAGGCGGACATGACACATCCCTGTTTGACGCCTGTACAGACATCAAAAAGAGGTGACACATCCCCCCCTACTCGCACGCAAGCCTTACAGTCCCTATAAAGCGACTGTATTGCCCGCAGTAGCGAGCCGTCCACACCATATCCTGGCAGCAAGTCCCACAGCGTTTCTCTCACAACGTTATCAAATGCTTTTTCTAGATCCACAAAAGCGCAGAAAACCTTCTGGCTAAGAACCAGAAACTTTTCCGCGATCATGCGGAGAGAAAACACTTGATCCATGCAACCTCTTCCACGTCGGAATCCGCATTGAGCCTCCCATAAATACCTTTCAGACTTTTCTTGCATTCGTGCCGTTATAACCTTTGCATACACCTTACTAGCTAAGCTGACCAAGCTGATCGCCCTGTAGCTGGAGCAGTTTAGGCGCAAGCCTTTCCCTTTGTAAATAGGTACAACAACTGCTACTCGCCAGTCATCTGGGACCTCACCCGTCCGCCAGCACAAGTTGCATAACAGACATAGTGTGTCCCAGACACGCGACCCACCGTACTTGATCATCTCAGCAGTGACTCTGTCTTTTCCCGCAGCCTTACCACATTTCATACTTCTTATCGCTTGTTCTATTTCTTTCATACTAATGACTTCAATGACATCGGGATTCGGAGCATCGAAGTGAGCTCCACTTCCCGATGTGGCATCTCTGTCTTTTCTTGCATACATCTTTCCATAATATTCACTCCATCTCTGCAGGACGTCAGTTTGGTCTGTTAGGACGTCATTGTTAACACTAAGCACTTTATTCAAACTGCATGTGTAAATAGTCTGGCAGAATGCTCTAAATAGTGTGATCTTAACTTCTTTAGTGCATCGCGAAAATCTACGAGCCAACATATTACAGCGAAAAGACAAAGTCCTACGCTCTCTTTCAATATCCATATTATCTTTAAGGTCTTCGGTGACCCAATGGCCCAGATACTTGCAACAAGTGACCCTTTTTAAAGGGGTACCATAGAGTGAAATTGGTGGGACATATGAACAGTCTTTTTTGGGTGCTTTAAAAACCATAACCTCACTTTTCCTCACATTATATCTGAGCCCATGGGCCCCCGCATATCGTTCACAAATCAAAAGCAACTTGCCCAGCGCCCCGATTGAGGGGCTTAGCAGCACCATGTCATCCGCGTAGCTAATATTATTAACACTAATACCATCAATATGACATCCGATCCCGGTGCTACTCAGCTCCTCAATCAGGCGGTTCACATACAAATTAAAGAATTTTGGTGAAGTCAATCAATATTCACAATACAATATTATGAGTACTGTTATGAGTTACAGTTTGTCTGTAGTTCATTGAGTAAACCCAATGAACCACAGACAAACTAGCTCTTTACTATATTGTAGCCGCCATTTAAAGTATAAGTCGAGAGTCATCACTTCTAATTTATCTTCACATATATTTCGTTGCTGGTAAACACAATGGCATCACGTTTAAAAAATCTCTCCTTAGTATCTTCTCTCTCAAGCCCACTAGAAGAGATTTCTTTAGAAATATGTAGGCCTTTGTATTTACTCCACCAGCATCCGTTTGTACGGGCCGGGGGTAAGAGATGCGATCAGGTCATACCCAGTTCTACATGCACAATGTGACTTAGTGCTGTACTATTTGCTCAGTTCTTTGCGGTGGCAGCTAGGCATAAGTTCCCCAACATTAGGTCACGTGGTTCAGGTTTTGATGGACATTGCAGTTCGGGCTGGAGTTGTGTGACCAGTAAAAAAACACCCAAAAAAGAAACATAAGTATGGTGATGAGTTTCATATTCCACTGAACTACAAGCGTAATGTAAGATTGTATTACTGCTGTATCCCAAATCAGCTCAGCCTAAATTTACCAACCATTTGTTAGTCGGACGTTGCCAACAAATGACGTAATTATGTAAACGAGATAGAAATGTCATCGCATTTACACCCCAAATGTGTTTCTGTGCAGATCTCATTTGCGTCAGATATATGTATTACGTTATATTATCCTTATTTCTACGTTTTTAAATTACGTCAAGCTTTGCTTCTCTTGCTGCTTTCTGCAGATTTTACGGACAGCAACCTATTTTAAAATAACACTTTTTTACACTTTATTACGTCTGCCTATATGTGATCGAATTTCTAAACGTTTTCAGGAATTCAAATCGTTTATTTTTTTCAATCACGCCTTGTGCCCAAAGGCTTGGCATAGGCATAATTATACCCCACTATTCATTGTGTCTATTCCTGTCCCATGTAATAGTTGGTGAGCTCATTGCTGCTCATTGTTGAAATAGACAGACGCAGGTTGTGGCTACCTGCTGTGGAAATTCCCAAAGCCACCCATTAGGCCTTCAACTTGACTTAACGACTGCCATTTTACTGGCAATCGGGACCAACGGCTTAACGCGTTTTAGTTTTATGCACAAAGATCTAACCTTATCAACAACCAACCTGCTTGTCGTACAATAAATATAAAAATTTATGACCTACGCACATGTTTTCCTCCCGCGGGCCCAGGCTGCTATTTCAATCGTGTCGAAATCGTCGCTCAATAGAAGGCCAACGGTACAATTTTGAATGTTTTTCGTAGTCTACTATTACAATCGTACTCCAATGGACTTTTATCGGTCGGCCGATAGAATTCTACTACCATGTGCCGCGCCAGTGGCCGCTAGTCAGTTGCATTTTTTATTAGTCTACTAACATTTTGACAGCTAAAATCGGAAGCAGAACTCGTGCCATCGATGTTAAATTTGACGCAGTTGGTTTTCACCATTTAGGCACTGCGCTTGTGTATGATTATGGAACAAATAGTATTGTGCGTTTAACTTTTAATAACTTTTTGATAGCAAGTGCTACAATACACATACTTTCGGATGACAATGTTATAAATAATACTTTGAACACAGACATACACCTCTTTAAACGTAACGTACACTGCTTTTTTTCTCTTGTGGCGATAGATCACGTTCCGAGTGGTACAAACAACAACGTCATTTTATATAGAATATACAATCCAGCACAGTACATGTCTTGTAGATCAATATTTCCTCTCTTTATAATACCTATGCAATACCTAAATACGACCTTCGGTATTAGCAACGCTCTCAGCCAGCAGTTCCTCTGTACTTAGCTGTGTAAAGCTGGTTGCAGACCAAGAGCTAAACTAAATTAGTTCAATTTAGCTCGCAGTTTTTCATACTTGTGTGCAGATTGAAAATTATGCAAACTAAGCTATGTGAGCTAACTAAAATATGCGAAACTAAGTTAGTTGCGTATGCCGATGTGTAGCAACACGAGCTTAGCTAAGCCCCTCCCGTCTGCCCCGAATTAAATGTGTTGACATATCCAAAGCGTAGGAATGTCTTTTTAAAAATATAAGTCAGTTATTTGTTTTTCTATGTGTAACGTATACATCATCGGAAATTTCTTTCTCAATTATGTTTATAGATTTTTGCAAGACTAACTGTGCTTTCATTTAGATCATGGTGTGCACGGGACATATTTTTAGTTTTTTTAGCTTAGCTTAGCTAAACTAGCGTAGTTTAGCTTCAGAATAGCTTAGTTTTTGGTCTGCAACCCGCATAAAGTCGGTTGCAGACCGAAAACAAAACTATGCCGAGGCTAACCTAAGCTATGCCAAGCAAGTTAGGCTAAGCTAAGCTAGACATAAATAGCGTGCACACCAACAGCTAAGCCAAAGCTCAGTCAGTGTTTCGTAGTTCAATTAGAAGGGCGTCGCTCGCCATGAATATAATCGATGAAGAAAGTTCCGATGATGAATACGTTACACATAGAAAAAGAAGATTGATACTGACTTATTATTATTTAAGAAAAAGACGTTCCAGATCTTGGATATGTCAACACATTCAATCTCGGCTTTATGAGTTAGATAATGAACATTTTCAGTTATATTATCGTGTTACAAGAGTTCAGTTTTATGATTTGTTATCATTGATTATCGGAGATATTACTTAACAAGATACTAACTATCGGAAGGCTATAACGCCAGAAGAAATATTAGCTATTTGTTTGAGGTAAGCAAAACAATTTTAATTAAAACATTTTTTTATTGGTAAATGACAAAAGGTTACATTACAAATTCTCTAAGCTATCGTTTTGAGCTGGTGTCGAGAAGCTAGATGATGATGAGTACCCATATTGATAAGTCTGCCTAAACAAATAACTTTCATAATTTTCCTCTGCTTCGTTTACAATTTGAAAAAGCTTTTATTTAACATCTCTTTGTATCCAATCGGGAAGCTTTTTAGTTGACTCGCACATACTGTCAAAAAACAAATTTAACGGATGTTAGTGTTTCTCCGCCTCTTTCGCCTCCTCAGCCTTTCGTTTCTCTCTTTGCTCACATCGTTTCATAAAATCGTTATCGACATACTGAAGTAAGTCGCGTAATGATTCTTTTTTTTATCCTTGGTGTTTCGGAAGTGTTTTTATCATCATCATTCGGAATTTCTTCGAAAATCTCAGTACTTTGATTATGGGTTGATGCACCGAGCAAAATACTTTGACTTTCAGTTGATGTACTGGGCAAAGTATTTTGACTTTCGATCAATGTACCGGGCAATGTATTTTGATTATCAGTTGATGCACCGAGCAAAATACTTTGACTATGGGTTGATGTACTGGGCAAGGTTTTTTTATTATTAAATAATACGTTACCGGTTCTCTTACGGTTTTTCATGTAAGGTAAAAGAAATTCGAGTAACTCGGCATATTTCCAGTTATTTGTCGGAGAAGCAGCCTGACCACTTGTACTGGTTTCATCCTTTTGAGTGACTCTCGATGACTATCACGTAACTTTTCCCACTCATTCTTCGCAGTTTTCACTGTAACAAACGCCAAGTCAAACTTAGTAATAAATATTTATATGTTTCAGGTTTTTAGCTACTGGTGACTCCTTTAGAACAATTGGGTTTTTGAAAAAAAAAATTTTGTGATAAATGGAAAGATCATATATAAGTTTTATAAAAAAACTATTTTTAGTTTCTTTTTTTTTCGGTATAATTATAAAGTTATAACAAATTATAATAATATTTTTTTGAATCCAGTACCGATAACACGCCGACAGTTCCCGAGCAAACCCGAGCGCGTGTGATGTGACAATGTTAATTTCTACTCATTGTAGCATACAGTTGATACAGTGTTTTGACGTGTAACCGATAATATCTCGTTATTATCGTCAATACATCGATACATATATAAAAATGTCGAATTTGAAAAGTTATCGTTTTTGCTTTTGTACCGTTATGTACGAATACTACAAAAACAACCCCCGAAAAAATGTTTTTAAATGTTCCTCAAGATGTTAAACGTAATAAATGGTTTCAAGCAGTGCGACGATCTATTCCCAAAACAACATCAATTTTTTTTGTTGTTAAGATCATTTTGATGTAAGTATGTTATAATAATATATCAATCAACAATTAGTTATGTAAACGAATAAATTGAATAAATAGAATTCAATAACAAAAAAATTTCAACTAAACTCCAAATCGTAACTTTAAAAGTCATAGCATTAAAAAAAAATCTATGAATAATTTCAAACGATTACCTACATAATAAATTTGTATATTGTTATCAAATGATTTTGGTTTAATTTAGTATTTTTATAACGTGTTAGGTTATGTATTATACGAAATTGAAATTGCAAAAGTCTATGTAATTCTCACCACGTACCAGTCACCGTAACTCTCACGTGATACTCTAAAAATAAATTAATTATTAATTGTATTTAATAGAATAGATGATTTGATATTTTAATTCACAATATTTTTTACAAACTTACCTTGATTGTAAACTTACTTTAGCTGAATTGAACCGAAAATCATTTTTTTAAAAATCGGTTATCATAAATATATCCACATCAGCTATATTATCGGAATTAGCTTTTATAAATCCTTTATCACACATGACTAAATTGAATTACTTAATATTATTATACTTTAGTGCAAAAAAGGCTGTTGACACTGTACTATCTTCAAATTCCTTTAACATTGTGACGTCACAAGCATGGCGACCAATCGTGGCGCGTTGTTAGTCACGTGGTTATTTTTAAAATTTTATCAATTTTTAATTGTTATTAATTAATTGATAAAAAAATTTTTAAAGTTTTTCTCATCAATTATAAATATAATTTATTCTAAAGTTTTGAAATAAATAAATAAAATCGATATTTTTTTTTAAAACCCAATTGGATATAATTACAGAGTGGGTAATAACACAGTTTCTTTGATTGTGAAAGATGTGTGCAATGCACTTTGGATTCATTTGCAACCAATATATATGAAGTTACCGACAGAAAGTGAATGGGAAGCAATTGCAGAAGACTTTAATGATAAATGGCAATTTTCTAACTGCCTAGGTGCCGTGGATGGGAAGCATATCTCAATAAAAGACTGCCTCTGTGGCGCGGTGGGAGTGCATCCGACTGCTACGCAAGAGGTCGTGGGTTCGATTCCCACCCAGGATAAAACTTTGTGTGATGAGCACGATGGTTTATTCTGTGTCTGGGTGTTATTTATCTATAATATGTATGTATTTAGAAATATATAAGTATGTTTATCAGTTATCTAGATCCCATAACACAAGCTAATATTAGCTTACTTTGGGCTAGATGGCGCTGTGTGAAAAGTGTCCCACAATTTATAAAAAAAAAAAATTACAATTTTTAAAAGGCCCTCCACAGTCGGGTTCTAATTATTATAATTATAAAAAAAATATTCAGTCGTTGATGCGAACAAAAGATTTATTATAATAGACGTTGGTTCAATGGGCCGATTTAGTGATGGAGGTATTTTTGCAGATAGCGCATTTGGCTATAAATTACAAAACGGGCAACTAAACTTACCTAATCATAAACCTTTAACGCCTAATGGCGATCCAACACCTTTTGTGTTTATAGGTGATCAAGCATTCCCATTACAAAAACACTTTATGAGACTGTACTCACGGAGTACATGTTTAGATAACAGAGCAAAAAACACCTAATCATAAACCTTTAACGCCTGATGGCGATCCAACACCTTTTGTGTTTATAGGTGATCAAGCATTCCCATTACAAAAACACTTTATGAGACCGTACCTACGGAGTACATGTTTAGATAACAGAGCAAAAAACACCTTTAACTATCGTCTCTGTAGAGCACGAAATGTAGTAGAAAATGCGTTCGGTATATTGTCAGCGCGATTTCGTGTGTTTCGTCGACCATTCGAATGTCAATTAGAACTAGTGGATGTCATTGCAAAGACTACCTGTATCTTGCACAATTATTTAATGTCTTCAAGAACGACAACTGGTAACGCAAATACCGTCAATATTGAAGAACAGCCAACTTTAAGATCGGTACAATACGACAACTTACGAGCAACTAGAGAAGCATTTCGTGTCAGAGAATCCTTTTGTAATTATTTTAATAATATAAAAAAAAAAATTTTATTAAATATCCATCACGCCTTATCCCCGAAGGGGTGGCAGAGGCATATTATATGCCCACTTTTCACCGTGTGGATTCCTGTCCCACGTTATAGGTGGTGAGCCCATTGCCGTGTTGAAATAGACAGACGCAGGTTGTGGCTACCTGCTGTTGAAATTTTTAAGCCGCCTATAAGGCTTTCAACCAGGCTTAACGACCGCCATTTTACTGGCAACCGGGACCAACGGCTTAACGTGCCTTCCGAAGCACGGAAACGCTCGCAAATGTAAATGCCACAAAGTGGTCACCCATCCGACGACCAGCCATAGTGAAAGTTGCGTACCTCAGTGATCGTTTACCGAACACTGAGACCGCGGGGCCACGAGCGCTTCTAATTTATATTAATAATATAAATTATATTAAACTTTAAATAAATATTAATTAAACTTTAAATAAATATTAATTAAACTTACCGTCTGGTATGTCTGGATTACTTATTTCCTCCACTATTCTTTTCCATACAACATCATTTTAATTAAGTTGTGATAGTCCTTTGATTGTGTGTTCCATAGTATAGGAAATTGTTTAACAATTTCAATAAATTGCTCCATAATCGCTACTAAACGACCGTGCGTACAACAAAGAACACTGGACAGCACTGGCGAAGGATGTGCAAAGGGTGTGCGGGGTAGCGGGAGGGGCTTAGCTTAGTTCGTGTAGCTGCGCATCGGCATACAGAACTAACTTAGCTTCGCATATTTTAGTTAGCTCACATAGCTTAGTTCGCATAGTTTGCGGTCTGCTCACAAATATGAAATCTGCGTCAGCTATGTGAGCCAAGCTAAACTAACTTAGCTTAGCTCTTGGTCTGCAACCCGTAAAATACTCTCTCCATAGCCAACATTAGCGCACAAATTACACGTTTGAATTGCTTAAAACTTTTTCCCCGTATCCCCCGCCGAGATTTCGTTTTTTCTTTTCTAAATTACAAATGCGAGATGATTGATAGATATGAAATTTGCTCGAATGTTTCTGAAATAACTTTCTCAGGTTTGCTTAATGGCGCTAAATGTTGTCGTACTTGAACTTGTTTAAGATTGTTAAAGTTTATGTTTATTATTCTCTTTGTCGTGGTTGGTGAAGGAGGGAAAATTGTAAGCTGAATGTGACATTTGAAGGATTAGAAATTCATCGTAAAATCAATACAAAATCTAATTTCCTGTTAAGAAGATGGCGGTTATACAAATTTAATAGGTTTAGTGACAGCTGAGTAACCTCTGGGGCTGACACAAGATAACTAATACATCACACTCCCACGATTTAGACTAATCTATTAAAACGTATGAACGTTTATAATTATGTGAGCATATTCACATGTTTATAAAAAATGTTTTTATTAATAGCACGATATGATATCGTATTTAAAATAATATTGCTCTTTAGTCTCTGATATTTTAATTTCATAAAATAGCAAACCAAACTTCATTTCATAATACACAAACCAGTTCTGACAAAGCACGATGGGCACATCTCCATACTGCACATACAGTACTATACTCAAAAACGTGTAAAAGCTAAATACACACGTAAAAGCAGAAAGTAGAAGCACATAATAATAAAAACTCGACAAAATTTGCGCGCTCACTGCACCGTGAAACTGCAAGTAAAGCCAGATACAAATTTTAAATCAGCTTTTTAACGCGTATCCCAGTAAAATGGTTTAAATTTTTTGGCTTTATTTTTTGAGTTATTTACGATGTGATATTACGAGTGATATTTACGAGCGATTGCCGCTACACTTTGTAATATTATAGTGCAATGGACTGAGGCCAATAGTTTAGTGTACTTGTATTTTATTAGTATTTTCATTAATTTTAAATTATATAAATACTATTTGACGCCCGCGGCTTCGCCCGCATGGTAAACTTTATAAGTTTACGAGTTTCAGTCGATCGAGTTAATATAGGTGCTTTCAAAACACCTACGGAATATAGGATACATTGTATTTTACAACCCTCTTGCACTTTATGTACTTTATTTTTGTATCTTACTTTTATTACTACTCGTTTATTCAATTTTTTTTTTCTGTTCTCCCTATCTAGTTTTTTCTATTATGTAACTTATAATAAGCTTATCTTACGAACATTAATAATATCTATGATAATCTAATAATTTATCAACCTAATATAAACAAGTATGATGTTCAAACAAATCTATCGTTAGATCTAGCGGTAGGTCCACGGGTGTAAGTATAGTATGTGTTTGACAGCACGCCTAGTGCATGAACTACTTATTTATATATGTAAGTTTATTGATAAAAAATATATAAATAAATATCCATCACGCCTTATCCCCGAAGGGATGGCAGAGGCATATTATATGCCCACTTTTCACCGTGTGGATTCCTGTCCCACGTAATAGGTGGTGAGCCCATTGCCGTGTTGAAAATAGACAGACGCAGGTTGTGGCTACCTGCTGTTGAACTTTTTTAAGCTTCTCATAAGGCCTTCAACCAGGCTTAACGACTGCCATTTTACTGGCAACCGGGACCAACGGCTTAACGTGCCTTCCGAAGCACGGAAACGCTCGCAAATGTAAATGCCACAAAGTGGTCACCCATCCGACGACCAGCCATAGTAAAAGTTGCGTACCTCAGTGATCGTTTACACACTGAAACCGCGGGGCCACGAGCGCCTAAGTTTATTGATATTTTATATATTTGTAAGTATGTAAGTTTATTGATAAAAAATATATAAATAAATATCCATCACGCCTTATCCCCGAAGGGATGGCAGAGGCATATTATATGCCCACTTTTCACCGTGTGGATTCCTGTCCCACGTAATAGGTGGTGAGCCCATTGCCGTGTTGAAAATAGACAGACGCAGGTTGTGGCTACCTGCTGTTGAACTTTTTTAAGCTTCTCATAAGGCCTTCAACCAGGCTTAACGACTGCCATTTTACTGGCAACCGGGACCAACGGCTTAACGTGCCTTCCGAAGCACGGAAACGCTCGCAAATGTAAATGCCACAAAGTGGTCACCCATCCGACGACCAGCCATAGTGAAAGTTGCGTACCTCAGTGATCGTTTACACACTGAAACCGCGGGGCCACGAGCGCCTAAATTTATTGATATTTTATATATTTGTAAGTATGTAAGTTTATTGATAAATTATTTATTAATACTACGCTATTAGGTATGTGTGTTAATTAAATCCTATCCTACGCTTCTATTTACACACTTTTATTTGTTCCTTTTTATATCTTCACGTTCTCTTCTCGCCGGTCTGCTGGGAGACATTTCTTATAGAAATAAGCTGTACCATTGTACGTTGTATGTTTTATCATACTGTTATTTTCTTTATTATTAGTGTGTACATGAACAAATAAATAAATTAGTTATTTAAAAAATAAAACTTCGGTTTGCTATTTAGGATTGATTTTATAGAGAAATTTTGTATTCGTTGAGGACATAAAAGCTGTAGGTGAAAAGGCTAAAAATTGCTTTTACGCGTTGTCGAGAATATCTATTGCTACATAGGGACTTTCGATCAAAACACTGAAGGTCGTTTACGGGGCTACTTATATAGGCTGTACCTATGTGTTACGGGGCGCCGGTATGGGCTGATAAGGCTACTATTGGGGCGGCGCGGTTAAAGTTACTGCAAAGTCAACGCCTTGCCTTGATATTTTTATGCAAGGCCTACAGGACGGTTAGCACGGAGGCTCTGCCGATGATGGCAGATGTCCTCCCGGTTGACCTCGAGACGCGTGGCCTTATACTATTCGGCTAAAGATGGCATGGGTGATAGGATTTTCTTAGCAAGAGATCGCCATAGAATTGCCAGACTGTATCGTGATAATGTACGTGAAGAACTTTTAGACGAATGGCAACTGCGTTGGAACACTTCCATCAAAGGGCGCCACCTTTACCAGTTTTTCCCAGACGTTCGTGAACGCCTGGGAATGTTCTGGCTGGAGGTTGATCACTGTGTTGCTCAATTTCTTACGGGTCATGGTAACTTCAGGAGCAAATTACATTCGTTTAAGTTGGTGGAGTCACGGTTCTGTCAGTGTGCTGTGTCTGCTGTCTGCTGATGCCAAATATGATCAGACCGCCCATCATATGCTTTAGGAGTGTAGTAATTGGCAAAACGATCGATATAATATGCTTAATTGTTTACAAGTAACATTGGGAGTAGTTTACTATGCGGTTCTCGTGGCATCGAGGGTGAATTTTCCTGCTTTTAAACGTTTCTGCCATATTACTGGAATCAAACATAGCACACATAGGACCCATACTATATCTACTATTACCGTGGTGCTTCCCTATTCCTATAGGATTTACACCTAGTTGCTTTCCAGGTCTCCCGCTTTTCAAAGCAGTGAAGAAGCATTAAGTTCTTTTCCTACTTCCTCACATTATCTTCTGATTAATTTCATTGCGGGTTCCAAGACATGCTAACTTCTCCTGGGACTTCACCGAGATCGGGCTCGGTGTAACTTTTCTGGTGTTTTGGTCATTGCTGTAGATGTTATAACTATAAGCTTTTTATATTTTTAAGCCAACGGACATAGTGAGTGAGAGTGTTCTATTACACCGGGGTCATAGGGCATTATATAGAAATGATATTACAGTAAGTATGTCAACGTAGATTGTTTATTGCTTGACTATTTATAAACTAATTACAGGTAAGCATTGCCGCCCAATATGGCGTAGTAGGAATCGACGTCACAACTTGAGTCAACTATTAAAGATGTTGTCTGGCGTGACGTTGCACTTCCTTAATTGATGGCCAAATTTAGTGTGCGTTATTTAGCCTATATTTTTCAATTTTAACTAGAAAACTAACGTTATTATTACACATTATAAATAAGTAAACAGGATTACTCACGTTTTTACGACCAGTAATAGACCGACAGGTTTCAGCTGTATTTAGACAGCCTTTTTCAGAGGTGCGAACCGTTCGCCGAGCACTCTTTACGCACACTGCGCGCATCCGCTCTCGCCGCTCGCGCGCTGCCCGCGTTTTGTTTTTTGTGTATTCGGTGGACGTAGGGTTGCGCCGAGGCACAAGTGAGATCCGCTTCACTATCGCTGCCATCAAAAACTATTTGGAGCGTCTCTGCATGCATAGCTCACTGTGTCTTCAACAGACTCGCTTTCCGAATAACACCGAGTACCACGAAGGCACGGCTTCCATGTAGGAGGTAAACTCCAGCCCCCATCTCTATTAAAATTCGGCCGCCTCCCTATCTCTATGGCTTCTCGAATTTTCCGGGGTACAAAGTGCTTCTCCCGCGACAAGATCTTCAAAACGGATAAAGTGACGCGTATCAGAGCTCAGTGCATGCTCCACCACCGCGGATCCGTTGATATCTTGGTTCTTCATGGAACGTATGTGCTCGCTGAGTCTCGTAGAAACGTTCCGCTTTGTCTCCCCGACGTAACATTTTCCACAATCACAGGGAATCATATAAACACCGGGGACACCCAGAGGGTCTCCTTTATCCTTTGGAGAGCGCAGTAGATGTCGAAGTTGTGCACGGACTCGCCCTGCATCGGTGGAGAGAGCGGTGGCTTTCCTCCCATATGTCAAAGGGGTGACGGATGTGGTAGGACACTTGTTACGCCGAAGATACAGCATCAAGACTATCTTCCGTCCCCTTACACAACTTCGACACGTGTTCGTAAAAACGTGCGTAATCCCGTTTACTTATTTATAATATATTTTTCAACTTAAAATCGTAGACGAAAAACTATAATTACATTTCACCAGTATAGTTCCGTCTCTTCGTTTAAATTTGTTACTCGAATCATGACGCCATTACTGGTCGCATTTCTCAATCGATTTTAATGAAACTTTTCATAATAGTTTGTTGATTGATCAAGAAGACCCGGTGAAATAGTTGACCACATACTACTACTGGCCATACGGGACACAAACGTAGGTACTATCTTTCCTCTACTCCAAGAAGCCGAACAGTGGCATGTGTAAAGTACCTGAATGTATGTAGCAGTTTTTACTTATTAATTGTACCTCTGGTCTTGAAGAGTTGGAGCCTTATTGAGCACACAGATACGCTTCTACCATTATTTTGTAAATATATGTCAGTTAATATCCAGAACAGATTTTGAAATTCATACTAATCATCCCGAAGCTCACAGTTACGTGTTTAAATTTTAATTAACATTCAAGTTAAATAGCAAACTTCGATAGGAAAATTTAATGAAAACTTTACTTCAAAAGATTGTATTTGAAACAACTCTCTCCGACTAAATACGGAAAATCAATTGAATGTGGAGGCTCCACAAAGTGCGCACACAGCAGACTCTGTTTGTATTGGCTCCATCTCAATTCAATCTGAGTAGCCAGTAGTGTGGAAATATCTCTCAGTAGCGCGCTGCCTAGTGGAGGTTTTAAATGCTGACCGACGCTTTATCGCTACCAACTTACGGCTAGGCTTTGAGAAAATAAGACTAAAAATGATGCGGTAGATAGTTTATTTCAAATTAAAAAAAAATATATAATGAAATACTTTGAAAAATTATCTATAGATTAAGCGGAGTCCATCGCATCAGTGTTTATAATTGCTTGTAAGACTGTTCATTGACATCAGAGTTGCTAATTAGCTCTATAGATGGCTGGTCATACTCTTTAATGACGATTTCAATACCTTGAAAATTTTCAGCTTATTCTTTGTAGCTCAGTAGATTAGAGCATTGCTATCGTTGGGCAAAAATTATAAGTTGTCTTTTTTCACTTTAATAAAAAATTACACAAAAAGGTAAGCGTTCTTATTGCTTTAAAAAATATCTATAAGTATGTAGTATTTTTGATTACCTAACTGTCATTTTCTTTCAACATAAAAGGCCACAGGTGCGAATAATCAAAGTCGCACCAAGGACGCTAAATTTTTTTTATATTCAGCTCGCCAAAATGACGCCTTCCGCCTGAGGGAAAGCCATGATGACATCTAGCGAATTGAGGGATCACATCTAGATCTCAATTTAATTTGGATGACATATACCGTAACACGGTAAGGTCACCCTGGTTGGGACGCTGGATCACAACCATGTAGTAGCCGCTTACCTATATAGCCCCACGTAAGGGTATTCTGAATGAGTTAATACTTGTTGTAAAAAAGCCAAGATCTCCGGTAACCTAAGCAATCATACCTGCTGACTGACGGACGAGGCGAAGACGCAGGCGCTCTTATGGGGTTGGATGGTCGACGGCAGTCATTGCTAAAAAATTAAAAGTCAAGCGCTAGCTACTACTAGCAGCCAAATAAAAGTAGACCTTAGGCTCCAAATCCTGATAAAATTTGGAAACAACTGGTAAAATACTGAAGATATGACTTCTTGCAAAAAGCTAAAAATTGTCTGACGTTTGTCAGAGGTCTTTCCAATAAAATACTTGTTTAAACACTTTCACTTTTATTTCGTCTGTAGATACACATCATAAACACCTTACGTTACTATAATATTATTCAATTTCTATTTTATCACGAATCACAATATGGATGCTCACTTTATGGTTACCAGAGCAAGAAGGCCGAACCAGGCTCATGCGATACCTTTTATAACTTTGTCAGCAAGTGGGGGTAAAATGTTACCAGCCTGAGTTCGACACTTCTAGTTTGTCTGATTAAATATTAACTAACTAACTATCTTCACGCTGTATCCCTGACGGGGTAGTCAGGGAGGACAGATCGCCAGGCTTCGCGATCCATGCATACGTCTTTCGCTTCTTTGAGATTCATCTTAAATATTAACTAAATTATTACAACTAGATTACATATATAATAAGTATGATTATACAGACATATTTACTACATTTATTAAAAGGATGCTAACACGTTCATATCAAAAGAGTTACTCCTGATCAACATTTTGCCTACGCAACAATACATTTGCCTACGCAATTCCCCATTTGAAAGTTCAGTAATATGTACCAAAATTTAAACACAAAAATCCACCCATATTATCCCTCTTACGCGGCCGAACAACACAGTGGTAATCCTGCTTAACAACGAATGATCCGTTGTTCAACAGAAACGGTTTTATTCACAAATGAAAATGCACAAAAGTGTCCATTTAGCGTTTCAGTTTCAATAAAGAGTAATTTATCTACAAAAATAACGTGCAGGCAAAATAGTGCTGGGATTTGTGTTAGTCCGATAATCGCTATCGATACCTTATGTAGAACAAATTTGTATAGGAAATATAATTGTAAAGGAAGGTTATTGTAACATGAGGGTATGTAACACTGCAAGCATGTATGTATGTAATGTTTTTACGAATGTATGTAACCGCCTATCTGTCCGTACATTTAAACCTTCTTTCTTGGATTTTCAAAAAAAGTCATCATCATCATTATCAACCGTGTTGTAGTTCTAGCAGCTCTCTTCAAGGACCTGTATCAGCTTTACTAATCCCATTTCAATTCTGTCATTATTATTCACCCAAAATTATAATTTTGACTGCACCAGGGGAAACCCGTCAAACAAATACTGTCATTTATCTTGGCTCGTGTCTAAATTTGACCATCGTTTTAAAAATATATCCTGAAAGAAATAAGCTTGGTACACGAGGGTTTGTGAAGAAATTTGTTATAATAGGGAGCTAAATCAGAGATTAAAAACATTTTAATATCAACGCTCCAGTTGAGGACAAAGGCCTTAGCCGATGATTGCAGAGATGATACACACTAACTCAGAGGTACAAATAGAGTACAATGGGACGACTGGAGCGCACAGCAGTCCCTCGGTGATAATAAAGAATATTGAACATTGAAGTTAGTTCTGCCGACATCTGATGTTAAGTATTCGTTATTTTTAATACTACTAAAGATGTAGATTTTGAATGTTAAAATTTAAAAATTCGCCATTAAAAATAATGATTTATCACTTAGGAAATGAGTAGTTTTTTGCAAAATAAGATTGTTACATACATACATATTATTAGTCTCTCTTTTTATCGCGGGGAATGCGTTTAGGCGCCGTCTATCCTATTGCAGGGGCAGCAGGGATGGTGTGTGGGACTCCCGGCCCTTTGGAGGCCGACCTACCCACCAAGCCAAGGGAAGAAAGCGAAGGAGAGGCCTGAGGGGCATTCACTGCAACCCCGCGAGGATCCCCCAAGATGAAGCTCTCCTCGGAGGGCCAGATGTGCTGCCCCCCACGATCTCCCGGCTCTCCCTCTGAGAAAAGTAGAGAGCGACCGAGCGGGCACTTGAAGGCACGCCGAACCAAAAGTATGTATGAATTACAGTCGTGGCAACATTTTTTCCTTTTTCAGAATAAAAAATATGAAAACGGAGGAAAAAGAACAGTGTCATCCATAACTTGTTATCTAAACTTATCTAATAATAGAATTGCAAGAAACCTCCGAGACATTTATTCACTTAAAACATTTGTTTGAGCTTATCGTAATGTTCCAAGATAGCGGCTCTCAAGGGAACTTTAATGGGCTACCCTACCAAGTGGAATAGATCTTTGATAGTAAACTTTGAATCCAGTAAAATCATATTTTTAATGTAGACGGATTATGGTTTCATAGACGTCTTACAACACACCTATTTACTGTAATTGTATAACCCTATTAGGTTAAAGCGCTCGTGGCCCCGTGGACTCAGTGTTCTGTAAATGATCACTGAGTTACGCAACTTTTACTATGGCTGGTACTCGGATGGGTGGCCACTTTGTGGCATTTACATTTGCGAGCGTTTCCGTGTTTCGGAAGGCACGTTAAGCCGGTTGGTCCCGGTTACCAGTAACATGGCAGTCGTTAAGCTCAGTTGAAGGCCTTATGAGCGGCTAGAATAATGTCAACAGCAGGTCGCCCCAGCCTGCGCCTGTCCATTTTCAACACAACAATGGGCTCACCACCTGTTACGTGGAACAAAAATGCATACCGTGAAAAGTGGGCGCATAGTTTAATACTCTGCCTACCCCTATGGGGTTATAGGCGTAAAAATATTTATGCATGTATGTATTAGGTTAAGTGTAAACGAAAATTAATTAATTAAATAACTTTAACCAATTCCAGAAGCTGTGGCTTTGCCTCTTTACTTCTTCTCCTCTTCACTTCTTCACTTCACCATCGTTTTTGTCATAATAGTTTCCGTGGCCATGGTAAGTGGTTATCGTCCACTCCACTGCAGACTTAACATTAATCTGAGTCCGCTACATATAACAGAACTTTTGTAATACTTAGATACTTGTTAAGACCGACCTAGTTTGTGTCGCAGTTGCTGTCGTGAGTTTTGACATCCCCGGTCATTTTGTATTGTGTGTACGAATTTTACACTAAATAACTATTTCAGTGAAAAATGTCTAGAAAGTATTTTTATATGAGTAGTTCACTACAACTGTAGCTAAACTTAATCTAATTTAATTTCTACTGTTATCTACGTCTGAGTAAAGCGCTCGTGGTCCCGCGGACTCAGTGTTCTGTAAACGATCACTGCGTTGAGCAACTTTCGCTTTGGCTGGTCACGGATGGGTGACCACTTCGTGGCATTTACATTTGCGAGCGTTTACGTGCTTCAGAAACACAGGGGGGGTTTGTCTATGTTCGGAAGACACGTCGCGGTTGCCAGTCGTTAAGTCAAGTTGAAGGCCTTATATGCGGCTTGAAAAATTTCAACAGCAGGTACCCACAGCCTGCGTCTGTCTATTTCAACACGGCAATGGCCTCACCACCTACTACGTGGGATAGGACACATGGTGAACAGTGGGCATATAATATGCCTCAGCCACTCCTTCAGGGATAAGGCGTGATAGATAAATAAAATACCTAAGTCAGTGTCTAGTAGGTAACTATGTCTCTAGGACAATATAATGTGCCCCCCAATTTTAATCACTTCTTACCCCTGGTACAACCGACGGTGCTACTGGCCACAACCAATTTGGCTTGCCTAAAAACTTACGATTGTAAAATGTCGTAAAAAAAACATGTCGTAGAAAATGCCTAATGAAAATGCTTAAAATTTATCATTCATCAGCAGACACTGAATATAACAGCCATAGACAGGGTGTTCACCCTCACACTTTGATTGCGGAGCGCTCGCATACGGCTAGGTCCGATAGGGGCTTTATTCCGCGCACGCTTAGATTGTGGAATGAACTCCCTGCTTGGGTTTTCCCGAACGTCTACAGTATGGGCTTCTTCAGAAGGGGTTGTAGAAGGTTTTGAAAGGGTCGGCAGAGCGAGTGCTGCACATCTGGTGTTGGAAACGTTCATAGGTTACGGTGACCACTTTCCATAAGGAACAATACGGCCCGTATGGTTCCCATCCCCGTCAGTGGTATAAAAAGAACACTGAGTTACCGAGGATACGGGGGTTTGTTTTTTGCTTTAAAAACTAGCAACTCACTCTTAGAGGTGTTATACCTGAGACCGTGGGCAACCGCATACCGCTCACAGATGCCAATCAGCCTATTCAAAGCTCTGATCGAGGGGCACAGCAGTACCATATCGTAGCTTATGTTATTAACACATGTACCGTCAATAGAGCAACTAACGCCGGCACTACTGAGCTCCTCAATCAGCCCGTTCATATAAAGGTTGAAAAGCGTAGGCGAGCTTATTCCACCCTGCCTCACCCCACTTCGCAACCCATACACGCTCGAGAGCTCCCCTGACCACTTAACAAAATTCTGTTGATGGGAGTACCAATACTTTAATATATCTATGTAGTCCCGGGGCTAGTCAGTATCAAGCTCGAGCTACCTCCATAGGACATCATATTGTACCAGGTCGAATGCTTTTGACAAGTCCAAAAATACAGCATACACTGGCGTATCCCTAGCAGTGTAGTACTGGACAGTCTGCTTGAGACACAGAACTGCGGCTTCGGTGGAGAGACCAGGTCTGAATGCAAACTGTGCATCATGAAGATGGACACAAGCATTTAACTTTAAGTCAAGCAGTCTGTCCAGGACCTTTGCAATGATGGTAGCTAAGGATATTGGACGATAATTGGACTTGTCACTAGCACTACCCGTTTTAATTTTCACAATAGGCATTACTATCGTCTTCAACATATTATCTGGTATAAAGCTATGACTTAGACAAAGAGAGAAAAACATAGCCAGAACACGCGGTAAATGAACACCAGCATATTGAAGGTGCTCAATACTTAAATGATCATGCCCCGGGGATTTACAGTTTCTTGCAGTTAAAAATGACAAACTTTGCCTTGTTATCATTCCCCATTACTGACTTATATTATTATCAAGATTAACAAGGTTTACATGTAATTGTCTAGGTTTTCTCTTAAAATCATCGAAACGTCTAAAGAAAATTCCCTCGGGCCATAAATTGTCATTTAAAAATAATGACAACTTGTTTTTAGGCACATATACGTTGTATATAGGCACTGTATTGTTTTTGTTTCTTTAAGGTAATCTTTCTCAAACTAACATTAACCTGCTTTTTACTATTAATGTATTCAATAATATCCACCTCATTAGTACTATTAGCTACATTATTGATAAACAAGAGAATTTTTATTTCCGCTGCTTTAAACTTTTCCTGTGGATTCGTAGACGCTATGCCTTGTGTTGTCTCAAAGCGATTTCTATGCCTTTTCCGTTCAACCCGCATCCAAACACCACCATTCACCTTTGATTTTGAAATTTGTCCGGTACACTCATGAACAATTTCAGCTAGCGTTTTAGCTTTTGTTGTTGGTGTGGGAAACTGCACTTTGTTTTCAGTAACTAAACACTCAGAGTCATTTGCTTTCTGAGTTGACATTGACACCTGCCGCGGCGACTGCATCAGCCGTAAGGGAGAAGAACGCACTATTTCACATGGGTGTGAGCGAGCTAGCGAACGCCGGCTGTCTAAGCAGTCAGCTGACTCGTTGATTGTTCGTGTCAATAACGGTATATGTGGTAAACCAGCTGGTCCGCTATCATAACATACACTATTTTCATACCCACCACCTCTTTTTAAATTTATAAAATTATCTGGAATATCAATGATCGAGGCATGTTTAGCATTCAGAAGATCAGCTTTCACATCCTGCAGATGATCCAACGTAGCATACGTATCCTTAATTGTTTGTATTCCATGTTTCAGCAGAATGATATCCTTCAGCAATCTCGAGGCGTCAACATGGTCGAAAGTCAATGGCGGCAACTTTTGTAAGTCTTTAGCAACAAACACCGGTTATTCATCTGGGTTCGACTCCTTAAACACAGCTATAACATCATGTAGATTTCTAAAGGACTTTTTAGACTTTTTTCTTGCAATTTTTCTTTGTGATATCGCAGAAAACAGCAAAGTTTTCGCGGACTCAATATCTTCCTCCGAAAAACTGGACACACACAGAGTGACTAAGGACTTTTCATCCATCACATCTTGCTTATTTTGTATGAAAGCAAGAAGTTCACAAATTACTATATTACACGACGCACACTTTAACGTAGTTGACATCGCGACTATGGGCACACGATCGAGTTTGAAATGAGTGACTCACGATACGCGACGTGCGCATGCGACGCTTGCGCCGCGATGACTCCTTTTAAAACTGCCATGTTTTTCGTTCATCATAATAAATTAGTTATTCCACACTTCCACAGTCACGCTCTCTCGTGGGGAATAACATATTTTTCCAAGATTAAAGTAGCCTAAGTTAATCATCATATTAACTTAAGCCCCTTTAACCCCGGAAACAATTTTTTTTTTGTAAAAATTATTTCAAGCTTATGTCATAAAAGGAAAGGACAAAAAATCAGACAGGCATACTATTTATATCATTGAAGTTGTTATACCTAAGCTGCCTTTAAGAAAATCTAACTTGAAATTTATTCCTCAAGTGATACTCGCAGATTCATGTTCAGATTTGTAACAAACATGACAGAACATGGACACTAGGAAACCTGTAATTTATTACGTTCCTGAGGGTATTTTGAGACATGTGATAATCTGCACGAAGATGTCCCGAGGGAAAAATACTGCGAACACATTGACACTATTTGAGTGGCAAAGAACCATCTGTCAAAGAAAAATCTCAAATCTATAACGATTGCATTCAATGACGAATTTCCAACTTATTTCGGTACGGTTTCGGTAGCCCTGTGGTTAGAGCATTGCAATGGTTAGACAAAAGGGTTAGACAAAAGTTACAGGCACTTTACAGACACCATCGTGCCTAGAACCGAAATATTCAGTAGATCTTTCATGTGTCGCACCATAAAAATATGGAAATCTGCCAGCGCACGTGTTTTCCTCCTCCTATAATCCTGGGTCCTTTAAGAGAAGCGTGAAAAGGCATATATCTTGGCCGTCAAGATGATGGTCGCTATCGGAGCCCTGCGCGGGTTGAGATACCAGCCCCAATCATGGGTCGTCGTCTTTGCTTACCATCAGGCGAGGGACGCCATTTTTAAGAAAAAGAAATGTAATCATCCTTTTGCTGCTCAAATGTATTGCTTAATACCCAAAAGCATTTAGAAGACGTTATAAGCAATCTAGCGGAGAGAGAGAGAGAGAGAGAACTTTTAAAAACGTAAATAATCATTGCTCTAAAAACTTTTCGTGTTTATTTCATTTTTGCCTCAAAACACAAACTTAATAATTTATTATGCAAAAAAAAATAACGATGGACTAGCAATTCGTTTTTTATTCGTATGATGATGTTCCAACTTTTTAAAATTAACAAGGTTCTAAATTCAAACGCCTCTAGTAATGCAGTATTGTCTAGAAGTTGACCCAGGAAACGAAGCATAAAAACTGTGATTTGTGGTAGGTGCTAACTAACATTTATTGAGAAAGGGAAAGGAAATAATATGAAAAAACTTTATTCATTAGGTCACAAAGTAACACTATTACTAGTAGGTATAAAACTATTACTAACAAGTCAGTTAAAAAGAGTTTTCAATCAAAAGTAATGTAGTACCTAGAAATAGATGGAAAAAGTTGTAAACGAGCTTATAGTATGACCCTCTTACCCACAAGCGGTACATCTTTCCCTAGAGACGGTACCCGCTAACCCAAATGTGCTCACCATAATCAACTGTTTACACTTTGTATCAGATTATCCACTACGTGTGTGGGTAGCTCATATTCCAGTGATTTAAACCCGTCGTAATATTTAGTATATAGAGTTTGTATCATATTGATTTAAAATGTATATAGACTGCTGGTTGTACCGTATTTGTTGAGTTTTATAATATTATTTTATGGTGTATAATAATATGTACTCTTCTCATATTGTATTGATTCACCGAGACTTCCTAATATTTTACACATATATTTGGCTCTTTAGTTTCATAATTTATTTGTCTATGCTCAACATATAGTTACGTTATTAAATCATGATTATATCTAATATTATATGTTTCCCAAATTGGAGAAATATCTATGTACCTAGTTGCCATTCTAGAATATTGTTTTCATCTCATCTATTCAACAAAGTGCAAACGTTTCACAAGAACATAAATGCTCGCAGAATAGGTGTTTCCCGAAACAATGCAGTAATGAGTTTTGAAATTGGAACATGAAATCTGAAGCGAAATGTTCTTCGAGCAAAGAGACTACACGCACACGTCGTGGCGCACCCACGCATGAAACTAAACGTGAATTGTTACGGGCCTATCTTAATTTCATTGCTGCATAAATTATACTTTATTTACAAAACAATAAAAATTAGTTATCCAAAAAATAGAAGAGGAATTGTATATTGTGGGACACTTTTAACACAGCGCCATCTAGTCGAAAGTAAGCTAATATTAGCTTGTGTTATGGGATCTAGATAACTGATAAACATACTTATATATTTCTAAATACATACATATTATACATAGGAAACACCCAAACTCCGAAACACACATTTGTGGATCACACAAATATTTGTTCCGACCTGAGAATCGAGCCCGGGACCTCTTGCGTAGCAGTCGGATGCACTCCCACCGCGCCACAGAGGCAGTCGAAATAGTTTCTCACCTGAAAATTTTATGCAAAAGATACTTGGTAAATATACAAAGTGCTTCATGTTTAAACTTTTCATAGAGAGAGATAATAGTTGAGTGGGTATGGTCGGCTTTTCCATCCGGATTTCCTCGATCTGTTCAGCATTCTACGTAATAATACAGTGCTATGCTCAGGGTGCTATTGTAGTATGCTTGTTATATGCGGTCTACATTCAAAAGATCGCCTTCGCTCCAAAAAAATGTTTACTCCCTTGTGACGCATTCAACTATTATTACTAACAGCAATTTTCCCCCGACCTACGCGAAGAAGAAGATCTTTTCTTTAAACGTGTGGAAATTCCCTCGGTAATCATGCCGGATTCGAACCGACTAGAACCACACGGTCCCTGCCTATCTATCTATTAGTGTTTTAATAAACAGATATGCAGGGTCAGAACAACCGTGACCACAGCTGGTGTAATCAGGTCGAAATTTCGGGAAGTATAATATATGTCGTTAATAACACTTGATATATCATACATTTGTCTATTGCTGGACGCCCCGGGTAGCTCCACAGAAAGAAGTAGACCTAGGTTAAAGAAGCTGTTTAACACCCATTCTCTATACAACATTTAGAGTCCCACATAATAGCCGATTTAAGGTGTTTGTCACAGATTGAAGTTTAACTCTTTATAAAAAAGAATATTGCCATAATGCCATAATTGCCCTACATACGGGCAAGGTACTGGAAGTATGTAATAAACCAGCCACGAAAATAGCAGACTTTATAAAAGATATCCCAGTCGCGACGCTTGTAATGCCGGGATCAAACAACGAATTGTTCTCGGCGACGTGACCGGACTGCGGACGATCCGGGATGTGGCACAAATCCTTGATTTTTTTCACATTACCCTAAATATGCCACCATGGATATATTTTGTGACCAGCGCGTGTTTTATCAAACAGGGTTAAAGTTTTGTGTTTTGTAACTTAAGTCCTGTGTTTTGGTATGGCACGAGATAGGACGATTAAACCACAGTGTGAGGCATGTCGGTTTAGTTTCATTGTTTAAACATACAAACATATCGTCAGGTCTGTCTTCCATCGGGGTAGACAGAGACTATGGCTTTCCACTTGCTACGATCCTGGCATACAACTTTCGCTTCTTCCACTTTCATAAATGTTTAAATACACACACGCCGTTTTAGTGTACTCTTCACCTGACCTCTTTCCAAAATGTCTTCTATTTGATTGAGTGCCCATTCACTCTTTTCTGTTAAATCTTCGTTCAGTTCCAGAAATTGTTAGTCTACTTTCATTCATCGTTTAAAGACATTAGATTATAAAGCTAGAATGTTAGTCTTAACTAGCTGTGCCTCCCCGCGCTGTCGGCGACTAAATTCGAACCCCAGTTGTCACACCCCGTAATCAAGGGATTATCAAACACACTTTCATAGCGGGTGAATGCGTTACAATAACTAAAGTGAAGCTCAAGACTACATCCAATTATTTCCATGTTGGAATGGACCGTAAAATTTCATAAATATAGTAATATGTACAAAATATTGTTTCACGAAGATATTTGTAACTCAATCACGCTTTAAACCCATGAATTATTTTGGCTATATAGTGTACAGATTGTTGGTACCCAGTAACATTAGTTGTTGTCCCGGAAACAAGTTTCTATAGGAAACAATTACGGGAAGAATTAACTACGCAGGTCGAGCCGGAGGCATTAGGTAGTAATAGTGTAAGATTTATTTAATAAAGTTGAAGTGAGTATGTGAATTTGATTGTCTGTCTTTTTTACATATCGTATCAAAATATCAAAACATTGATATGATTTTTAAATTCAAGTTTGTGGAACGTCTGGGGCATAATCATACAAAAATATACTATTCTTCAAAAATTTGTCTCGGGCTGGAGCTGTAAGTAATTCTTTTTTCGTCATTAATTTATTTATTCAGCTTACAACTGTGCAATGTTAGTACCATTGTGTAGTTTAAAGCGCGGATCCATCAATAAATTCATTTAATTTTATTCTCCAGTATTTCCAAATCTGCCAAATTAAACATTTGTTATCAAAATTAGTACTCATTTTGTTTTATAAAACCCCAAAAATTGTGCCCAGTAATATCTGGGGAAGTGACTACAAAAAGCGCTCGTCCGTTTCTGTCCATCGTTTCCCACTGCCTCATCAGAACAAATGAGTCTCAGATAGACCCCTCGATGAAACGTCATCAATCTTGCCCGAACGCTTTTATTGAACGACTCTCGGACATACGCGATAGCGGACACGTTTGCAGTTATCGAGCGCTCATAGTCCCGCTAACATTGTGAAAACTTAAACATTTTGTTAACGATTATTGCGGTAAGGAACTTTCGATATGGCTGATCCTCAGATGGGTGACCGTTTGTAATATCTCCATTGACGAGCATTTCCGTAATTCGGAAGGCACGTTCAGTCGTTGGTGCTGGTTGCCATTAACATGGCAGTTGGTAAGCCGAGTTGAAGCCTATGGGTAACTTGAAAGATTTCAACAGCTAGCCGTCACAGCCAGCGCCTGTCCATTATAACACGGCATTAGGCTGAGGCTTTATTCCGCGTACGCTTAGATTGTGGAATGAACTCGCTGCCTGGGTTTTCCCGAACGTATACGTATGGGGTTCTTCAAAAGGGGTTCTAGAAGGTTTTTAAAAGGTCGGTAGCGCGAGTGCTGCATCTCTGGTGTTGCAAACGTCCATAGGCTACTGTGACCACTTTCCATCAGGTGGGCCGTATGCTTGTCTGCCACCTTAGTGGTATATAAAAAAAGGCTCACCTCCTGTAACGTGGGACAAAAATGCATGCGGTGAAATGTGGCCAATTATGGCGTTCCCACCCTTTGGGGATTGTATTATAGTAGGTAGTATAGTAAAGCACCGAGCGCGGATTTTTCATAATCTTTCTGTTTTTATTTTTACTTGTTATTTAGGGTAGATACAAAATTTAAAATTAAATCATCAAATAAAAAAATAGCTTGGTCAGCTTAGCTAGTAAAGTGTATGCAAAAGTTATAACGGCAAGAATGCAAGAAAAGTCTGAAAGGTAATTATGGGAGGCTCAATGCGGATTCCGGCGTGGAAGGAATTCAACCCTTCCGTATTGCGTATCGAAGCGAAAGAAGTATGCATGGATCGCGAAGCCTGGCGATCTGTCCTCTCTGACTACCCCGTCAGGGATACAGCGTGAAGATAGTTAGTTAGTTAGTTAAATCATAATAAAAGATAAATGATAAAGTATGGCAGTCTCATAAGTAGAGCAGATACAGCCTTTCAATTTTATCACTTAAAATGAATTTTAGTAATATCAGATACAAATTAAGTGCTATTTATGATATCACCAACTTTAGTTCGACTAAATAACAAAATAAACATTTAGCAATCTCTTAATAAAAATAAGAAAATTTTAGAGAAATTTAGTTTAGTGGTCTCAACAACAGAATTAGCACCAGTATCTGCTCTACTTATAAGACAACAGACAACAATATATAAAGGTTATAAGTGGGATGAGATAGTCCGTTTAGATTAAAACTAAGTAAGTCGTATCTTCACTCTGTATCCCTGACGGGGTAGTCAGAGAGGACAGATCACCAGGCTTCCCGATCCATGCATACTTCTTTCGCTTAGATACGCAAAACGGAAGGTTTGAATGAAAGTGTCAGCGTTAAGTTGGAATAGGACGTGCTCCGTTGGTTTGGACACGTCCAACAAATGAGTGAAGAATATATATTGTGCGAAAGTAGAGGGTAGAAGAAGTCAGGGTAGGCCGTTTAGATTATTTATTAAATAACCTTATAAACATGAATCCTTGTTTAGCTAACATAGGTGAACTACGCAGCTACACCACGGGCAATAAACGATAGTGAACCAGCCGTTATGGCGGCGGAAAAGAAATAAGTGTTGGCGCATAATGATTACAAATTGTATTACGTTTAACTGTTTGAATTGAAGGGTCGCCATATATGAAATAAGTCTGTAAAAGTTGGAAACACGGTTCGCTGTTATGTGGTTAGCAGTCTCCCTCTACCGGTTAAAGGTTCATGTACACTAACAGCTAACGAAACGAACTTGTTTAACACTACTATATTTATGTGGGGCCGGTGAAGAACAGAAACTCAAAAATCTCGGAATGACTGTATTTTATTTGACACTAGATGGTCCCCACGGCTTCGCCCGTGACATATTTCGACCTCCCGTCGCACGTATTTAATCCCGTCATCTATAAATTCTACAATAATGTGTATAAATTTGCCCAATGATATAAAATCCAACACAAAAAAATTAAATTCGCTATTTCAACCAAACAAACTCTTCAGCTTTTTAATATTAGTAGTAGACTATAAGTCTTTAAAATATTTTTAAGGTCCTAAGAAAAGTGGGTGTAAGAGGTCCCTATCAAGATCTGTGGGGCGCCAGCGACCTCACCGGCTAGCGGTGCACCGGACACAGGCACGGACGAGGCTACGATAAGCAGCGATATTGCCGAAAATCAAATCTAAGTTAAAAATTAAACTGCTTATAGAAGGGTCATAAAGGTGGACCCCAGGCTGAAAATTCAGGCAGTGCTTGCAATCCAGAAAGGGCTTGCAATTCAGGCAGGACTTGAAATCCAGGCAGGGCTTGAAAGCAACTGGGAATACGCTGACATAAAGACAAAGAGAACCTTACGTTTTTATTAAAATGAAAAATAAAGACAATTTGTTACAGGAAGGGGGTTTAATTAACGATTAAAATATACTCGTAGAGTTAAAATATTTAACTATGTATGTATGTATACTATTGTTACGTTCGTAGGGTGGGTACTAATAGGAATTTGCACTAATACCACAAAATTAAAAATAAAACACTGCAATTACTCTAAATACAAACAATAAAACCTCAACTAATAATCGCCACTAAACACACTAAACACAAATACTTCTCTAAGATAATCGCACTGTAACAGTATCGCACTATTTAGCTTCGATCCTGTTCTGTAGCCGCGAGCTCGGCCCTTTATATACGCCTAGTATTGTTCTGGAATATTCGGGAGAATTCGTTCGGTACCTACAATCGGGTACATCTCTAGAATGTTCCACACGATACTAGTTGCTCCTTCGGTATATGCCGGAAGGTTCTCGACCTATTGCTGCCCCTTCTGGTGCTATCTCTATCACATAGTTCTAGAATGTTCTTAGTGTAGCTATCTCTTTTTAATAGTGCTATCCCTGTCCAATATCTCTGGAATGTTCTGAGTGTAGCTCTCCCTTTCTAATATTGCTATCCTTGTCCTCTTGCTTAAAATTTCGCCATATACTGAAGTGGGCTTAAAAGGCCCATAAGTCCGGGTCCTGAAAACGCCACAAAAAGGGTTTTCAGGTTATGATGGCATGTGATAGGGGGTGACCTGAAACGAACTGAAAATATGTTTCAGGAGCCTGAAACAACGGCAACTGGGGTGAAATTCGGATAATTTGGTATGTGATAGAGCCTACTCGAAAACGGCCTGAAACCGCTTTTCAGCCTGCTGAAAACGTTCCCAAGGCCCAGAAAATGACGTTTAAAGTTGTTCACTAGTCCGCCGGCGTAATACTATAGTGAAGAATTTCAAGTTGTTTTAGTGCGGTTCGGGTAGATCAGTTCAGTTAGGTAAAGGTCAAGTTGCTTTTTTTTTCACTTTTATAAAAATTTGCGTGAAAGTTAGCATACCAATTGCTTTAAAAGTTTATCCAATGAGAAGAGTTTAAATATAAGAGAGACACTGCACACTAGACACGCCTACTATAATCGGTACAGCGTCTGCCTTTTACATTTACAGATACCAGCATTTTAGTGAAAACTGATCCTAATTGGCAATTAAGCATTTGCTGTAAAATATTTTATAAAAGAGTTTTCCGACCGCGTTTTCTTCTTTACTTAGCTGTGTTACTTGATCATTACTCGTAGAACAGCATCATTGAGCCCTCTTATTTATTTATTTCTTATTGAAACGAAGTTCCTTATGGCAGGCTTGGAGGAGATAAGGATTTTGCTGCGCGACCGAACTGAAAAATATGTGATAGTAAAACCTTAAGAAAAATTGGGTGGAATATAAACGTTCAATGAGACGTGCGCAGGCGCGAAAGGAAGTCGTATACACAAGCGAGTAGTGTATAATACCTTTCTCTTTCTCCCTCTTTCAGTGAGGGTGGGGTGAGGGAGAGGGTGGTTTTTTATTTTTTTATTAGTTTTTTCGAAAGTTTTAACTTCGTTTCTACCTGGTGTCCCACGACACCACATCTTTTTTTTTTCTTTTGCAGAAGGAATATAGTATATAATAGTATATTAGATAATAGTTTCTTAGCCCTACTATCTCGGGGAACGAGTTGTCTGTAAGTGATCACTGCGTTAAGCACCTTTCTTTATGACTGGTCCTATGATGGGTGACTGCTCTGAAACATTCACTATTATCGAACGTTCCCGCGTTCAGACGGCACGATAACCCGTTGTTCCAGGTTGCCAATAACATGGCAGTCGTTAAGTTAAGTTAAAAAATGTTCAACAGCAGGTAGCCGCAACCAGCGTCTGTCTGTCTAAACATGGCATTTCAAAAATGCATGCGGTAAAGTGTGGGGTATAAGATGCCTCTGTCTACACGTTCGGGGATTAAAGCGTGGCTATATTTGTAATAAATAAATAAATGAATATAATTAAATGAAAAAATATATTGAGAGTTTCTTTCGTGATCGTATTCAACTACAAATTAAATATGCAATATTCGAAGAATTAGGTTCCTGTATATTAGTCGATTGACAAAGTTTCTTGCTAACTTTCATTCTTCTAAGTAACCAGGAATTCCCAACCATCAAGACGACTTTTTAAAACATTTCCAATGTACAAAATTAGGTTAAATTAACGTTACTGTTTTTTGTGTAACTATATTCACTTTAGATTGATTAAGCAAAGAATGATAACGGCGCCAGTAGCCGGCACTAATTGCGTCCGCCGTCGTCGCCCGTACTTTTATGCTAATTTAATTGAGGCCGGCCATCTGGACGTGAATCCTCCCATCCCTTGTCTTGGATTTATGTCTGTACTTTATAGGGAAGCCATTCTATTGTATTATATCGAACCATTTCGGTCAATGAACTAAGAATAAGACTCTCTAATGCAGATTTGATGTATAGTAGTGATCGGCCAGCTAGTTTAATAATGTTTTTTTTTTAAATGCCTTTGAAATCATAAATTACTTGGAAAATGCTGCCACCTATAACTTTTTCTTTATTTCTTTCAAAGAGGCTCTACTGGGATCGTTGGCGTTATCGTATAACATTAAATGCGGAAAAATAACAGCGAATAGTTGAATTGTGGCGAATTTTAGATTAAAAACTAATATTATAAATGCGAAAGTTTGTTAGGATGTGTAGATTAATGTTTGTTGTTCTTTCACACAATATACTAAGAAAAGGATTTTCATATAACTTTACAGTTATATAGCATACATATAGCTCCGCGTGTCGCCCGCTGGTATATTATTTCATTAATTAATTGAAACTAATATTCATTGACAATGTTCATTTATAAACTGACATTTGTAACAATTTATTTATTAATGCACCCAGGTGTTTCAAGTCAACTAAAAGTGTAGTTAGTTCACCTAGGTGAATTGACCCAGGTGAATTAAGTGTACGGCACCAAATAAAATATATGTAAAAAAAATGTAATTCACCTTTTGATTTTAAGGTTACACTAGTCGCGAGCATAAACCGAATTGAATGTTTCTTACCTACTCTAAATAAGCTTTATTTACGAGCAAATTTTCATAAAAAAATCCAGTAATATAAAAAGGTTTTGTGACTTTTTGAGTAATGGTCCAACGAAGTTTGTATGGGAGAATGACAGACGTTTCGGACGCGAAACGTCAGAAGTGAATAAAGTATACTTAAAAGTAAATTTAATGCACCCAGGTGAATAAGGTGAATAAAGTTTTGTCAAAAATAACTTTATTGCACCCAGGTGTTTAAAATTTACTAAAAGTGTGTTTAGACTATGTTGACTATGTTGATCACAAAATATTACTAAAGAAATTATATGCCTACGGAGTCAGAGGAAATGTATACTCTTTAATGAAATCCTATCTAAGCAATAGAACACAAGTGACACAAATCAAAAGGCTATGTACCACTACAAAAAAAGTTATTGAATATACATCAAAAACGAGAAACGTCACCGTTCCTCAGGGCACAGGGGTACCTCAGAGCAGTGTACTTGGTGTACTTGGTCTATTGCTGTTCATAATATACACTCCCGGACTCTTGAATCGAGCCACCTTACATTCCCGGGCCTAAAAGCCCAATACACAAAAAATATACAATATAACAAAAAAGTATTTATGCATTTTTAATGCTGGCATATTTCATCGTCTTTGCCGTATGTATTATTCCAAATTTGAATTTTAGAATTTAAAATAAAGAACAAAAGCGGAGCTTGGTCACTGATTTGAAAAAAATTATGACTGTTGAAAGATGCTTATGTCGATTTGGTTTGAATTTTCGCAATTGTTGTTAACCAAAGTTTAGTATAGTTATTTTTCTAAAATTTGAACCGTTTTTGGCTATAAAATTATGGATACTTCACTTGAAGTAGCCGCGCAAGCTGTAGCACTTCTTCAATCTGGGCTAAGTCAGCGAGCTGTGAGTTCACAACTTCACATAAGTCGTTCCTCAGTTCAAAGAGTGTACCACCGATACCTGGAGACTGGCGAGTTTACCGAGTGCTGGTTAAGCTGGTTACCGAGTGACAACGGCGAAACAAGATCAATACATTGTTACTACTAGCTTACGAAATCGACGCCTTAACTCTGTTCAGATACAAGAACAGCTCAGGGACTTTCGCGGAGTGGCTGTAAGTGCTCGGACCGTTAGAAGGCGTCTCAATGAACGTGGTTTAAAGCCCCATAAGCCAGCCAATGGACCCAAATTGACACGAGCACACCGAATAGCCCGTCTAGAGTTTGCGCGCGAACTTCTAAGTTTGACTCGACATCAATGGAGCCAGGTTCTCTTCACAGATGAGTCCAAGATAATGCTATACGGTAATGACGGAAGGAGTAAGGTGTACCGAAGACAGAACGAGCGTTTCGCGCAATGCTGTATTGACGAGAAAGTGAGTTATGGTGGAGGATCATGGACAGTCTGGGGAGGAATCTCTATGGAAGGCAAAACTGAGCTAGAGGTAGTGAGAGAACCACGTGACGTCCATATGCTGGATTTATTGGCCAAGATTTCGTTTTAATGTATGATAATGCAAGGGCCCATACTGCGGGAATCGTCAGGGAGTACTTAAATGACATTGGTATCACTGTAATGAGATGGCCAGCGTGAAGTCCTGATATGAATCCTATAGAGCATCTATGGGATGAGCTGAAGAGGCGTGTTCGAGCTCAGCATCCTGCCCCGCAAACCATGCAGGACCTCAAAAATGAAAATTTTGGAAGAATGGGAGAACACTCAACATGTCATAACGACATTGATTAATTCTATGCCAAACCGTATGAGAGCTGTCATAAATGCACTGGGAGGCAATACAAGTTACTAAATAAACATTTCTTTTCATGTAAAACATGTCTTTATTTAAAAATCGATTAGATTTTTTTCCTTGGAAAAAGCAAATATGTACTTGTTTCAACATAATTCGACTTTTTTAATAAACTGTAGTTCAAATTTAGAACAGTGGCACTCTAAATGAATGATGAGTATACCAGCTCCAAAACTGCATCAAAACATTTTCCTTCTACATACATCTTTTATAAGTTACAGTACTCCAAACCAAAAAAATCAAGGTGGCTCGATTTAGGTGTCCGGGAGTGTAAATTCATGATCGACCTAAAGTAACTCATAATAAAATGGTCTTGTTTGCAGATTACAGTACAATTGTGTTTACTGGTAACAATAAAGAAAAGTTGGAATGTGAGGTAAATCTGACATTGACTAATAGAACTGGTTGACAAGTAATAACTTAATTATTAATACTGACGCTGAAGCGCTCGTGGCCCCGCGGTCTCTGTGTTCTGTAAACGATCACTGAGTTACGCAACTTTGACTATGAGCCTGCGTCTGTCCATTTTCAACACGGCAATGGGCTCACCAGCTATTACGTGGGACAGGAATCCACACGGTAAAAAGTGGGCATTTAATATGCCTCTGCCACCCCTTCGGGGATAAGGCGTGATGGATTATTAATACTGACAAAACATATAATATGACATTTAGAAGTAGGGTAAATAGTATTTCTAATATGGACATTTATAGTTCAAATAAAAGAATTTCAGAGATAAGACAAAGTTTTAGGTCTTAATGTCGATCACAACTTGAGTTGGAAAATACATATTGAACTATTATGCAATAAAGTAAATACGTTTTCATATGCTTTATTCATGTTGAGGAAAACAGCCAGTCAAACAGCTGTGCTCACTGCATATCACGGCTATGTTGCACCTCTCTTGAGATATGGTGTCATGTTTTAGGGAAAATCCACTGATAAAGAAGCTGCATTTGTGGCTCAAAAGAGATGTATCCGGTCTATTTCCCATTTAAAACCCTTGGATAGTTGCAGGCCCTATTTCCAACTATTAAATGTTTTAACACTACCGTGTATATACATTTTCAGAAATTGTACTCTTTGTTAGGAAAAATAGACAGTTATTTACAAATTTAAACAGTAAACGACATAACTTATAATAATACCTTTATTTCAGACATGAACACGTAAATGTACAGTCCATAAATTTGTTAGTAATGGGTTAATAACAGCCATGTACTTATAATCTACATTAGTATTGTTAGTTACTTGATACAACACAAACTTATTTATTTATACCTATTTCTAATTCCGCCCAGTGTCTTTGTACAGGACAACTTAACATTGAGCATGCCGGCGAATAAGACTGAATTTACGTATAAGAGCATTTTATGCATGCATTATATATACGACCTAAAAACAATGTTTAGTGAAAATCTTCCATTGCTTGAATTATTAAACGTCCTCCATTGTTCTGAACTCAAGTCTTATGTGTAGAAGATACACAAAAAACCTTTAAATTTACTTTACCCTAAACGAGATCCGGAGAGCCTGTAAGCCGGGATTAGGCTTCCGACGAGAATAAAAGAAGCAACGAGCCCTTTTTTACAGTCCTTATAAGACTTGAACTCGCCGCAAGCATCAGCTAGATTGGCCTGTTGTAGTTGTAACGATTAAACGCACCGTGTGTTCTCCAATAAACACATTTATTTAAGATTAGTTGTCAATCCCCAACTAATCTTAAATAAATGGTTACCACATTTTTTATAGTAATTTATTTGTTATGCTCATACTTGAATTTATTACAATTTGTTCAGTGGTATGGTTCATTCATGTAAAAACATGTTACAGAATGAAATCGTCAAACAGCGATTCTTCTACCCGCAAACGAACAAAACCACAGCTACGCAAATTTATGCGACTGTCACCGACATTTTAATTTGTGCCTAGAGACATTCAGAGTTAATTTTATCAAACCTTACCGGCCGCTACCGGGTTAACCACCGGTAATGTCAGCGACACAGCTTCATTAACGGGTTAAGATCAAAATGAACTAATTGGCCGAGCGAATATAGTGAGCGAGACTTTATTTCAAACTAGTTGACGCCTGCGGCTTCGCCCGCGTAGACAAGTTTTCCGTTCTCGTTTCCCACAGGAACTTGTTTCCGGGATAAAACGTAGCCTATGTGTTATTCTGATGTAAAAGCTATATTATTGTATCTACGTAAAGTTTTCATTAAAATCCATTTAGTAGTTTTCACGTGAAAGAGTAACAAACATCTACACAAACTTTCACGTTTATAATATTTTTAAGATTTTCTTGTGTGATGGGGAAATTGGGACAAAAAAGGGAAAACTTTCTGTAACGTCATATTTCAGACAATATGGGTCAAAATGTCTTATAATCTATACAGTATCTTTTTAGTCTTCGTAAATTTTTAGAATGTGTTGAGTTTCTGAAATATTACCTTGTACGAGGTAGTTAGTTTAGGCTAATCCGTGCTGATGGCATTGCTCCAACAGACCCCGAATATCCCGTCAGTCAACCGTTTCCAATTGCTATTAAGGAAGATGACCAGTTAATGCCTTTTTTTCCACAGTTTCACATTAAGAACGAGGTTTTATTATGCTTAGTGAAATTGCAGTACGTAACAAAATTAAAAGCATTTTTTTGCTTTTGCCTACATATTTCACCTTCTAATGGCGTCCAGAAGAATATTTACCATTCAATTTGCAAGTAACAAAATGTTTATGTATATTAGTCACGCCTTTATCCCATAAAGGGGGGGCAGAGTTATATTTTACGGCCACATTTCACGGAAAGCATTTTTGTACCCACCACCACGTAACAGGTGGTGAGACCCATTTAATAGTTTTTCTTTTTTTTATACCACTGAGGTAGCAGACAAGCTTACGGCCCACCTGATGGAAAGTGGTCACCGTAGCCTATGGACGTGCGTGCGTGTCTTTATTAACCATTTACGTTGCAATGGGTAGGCGCTGGGTATGGCAACCTGCTGTTAATTTTTTTCCAGGAGCTCATAAGACCTTTAACTTGGCTTAAAGAGTGTCATTAGTCTCACAACCGAGACCAATGACTTAACGTGTCTTCCGAAATACGGAAACCATCGTAAGTAGAAATGCAACAAAGTGGTCACCCATCCGAGGACCATAGCGAAAGTGATCATTTACAGAACACTTACTTAGCGCCATTATTGACAGAAGCGCTCGTAGCCCCACTGACTGTGTTTTGTGAACAATCACTGCGTTAAGCAATTTTCCTTATGACGGATCACGGATGGGTGACCACTTTGTGGCATTTACATTTGCGAGTCTTTACGTGATTCGGAAGGCACGTTAAGTCGTTGGTCACGGTCCCCAGTCGTTAAGCCAAGATGAAAGTCTTATGAGCGGTTTGTAAAATTTCAACAGTAGGTAGCCACAACCTGCGGCTGTCTATTTCAATACGACAATGGGCTCACCAGGTATTACGTAGGACAGGAATACACACGATGAAAAGTGAGCGTATAAAATGCCTCTGCCACCCCTTTGGGTACAAGGTGTGATTGATAATCTAAACTCATCTTACTTATCGCGGCTACGAGCACTTTAAACAAGCAGAAAGAAATAAAATATGCAACAATATTATTATTGTATCTTTATAAAGTGTTCAAAGTGCGACATTGTTGTGTTACGCCTGACGTTAAGCCGACTTTGTGTCGCGCGCGGTCCCAGAGGGAGTGATACAATTCTAAAACGATAAAAAAGCGACATCAAGTTAATGAGATCGGGACATAATTCAAAAGAATCCATGGCGTGTGGTTGCGTTCGACATACTAAAGAACCGCTGTGCATTTGAAGATCTTATCTTTATTATTTACGTATTTATTTATTATTTTAATTATTCATCTATCACGCCTTATCCCAGAAGGGGTAGCAGAGGCATATTTTATGCCCTCTTTACACCATGTGTATTCCTGTCTTACGTAATAAATAAGTGGGGAGCCCATTGTCGTATAGACACATAAATAGACAGACATAAGTTGTGGCTACCTGCTGTTGAAATTTTACAAGCCGCTCATAAGGCTTTTATCTTGGGTTAACGACTGGTAACCGTGACCAACGACTTAATGTGCCTTCCGGATCACGTAAACGCTCGCAAATGTAAATGCCACAAAGTGGTCACCTATCCGAGGACCAGCCGTAGTGAAAGTTGCGTAACTCAGTGATCGTTTACAGAACACTGAGTCTGCGGGGCCACGAGCGCTTCAATGTATTTATTTTGTAGAATACGACTACAAAGGTTGTTTACAAATAGAGTTCGATATTAGGCTTTATAGCACGTATATTTTAAACACTATCCTAATCCTCCTTTTACAGTATCAACTTCACTCACTACAAAATTTACACCATTGAAGCGAAATCTCTCTACTAGGCATAATTTTTTTAAAGCTGATTATGATTTAATTAATGGAGAATTGAGTACATTGAACTGGAATCAACTTCTAAACAATCTCTCTGCTGAAGATTCAGTTGATCAATATTATAATGAAATTTACAGCATAATTAAAACAAATATTCCAGTCACGCGTATTAGAAACTCACGCTTTCCTTTGTGGTTCTCTCCTGCACTTATAAAAATCTTCAAGAAAAAAGAAAGAGCGTGGCATAAGTGGAAACTCTATGGTAACGCAGCGGACTATGAATGCTTCTCAGTTCTTAGAAAGCGTTTTAAATCTGAGTCTGGCAAATGTTATGATAGATTCATGAAATCGGTTGAAGATAGCATCCCACGTAGCATTAAGCATTTCTGGACTTATGTTACTAACCGAAAGGGCAGAGTTGAGTTGCCAGCCACCATGTATCTCGATAATATAAGCACAAGCAATCCAATTGAAGTTTGTAACTTGTTTTCCGTCTTTTTTACCTCCGTTTATGAGCCCTCACACTTAGATCCCAATGTATGGCAGCCGCCTAATTCATATTTGGAAAATTCTCCTTGTATCTCCGATATTTATTTGCCGAAAGAAATTATACATAAAGCAATAAAGGATCTAAACTTAAACAAAGGTGCTGGACCTGATGGTATACCACCAATTTTCATAAAGAGAACTGGGGAAAGTATAGTACATCCACTATATATTATTTATAACAAGTGTCTAAGAGAGGGCACCTTCCCTGATATTTGGAAACGTGCACATATTACTCCGGTATTTAAGAGTGGTGACAAAAATAATGTACAAAATTATCGCCCAATATCAATACTTTGTACCCTATCGAAGCTCTTCGAGAGTCTAGTACATGGTATAATATATCCTCACATTCACAACATTATTATTCAACAACAACACGGTTTTGTGAAGCGCCGGTCAACCAACACTAACCTTATGGTTTTCACTAACTTTTTATTCCATAGCATGGACAATAGAGCTCAAGTAGACGCAGTGTATACGGATTTTCGGAGGGCCTTTGATAGGGTTGACCACAAATTGCTTCTAGATAAAATTGCCTTTAATGGAATCCGTGGTAACTTGCTGCGTTGGTTTATGGCTTACGTATATAATAGGTCTCAAAAGGTAATTGCAAATGGTTTTCAATCTAGCTCTACAATCGTCACTTCCGGGGTTCCCCAGGGGTCCATTTTGGGACCATTGCTCTTTACACTGTTCATTAATGACATTAAAAATTGTTTTATTCACTCTCAATTTCTCATGTACGCCGATGACATCAAAATATATAAGTCTTGTAGTAATACGTATGACTGTATGCTTTTGCAGGAAGACCTTGACAGACTTACCAGGTACTGCTCCCATAATAAGCTTCAGCTTACTATTCCAAAATGCAATGTAATCACTTTCACAAAATAAAAAAAAGGTTACCATATTCGACTATGGCCTGCAGGGTGCCACATTGCAAAGAGTCGATTGTGTGCGGGATCTTGGAGTTGAAATAGACTCAAAATTACATTTCGATGTTCATATTAATAAAGCTTACCGGATGTTTGGGTTCATAATGAGGTCTTCTCGGGCCTTTAAAAGACCGTCCACTTTCCTAACGTTATACAAAACACTGGTGAGATCTCAGTTGGAGTTCGCTGTCCCGATTTGGTGTCCTATATTTGATGTTTATATACAAAGGTTGGAAATGGTCCAGAAAAAGTTCTTGCGATCTATGCACTACCGGTGCTTCAAGTCCAAAATATCATACACACAGTTGTAGCGATATGATCTTCTGAGCTTAGAATCTAGACGTAGTTTGCTGATGGTCATGATGCTTCATGGTTTGTGCAATAACAGATTTGACTGTAATAATATCACTAATGACCTATGTTATGTGGTACCTAGAAATTCTATGATTCGTGAGGCGCGAGCGGCCTGTTTGTTTCACGCCGCAGGGTGCAGGACACACGCGGGTGAGCGGGTTCCTCTCCGGAGTATCGTTGAGATGTATAACACACGCTTTATTGACTTAGACATTTTTGCACTTTCTGAAACTAAATTTAGATGAATGGCAATTTTAAAATTAAAGAATTAGTTAGAGATTTTTTTTTATTTTGTAAATATTTTTATTATTATTATTGGCGCATGTATGTACAGGCAAAATTGTAAGAAAAAAAAAATTATTCTGCGGACAATGGTGTGGGTTACATGTTTACTTAGTCGTAAGTTAAAATGTTAAACCTTAAGAGCTATATGTAACTGTTATTTGTCCCAATAAAGAAAAATAAAATAAAAATAAAAATAAAAAACACTAATAATAAAATTTCAATAATGATATACGTAACATTCTCTCTTCCTCTGATTTTGGCCTAAAATCCCAGTTGCATTTAAAGCTTCAACCTTGACTTTTTTTTAGGTATTTTAGTATCTAATATAAGACCATCTACTATAACATTTAATGCGGTCACGTTAAACGTTCCTATCTTTTTTTATGATAAGAGTAGTGTGTCGTGTATTTTCTAAATTTAAACAATCCGAAGGGTAAATCAACAACAGCATGAGTACTGCTATAGTACTTCATACTCAGTCCATCTCTTATCGAAAACTTTCTATCTATGAAATATTGCTGCAAGAAATCCCGTTATATTTAATAGTCAACTTAAATTATTATTCACTTACAGTAAGTTTCCTATACAAGTTAGTCTGTAAAGTTAAGGCGAGTCCCTTTAAGTCAATATTAGGTAAGAGAAACTCTAACAAGGAAGATGTACACAAACTAGTGACTGAACTCTTGTGTTGATAGATAAAACGCTTAATCATGAACTCTAACTTAAACTTTATAACTCAGAGCTTTGTGGAAATCAGTTCTCAGTATTATCAACATTTACCCTTCCTATATGTATGTATATGTACCCGTCCTATACAAAAATACAAGTATTTTTGGGACGAATCCAATCATATTTTCACTACTCTAACTTTTGTACACTATAATCAACAGCAGAGACTGATTTTATAAATCGCTCACTTCTGGAAAAAAATAATAAAATATCAAATATATCGTTAGGACAACTCACACAACGCCATCTGATTCCAAACTAAGCAGAGCTTGTACTATGGTAGCCAGATAACTGATAAACATACTTATAAAAAATATTTTAATAAAGTGGAAAAAGACAATTCGATTCGAGACGAGGATTAAACCTTTGCCTAACTAGGGCAATGTTGTAGCCACCTGAACTATTAGAACCGTATCGAGTCATGTTGAAACTCTCCACACTATTCAATCGTAATTTTAAGAGTATGACCAGAGTCATCTATCGAGCTAATGAAAAACTCGATACCAATGAACAGTGTTACAACCATTTTTAAGTTATAACTTTTACTTGCGGTTACTTCATCACCTGTCTAGAAATTGGCAGTGCGAACTTGTGGTACTGTGGAACACTTAGAGATTTACATTTACAACATTACTTCATAAACTTTGCGTCTAAAGATATTACCTTGTTGACCAGAAGAACTCTCCCCAAAGCCATTACCGTATATTAGCCGTGTTTAAACCTCGTCTACCTACCCTCTGCCCTTCCTTTAAACTTTACAACCATTTTAACTTTATGACACAATATTGGTAGATCCTTGTTATAATTACGTTAAGTGGTACCGATCAAGTTAAATGGTTTAACATACACACTACTCCGAAACTTTAACTAGTAACTTAATTATTACTATAACTGCGCCGCACGGCGGGGATTATAATTTGATTATCTTTATACCTTCGTTGCGAAGTTGAAATATTAGGTTTGTTTACATAACTAAAGTGAGAGTTGACCGTCATTAGATTCGTGTGTTCGAAATACTGCGTTATTTATGTACAAAAAGTGGTATTCGTTCAAAGGAGGTCATACTTATATGTTTATGTTTATCAACCACGGCTTATCCCCGAAGGGGTGGCAGAGATATATTATACGCTCACTTTTTACCGTGTATCTACGTAATATATGGGGAACCCATTGCCGTAGTGAAATTTACAGACGCAGGTTGTGGCTACCTGCTGTTGACATTTTCTAGCCACCCATAAGGCCTTCAACTTGGTTTATCGACGTCCATGTTATTGGCAACCGGGACTAACGGCTTAACGTGCCTTCCAAAGCGCAGAAAAACTCGCAAATGTAAATACCGAACACACCCATCCGTGGCCAGTCATAGCGAAACTTGCTTAACGAAGTGATACTTTACAGAACACTGAGTCAGGTGGCCACGAGCGCTTCAAATATTATAGTGTAATATCCAAAATATTTAAATTCGTCTTTTATATCGTGTTACATCCGTGGGTTCTTAGATAAAAATGGAGGTCACTAAGTGACATATCGTGAATTTCGTTGTAGGTTCTAATCTACAAAGAAGGCTCGTGTCCATATTTCAGCACTTTACATGAGCATGTTGCTGAATATAAAGATAATTGTGTCATGAACCTGCTAAAGAAGACTTACTTTTTGGAAATCTAATTATTCAAATATCTCGGGTGCTTTTGAGTGTATATCAATTCTGTTTACAGTGTTCATTGGTATCGAGTTGTTCATTAGCTCGATAGATGGCTCTGGTCATACTCTTTAAATGGCGGTTAAAATATGGTGGAGAATTTCAACTTGGTTCGATACGGTTCGGGTAGTTCAGGTGGCTAGAACATTGCCCTGGTTTGGCAAAGGTCACAGGTTCAATCCCTGTCTCGAGTCGAATTGTCTTTTTCCACTTTATTAAAAATTTATGAAAAATTTTGCAAAATAATTGCTTTAAAAATTATCCATGAACTGAGTGGAGTCCATTGCATCAATGTTTAAAAATGGTTGTATCACTGTTCATTGGTATCGAGTTGTTCATTAGCTCGATAGATGGCTCTGGTCATACTCTTTAAATGGCGATTAAAATATGGTGGAGAATTTCAACTTGGTTCGATACGGTTCGGGTAGTTCAGGTGGCTAGAACATAGCCCTGGTTTGGCAAAGGTCACAGGTTCAATCCTTGTCTCGAGTCGAACTGTATTTTTCCACTTTATTAAAAATTTATAAAAATTTATGAAAAATTCTGTTTACACTACTATTTTTGTTTTTTCTAATATATTATTTACTTTTTGCGTGTACTGAAAACCATAATTTCACAGTCTCCATCCCCAAGAAAATAATATTAAATAAATAAATATGGTTGGATATTTTCTTACACAGCGCCATCTAACTAATGTAAGCTATACAATGGAATTATATGGAATCTATACAACTTATAAACATATTTAAATAATTATAGATACATGAAAATTATACATAGGTAACACCCCCATACCCCGAAACAATCATTTGCGGAGTACACAAATGTTTGTTCCGATCCAATAATCGAACCCGGGACCTCAGCGCACCATTTACGCCGCCGAGGCAGTCAACAAGTCAACGAAAGGAAGTTGGGAGGTCGGAAAACAATCGCTTTCAATACTATCGATATATGTCATACGGCTGACCCTGAGCAGCCTCTGTGTACTAAGTGTAACACCACGCTGGACAACGAGTGTTTCATAATAGTCACAAGTTGTGACGTCATTTCTAACTGCGCTGCGCCATTTTGGGCGGCAATGCTTACCTCTGGCTAGTTTATAAATAGCGTGTGCACATGTTTCTTTATTCATTCTGTCGTTGTAAGTCAAGCAATAAACAATGTACGCTGACATATCTACCGTTACATCATTTGAATTACAACAGTCAACATGCTTTTTTTTTTAAATACCTATTTTTTTTACCTGCCAATAATTGACAACAACTATAAACCAAAAGGTAGACTAGCTCACAAACGATAAACTACTATGATATATATAACGATAACTCCTTTTTTACGTTGAATTCCACACCAAACAGACACACTATATTGCTCAAAAACTACCTCGATGTATAAAAGTGGTGTAGTCAGTTTGATTGCACAAAGACATCACTAGAACGAATCACATGCTGACGCTTTTTTGTGCAATTCTCTCGATTGTACCGCGAGCGATTCACCTGCATTGAACGGGTCTCACTCGGTAACAATATACAATACGTAGAATCGTCTTTTGAAGTCGGGCGATGAAATATTACAGATACAGAGGCACTAGTTCTCGTTCTAACTATGGCCGGCGGTGTTTTCTGCGTGGATATTTATATATCTCATGATCTATTTTCGTACTTTTAGACGATATTTCTGCCACACATATTACTGGAATCAAATATAGCTCACATAGGACCCGTAATGTACTACCGTGGTGCTTCCCTATTTCTATAGGATGTACACCTAGTTGCCATTCAGGTCTCCCGCTTTGCAAAGGAGGAAGAGGCATAAATTTTTAATCCGACTCCTTCAAATTATCATCTGATTACTTTCGATGCGGGTTCCAAGACACTCTAACTTCTCCTGGGACTTCATCAAGATCAAGCTCGGTGTAACTTTTCTGAACTTGGTAATTGCTGTAGATCCTGGTTTACAGGAGTCACAGTAATGGGAATGCGGGTGGGCTTGGTTCCAAAAAGAAAAAAAATCTATTGTGGTTTTTTACACAGCGCCTTGTTGTAGGGGATCTAGACAACTCATAACCATACGTATATAATTCTAAATACATAGGTACATAGAAACCACACAAACTCAGAAAGAATCATTTGCAGATCACACTAGTATTTGCTCCGATCCGGGAATCAAACCCGGGACATCAGTGCGGCTGTCACATACACTACCACAGCCGCAACCGAGGCTGTCTTTCAGTCATGATTTTAATATACAATCCTCAATCCATTATTAATTTTTTTTTAATAAAATTGTGGAACATATTTTTACATAGCGCCGTCTAACCCAATATAAGCTAATGTTATAGGATCTAGACAACTGATATACATACTTATATATTTCTAAATACATACATTATTATACATAGAAAACACCCAAACTCCGAAACAAGCATTCAGATCAGACAATTTTTTTTTCAACTCGGATATCGAACACGGGATCTCAGTCACGGCAGTCGCATAAAAAAAAAAAAAAAAAAAAAATATCTTTATTTTGCATAGACCATTTTAACGGCGCTTACAAAATGTCATACCCTATTTAAAATATTTAAAGCGACCACCGGTTCGGAACGCGGCCCACCTGAGAAGAACCGGCAAGAAACTTAGGAAGGCTTTTTTTTTGATGGCCTATTTATAATTTAATATTATTTCATTTTGCCAGCAGATCATTTCCAGGCGTCCCTGTCCTGCAAATAGTCTGTAACGGAGTAAAAACCTTTTTCACAAAGCTTGTTTTTAATAAACTTTTTAAATTTATTTAAAGGTAAATTTCTCAGGTCACAGGGAAGCTTGTTGTAAAAGCGTATACAGTTACCCTGGAAAGAATCGCCAATCTTATGTAGTCGACTGTGGTGGACTGAAAGATTATTTTTATTTCTAGTGTTTATATTATGTTTATCACAGAGTTTAGAAAACTGTGATAGATTTTTCTGGACATACATAAGATTGGCAAAAATGTATTGTGATGGTACGGTTAGAATATTCACTTCTTTGAATTTTTCTCGGAGAGAAACTCTGGGGCCCAAATTATAAATAGCGCGTACAGCCCGCTTTTGTAGAACAAAAATAATATTTAAATCTGCAGCACTCCCCCAAAGGAGAATACCGTAAGACATAATACTATGAAAATAGCTGAAGTAAACCATTCTAGCCGTATCCACATCTGTTAGAGTCCTGATCTTTTTTACAGCGTATGCAGCCGAACTTAATCTAGAGGCTGTCTTTTCTATGTGTGGGCCCCACTGCAAATTGGCATCAATAGTTATACCTAGGAACACAGTTGATTCTACATTCACAGTATATACTACCACTATGCTACCGAGGTAGTCAAAATTAGTCATGCCTTTATCTCCGAAAGAGTGGCAGAGGCATATTATACGCAAAGATTTAACCGTGTGCCATATAATTTACAATCTCATTAGGATTAATTTTGAAAAGCAATTAGTATGCCGACTATATCAGAAGTTTAAGGGGGGAAAACTTTCAGCCTCCTACTTGTTTGAGGATCTTCTTAAACAACTAGGTTACCGAGGAACACTGTTGACATGGGCGCCATCTCCTTACTTTGTTAAGTTCTATCAAAAACGCGGCAACAAATATTAATCCTATCAAGTGCCTTAATACGAAGTTATACGGTTTTATGTATTACAACAATAATCACGTTAATAAAGAACTACTTCTAATAGAAATATACTTAATATATAAAGCTGAAAAGTTTGTTTGTTGGGTTGAACTCATTAATCTTAGGAACTACCGGTCTGAATTAAACAATCTTTTTGTGTTAGATATCCCATTTATCGAGGAAGGCCGTAGGCTATATATCGTCACGCTACTACCTTGTGGAGTGGAGCAGTAACTGCGCCTGTCCACTAAAAAAAATAATATAAATATCTTTATTTTGCATAGACCATTTTAACGGCGCTTACAAAATGTCATACACTATTTACGACCACCGGTTCGGACCGCGGCCCACCTGAGAAGAACCGGCAAGAAACTTAGGAAGGCTTTTTTTTTGATGGCCTATTTACAATTTAATATTATTTCACTTTGCCAGCAGATCATTTCCAGGCGCCCCTGTCCAACAAATAGTCTTTAACGGAGTAATAACCTTTTTCACAAAGCTTGTATTTAATTAACTTTTTAAATTTATTTAATGGTAAATTTCTCAGGTCACAGGGAAGCTTGTTGTAAAAGTGTATACAGTTACCCTGGAAAGAATCGCCAATCTTATGTAGTCGACTGTGGTGGACTGAAAGATTATTTTTATTTCTAGTGTTTATATTATGTTTATCACAGAGTTTAGAAAATTGTGATAGATTTTTCTGGACATACATAAGATTGGCAAAAATTTCAACACAGCAACGATCTCCAACTGTTTCGTGAGACAAAAATACAATGGCTATTGATTTTTGGCATTGTTGGCAACGACTGCCGTCAGACCTCCCAACCCCGTGAGGGCTCCTGCGTCATTGCCGAATCCGTTAGTCAGCAGGTGCTCCACTAGCAGCTGAGGTCACTTAAGCCCTGAGATCTTAGTAGCAGATTTCTTAATTTTTTATGGGATATTTAGTAGATATACTAAATAAACTTAATATTTACCGTCAGTATTCTAAGTAGGTTCATTAACGTAATTTCAAAACACAGTAGATATTAATTCACTTTGTGAAACTCCAACTAAATTTATTCACAGCGTGCTCTATTTAATTCATCAGCTGAAGAACATCGCCCGCAACTTCATACTATTTCTAGATATTGTTAAGTGATGTGAAACTGAACTGCTAGTTTCTATGAATTAATTAAATTTGTATCCGCTATTCTTGTGTATATTTTAATACGTTAAAATTGAGTATTTATTATGCAATTTTTGACACTTAAACGTGACAATTGAGACGTTTTGTTTTATAAAAACAGTGGCTATTTCTGCTCAAAGGTTTGTTACTTTAAAAGTTTTGGTTAGTAGGTATAATATCGTTAAAGATTTCTTTTTATATTAGCTCGTCAAAATTGCGTCGTCCGCCTGATGGTAAGCAAAGACGAAGACCGTGATTGAGGGCCGCTATCTCAACTCGCAGGGTTCCGGTAAACTTAACAATAGGTCCGGATAGCGACCCTCATTTTGACGGCCCAGCAAGACGCCTTTTCACACTTCTCCTTAACCCAGGATTGTAAGAGGAGGGCAACACGTGCGCCGGCAGAGACTTCCAATCTTTTATGGTGCGACATAAGAAAGACCTACGGAATCTTTCGGTTCTAGGCACGATTGTGTCCACAGTGTAAGGATGACATCTCTGCCCCACCACCTGTTACGTGGGACAAAATACGTACAGTGAGTTTTGATGTATATGTCACCGGAAAATAACAAGAACCGCAAATTTATAAATTTACAAAAAGTTTCTAGGAAATATATAAACTTTCGGTTAGGTTAGGTTATTTATAAATTTCCTAGAAAATTTATAAATTTGCGGTTGTTGTTATTTTCCGGTGACATATATATGTCTTTGCCTCTCCTGCGGGTATAATGGCGTGACTGAGAAGGTAAGTAACGTAAAACCCTTAAGTTTACAACAATTTAATGGAGATTAGATTGTTGAATATTTGAGGACGATGTTTAAGTAAACGTGGGCGATGGTAAATGAAAATTCAATCACGAACTTATGTGTTTCGTTCATTTCAAACCTGCCAGAGGGCGCCACTTGACGAGATTGAGTGATTCCATGATGGCCACGACCCGAATCCAGGCAGCTCAACAATAGGTCAGTAATCCCACACAGCTATTTTATCTTGACCCTTTTTCCTCAAATACTTATATAATATAACAAAGCCGATTCTACTTGCGGTTTGCAAAGAAAGCTCTTGTTAGGCTGGACAACAGAAAAACCTTCCGTTCGATATTTCTTTATTATTTAAGGATACGTCCGGTACCCACTAATGCGGAAAATTCTGGATTTTTTAATGAAAAATATATTAAAACTTGAAACAAATACTAAGGTAGTATTCTAATATTTAAGAAATAACTAACTGCGGCGTAACTTTGGCCGACCGAATACGTAACTGGCCGAGACTTACATATGAAGACCACGTGAGCAGATTCCTCAAAAACGGAAAGGTCAAAAGTACTCGGATACCCAGATGTGCGTGTATGAAGCGATTGATGAATCTCGAAGAAGCGAAAGAAGTATGCATGGACCGCGATGCCTAGCGATCTGTCCTCTCTGACTACCCCGTCAGGGATACAGCGTGAAGATAGTTAGTTTTTTAGTTTAGTTAAAGAAATAAAGACTTAGGATATCTATTGTTATACGGTGTAATCTTGTTATGATATTATGCTATTATACTAGTGGTTCTGTGAACCGTAGACTTCGCAGAACTATTTTTTTTATTATTATTTTTTTCTTTTTTTTATCGATTTAAAAAAATATCACGATTGCTTTTATTTTGTTTTGCCGACCACTACGGGACTATTTCCCCCCGATCGAAAAACCCCCTCGCTAAAAGTTGTTGTCTATATCAAGGATTGTCCATGCAAATCCGATGAAAATTGCGACCTCAACAGACATCAACAGATACGGACATCAATAGCATTTTTCCCGTACCAGTGGATTTAAAACGGAGACTTTCGTCGGCTCGCTACGCTCGCCTCCTCAGTCAATTATGAGATTTACATAACAACTCTATATAGTTATTTATTTCTAAACATATAAATAGAAAACACATAGAACCCGAAACAGGGATTGGTGAAACAGATAAATGTTCTATCTTTACATTGTATCCCTGACGGGGTAGTCAGAGTGGAAAGATCGCCAGGCATCGCGATCCATGCATACTTCTTTCGATTCCTGTAGATTCATTAATCGCTTCATACTTGCACGTCTGGGTATCCGAGTACTTTTGACTTTTCCGTTGTTGAGCAATCTACTCACATACATACATATCGTCACGCCTGTCTCCTATAGGGAGGGTAGGCAGAGACTATGGCTTTCCACTTGCTACGATCCTGGCATACAACTTTCGCTTCTTCCACTTTCATAAGTGTTTTCATACACACACGCGCCGGTTAAGGGTACTCTTGACCTGAACTTTTTCCAAAATGTCTTCTATTTGATTGACATATGTACTTCGAGGTCACCCCTTACCAGTTTGCCCGTTCACTCTCTTCTGATAAATCTGTTTCGTTAGTCTACTTTCATCCATCCCAAAATTTTAAAATCCGGAATGGCGGCGATGTGGTTCGCAACCCGTCACGTCTCGTCTCCCATCGAGGCGGAAAGTGGGCTAGGGATAGCCACTTTGCTACATTGAATGTTAGAGGAGGAATGAAAGACAAAATTGATGAGATATGCGAGATGATGCGAGCAAGACGACTTGATGTTTTGTGTGTGAATGAAACAAAGAGGAAAGGATGTAACACCACTACACATGGGCTCTAAACAGCCTACTGGTCAGGTGTAGCCATAACCAGTACAGCGAGCCAGGGTGTCGGTGTTCTACTGTCCGCGAGAATGAATGAATGTGTGACTGACTATGAATGTGTGAGCCCAAGACTCCTTTGGTTGAGGTTGAAGGTTGGACTTACCCGCATCTTTGTTTTGGGCGTTCATGCTCCGCAAGAGGCGCCGATCTTCAAGAGACCAAAGTGAGAGACAGGCATTTTGGGAGAGTGTGAGCGATATTCTGAGTAAATGCAAACGGAACGAGAGAATTGTAATGTTAGGTGATTTTAATGGTTGGGTTGGAGTGAAGCGTGATGGATATGAAAGTGTATTGGGCAAGTTTGGTGACGAACGAGTGAATGAAAATGGTGAGAGTTTGCTTGAAGTATGTTTGGAGAGGAATCTTGTGGTAACTAACACCATATTTACCCACAAACAGATTAATTTGTATACTAGACAAGAGGGAAACCAGAGAAGTATGATTGATTTTGTGATTGTAGATGCAAGACTAAGAACGAAAGTCTTAGACACCCGGGCATACCGCGGTGCCGGGATTGATACAGATCACTTCTTGGTTATCAGCCGAGTAAGAGGTCTGTTTCAACGGTGGCGGCATCGTGTGTGTGAACCTGTAAGTGTACTAGAGCGCATAAAAGTCGAAAATTTCCAAGAGATGAGCATAAAAGAAGGATTCGTGAGTAAATTGAGTATGAAATTTAAAAATAGATAGCTAAATAAATTTAAAAATAGAAGCGCTCGTGGCCCCGCGGTCTCAGTGTTCTGTAAACGATCACTGAGTTACGCAACTTTCACTATGGCTGGTCCTCGGATGGGTGACCACTTTGTGGCATTTACATTTGCGAGCGTTTACGTGCTTCGGAAGGCACGTTAAGCCGTTGGTCCCGGTTGCCAGTAAAATGGCAGTCGTTAAGCCTGGTTGAAGGCCTTATGGGCGGCTTGAAAACTTCAGCAGCAGGTAGCCACAACTTGCGTCTGTCTATTTCAACACGGCAATGGGCTCACCACCTATTACGTGGGACAGGAATCCACACGGTGAAAAGTGGGCATATAATATGCCTCTGCCACCCCTTCGGAGATAAGGCGTGATCGATATTTATTTATTTATTTATTTAAATTTAAAAATTTAGATGAAGTATGTGAGATTGAAGAATTATGGAAGACGCTTAAGGAAGGTCTAGTGGAAGTTGCGGTGGAAGTTTGTGGGGTAAATAAAAGAAGCCAAGGATGTAAGGTGAAGAGAATGTGTGCAGAAGTCATGAAAGCATTGTCCGACAAGAAGTCATGGTTGGACTGGGCAACGGATGAGGATGTAAAATGGCAAAGAATGAATATAAAAGATATAAACGAGTTGCAAAAGAAGTTATAAAAAGAGAGAAAGAGAATGATAGGGATAAATTTAATAGTAGGTTATCTGATAATTTCCAGCAGAATATAAAATTCTTTTGGAAATCTATAAAATCTGTGAGAGGTCAACAAACATCATCGAAACTCTAAGTTTAGTCGACTGTTCTCACATAAATTCAAAGGAACTATGTAAGTGTAATTTTAATGAACTCAACATTTATTTTGTTTTTTTTTTTGTATAATTTCTTTACTGTATAATTGGTCAAATATCATGTTAATCAAATTGTGTCAAATGGCGGTTAGAAAAGAGTGGCCATGAGTTTTATTGCCAGGTTCTTCCTCTGGCTCTACCTATTGCTTTGCGAATCTGGCAGTAAATGTAAATGTAAAAGCAGTAATCTTGACGTTCATAAGTGTTACTTTGTGACCTACATGAATAAAGATTTTTGATTTTGATTTTGATTTGATCAGTAATATCAGAAACCAGGATGGCAGTTTTCTAAAAGGAGAAGAATGTGTGCTAAAAAGATGGAAAGATTATTTTGAAAGCTTATATGAAAAAGAGGATATGGAAGCACAAACGAGTTCTTGGGAAAGGAATGAACTAAGCAATGAAAGCATCATAAGTATGGAACAAATTGTGGAAGCATTGAGTAGTATGAAATTGGGTAAGGCTGCTGGATTTGATAGGATTTCTGTCGAGATGCTGAAAGCAGGACATGGCGTGGTAGCTTGCCAGCTGTACCGCCTTTTTAATCTTTGCTGGAGGAATGGCAGCGTGCCAGGAGATTGGTGGAAGGCTGTCATCGTGCCGCTTTACAAAGGAAAAGGGTCACAGCAAGAGTGCAAAAACTACCGCGGCATAAGCTTGCTCAGCATCGTCGGCAAATTGTATGCAAAAGTTTTGATAAAAAGAGTGATGAATGAAACTGAAGGAAAAATGTGGGATGTACAAGCAGGATTTATGAAAGGAAGAGGATGCACGGATCCTGATCCGTGCATCCTCTTCCTTCATGCATCGTAAGGAAAAGACTTGTCATTTCCTTACGATGCATAGCCAAAAAATTTTTGGCAAAATGTCAAAAGGTCTATTGCATATTTGTAGACTTGGAAAAGGCCTATGACCGAGTGGTGAGGCATGAACTATGGACAACTCTGGCCAAGAATGGAGTAAGCAGTCACTTGATACGAGCACTGAAATCTCTCTATGAGGGCTCTAGTGCTTGTGTCAGGATCAACGGAGCTTGCACAGACTTTTTTCACATTGAAAAAGGTGTGAGACAGGGTTGTGTAGCGTCACCGGCGCTGCTTAACCTATACATGGACAGTTGTTTGAAAGAACTGCAAGAGAGTGCGTATGGTTTAAAAATGAATGAACTGACTGTCAAATGCCTCCTATACGCTAATGACCAGGTAATACTGGCATCATCGGCGGAGGAGTTGCAGTTGATGGTTAACATTATGCATGATACGCTAAAAAGCAAAGGAATGAAAGTGAATGTAAATAAGACAAAAGTAATGGTTTTTGAAAGAGAGGAAAGTATGACAGATTGCTCGATTTTTGTGGAAGGAAAACGAGTGGAACAGGTGAAAGAATTTGTATATCTAGGTTCAAAATTTGTGAGAGATGGAAAGTGTGATTGTGACATTGAACGAAGAGTTTTGGCTGGAAATCAAGTTAATGGAGCCATGCACGCCTTATGAGCAGTCAGAACGTGTCTGAGAAGGCAAGACTGGCTGTGCATAGAGGAGTACTGGTTCCTACACTCATGTATGGTAGTGAAAGTTGGGTGTGGCAGAAGAAGCATAGAAGTAAAATTAATGCAGTGGAAATGAGAAGTCTGCGGAGTATAGCTGGAGTGAAATTGATGGACAAAGAAAGGAACAGTGTGATAAGGGAACATTGCGGTATGGTAGAAGAAGTAGTGACTAAGATATAGAAGAGAGAAGAGATAAGAGATAGATGAGATAAGATAGAAAAAGGTATGCTTAGATGGTTCGGACACGTGGAGAGGATGGATGAAAGTAGACTAACGAAACAGATTTATCAGAAGAGAGTGAACGGGCAAACTGGTAAGGGGTGACCTCACGTGGTCTTCATATGTAAGTCTCGGCCTACCCTGACTCCTTCTGCCCTCTACTTTCGCACAATATATTATTATATTCTTCGTCAATCGTTCCTCACTTATTCGATGAACGTGTCTTAACCAACGGAGCACGCCCTTTTCCAGTTTAACGCTGACTCATCTATCACTTCGTTACATATTCGGTCTCCACATAAATATTCGCGCCAAGAATTCCGAATTTTATTACTATTGGTAAAATTGATATTTCAGATACTTATTTTTTAATTCAAGCTTGAGTTTTCTAGTGACACGCGACCATCACAGTTTGATGATAGTAAAACCACATCAATACACCGTCCAATAAATTTGTTGGAAGATTTATGTGCGTATAGCGCCACTATCAGATACCCACGACTACGGTGTGCAAGAAGTAATTTGTAACCAGCCTTATAGAAAGAAGACAAAATAAAACACTTCCATCCCTTATAGTTACATGGACCACGGAACTGTACCCAACTTGGAATAAACCCAATTATTAGTGTAAGTTCATCATTTACTGTAGTGATAGGACGTCAACCTGCAGAAACCAACGTAAACCCGCCAGTAGAACTAAATGGACTAACCCGTTTTCGAGATATGAGGGAACATTTCACGCTCACAGCTAACTCTTAATCTGCTGGTCATTAATACAAAAATACTCAAAATATTTAAATGTTATTTATTTATATTAATATGTTATTTAATTGTTAGTCTTATCCTGTAGTAGCTATAACATGTCAGCTTGCCGAAGAATACAATAATCTACACAAATAAAATTCTGTTGTATTGTCTTAGGTAGCCCATTTATCTATCAAGGCTATATAACATTCCGCTACTAGCCTGAAGAGCAGTAATGATAAATTTCAACATATCAGGAAAATTTTCATATATAAATGTAAAATTGATAGAGGAAGGAAATAAATAGGTGCAATGGGGGTTAGAATTATGTCACGGACGAAAATGGGGGACTTACCGAGTAATAAAGACTAGTCTTAGGAAGTCACTGCGTCAATTGTTTATGACAGATCATAACAATAACACCACACGAGGATTATACACCCTAACTGCGGATTGTCTGCTGTTAAGTGTCACTACGAGCGTTATTGCTCTTCTGTTGGACGTATTTGATATTTGGGATGCTTTATCGTTATGATGACGGTTTAATATTATATAGACTATACGTTAGTACTATTATTCATTCTGTGCTTATAGCGCAACATGTGGGTAATGATGAGACAATGGTATAATAATATATTCTACCCTCAAGGTGGTCGTGATTTGAACGTTTTGTAACTCATCACGTAGACAAGAGTCTGCCTTGCTTTTGAATTTGCTGTTACTTTTTGAGGCGCACGCAGAGGTTATTATAACAATTATAGATGTTATCTATCAGTACCTATAGTTCATCCAGTACAACACACGATAATGGATCTGTCACTGAGCACATAAAATATCTCGAAGCCACACAAGATAGATACGCGCAGCAGATCATGTCCATTCAGAATCCATTCGCTCTATCGGTGCTGAGGACCAGGGTCCAAAGCGAGGACTGGAGGTCTTGGAGCTTGTCGAAAAGTGAAGTGCTCGTGGCCCGCCGGACTCAGTGTTCTGTGAACGATCACTGAGTTACGTAACTTTCCTTATTGCTGGTCCTCGGATGGGGGACCACTTTGTGGCATTTACATTTGCGAGCATTTCCGTGTTTCAGAAGGCACGTTAAGCCGTTGGTCCCGGTTGCCAGTAACATGGCAGTCGTTAAGTCAAGATGAAGGCTTCAAAAATTTCACAACTTGCGTCTCTTTCAACACGGCAATGGGCTCACCACCTATTACGTGGGACAGGAATACACACGGTAAAAAGTGGGTATACAATATGTATGCCTCTGCCACCTATGCCTTTTGGGATACGGCGTGCTAGATAAATAAATATATATTAAATTGTTTGACATTTTATATTATTGATAAATTTTTCAAGCAATTATTTGCTAAATTTCTCATAAATTTTTCATACTCTTAAAATGACGATATAAATTTGGTGGAGAATTTCAACTTGATTCGATACGGTTCGGGTAGTTCAGGTGGCTAGAACATTGCCTTGGTTAGGCAAAGGTCACAGGTTCAATCCCTGTCTCGAATCAAATTGTCTTTTTCCACTTTATTAAAAATTTATTTTATTTTATTATTGCTTGAGAATAAAGTTTGAATGATATATTGGTAATCTGGTGCGGCTCAAGACGGCAAAAAGTGACCGGCGCAGAAATAAATAATCACAACGAACATTATTCCAAAGTTATCAGTAATTTCGGGTCATAATTCAATTCTACCACCTCATAGTTGCAATTCCAACGCCATAACTTTATCGCCACCACGACTTGGTATGAATTTATAAATGAGCACACCAGATAAGCTATAATAACAATCAAAATTAAATTTATGTCTACCATTTACTGGTGACTGAAGGGGTTGAGACATCGAATAGGGTAGATTTGATTAAATTGGCGCAGTAAAAAGGGGACGAATTGTTGGTTAGCCTCGGAGAAATACCCTATCGTTCCGATAAGTCGCATTTGCATGACGAGTCTCATTCATTTGATCACCTGTTGTGGGATGGCTTGGGTTTTACCTGTTTCGTGTCTCTAGCAAAATAAGACATGTCACTTCAATGTGTTACAACAAATTTCGTAAACATGCTTTTCATCATCCTGCAATTGAATTTTCGGGCAAAATCAGCCTCACTTTTATGTGATGACTAACGGATGAGGTCGTAGAGAAGTGAGGAAAAACTCTCAATAAAACCGTGTATCCTGTGTAAAGTAAGGCCAATCACTCTCTTAAAGTGAAATCGGAAGAGGTTTACTTCCAGCAGTAGATTGTGATAGGCTGATTTGATTGATCGAGTCTAACTTTGCCGCATGTTTATGGCGGAACTTGCAAAGTTGAGCAAAAATATTTTCCTCGTCTGTACCAAACATTTTATTCCACAACTCAACAAAACAATACTTTTAGGAACCCAGATAACTTCGTTACAGCGAGCCTTTTGTTCAGTTGAGAAATATATATTCGTATTTCTGGAACAATACTTATTGTTTATCCAAAGGTGAGTTTAGATTAAAAAACTTATAACTTTTTTACAAAACAATCGTTGCTATTGACGTTAAGTTAATTAAGAGTACAATTTCTTTCACCAGCCTTTCCATTTTGTCGCTAATCTGTAATTCGCATCGAATTTTCCAACCCCCAAATCACTCAAAAGGATTTCAATGATCGAATCCTGTATACAATTTACAGAAGCAATTACGTTTGAGCGTCTGTCTGTTGCACAAAGCGTACGTTACTGTACGGGAGGAGAATAGGCACACGTGGATTTCATTCGAAAAAATCAGGCGTAAAGTAAATTGTAATGAAAAGAATTTGGTATTAAAGATGTAAGAAGCAAGTAGCTGATTTATCTGCGTACTAATAATGTCTATAATGCTTTGTCTAGTTAACAACAGGTCTTTGAAGATTATGAGAGAAAGAGATGAACAAAGACGACAAAAGATTAAAAGATTGGACAAATTGGTTACACGTTTGTAACCTTCAAAGACAACGGTTGGCCAAAAAAAGAATTGCGATTCATTGTCACAATGTGGCAAAACTAAAGTCAGTCCGTGTAATGTTTTCATCGATATATACCTATAATGCACCACCGGGCTACAAATGAGAATAATAATCCATTATAATCCATAACTAACTAACTATCTTCACGCTGTATCCCTGACGGGGTAGTTACAGAGGACAGATCGCCAGGTTTCGCGATTCATGCATACTTCTTTCGCTTCTTCAATATTCATCAATCGCTTCATACACGCACGTCTGGGTATCCGTGTACTTTTACCTTTCCGTTTTTGAGCAATCTGCTCACGTGGTCTTCATATGTAAGTCTCGGCCTACCCTGACTCCTTCTACCCTCTACTTTCGCACAATATATATTCTTCGTCAATCGTTCCTCACTCATTCGTTGGACGTGTCCAAACCAACGGAGCACGCCCTTTCCCAGCTTAACGCTGACACTTTCATTCAAACCTGCCATATTGCGTATCACTAGGTTACGTATTCGGTCGGCCAAAGTAACGCCGCACAATTTTCGAAGTGATCGCATCTCCACAGCATTCAATTTACTTTCATGCATCTGCTGACATACCCAGGTTTTGCTACCGTAAAGCAAAGTTGGCATTAGCACTGCGTTATGAATCGCCAGTCGTGCTTCTTTTACGATGCTTTGTCGCTTTACTAACTGGGACAAAGCACCGTTAACCTTGTTTCCGGCAGCTACTCGCCGTTCTACATCCGAATCACATCTTCCATCCGCGCTAAACATACTCCTTAAATACAGAACTAACTCCATTATAAATATAAAATAAATAAATATCCATCACGCCTTATCCCCGAAGGGGTGGCAGAGGCATATTATATGCCCACTTTTCACCGTGTGGATTCCTGTCCCACGTAATAGGTGGTGAGCCCATTGCCGTGTTGAAATAGACAGACGCAGGTTGTGGTAGCCTGCTGTTGAAATTTTCAAGCCGCCCATAAGGCCTTCAACCAGGCTTAACGACTGCCATTTTACTGGCAACCGGGACCAACGGCTTAACGTGCCTTCCGAAGCACGGAAACGCTCGCAAATGTAAATACCACAAAGTGGTCACCCATCCGAGTACCAGCCATAGTGAAAGTTGCGTAACTCAGTAATCGTTTACAGAACACTGAGACCGCGGGGCCACGAGCGCTTCTACTCCTAACTAACTAACGAACTAACTCCATTATACATAATAATATCTCTAACGAGTACTAAATTTTTTTATCATTTTTATAATTCAGAAAGTGTGCGTCGCAAAGTAGCTAATCCTAATTTATGTCGCCATTTGTCAAATAAACCAACGCCTTTTCCACAAACAACGTTGAAGAAAAGCTAGTTCTACGGTGCTAAACCGTGAGTATTAAGATATGTCGGAATTGGTGTTCATTCTGATATATTAAAAGCATACCCTTCTATTATGATCTCAGCTTGCTATCATATACAACTAGAGGACGCCCGTGACTTCATCCAAGTTGTAAAGATTTCCCAAAGGATTGTAGCCTATAATGTGTTAACAAGTTGACCGCTACCTTCGCGGTAATTTTTAATTTAACTGTTCCAGTCGTTTGAGTGTGTAAAAGTAACAAACATACACACAAACTTAAATATTAGTAGTGATTTCAAGTCAATATGGTTATTACAAATCCTCTAAGAGAGGCAAATGTAAGCAAAATGAGATAATAATAATAATAATAAAGCCTTTATTAACGAACTATTTCTCATTTGTTACTATTAACTATTGTATTGACACCGGTAAATATTAATGATCGTCTTGCTCTTCAGCATAGGCCTCCCCAAGGGTTTTCCAGACTGCTCTTTTTTGTGCTGATCTCATCCAACACGGTCCTGCTATTTTCTTTATATCATCGTCCCATCTCCGACGTGGTCTGCCTTTTTTGCTTTTGTTATGTCTGGGACACCATTCTGTTACAGCTTTAGCCCATTTGTCTTTCTGACTCCTTGCCACATGACCTGCCCATTTCCATTTTAATTTATTGATGCCATATTTCACATCTGTAACTTTTGTTTGTGATCGTATTGTCTTTAGTCGTATTTTATCTCTCATCTTTATACCGAGCATACTGCGTTCCATGCTGTGTTGGCAGGTTTGTAGTTTTTTAATGTCATCGTTTGTTAGACTCCATGTCTGGCAACCATAACTTTTGACTTGGTAAAATACATGAGTTAAATATTTTCTTCTTCGCTTTGAATGCTATCATAGGGTTTTTCATGACTTCTTTTAAGGACCAATGTCTCTTCCATGCTATGCTTATTCTATTATTTATCTCTTTCTTTGTGAGGTCTGTTGGAGATATTATCTGCCCTAGGTATGTATACTCGTCTACGTATTCTATTGCACTGTTGTTTGGCGTAATGGGGATTTTTTCACTGTTAGACATCACTTTTGTTTTTACTGTGTTGATCGTCAGACCTACTTTTTCGCTTTCATAGATAAGGGTTTCGAGCATCTTTTGCAAGCTATTTGGTTGTTCGCTGATCACTATAAGGTCGTCTGCAAATCTTAAGTGGTTTAGCAACACTCCGTTAATTTTTATACCATATTCGCTCCAGTCTAGGATTTTGAATACAAGTTCCACAGTTGCAGAAAAAAGTTTTGGTGATAGCAGGTCTTCTTGCCTGACGCCGCGTTTAATTTGAAAATATTTTCCTGTCCTTTCTGTTCGAATTCTTGCTTTCATATTCTGGTATATACCACTAATTAGGCGAATATATTTGTTATTAATCCCTTGTGACGCAAGGGCTTCCCAAATTTTACAATGTTTTAAAGAATCGAATGCCTTGTTATAATCTACAAATGCCATATAATATGTTATGTTATATTCGTTACATTTTTGTATAACTTGTTTAATGGTGTGTATGTGATCTATTGTAGAAAAACCGCTGCGAAACCCTGCTTGTTCCTTAGGTTGAGTCTCGTCTAATAGTTTTGTCATGCGTTCTAGTAGTAATTTTGATAATATTTTATATTTGTTAGACATTAGAGAGATGGGTCTATAATTAGCAATATCATCGGTTTTCCCTTTTTTATGAAGTAAGATTATGGTTGACGTAGTCCATTGATGCGGTATGTACTCGGTTGTTAAAATTTCCTTAAAAAGATCTGTGATTGTGGTTAGAATTGTTTCGGATGTTCCTATAAGAATTTCGTTGGAGATACCATCTTCTCCCGGTGATTTTCCTCTTTTTTGTGACCTAATAGCTTTCATAACCTCCTCTTTCATTATACATGGATATTGTTCTTTGTATGTTATGTTAGCAATATTTGGTAACATAGGCAATGAACTTGATTTTTTGTCATTGTAGAGTTCCCGGTAGAAGTCAGTTGCGATTTCTAGAATTTCGTTTCTACTTGTTTTAATTTTCTTATTCTTACGATGTATCATATTGTTCATCCAGCTTGAGGTCTCCTGAAGCTCTTTCCACGCTATCTTAAGTCCTCCAGATTGTTGTATGTGAACATTTATGGTATCGTATCTTAGCTTTTGCCTATGTATCCTAATATTTAATTTTATTTGCTTGGTTAGTTTGGCTATATCTTGTTTATTGAGTTTCCTATTTTTAAATAAATTTGCCCTCTGTTTAATTAATTCTCTTGCTTCTGGTCCTAATCTATCTTTAGGAGTTCTAGTTGTTTTAAGTTTGTGTTCCGTTTCCTGTACTTCTTTTTCTATAGCATAATATCTTTCTTGAACTCTACGTAGTTCTTTTATTATTTTTAGGTTACTATTCAAGATTTCTAAGATGTTGATCGGGAGTGGTAAGTGTAATGGTTGTTTTATATTGTTTTTATGTTGTCTTGACTTTTTAGGCTCCGCCGTGTATAAATGTCCCCGAAGTAATCTATGATCACTATTGTAATTAAATTGATTTACAACCTCTACATTTGAAAATAGTCTTAGTTTATTGGTAATTATGTAATCTATTTCGTTTCTTACGGCTCCGTTCGGTGATTGCTATGTCCACTTCCTATTAAATTTTCTCTTATAGTAGCTATTTACAACACAAAAGTTATTTTTCATGGTATATTCTATCATCCTCTGTCCATTGTCGTTTCTTTTACCTGTTGTGTATAGTCCAAGTATTTTGTCTTCATTCTTTCTTCTCTTACCGATTTGGGCGTTGAAGTCTCCCATTACAATAACAGTGTTGGATAAACCCTCTGTCGTCTTCCGTAAATTTTCGTAAAAAGCGTTTTTTATTTCTTCTTTAGCAAGCTCTGTAGGAGCATAAATTTGCACAATTGATGTAGGCTGTTTGCAGCCAGGAAGGTCAATATTTAGGACGGCTATTCTATCAGATATTCCTTTAAATTCCAGTATTCTATTTTTAAAGTACTTTTTGACTAAAAATCCTACTCCGTATAGTCCAGGTATTTCATTCTTGTAATAAAATATATACTCTTCGTGTTCTTCGATTTTTTCGCCTGATCTGCGTATTTCGCTTAGCCCAATAATATCCCAATTGATCTTTTGTAATGCTTGTTCCAGTTCAATTAATGATTCATTTGTTCTTAATGTTCGTGCGTTTAGTGTTGCTATGTACATCTTATTTTTATATTTCTTTATATTTTCTTCACTATGTTGCACAACGTTTTTTTGTATAGGTTCCATAATTTTTCCAATTTTGAACTCTCGGGGGGTGTGGTTTGCAACGGCCCCGCGGTGACCAGCCGTATTGGAGCTTTTCATGTTTTTATATTTTGTTTTATGTAATATATTACTATTCTTTTCGTTACCGGTGTCAGATGTATCCTATGCCTTATGTTGTTGGGTATTTTTGTCGGACAAAGAGAAAGATCTAGCCCGCATATACGCAAATGCGTCTGTGTTGTGCATTTTAGAAGGGGCAATAATATTTTTTTTATATGTTGGCGTATGTATATTTTGGGGCGAGGATGACAACTCTCTTTTCCTTTTCCACCTCTGATTTTTCCTTTATAACTAGTTTGTTGTTCCGAATGAATGCTTCGTTCGCTTTGCTTATCTCTTGTCTTAGATTTTCCTGCAGGTTTTTGCGCAATTCCAACGTCTCTTTAGAAAAATCTTCAGTGATGTATGTTTGTTGTGGCATTTAATTTTTTTGTTTCAGTATTTCTATCTTCTTCTGAAATGACGTAAAAGTAACAAGTATAGGTCTTACTTTCGTTTCCTTTTGTTTTCGTCCTAGTCTGTGGTAATTATTTATTTCGTAGCTTTCAATGTTTAAATCCATTTTTTGAATGGTTTCTTTTATTATCAGTAATAAGTCGTAATAGTTTTTTAGCTTTCTTTTATACCATGTAAAATTAAGTTGTTCTTCCTGTTTTTGTCCTCTAAATTCTTAACTTTTTTATTGAGTGATTCCACCTCGATTTTCAAGCATTTATTTTCTTCTAGTATTGGTTTGATCTTCTCATCAATATTGCGCATGATAGTGGCAGTAAGGTTTTCTGTTATTGTTGCGGTTTGTTTATCGAGTTCAAGTTTCACCAATTGAAACAATTTTGACATGTCCTCTGACATTCCCTCGGTATTCATTGTGAAGAAACTAAACGTTTCACTTTGTGTGGAACGGAACTTAATTACCCCGTGTGGTTGGTATTGGTATGTGATGTCTGTGGTCAACTGTCAAGTGCAGCTGCTAACTTCCTTGTTTACAATTGGTGAATATCAAACAAATGGTTATGCAGAAAAATGTCTTCTAACCTTTAATTTCGCTGAAGTGTTGTTTCGCCTTTTGTAATTAATTTGCTTACTTTCCAATGTGTTTTGTAAAGAATCAGCTGTGTTGACGCTTCCTCTATTTGTGTATGTGTAATAGAAGGCTTGATTACGCAGGAATTCACTGTTTTACAGTTAAAAAACTGAGAGCACTTTTACGTACACTGGACTTTTACGACTCGATCAATAACACCAATGAGATAGGTAACTATAAAATATAAATAAATCAAGTTTCCAGGGATATTTTGTTTGTATGAGTAAATTTAATACCATTTTTAAACTTTCGCGGTGTAAACTCACGTTTTATTTACTACTTGGGACTTCACGCGAAACAAAATTCTACTTACATTCACCGACGTTTCGAACGCGCTGCAGCGTCCGAATGAAGAATTTTGATTCACGTTAAGTCCCGAGTAGTATATAAAACATAAATTTTATACTTATTTATTTTGTATGTATATTCGGAAGATGGTATTGTTATTTACCAGAATCTTGACCATTGTTATTTACCTGTTAGGAGCCATTACAAAGTGTGCACAAATACAGGATTTTCAAATTAAAATAGCAACTTCAACATTTTGGTTTTAGTCTCAGGACGTCTAAATAATAAACAAAAGAAAATCAAAACTTCAATTCATTTCATGTCCGTGAATCAAGCAACGCCATCGTAACAAATTCAGACAAATGATTTGGTTTCAGTGCACGTTTAGCGTAAAGATTAGAATTTAGATTAAACTGTGGAATGATGACAGGACAGCGGAAAATAATTGTTGAATTATTAATAGCGGGTTAGAAGTTACTGATGGGTTTAAATGTTAAATATTTCTACATCATCGGCGTGGTACGAAAAAAATTATGAGATGATCGCCGGGCTACGTAGGAAACAAATGTCAGCCGGGTCCCGGTAAGAAGGGAAGACCCAAGAAGTGCTGGCTTGACGTCGTAAGGAATGACATGCGTGCCAATGGTCTCACTACAGGGAAGCCGACGACCGTGCGAAGTGGAGGAGAAAATGTAGGAAAGCGGACCCCGGGCGTCGCGAGACGCAACTGGGACAAACGCTAATGCTTAAAAATGCTTACAATCCTGGGTCCTTAAAGAGAAGTGTGAAAAGGCATACCGGCTGGGATAGCGGCCCTCAGTCACGGATCGTCGTCTTTGCTTTCCATCAGGTAGGCGGCGCCATTTTGATGGATCAAACTTAAAAAAACCAGGTTTGTATGTGGACGGGATTTATTTATGCTGCTAATCCTTTTAACAATTATCGGAGGCATTCACTCAATCAGTCTTTTTATCATTTATAGGTTGATATTTTTCGGCAGTTTGTTACTTATGACTGCTAAAATATACAAAGTCATTCATGTAGATGTATGTATCTTGTGTTCTAAATGTAAGTATAAAAAAGAGGAAACTGTTAATTAAAAAAAAACTGTTAATTGGTCAATCAGTCGTCAGACTGGTTGACCGATGGAATCGGATACAGGAAAACCTAAAAAGGCGGAGGCGCGAGTATCCACTATTATGTACCATTCTAGGCCTATTAAAATTTGCCAAATTTACAAATATTGCTTTTAAAAAAATTCTTCAGCAATATATTCCATCTCCTTGTCATTAAATCGCTAGTTTTATCATTTAATCTTCACTTAGTCAATCTATGAAATGTAATCCAATTAAAATGGCTATTAAATATGGCCACCCTCCTCCCCCTAGCCCCTCGAAGCAAGGCATCAGGTACTTTATAAAGCTCCTCGGTCCATTTAGATGAATATTATTATAATTTAGTTACCTCATATAATTGCTTCTACTCTCAGATTCGACATTAATATATATCTCAGACCGTTTTGCAGAAGATTGCTAGAGATCCCCAGATAGTTATATTTAAAATTGATCTCAATAATCACTTCATATTATAAAGCAAAGTCTTCCGCCGCGTCTGTCTGTCTGTTTGTTCGCGATAAACTCAAAAACTACTGGACCGCTTTTTGTGCTGTTTTCACCAATGGGTAGAGTGGTTCTCGAGAATTGTATTAGAAATTTGGTAAGCTTTTGTTTATGTTGACTGAATTATAACGATACTAGTTGAAGGTGTCGGAAAAAAACATACCGTCTGGGAGCGGTCAATGAGAACGCTGATTAAGCATTTTAATATATAACAATGTATGGTGTCTATCTCTTAAGGATAACATACTCGTTTACTGTAACACTGGAAGAAACGGGTACGGGAAAACTTTACCACGCGAGCGAAGCTCTGGGTATCAGCTAGTATGTATGGATTATGAAAGAGATGACGATATATTTAACGGACTAAGTGTCACGCTCTCCATCATTTGTCAATGACAATGACATCCCATCTACAACTGGTCAGACAACTGGTCCAGAGACTAACGAAATGAAGTTCTACCAGCTAGGAATGCAGCGCTGTCTCTCAATAAGAATAGAATATCATTTCATTTGGCGATTCCAACACCAGAGACCTTACAAAACCTTTTGTAGAACCCCATACTCTTTTATACAACTACACACATGCACACGGCTCATTTGATGGAAAGTGGTCATTGTTGCCCATGGACGTTTGCAACACCAGAGGCGCGGTACTCGCGCTGCCTACACGTTAACTTTCCTTCCCCTTGATCTCATCACATATAGGTTTCCCTCGGGAAATTAAAAAAACAATTTTTAACTCCATGTAATGAAAATTTTCGGGGAAAATAAGGATCAAGCCGAGAGTGGAGGCCTCAGTTTCATTGGCAATTTCAAATTACTCTTATTGCTGTTGTAAATCAATCAATAAAAGTTTTTCCTTATTCCTTTAAATCTCCATTTAAACCTTATTTTCACAGCAATACAGCACATTTTTGTGAGTTCACTTTTTTCCTCCCTTTCTCAGAGATATTCCAACTTTAGTGCCATTCGTTTAGATTGACATTTCTTTATCTACTATGCAATATTTTTCCTAAAATATACGTGTCTGAAAATTTATATTCAACTCTCTTTCAATGAAAGTAAGATTGCCTTTTCTTTACAACATATCTTTCAAATCGATACACTTCATGAGATTGATTCCATTTTAAAGGGTTTTGTCAGTTCCACAGAAGACCGGGAACAAGTTTACCATAGCACTAATAATAGCCATTCAACAAGAACAAACGTTTTCCAAAAAATATTATAGTTGTAACAGTCGTGCAGAATTAGGGCAACGTCTTAAACATCGGTGGTTGATTTATTTATTATTTTTTGGATAATTTCAGCCACACCCACAGCTCGCGAGCGAGTGAACAAATAGGCGAAGAAACGATACTTCAGCTATCTAAACTATGTGGGATACTAAAAACTAGATAGGCAAATAAGCTAATGTATAATTATTATATTCGTAGTTTATGATGAACCGAAGTATGAAAGAAGTGAACCGATACTAGTACGACTCGCTAGCTCGCTCACCAGCCGATGGTGTACGTAGCCGAAGAGGTTTCAATAACTTTCACATCACATTAACGAAATTGAAAATTTGAGGATTAATGTTGTATTTGAATTTCGTACTTCTTAGCCTTAGAAAATTGCAGATTCCTTAATCGTTTTATACAAACACTTCGTTAGTTAGAATTTAGTAAGTCAACCTTTCAAAACTGCTTAAAAACTAACTATCTTCACGCTGTATCCCGGGGTAGTTAGAGAGGACAGATCACCAGGCTTCGCGATCAATGCATACTTCGTTCGCTTATTCAAAATTCATCAATCGCTTCATATACGCACGTCTGGGTATCCGGGTACTTTTGACTTTTCCGTTACTGAGCAATCTGCTCACTAAAAAAAACTATTAAATACTAATTTAATTATTCAAATTAAAGTAGACCTAGGCTTAACGTTAAAATGGGATTAATGGGATTAATGGGAATAAATTCAATATTTTTAAGAAACTACTCCGCAGATTCCGGATCAATTGCTAGCTTATTAAATCACTTTGTTAATGAGGCCCCTGGGGCAATACGGGCCTTATTTTCCTTGACCTGAGACCACTCACCCTACGAACTTATTAACATTTCCCTTTAAAATCTTCTAAATCCTCTGTACTGTTTGTAAGATATAGTAACCCTTTCTTCTATCAAGTTAGATACAGTTCAGTAGTGTGATTAGAATTACCTACTTAGCATGAACTAAATATATATGAAGCAATATACCTATATTGATTATAGTACAGTATTATAGATAAATACTCTCAAAATATGCTAGCTTAGATCTATTTTGAGATATGAAGATTGTGTAAATAAGAAAGAAAGGAAAGCTTTTATTATCAGAGCCTAACATCCCGGTTATATCCATGTGCTAAACTTCATGCAAAGCCAAATTGAGTTTCACTATTTTAGTACCCGCCGTCGATCGGCGCACGATATGCTATTAGAAGTAACCGAAAGTAATTTTTAATAAAAAAAAGACAACTTGTTAAAAAGACATTTGCCAAATCAACAATGCTCTCCGCCACTAAGCCACCAGAATCATACCGAAACTAGTTGAAATTATTCACTATACTTGCTTACGGCACACTTAGGGCCGTATTCCAGAACGTTTCTCAATACTCAATCAACGCTTGAGGCTAGTTTCTGCCTTATAAATACTACTCTCAAGTGTTTTTATAAACGTTCTGGAATACGGCCCTTAGATTATTACCCGGGCAAGGAAAAGGTCACAGATTCAAGTACCATCTTGTACCTAGTTGTCTTTTTCGTTAGCTTTAGCTTTATTGGTCATGTCCGTGAGTCGTCCGTATTAATAACGCTGAAGTTGTTGCGGAAAGCAAGCGCCACCTAGTGGTGCTGTACGGAGTCGTGGAGAGGTAGTGTGGAGGAAGCCATCGGCTTTTCGACAATTCGGGCATTCATTTACGAACTGTCGCGGTGTGCACTGGTCTCCTCGGAACTTTACGCGTTTCGTTAATTAGTGATCGTTTCGTTACTTATTTCATTTTCTTTGAATCAGTATTAAACCAAATTAATTGTGTCTGTAATCTTTTATTTTCTCATACGCCCACGTAACTACTAAAATCATTCTTAGAACCTAGGTTGTGTATCTAATACCGACTTAAATTTACTTAACAACAATTGTCTTTAAAGTTTGTAACCAATACTATACCGTAAGTAACACAGAGACATTAAGATTTTGTAAAATATAGTTAAGTATAATCATTTTAATAAAAAAATACAATGATAGTTCAATAATTAATTATTTCAATTACTTAATAATCTACTAATTAATAATGTAATTACAATAACAATTCGATTATTAATAGTTCAGATCACTCAATAAAACAGCAATTAATAAAATCATTCAAAAACTTATCTAACCAATAAATATGCCACTTTGTATAAAACCAGAAATATTATTCAAACTTCTAAACTAAAAGTACCAAAGCACGCTAAATCATCAATTGCCAACTTCTTTTTTAAGAAACACAATCGTTACCTGCCCACTTTTCAAACATCTTGTTAAAAGACCCCGACAACTTTCATTATGATCAAATTGCGTCCATTCTACCGGTCAAATAATACAATTTGGTAACTAACGAGCTACCCCTGGATTTGTTCGTAATTGAGTAAAAAATGACGCAGTTATTTCGAAGTAAGATTCTGTATAACTATACGGTTACGGTTAGGTATTACGGTACTATTCAATAATAGTGGGCAGAGGCATTGCAGGGAAAGTGTCAGCATTAAGCTGGGAAAGGGCAAGCTCCGTTGGTTTGGGCACGTCGAATGAATGAGGAACGATTGACGATATTGTGCGAAAGTAGAGGGTAGAAGGAGTCAGGGTAGGCCGACACTTACATGTGAAGATCACGTGAGCAGATTACTCAAAATCGGAAAAGTTAAAAGTATTCGGCTACCCAGACGTGCGTGTATGAAGCGATTGATGAATCTACAAGAAGCGAAAGAAGTATGCATGGATCGCGAAGCCTGGCGATCTGTCCTCTCTGACTACCGCGTCAGGGATACAGCGTTAAGACAGTTAGTTTTTTTTCATCAAATTTCATTTAGTATAATTTGCGCGAAAGTGTAACAAACATCCATCCCATACTTACAAACTTTCGCGTTTATAACATTAGTAGGATTCGACGGTGAGGAGGAACGAGGTGAAGTTTTAAAGGTAAACCCTCCACCAGGAAAATTAATGTGCCCGTAACCCCGCTAACGCAGTATTTTGTAAACAACAAGGGTATATATTACATAACACCACTTGTACTGTTCCACAACATTTACTTTGTAAACCTAACCAGTTTCGCCTCACGGCATTCTCAAAGGTACACAATATGATGACTGGACCTAGAAAGTATACTAAAACTAATTTAATATGTGTAGCAAGTTCCACCAAACGCCATCAATCAACAGTATAAATAACAAGGGTATATAGTAACTGCTCTTTACAACGGGCTCCGGACGTCAAGGTCATGATGTAGAATGGAACAAGATTTATGCTTAGATGAAGAGAACGATAACATTAATCTTTTTTTATCAATCACGCCATATCCCTTAAGGGGTGGCAGGAGTCATATTATATACCAACTTTTCACCGTGTGTATTCTTGTCCGACGTAATCCGTGGTGAGCCTTTTGTTATATTAAAATAAAAGTTCAAGCTGCCCATAAGGCCTTCAACTTGGCTTAAAGACTGCCACGTCACTGGCAACCGGGTCCACATGCTTAACGTGCCTGCACAGAAAAAAATTTACCTATTTTTACTTTAACTGTTTCAGTGCCCAAACATTACATTGCTTAAATTCTGATTAAAGCACGAATTGTTTCGAAGTATCCCTGAAATTAAATTCTCCAATTCCATATCGCAGCCGGTCGGACGTAATCCCCGGACAGTAGACAATCGAATTATTCACAGCACTACGGCCGCTCAGAATCCCTTCCACCGATACGAGCACTGCTCCGAATTAGTTTATATATTTGAGATTAATTACTTTTTAATACCATTATAGTGACCCAGTAGCTTACGTCCCACATGATGGCAAATGGCCAATGTAACATATATACGTCTATAATACCTGAGACGTTAAGACAGATAGATTAGATAGAGATAATCTTTAATTCAGGCAATACCCATATGTCACATGTGAATGATACAAAATTAAAAGTAATTAAATCTAAAACTAGTATTTTACAGACGTCTCTTACAATGTCAATTCTCATTATTACAAATATGACACTTTTAAAAAAAAATAACATTAAATTATATTTAAATTTACATTGCATGCAATTTAGACCGCCTCTGTGGCGCGTTGGGAGTGTATCCGACTTTTACGCAAGAGGTCGTGGGTTCGATTCTCACCCAGGATAAAGCTTTGTGTGATGAGCACGATGGTTTATTCTGTGTCTGGGTGTTATTTATCTATAATATGTATGTATTTAGAAATATATAGGTATGTAGCAGTTAACTATAACGTAGCTTGTACTATGGTAACCATAGTACAAGCTCTGCTTAGTTTGGAATCAGATGGCGTTGTGTGATTTGTCCCAACGATATTTATTTATTTAATTTAATTACCATTCATAATAATAACTCAATGGTGCGTGCAATTGGTAACAGTGAAGCATATAAAAAGAGATCAAGTCTATCTACTTTAATTTTCAAAACCCTAATTGGTACTTGCCCTGACACACGTTAAAGCGAAGCAGCTCTCGTACAAACTATATGATTAAAAGATGTGGCATGTGGCATAAATGGTATGGTTAAACGTCTATCTATACCGTAGTTTCAAGTCTTTGTTGACTAGTCTAAATTTTGATATTGGTGACTATACAATATCGTTCGACAGCACCAATTAAAAGAAAATATAGCGAGCACATTGTAATTCTTGAGTACCTACTGTGTCATCACCCTCTTGCAACCAACCAAAGCGATTGTTGGTACATTCAATTTAAATATATTAATATAATATACCAAATAAAAGCTTAACTGGTTAACTTAGAGTCAGAGTAATTTTTTGACAATTTATAATTTTAACTAGCAATATAAAACGCAAAATAATGTTCTACTCGAGATGATTTTAATCTAGTTGTAAAAAGCTTTGAACTCTAGACTAAATGTGAAAAATTGCAGCTTATTACGGTACAGTTCTGGTAGCCCAGTGGTTAGAGCATTGCCCTAGTTAGGCAAAGGTTCAAGTTCCGTCATTACACCAAATTTTGCACTTTAATAAAATATTACCCTAAAAGTAAAGTGAAAATAGTAACTAAAAAAAAACTAACTATTTTCACGCTGTATCCCTGACGGGGTAGTCAGAGAGAACTGATCGCCAGGCTTAACGATCCATGCATACTTCTTTTGCTTCTTGCAGATTCATCAATCGCTTAAAACACGCACGTCTGTGTTTCCAAGTACTTTTGACCCTTCCGTTTTTGAGCAATCTGCTCATGCAATGCAAGTCTCGGCCTAGCCTCTAATTTCGCCACCTGTTAGCTAACGGACGAGGCAATAGCACAGACACTCAAAATGGGTCTAGTGTGGATGTATCACTCATCACAATACTCTCACGAATCGCCTCCTAAGTAACCCTTGGATTATGTTCAAAGTTCAGCGGCTGCCACCGGGATTTTGTGAAAAGCATAGTTATGATAGGGGCCTATTGAAGTACCAAATATTAGAAAAAACTTCATGTTGAAAAATGATTCCTTTGTTGAAATTCGGGTGACAAAATGCACTTCACACATTTGTGGTATTGAAGTGAGTTTTATACATATTTCAATGGTCTCTTCGTAACTGTATATAAATTAAAAACTTTTATACAAATTCTACTTTTATACGCTTACTATCATATCAAAACTGGACAAGTTTTGATATGATAGTAAAAATCGTACAATCAGTAAACGGACTTCAATTTGTGGTATTTACATAACTTAAAGAAGTTGCAAGTAATTTGTGTCCATTATACATTTATCACTAATCATTCACACCTTTATTCCCGAAAGGGTGGTAGAGGTATATAATATTCCCGCGGGAAGCGCTCGTGGCCCCGCGATCTCAGTGGTCTGTAAACGATCACAGAGTTACACAACTTTCACTATGACTGATCCTCGGATGGGTGACCACTTTGTGGTATTTACGAGCGATTCCGTGCTTCGGAAGGCACGTTAAGCTGTTGGTCCCGGTTGCCAGTAAAATGGCAGTCGTTAAGCCTGGTTGAAGGCCTTACGGGCGGCTTGAAAAAATTTCAACAGCAGGTAGGCACAACCTGCGTTTGTCGATTTCAACACGGCAATGGGCTCACCACCTATTACGTGGGACAGGAATCCATACAGTGAAAACTGGGCATATAATATGCCTCTGCCACCCCTTCGGGGATAAGGAGTGATGGATATTTAGGCATATAATATTCGCAATGTAAATGATCATCTCAGTATGGACTCAAAAAAGTTACTTACCAAAACTAAAACTATTCCCAGAAAAAAGTACTATGATTACGTTTGGGTTAAACATGGGAAAATTCACGTACGTAAGAATAATAATTCAAAATCCTTTGTTATTAGAAAAGATTCTGATTAAAACAAGTTGGTATGAACTGTTATTGTGCTGTATATTTAATTATTGTAACTCACCGCAAACTACTTATATTTACTATTTTATATTTTACTAAGTTAGACGTACTATTATATGTTGTTGTAAAAGGTTTGGTACCCCTGGCGCGCTATTGTACTTGACAATTTATTACTACCTACTTCACGCCGCCTATGTTGGTCATTATCGCACCGATTGCATTGAATGCACTAATTGTGGAATTATAATTTGCCTGCTCGCACTTGCAGATGTAGCATACTGTCTTAGCGCCGTATTTTAGAACGTTACTCAATACTCAAGAAACACTTGAGAGTAATATTTTAAGGCAATAACTAGCCTCAAGCGTTTCTTAAGTATTGAGTAACGTTCTAAAATACGGCCCTTATAGCGTTAATAGCGTTAAAGCCCTAACACACGACCGGATTTGATCCGACCAGACAGCGGATTTGATTGGCCGCCCGACCAAATCTTACCGTCTGTAGAGCAGTCCGGCGGACATAATTATTATTAATTGAGTCCGCCTCGATCCGCATCGGATATGATCAATGTTGTCGTTCTAGCTACTTTGTCGTAAATTTCCCCAGATTTAATTAAATTTTTCTCCAAATAGACACTTTTTCATAATTTTTTTCCCAATGTTGCCATCTTAGTTACTTTGTCAAAAATGTCCCCAGTACCGATTTTACCTTTCCCCAAAAATTGCTTTTTCATATGTTTTTTGCCAGAAAGAAAAAAGAGCTACGTTAATACATAACGTAGTGTTTATTTACTCTATGTAGAGGAATACTATGCATACCAGTTATCTACATAGATAAGTAAAATTGAAATGTGTGTGTGTGTAATTCAAATTTGCAGCTTTTCACTAAAAGCATATAAAAAAATATTCTTTTTTAGAAACCTTTCATTTCCAAAAAAGTTCCTTAAAAAAAAATTTTTACCCCAGAATAGGGAAAAAGCCCCTAATCTGTACACCCTGTCTGGTCGTCTGGTCGTCCGGTGCGGTCTGATCCGGTCGTCTGTTGCGACAACAGATTTGGTCGGCGGACTCGGCGGATCAGATCTGTCGAGGTCCGGCAGACCAAATCTGAACGTGTGTTAATAGCGTCCAGACAGGGGCAGACGACCAGACAGGGTGTACAGATTAGGGGCATTTTCCCTATTCTGAGGTAAAATTTTTTTTAAGGAACTTTTTTGGAAATGAAAGGTTTCTAAAAAAGTATATTATTTTATATGCTTTTAGTGAAAAGCTGCAAATTTGAATTACACACACACACATTTCAATTTTACTTATCTATGTAGATAACTGGTATGCATAGTATTCCTCTACATAGAGTAAATAAACACTACGTTATGTATTAACGTAGCTCTTTTTTCTTTCTGGCAAAAAAAATATGAAAAAGCAATTTTTGGGGAAAGGTAAAATCGGTACTGAGGACATTTTTGACAAAGTAACTAAGATGGCAACATTGGGAAAAAAATTATGAAAAAGTGTCTATTTGGAGAAAAATTAAATTAAATCTGGGGAAATTTACGACAAAGTAGCTAGAACGACAACATTGATCGTATCCGATGCGGATCGAGGCGGACTCAATTAATAATAATTATGTCCGCCGGACTGCTCTACAGACGGTAAGATTTGGTCGGGCGGCCAATCAAATCCGCTGTCTGGTCGGATCAAATCCGGTCGTGTGTTAGGGCTTTAACACACGTTCAGATTTGGTCTGCCGGACCTCGACAGATCTGATCCGCCGAGTCCGCCGACCAAATCTGTTGTCGCAACAGACGACCGGATCAGACCGCACCGGACGACCAGACGACCAGACAGGGTGTACAGATTAGGGGCTTTTTCCCTATTCTGGGGTAAAATTTTTTTTTAAGGAACTTTTTTGGAAATGAAAGGTTTCTAAAAAAGTATATTATTTTATATGCTTTTAGTGAAAAGCTGCAAATTTGAATTACACACACACACATTTCAATTTTACTTATCTATGTAGATAACTGGTATGCATAGTATTCCTCTACATAGAGTAAATAAACACTACGTTGTGTATTAACGTAGCTCTTTTTTCTTTCTGGCAAAAAAAATATGAAAAAGCAATTTTTGGGGAAAGGTAAAATCGGTACTGGGGACATTTTTGACAAAGTAACTAAGATGGCAACATTGGGAAAAAAATTATGAAAAAGTGTCTATTTGGAGAAAAATTAAATTAAATCTGGGGAAATTTACGACAAAGTAGCTAGAACGACAACATTGATCATATCCGATGCGGATCGAGGCGGACTCAATTAATAATAATTATGTCCGCCGGACTGCTCTACAGACGGTAAGATTTGGTCGGGCGGCCAATCAAATCCGCTGTCTGGTCGGATCAAATCCGGTCGTGTGTTAGGGCTATTAGTTGCGCGCATATGCTGGCTCGCTCAACGACTTGTTACTGGGCGACATTTGTTTTTGTTCTACCTACCGAAGGGATCGATTTATACCTTATACTTATATATTCTTATTATGATGGTCTATGGTTCAAATGGATTATTTCTATATTGTTTGACTATTGTTTCTTCGTTATTATGCGTGTTTATGCTATTATTGACTAATGGCTAATGTTAATTGTTTAAATATATGCTATCATAATGTACTCGGGTTGAGAAACAAAACAAATAATTTACAATTTTAGTGACTACTACGGGCACGGGAGCTTGCAATGACTTAGCGACACGTTTTATGCGACAAATTAAATCTTCGAAAGATGACATGGCGTCGTAACTTAATAAGAAATCGGGATTTAATTTTAATTCAAGCAAGTTAATTTTATCGAGAACATTTTCGAAATCTAAGCGCAAAGTATCTACGGTTTCGATCGAGGATAAAAACAATTATTTTATTAATTCATCTGCGATCTTCGATGAATAATCACAAATTAATTGCATACGCTTAAAAAGGCTATCCTTTTTAGCGTGTAATAGTTTTAACTCTGGATCTGGAATCTCTTTCGGAGGCATTGTTAAAGCAAAACAACCATAGCTACCTACAGTGCCTAACTAACGAACGATCAAAATCGCAGCGAGACGCGGCGCGAACGAGCGTAGGTACCTGCCCGCGTGGTCTACCTGTTACTATGCGGTGCAGTCGAAATTACCAACTACTTAGTACCTACCTATGCGAAAAACAGTAGGTAAGTATGCGTTTATTCCCTAATGGAATAAAACTATTATCTATGCGTTTATTCCCTTTAAAATAAAAACTATTACTTAATCTATGCGTTTATTCCGAATCGAGTAAAAACTATAACCTATACCTATGCGTTTATTCCCTATGGAATAAAACTGTTATCTAATCTATGCGTTTATTCCGTGGTGGAATAATGCGTTTATTCCCTATGGAATAAAAACTATTGCGTTTCTATTGGCAAACGACTAAAGCGAATGGATCAAAAATTCGGATCGTTAGGACCAGAAAATGGTTGAGCGGGCGAGATAAATAAATTCGAAGTGGACTGTTTTTGCGGGAAAAGACAATAATAAAATTTACACGCGGTTGACGACGAAAAAGAATAGAAAACAGGAATGGGCACACTACCTTGCTGTTGCTGCAAGATGCTGAAGTGGAGGCTGCCGGGGACGTCCCTGGACTTGGATCCCTGGTTCCATTGCACAAAAACACTATTTATCCATGGAAAACACAACTATTGCGAAAGGTTGATGCGAACGCGCGCGCGGCCATTGCAGAACTAATTTTCAATCCGTCCTCGCTGCTTGTGAGTGGCGTTTTAGACGGCGCGTAATACAACTGCCTAGCTCTTCTTTTATGCGAGACAAGGTAGGTGCGAAAGAGAAATGGAATAAAGGAAAGCGGGGTGGGAGTGTCGACAACTAATTAATTAAAAAATGGAGATCGGCGATGCAACATAGAAAAAATAACGCGGCATCTTTCGAATCGTATACCGGCGCAACCACAACTATTTAAAATTATTTAGTGATTCTCGGATATGTGACAACTTTGTGGTATTTACATTTGCGAGCGTTTCCGTGCTGCGGAAGGCACGTTAAGCCGTTGGTCCCGGTTGCCAGTAAAATGGCAGTCGTTCCGTTGGTCCCGGTTGCCAGTAAAATGGCAGTCGTTAAGCCTGGTTGAAGGCCTTATGGGCGGCTTGAAAATTTCAACAGCAGGTAGCCACAACCTGTGTCTGTTTATTTCAACACGGCAATGGGCTCACCATCTATTACGTGGGACAGGAATCCACACGGTGAAAAGTGGGCATATAATATGCCTCTGCCACCCCTTCGGGGATAAGGCGTGATGGATGTTTATTTTTTTTTTTTAGTCATTCTTAGCAGTCACACTTTTATCCTCGAAGGAGTGGCAGAGGCATACTATAAGCTCACATTCCACTGTATTCAGTATTTTTTCCACGTTAGATACGTGGAAAAACTTAACTAATAAACATATTTATTTATCAACTATTGAAGAAGGCTTACAGACTAATAATACTTTTAGTGTAATTAATTATTGTAAAACAAGTTGCTAATAACAAGCCTCCGTCTACATAAAACAAAAAATATTACTAACTTTTATATATTATCACAGATAATATAATTCTTATACAGATGCACGATCAGGAACTAAAAATGGTCACGGCCTTAACTTTCCAAGCAGGCAGGCAGTACGGGAGTTTGTATATAGATGGCGACAATGTTTTGGCAAACTATTCTTATTATTTGCTACACTACACTAGATGTCACTATAAACAGAAATACTCTGCCGTATGCCTTTTCTAGCTAATTGATGTTATCAATATTCTGTACGGGCATGATAAAGGTCATGTTATAAAGCAACAAATAAGGGTTTTACTTATTTGGATATTTTATCTATAGGTACTAATATTATAAAACTAGAGTTAGTTCATTCAGTGTTTTTTAGTTACGTAGGTACTCGTAAATGACCATTTGTAATTTCCATGCATGGAGATTGTTTGTAGAGGACACTGGAAGGTGGCCATAGGAACTTCTAAAATAAACATTATAAACCCATTCCAGGGTTCATGAATGTTCAGGGGCCAGGATCCAAGTTCGAGGACGTAGAGCCCATATTCCCGACCCGGGGTCTGGGATCCCGAATTCCGGCTTCTGTGTCTTAGATCGAGAGTCCAAGGTCAGCTACTCCAGATCCTCTGTTTAGAGTCAAGGGTTGGGTTCTCCATCGAGGGTATGCAGTAGAGGCTCTAGAGACCTCACAGTACAGGGGCTAGGATCCAAGGTTAAGGGCCTAGGGTTCATGATCCTGTTCCCGAGATCCGGGGTCCAGGGTGCTGAGTCAAGATTCCAGGGTCTTAGATCCGAAGTCCAGGCTTCTGGGCTAGAATCTGAGTTTGTGGGCTTAGAGCCGGTAGGGCCCCGAGACCTTAGATCCTGAGGTCAAGGTCAACTGTCTAGAGTCAATGGATGTCTATAGCCCCTGGCTCCGAGGTAGCTAAGTCTATGGTCGAGATCTCGGGGTTTAGGTTGTAAGATATACCTATTGTCTACAGTGCAGGCTACAGAGACCGAAACCAGGGGTCAAATAAACCCTTAAGTTCTATAATATAGGTAGATAATCTATTGTATCAGGCCTCCGAACGTGAAATTTATAATTAATAAAAGCAAAATAAAAGACTGTACCTTGATAGATTATGATTATCTTAATGTTAATAATATTATAAATGTGAACGTTTGTATGGATGTTTGTTACTCTTTCACGTAAAAATTACTGAACGGATTTTAATGAAACTTTACAATGTGGCTTATACATCAGAATAACACATAGGCTACTTTTTATCCCAGGAACAAGTTCCTGTGGGAAACGGGAACGGGAAAACTTCTCTGCGCGGGCGAAGCCGCGGACGTCAACTAGTTTAATATAAATATAAGATATAAATATTATAAGTTTAAAAGATTTGATGTATGTTTGTTACTCTTTCACGTAAAAAGTACTGAATGGATTTACAACATATAGGCTACTTTTTATACTGGGAACAAGTTCCCATCACGCGAGCGGAGCCGCGGCCGTCAACTAGCTTTTTTATATTTTTAACTTGTCAAAGCTCAATGTATCATCGTATTATACGATGCAGCGCTAATAATATTTTGACGTAAGAGTAGTGCCGGCGCGGCGGTCATACCACTTTGAACCTTATTAGCAGGTTGACAGACACCGACAGTTATTACGCGCTTCTATTTTGAACTTTATTTTTAAGTGAAATATCGTTTACTTTGGCGGATCGGATCACTGGATTTGTTTCGATTACAATTAGATAATATAGATGCCACATCGCGTTTGATTTAAAATAAAACGATTGATTTCAGCAATCAAAAAAAAATGTGGGTCAGAAAGGCAGTGATAGTCAGTTTTTTTTTTTAATGAAACTTTGCTCAATCTGGTACGTAATAAACACTTATTTACCAAAAAAAAAGTATTACTTTTCGGTGTTTTGTATTCACAATTGTTAATATTTATTTTAAAATGCAAAAACAAAAATTAAAACAATGAGGATTCAATCTTGGGACCCTATACTTGGAAAAAATACTAAATTAACAATATTACTACTTCTCGCCGTTAACCACCAGGCCCACACACACTGTAACATAATATAATGAATTTATCTACTGCTTGATTATTACGGATATTTATTAATCCTCGTCGTCATATCACAATATTTTTACAAATAAGTTTATTATTCTAGCGTGCATCGCTGTGACGTGCGCGACCGAAAGAGATAGAATGCTCTTTTTTTTTACAGGTACTATTGGCACAGAGAGACGAATGTTGGTGGAGAACTTATTACGTCGCCATCTATTATTATAAATGAACAGTATCGAGAACCAATTATTCACGCAATCTACATTAATTGTATTATTAACGAGTTTAGTATGTTAATATCACAGATTATAATATGGTTTTATTTTAAAAATCATATACCGGACTTTAAACAGCTAAATAAGATTTTTATTTTTTGTAATCTTGAATTTGATACCATTACTGCCATCTAGGGATAATTTAATGTTATTAAAAATATTTTGTTCGCATTGGTACCCCCTGATTATCACAGATAATATAATATAGTTCTTATTATCACAGATAATATAATATAATTCTTATAATTATCACAGAAAATATAATTCTTATATATTATATTATATATTATAGGGCCCACTGTCGTGTTGAAACAGAAAGCGTAGATTGTGACGACCTGCTATTGGAATTTTGCAAGCCCATAAGACCTACAACTTGACTTAACGACTATCAAGCAAGGTTGCCAGAACCGGGACTAACGGCTTAACGTGTCTTCTGAAGTATGGAAACGCTCGTTTATGGAAATGTCCAAACCAGCCAGCGAACGATGCCTAAAGTATCGTTTACAGAACACTGAATTGCTTCTTTAATTTTAAATATTTCATCTTATTTTTCGCAGTATCCTGTTATTTCTGGTAAAGAAAAACAAGGAAAAAAGTTATCACCGTAATAGAGTTACGGGCTACATAAATAAAATTGCTTGTAGGTCGTAATAAAAATGAAACCCGCTTATCTTTCCGCATGACATATTGTTATAGAAAATATCTTCCCATCCGGCTATTGGTGTACACGATACGTAGTACAAACTATATAGTTTCTTGTCACATATTACGTAAGATACAGTTCATGTATAAAATATAATCCGGTAGACATGTAGCAGAAAGTCTATGAATATGCTTACATCGTTGGTAGTGATTGTAAGAAATTTAGAGTTTACCGTTATTTGCTGAAAATATTTCTTACCTTGTAATAGTGTCCCTAGATATATGTATAACTGTTTACCAGAAAAAGTGAAGTCAGGTTTTATGATAATTGAGCAAGTAAGCTTTGCCCTGCAGCATTTCTTCCAATAAATTCTAACCTCCGTTTCACCTCTAAAGAGAAGATTCCCAAAAAATATTTCTTAGTAGATGGGTTCGTCAGAGACGTGCACTTCATACCTTATGCCTTTTAATTAATTTAAAAAAAAATTAAGATGGCATGATTTGTTGACGTTTATGACAACTACTCCACTCTCTGAACGGTTTTTCTAATCGTGGGAAACGTAAACAATCATTTTTACCTCAATGTATAGAGTTTGAAATAACGCAAGCAAATAACGATCACATTGAGTTAATTGTCTGTAGCTCTAACCATTTTTAAAATCACTGTAAACTTTTAAAATCACTGTAATCTTTTAAAATCACTGTAAACTTTTAAAATCACTGTAAACTTTTAAAATCACTGTAAACTTCCAAACAAAACAAAACAACCTGCTCCCACTTTATTGTCAAAAAATTAATTTGAGCGTCTGTCTCCCTCAAGGTAGCATTCTGAGACCAGTGGCGATAAACATCTATTTTCAGACTACGTTACACTACTATTTGCAGGGAAAATTTGGCGATCTGAGGGTTAGCCTGTAAACGGTTAATATCGCAATTTAAGCGTTTACTCCACAATGCCTCGCGGGATACGTTTTTCGTATCTAAAGTGTTATCGCTTGCGGATTGTGGCACGTTTTTACTGGGCCTCTATCTAGGATTTATGAAAAGTGGGGATCATGATCCAATCAATGTTATCGCAGAAGATTTTTATATTTTTGTAGTTTAATGTTATTTAAAGTTAAAAGACATGTTAATCGTAACCCGTACTCCAAGTGTGTTAAAAATCTGCGAACTGTAATGGACTCTTATTTGTCATGGAGTGCTTTAGTAATTGTTATGTACCTATGTGTTACATTTATTATAATTATGTATTGTGCATATTGTACCTATTATGTAGCTAATACATTTATACACTAATACTACCCATCTTTCTAACTAATAACATCTTCATATTAAGATTGCCTGGAAGAAATTGCTTTTTAGTTTTAGTTTTAGTGATTTCAAACACGCTCGCCGGTTAAGGGTACTCTTGTCCTGGCCTTTTTCCAAAAGATCGTCGATTTGATTGACCCATTCACTCTCACCACATATATCTGCTTCGTCAGTCTATTTTCATCCATCCTCTCCACGTGTCCGAACCATCTAAGCATCCCTTTTTCTATCTTAGTTACTACATCTTCTGTCATGCCGCAATGTTCTCTTATCAAGCTGTTCCTTACTTTATCCATCAACTTCACTCCAGTTATACTACGCAGACTTCTCATTTCCACAGCATTTATTTTACTTTTATGCGTCTTCTTCTGCCATACCCAACTTTCACTGCCATACAAAAGTGTGGGGACCAGCACTCCTCTATTTACAGCTAGTCTTGCCTTACTAGACACGTTCTGACTACTCATAAAGGTGTACATGCTACCCATTTACTTTATTTCCTGCCAAAACTCTTCGCTCAATGTCATAGTCACACTTTCCATCTCGTAAATTTTGTACCCAGATACACAAACTCTATCACTTGTTCTACTCTTTCTTCTTCCACAAGAATTGAGCAATCTGTCGTACTTACCTCTCTTTCAAAAACCATTACTTTCGACTTGTTTACATTCACTTTCATTACTTTGTTTTGCTTTAGCTTTAACTTGGTGTACAAATAAAGTTTTATTCTATTCTATTCTTTTCTATTCTATTCATAAGTAATGGTCGTGACGTGGTCGTTCCCAAAACAAATTCTACAAATCCAACTAATTACTGGATCTGAAATTTCTCCACACTAGACGTGTGACATGCAGCCATTTACTCATAGTGCGATAAGGCCGGCCATCGTACTTTTCTCGCAGCCTTCTTTCTTTATCTACCATTTTTTCCAGCGTTAAATAAAATTTTAAAGAATATTAATAGAAAATGTAGTCAAACTTTCCAACTCTTCCGTGTAAGCTAGAAGATCGATAGCTGATCGAAAATTTGCATTAATATAGAAAATGTCCAAGGTCAGAGGGGCCATAGATTACTTTTGCCCTATCCGATTTTGTGAAGGCATTTTGATTTGATATCTGAGAGGCGTTGCTACTGTACCCTTGAGATGTAAACTTCAATTTAAATGTAAATCTCGATAGTACTATCCTTTAATGTTCGGAGGGATCTAATCTGGAATTTGTAATTTTGCTCTATGATGACGGGAGCTGATTTCTTTGATATCAATGAGTGATAATCCAAACTAATGATGACAACAATAAATAAATATTTCTGAAACATTATTTCTTTCTTTCGCTTCCTAACCTAAATGAACTTTGTACTTTTATTAGTTACTTCAATTGTAACTTATTGCATCTTATTATATCCTCCTTACGCGTGCTCTATCACCTGTTCAATAATCTGTACTCTGAGCAATTATTTGATATAATGCCCACGGCTACTTTCTATCATCGCACCGCTCGCCATAGACAGACCCTCACACTTTGCGTCTGGAGCGCTCGCATACAGTTAGATTCGATTGGAACTTAATTCCGCGTACGCTTAGGTTGTGGTATAAACTCCCTGCCTGGGTTTTCCCGAACGTCTATAGTATGGAGTTCTTCAAAAGGGTCTTAGAAGGTTTTTACAGGGTCGGCAGCGCGAGTGCTTCACCTCTGATGCTGTAAACCTACGGTGACCACTTTCTATCAGGAGTGCCGTAGGCCTGTCCGCCACCTCTGTGGTTTAAAGAAAATTGCAAAGAATCGTTGCATCTTCTATGTCACTAGATCGAGATATTGGATTTAGTTTGTCTGTTTAATTAGAATACCTTTATTAATTACTGTGTAAGGTCAGCTGTATGTTACTAATGAAAATTTATAAACCGATTACTTTTACTGTTAAGTAGCTGATAAATAACTCAAAATACCTGTCAAATTATTGAACCGATTTGGAATTTTACATAAATAAAACATGTGAAAACTAATCCTTACTTAAACGTATTACAAATATGAAAAAAATAATAAACTAGGAGATCGTTCCACCCTATTTTCGTATCTCGCACAATCAAGTTATATAGACTCAGTAGATAAGAATTATATTATATTATCTGTGCTCAGTAGAAGAATTATATTATATTATCTGTGCTCAGTAGTCAACAATATTTATTATTATTATATTTATTTATAAATCAAACTATAAAATTAGATCATTGGATTCGGCTGTTAAAATACCTTCCTACCACAGCGAGAGTTTTGAAGAGATCTTTTACAATCGCTCCAATAATAAAATCCTTTTCGCGATCAGATCTGGCGGGCCCCATAACAAAAAAAAAATAGGTATATGAAATGTCAATGGTTTCGTTGCAAAAATTAAATCATAGTGGCCCCGCTGGAGGGCATACTTCCCAGCGGGACTAGCAGGGTAATTCCACAACGTAAGGCTTTTCAAACGTCGTCGACGACACCATGCAATTGTATTTTTTATCATAATTACTGTCTACAATTATTATATACTAACAAATGCCAGTTCTCCGATTCAAGGAACAAATTAAAAGAAAATTACTCGAATTGGTTCAGCCGTCTTCGAGTTTTGAGCTTAGCAGCGAGTCACGAGGGGCGTTCCTCAGGGATCTATACTCGGCCCATTGCTTTTCATTCTGTACAGTGCTGATGTGACTGGGGCAATTGCTTTTTCCAGGTTTCAACTCTATGCCGATGATCTTCAGCTGTATTATTCATTTCCACTTTGTGATTATGAGGAATCTGTTAGCAAGATTAATGAAGACTTGAGTAGTATAGCGGAATGGTCTCAAAGGAACTCACTTGTGTTGAATCCTGGAACATCAAAATTCATTTGTGTGAGTACAAGGCATACGGTCGAGCAGATGAGGCGATTGCCATTGGGAGTTAATATTGATGGGGCTGGGGTGGAACAGGTATCGGAGGTGCGTAATCTCGGGGTTGTCTTTGACGAGAAACTGCACTTTGAAACACACGTCTTGCAAGAAGTACGGAACTGCTTTTTTCGTTTAAAGCTGCTGTATAGATTACGTCCATACATTAGTGTCAGCATTAGAACATTATTATGTGAGTCGCTTATATTATCCAAGCTCAACTATGCTGACACTGTGTATGGTAGTTGTATTCTAAAACGAACCGAAAGGCTCATACAACGTGTACAGAATGCCTGCACAAGATTTTGTTTCACAATTCCACCTAGAACACACGTAACTCCATACCTTGATAAGGGCAATATGCTTAAGATGGCTGATCGTAGAAAGTTGCATCTCTCTGCTATTTGGTGTGGCACAAACACATAGACCTCAGTACCTGTACGAGAAGTTATCTTGGTCAAGGGACTCAAATACACATGAAACACGAGCCTCTGCATATTTAATGCTAATACCTCGCCATAGAACCACAACATATAGAGGTAGTTTTAAGTTTGCGTCCAGTCGCATATGGAACGATCTGCCGCCACCTTTACGTGTTCTTGAATCAATCAATTCATTTCGAGTGAAATATAAAAAGTATTTGTTACTTAGACAAAAAACAAACTAAAAACTAAATAAATACTTACTCTTTTTACATAATAAAACGGATTGATACAAGTCACGACAATCGCTATCAAATTTTTGGTATGATACACTATTTTCCTGTGTCTCATGATATCTTGCCTAATTATATCGTTTTGTTGGGTGTATAGATGTTTGTTTCTCATAATATTGACATGAGAATGGGTGAGGCGTTTCTTGTTGTTGACATCAAGAACCCTGTAGAACAGGTTTAAAACAGGTTTTGGAATGTTGTGAATTGAACTAGGTTATGGTTTTAAGTCACTACTTAAGTTGTACTTACTGGTGACAGTTGAATTATGATCACTTTGTGATTTGCCTGGATTTGTTTTCTACTATTTGTGTAAATTTTATTTCTATAATTCTATTTGTAAATATCAAATTTTTGGGGTTTGTATTGAACCATGTCATGTCCAACATTGATCGCCATGTTTATTTATGTTATGCGGGCAGTCTGACCATAGAGGGTAGACGAACGACGCCACGGAGCAAGGCATGTAATCACTACGTTTACTATGCGTCGATTCGGTGAGCGCAGTTAGAATAATAAGAGCTGATTAGCCCTAAGCTTGTCAGGCAACGAAACTGGGCTTATACAGCCTTTTTCTTTTGCAGAGCACTGTAATTTTTTTTAGTTTTTTTTATTTATTTCGAACTAAATTTTTTATTTTATATTGTGTTTTTCTTTGTAATTGAGTTCCTGTTTATGATGAAGGTTACTTATGGGACAAGTTTTTTTTTTATTTGTTTAGATTAAGGATTATTGTTTAATTTTGAAATTTTTAACTGTCGGATTACCGTTGTGAGTGACGTCCCTCATAGGCGTCAGCTGAAAATCAGCGCTGTCTAACTTTTTTGCATAGTTAGTGCAGCTTGAGCTGAGATGGCGCCTTTTCGGGCACGCACAGTGTTGCGATAATTGTAAAATTTTATTTATACCAGTATTTGATTTTGTGCGTGTCGAATAAACGGTTAATTTAATTTAATTTAATTTAATTTTAATTTAGCAACATATTTTGCGATTTATTTTTATTTATTATAAATATTACCTATTATCTAATTTTATTCTTGCTCATTTACAAAACATATGTGTACTACGCCTCAGAGCAGCACTCTTCTTTTCAACTCCGAACAACACACGTGACCCAGAGATGATGCTAATGTGTAACATCAAATATTCATAATATGGTAATCAGCACTGAAAATATTTTTTTTGATAACCCTAATGATAATGCGATCATTCCTCGCAAAAATATATGTTTTTGCCCACGTCCGTCTTACAAATCTAAATCTGAGTCAATTTGTGCGAACCTTTGTGAATGCGAGTACATTTTTCTGACACGTGTCATGCCATCACGTCACTTCATTTCCACTAGGCCTGAAGGAAAATGACATTACGCTGAGTGTGCTACGGCAATCTTAGACTTGGCAAATTATCTGCGGTTTATCGCACTTTAAGGCGTTCAGCTCAGTTTCAGTTAAACATTCACTAAGTTTAGGTTAACTTCCGTCTAATATGTTCTTGTCTATTCCTGACGTTTGACTTAAGAATTCATATATTAAATAATATATTTTGAAAATAAAGTTGTAGTATTTTGAAAATAAAGTCATGCCTATTAGTAAAGGGAAAATAATGCAGCTAGCATTATATTCCCTTTTACTAATAAGCATTATTAAATATTATAAAGAACTAAGAATGAAAGTTAAAACCAGCAAAGTTAATATTTAAAGTACTTCAAGTTTTGTCTATTTATGCAAATAATTAAAATAAAATTATGTTTTACAAATTTAAAACTTAGAATATTTGAATCATACATTCATAATATCCAACTCGATGTCTATTTTTGGGTTGAAAACTTACAGCTATTTAGTTTCTTAAAGCGTACAATCTACAGCAAACTATCAGCAGAGTGAGAACAGAATACAGTCTTATAAATGGAGTGAGTTTGGATGGAAACGTCCTGAGGGATGTGAAGGCTGATGGCGGGAATGTATATAAGGGTACTTATTAGCTGTTCGATTCATCGACTCTTTTTTAAAAAAGGGTTGGCTTGAGAGATGTTCTTTAATAATGAAATGTGATATTGAGTTTATGTGGTTTAAATGATGCCTTTACAAGGTTTTACATTTTTAATACTACTGATTATTATGTTACTACAACTTGGAAACCACTATTTTAGTTAGCAAGACTAGTTATATTGTTCTCGCGCTTGAAAAGGCTACCGCTTACTTTACAAGTAAACCAATGACCATAATATTTAAATATCCACAATAACAAATAAATCATCATCTATCACAACAGTCATCCAGAGCTTTTTTCACCTCTTTGACAAACTGCAAAAATCGATTGACCATGTTATCGGGCCCTATCCGTTCTCTATTTTAATGGTCACCATATTAAGTGGTAGGGTCCTCTGCACTCTAATTTTGCGAGGACTCCTCATGAATTTCCCTGACTAAAAGCTTCTCGAAACTGCTTTAATCTCACACGAGGATATTAGATATAGAAAAATAACAAAGTACATTGTTGTATCTGCTGCTGTTTATGTTCCTGAGTGTGACTTGGCAGATCAAAACACGAACGTCCGGTCAGTGCGAGTGTCTCTCGCTCTGCCATATAATCTTGGCCCACAGACTGTGGATATGTTTACTACAATTCAGTTGGTTGAGATGGACAGCGAGAGTTCTCTGCGTCGTAACCAAGAAGGCATCTTTATTCCATTTTAGAAGATCATTACTCATTTCTTGCTGACGTTGGCAGGCTAGCTGCTATATTTGTCACCCTTGGACCGGCCTAGAAAAAGAACATAATGCTTAATGAGCCTAAAGAGATCAAACTACGGCTACCTTTACTTATATTTCCAATATTTCTGAAATTAATGCTCGCAGTTTCCAATAGCTTATAAATGACTTCGGGTTTTCGTTTAAAAGCGGTTTAAAACGTATAAAAGCATAAGAAACAAAATAATTCATGCATAGAATAAAACGGATTAAGTTCTAATCATTTTCAAATGTTGTGCGGTTTATAATTGTCGGGTTGCTTGTTTTGAGTTACTAGACTTTTTATTAGATCAAAAAAAGAGCTTGGGATTGAGTGAAAAAACTTCAATACATACACCTTGATTTCGTAAAAGCGGCCTGGTTCTTCACTCCACCTGCGGTTTGAGGTATCTACGAGACATAATGATAAAGGAACGTCGTTGTAGCGCATTGTCAAACGTCTGAATTTATGACTTCATAAATTAGTAGTGTTAAATCGAATAAACTAAATGAAGATAAGAACTAAATGCGAGATTAAGGTAAACCAGGAACGTCTAGAGCAAGTGAATGATATTGTGTATTTAGGAAGTATGTCCGCGGTCTCAGTGTTCTGTAAACGATCACTGAGTTACGCAACTTTCACTATGGCTGGTCCTTGGATGGGTGACCACTTTGTGGCATTTATATTTGCGAGCGTTTCCGTGCTTCGGAAGGCACGTTAAACCGTTGGTCCCGGTTGCCAGTAAAATGGCAGTCGTTAAGCCTGGTTGAAGGCCTTATGGGCGGCTTGAAAAACCTTCAACAGCAGGTCGCCGCAACCTGCGTCTGTCCATTTAAACACGGCAATGGGCTCACCACCTATTACGTGGGACAGGAATCCACACGGTGAAAAGTGGGCATATAATATGCCTCTGCCACCCCTTCGGGGATAAGGCGTGATGGATATTTATTTATTTTATTTATTAGGAAGTATGTTAAATAAAAAGAAAAGAAGAAAAGAAAAGAAAAAAAAAGAAAAGAAAAGAAAAAAAGAAAAAAGAAAGAAAGAAGAAAAAGAAAAAAAAAAGAAAAAAAAGAAAAAAGAAAAAAAGAAAGATAGAAAGAAAGAAAAGAAAGAAAGAAAAATAAAGAAAAAAGAAAGCGAAAGAAGTATGCATGGATCGCGAAGCCTGGCGATCTGTCCTCTCTGACTACCCCGTCAAGGATACAGCGTGAAGATAGTTAGTTAGTTTTAGGAAGTATGTTTAGCGCGGATGGAAGATGTGATTCGGATGTAGAACGGCGAGTAGCTGCCGGAAACAAAGTTAACGGTGCTTTGTCCCTGTTAGTAAAGCGATAAAGCATCGTAAAAGAAGCACGAATGGCGATTCATAACGCAGTGCTAGTGCCAACTTTGCTTTACGATAGTGAAACCTGGGTATGTCAGCAGATGCATGAAAGTAAATTGAAAGCTGTGGAGATGCGATCACTTCGAAAATTGTGCGGCGTTACCTTGGCCGACCGAATACGTAACGAAGTGATACGCAATATGGCAGGTTTGACTGAAAGTGTCAGCGTTAAGCTGGTAAAGGGCGTGCTCCGTTGGTTTGGACACGTCCAACGCATGAGTGAGGAACGATTGACGAAGAATATATATTGTGCGAAAGTAGAGGGTAGAAGGAGTCAGGGAAGGCCAAGACTTACATATGAAGACCACGTGAGCAGATTGCTCAAAAACGGAAAGGTCAAAAGTACTCGGATACCCAGACGTGCGTGTATGAAGCGATTGATGAATCTCGAAGAAGCGAAAGAAGTATGCATGGATCGCGAAGCCTGGCGATCTGTCCTCTCTGACTACCCCGTCAGGGATACAGCGTGAAGATAGTTAGTTAGTTAGTTTAGTTTTAGTTAAATCGAATAAACAAAAGTAATAAAAGTAAAAAATAACACATTCTTATAACGTAATTTATAATTACATCTTTATTTGCCACATTTTCGTGCATCGTCGTTTAATTCTGAGCTGTGACCAGTTTTAAGATTATCTAAGCTTATCGCGAAGTTAGTTTAAAATCAATTACAAAATTCAAAGCAAAGCAAGTTAGTAAAAACATCGTAAAATAATAAAATCGAGAACATAGAAATAAGGCCTGACAATATGTATGTATGTATGTTTATATGTATGTATGTATGTTTCTCTATGGCATAAAGATTACAAGTCATATGAATACCATAATGGTAACGGGTACATATTTTTATTTTTATATCTAAGCTTGAACTGTCTAAGATTGAAATGCCGACTGATTAAAAATGACGATAGTCACTATACTGAAGTCCAAAATGTCAACACTAATACTACATAGAATGTAGACTATAATATGCTTTATATAAATAAATAAAATAGAAATGCATGAAACGTGTTTACCCAAGTTATTGTAATTGTAGGCAACAGTCCTATTATGTTATATAAAACTGTAGCAACTGTACAAATACAATACCCAGCAGAAGCACTAAAGCTTTTGTTACCCAATTAGTTCTGCAGTTAATAATATATCTATTCAAACTGCCACCCCCCACCCCCCACCCTCACTGTATCAGTGGGGGCTGTGGGGTCAATTATTTACAACAGTCCGATTCGTAGATAATCGGTTTAAATATGGCGATCAATCCTATAGCTGGATAGCTGTTGACAAATGGTGGTTAATGAAAGAGATTTTACAAATTCACGGTATGTTAATAATTCCATTGAACTGGGTGAGACTTGCATTGGTGACATAAGTAGTAGTGCATGCAACTACCGCGCTGAGGTACCGAGTTCGATTCCCGGGTCGGAACAAATGTTAATTTCGTGATTCGAAAATATTTTTTTCGGAGTTTGGTTGCCTCCTACGTACGTATATAAAAATAAATAATAGCTAGAATTAAAAAAGTATGCTTATCCACTGTCTAGATACTATAACACAAGCTTATATTAGCTTACTTTGGGCTAAACGACGTTGTGTAAAAAAAATATACCCAAACACTAATTTATATTTTCAAATAAAATACATTATTATACATAAAAACATCCAAACTACGAAACAAGCAATTGCAGATCATATAAATATTTGCAGACGTGCATGTATGGAAGCCAAAAAAGTATCCATGGATCGCGAAGCCTTGCAATCTGTCCTCTCTGTCTATCCCATCCCGTCAGGTATGTATACAGCGTGAAGATAGTCAGTTAGTAACACCCTTTGACTGCCTCGGTGGCGCGGTGGGAGTGTATCCGACTGCTACGCAAGAGATCGGGGTTCGATTCCCACCCAGTTTAAAACTTTGTGTGATGAGCACCATAGTTTATTCTATGTCTAGGTGTTATTTATCTATAATATGTATGTATTTAGAAATATATAAGTATGTTTATCAGTTTTCTGGTTACCATAGTACAAGCTCTGCTTAGTTTGGAATCAGATGGCGTTGTGTGAGTTGTCCCAACGATATTTATTTATTTAGTCTGCCATATATACCTAAGACGTGAAAATTAGGTACATTGCGTCGGGATTTAAAAACAATAACAAATGTGCGATTTAATTTAGCCCGAATTGTAATGGTGACGCTGAGGGCCTGTCACTCACTCAGCTCTGAGTGGGACGAGGAGTTTTTGAACGCAAATATGTTTAATTGTTCTAGAAGTTGAAGCGCCCGGGAATTTGTTGTATTTGAATTTTAATTTATTTTTTACGATACCCTATGCAGTGTTGGTAATTTTTACCCGCGGGAACAGATAAAAATTTCGGGTATAAATTAGTTCCATTGCGATCACGTTTTCTAAACGGCGGGACCCATTTTAAAATATGAGCTTTATGTCATGACTTTTGCTTCAAATCATCTGTCCCAGGGTCCCAGGTGACCATAAGACATTGAAATCGTTACCACTGGGTGCTAATTGGAGTTTTTGCCCATATCACAAACATATGTTAGCTCAGTTTGAGCTAGATGGCGCTGTGTAAAGAAAAAGTGTTTCACAATATTGATTTATACTCTTGGGAAATAAACATAAATTGAACTATAAGAGAAGGTTGTTATAATTTGAACGGCTATGTGTTTATCTGTACAGTATGCAACCTTAAACTTTTAAGCCATATTGATTTTTATCGGTTGTTCAACAAATCTCTTAGTAAAACCGGTTCCACTAGTTATTGTTGTGGTTTGTTATCTGTAGAGGTTTTCGAATTTGGTCAATCTATGACTATTTTGAAAATATTAACATTTCACGTCAATATATTCAGATCTGAGTGACAATTTTTCTTCTTTTTTCTTCAAAACTTCACATCGTCGACAGCTCGCAATATTTTCACGCCCTTTTCAAAATTGCGAGATTCCAATTCCATTCATCTAAAATCTTATTGAAGTTTATCGATATACTCGTAATAGAATAGAACTATAAAATAGACTCTTCCCTCTCGCTCTTGTTGAGCAAGCGGGTCTGTGCGATCGCTCTGTAATTTTAATAATTTTTCTTTGGTTTAACTTTGTATTCCCAGCTCGTGAATTGGTTTATGTGATATTTTAGTGATTGTGTTTCGGTAACACGTAAGTGAAACTTAGTTTTATTGTCGTTAATCGCGTAAATATTGCTATTTATCAATCACTAAGTTTTTTTTTTATTTTCACTCTAAAGTGTGGGTATCAGTGAATTAAGTTGCGCCGATAATTTTATTGTTTACACTTTATTTAGACACTTTTTTTTTTATTTGTGCTGTATAATTAGTGTTAAAAAATAATACCCTTCCGAGATGAACCTCCCGATAGAGGGGGAGGTAAATGCGTATGTGCTACTATAAGGTCGCCACCGGCAAAGCGACTTTTTAGTGAAATGTCTCCGGTTTTCCAAACCTTGGTCAATAGGGACTTGTCGGAATACCATAATCAAGGCGAATATTGCAGTTAGTCGAGCAGGCAAACAGTTATATTGCTACAATAAATAATATAATCGACGATCAGGGATCGCGAATCACTTTGTCTAATAAAACTTCTATCATGGATTTAAACCAGCGCTTGACCGGCATTATTTCTATTCTGGCATTAAAATCGTCATGCAACGACACTAAGGTGGCAAATACGGCCAAAGAACTGCAAGCACTTAAATGTCAGCAACCAAAACTGTCATATGCGGATAAACTAAGGTTACGTTTGCCAGCTAAATCGGCCCCCGCCCCAGCAGCAGTGAAAGCTCTTCCAGCCCGACCCTGTGTGGTCGCTTACCCCGCGCCTGATCGTTCAACCGAGTTCACAACGGCGTCCGCGACTAAACAGGCACTTATGAAACTATCAAGCCCAGTGACGATGGCTTCCAAATTGTAGGCATTAAAAAACCGCGAAATCGGGTGTAGTACTTCGTGTTGCGAGCGAAAGCCAACTCAAGAAGTTGGAGTCAGTGGACGCAGTCAAATCGGCGGGCTTGCGCTTAGAAAAACCCAAGGGTCGTAAACCGCGAATCCTAGTTAAAGATGTTCCTGGGTCTATGGAAGACCATGACTTTATTAGAGCCTTATATCGCCAAAACATTAAGGACGAATTAAAAATTAGCGAGGAGGACTTTATTAAGAATTCCAAAATAGTTCGTAGACGTCGTTCAGCTAACGGTCGTTCGTGGGTGGGTATGGAGCTGGAGCCGGAGATCCGGAATCATTTGGTGGCCACGAAGGATAAATTATTTATTGATTGGGCCACTTGTAGATTTATCGATGACCTCGAGGTAGTGCGTTGTATGAACTGTCAACAATACGGTCATGTTCACAAATTTTGTACCAGCAAGTCACCCAGCTGTGCTAATTGCGGCGAGGAACATGATACACGAGCATGTCCACATAAAGACAGTCCTGATTTTAAACCCATCTGTATAACCTACAAAAGGTTTAAAAAGCCCCATGACCACCGTTGCGGCTCTCGGGAGTGTCATACCTATAAGCATAGGCTGCAGCAGCTCATTCTGAGCACTAACTACCTGTAGCTGTTTCATTCAATAAAAAAAAAATTGGAACATGAAAAATCTAATTATAGAACAGCTTAATTTACACAACGATAGGGCAGCCACGGCGGAACTGGACCGCCTAGTAATAGAGAACAAATTAGACATTGTCCTCTTACAGGAACAATATCAGCCCGCCCACAGAGTGTTACAATTACACGTCAAGGCACGAGCTGGGATTTATGTTTCTAGTACAAATTTTACTGTAACATCTTTGTGCAACCTCATGACATCTCATTGTGCTGTTGCTGAGGTTACTTCCTCGGCCTATAGGGTGTTTGTTGTGAGCTGCTACTTTCAATATTCACATCATATCGATCCTCACTTACATCTTCGTCACGTCCTGCAGTCTCTTGCGGGTCAAAGAATAATCATAGGCGCTGATGTCAATGCCTCTTCTACATTATGGTATGGCAAACTACGCGTATTCGATAGGGACCGGCGCTGTGCCGTCGAAGAATTCATTGCAGAAATGAATTTATCTATACACAATTGTCCCAATGCACCACCTACTTTTTGCGGCCCTATGGGTGAGTCTTCTATTGAAGTGACGCTTTCACGCGGCGACGTCTCGATATCCGAATGGCGTGTTTTCTGGATGCGTCCTGTAGTGACCATCGTCTAATCGTTTACAAGCTCTTACCCGGTGATGCACGAGAGGCGCAAAGTACTACTTGTAATTTTAAATATAAAAGCAGGGGCGCAAACTGGGAGCTCTTTGGTTCTCTGTTTGCGGCTCACGCTAAAGATTTTGGTCGTGGTAACCTGTCTGTCGAAGAGAGTGCTTCGCTAATGTCAGAAACTTTTACCTACTGTGCCGACGTGGCCATTGGTCGTGGATCTATTAACAACACTCGGAGATGCGATTGGTGGAGTCATCGTTTAGCTGAGCTTCGAAGGCGTTCCGGAGAGCACGTATAAAATTAAATTATTTTAAAAAGTATAAAATTAGTGCCGGTGCGGAATACAATAGCGCTTTACTTACTCTTAGAGTTGCCAGGTCCCATTACAGGGCGGCTGTTGAAAAATCAAAGGGTAATTTGCTACTTAAACTAGTGCATGGGCTGGAAGCTGAGGGTCCGTGGTCGCCTATATACCATGAGTTTAGGGCTAACCGTTCTGTTGATCTTGCCTATGTACGTAATATCAAAATTAACAACTCGCATACTATAGGTCTGAAGGAAACCGCGGATTACCTCTTGGGTTCTCTTATACCCGACGACTGCTCGAAGAACGATAGTGATTATCACCAACAGATAAGACAGTGGGCTCTTGAGCCACCATACTCACCCCAGTCAGACCTACCAACTTCTGATAAGTTCCTCGAAATTGTTAGGTCGTTGTCCATAGGTAAGGCGTCGGGTGACGATAAAATATCTAAGAAAATGATAAAGGAGGCTTGCAAGCTGTCGGGTGAAATAATATTAAATGTTTTTAACCGATGTATTTACGAGGGAGTGTTCCCCCGTATTTGGCGATGTGGCTATATTCGGGTTATTCCTAAAAAAAGCGACAAGCCGCCAGAAGACCCTAAGTCGTACCGACCGATCACATTGTTGCCCTCCTTGGGAAAGCTTTTAGAGCGTCTCATAGTACCCCGGCTCCTGCCGGGCGGTATTAAATTTCACGAAAATCAATTTGGATTTACAGTAGGAAAATCTACTATTGACGCAGCGATATCAGTGCGAAAGACTGTCACTTCATTGGTTTCTCAATATGTGCTGGCCATCTTCCTAGATATTTCCGGGGCTTTAGATAACGCTTGGTGGCCAATGCTATTAATGAAATTAAAGTCTCGCGGTTGCTATTGAAATATTTACTCTCTTATTTATTCATATTTTTCACAAGAAACAACAACTTTAAAATTAGGTCATTATTCTGCTACCAAAACGTTAACAATAGGCTGTCCTCAGGGGTCTGTGCTAGGCCCACACTTGTGGAACTTAGGATTTGATGACTTTTTCAGTTTACCATTACCGGAGGGCTGTTCAATGACAGGATATGCCGATGACGGTATGTTACTCGCTCAGTCGAATACTCGTGCGGGACTCGAGAGCTTGGCCCACACGTGTTTGCGCGTCGTTGCGGAGTGGGGCGTACGAAACGAGTTTTTTTTTGCACCCAACAAAACATTTTAGTTGCTTTTAAAAGTAAGTTTGAAAGTACCACCACGCATTAAATTCAATAACGTTTACATTAAAAATAAAACTTCGGTTTGCTATTTAGGATTGATTTTAGAGAGAAATTTTTCATTCGTTGAGCACATAAAAAGTGAAAAGGCTAAAAATTGCTTTTATGCGTTGTCGAGAATATCTACTGCTACATGGGGACTTTTGTTCAAAACACTGAAGGTCGTTTACGGGGCCACTTATCTAGGCTGTATGTGTTACGGGGCGCCGGTATGGGCAGATAAGGCTACTATTGATGCTGCACGTTTAAAGTTACTGCAAAGTCAATGCCTTGCATTGATATTTTTATGCAAGGCCTACAGGACGGTTAGCACGGAGGCTCTGCCGGTGATGGCAGGGGTCCTCCCGGTTGATCTCGAAATTCAGAGACGCGCGGCTTTATACTATTCGGCTAAGGATGGCATGGATGATAGGTTTTTGTTAGAAAGAGATCGCTATAGAATTGCCAGACTGTATCGTGATAATGTACGTGAAGAACTTTTAGACCATTGGCAGCTGCGTTGGAACACTTCCATCAAAGGGCGCCACCTCTATAGGTTTTCCCAGACGTTTGTGAACGCCTGGGAATGCTGGGAATGTCCTGGCTGGAGGTTGATCACTGTGTTGCTCAATTTCTTACGGGACATGGTAACTTTAGGAGCAAATTACATTCGTTTAAGCTGGTTGAGTCACCGTTCTGTCAGTGTTCAACTGCTGACGCCAAATATGATGAGACCGCCCATCATATACTTTGGGAGTGTAGCATTTGGCAAAATGAGCGATATAATATGCTTAATTGTTTACAAGTAACGTCGGGAGTAGTTTACTATGCGAATCTCGTGGCATCGAGGGTAAATTTTCGTGCTTTTAAACGTTTCTGCCATACATATTACTGGAATCAAACATAGCTCACATAGGACCCTTAATATACTATGTATGTCCATCGGTGGACTGCCATAGGCTGATTTGAATTAATAGAAGCCGGGGGCACTGCAAATGTTAATGCAGAATAAAATCCCCCGACGTGTCTCCTTACTATCTCTCTAAACGAAAATACCTCAAGATCTACCAAATTTGGGTGGAAGGGGTTATATGAAGATTCCAAGCAAGTGAAACAGCGGGTGTCGGCTAGAGCAAAATAAAAATACGTGTATTGTGTCGAGTGTAAAAATATTGACAACACATTTTGGCACAATTCGGTCGTAACTTTAGATGTTTTGTTGTTTATGGGAACTTGTGGATATTTATTGTGCACTGAACAAAGAAAAGTTATGGCTTTGTCGATACTATCAGAACTTTATGTAGGAGGCATTCTAAGACGTCTTATCTCAATTGTAAAACTCTCAAACACTGAAATTGTGCAGTTTAGTTAAAAGAAACTCATATTATACTAAGCCCTCGTAGCCCAGCTAAATCAGTGTTCTGTAAACGATCACTGTGTTAAGCAACTATCGCTATGACTGGTCACGGATGGGTAACCACTGCGTCTATTTAGGTGCATATCCGTGCTTCGGAAGGTACATTAAGCCGTTGGTCCTGGTTACTAGTAACATCGCAGTCGTTAAGCCAAGTTGAAGGCCTTATGGGCTTGAAAAATTGAACATCGCCACTTCCTGCGCCTGTCCATTTTATCACGGCAATGGACCTATACGTGGGACAAAAATACCCACGGTGTAAAATATAATAGGTCTCTGCTACCCCTTTGAGGATAAAGACGTGACTGATAAACTATAAATTAAATTGAAGTGTCTGTTTGTTTTACCAAATTTTCAGTTTTTCAGTAAATGCATATGAAATTCGGTACATACCTATATAATATTATATCTTATTTTAATTTTTTCTCTGTCAATCTTTCTGTTGTTTGTTTGTTCCTGGTAATCTCTGAAATGGTTAGGCCATTTTTGGGACTTTCACTGGCACATAGTTGATGTTATAAGAAGTAACGTAGGCTATTTTGATCCCCGAATTTCACGGGAAAGGGAACTAGAGAAGGTGTCTAGTTTAAAGCTGGCTAGTTATAAATGAAATAATTTAATGAATAGTTACAATACATGCAGCGCCACATATCGAAAAGCAATCGAATTATTTCGATACAATAAATCCTGTAACGCGTTATAAAAGTTGTTACACTAGAGATATACTATGAATCGCGTTACGAGAAGTATTAAGCTAAACTAGTTGACGCCCTCGGCTTCGCACGCGTGATGAAATTTTCCCGTTTCCGTTTCCCACTGGAACTAAAATACCCCCGGGATAAAAAGTAGCCTATGTATTATTCTAATGTGTAATTTTATAAAGTTTCATCAAAATCCTTTCAGTAGATTTTGGGTGAAAGATTAACAAAAATCCATTCTTACCAACTTTCGCGTTTATAATATTAGTAGGATAATAGTAAATACAACTGTTCAACATCAACTGCAGGGTGTGGAGCGACGTGATCACGTGGTCACCCTGGGGCTTCACAGTTACTAAAAGCAGTTCATACGTGGGGTTTTTTTCGCTATAACTCCCAATTAGTCTATTGGCCGAGATTAGAGGAACTAAGGAACTCTTTGTGTGATGAGTACGTACATTAACTCTGTAAGCGTGTGTATATTTAAGGTGATTGGTGGCTGTGTACAAAGTGGACACACGATCTACTAGAGATCGCGGGAACATTAATAAATAACATAAAATAAAAAATAACAATAAAAATAACGCGGACACAGTGTTCTGTAAACGTTCACTGCGTTATGCAACTTTCGCTATGGCTACATGAGTCATTTACGAACGTTACCTTGCTTCGGAAGGCACGTTAAGCCGTTGGTCCCGGTTGCCAGTAACATGGCAGTCGTTAAGTCAAGTTGAAGGCCTTATGGGTGGCTTGAAAAATTTCAACAGCAGGTAGCCAGAACCTGCGTCTGTCTATTTCAATATCGCAATGGGCCCACCACCTATTACGTGGGACATGTAGTGAAGAGTGGGTATATAATATGCCTCTGCCAATATTTCGGAGATAAAACGCGAAAGATAAAAAAAAATCCATTGCATCAAACTTGAAACTAAACAAAAATAGTGACACTCTCTAAAATAAGACACAGTGATTCAAAATTCGTAACTTATTTTGTACAATATTTTTGAACTGTATATAGCAAGCTACGAGCTACGGACGAGCTACGAGAAAGCTACAGTTCCGCTACGAACTTGGCAATAAACAGAAGTTGTCGACAGGCGACTGACAAAAAGTTTTGGAAGAAGCTGCAAAACTTGATGTATATTTTTATAAAGCGCCGTACAGACATGTGATTATTTGTAGTCGCTATTTGCAATGGACTTGTGTTTAATCCAAAAGCAATTAATATTAAGTAGAATATTTTCTAATTAAAAAAAAAATACTTTATACTTAAAAAAAAGGTAATTAAAAAAGAAAGTAGTGTTTTATTTGACTGCCTTGGTCTGCTTGCTGCTGCGTTGCAACAAGTGATAGTGTATGTGACTGCCGTGCTGAGGACTAGGATTCGATTCCCGGGTCGGAATAAATATTTGTGTGATCCACTAATGTTTGTTTCGGAGTTTGGGTGTTTTCTATGTTTAATATGTATGTATTTAGAAATATATAAGTATGTTTATCAGTTGTCTAGATCTCATAGCCCATGATTTAAAGCTTAGCTTGGACTAGATGGCGCTGTGTGAAAAATGCCCCACTATATTTTTTTATTTATTCTTTAGGTATATTCATTATTTTGTGCAACCAATTTCACATACGATCAAACTGCTCATCACATCCTCTGGGAGTACAGCATTTGATGAATAGACTAAAATGCTAAACAGTTTTCTAATAATATCAGCAATAGTTTGCTATGCGGGCCTAATGGTATCTGCGATGAATTTTAAAATAAAATAAATAAATATCCATCACGCCTTATCTCCGAAGGGGTGGTAGAGGCATATTATATATGCCCACTTTTCACCGTGTGGATTCCTGTCCCACGTAATAGGTGGTGAGCCCATTGCCGTGTTGAATTTTAAACGGTTCTTCTAAAGCTATTTCTGGAATCAAACATAACTCAAATATGAGTAGAGCTTCCAATTCCTTTAGGACATAAACCTGTTTACATTCCTCAATTTACTTTGCCACAACCTGCGCCTGTCTGTTTCAACAAGGCAATGGCCTCCGCACATGTTCTGTGCGATAGGAGGGCACGGATACAAATAATAAGTAAAGTGTATAATGTATAATGCACACGTGGGCGTATAATAAGCCTCTGCCATCCCTTTGGGGATAAGGCGGGGTTGATAAACAAAACATATCTAAGATTTGGCAAATACAAACTATTGCTTGAATTACTTTCACAAGCCGGTTATAACATTATATTAATTTACAAACTTCTTTTCTTTTTCGACTTCAAGAATATCCTAATGAAAAATTCTATTTTATTTATGAACTATATAACAATTAACACGACATTTTAAAAAGCAAATTATTTAAGGACATGTTTTCTCTACTATTTAATTCATACTTATATTATAATTTTAGAATATAATTAACTATTAACGAGTGTAATTGATTATGTTACTAATAGATGATAAGAACACATTTGCACGCCAACATGAGGCAGAATATGCAATAACTTTATTATATATTTCAACACCATCATTGATTGTAAACCATATTATAGCAAATAAGCGAATTTGAATAAACAAATAGTATGTGTATAATGTTCACCGAACTTTTTAGAAACAAGATATTTTACAACTTTTTGAAAAGTCCTTGAAAAATACATACATATTGTCACCTCCTTATCCCCAAAGAGGTAGGCAGAAGCATACTATAGGCCCACATTTCAGCATATGTATTTTTGTCCCACATAAAAGGTGGTAAGATCATTGCTGTGTTGAAATAGACAGGCACAGGCCGTGGCGACCTTCTGTTAAAATTTTTCAAGCCACTTATCAGGCTTTCAACCAGGCTTAACGACTGGCAACTGGGACCAACGGCTTAACATACCTTCCGAAGCACGAAAACACTCGCCCATGTAAATGCCACAAAGTGGTCACCTATCTATGGAGGACCAGCTACAGCGAAACTTGCTTACCGTAGTGATCGTTTACAGAAAACTGAGTTAGCAGTTACTCAATTTAAAAAAAATAAATATCGGCAACAAACTGCAAGTCTGTAACACGCCTTTGGATCTTCGTGAGCTATGGCGTAGCTGGTAGAAATGTTTTATTTTAATTTCATAACAAGTCTGACTACAGACGTACGAGCTAAACTTAATTTTTAAAACAATGAAAAACTTTACCTTAATTTTAGAAATAAGTAGGTATCTAAATTAAAACAGACAGGCAACATTAGCTTTTTTAAAGTCAGCCTTCAATTTCCATTAAAATTTTCCTCAACGTGTGGATTTGGGAAACCTTCTTTTAAACTCTAGAACTTTTTCAATCTAGATTCTAGTTTTCTGGGCTGCTTCATCCATTAACCATGGATCCCAGAGATCTGTTGTTTGTTGTAACTGGGCCGTTTTCGCACTTAGCCACTTGATTGGGCCATTGTGCGTGTATTCTTCATCCATTTACTCCAACCATCCAAGGCAGTTCCAGAAGGTCAACAGCCTTTTAAGGCCCTGGCAAGCGTCCATGAGTGTTTGTGGCGACTGTAGGATGCGCGCCCGGTCATCTGCCACGCTCCTGCACTCCATGAGCACGTGCTATGGCGATCCTAGACGTTGATTATGTTTTGTTTCAAAGACAGCAGTGTGAAATTTGGGCAGAAAAGACCAACAGTGTACTCCCCAAAATCATGACTTATAGTATTCTTAAATAAGGAGGGTACTATGTAAAATTTAGGTGGTATAGGGTCAGTCCTAACTAAGCTAATATTATAGGAGTTGACAAACAGGGTTTTGACACGAGGTAAGTACGCTATAAACCTCACTTCCAAGATAAAATACAAGATATTGACGTGACAACGTCTTATACTTCGATAGAGCCGGCTGCACGCACGAAATAACATGACTCATGCGGCGTTACCTCGCTCTGAGGCGTTCCATGTAAGGCTTGAAGTGCAAGCGAGAGCGCGGAACGAGCGACAAAGAAGCACAATCGGCCTTTGCGTTCGGCAGCGTTCGACATCCGTCTCTCTCCTTCTTGAGCAATTACCTCCTTCTCTATATACATACAAATCTATTAAACAAATGAAATTAAAATTTTCTTTTACCGCTACCATTCCATCAGTATTTTCTTAAGACGTTGTCACGTTCAACTATCGTCAGTAAGCCGACTTTACAGACAACCAATTTTTTTTATGACCTCTTCAATGAGGATAAATAAATTAATAAATATTGTGGGACACAATAAATATAAATACAGCAGGCATTTAGCAAGTTTGAGTGTGTTGCGCCTTTGTTTAAACTTTGGCATATAATATTACTTTTCTAAATCTATACTAATATTATAAATCTGAAGGGTTTTTTTATTTGGTTGAACGTGCTAATCTCAGAACAGCTAGGCTTTAGGCTATATAACATCACACTACTACGCAGGAGAGCAGAGCAGTAGTCATAAATGTCGACATATCCGGCAATCTTTTATGCATTACTGTAAAGTTTATAAGCGACGGGATTAAATAATTGCGATGGGAGTTTGAAGTATGTCACGGGCGAAGCAGGCGGGGTCAGCTAGTAAAATCTTATTCACACAACCAATACAACAAATATGACGGCGTTACTGTATTGTTAGTCGCATTTTCACTGCTTAGCCTGAGACAGATTGATTGGAGTGATGTACTTCACGGGATTGATTTTAAATTATTCAGTTTTGTGCCGCGTCAGTGAATAATTCACGAGTATATTAAAAAATGCGCTCCCGTTTCAATAAATCAATATTGATTAATGAATGTTCATGCTTATGAATTAATGGAACTGAATCTACTTACTCAGCACACTATTCAAATTTACTAAATATTTGCATCAAGCAAGTTTAATTCCCGGTTGCGTTTCAATATGGTAGAGACTTTAAATATTTAAACAAAAAAATAGTTATTTGTCGCACAAAACATACGTATACCATATGTTTTTTATTAAATTCTGCATAATGTAATCAAGATTTACTTACATTTTCTTATCAAATCTAAGACATAACTTATAAATCATCAATTATGGAGACAAAAACGAACAATAGGCATTACTAAAAACGACTCTATTTTCGTTAGGTTAAAGGTAACGTAAACAATACGATGAATATCGGTACCCCTTCCACAAATTTTTTGGACTACCTTTTAGAATAGTACCGGTTTTTAATTAATTAATTTATTTATCAGTTTATGTTCACAAACATCATTATACATATTTAAGATACCTAAATAAGTTAGTTGTTTTATGTTTAAAATTTAAAGTGGAAAACCCGCATCTGCTCACTTGCGGTGTAAGACTAATCCCACTAAGCTATTGAGGACACCTGAAACTCGAAATTTATCCACCTCTTCTATCTTAGGGAGACGTATTTTTTATTTTATTTTTTTCTTATTTATTTTATTATATACTAGCTGACCCGCGCAACTTCGTTAGCGCCACCAAAAATGTGATAAATGAAGAACCACTCGACGAATTTTGTGCAAACTTCACATAAACCATCTACTAAATAGTCCGAACAAAGCCTAAACCTTAGGTGTGTATAGGTGAGCCCGTTCTTGAGTTATAAAATTATAACGAAAAGTGGCATTGATTTTTATACATATTGATTAACTAACCCGGCTACTTCGAATCGCCTTTAAATTTATACATTTTGTTTCTAGTTAGTAGCTGAGTTATATAACATTAAAGTTAATCATAATAGTAAAAGACCAGGAAAAGCAGCGTCACGTTAAATATTAACACCGCTTTCCATCACCAAATAGTATTTTCCCCAATGTCTACAATATGGGGTTCTTCTAAATGGGGTCATAAAAGGTTTTGGCCAGGTCAGCAGCGCGAGACCTCTGGTATTAGTAAAGTGTTACAAAAGCTACGGTGAACACATTCGATCAGGTAAATCGTATGCTTGTCTGCCACCTCAACACTATAAAAAACAAAAATAATAATATGTGTTTCGGTGGATCCATTAGCCAATGGGTCTATTATGGTGGTGATTTAATAAAAGCACAGGAAGAAATGGAAATTGATTTTTCCTTTTTCTGAGTTCGTTTCTGATGTTTTTTTTTTTCATAATAATCTGGGAACAAACAATGTCAATTTAGAAGGTCTTAACTGGTTTTTAACTTCTTGGCACAGTCGAATAAGGAATGTTCTATACTCCTGCCCTGCTATTATGAGACTTTGACAGTTCATGTCGCTTTGGTATGTTCGATAGCAACCACGCTTTGAAAGCAACTAGAAGGTTTCGTGAAATTGGTATTATTACAATTCAAAGCGACCGAGGCACAGATGCTTTCAGCAAACCTTTTGACAACTCTACCATTTTATCGACATTACGCGGCCATGTTAAACTATACCTATTTAGCCGTTATCTTTGTAGAGTTCACAAACATTTTAACGTGAACGGTTTATAGTTGATAGACACCGAGAATTTATGGAATGTTGGTTATTTGCGGCAAATTTAATGACCTTGTGAAATGTTTGGCATCCGAAAGCTATTGTATTTTTGTTTTCTACTGTTCATTGGATATTATAATCTGAGTAAATTATTTTATGTATATCGTAGGCAATTTTAGTTTAATAGTAACAAGATTTTTGTACAGCAAAAAAAATCATGCAGAAGAGGAAGGGTCCGAATTATAGTCAGGTATTTAGGTACAGAACTTTCCAATTTTCATTGTTTTTTTATTATGCCTTATGGCAATGGTAATATAATAATCGCAAAAGACAGGCGTAAGAAAGGTGACTTGATTGTAGACAAAGTAACCAACTTGGTTTTATAATTTTTAAAATAATTGTTTTAAAAAAATTAAGAAAATAATTAAAAACGTCAAATATCTATCCTTTTTATCTTTTAATTAGTAGTGAAGGAGGTGTTTGGGGGCTACAAAGGGGACCAAAAATCTCATTATTTTCAAGCTCAGACGCACCGTTTTGGAGATATGGCAAAAAATGTGTAAAAGTTGGTTAGGTAAGTATGGGCCTGCTTGTGTAAGATAAACCATAGGTAAAATTAGTATTGCTACCAACAACGCAAGAGCCCTTTTACCAATACTACATGGGTCCAAATCGCGAAATATTTACATGTGTCGATAAACCTACATAACCGCCCAAAATTATGCTAAGTTTCAACTTCATATAAAATCAATCAAAAATTGCCCAAGTAACGTTTCTATGCAAAAGCGTTAATTTTTTCCTGCCTACTCTCCCAACTTTCTTCCTCGGCCAATCCCAAAATATGGCACAAGCTGCCTTATAAGTTTATTAGTCCCGCAGATCCCCGAAGGCAATAGCATATTATACACCCACATTTCCCTATATGCAATGGTGGTGAGCCCATTGCCTTATTGAAATCTAAAAAAACGTACAGATTTGCAGTTATCACACTTGTAAATCTCTGAAGCCACAACGACAAAGCGTGTAAGGATATTATCCCATCAAATTACAAGTACATGAATATTTATTAGTTTTTTTAAGCTATTGACAATTTTTAAATCAACCACATATAGTTGCTTTTCATCAAAACTTCATATACGCATCTCTTTAGCAACCGCTTATGGCAAAGTCACCGAATTGCTTTGAAAACGATTTTAGTTATAAATTTGAAGTCCATTATGCTCAGATAATACCAATTTCACGCGTTTATTTGACTATCGATACGTAAGTAGCTGTCAAATTTGAATCATAATGGATATCGCATCTATGACGTCATTTCAGTTGCCCACTGAACTAAGATAATACCAAAATTTAATTTTCAATCAAACTGATATCCATTTTAGTTACATAATACACCTGCTGGGCTAGACTGCAAGACCACACTCACATCTCTAATAAATGAAACCTCATCTCAATATTAGACTTGGTGCCTTTTAGCTGGTACCACATAACTTGAAAAGTGTAGGCCTATGTTATGTCCTTGTCTTACCTCTCCACGGAATAGACTAGATAAAAATTATAGGCGGGGTTGATATGGAGTGGTACAATGACTCAGATATTACCTCCTTTGATGGCGCACTCACACAAACTTAATTTTACAAGATCAGTCATGTTGTTTATCAAAACAAAGATCTCTCACGTTTGATACTGAACCAGGCAACCAGGAACAAACTTGACATATTCCGGTTAATCCAGTACCTACCAAAGACAGTGTTATATTGTTCGTCCTCTAATTACAAACTTTTCACTCAAAGCCGTACGCTGTTACAATACATGCTCTACGATTTATCACAAACTTTTCAGATTACAATGTGCTTTATCATGCCTCCCCCTAATTTAAACAAGAACCCCATATATAAACCTCACAATGTATTTTAAACTGAAATTAATTATTTTCTTGTCGCAACTCATTGTCACCCCACAAAAGGGTTCTGTGAGAGCAAAGAACTCAAGGTCTCAACCTTATCTATGCTTGTCTGTCTATTGTGTTTTATCTTTTATCTCACTAACATTTTTGATGAGTTTTTTGATGAGCTTTAAATTGCTTTATTAGTTTCCTTTGCTTGATAAAGAATTTTCAGAAAATTCATACCAATAATTAAGAGATTATGTTTGTTTTTTCACTTTCATTAATTGTTTACATCATTTTTTGTAGGCACATATTTTTATGTTCGAGATGAATCCCGGTAAAATTGCATAACTAAAGCATTTGTAGCGAAGTGACAGGTGTTAAATACTTACATGTTGTAAGATTTAAATCATATTTTCTAATGATTTAGATTTTTTTTACAGAAGAGAGACGCCACCTTTATATCAATTTCATGCAATAACAGCCCTTGTAATGTAGTACTATAGATATAATAATGTTTCTTGCAGAAATGACAGCTTTGTGTGGACGTGGTGATAGTTAGATATAGTGTAAGCGCCCTAGGTACTTGAAGCAACCGGTGATTGTTGCGTTTACGAAGAAGCCCCCGTGATCTCAATGTTCTGTGAAATACTGCATTGAGCAACATTCGCTGTGGCTTGTCCTCGGATGGGTGACTTCAAAGCGGTCACCCATCCGAGAACAAGCCACAGCGAATGCCTTTCCATTTACGAGCGTTTTCGTGGTTAGGAAGTAAGGCCGTTAAGTCAAATCGAAGGCCTTACAGGCAGCTTGATAATTTTCAACAACAGGTTGCCACAACCTGCGCCTGTTCATTTCAACACGGCAATGGACTTACCGTCTGTTACATGGGACAAAATGCTTACGGTGAAATGCGGGCTTATAATATACCTCTGCCACCCGGCACTACTACAAGAATATGTAACTGTAAGGTGTAATGTACAATAGAAAAAAAAGTTTACTCACCGTATGATTTAACGGTAACAAGAATCCACATAAATATAACCCTAAGCAAATAGGTACTCCATAAATGCAAAATTTATTGTACTACCCTCCGCAAACAATCGTCTCAAATAGATATTTAACTGCACACTTCAATCAATGTACTTTAAATTCGCTCATCCATAAATATGCTGGCAGGAGGGATAGACCCTCTATATTTGCACTAAGTTATAACGAACGTCTGCAGCATTGAGTAGACTCATCGTACTTATCGGAGGCTCGGTACCCTTACTTTGTATAACTTAGAACAATGAAAGAAAACATATGTGCGAGTGAGTAAAGATTTTAAAAAGTTAAATAAGGAACTGTTGTTTGATCCATATACTGCTAGTGGCAGCTTAGTTCGTAAACTACATAATAAACAATTTTTCTCTTCATAAGTCTTAACTATTTACTCATATACCGAAGTTACTTGACAGGCTTGAGTGTCTTCAAAATGTTTGTATAAGATTTATATTTGGCCTACGCAAATATGATCACGTGTCTGAATTCAGGAATAAGCTCAAGTGGCTCCCAATTCGCCTTCGACGGAATACTCACATACTATCTTTACTATACAGTATACTGTTCAATCCATGCACTCCCCGATATCTCAAAGAACGTTTCAAGTTCCTTTATGCCAAACATTTTAGATTTTCGAGGTCATCGGAAAATTTGAGACTCGGAATGCCACAGCATTCTACAAATTTCATGGACAAATCCTTTACTGTACAAGCGGTTCGCCTGTGGAATGCTTTGCCAGTATCGATAAGACGAGCACAATCACTGGCATCATTTAAGAGAATGTTAAGGGATCACTTTCTGTCTGTCTCACATTAGTACAGCGTATCTTTTGTTATTGTCTATTGATATATGTGTGGTTATGTACACTAAGTATGTACTGGTACGTACCTACTTGTGTATTATTTTTTTATTGTTGTGTATTGTTATATTGTTTATATACATTTTTCATAAAGTGGAAAAAGACAATCCGATTCGAGACAGGGATTGAACCTGTGACCTTTGCCTAACCAGACTAGGTGGCTAGAACATTGCCCTGGTTAGGCAAAGGTCACAGGTTCAATCCGTCTCGAATCTTCTTTTTCCACTTTATTAAAAATTTATGAGAAATTTAGCAAATAATTGCTTTAACAATTTATCAATATATTGTTTATAACTAACTAACTATCTTCACGCTGTATCCCTGACGGGGTAGTCAGAGAGGACAGATCGCCAGGCTTCGCGATCCATGCATACTTCTTTCGCTTCTTCGAGATTCATCAATCGCTTCATACGCGCACGTCTGGGTATCCGAGTACTTTTGACCTTTCCGTTTTTGAGCAATCTGCTCACGTGGTCTTCATATGTAAGTCTCGGCCTTCCCTGACTCCTTCTACCCTCTACTTTTGAACAATATATATTCTTCGTCAATCGTTCCTCACTCATTCGTTGGACGTGTCCAAACCAACGGAGCACGCCCTTTTCCAGCTTAACGCTGACACTTTCAATCAAACCTGCCATATTGCGTATCACTTCGTTACGTATTCGGTCGGCCAAGGTAACGCCGCACAATTTTCGAAGTGATCGCATCTCCACAGCATTCAATTTACTTTCATGCATCTGCTGACATACCCAGGTTTCACTACCGTAAAGCAAAGTTGGCATTAGCACTGCGTTATGAATCGCCATTCGTGCTTCTTTTACGATGCTTTGTCGCTTTACTAACTGGGACAAAGCACCGTTAACTTTGTTTCCGGCAGCTACTCGCCGTTCTACATCCGAATCACATCTTCCATCCGCGCTAAACATACTTCCTAAATACACAATTTCATTCACTTGCTCTAGACGTTCCTGGTTTACCCTAATCTCGCATTTAGTTCTTACGTCACCTCTTTCAAATACTAGAACCTTAGTTTTACTTGCCTTCAAGCATTCAAATATATTGTTTATATGTTTATTATTTGGTTAAATGTATCTTAAAAGTTTATACACTGCCTCAATCAGCTCCATTTATTTCTCTCCATTCAAAGGTTGCCTGGAAGAGATTGCTTTTAGCTATAAGGCCGCCTATTGTACATACATAACTTAATTAAGTTCTTAAAAATGTTCTTTTATGGTGTACAATAAAGAATATTTATTATTATTATTATTATTCTCTTTATTTATTTATACAACATATCAATTACATTTTTAAATATATCTATAAAATAAAAAATACATTTAAAAATATAAAAAATAGTGACCCACCGGTATCGGGTACAGGGACCAAGCTACCGGTGGTTAGGGCTCCAGAGAAAGGAATTTCCTCACAATACGTGCCGTGTCGAGAAGAACTGCTTTCTGTATCAGGCCCTTGATCCAGCTGTTTAACGCGAGCCTTTGTAGGTGTTGGTCAAGGCTCTTGGCTATAAGTCCATGGACAGATATGACTATCGGTACAATGATCGCTGAATCCACACCCCACACGTCGACAACCTCATGAGCCAAGTCTAAATATTTCTTTTGTTTGTCTACCTCGGCTTTCATGAGGTTTTCGTCGTGAGGTATGGTGATGTCAACAATAATTGCACGGCGTTCTAATCGATCTATTACCACTATGTCAGGCTTATTGGCGACAATAGTCCTGTCCGTGATAATAGATCGATCCCAGTATAATGTGACATGACCATTTTCGAGAACTGGGTCGGGCACATATCTATAGTATGGTACCTCTAAATCAACAAGATTGTACTTAAGAGCAAGTTGCTGGTGAATGATCTTGGCTACTTGGTTGTGTCGATGCAAATACTCATCGTTTGCAAGACTCGAACAACCAGAAATAATATGCCTAAGGGATTCTCCGGGACGATGACATGCCCGACAGATGTCCACCGTACCATCCTTCAGGATATACTTCCTGTAGTTCTTTGTCATTACAACTTCGTCAGTAATTGCAAAAACAAACCCTTTAGTCTCTCCAAAGAGATCACCAAATCGTAGCCAAGATACTGATGCATTGAAGTCTATATCAGGCCTGTGTAAGGCCTGATAAAAACGACCATGCAGCTCCTTACTCTTCCATACCTCCTTGCGATCAGTAACACCAAGTACTATAGGTTTATGCCAATTCTCTTTAGCCAACGAGAGCGGGGTATGTCCATTATCCACTGCAACCACACCGCGATGCAACCTCGTGTCAGCATTGAGAAAATATTCTCTGAGGTTGCATATCTCACGGTTATGGAGGGTCTTGACATTTAAAAAGCCTCGACCTTCACACTTCCGAGGGATATACAACCTCATTACTGATGAACGAGGATGATGCATTCGAAATGTGGTCAACAAGGACCGCACTTTCCTATCCAGGGTATCTAATTCAGTCTGAGTCCATCTAAGTATACCGAAGGAATACATTAGGACCGGTATGACCCACCCATTGAAGGCACGCGCCTTATTTTTTTTTTTTAATTTTAATTTAATTATAAAAGACTTTTCAGTACTTTTTTCAGACGGCTAAAGAATCGCTCCTTCAATGTTTGTTTCACACCAGATTCGTTAATTCCTAATGCCTGCAATATACCCAGATACTTATAGGTCTCAGTGGCGGAGAGAGATCTGAGTATTATGGAATCCGAAAGCTCAACACCTTCAGATTCCACAATCCCACCCTTCTTTACATGCATGACAGCACATTTGTCAACGCCAAATTCCATTCTAATAGAACTACTGAAGGATTTTGTTAACTTCAATAGTTCTATCAGTTCCAATTTGGTGGTGGCAAATAGCTTAAGGTCGTCCATGTAAAGCAGGTGGGATATAACTCGACCTTCTCTCCGCAACTGAAAGCCTAGCCCTGAACTCTCTAGTATAGTACTAAGAGGGTTCAGTGCCAGACAAAACCATAAAGGACTGAGACTGTCGCCCTGGAATATGCCCCGTTCAATAGGCAAGCCATTTGTTACAATCTGACGACATCCTGGATAGCAAAGGTCTGTTCTCCATTGCCTCATACATGACCGCAGGAAAGTACAAAGAGTTGCATCCACTTTGTACAGCTCCAGCACCCTCAGAAGCCACGTATTAGGCACAGAGTCAAAAGCTTTTATATAATCAATCCAACATGTCGTCAGACTGCGACGATTACGGCGTACCTGTTGGGTAATGATCATGTCAATAATAAGGAGCTCTTTGGTGCCTCGGGTCCCACTTCTACATCCATTTTGAGACAAAGACAAGACTGAATTTTTATCTAAATGTGAAGTAATTTTGATTCTCAAAATGGATGTTAGAAGTTTATAGACTGTTGGTAAACATGTGATAGCTCTATAATTTTTGGGATCCAAGGCATCGCCAGATTTATAGAGAAGGTGGGTTATTCCAGTTGTTATAAAATCGGGCAGAGAGCCCGACTCTACACATGACTGGAATTGAGCTGCTAAACGAGAATGTGAACTACGGAGCCACTTAAGCCAGAAATTATGCAGTCCGTCCGGTCCCGCTGATTTCCAGTTGGGCAAAGAACGGACTGCATTTGCTACATCCTGTTCTGATATATTAATTGACTCCATTGCCTGTATAGATTCACATTCCCGTTCAACATCTCTCATACATTCACCTTCAATATGACTAACGGGCCTCGACCAAATACCACGCCAAAATGCATTTGTAATATCAGCATTTGGTCGCGGTCCGTTATCCACACCTGAATTGGGTTTTTCCCACCGTCGATAAACCCACCTCTCATCCTTTTGGAACATGCGGTTCTGGGTATATCGCTCTACGCGTTTCTTATAACGACGAATCCGGTTCGCCCATGCACAAACTTTCTGCTTCAGAAAGTCAATGCGCTCCGTGATACATGACGTTCCCACATATTCTTGAGGCGTGATGTTAGTGCCTGAAAACGCCTGCTTCACAAAGCGCATGACCCTCGGACGAGTGTTTCCCGATCTAAAGCAGATTAGCTTCCCAATGAGTGCCCTAGCCCGAGCGATACGACGCTCAATTCTACACTGCCAAGCTGGTACAGCAAGTTTAGGAGAAGAAGCAAGTTTCTTTTCAAAAAACTTTACTTCAGCTACTCTACATGTTGCAACGGCCGCACAGTATAGGATCGAGTGCGTATCACCAAGGTCTTCACTATTATCCAAATAATCAGGTAATAGCGAATCTAGAGCACACACCAAGGCCATATTCCGTTTATGCATAGGCAAACGCGGTAGGCTAGGTCTACAGCCTGGACTCATAGATCGATATTCCAGAATCGCATCCTCCAATGCACTCATTATTATTATTATTATGTCTCTTCTTTTTACACGGGTATCTTCTTTTTTTTTCATGAAGATACCCGGACTTTTGGTAGGCTTACATGGGGACATAGGTCCAACACGCAGAGGCCCTTTGAGAATTTTAATCTAATAGGGAATGGGACCCCCACTGCAGATAGTCCACGCCCGCCTTATGTAGAAGAACGGTAATGGACCACCTCCAATGGGAGTTAAACTATTGTACAATATGCTAACTACTAAATGGGCTATTGAGTTGAAGGTTAAATGGAGTATGTAACTAAAACTATGGTTGAAGACGGCGTCTGCCATTTTAATATATTATTATCAAAATACTGGCAGACGGTGACTTGCCAACTCACTAGATGGGCCCCCTATACAATCGCCATAGGCATGATAAGCCTGTAAGGCGACAAAGGGCAACACAGGTGTGAGCGGCTTGGGGTGTCGAGCGGTGCGGCGCCGGTTTCACCTTCGCGGGACAGGCCCGGAGCGGGCTTCCCCGTAGTTATGCCCTTGAAAATGACATTTCCACCCCCGAGCATATAGCTCTGGCTCCCTCCCTCTGACCGGCCAATTAAGGCAAGCCAGAGTTGAGATTTGCTGCACTCCCGGGAGTAATACTCTCACTGCTCTCCCGTTAGGCCATTAAATCCTAACCGGTGCAGAAGGGCAACAAAACTCTGAGGAATCGGGACCGATGTGTAGCCACGCACATTCAGCTCGCCACAAGCTGCCCTGCGGATGTAAGCTTTTCAATAACTTACTAATACATTTTTTTGTTGGTATCAGAAAGTAGTTAACTCAAAAACCGAATCTACGGTTGCGTTAATCGTCTAAAAGATAACGACTGTCCTCGAGGGGTTTATTATTATTATTCTCTTTATTTATTTATACAACATATCAATTACATTTTTACTTATATCTATAAAATAAAAAAATCATTTAAAAATATAAAAAATAGTGACCCACCGGTATCGGGTACATGGACCAAGCTACCGGTGGTTAGGGCTCCAGAGAAAGGAATTTCCTCACAATACGTGCCGTGTCGAGAAGAACTGCTTTCTGTATCAGGCCCTTGATCCAGCTGTTTAACGCGAGCCTTTGTAGGTGTTGGTCAAGGCTCTTGGCTATAAGTCCATGGACAGATATGACTATCGGTACAATGATCGCTGAATCCACACCCCACACGTCGACAACCTCATGAGCCAAGTCTAAATATTTCTTTTGTTTGTCTACCTCGGCTTTCATGAGGTTCTCGTCATGAGGTATGGTGATGTCAACAATAATTGCACGGCGTTCTAATCGATCTATTACCACTATGTCAGGCTTATTGGCGACAATAGTCCTGTCCGTGATAATAGATCGATCCCAGTATAATGTGACATGACCATTTTCGAGAACTGGGTCGGGCACATATCTATAGTATGGTACCTCTAAATCAACAAGATTGTACTTAAGAGCAAGTTGCTGGTGAATGATCTTGGCTACTTGGTTGTGTCGATGCAAATACTCACCGTTTGCAAGACTCGAACAACCAGAAATAATATGCCTAAGGGATTCTCCGGGACGATGACATGCCCGACAGATGTCTACCGTACCATCCTTCAGGATATACTTCCTGTAGTTCTTTGTCATTACAACTTCGTCAGTAATTGCAATAACAAACCCTTCAGTCTCTCCAAAGAGATCACCAAATCGTAGCCAAGATACTGATGCATTGAAGTCTATATCAGGCCTGTGTAAGGCCTGATAAAAACGACCATGCAGCTCCTTACTCTTCCATACCTCCTTGCGATCAGTAACACCAAGTACTATAGGTTTATGCCAATTCTCTTTAGCCAACGAGAGCGGGGTATGTCCATTATCTACTGCAACCACACCGCGATGCAACCTCGTGTCAGCATTGAGAAAATATTCTCTGAGGTTGCATATCTCACGGTTATGGAGGGTCTTGACATTTAAAAAGCCTCGACCTCCACACTTCCGAGGGATATACAACCTCATTACTGATGAACGAGGATGATGCATTCGAAATGTGGTCAACAGAGACCGCACTCTCCTATCCAGGGCATCTAATTCAGTCTGAGTCCATCTAAGTATACCGAAGGAATACATTAGGACCGGTATGACCCACCCATTGAAGGCACGCACTTTATTACCGCCTGATAAAAGACTTTTCACTACTTTTTTCAGACGACCAAAGAATCGCTCCTTCAATGTTTGTTTCAGACCAGATTGGTTAATTCCTAATGCCTGTGATATGCCCAGATACTTATAGGTCTCAGTAGTGGAGAGAGATCTGAGTATTATGGAATCCGAAAGCTCAACACCTTCAGATTCCACAATCCCACCCTTCTTTACATGCATGACAGCACATTTGTCAACGCCAAATTCCATTCTAATAGAACTACTGAAGGATTTTGTTAACTTCAATAGTTCTATCAGTTCCAATTTGGTGGTGGCAAATAGCTTAAGGTCGTCCATGTAAAGCAGGTGGGATATAACTCGACCTTCTCTCCGCAACTGAAAGCCTAGCCCTGAACTCTCTAGTATAGTACTAAGAGGGTTCAGTGCCAGACAAAACCATAAAGGACTGAGACTGTCGCCCTGGAATATGCCCCGTTCAATAGGCAAGCCATTTGTTACAATCTGACGACATCCTGGATAGCAAAGGTCTGTTCTCCATTGCCTCATACATGACCGCAGGAAAGTACAAAGAGTTGCATCCACTTTGTACAGCTCCAGCACCCTCAGAAGCCACGTATTAGGCACAGAGTCAAAAGCCTTTTTATAATCAATCCAACATGTCGCCAGACTGCGACGATTACGGCGTACCTGTTGGTTAATGGTCATATCAATAATAAGGAGCTCTTTGGTGCCTCGGGTCCCAACCTCTACATCCATTTTGAGACAAAGACAAGACTGAATTTTTATCTAAATGTGAAGTAATTTTGATTCTCAAAATGGATGTTAGAAGTTTATAGACTGTTGGTAAACACGTGATTGGTCTATAATTTTTGGGATCCAAGGCATCGCCAGATTTATAGAGAAGGTGGGTTATTCCAGTCGTTATAAAATCGGGCAGAGAGCCCGACTCTACAGACGACTGGAATTGAGTTGCTAAGCGAGCATGTGAACTACGGAACCACTTTAGCCAAAAATTATGCAGTCCGTCCGGTTCCGCTGATTTCCAGTTGGGCAATGAACGGACTGCATTTGCTACATCGTCTTCTATTATGTTAATTGGGTTCATTGTTTGAATAGATTCACATGCCCGCTCAACCTCTCTCATCCATTCGCCTTCAATATGACTAACGGACCTCGACCAAATACCACGCCAAAATGCACTTGTGGCATCAGCATTTGGTCGCGGTCCATCATCCACATCGGAATCGGGTTTCTCCCATTTTCGATAAACCCACCTTTCATCCTTTTGGAACATGCGATTCTGGGTATATCGGTCTACGCGTTTTTTATAACGTCGAATCCGGTTGGCCCATGCATAAATTTTCTGTTTTAGAAAGTCAATGCGCTCTGTGACACATGACATACTCATAAATTCTTGAGGCGTGATGTTAGTGCCCGAGAACGCCTGTCTCACAAAGCGCATGACCCTCGGTCGAGTATTTCCCGATTTAAAACAGATTAGCTTCCCGATGAGTGCCCTAGCCCGAGCGATACGACGCTCAATTCTATACTACCAAGCTGGCACAGCAGGTTTAGGAGGAGAAGCAAGTTTCTTTTCAAAAATAATCACTCCAGCTACTCTACATGCTGCAACGGCTGCACAGTATAGAATCGAGTGCGTATCACTAAGGTATTCACTATTATCCAAATATTCAGATAATAGCTAATCTAGAGCACACGCCAGGGCCATATTTCGTTTATGCATAGGCAAACGCGGTAGGCTAGGTCTACAGCCTGGACTCATAGATCGATATTCCAGCATCGCATTTTCCAAAGCACTCCTTAATTTATCATTGCACTGATTACTTACGGCAATAGCCTCCACAGCTACAACTTCATCATTATGCGGTGTGTTTGTTACCTCTAAACTTGCAACCTGAGATGAAGTTCGACAGGCGAGGCTATTTCGTATTTCAGAACGTAGCCGCTCAAGTACAACACTATCCAACATGTTACAACGTTGAATAGCCCGTACCTGATCCGATAATCGTTGTGCCGAGACGTTAACAGCTGGTTCAAGATCCTGAAACACAGTTAATAGCCGACTACGGTACGCAGTAAGGTTGATTCCCCCCTCTGTAGCCACAAAATATGCCCGCATGACGTTTTCGTTTATAGAATTAGTCCATCTCGTGCGGCGCACATCACCACCGGTAGCGGGAGCCCTATTCGAAGCCTGTGGGCCTCGGGACGCCAAGCAAGTCGGTGGCCGGCCTCTCCCACGCCGCCGCGCTGGTGTTGGTGACGACGGCGGAGAGAAGAACTCGTCGCTGGAACTAGAGCTCGACGCCTCAGCAGCAGTCGGTGTAGCTAATGTGCTCACCGTGGGCTGCGAGGCGGAGCTGTGCGACGAGTCCGGAGGTGTTACTATTATTATTATTTGTTCTCAATGATATTGTTGTAGATGGTAACTCTCACATAAATGTTAAAATATGTCATTTTATGTATTTAGATGTGTTGTGCTTGTCACTTATTGCTTAGTTTATAAGCATTATTGCTGTTGGTTTTCCTATGGAAATAAATAAAAATAAATAAATATTCTATTCATTAAATATTAGCTGAGAGACGACCGAGCTTCGAAAAACCTCAAGAAATGTATACTTAATTTGTTCAAAAAATATAACCTATTTATATACTTATTGGAAACCTTCTTAGATGCGTCTAAAATGCAAGCGTTGCAATTTAGAGTGAAACATTTGATACATGCTTATATTTGACAAAAAAAAACAGAAATAACTGCATTAAGTCTGTTAGTGTGCATTCCTCTGATGTTGCAAAAGTCCACATGTAGTGTGGACGACGATGCCGCTGTGGAAACTTTACTTTTCTTTATACCAGCCATTGATCTTAAAAAAATGGGGGAGTGGAGAAGGTTGTGGAGGGGTCCCTGTGTGCCGGTGACGTAGGAGACAAATCGAAGCTCCAACTCTCCAAATGTAGGCACAGGTAATGCGACTGGCTGGCACGGGGGGCGGAAGGGCCCCCGGTCCCCCCCTAATGCGGTGTGGCCGGGTCCAAACAACAGGGACTTTACTCAAGCTGCTGGTTCAGCCTCAGGGGGCGGAGATTAGGTGATCTCCAGGTTAGAGTCCCGTACAGCCTGCGGGCAGCCAAAAATTGTGGGATAATTTTCACACAGCGCTATCTAGCCCAAACATAGCTTTTTTTATATACATACTAGCTGACCCGCGCGAAATGTGATAATTGAAGAACCGCTCGACCGATTTTGTGCAAACTTCACATAAACCATCTACTAAATAGTCCGAAAAAAGCCTTAACATTTAGTTTGGATAGGTGAGCCCGTTCTTGAGTTATAAAATTACAACGAAAAGAGGTATTGATTTTTATATATTTAGATTACACATTGGAAACATCCAAAATCCGAAACAAACATTTGTGGATCACACGAATATTTATTCCGACCCGGGAATCGAACCCAGGACCTCAGTGCGGCAGTCGCATACACTACCACCTATGCCACTTACTAACTTACTTACCATTTTAAGTGCTTACTTCCTATTTTTTTCTGTATATATTGGTTTATTGCATAATAACTGATATACTTTCAAAAAAATATTAATAATCATAATTGTAATGTAATTTGTCCCTTACGGGATTAATTCAATTTCATTTCACTCGACGAAATCTACGCGCTCCCAATTGGTCCAGGTCCGATGTACGTCGTATCTCGATAATATACTACTAGAACTATCGATGGCTGTAGGGTCCAATGTATCGAAGGACCATCTAATCCGTGATTAGTTGCCTCCTCGGGAGGTGGTAGAGTACAGTCAGCGGTACGTGTAATTACTAGTCGTTGGGGAATGTACCACAGTATATAAATACACAGTAGGTCCAATACTACTTTCTCAATATTTGGTATCTATTAATAATGACTTACTTAGTTGCATATTAATAACCCATTCTTAACTAATAATTATCAAGGCCGGCAAAAATATATAAAATAAATTTATTTATAATATACATAAAACATTAGAAATGTGGCAGATAGAGTTTAATACCGGGCAGATAAACATTTTTTATTTATTAAGATCAGTGCTTGTGATCTATTGAAGAGCTCGATTATTGGATATCTCTATGAATACTTGTAAATAACTACCTATTGGTGCTGGCTTTAAAATATTGTTGTTAGCCGGTAGCAGTAATGACACTTTATTTTATTTTTTTATATTTAGCTTGCCAAAATGACGCCGTCCGCCTGATGGAAAGCCATGACGGCGTCTAGCGAATTAAGTGGATCTCTCTTAGTCTACATAACTACTGACAGCGTCCCTCAAATTAGCGGCCCAATGATGTGCCTCTTTACGCTCTGCTTGAAGAACTCGGGATTGTAAGAGGTAGGAAACACGTGAGTGCCAGCTCACGTGTTTCCTAACTTTAAATTAAAATAAGAAAGCATTTATGATAAAATTATCTTAACTTCTTTAAAATACGTAAGGTTTTACATTACAATACACTTTCTTATGCACCACTAACTGCACTGTAAACTGTCTTATGCACAGACATCCAAATCGTTGTATCAAATTATTTATTTTGTTTAATATCATGGTATTTTAATGTATATTTCGTATTAGGTTTTCAATATTCCCTACGTAATACTGCTTAGGTACGAAACCTTATTAAGGTTTTGCATTTTAATAATCAGTCGGAATATTTTACTTTTTAAATCAACCTTGACATTGCTACATACTTTGTTGTTGTCCTACTGTGTTACGTGCTATACTGTGGCTGATTTCCCCAATTCCCGGTAAATCACCGTCAGGGGACACTTTATCAGAGCTTTCACTAATGAGCACATACCGATCTGATGACGGATACTATTGCAATTAACGTAAGTATTTAGTAAAGTCACCGAATGCTTAATAGTTTTTAGAATAAGTTCTTCATTTACTTATACACTACGACTCTCAGATTCTCAAGTTTGAAGCCATTTTTAATCCCCTTGCTTCAAAGTGTAGGTTCGTTTTAATGCGGCTGTTTTCTGAATTATTAGCATTGCAGATAGTGAAAAAAAATTGTGATTCCATTTGCAACCATTTCATCCTAGTAGGCGCTGTATCGTTTCCGTACACATTCGCCAATCTACCCGTCATAAATTAATAAACTAAATAAAATAAAGAAATATCTTTGGGACAACTCACACAACGCCATCATCTGATTCCAATCTACAGTAAGCAGAGCTTGTACTATGAAAACAAAATTAAAATAACTAAAGTAAAACATTGTCTTCTAAAAAGAGTCTAAATACCGTCGAAAAATTCAGAGAGATAGTTGGTGTTTTGAGTAGGTATAAGGTTTTATGCGTCTTAAGTGAAAAAAGTAGTGATTGTGGTATAGTCCTCAACTAATCAAAATTGTTAGTGTGGCAATCTCAAAAATCATCAAATAGCCTTTCACACCTTTTTTTTGACGATAGCGAAAGCCTTTACCAAACTCTAGTCTACATCTATGTCAAATTTCTTGAGAATCGTTACAGTGGTTTAAGGGTAACAAAGTTACTTTACATTAATGTATCTTGGAAACAATTTATCGAATATGCAACCAATTGCAATTAAATATCAATGTCTCAAGACGTTGTTTATTTCAACCGATATAAAAAATACTCGTGTGTTATAAATACTACGGATGTTAAATCATTTACAATATTATTACCAGGAGTGGTTAACAAACTAGCATTAGAGTAATCCCATAAGGTTTGAGGACCGCAATGGATGGATACCGACGAGACTTGACTAAATTATTGATTAGGTATCTACTTTCTGATCATCCCAAGTGATCGAGAGATAGGTAACTCTTGACTTCACCATGCTGATAAAGTGCATGCGTCGAAGTGATTTACCATGTGTAAACGTATGTGGCGGATGCCACTGATACGTTTGAATCTCCCGCGCGGAGTACAGAGAGACTCACACGCGCAACCCTGCGCGGAGGACGCTAGGAGGAACTACCCGGCTCGCTGGAGTTGACAACTTGTATTGTACTAGTGTATTAACTTATGAGAAAAGATAATTTATTGTGCAAATCTATATTTCTGTGAATTTTATAATTACTTGTTACCACATAGTATCTCTTAGTAGTCTGTGCTTGTTACTAGTTGTTAGTGGATTACAATTGGTCATATTATAATCTCACAATCCTCAACGCATTCAAGCAGTTTCATTTCGCAAGACGTCCGTACATACCCGGTACATTGAGTGCATAACTGACCGGTTACAAGCCGGCTACAACAACGTAATAAATAACGAGGATCGGCCCATCCCGTTATATTGGTGACCCCAAAAAACGCATCTACTTTCATCTGGTACTTTCTTCATTTGGTACCTACTTTCTTCTTCTGGTATTTCTCCACTGGTACTCTACTGCATGCTGCATGGTTTGTCTTCTATCAAAGCATCAAGTTTTCTCTGGTGAGCGAACCTTCACACTAACTATTTCATGGTACAAATAACAGTGAACAAGCTATTTCATGGTGATAACTAGTGAACAATCTTAAATATTAGAGTATATAAGGTGATAGTATAATAGGCACTATTTATCTTATCTAATCTACTGTTTACCTAACTTACCATTCAAATTTACTTTATATTGTTACGCCAGCGGACTAGTAAACCACTTTAAACGTCATTTTCTGGGCCTTGGGAACGTTTTCAGCTCATTGTTTGTTTGTTGTTGAAAAGCGGTTTCAGGCCGTTTCCGAGGAAGCTCTATCACATACCAAATTATCCAAATTTCACCCCAGTTGCCGTTGTTTTCAGGCGCCTGAAACATGTTTTCAGTTCGTTTCAGGCCACCCCCTATCACATTACATCATAACCTGAAAACCCTTTTTCAGGCGTTTTCAGGACCCCTTATGGGCCTTTGAAGCCCACTTCAGTATATAGCGTAATTTCATGAAAGTGTGACAAGGATAGCAGTATTAGAAAGAGAAAGCCACATTCAGAATATTCCAGAGCTATTAGACAGGGATAGCACTATTAAAAAGAGATAGCTACACTAAGAACATTCTAGAACTATGTGATAGAGATAGCACCAGAAGGGACAGCAATAGGTCGAGAACCTTCCGGCACATACCGAAGGAACAACTAGTATCGTGTGGAACATTCTAGAGATGTACCCGATTGTAGGTATATAACGAATTCTCCCGAATATTCCAGAACATTACTAGGCGTATATAAAGGGCCGAGCTCGCGGCTACAGGACAGTCTCCTTTGAGGAAGCGAACAGTGCGAATCGAAGCTAAATAGTGCGATACTGTTACAGTGCGATTATCTAAGCGAAGACTTTGTTTAGAGTGTTTAGTAGCGATTATTTATTGTGGTGTTATTGTTTTATTTAGAGTAATTAAAGTGTTTCTTTTAAATTTGTGGTATTAGTGCAAGTCCTATTAGTACCCACCCTACGAACGTAACAATATATTGCAATCATTTGTTATGTATTGTGTATAGTATTGGAACTAGAATTACAACAAAACATACTACTCTACATCTCATTGGGTACTACCTAATAACTAAAATATGATGTATGTTAAACATAATTTTTGATTTCTATTTTTTGTGTACTTGTCTATTCACTGTTGTGTGTAATTTTACTTAATTGTTTTTAATAATAACATGTTTGTTTTAATGTGCATTCCATTTATATTCTGTGTGCATGAATAATTAATTGTTCTCTGTGTACAATTGCTTGGGCTTGTTGGTGAAACCTAGGGTTATTACACTGGGAGTAGTGCTTAATGGTACTACCTAACTAACTCCTACCAACGCTACTAGTAAGTTTCTACTAATACTAGAAATCTAACTTCAATCCTAATAGGACATAGAACCTTTTGTTCATTTTAAAATAACTAGTATTGAGAGTAAGCATAGGGTGACCATCAGTTCTCATTCTTCTTTATATTCATTGCCTCACAGAATTTTTTGTTTGTTTAAATACTCATTGTTTGTCATTTAGCTACTCATCATGAATGTATCCCAAGAAGCTATGTTAAAAGAACAAATCAGGCAATTGCAGGAACAAATCCTGAAATTAGAAAATAATGAACCAACTGTGCAAAAGGCTTGTGGTGTCACGGTTAAATTATCTACGTTTTGGTAAAACAACCCCATCAAATGGTTTGCCCAGGCAGAGGCTCAATTTGAGATCTCAGGTGTTAAAACCGATGCAACAATGTATGGCCACATCCTGGCTATGCTTGATGCTCGGACAGCTGATGAAGTGGAGGATGTAATTTATAATCCACCTGCTGTAAATAAATATGAAAAAAAAAACTAAAAAGGGAACTCATCCGTAGGTTCTCCAAACCACTGGTGCAACGGGTTAGGCAATTACTGAGCGAAGAGCAACTAGGAGATAGAAAGCCTACTTCATTTTTGCGACACCTACGTTCACTCGCAGGTAGCCAAGCCCAAGGTGCTGACGAGGGTGTCATTAGGGAATTGTGGATGTGACGTTTGCCTCAAGAGGTTCAAAGGATACTGATGGCTCAGGTGGACTTGCCACTTAATAAAGTTGCAGAAATTGCAGATGCTATTGTAAATTCACCTAGTTCTTCAGTACCCGCAGTCAACGCTACCAGCTCTACTACTCATACCCCCAGTTTTGTTCTTAATCCTACTAGCTCAACCTATCTTAGTTTGGACATGATTATGCAGTGCATTAATAATTTGTCCATGAAAGTGGATTCACTTGCTAATGAGAGGCCTAGTCGCTACAGATCTCATTCCCGTTCAAAATCTTCTATTTCTGCTTTCTCTCTTTGTTGTCTAATGGCAGCCCCATCCAAACTTATGGAACTATTGCCTTGTGCTTAAACCTAGGGCTCCGCCGCGACTTCCACTGGAATTTCATCATTGGATATGTGGGCACGCCCATCATTGGAGCTGATTTTCTGGCTCACTATCATTTGTTACCGCATTGTCACAATTGCAAGTTAATAAATATAAAAATAATAAATACGGTCTATTATATCGTGACTACAGAGGGTCCACCGGTATCTTCACACCCGCGCCGCCTTCCACCGCAGCCATTACAAGCAGCAAAAAAAGAGTTTGAGGAGATGGTTGCATGCGGGAGCGCCAAACCTTCCAAGAGTCCATGATCCTCACCACTGCACATGGCGAAAAAAGGGGAAAATGGTTGGCGCCCGTGTGGAGACTACCGCGCATTGAACGCCCGTACCATTCCCGACTGCTACCCTGTACGGCATATAGGGGACTTTGGCCAGGACTTGGCTGGATCCACAGTGTTTAGCAGTGTTGACTTAGTCGAGGCTTACCAACAGATTCCAGTTGCGACTGAAGATATCCCCAAATCGGCTATAATCACCACGTTCGGGTTATTCGAGTTTCTCTACATGAGCTTCGGTTTGCGTAACGCGGGAGAAACGTTCCAACGCTTTATTGACGAGGTGGTGCGTAGCCTTGACTTTGTTTTCCTATATGTCGATGACATTTTAGTGTTTTCCCGTTCGAAGGAAGAGCATGAAAAACATCTTCGTGCCCTCTTTCAGCGGCTTTCGAAGTTCAGCGTCATCATAAACACATCTAAATGCGTTCTTGGCGCTGATGAAGTTACGTTTTTAGGCCATCGAATATCCAAAGAAGGTATAAGTCCACCACCCGAACGCATCGAAGCTCTTAAAAGGTACTCCTTGCCGAAAACAGTCCAGGGCCTCCGCAGGTATCTGGGGATGGTAAATTTTTACCGGCGGCTTCTACCAAAAGCAGCTGAATACCGTGTAATGTACCGTGGACACCTGAACTCGAGGTAACGTTTGCAAAGTGTAAGGAGCACCTTGCTAGTACCACTCTCCTCCTTCACCCAGTAAATGCAGCACCATTAGGTTTATTCACCGACGCTTCATCCACTCATGTAGGCGCGTGTCTCTAGCAGTGCCTTGCTGACGATTGGCAGCCACTTGCCTTTTTTAGCAAGAAGCTTACGCCCAAACAATCGGAGTGACCAGCTTATTATCGGGAACTCCTGGCCGTGTACGAGGCGGTACAACATTTCCGTCATATATTGGAAGCAAAACATGCTACAATATATACGGATCATAAGCCCTTGGTGTACGCCTTCGTGCAGCGGCGGGATAAGTTGCCACCGCCCCAATTGCGTCAGTTATCATTTATCTCCCAATTCACCACTGACATAGTTCATGTCAAGGAAATAGACAATATAGTCGCTGATGCGATGTCCAGGGTGGAAGCTATCCGCCTTAAAGTCAATAACTCATCACTAACTGAAGAGCAGGCTAATGACCATGAACTGCAACGGGTCGGGAAAAGTTCTCTTAAACTTGAATGGATCCACATCCCTGGCACCGATGTCGCCTTATGGTGCCATACTTCGACGGGAAAATCCCGCCCATACTTAACTTCTTCTGTCCGCCGTCCTCTGTTTAATAAGCTTCACAATCTCAGCCATCCAGGTACCAATGGATCCGCTAAATTGGTAGCTGAAAGGTTTGTGTGGCCTGCTCTCAAGATTGTCGAAATTGGCTCGCGCTTGTCTTGCGTGAAAACGCAGTAAAATTACTAGGCACACTTCAACACCCCTCGGCACGTTCACCACACCGACTAAGCGATTTCGCCACGTGCACCTGGACATCATCGGTCCTCTACCTCACAGCAAGGGTTACCAGTACTGTCTAACTGCTGTTGATAGGTTTACGCGCTGGCCCGAGGCTTGGCCCATGGTGGGTATAACGGCTGAAGAAGTAGCAGAGACATTTTTTTAGGAAATGGATTTCCCGATTCGGAAAGCCAACCCAAGTCACGATGGATCAAGGCTGTCAGTTTGAGTCAGGTGTTTTCCAAACTTTTATGAGACTTTGCTCTATAAAGCGTATTCGCACCACGAGTTACCACCCGTGCGCGAATGGCCTAGTTGAACGTTTGAATCGTCAATTAAAATCCGCCTAGATGTGCCATCAGGTTTCGTGGTCGAAAGCCTTACCTGCCGTGCTATTAGGAATGCGTGCAGCGTTGAAGGAGGATCTGCAGACTTCACCAGCCGAGCTCGTTGACGGAGAGCCTCTGTGCCTGCCTGGCGAATTTCTGTCTCCTACACCCTCCAATTGTGTCAAAGATTAGTCAAACTTCGTCACTCATCTCAGACATTACATGGCGCAGCTACAGCCCATCCCTACCTCCAGTCACGGCCAGCGATCCACATTTGTTTCCAAGGATTTGCTCAAATCAACGCACGTTTTCCTTAGCAACGACTCTGTCAGACCATCCTTGACACCACCGTACAACGGGCCGTTCAAAGTTGTTTCTAGAACTGACAAAACTATACCCATAACAGTGGGTGACAAAAACACCACCGTCAGCCTAGACAGGGTAAAACCCGCATACCTGGATGCAGATCTCTTACCACCCATTCCTTAAACTCCAGTTGCCTTGACGCTCGTCGAAGCCCCTCAGGATTCCACTCCTGCGTCCTCTTCTTCCTCTGACTCTCTCCTCTGGCCAGTTAAACTTACAATTCCTAAGTCTTCTGCCGAACCTGGCGCAAAACCGGAGTACACCACACGCTCAAGTCGTACCGTACGTTTTAAGACTCGCTTAGACATGTAGGTGCTGTTCTTGCAATTTCCTGACGTTCCACTCTACGGAATCTTTGGGGTGGTGTGGCGGATGCCACTGATACGTTTGAATCTCCCGCGCGGAGGACGCTAGGAGGAACTACCCGGCTCGCTGGAGTTGACAACTTGTATTGTACTAGTTTATGAGAAAAGATAATTTATTGTGCAAATCTATATTTCTGTGAATTTTATAATTACTTGTTACTACATAGTATCTCTTAGTAGTCTGTGCTTGTTACTAGTTGTTAGTGGATTACAATTGGTCATATTATAATCTCAATCTTCAACGTATTCAAGCAGTTTCATTTCGCAAGACGTCCGTACATACCCGGTGCATTGAGTGCATAACTGACCGGTTACAAGCCGGCTACAACAACGTTACTTACTACTTACCATTATTATATTCTATTTGTTTATGTTTGTTTAACAATTACGCCTTATCCCCGAAAGGGTGGCAGGGGCATAATATACGATCAATTGGCAACCGAGACCAATGGCTTAACGTGCCTTCCGGAAACACAAACAAATGTAAATGTCAAAAAAGGTCACTCATGCGTGACCAGCCATAGCGAAAGTTGCTTAACGCAGTGATCTGTTACAGAACACTGAGGGCCGTATTCCAGAACGTTTATCAATACTCAAGAAACACTTGACTGTAGTATTTGTATGGCATAAAACTAGCTTCAAGCGTTGATTAAGTGTTGAGTAACCTTTTGGAATACGTGCCCTGAGTCAGCGGGGCCACTAGCGCTTCAATTTTATTCTATAAATCAAATAAATAAGCCTATTTTCGTAATATATATGAGCACTTACTTCTACGCGTTTCATACGCGTTATATATCGTGGCTGGAGTGCAGCGATCGATGAAATCTTCCAAGTCTAGTATAAATTCCATTTAATCACATGCTTCCGTATACTGACAGCTACTTTGATCAATAAAAAGTTTAATATTACTGTACCATTTTTTCCAACTCTTCGAATTTTCGGAACGGCCTTGAAGGTATCGCACCACGAGGGTGAGGGCCTTACAAGGTGTCAAACTTATAATACGTGTAAAAACTCGTTATCGCGTTCACAGATATGGTGAGGTGTAACGACCCCTACTATTGTTGCGTTCGAATTACATTTACTGTAATGTACTTAATTATTTTAGACATCAGATGCAGACTCGGTAATAAGAGATAGACACGCGTTAGTTGCTTAATGTTGGTGCTTCCCGGGGCAAAGAACATGATTTATTACAAGAGCCTCTCTGGCGAAAAGAACGCCGTGACAGTATAGGCGATCACATCTACGACTCGGGACGAGGCACTGGACCAGGCGCTAAAACTATCGCAGCGTGCTCTTCGCCAGAGAGGTCACTGGCAACGCAGTACCAGCGCAGCTGCCGACGTGGTTTGACGCTTCTCTTGAAAAAGGACCTCCGTTAGGTCCGAAACTAGTCAGGCGATCCCGAAATTTACACGTGAGTACAACCGTTTACTTAGTAATAATATTCTCAGTAGCTTCCAAACCCTACGTGAATTGGATCTTAGCGTTCACTTTTATAATTTGGCTCTTGATTGTCAGCATTATTGGGAGCGATCGCCATTCGCCCTTCCAAAGTAAGGGTGCTTACATCGTTGCTTGGTCGGTTAGACAGCAGTTGCATCGATAGCAGCTAAGCTTGCTTGGGACCCACCTCGTAGATTCTAGTGGGGCCCGATACATCCTGTATAAGTAGCTGCTGATTGACAATTAATTATCTGTAGCATAACTCTGGAAATTAGAATTTATAAAGATTGGTAGAATATCTGATGATGGCGAATCATAATTGCCTTTACCAAGCAAAGCCATTGAACTAGCCCCTGGGCTACATTTTGAATGCAACTTATATCTTACGTCCGCTGTATCAATATTACGGTCATACATATTAGCCACACAAAGTCATATCTTGATAAACTCGTGTCGAAATCTTACAAACTAGACACAAGTAGTAGGGGTCAGACCCAACTCACTGTCGCGTGCGGATTTACGTTATCAAGTTTATAGTAAGACGTTAGGTGACGTAAATCGTAGCTACGCGCATGTTTACAGTGGGAAGAGGTTGGGCAACGAGAATAAATTGTTAAAATAAGAAATAAACAAATACTTTTAGACTGCCTCTGTGGCGCGGTGGGAGTGCATCCGACTGCTACGCAAGAGGTCGTGGGTTCGATTCCCACCCAGGATAAAACTTTGTGTGATGAGCACGATGGTTTATTCTGTGTCTGGGTATTATTTATCTATAATATGTATGTATTTAGAAATATATAAGTATGTTTATCAGTTATCTAAATCCCATAACACAAGCTAATATTAGCTTAGTTTGGCCTAGATGGCGCTGTGTGAAGTGTCCCACAATATTTATTTTATTTTTATTTTACTTTATTACTAAATAAACGGCTTTACTCACGTGTAAATTTCGGGATAGCCCGACTAGTTTCGGACCTAACGGAGGTCCTTCTTTAAGAGGAGCGTCAAGCTACGGCGTCGGAAGCTGTGCCAGCGCAGCTTCCGACGTAGCTTGACGCTTGAGTGAAGCCGTTTATTTAGTAATAATGAACATCGCTCACGAAAGTTATTATTCCAATAAACAAATACGAACGAATACGAATCTAAGCGATCAAGAAAGTGTCTGAAGAAAGGCCTATGACAATACATACATTCATGCATATTATCACGCCTGTCTCCCATCGGGGTAGGCAGAGACTATGGCTTTCCACTTGCTTCGATCCTGACATACAACTTTCGCTTCTTCTACTTTCATAAGTGTCATTTATACACGCTCGCCGGTTAAGGGCGAACGTGTATGAAAACACTTATGTACCACTACTACTACTCTAGACCTGGCCGGTGCGCTCGCACGCACGCACGCGGTTAGGTCCGATAAAGGCTTTTTCCGCGTACGCTTAGATTGTGGAATGAACTCCCTGCCTGGGTTTTCCCGAACGTCTACAGTATGGGGTTCTTCACAAGGGGTCTTAGAAGGTTTATAAAGGGTCGGCAGCGCGAGTGCTGCACCTCTGGTGTTACAAACGTCCATAGGTTAAGGTGACCACTTTCCATCAGGTGGGCCTCATGCTTGTCCGCCACCTCAGTAGTATAAAAAAATATAAAAAAGTTCTCGGATACCCATGCAGACGTGTGCATGTATGAAGTGATTGGTGAATCTGCAAGCGAAAGTAGTATGCATGGATCGTTTAGTAGCGATCTGCTCTCTCTGACTACCCCGTCAGGGATACAGCATGAAGATAGTTAGTTAATGTTTATTGTAAATTGCATAGAAGTCCAATGATCCCCTGAATGGATTCGGGCAGAGAGAGAGAGTTTCAGTAAACGAAAATTACAGATTTGTAAACTTTTTCATATGCTATTTACTCATCCCGCAATGTCAACTCATTCCTAACCAAACATTACAAAGACTTTCTGCCCTGCAGGCTAACAATGAATAAAATTAACCTTATCGTGCTCCAATGCTACTCTTGAATTGATTACGGTCCCCAAAATTAGATAACTGTTCTTGTTGATTTCACAATAATCCTCAAAACTGAGATAAATAAATATAAAATAGTTATAGACAAAATATACTTCGCCATTCGTATTATACTAGCTCGCCCCGGCGGCTTTGCCAGTGACGTTTATTATTTTTACAATACTGTATGAAGATTTGCCCGATTTGTTGACATTTATGATTACTACTCAGCCTTTCAGTAGTGTTGTGATATATAGCCTATATCCTTATCGAAAATAGGTAGTAGCGTCTTGATAATATAGCTTTTCTCCAACACAAGTAAGTATTCAATTACAAAAAAAAGTTGTTCCCGAGATTAGCGCTTTCAACCAAACGAACAAACAAACAAACCTCTTCAGCTTTATATATTTGTGCCTATAGATAGATTGGTCTCGCATTATAAGTGGCAAAACATTACTGTGATTATAGTTATGTGTAGGTATTTTGGGATAAACAACCCATTGGGTAGGTATACAAAACTGAAAACTAAACAAACGCTTCAACACAAAAGCGCACAAACTACCACAGCGTAGTGCGCCAAACCTCATTAAAACAAACAACAAATGAATATCTAATTTATTATATGGTGCGCGCCTGATGTAATTATAATAGTAATAACACGTAACTAGATATTGCTCACCCACGATCGATAGGCAATTTACATAAATTTACACATTATTTTGAAACGGCTACCTAGTAAGTTCTGATAATATTTTTGTTATTGAGCGTTGAAATTACAATTTTATGGGATAGGCAGGTAAGGAGTTGGTAACTGGTAGATACTATGTATGACCGTTGGGTTGGCCAGCAGCTCCTGTTTTTCGTTACGCGATATACTCGAACACAAGACTTAGATGGCAACAGGAGCTGTACTTGATCTCAATCTGTGGTGATTATCGTTCTTAAATAAAATTTGAGTAATTTAATTAGTTAAGGCGCGCGGTATTGCGGTTTGCGTTTGTTCGTTAACCGACCGTTGTACTGAGGTAGCAAGTGCTTTTCGGGTAGGGAATGAAACGGTTCAAAAGGATAGTATTACCCTACACAGAATACAAAAATGCGTGTGAGTAGCGTATGTGTTACTGATAAAAAAATGCGTTTAAATGCGTAATAAATTAATGAAATTAATCCGCGTTAATACCGGCGCAGCTAACATCTTCTATTATACTACTGATGTGGCAGACAAACCCACCTAAAAGTAATAACCATAGCCTTAGGACATTTGCAACAAGTCATTCTGCTGATTAGCAGCGTGACGTACCACATTGTGTTATGTGCAGTCTGCTGCCGTGTTGAAACGTACGGGGACTGGCTGTAGCCACTTGATGTTCATTTTCTTTTCAAGCAGCTTGAAATGATTATAAATCTATCCATGATCCAAAACTATGCATGGTTTTTAAATTTTGCTTATCGTTATTATTTTCGTTCATGTCCCTTAGAACCCTACTGATACCGAGGTCACTTCAAGGATTTATATTAGATTTTTTTCCATAGCTGGATTTCGCGTTGTACTTTTATGGTCACTGATCCAATAAGATACATTTTAAATCGAACGTTACATGGCGGAAATGCATCGTAGAACGAAGTATAAAGGAAGGGAAGAGGTTACCCTAAGGCCAGGGTCAAATCTACTATTGACAAGCCGTAGAATAGAACCAGAATTACAAATTTTTTTCACAATCCGTATTTAACTGTCAAAATGTTAGTAGACTATCAAAAATGCAACTGACTAGCGGCCACTGGAGTGGTACTTGTTAGTAGAATTCTATCGGCCGACCGATAGAAGTCTATTGGAGTACGATTGTACCTATTAGTAGACTACGAAAACCTGTCAAAATGGTACCGGTGGCTTTTTATTAAGCAACGATTTCGACACTGCTGCTGCTGCCTGCTGGACAGTTGTGCCTTAGGATTGACGAATCAAGGGTGTGTGGTGGGATAGTCTTCCCCTGGTTCCTATGAGGTAGAACTCGTCGACGTCGAAGTCATGCTTAACTGTCGCCAGAAAATATGATAAAGCTATGCACCTAACTACACGTATATACCTACGTTCTACACAAGTTAAAATAATTATAATTATGAATTTGTTGGCAAGATAATATATTACCTACTGGCTTTAGAACAAGGCCACACTCAATACATATCTTCATGATAGGAAACTGGTATTTAAGACATAAGTAAGATCACGTTTTAATTATAATAATTTTGTCCAACAGGTTTCTAAAATAAATTATTAATTAATATGAATATATTCATATTATTTATACTGCTGATTGATGGCACTTGGTGGAATTTGTTACACATCCTAATAATATTAAAAACGCGAATGTTTGTAAGATTGGATGTTTGTTACTCTTTCACGCAAAATCTACATTATGGATTTAGATAATACCTTACATTAATATAGCTTCCATATAAGAATAAAACATTGGCTACTATTTATCCCGGCAACCAGTTCCAGTGAGGAACTGGAACGGAAAATCTTCACCACGCGTGCGGAGCCGCGGTCGTCAACTAGTTTTGAATAACAACACTTGTACTTTTCCACAAAATTTACTTTTTAATCTGATTGGTTTCGCCTTACGGCTTTAGGCAAGATTTTAATCTATACTAATATTATAAAGCTGAAGAGTTTGTTTGTTTGTTTGGTTAAACGCTCTAATCTCAGGAACTACTGGTCGGATTTGAAAAATTCTTTTTCTGTTAAATAGCCCATTTATCGAGGAAGGCTATAGGCTATATATCATTACGCTACTACACTGGGGAGCAGAGCAGTAGTCATAGATGTCCAAAAATCTGGCAAAATTTTATGATCATTGTAGAATTTATAAAGGACGGGATTAAATAGGTGCAACGGAAGGTCGAAATATTCCACGGGCGAAGCTGTGGGAGTCATCTAGTATAATAGTAAATCTACATTCTTCCTACCACCTCTATGCAGACGATCTCCAAATTTACACACAGGCTCCCATAGATCAACTGCCGGAAGCGGTGGATACTATCAATGATGATTTGTCTAGAATAACGTCATGGAGTAGATCATATGGATTACAAGTCAATCAATCTAAAACACAGATCATTGTAATAGGCAGTCCTAGTACAACAGCAAGAATAAATTGGTCTCAGGTTCCACCGTTTGTTTTTGATGGTGCTACGATTGCTGTTAGTAATAAGGTAAAAAATTTAGGTATAATCATTGATTCCAATTTATCATGGGGTCCACAACTCCAGGAGTTGAGTAGGAAGATGTTTGCCTCCGCAGGATCAATTAGAAGATTACAACGTTTCCTTCCTAATGCTACGAAAATTGCGCTTGCAAAGTCCTTGCTTCTTCCAATACTTGATTATGCAGATGCCAGTTACTTAGATCTCGCCGAGAACCAATTCGAGAAACTGGAGCGTCTCCAAAATGTTTGCATACGATTTATATTTGGCTTGCGCAAGTATGATCACGTTTCTCAGTTTCGAACACAGCTCAAGTGGTTACCTATACGACTTCGCCGGAATACACATATTCTATCCTTATTATATAATATTCTGTTTAACCCCTCTACACCTTCCTATTTAAAAGAACGTTCCTTCATGATACACATGACAGATGTTTGAGGTCATCGGAAAACTTAGAATTAAAAATGCCACCGCATTCCACAAAATTTTTAGACCATTCTTTTAGTGTTACAGCAGTTCGCTTGTGGAATAGGTTGCCACTTCAAATTAGACGAGCTGAGACGTTACAAAGTTTTAAAACTAATGTTAAAAATTATTATTTGACTAATAATTGTTAAAATCTTCCAATATAATAAAGTTATTTAACACATTACGTATAAACATTTTAATACATTTATGTATTTCTATATTTGTATTTATGTATATAGTTCATAAATTTACATTTGTGTATATTGTCTACTTCTTTCTATATATATTTATATATGTTTTAATATTTATATATATTTATATAATGTTTTGTAGAAAGTAATTTATTGTATATAGGAATGTACCTATATTATAAATTTGACGCCGACAACTACCAGTTCGCTCCTACCAATATTCTTTTCCATCTAAAGGTTGCCTGGCAGAAATTGCTTTAAGCGATAAGGCCGCCCATTGTACTGCTATTTTGTATAACATTTCTAAATTGTAATACTACCTTGGCGTACAATAAAGTATATAATAAATAAATAAATAAATAAATAAATCTTTACTAATTCAGTTTGTATTAGTAAAGATTAACTATATCATGCAAATTGTTATTGTTCCAGCGAACGTCTATGATCAATATAATGGCGTCTATTGTCGATAATCAGCTTAATCATGATTCGTTAGATTGGTAGGAATTTTAGGAAATAGAATTCATTCTCCGCAGCTTCCACGCGGCGTACACACGCCCACGCGGTGACCGCACGGAACCCTCGCGTGGCGGAAACAAAACCTCATAAGCACCCTTAAATCTAACGATGTATGCATGTTTGTTAGGATGAAATTTTGCAACTCAATTTTAAATTGATAGAGCCAATTAAGCTGAAATTGTTTAATCAAACTTTTTCTTCCAAAGTTAAGAGCGCTCAAACAGCAAAGAAACTCTTCACCGTTGTATATATGATGTTCAATATTTATTACATGCAAAACCTACGTATATTTTTATTGAACTAAGTCTATTTATTTCGTTGGACTATGGTAGATTTTTTTGAACTCGGTAACAGCATCAATGCAAGCGCAACACAAACTGAAAGAAAATGTAATTTTAATATCTCGTTTGCATCTAAACGACTTTATTATATATATTAACAAAAACACAAAAAAAAATCACATGTTTAGAAATGTTTACACGAAAAGTACACGGCCATGGAGTCGCGTTACATTGTGGTCCCACTTGCGTTCTGGACAATGGGCAATTGGGGCATAGAGACTTAAACATTGATGGCGGATATAGGCCAGCGTTCTGAGCACTTTTGCACCGATTACAATCCGGGGTGGGTTATTTCACTAACAAATCTTTGTTAGTTGTTCAATGAAATTTGACAGTGACTATGTTTTTAATGTCTTATGATTAAATGATTCACAAATATCATTTATAATATATCACCTTTCAACTTGCTGAAAATTGTAGAAAACAACAAGTAACAGACAGTAATCAGTACTCACGATCACAAGACGATTTATTTTTATACAGTCCAATATTTCTTTATAAAGTTCCAGATAGACAATACTTGTCGGTCCTTCGAGCCGGCCGGAGCTCAGCCGAGTTCGGGAAATATACCCGATCTTCATCTGGTCAGCAAGTACTGTCAATAAATAGTACTGAATACTTACGAACAATGAGGCCGCTGAACGAATAGAATAATATTTCACAAGAGTTGTTGATCAGGAGTCCTGTGTAGTTGGAGCCTGCTACAGAGCCTATACGACCCAACATCATTGACAAACTGACAGCCATACCTCTGTAATATAAAATCTAATTACAATTTCAGAAGCATAGCTGAAGATACATTTGTAACATACGAAAAAGAAAGCAGTGATAAAAGAACATTGTAACATGCAAACAATGTAGTAACCAACATAAGAAAGGGAAAGATTAGATTATAATTCTGACATAAGTATATAAACTAACTAATAACTAACTAACTAACTAACTATCTTCACGCTGTATCCCTGACGGGGTAGTCAGAGAGGACAAATCGCCAGGCTTCGCGATCCATACATACTTCTTTCGCTTCTTCGAGATTCATCAATCGCTTCATACACGCACGTCTGGGTATCCGAGTACTTTTGACCTTTCCGTTTTTGAGCAATCTGCTCACGTGGTCTTCATATGTAAGTCTCAGCCTACCCTGACTCCTTCTACCCTCTACTTTTGAAAAATATATATTCTTCGTCAATCGTTCCTCACTCATTCGTTGGACGTGTCCAAACCAACGGAGCACGCCCTTTTCCAGCTTAACGCAGACACTTTCATTCAAACCTGCCATATTGCGTATCACTTCGATACGTATTCGGTCGGCCAAGGTAACGCCGCACAATTTTCGAAGTGATCGCATCTCCACAGCATTCAATTTACTTTCATGCATCTGCTGTAAGTATATAAAATTCTTCCTAAATGACAGATGATAATTGAAATAGATGTAAGGAGTGAGTGTGAATTGGGAAATCGGTACGAGTTAACCTCGATGTACAAAACTCTTTCGGAAATGTCAATAGCGTAACAAACATGGTGATAGTAGAACTATATCTTAACATACCTCAAATGTGTCGGGAAGATTTCCACAGTATACGCGTTAATCGGTCCTACCGTCAGAACTATAAGGGAAGATGAAGACAAGACGACGGCAAATAAAATTCTTTCTCTAATTAAGTTGGTGGCGGTACTGATCACACCTGTAATAAATCATGAAACATTTTTGCAAATTTTTAAATTGACATTACTGCTCTATGAACTACTGCATATTGCTAACAGTGAATATCTTCTCCACTGCGATGGTAGCCAGGATCAGGCACTGGGAAAGCCGCTTGGGTAATGAAATTTCGTGTGACTTGTTATAATACATATACCTCTTTATCAATTACTTGACGATTATAATAGGAATATTATGTGCTCCGGTGTTTTCACTTATATTATTACTAACTAAACGGTTTTACTCACGTGCAACGCTCCTCTTGAAAATGAACCTCCGCTGGGTCCGAAACTAGTCGGCCTATCTCATAACTTACACGTGAGTCCAACCGTTTAGTTAGTAATAATGAACAACGCTCACGACAGTTATTATTCTAACTTTTATAAACTTACATGTTTATAAAATGAATTGTTTGAATTATAGTGTGTACCTAAACCTCCAACCATAATAATGTGTCGCCTGACAGCTCGAAGGCAACTCCATTTTTGCCATAATACCGGAACCCCGGGCAAACCAAAAATAAATTGATCCTGCAAGAGACTCGAAAATTTATTGATACAACTTTCACAAGGCTTGACATAACTTTTTGCGAGATTCTCATCATTTATAGTCAAAAGAAAACTGAAACCAACCTACCTATAAACAAAAAGCTGGTGATAATGAGTGCCTTCTTGCCAATATATTTTACGCTAAAGCTAATGATGACTGCGATCACGGTACAGCACAGCCGCGTCAGGAACGCTATGAGCAATACGAGTTCGTCTATGGTGTCATTACATTTTGTATTATTCATCGAAGTCTGAAAAAGGTTATTTTTAAAATCACTTTCGTTCTATCTTGCTTCGAACTTATTTTTCTAAAGAAGATTTTTTTTCAAAGATAACCGCTATTATTTTTTTCACTTATCACCCGTGGTCAACCTGCGTAGTCCAGCTGGGTGGACCACGGGCAATTGTAATATACATGATCTTATATATATTGAAAAAAAAAATGTTCTGGGTTCGTGGGGCCCTAGTGCACGTTCACTATAAGAGTCATATTTAACGCTCACTTTTCACCGTGTCAATTCCTGTATATAGATATAGCAAAGCGTCTGGCCGATGCTACTCGTGACAATAAGGCTGACATCTTTCTCGCTCGGAGAATAAGCATTGCCATCGAACGTGGCCATGCGGCTAGCCTTATGGGAATATTACCAGTTGACTTCGGTGGGGAGAAATTCTTCGACGCCTAGACAAGGTTTCGACAGTCTTGTACATTGTCGCCCCACCCTTTCTATTCTGATATTTCCTTTTTACATTATTATTATGTATAGTTGTTAAGTCTTGTATTAAACATTTATATTGATACTTTCAATAAGTTGGAAATGGAAAAAGGAATTGCGGCGTTTGCTGGAATGATTCTATCGCAATTACAATTATAATAATTGGAATTTTTTGTATATTTTAAACAAAAATTGTATCTTAGCACGCATGTACATGTTGAATAATTTCCCCTAGTGTTTAGTCACGGGCGGAAGGTCGGTGTAACCCGTTCACAATAGCATTCTGGCAGTTGGCACCCCTCGTGTTCTAGGGTAAGTACCCTATATTATAAAGCGAGCACTAGAAAGTTCTAGTGCTCGCTTTATCGCTCTCCACCCCCTCTGTTTTCAGAGGGACTTCGATGACGTCTTGAAGCGGGGCTTAATAATTAATAATCTTAGGTTAATCTACTTCGGGAGATCGTGTAGGGCAGCACATCTAGATCCTCGAAAAGAATCTAGTATTTGGGTATTCCCTTAGCCGGGTTGCCGTGACTAGCCCTCAGGCGTATCCTGCGACGCTGCTGGGAAGAAAGCGAAACATCACGGGGTTTAGTGAATAGGAGGGCCCCTAAAGAGCCGGAAGTCCCAAACACCGTTCTTACTGCCCCTGCAGCAGGAAAAAAATTTGATTCATTTACCTGATTAATTTTATCATTAATAATTTCACAAGCAGTCTTGTTCTCTGCACCACTCATCAGAACTCTGTTCAGAACCTCTGGAACCCACACATTGAGACCGATTATTCTGGAAATTTCAGGTACTTACATTATAATTATATTAGTTCATTACGTTATTTAAATTATCCGTATATTTAAATCACATGTCAATATCATTAATCCTATAGTCAGAACTCTAAGGGAAGATGAAGACAAGACGACGGCAAATAAAATTCTTTCTCTAATTAAGTTGGTGGCGGTACTGATCACACCTGTAATAAATCATGAAACATTTTTGCAGTTTTTTAAATTGACATAATTGCTTTGCGTGCACTAAAACTTTGGAAAGTAGCCGTAACTACTGCATATTGCTAACAGTGAATATCTTCTCCACTGCGATAGTAGCCAGGATCAGGCACTGGGAAAGCCGCTTGGGTATATTTCGTGTGACTTTGTATAATACATATACCTCTCTATCAACTTCTTGACGATTATGATAGGCATATTATGTGCTCCGGTGTTTTCACTTATATTATTACTAACTAATCGATTTTACTCACGTGTAACGCTCCTCTTGAAAATGAACCTCCGCTGGGTCCAAAACTAGTCGGCCTATCTCAAAATTTACACGTGAGTACAACCGTATTTCAAAATATTTATAATCATCCAAAACCCCGCAAAATCTACATTCGAGGCAAAGTTCATAAACATTCGTGAACTCCACGCAAACCTCGATGCCGGTAGTGGCCCTGACGGCATTCCAGCGGTGGTGCTGAAAAAATGTTCAGCTGAACTGTCTTCAGCGCTAACGCGCCTGTACCGTCTCTCGTATTTATCAGCTTCCTGCAAGGGCGTCGTATACGGGTCCTCTGTGATGGCCAGGCTTCGTGCTATTCGCACGTTAATGTCGGGGTACCACAGGGGTCTGTGTTGTCGCCAACTCTCTGTCTTCTGCATTTCAATGACATGTTGGCCCTCAGAAACATTCATTGCTATGCAGATGACAGCACTTTGCATGTGAGTTATTTTGCCCGTAAAGTGGCAAGGCGGACCGACATTGAGGGAGAGAGACGGCATCTCGACCGGGATCTGAACCGCATATCTCAATAGGGTTCTGGAAACCTGGTCGATTTCAATGCTCGCAAAACACAGGCGCGTGCGTTTACATCTAAAAAATCCCCCTTCCTACCGTTCTGACTCTCTCTTCAGAACGCTTCAATACCACTGAAGGACAATCTAGATATCCTCGGAATAAACGTCCGTCGAGAAATCAATCATAAAACGTATATTGAGAGCTGTATTGGGCTAGCCTCGCGGAAGCTAGGAGTACTAAATAAGGTGAGGCTGTTCTTCACGCCGCACCAGAGATGTCTTCTGTACAAGACGCAGATTCGTCCATGCGTTGAATACTGCTCTTACCTTTGGGGTGACTTCGCGAGTTACTTGCTGGACGCGCTAGACGCTATGCAGAGACGTGCTATTCGCATTATAGCTTGCCCTGAGGTAACAAGAACCCTTGAACCGCTGGCGCAACGTAAAACGATAGCTTCATTGGCTGCTTTTTACCGTATATACCACCCTAAGTGGTCATCGTCTCGACGGCGAATATATTATTGCTTAGTTATTATTTACAGCGTTTTCTGTTCGCAGTGTCTTCAGTAGCAGCTACTGGAGACTGGACGGTACGACTGAGGTGACAAGGAGCAACCGTGCTAACACACGTTGCATCCCACAAAAGCCACCTTCCATTTTTCACGGTAGCAGTGTCATACCGTCCGGTTTCCTGCAGTCCTACCTACTGAGGCTGGGTGGCAATAGGTACGTTACATCTACTGAAAACGGCGACTTACATCAACTACTCCTCAATACTTTGAATGATACTCGTACCATCATCCCAAGTGCGCTGGACATGAGGAACAAACTGTGGGTAAACCATGCCATCTCAGCATCGGCTGCGAAGGGCATGATCTCCCCTCCAATACTATAATGAAGATTAAAGTGACAAGGTTCGCTACTCCATGCACTGACACCAGGAAAGCTGACACACTCATTTCCTGTGCACTATGCGCTCTTATACCCGTCGCCTGAATCCCTCAGTGGTTTCATAGAGAGAAAACGTATTCAAAATTGACTCAACGGTAAAACTAGAAACTTTTGTCAAATGGCGCCATTTCCATTGGATAAAGCCAGATAGGTGCAGTCCGAAAGAGATACGTCATCTTTAGGAGGGCGAAGCACATGGCATACGAGGCGTAATAACACGATTGCTACATGAACAGAAAGATCTTAGAGACGTTCTCGAGCGGTAATGAGAAATGTATTACTTATTTCTCCAAGTGTTTATCTGCGTACACCATGCTTCATTTAAAGCTTTGTACATGGCAACTGTGTATTAAAACATAAATACTTTAAAATCTTACATGAAATTAACTCCAAAAAGCAAAAATCCATTGAGTAGTATCCATTTCAAATATGACCATTTTAAGAAAGGTACTGTTTGTGACTTCAATGTTGTCAGAAAACTTCCTTTTATTCTTCGATTAGTTGCTGTGACTAGTTTCGTAATCTGTAATGAAATAAATAAATAAATAAATATCCATCACGCCTTATCCCCGAAGGGGTGGCAGAGGCATAATATATTCATAGACACTTTTCACCGTGTGGATTCCTGTCCCAAGTAATAAGTGGTGAGCCCATTGCCGTGTTGAAATAGACAGACGCAGGTTGTGGCTACCTGCTGTTGAAATTTTCAAGCCGCCCATAAGGCCTTCAACCAGGCTTAACGACTGCCATTTTACTGGCAACCGGGACCAACGGCTTAACGTGCCTTCCGAAGCACGGAAACGCTCGCAAATGTAAATACCACAAAGTGGTCACCCATCCGAGGACCAGCCATAGTGAAAGTTGCGTAACTCAGTGATCGTTTACAGAACACCGAGACCGCGGGGCCACGAGCGCTTCCCTCCAACGCTTTTCTAACTTTTCTATCCCGTGCATGTAGAACGATATGTCTTTGGCTTCAAAATAAGCCTCCGTTGCTGTGATAATTTCACTATTTGAGTCAAATTTCTTACTCTGGAGCAATTTTGTGAGATCTGCAAACAGCCAGTAATCGCTAGGGGCTAAGTCTGGCAAATAAGGGGGATGAGGAAGCAATTCAAAGCAAAATCCATTAATTTTGGTCATCGTTCTCACAGACTTGTGACAAGGCGAGTTGTCCTGGTGAAACACTACTTTCTTTTTGTTCATTTGAGGCCGTTTATCCGCAATTTCGTACTTAAATTTACATGTGTAATAGTCACTATTAATATTTTGCCCCTTTTCAAGGTAGTCGATGAAAAGTATTCCATGCGCATCGCAAAATATAGAAGCCATAACCTTACCGGCCGATTTCTGAGTCTTTGGCCGCTTCGGGCGGCTTTCACCAGCCGTTCTCCACTCCGCTGACTGCCGATTGGATTCCAGAGTAAAATGGTGTATCCATGTTTCATCTATTGTCATATACCGACGTAAAAAATCCTTTTTATTACGATTCATCAGCGCCAAACATCGCTCTGTATCATTGATAAGTTGCTCCTTTTGATCAGTTGTAAGCAAACGCGGCACCCACTTGGAAAAAAGCTTTTTTATGTAAAACAGTGAAAATACTACCAGCTGAAATCTTCACTATCTCGGCTATCTCGCGCACTTTTATCTTCCGATCTTCCATTACGATTTTGAGAACTTGGTTAATATTTTGTTGAGTTACTGCTTCATTTGGACGAACTGAGCGTTCCCCATCATTTGTGTCCATGCCACTGTGTTTGAAGTCGGCATACCACTGACAAATGGTTGCTTTAGAGGGAGTTGATCCCGCATAACAATTTATAAGACATTGCTGCGCTTCAACGGTATTTTTTCCCATTAAAAAACAATGTTTTATCAACACGCAAAACTCGTTTTTTTTCCATTGTATCGAAACTACAAGCGTAGCGTCACTTAAATGTCTGCAAAATCAATATTTTAATGTTCCATTTTCAAAAATTTGACTCCTATCTTTTTTTTTTTACTTTTTATAAATCAAAAGAGTTTTTAATGTATACGCCATTTCCAAGTTAGTCTCAGGACTTGTTGAACGATCTAGTATTACAAAATATAAAAACATACAAATGTTTTTCTAAGAAATTAACTACTTTTTTTCTCAACTTACGGGATATTCTTCAGGCCTTTTGCCTTTATTTCCTGCGTATATCTTCTGTAACACATAGAGCGCTTCATCACTTTTATCTTGAGATACCAAATACTTTGGACTTTCAGGGCCGCAAGTCAGCAAAATTGCAATTAGTATAAAAACCCCCGAGTAGACCATGTTTAAAAGTCGCCATGGTCGAAAGATGTATAAGCCAAAGGGTACTCGAAAATCTAGTGTTAGTATTGCCCAGGCCAACACTGCAAATGGAATAATGTATTTTAATTTTATTTATAATAAAAAAATTGTGATGTAGAAAAATACACTTATAATATTGACTTTATTTCAATGAAGTAGTACATGGATAAATTTTTTAAAGCAATTATTTTACTAAATTTCTCATACTTTTTTAATGAAGTGGAAAAAGACAATTCGATTCGAGACGGGGATTGAACCCGTGAGCTTTGTCTCAACTATGTCAAATAACGATTGATGGTGGAGAATTTCAACTTAATTCGATACGGTTCGGGTAGTTCAGTGGCTCGAATATGGAATTGAGTAAACTTAGTGTTGATTGCATCCAAAACCCTAGCTTTAGAGCCCTCTTTATTTTTTCCCCATTATTCGTTCTAATCTCGCACAGTCTTTGGCATTCATATAATCTATAGTAGCCTCCACCACATCTAGTACTTCTTAAGTTTACTTCTCCTTTTGGGACTTTGACTGGGTAGGATTTTCACGCCAGAACAGAAATGTTTATCATATAATTGTCAGATTCTCGCGTGCGTGGAATACTGTTCACATCTCTGGGATGGCTGGAAAACTTGCTTGAAGTTCTCGACGCGTTGCAGCGTCGTGCCAACGTATTATTGATTGCCCAGAGGTCACTGGCAGTCTTGAACCGTTGGAGATGCGCAGAACGGTCGCCAGCTTAGCTGCGTTTTACCGTATCTACCACGGTGAGTGTTCTGAAGAACTCATCTACTTGATCCCTCCCTCTCCTTGCCGTTCCCGAACAACACGGGCGGGGCAGAGATGTCATCCTTACACCGTGGATACAATTGTGCCCAGAACCGAGAGATCTGCAGCTCTTTCTTGTATCGCACCATAAAAGCATGGAACTCTCTGCCAGCGCACGTGTTACCCACCTCTTACAATCCTGGGTCCTTTAAGAGAAGTGATAAACGGCATATTTCTGGGTCGTCAATCTGAGGGTCGCTATCGGGGTTCTATAGCGGATAGCGGCCCTCAGACACGGATCGTCGTCTCTGCTTTCCATCAGGCAAGCGGCGTCATTTTGATGTGTCAAACATTAAAAAAAACAATAGTTAGAGAGGACAGATCGCAAGGGCACACACTTTTCGCACCAGCGGGAACGAACTGGTGCGCGTCGCCTCTGGAGCACGCCTTAACATTCTCAACTCTTCATCCCATTTATTTATTTAATTCCGACCATAGTAGTTCCTAAGATTAGGAAACAAACTCTTCAGCTTTATAATATTAGTATAGATATTGAACGTACCAGGCATAAGAGCGGATCCGGCTAGCTGAATAGAGTTAAGCACTGATAAAAATACATCTCTATACTTCAGTGGTAATATTTCGCCAACGTAAATGAATGGAGTTGAAGATGGACACGCTATACTGGAAAATAGTGTATAATACAAATAATACAAAATTAAGTATATAACAAATCACACAATGCCAATAATCCCTCTCGGTGAGCGAAATATGTCGTGATATGTTCTAAAGGAATCTGTATAAGAGCCACTCCTGAGAGACATCGGCTATGACTGCTCAGCGTGCTGTGGCTTGTTTGAGGATGCCGTCTCGGTGACGTGTTACGGTAAGACGATTTAACTAATAGACGCGCTATCTTACCGTTTGCGCCTATACCCCGCTTACCATTTACTATATACATTTTTAGCTAAGTCGCTGCTCCGCGGATTTAGTCTATCGTACACGTTCGGAGGGTAATTTATAAAGAAAAAATGACGAAATGCGCTGTGAAATGTAAAAGTTATAGCGGTCGAACAATTAATGTTTCTTTTCACTCGCAAGTAAAATTTTATTTTATTCACATAACTATTTTTAACAAAAATCATTAATTATTGAAACATACCAACAACTTAATTAGCCTATATTCAATATACTTTTATTCTCTATAAATATTATACAAAGAGTTACCATCTCAAATTAGCCGAATAATATTGCGTCAAACTCGTATTGCTTACCTACACTTTTCTATTTGCGTTGTATTTTTATTGGTTGTAAGAAAGAGACAACACTTCATGCAAGAGTAAGAAAACAATATGTGTGTAGTTTCCCCCACGCACGAAAGTTGGTTGAACGTGATTTCATACTTTATTGAGTACATTACGTGTCGGTACGTACGTATTCGGTGACTGAATCTTGAGGTAGCACTCCCCAAGTCCAAGACTCTATTTTTTCATGAACCTCGGAAAGCAACCACCTCTGGGATCCAGTATTATTGTGGGAGGGTTACGCGTCCCATGGCTTATACTCGATGGGAAGTGGGACTTTAGTGCGCATTCCCGAAGTATGGCCCCATACTCAAGAGGGTCGCATTTTCGCTCTGACAAACCCTTCTTGCAGGGGCTCTACGCTGGGATCGCTGTCTATAGCTCCATACGAGACCGCAGTATAGTTGGTAATACTGCAATGTCTGTTGCAGCTGCTGGTTGTCGGGATTATTAGAGAATACCACATGGTCTCTTCTGAAGTGGTAATTAAGTCTCCTAGCCGCTACAGTCCATTAGACCTGGAGGTGGTGCCAGGAAACAGTGGAACCGGATTTGAAACCTGCAGTGCCAGCTCTACCAGGTGGTCTTGGGGGAGTAAACGGAACGACTTGGATAGCCAGTGCAGGATACGACATAGTTAAGTTGGAAAGACCATTAATGAAGGATTGGCTAAAGACGGATTGGCTAAAGAGAATTACGAAAAGAACTCTTAAAATAACTAATTAAAGGATTATGTTTGTTTGTATTGTAATTGCATTGTAATGATTATTTTCAACTGATGCTTGACTGTATGCTCTTTTAAACTGATACGTTGTTACCTACCTATACCTACTATTGTTATGTACCGTATTTATAAAACTATGGAACTCTAAGTCTATAAGAACCATTTATTTTGTGAATCAAAAATGTATGTGACTTTCTGTTTCCTAAATAAAATAAAATAAAAATAAAGAGTCGCCACGGTTGCCTATCCTACCGACTCATGCAGAGCTCATCGGGATCTATTGCTTCGGTGTGTTCCTGCATCTGATATGGCAAGAGCCCAATTTGTGTGTCACCACTAATGAGGCAGCTAATAGAATTCGGTGCTGGCAGATTGTCCAAAGTGGATAGAGTAACGTGTGGTCTTATAGTGGCGACTCAGAGCGAGAGTTGTTTCAGGACACATTTCTCAATACAGCTTTTTTACTGCAAATAAATAGTCTCGATTTTTAAAACTGCTATTATTAACTAGCAGTTTTAAAAATCGTTAAATTTAGTTCTTTTTTATACCACTGAGGTGGCAGACAAGCATGATGGAAAGCGGTCACCGTAGCCTGTGGACGTTTACAACATCAGAGATGCAGCACTCGCGCTGCCGACCCTTTAAAAACCTTCTAAGACCCCCTTTGAAGAACCCCATACTGAAGCCGTTCGGGAAAACCCAGGCAGGGAGCTCATTCCATAACCTAAGCGTACGCGAAATAAAGCCTCTATCGGACCTAACCGTATGTGAGCGCTCCGGACGCAAAGTGTGAGGGTGAACACCCTGTCTATGGCGAGCGGTGCGATGATAGAAGGTAGCCGTGGGCATCATGTCAAACAATTTCTTAGAGCACAGACCGTTATACAGGCGTTATCAAAATATAGAACAGTAAAATTGAGTTCACGAACAAATAAAGTTAATTTAGACAGAGAAACAATTTATTGAATCGCTCAGTTCTGGGGATGATCTCTCCACTATGTGAAAGTGAAACTTTTGCTAGGCCCTTGTTCATGATCGCAAAAGAAAGAGCAGGATTAAAAGGGCTTCTTAAAATACTTTGCTGTAGTAGATTTGGTAAATTGCAGCTGGGTGTATATTTCATTTCGTGCATATATGCAGGGCGGACGATAAATAACACATTAACCTTTTTTTTTAAATGTTATTGTTTTCGTTTAATTAACATAGGCCTGCGTTAGGCGCAATCCTTAAAACATCTAGATTTTTGATAGAAATGCATGAAATTTTGAAATTAAAACCTAAAATCTAATCACCATCCGTGTCCCTTTTCCCAGATTTTAATAAATTTATAAGTCTTTCTAAAAAGTCTATTGGGAGAACGATTTTTTTTTAAACGTTTTCGGTTAATAGATTAATTAATCCATATTATATTTTAGTAACGTTTACGAAAGAACAAATTTAAATGGAATCATACCGCTCAGAAAAATGTCCCTACACTCACACATAATTACCATTCAAAGACATTCACGACCCAATGTTTTCGCATTTACGCACGGTTATGGCGTGATTTATAGAATAAACATAAAAGATTCGCTGACCAGCACCGCATTACGGTCGTAAACAACACACCCCTGAAAGTACATTTTTTTACTATGTAATTTAGAGTTCTCCTGCTCGAAAACTGGTTTGGTTCAAAATATTTCTACATGCCATTTGTCTTTTAAAAGGTAATTATTTTATGTTTTTTACATAATTATTTACTAGATATATCCAATATATATTCCTTTATATAGTGTTAAACTTAACAAATCGTTACCTACTTAATACGAGTATATCCTTTTATTCAAGAAGGTAATGAAAATCTAATTGCCATTATTATAATTACCATTAAATCCCATTCTTTTTAAAATGGAATGGTAATTAGAAGAAGCAAACGGTAATGATTTTTAATTGAGTCTGGATGACGTAGCAATGACAGAGGTGGTAATCTCCCCCATCGTGGAGGCCAGCGGCTGTCCCGGTGACCAGGCGAGAGCCAAAGCTTCGGCTTCACCGGTCACGTTCTTCATCTGCCCAGCGTGTAAAAAACAGCGGACGAACAGAACCTCCTCATTGGGACTTCCGAAAGACCAAAGTGTATCTCCTACAGTCCTGCGAAACTAGGTGGTACAAGTCCCTGACCGGGGGGACATCGACTACGATTGGATGCTGCGCAGTCCGTTGCTGAGAGGTCACTCTCGTGATGGCGCGAGGAGGAATGCATCAAGATGCAATCCTAAGGACCACGTCAGGTGTTGCTCCATTCCTGTGTCAAGGTTATTTTTCTAACCTTTGATTTTATTTCTAATTACCATTTTAATTTATTTCACTACCATACTCGTATCTCTAAATCTAATTACTGTATTTGGGAAATCTGATTACCTTTTTTTAAAAAAAAACCACCTTAATATCTCTTAGCAGAAAAGGGTAATTGCTGTGCCTTTCATAAAATTTCTTTCTATCATTAAATTCTTTCCGAAAAATTCATCAGAAACACGAATATGTGTATTTATTTTTTTATTCTCCGAAACGTCAAATCTGCTCGGAATGAAACATTCGCCCAGCTAAGGTAGTTATTGGTCTTCGACGATTGGTGATTTCAATTTAGTATACAATAAGTAACTATTATATAATATTTTATGAGTGGCTTACCAAAGCGACGAGAGAAACCTAAAAGTTGCAAAACTTATTAGATTTGGCATTAATCCTGCTAATATTCCGAATGCTCCAGCGCCCACAGAGCTATAGATAAGAATCTTTTTGCGACCTTGAGTGTCCACCAAATAGCCCCACGCATGTGATGTTAGCAATACACCTGCAAGGTACAAGAAAATAAACTTTAAGTTATAAAATCGATTAAAAATCACCATCAACGCTCGTGGCCCCGCGGTCTCAGTGTTCGGTAAACGATCACTGAGGTACGCAACTTTCACTATGGCTGGTCGTCGGATGGGTGACCACTTTGTGGCATTTACATTTGCGAGCGTTTCCGTGCTTCGGAAGGCACGTTAAGCCGTTGGTCCCGGTTGCCAGTAAAATGGCAGTCGTTAAGCCTGGTTGAAAGCCTTATAGGCGGCTTAAAAAATTTCAACAGCAGGTAGCCACAACCTGCGTCTGTCTATTTCAACACGGCAATGGGCTCACCACCTATTACGTGGGACAGGAATCCACACGGTGAAAAGTGGGCATATAATATGCCTCTGCCACCCCTTCGGGGATAAGGCGTGATGGATATTTATTTTTATTTATTTATTTTTAAAAATCACCATACGCAATATATATACTACTTCTACTCAAAAGAAAAATAAGATAACATATTACTTTTTCTTTTCTCTTTCTTAGAGGGTTAAGCAGGGACATGCTGTACGCTCGAAGTGTACCAGAGTATTTCGTCCCACCCCAGCTTATTTTTTTCAAATTTTTTTTTACCTCTTACATTAATCCTCATTATTTCCTAAGATCTGTTCTCTCTGACTACCTCGTCAGGATTGAATGAAGGAAATTGCCCCTTCAGCATTTTGCTGGATGGGCAATTTGGAAGACTGACTTTTTTGATTTAGACTTGACTTGAAGATTTGACATTAAGACCTCTACACAGAATTAATTTTCGTTAAATAATGCTGTGAAGAAAGAACAGGGGGCCTAAAAAGGCAACATTGTATGTTTGCAGATTTGTAGAAGAAATGCTTTATAGACCTTAAAATGGTGACATTAAAAAATTAATCATCTGCAATTAATTTCACATCCCAATCATATTTGACATAGATGTTGCTACACAGAAAAAAATAAAGAGTCACACCGAATCGTAATTATACGGTTATTGTTTAAACAAGTATTTTGCATTTACCACAATGTGAAATGGTAGTTATAATGTTCCATTTAACAATAGTTCGTTATTCCTATCTAATAAATATAAAATAAATAAAAAGCGAAGCAAAAATCTATAATATGTATTTTATTTTTAGTGTTGCTGCTTGTAATTATTGATGCACGACCTTGATGCGTACATGTCAGCCGAGATCGACTGTCAAGTGAATTTATTTATTATTTTGTGTAAACATTGTAGCTATGGACTGTCATCCGGAGTGTTTTTTGGATTGCACGTGTGTTCAGCTTCTGGTTTCAGTATTTTTAATTTATTTGTGTTTCTTCCTTTGATTCGGTTTGTATTGGTGTTGTGTAGTTCCCAGTTAACTATTAATTTGATTTAAACGGTTCTTACTTGCCTCCCAGCCATTATGGCTGCTAAACCTCCTGATCCCCCTGACCCACCGGATCGTCATACTCCAGTGTTTTATTCTCCTTCTACTTCCCCTTCCATGAGTTCGAGTTCATCTAGCCCGCTTTCGCAATTAGCTACAGCCGCGCTCTCCGACTCTTCCATAGATTTACGTGAGCCCCCAATTATTTCGCGTAAGCGCCCCGTTGTTGACGAAAACCTACCTATTCACCCTTCAAAACAACTAAAGAGTCAAGTGTCTAGAAATAAGTACACTAGTGATGATAAAAGCCCATTTGTCATTCATGTGAGTAGAACTGAAACTCAACAGACCACAGGCTCCACTCTCCATCCAGTTACTTTTGGAACTTTGCTTTTTAAAAACAACATAGTGAATATTGTTAAAGATGGAGTGAAAAGAGTTGGTAGGAATCGTGTGTCCGTCGAGTTTTTAACATACCGGGATGCTAATGCTTTCCTTGCGAACCCTTGTCTCAGTAGATATATGCTCACTGCTACAGTTCCATCCTTTAATGTATCCCGTATGGGAGTTGTATCTGGTGTCCCAACAGACATGTCAGAAGAAGAGGCGAGGGCTTATATGTCTGTGCCCCAGGGCTGTGGTGAAGTCCTTAAAATTAGACGCATTAATAGAAAGGTAGTTACTGATGGCTCTGTAGAATGGAGACCTACGGAGACGTGTGTCCTCACATTTGATGGCCAAACTTTACCAAAGAGGATTTATCTATGTTACACGTCACTTCCAGTGGCACAATATGTCTACCCTACAATCCAGTGTAGAAAGTGTTGTCGGTTTGGACATATAGAATCCCTTTGCAGATCGAAGCCTAGGTGTTTAAGATGTGGGCAGGAACATCCTGGTAATGGTTGTGATACGCCCTTTAATGACGCTTTTTGTGTTTTGTGCTCGGGCAGTCATTTTGCTAACAGCAAAGATTGTCCAGAGTATAGAAGACAGAGAGCGATCAAAACTGCAATGGCTGAAAAAGCCATCTCATATGCAGAGGCATCTAAATCAGTTCCTCTTAGACCAAATAATGCCACCTATGCCACGGTTACCAAATCTAATCTACCAAACCAATCGTCCCGCAAAACAGTACTTCTAAAACCCAAGCCCCGTATACCTCTTTCCCCATCCTATGATAAAATTTCACACAGCCAAATCACAGCTTCCCCCCTCTCCACCCAACCTAATGGACATGCCCTGCAATCCTTAGACAACAGATCCACAATAATTGACCTCTTAATACAACTATTATCATCCTACATCTCTTCTAACAATTCCCAGTCCCCCTCTTCTAGATCTAATAACTATAATTCACCGTCCAACGCTGCCTTAAATCTGATATCTCTTCTCTCTAATAATAAGGATGGCTCCAAACTTGATCTTCCTTCAGTGGAATGTGAGGAGTGTGTTCTATAAGAAGCACGACCTCTCATTCTTACTAAATAAATACAAGCCCACCATCTGTTCGGTTACTGAGACTTGGTTGGAGCCAAGTCTCAATTTCCGTATGCCATTTTATAGAATTTTTAGGTGTGACAGATTTGATGGATATGGCGGATCTGCCCTCATTATCAAAAATAATGTTCCTGCGTCCCCTTTTCCACTACCACCTCTGGTAGGCGATTTAAATGTAGTGGCTACTATAGTTCAGAACATTACAGTTCTCTCTATTTATCTTGCACACCCTAATCTGAATTCCATTTCAGTCCTAGAAGACATACTAAAATCTGTGAATGGCCCACTATTTGTTATGGGAGATTTGAATTGTCATCACTATAGATGGGGCTCTGAGCATTGTAGTCCTGAAGGAATGGCCTTAGTGGACGTTCTGGATAACCTCGGCCTCTGTGTTCTTAACAACGGTAGCCCTACGCGTAGAGGCAATCCTGGTGAACGGAAGAGCTGTGTCGATATTACATTCTGTACTCCTGACCTTGCGGCCTCAGCCCACTGGCAATGCACAGATCTTACACATGGTAGTGACCATTATCCTATCAATATTTCCCTTTCAGAGAGACTCTCCTTACAGAAGATCCCTCCTCCCCTGCTTAAATATAATCTTACCCAACCAGATTGGCTAAAATATAGAATTGAACTGGAATCTAAAATAGAATCCCTCCCGAGACTAGATCAACATTCTTCTTCTCACAGTGTTCACTGCCATGTTCAAATCTGTTGCGAAGGTCTTGTTTCTGTTATTAATGCTGCTGCAGAGTTATCATTTCCAGTTAAGAGCAGTGCTCGAGGCAAGATCCCTTCTCCACCATGGTGGGATCAAGACTGCACAGTGGCAATTAAAGAAAGAAAGGTGGCAGAGAGAAGATACAACTTAGCTATGACCACCGAAAACTTCATTGAATATAAAAGAGTGTTTGCAAAAACTAAGCGATTACTCCGTAAGAAAAAGCGCCAGGGTTGGAAAACATTTTGCTCTTCCCTGGCTCCTATCACTCCACCATCACTGGTGTGGAAGAAAATTAATCGATTTCGTACTGGTTGCTCACCTGCTCACGCCTCCCCAATTTCAGAGGAGATAGCCGATGCCTTCTTCAACAGACTGACGCCTCCCTATGTCCCTACACTAGACGAAATTCAACTTCCCCCAAGCCCCTTATCAGAGGACCCCCTAGATGCCCCATTTTCAGACTATGAATTGGAGATGGTTCTCAGCAGGGTTAAGGATTCAGCACCGGGAATTGACGGGATCCCATATTCATTTATTGTTCATGCAGGTAACAAAGCTAAAATGTATTATCTGGACATATTAAATTTTTGTTTTCTAACTGGTTGGATGCCAGAACAATGGAAGACGCAGATTATTATACCGATCCTAAAGCCAGGCAAAACTGTCGATGACCCTAATAGCTACCGCCCCATAGCTTTATCCTCTGTTCTGCTGAAGATATTTGAGCACTTAATTAAAAACAGACTGGAATGGGTGGTGGAGTCTCGCGACATACTGCCTAAATTTCAGTTTGGGTTTAGGAAGGGCTTAGGAACTATGGATAGTATCTCTCTCTTAATGTCAGACATCAGAATATCTTTGTCAAAAAAAGATTCGGTGGTAGCATCGTTTTTGGATATTTCTTCAGCATATGACAACGTCCTTCTCCCAATCCTCAGGCAGAAGTTATTGCTTCTGAGAATCCCGGCGAAAATAGTTCAATGCATATGCGGTATTATGATGTGTCGCTCCCTGGTACTACGTGCTCAGGGCGGGGAATGCCAAAAGAGGCTGACGTGGAGGGGATTGCCTCAGGGTTCCGTCCTCAGTCCTCTTCTATACAATGTGTATACTCATGATATTGGGACATGTCTCAATATTAACTGCAGTATACTCCAGTACGCTGACGACCTGGCAGTATATGTGACTAATAACTCCATCAGCGATGCTGCCTCCTCTTTGTCCATCTCCCTGGACTCTTTGAATCAGTGGCTACTGAGTCATGGCCTAAGCCTCTCTGCTGAAAAGAGTTGCTTAGTGGTGTTCACTCGCAGGTACAACACGCCCCCAATTCGGGTCCAAATACAGGGACAGGCAATTCCTGTTGTACAAAAAGTTAAATTTTTAGGTGTTTACTTGGATCGCAGGCTCTCTGGTACTTTTCATATAAACTACCTTATCCAGAGGTGTGAGAGAGTAATACCCATACTACAAGTTCTGACAGGGGTGTGGTGGGGTGCCCACCCTTTCACAATGAAATTGGTGTATAATGCTCTTATTCGGAGCATTATGGATTATGGTACATTTCTCCTTCCCCCGTGCAATAAGGGAGCTCTAGTTAACTTAGACAAGATACAGTACAGGTGTCTTCGGATTGTTCTGGGGTGCATGAAATCTACTCCCACAAATGCCCTTCAGGTAGAATCTGCAGATCCCCCATTATCACTACGTAGACAGTACTTGGCCTCCAGGTTTGTGTCCAAGTGTGTAGGCATATCAACCCATCCACTTATGATTAGACTGAGAATATTGAATGACTTGTGCTCTAACCACGTTGATTATTGGCGCCACAAAGAACTTCCCCACATCATAAAAGCCTTCCGATTCATTCAAAACCTCGAATGTGAGATCATATCCCTCCCTAGACTCCCAATGTTCAATACTAAATATGAAAACCTATGTTTTAAGCCTAATGTCATCTTAGATATTGGAATTTCTAAGAGATCCCCAGCCGCAAATGCCGTTTTTAATGCTCTGGTGAACGAGCACTGGGGTGACTTCCAAAGATTTTACACAGATGCGTCGAAGAGTCCCAACGAATGTGCAGGTGTCGCAGTATACTTCCAAAATTCTAAAATAGCCCTACAGTTTAGATCCCCTAGTGAATCATCAATCTACACTGGCGAATGTATTGGCATCCTTGAGGCTTGTCGGTATGTAGAGTCCCACAGCATACAAAAGGCAGTAATATTCACTGATTCTCTTAGCTGCCTCAAAGCACTACAACGAAGCCATTGTGGAAGTAAAAAGCAGGACTTTCTCCTGATTGAAATTAAAGAATCCCTTTTTAAATGTAACCAGAATCAAAAGATTGTCATTCTTGTTTGGATCCCTGGTCACCGTGGCATTGTAGGAAACGAGTTTGCCGACTCCTTAGCTAAAAATGCTGTCACTTCAGATATAGCTGACCATAAGCATTTCTCCATCCAAAACCGTGACCTGATGAACCTTCACCATCAACACCTTAGGAGGTCATGGCAAGAATATTGGAATAAAAGCAGCACCCAAAAAGGAAAGTTCTACTATGCTATACAGCCTGACATTCCCCCGAGACCCTGGTTCTACCATTATAAAAAGGTTCCCAAACCTGTTGTATCAGTAATCTGCAGGATCCGTCTGGGCCACTGTTGTACTCCAATATTTCTGCACAAAATCCATGTTCGGGATACATCTCTATGTGAGTGTGGTATAGACGAGGGTTCCCTGGAGCATATTTTTTTCTGCTGTCCAATTAATAACAGTTTTGACCTTTACAGCCGCCTTCCTAAACTGAATGTACCCGTTCCTACCAACATTCCGTCACTTCTAACAGACTCATCTCCAGAACTCCTTGAGGTCATGATTAGCTTTGTCCGAACTAATTCTATCAGATTGTAAACTTTAGAGAGCTTCGTAATCTCTGTGTTTTAACTTAATCAGGAAGATACACAATTTCGTTTAATTTGAGAATGATCAAAATTCTTTCTTTTTACTATCTTTATACACACGAGTGTCCATAACACATCTGATTTTGGCAGTAGTCGTCGGTGGACATCACTACCGATACCGTTTGCCATTCAAGAAAAATTGAATTGAATTGTAGCTATGATGTGTTTCTACAGAAAGATTCAAATATTTAGATAGAATGGGTTGAGTTGAATTTAGGAACTTGCTTATTGCGACATAAGATTAAATGTTAACTTACACTGTGAAGTACTCAAGATTTATCAATAGGTTGGTTTCAAGTAACCCAGTTTTAAAAGTTCATTTGTGAAATCTTTTGTTTCCCCTGACTATAATGAAGAATATAATAACAATATAGTGGAGAATATTCTCTAAAGATGAAAATCAAAAAGTTCCAAGCTCAGTTTGAATTTTCACCATTTCGGTTCAAATACCTTTCCTCATACCTACTCAAATGGCCTGACAGTGGCAAAGTGTTCCATGAATACAACCTAAATAAGGCTCTAATTCTATAGATATTAAAGTCAAACAATTATTTAAACTAAAAAACCAATAAACGCCACAGCATGATCATGCATCTTAAAAGCCAACTCTAAGTTCCTTAGCTCTACAATACGTCTTCTATACATACAAGTTTCTTCAATACTAGCATGCTCTAAAAAGTTTCTTTACTGTCCCAAGTTTGCCATTGCCCCAAAAATGTATAAATTTAACAGTGTTAGCTCTTAAAATTCAATAACGACAGTGAAATTACTAAATATTAACGTAAAATGTTAGTCACCTAGTAACATCTAAAATTTCACCAATTTGACATTAATGATGATTCATTTAAATGTACCATTTTACGCATTTCCATACAAAACTGTCAAATAAGATGATTTACAAATATGATACATTTGACCTTCATTTTGTGATTCATCAAATAACTTGTCATTTTACAAACTGCGAAATGAAACATTTGATGATCAAAATATGAAACATACAATGTTGCCTTTTTAGGCCTCCAGGAAGAAACACTCTATGCCTACCTCATTCGCGGCGATTAACCCTATACTTATAGTTAAAATACAATCCGAAACTACTAGAACTTTAATTGGTCGTGCTAATTAGTGTCTATAAAACCTTTTAGCGTTATTGTTACCATCTCACTACAAAGGCAACGGGTTCAAATTTTCTTCCAAATTTAACAACTAAAGAATAGACACATTTAATTTAAATTTATTCGGCCCTTTAGACCCACCCCAGTTCCGTGCTTCGGAAGGCACGTTAAGCCGTTGGTCCCGGTTGCCAGTGGAATGGCAGTCGTTAAGCCAAGTGGAAGGCCTTATGGGCGGCTTAAAAAATTTCAACAGCAGGTCGCCACAGCCTGCACCTGTCCATTTCAACACGGCAATGGGCTCATCACGTTGGGCTGTTACGTTGAACAAATATGCATACGGTGAAATGTGGGCGTTTATTATGCCTCTGCCTACCCCTTCGGGGATAAAGGCGTGACAATATGTATGTATGTATGTATGTATAGTTAAAATTCTTAATCAGTAACATGTTTAAATATTGAAGCGCTCGTGGCCGCGCGGTCTCAGTGTTCTGTTAACGATCACTGAGCTACGCAACTTTCACTATGGCTGGTCCTCGGATGGGTGACCACTTTGTGGCATTTACATTTGCGAGCGTTTCCGTGCTTCGGAAGGCACGTTAAGCCGTTGGTCCCGGTTGCCAGTAAAATGGCAGTCGTTAAGCCTGGTTGAATGCCTTATGGGCGGCATGAAAAATTTCAACAGCAGGTAGCCACAACCTGCGTCTGTCTATTTCAACACGGCAATGGGCTCACCACCTATTACGTGGGACAGAAATCCACACGGTGAAAAGTGGGCATATAATATGCCTCTGCCACCCCTTCGGGGATAAGGCGTGATGGAAATTTATTTATTTATTTTATTTATGTTTAAATATTCATCTATACTAATATTTAAAAGATTTATTATGTTCGGTTAAACGTGCTAATCTCAGGAATTACCGGTTCGAAATGAAAAGTTCTTTTTGTGTTTGATAGCCCATTTATTAAGGAAGGCTATAGGCTATATAATATTATCAAACTACTACCCTGGATAGCGGAGCAGTAATCATAAATGTCAAAAAGCGCTCGTGGCCCCGCGGTCTCAGTGTTCTGTAAACGATCACTGAGTTACGCAACTTTCACTATGGCTGGTCCTCCGATGTGTGACCACTTTGTGGCATTTACATTTGTGAGCGTTTTCGTGCTTCGGAAGGCACGTTAAGCCGTTGGTCCCGGTTGCCAGTAAAATGGCAGTCGTTAAGCCTGGTTGAAGGCCTTATGGGCGGCTTGAAAAAATTCAACAGCAGGTAGCCACAACCTGCGTCTGTCTATTTCAACACGACAATGGGCTCACCACCTATTACGTGGGACAGGAATCCATACGGTGAAAAGTGGACATACAATATGCCTCTGCCACCCCTTCGGGGATAAGGCGTGATGGATATTTAATTTTATTTAATTTTAAAAAATCGCGCATTTTTCATACATTTTGGTAAAATTTATAAACGACTAGATTAAACTTGGTGCGTGGTAGTGGTAATATAATAATATATACAATTTTAGGTGTTGAAGTTGTAATTCTGTATAGTCGAGAACTGTGGGAGACCTAACCCAGACATCATGAGCGTGTCACAGCTAGTATTTATATATTTATTTATACCGGAAATTTACAATTATCTTCTTCTCAGTTACGCTGACCCAACTAAATTGTTATATCGGAAGTAGGTTGTCAACAGGGTGATCCCCTTGGGCCTGCAATTTTTAGTTTGGCTATAAATACGATTATGAAAAATTTTAATTCTAAATTCAACGTTTGGTATCTGGATGACGGAACCCTAGGAGGTGATGTGGATACTGTTTTTTCAAACCTTTTTTTAATTAAAAATAATATTGAAGCCATTGGTTTGGAGCTTAATTTTAGCAAATGCGAACTTTTTATAAATATCTGCGACTTAAATTTTAATGACGTTGAACAAAAATTTAATATTTTGGCTCCAAATATTAAAATAGTTAACAGTAATACCTTTTAGACTCTCCAATTTTTGATGGATCTATGTCTGAATATATTAATAATTCAATAACTAAATTTCAAAATACTGCTGAACGTCTCCCTGAAATTAGTCCACATTATGCACTCTGCATCTTAAAATTCTGTCTTTTTTTTGTCCCAAAATATACATATGTGCTCCGTTGCTGCTCTTTTTGGAATCACCCAGATCTTTTGACACAAGTAGACGACATAATCAAAATAAGCTTAGAATCGATTCTCAATATGCAGCTAAACGAGCATTCTTGGACCCAAGCATCCCTATCTAACCGTTATGGTGGTTTAGGGATTCGCAAAATTTCCAGTGTCGCTTTACCAGCCTTCCTATCTTCTGTCCATAGTTCAGCAAATCTCATAAGTAAAATTTTAAGGGCATCCCCTTCAAACTTTGAGATTGCTGGCTTGGAAACAAGCTAGAAACGCTTTCTTAATTGCATGTCCAGGTCAAAATTTTCCAGATTCTCCAAATTTACATATTTTTAATTGATTTATAACAATCTTTTGAGCTGTAGTACAGGTTCGGCGCGTGCTAGGCTTTTGGCTGTGGATACGCATGAGGCTGGCTACTGGCTTCACGCGTTCCCTTCGTCAAATACAGGAGTATTTTTTGAGCCTGACACGCTTCAACTCGCATCCTGTCTACGGCTTGGGGTTCCGGTCTGCGTTCCTCATAAATGTCCCTGTGGCAGTGATGTCGACAAGCTAGGACATCACGGACTGTCATGCCAAAAAAGTGCAGGCCGCTTCCCGAGACATGCCGCACTAAACGATATCATTCGCCGGTCTCTTGCCACCGTCAACGTGCCAAGTCTACTTGAGCCGACTGTGAGACCGGACGGTATGAGTTTGATTCCATGGAAGATGGGCCGGGTGCTGGTATGGGATGCAACCTGTTCAGACACGCTGGCCCCTTCCCATCTACATGGATCCAACAACAGAGCTGGTGCGGCTTGTGAAGCGGCTGAAAAAGCTGCAATACAGGGCAACTGCAATACTGCAATGCATGTAAATACAGGGGTCTAGGCTCCGAATATGATTTTGTCCCATTCGGTGTCGAGATCCTTGGTCCGTGGGGTCCTAGGGCTACAAGGCTTTTTAAAAAAATAGCAAAATGGTTAGTCGATATCACAGGAGACCTGAGAGCTGGCAGCTACCTCGGACAAAGAATTAGTGTAGCTATTCAAAGGGGGAACGCTGCCAGTATCTTCGGAACTTTGCCTAAAGGGACTCCTTATATTAATATATTTAAAATTATCATATTTTTAAGGTTATTTAATCATTTGTTGTAAATGTATGTGTTATGTGAATTCACTTTTGAAGACATTTCACATTTGCAGGTAAATTACTGTAGAGTAAAATTTGCACTCCACTTAACCTTATAAATTTATCTTCGACTTACCGATGTAAGATAATGAAATGACTAGCCCCCGCTGACCATCCGACATTTCTAAGTCACACACGGCCGCTGGCAATGTTAAGGAAGGGCCTAGGAACTCCATGAGACTGGCTATGAGAAACAACGCCAATATTGCGTAGTACTTTAAATTATACCAGCCCAGTCCTGAAAAAAGTAAGTTATTACTTTTTGAAAGATGATAAATGGAAGTAATTGACATTTATAGTTGAGTTTCAGACTGTTTATACAGTTGGTTGATGGCATTCGGTGGAACTTGCTACACATCCTGAATGAGAACACTTCTACTGTTCCACTTTTTTTTTTTGATTGGACTTACAGAAATGCTTTGTCTCCCCTAGGATTCACTTTTCATTCATTGTGGCTGTAGGACTCGCGATTATGACAAAACAGAAGTCTGATTGTTATTTTATCTGCAATATCTGTTGTGATTTATAAGACAGATATTTGAATTTATTGACTAACAAAAGAAATATTAAAAAAATATTTAAATGCGATGATTATATTAACCCAACCACTAGAAAGAAACTTCTGCTATCACTGGATAAAAAAATGTTAATGATATTTAATGATATTTTACAGTGCCATTAACTTCACTCTGTATACCAGACGGGTAGTCAGAGACGACAGATTGCCAGGCTACGCGATCCATGTAAACTTACGCTTCCTGCAGATTCATCAATCGCTTCATACATAAAATAAAAATGGGTTCGTTCGTGTTTTCCGTTGATATAGATGAGTATAGACAGTATAAGACATACAAATATATATGAGTAGCACAAATTACCTGCAACTTCAAGAGCTTGGTCCAGATCAGCAGCGAAATACTTTTGTTTCCTTTCATCATTATCAATTTCACTTAATAACAAGTTAACCCCTTCATTCCTGGTGTCCATTTGAATTGACATAATCCTTGTAACATGAAACGGTAGTAATCGCTGAATCTAAACATTGACTGACGTCTTGACGGGTACCGCGTACCGTGTTGTTGTCTAAAATTGTTGTTTGAAATCAAAAACAAATTGTCTTTATGTGGATAAAGTCATTACTATCCAGTCAAGTTATGGCTCAGTGCAAGCACAAGTCATGTAAGTTTTTAGTTTAGTTATTTTTATTAATTTTATTGTATTGAATAAGATAGGTATATCTTCGCACTTATTCTTACTTGTAAATTAGGTATTTAGATATTTCTGTCCTCTCTGACTACCGCGTCAGGGATGCAGCGTGAAGATAGTTAGTTTAGTTAGTTAGTAAATTAGATAATTATGCATAAATACAATATTATAATTGATATAATTTATATGTAAATGTATTAGTGAGTGAGGTGGGGAGATACCCATTCAGCTGAGTATAGACCACAGTGTGGAGTCAGGCAGGGCGGGCTGACCTCGCCGGACCTTTTTAATTTGTATATGAACTATTAGATCGGCGAGCTGAGGGGGACCAGAGTCGGGTGTCATATTGGACAAACATGTTTAAATAATTTAAGTTATGCAGAAAAATACGCACAGAGTCATGGCTTAAAATATAATGTTAAAAAACAGTCGTTTTGGTTTTTAAATCAAAGGGCGGACCAGGTTTGGTCCCGCAGGTTTCGTTGGATGGAACCCAGGTGGAGAGAGTACGGAGTTTCAAGTACTTAGGTCAAATGCTCACGGATAATCTTTCGGGACGATGACGACATTGAACGCGAACGCAGGTCTCTGGCCGTCAGAAGCAACATGCTGGCCCGTAGATTTGCAAAGTGTAATGATGAGGTAAAAGTAACATTCTTTAGAGCTTATTGCCAAAGTTTTTATACCTGTCAGTTATGGACTAATTTCACTATAAAGGCGAAAACCGCGCTGCGAGTTCAGTATAATAATGCTTTTTGTGCGTTGTTACGGTTACCTCGTTATTGCTCAGTGTCTGGCATGTTTGCTGCCGCTAGAATTCCTGATTTTTTTTTGCCATCATTAGGTCACGGGTTGCATCGTTTTGGGGTCGTATCCGTTGTTCGCAAAATTCAATTGTTAAGACATTAGGCTGAATATTTGGATAGTCCCATTCTCAGGCATTGGGTGGGTGTGCACCATGAGAAGAACGTTAAATAAAATTATTTTGTATTTAAATTTGTACCTATAATGTTTTTTTTTGTGTGTTATTATAATTATATCCATGAATTTTAATTTTATTCTAATTTATTTAGTTTATGGACTCTGATTTGTATATTGTATTGAATTATAATTTTATTTTGTAAATGTATGTCTCTGCCTGCCCCTTAGGGGGTGGAGGCGTGGCGGTGTGTACGTGTGTATTTATAAGGGGTGTAAAAGTAAACATGTTTTTTGGGTTGTTTGTATGATGTACATGGATTGTAAATGTATAATTGAATGAAAAATATGGGTTTTACCTAGAATAAATGATAATTATTATGTCTCTTCTTTTCTCGGGTATCTTCTTCTTTTTTCTTGAAGATACCCGGGCTTTTGGTAGGCTTACATGGAGACATAGGTCCAACACGCAGAGGCCCTTTGAGAATTTTAATCTAATAGGGAATGGGACCCCCACTGCAAATAGTCCACGCCCGCCTTATGTAGAAGAACGGTAATGGATCACCTCCAATGGGAGTTAAACTATTGTAAAATGTGCTAACTAAGAAATGGGCTATTGGGTTAGGTGTTAAATAGATTGGGTGATATAAGCTATTGATGAAAACGGCGTCTGCTTTTTAATAAATTATTATTAAACTACTGGCAGACGGTGACTCGCCAACTCACTCAGGTTGCTAGCTCGTTCAATAGAAAACATTCTAAACGTGGAGGCTCTTTATTATTAATTAATAAAAACTTAAAATTTAAAGAACGTAAAGACTTAGTAGCCCTCTCCGTTGAGCGAGTTATTGAGATTGCCAGTATTGAATTTGAGCATTTCATCTTGTTAAGCGTATACAGTCCCCATAAAGCTCCGTACATTAAATTTGAAGAAAAGCTTGAAGAAGCACTGTTCAAATGCCAATGTTCTAAGAAATCTATAATAGTTTGTGGAGATTTTAATGTTGATATATTAGATACATCATTAACTCCATCAGAAAGAAATAAAATGAAAAATTTATTTAAATCCTTTATACTGCATAGTACATTCTTAGAACCCACTCGTATTACAGCCACCAGTGCAAAATGTATTGATAATATTTTTACTGATATTAAACCTATAGATAAAGGTATTGTGGATCCTGTGGAGTCAGATCATCGTGGCCAATGGATAAAATTTCCTAAAAGTAGTAACAAAGTCAGCAAAAAACAAATTAAATATGTACCAATTAACCAAAGTCGTTTGAACAATTTTAAAGAAAATGTATTAAAGAGTTTACCATATCTACCTAACTTCACTTGTTTAAACCAGTCATATAAACACTTATTTAATTTGATTAATGATGAGTTTGGCAAAGTTTTTACCTCAAAAACACTACAGATTGGTGGTCGTCCTGTTTTCAGTGACTGGGCAACACCAGGTGTCTTTAAAAGTAGAAATAAATTATTTGAATTATATTCAGAAAACTCATATAATTTTAGGCAAACCTTTCAGGAATATGTTAAAAATTATTCAAAGATATTTAAACAAACGTGTCATCTTGCTAAGTCAAACTTCATTAAAAATAAAATTTCTAATTCTGTAAATAAAATAAAAATGACTTGGAACATCAATAACTCTGAATGCGGTAGATCTTTAGTGACTGAAAGGGATTTCCACTTAAAAGTAAATAAATACAGATATACAAAAATACAGGGGACCTGGAAGTGGCGACGGAGTTTGAACATTTTTTCAAAAATGTACCTATATTGACAACAAAATCTCTCCAAGCATCTTCCAGTTCCGCTGAACTTTTATTAGAAGAATCTGTTCTTTGTTGCAGGGATGCATTTGTATTCACAGATATTTGTGCTCAGGACATTGTAAAAACATTTAAATGTATCGAAATTACGAAAACCGCGGACCTTTGGGGATTATCGGTCAAAACTGCATATTGTATAATTGAGGTAATTGCGCCCCATCTAGCAACTGTGTTTAATGACTGTGTTTCTAGTGGTACATTTCCTGATTTAATGAAACGCAGCAAAGTCGTTCCCTTGTTCAAGGCTGGCAGCGCTACAGAGCCGTCTAATTTCCGACCAGTGTCAGTGCTGCCAACTTTGAGCAAAATATTTGAAAAAATAATCTTGAATCAAATGCTATCCCATTTTAATAGTCATAAAATACTTCATGCGAATCAATTTGGTTTTACGAAAGGGCGCTCAACTTCCAATGCTGGTGTTGAGTTATTAAAATGTATTCATGAAGCTTGGGAAGACAAGCACGATGCATTAGGTATATTTTGCGATCTATCAAAGGCTTTTGATTGCGTTCAACATGAAACGCTGTGCAAAAAATTACACCACTTTGGAATAAGAGGCAAAGCTCTCGACCTGTATTTTACCTCAAAAACACTACAGATTGGTGGTCGTCCTGTTTTCAGTGACTGGGCAACACCAGGTGTCTTTAAAAGTAGAAATAAATTATTTGAATTATATTCAGAAAACTCATATAATTTTAGGCAAACCTTTCAGGAATATGTTAAAAATTATTCAAAGATATTTAAACAAACGTGTCATCTTGCTAAGTCAAACTTCATTAAAAATAAAATTTCTAATTCTGTAAATAAAATAAAAATGACTTGGAACATCAATAACTCTGAATGCGGTAGATCTTTAGTGACTGAAAGGGATTTCCACTTAAAAGTAAATAAATACAGATATACAAAAATACAGGGGACCTGGAAGTGGCGACGGAGTTTGAACATTTTTTCAAAAATGTACCTATATTGACAACAAAATCTCTCCAAGCATCTTCCAGTTCCGCTGAACTTTTATTAGAAGAATCTGTTCTTTGTTGCAGGGATGCATTTGTATTCACAGATATTTGTGCTCAGGACATTGTAAAAACATTTAAATGTATCGAAATTACGAAAACCGCGGACCTTTGGGGATTATCGGTCAAAACTGCATATTGTATAATTGAGGTAATTGCGCCCCATCTAGCAACTGTGTTTAATGACTGTGTTTCTAGTGGTACATTTCCTGATTTAATGAAACGCAGCAAAGTCGTTCCCTTGTTCAAGGCTGGCAGCGCTACAGAGCCGTCTAATTTCCGACCAGTGTCAGTGCTGCCAACTTTGAGCAAAATATTTGAAAAAATAATCTTGAATCAAATGCTATCCCATTTTAATAGTCATAAAATACTTCATGCGAATCAATTTGGTTTTACGAAAGGGCGCTCAACTTCCGATGCTGGTGTTGAGTTATTAAAATGTATTCATGAAGCTTGGGAAGACAAGCACGATGCATTAGGTATATTTTGCGATCTATCAAAGGCTTTTGATTGCGTTCAACATGAAACGCTGTGCAAAAAATTACACCACTTTGGAATAAGAGGCAAAGCTCTCGACCTGTATTCTATTCTTCATATTTGAACAATAGAATACAGAGGGTCGATATTATTGGTACACGTTCTGTAGGATCCATGGTTACAATGGGTGTGCCGCAAGGCTCGATACTTGGGCCATTCTTGTTCCCCATTTATATTAATGATTTACCATTTTATGTAGGGGACAGGAATAGGATTGTTTTGTTTGCAGATGACAACTCATTAATTTTTAAAATTAAAAGACAATTAGATAACTATGACGATGTAAACAATGCAATTGCAAGAGTAGTTCATTGGTTCAGCTCAAATAATCTTTTCCTTAATGAAAATAAAACTAAATGTATAAATTTTACTCTACCAAATGTAAAACAAGTTGCGGTCAATGTTCAACTGAATGGACAAGTGTTAGAGTTTGTAGAATCAACTGTGTTCCTCGGTATAACTATTGATGCCAATTTGCAGTGGGGCCCACACATAGAAAAGACAGCCTCTAGATTAAGTTCGGCTGCATACGCTGTAAAAAAGATCAGGACTCTAACAGATGTGGATACGGCTAGAATGGTTTACTTCAGCTATTTTCATAGTATTATGTCTTACGGTATTCTCCTTTAGGGGAGTGCTGCAGATTTAAATATTATTTTTGTTCTACAAAAGCGGGCTGTACGCGTTATTTATAATTTGGGCCCCAGAGTGTCTCTCCGAGAAAAATTCAAAGAAGTAAATATTCTAACCGTACCATCACAATACATTTTTGCCAATCTTATGTATGTCCAGAAAAATCTATCACAGTTTTCTAAACTCTGTGATAAACATGATATAAACACTAGAAATAAAAATAATCTTTCAGTCCACCACAGTCGAGTACATAAGATTGGCGATTCTTTCCAGGGTAACTGAATACGCTTTTACAACAAGCTTCCCTGTGACCTGAGAAATTTACCCTTAAATAAATTTAAAAAGTTTATTAAAAACAAGCTTTGTGAAAAAGGTTTTTACTCCGTTACAGACTAATTGCAGGACAGGGACGCCTGGAAATGATCTGCTGGCAAAGGGAAATAATATTAAATTGTAAATAGGCCATCAAAAAAAAAGCCTTCCTAAGTTTCTTGCCGGTTCTTCTCAGGTGGGCCGCGTTCCGAACCGGTGGTCGCTTTGAATATTTTAAATAGTGTATGACATTTTGTAAGCGCCGTTAAAATGTTCTATGCAAAATAAAGATATTTTTTTATTTTTTATTATTTATTAGATGGGCCCCTTTATACAATCACCGTAGGCATGATAAGCCTGTAAGGCGACTTAGGGCAACACCGGTGTGAGCGGCTTAGGGTGTCGAGCGGTGCGGCGCCGGTTTCACCTTCGCGGGACAGGTCCGGAGCGGGCTTCCCCGTAGTTATGCCCTTGAAAATGACACTTCCACCCCCGAGCATATAGCTCTGGCTCCCTCCCTCTGACCGGCCAATTAAGGCAAGCCAAAGTTGAGATTTGCTGCACTTCCGGGAGTAGCACTCTCACTGCTCTCCCGTTAGGCCATTAAATCCTAACCGGTGCAGAAGGGCAACAAAACTCTGAGGCATCGGGACTGCGGATGTGAGCTTTTTAATAACTTTGTGACAGATTTTTTGTGGATATCAGAAAGTGGATGACTCAAAAAGCGAATCTACTATGCCCTCATAGGGTTGCGTTAATCCTATAAAAAGATAACGACTGTACTCGAGGGGTACTATTATTATTATTACGCTTTAAAGCTCTAAGAAAAATAAATGAACTCAATTTATTTTTAAATGTCTGATTTTTTATATGTTATTAAGATAACTATTACAATGTTATATTTAATCAGTCAGACAAATTGCAATGACCAAAAATCCCCACAAACATTACGCAACCATGAGTATGGGCGCGAGAGCACTATGCATGCGCTTTAGAGCGAATGATACATCCATGGTAAATCGGTTCCCCTTCTTAAACTCACAATCAGGGTGATTTGCGAGTGATATTAAGTTATTTTCAATAGAAAATATGTAAGAATCCGCGGAACCATCATTGAAATGTATATTTTGTAAAAAATATCATGATAAAATATATTTATTTTCAATAGAGACATTAAAAAAGTGCCAATCTATTTTAAAACACAGGACAATCCATAACCATAAAGCATGCAAATACAGGGGTCTAGGCTCCGAATATGATTTTGTCCCATTCGGTGTCGAGACCCTTGGTCCGTGGGGTCCTAGGGCTACAAGGGTTTTAAAGAAATAGCAAATGGTTAGTCGACATCACAGGAGACCGAAGAGCTGGCAGCTACCTCGGACAAAGAATTAGTCTAGCTATTCAAAGGAGGCACGCTGCCAGTATCTTCGGAACCTTGCCTAAAGGGACTCCTTATATTAATATATTATATTTATTATTATTATATATTTTAAACTATCATATTTTTAAGGTTATTTAATAATTTGTTGTAAATGTATGTTTTATGTAATATTATGTTGAATAAATAAGTTTATAAAAAAAAATCCATAACATAAAATTCAAAGACGTAGTTTTACCGGATGATTTGTACGAAAGTGGTAACTTTCACTATGGCTGGTACTCGGATGGGTGACCACTTTGTGGCATTTACATTTGCGAGCGTTTCCGTGTTTCGGAAGGCACGTTAAGCTGTTGGTCCCGGTTGCAAGTAAAATGGCAGTCGTTAAGCCTGGTTGAAGGCCTTAAGGGCGGCTTGAAAATTTCAACAGCAGGTAGCCACAACCTGCGTCTGTCTATTTTAACACGGCAATGGGCTCACCACCTATTACGTGGGACAGGAATCCACACGGTGAAAAGTGGGCATATAATATGCCTCTGCCACCCCTTCGGGGATAAGGCGTGATGGATATTTATTTATTTTGTCAAATAATTTAAATTTAAAATAAAATAAATATAATTTTCTATAAAACACAACTGCTCTGAAAAAAAAATATTTTTTCCTATATATTAAATTATTTTTAAAATAATTAATTATTACTTTAATTATAATTTTTATCTTAATCACATAGATATACATATTAAAAGCAGTAAGTATTTTTCAAATATTAAGATATTTTACTCTAAAGCGCATGCGCATAGTGCTCTCGCGCCCATACTCATGCTTGCGTAATGTTTGTGTTTAGGGGATGTTTGGTCATTGCAATTTGTCTGACTGATTAAATATAACATTGTAATACTTATCTTAATAACATATTTGTCGCGGCGGCACGTCTCAAAAAAGGTATTACAACTGAGGAGCTGAAAATGAGTGGTATTTCTCAAAAAATATACATCAATGAACACCTTACGTTACAAAACAAGAAATTATTTCGACAAACTAGAGAGACTGCTAAACGGCACGGACATCGTTTTGTTTGGATCAAACAGGGCATTATTTTTGTTCGAGCTGACGTTCCAGAAGCTGCTATCCTTATCAGGTCAGAGGCAGATCTGTCTAAAATCAAACCATACCAACCTACTAAATGATATTATATATTATGTTGCATATGTCACGGTAAAACTACATTTGCGTACTAACTTTATTAAGACACTAAATGTATTCTCTGATGTGTTCATTGCTCTGTGTTGTTAACGCCATCCTTTATATTGGAGTGCATACAATTTTTTTACTGCAAACCACCTGTTTCAAAATGTAAATGCATATTATGTGTGCTGTAGCATTATTATCTAATAGTAATTAATAAGTGTGAAAAAAGTATTATAATAGTAATAACTATGAGCAGTATAGTATCTCGTAAATTAGGAATTAGAAGTGACGTGTGTGAAATATTTCTTACGATGACCCTCGCACATCATATTATGTGTTTAAAAAACTTTAATCATAAAAGTTTTATACGTTTATTTAGCTGTTATTGCACAATAGTCGGGTTATATATTTATTGTGGTAATTTAATAGTAATAATTTTGGAAATTGCTGATAACTTGTGATGTACGTCATCTCGACTACTGCCGATTAATGTTCATGTTTATTTTTTGCGATATGCTATTGAATTTGATGAAAATGGACTTGAGGCATTGTGGTAGCATCGTATACATAAGTAAATTTACCTCATACCTCATCACTAATGACCTATGTTATGTGGTACCTAGAAATTCTATGATTCGTGAGGCGCGAGCGGCCCGTTTGTTTCACGCCGCAGGGTGCAGGACACACGCGGGTGAGCGGGTTCCTCTCCGGAGTATCGTTGAGATGTATAACACACGCTTTATTGACTTAGACATTTTTGCACTTTCTGAAACTAATTTTACAAGTTTTACAAATTATTACAAGACTGATAACGATGCCCCGACTAGGTGTCGAAGAATTCCTCCCCATCAAAATCAACCGGTAAGGTTCCCATAAGGCTGGCCGCATTGCCAGGTTGTATGGCAATGCTTATTCTCTGAGCGAGAAAGAGGCCAGCCCTATGGTCACGAGAAGAATCGACCAGTCGCTTTGCGATATCACTATACAGTGAACGAGCACATGGGCCCCACGAGCCCAGTGTCTCGACCCCAAACGGCTTAAAAATATAATTACCTATTAAATTATTATATTTGCGCCGCTTGAGAGTCTCGGCGGATGCAGCAGCAGCACAAGCGCCACTCGCCGTGCTAAGAATATGAGAAGGAGCCAGGGTGTCAACACAAGTTGCATCCCAAACTAAAGGCTTCCCATCTTCCATGGCACCAATGACATACCGTCCGGCCTCTTGCCATCGTCACGCGCCAAACCATTAGGTTCTAGAACGGCTGGAACACTGGCGGTGACAAGAGCCCGATGGATAATGTCATTAAGGTATGCATGACGTGACCTGCGACCTGCACTCCTGCTGCATGAGAGACCGTGATGCCCAAGGCTGTCGACTACTTCACCACATTGACAGCAATGCGGAGAAACGCAGGGAGCACCTAAACGAAGACAGACAGCAATTCTGAATGTAGTGTCGTCCAACATAGTACCTATGTTGGGCGACGGAAGAGCCTGAAGCCAAACACCTGACTCCCATTCTCCCACAGCCAATAGGCGAGCACGTTCTGCAACATTCGAACACGTGTTCAATTTTTTTTTCTAACCTCGTTGCAGAGCGGCCTATCCCACTGCCTCTGGGAGCACGGGTTGGTCGGTAAAACAGTATCTGGGCACTTTTAAGTTTCCAAACATTTATGGCTTCAATCTTGCCTGGCACTTCAGAATTGACCAGTGTAGGAATTAAAATTTTCCTGGTCAATTCATCAATGCCGTGTACTGAAGACAAAAATGCAGGTAAACTTATATCAGAGATGTTACGAACACCGAGGCCGCCCCAGCGTATTGGAAAAGACGCTTGGAGCCACGCTCGGTCGTCCAAATCTGCATTCAAAATGTTGGAAAGCGTGGTATGAATAATTTTGTCCATATTTTCCAAAAGGGTCGGATGTTTAAAAAATTGAGATGAGCGAAGGGCATGAGTTAATTTTGGGACGAAAAGACAATACCGAATAATTGTAAAGGCCGATTGTATATTTATTTGAGGGAGTCGATCCGAAACGACACAAAAATTTTTGATCTTTTCCTCAATGAAAGATTCATAGGCATATTCTAGAATGGGAGACCTTAGGAGGCGTAGAGAACAATTCTGAAGGATTTTCAAATTTGGAGCCAAAACATTGAATTTTGAAATAGTGAAACACTATCAATATTGTCATTTAGAAAAATTTCACACTTTTTTTTCACACACACACTATTCAGATCCAAACCAATTAATTTAAATTTATCTTTTATCAATGCCAAATCTTTAAAAACTGTGTCTACATCTCCTCCTAGAGTGCCGTCATTATAAATACCAGACGTTAAATTTGGAATTACCTGGCTAATTATTGGGTGTATTGATAAGCTGAACAACAACAACACATTTTTTTTCAATAATGTTAAGCGTGCCCGACTTATCAGCTGTTCGAAACCTGTCTTGACTTTATGTATTCAATTTCATGTGCTACTAGTGTATCAGTGATATACTGCTAATGTTTTTTTTTACTTGTTGTATAATTACGTAACGTAGCGTTATATTCCTTATACACACATTAATTTGTTGATTGTATATATATGTTGTTGAACGATGTTCGTAAATTGGTGTTCAAGTGCATGCGAATGCGATAGCCGGACACCAGTCATCTTTCGCTATTCGCGGCAGCAATGCGTGTCTTGACGTCGCAATCGATGTCACTGGACGTGTGAAATATCAAATTCCAGGTATTTAACCTGGTCCGTGCTTTCAACCAAATCGTCGCCTATGTGGACGGATGTAGGATCTGTAGAGTTTAATCTAATATCTGGTACTGCTCTATTTTGTAATATTTCAACCTCGAGCAGGACACGGACAGGACCCGCATAAGCAGGATATAAAAATACCCGCTTTAAATTTTGATACTATCTACTAGATCGTTCAATAAGTCCCGAGACTAACTTGGAAATGGCGTCCATATTACAATAAATAAATAAATATCCATCACGCCTTATCCCCGAAGGGGTGGCAGTGGCATATTATATGCCCACTTTTCACCGTGTGGATTCCTGTCCCACGTAATAGGGGGTGAGCCCATTGCCGTGTTGAAATAGACAGACGCAGGTTGTGGCTACCTGCTGTTGAACGTTTTCAAGCCGCCCATAAGGCCTTCAACCAGGCTTAACGACTGCCATTTTACTGGCAACCGGGACCAACGTCTTAAAGTGCCTTCCGAAGCACGGAAAATAAAATGGAACATAAAAATAATGATTTTGCAGACATTTAAGTGACGCTACGCTTGTAGTTTCGATACAATGGGAAAAACGAGATTTGCGTATTGATAAAACATTGTTTTTAATGGGAAAAAATACCGTTGAAGCACAGCAATGGCTTATAAAATGTTATGCGGGATCAGCTCCCTCTAAAGCAACCATTTGTCGGTGGTATGCTGACTTCAAAAGCGGTCGCATGGACACAAATGATGGGTAACGATCAGGTCGTCCAAATGAAGCAGTGACTCAACAAAATATTAACTAAGTCCTCAAAATTTTTAATGGAAGATCGGAAGATAAAGTGCGCGAGATAGCCGAGATAGTGAAGATTTCAGCTGGTAGTGTTTTCACTATTTTACATAAAAAATTTGCCATGAAAAAGCTTTTTTCCAAGTAGGTGCCGCGTTTGCTTACAACTGATCAAAAGGAACAACGTATCAATGATTCAGAGCGATGTTTGGCGCTGATGAATCGTAATAAAAAGGATTTTTTACGTCGGTATGTGACAATGGATGAAACATGGTGTTTCTCATTTTACTCCGGAATCCAATCGGCAGTCAGCGGAGTGGAGAGCGGCTGTTGAAAGCCGCCTGAAGCGGCCAAAGACTCGAAATTGGCCAGTTAGGTTATGGCGTCTATATTTTGGGATGCGCATGGAATACTTTTCATCGACTACCTTGAAAAGGGGCAAAATATTAATAGTGACTATTACACATGTAAATTTAAGTACGAAATTGCGGATTATTTTTTACCTTGTTTTAGTACTTAGTCCCGGGACTTATTGAACCACGAGTTATATCTTATATCTATATACATATATGAATACTAATAAAAAAAATAAAAAAAATATTGTTAATGTCGAGTATTGTTGCAGCATCTTGATTTATTAAATGATTTAAATAAACCTAATAAAAGTAAATTTGTACATAAACGCTATTTTTTGATTTGATTGATCTTCATAAGACATGGACATATTGTCACGCCTTAATCCCCGAAGGGGTAGGCAGAGGCATACAATGCGCCCACATTTCACCGTATGCACTTTTGTCCCACGTAACAGGTGGTCAGCCCTTTGCCGTGTTGAAATGGATAGGCGCAGGTTGTGGCGACCTGCGGTTGAAATTTTTCAAGCCGCCCATAAGGCATTTAATTGCGCTTAACGACTGTCATTTTACTGGCAACCGGAACCAACGGCTTAACGTGCCTTCCGAAGTACGGAAACGCTCACAAGTGTAAATGCCACAAAGTGGTCACCCATCCGAGGACCGGCCATAGTGAAAGTTACTTAACGCAGTGATCGTTTACAGAACACTGAGTCCGCGGGGCCACGAGCGCGTCATAAAAATAGACAGATATTTAATTGCATAATTATATCAATAAATAAAATAAATACTACTTAAAATTGTGTTAAGGCATAATTTTGTGTATAGAAAAGTCCTTATTTTTATGCAAAAAATAAATAAGAATATTAATTTACCTAATTTCAATAAAACAGTCTAAAAACTTACCCTGTACTGAGCCTGAACATAAATTTACTCACATTTTATCATAAAATTTTATTAATCGCTAGTACAGTACTAAAAAAGGGAGTGGGGATTATTACAAGACTGACAATGATGAAAAAATAAAGTGATAATTTTATAAAGATGATTCCGTCTGCCTCACACTGCTATCCACCGCCGTGCTACTAGACACTGTGACCTCGTGCTAGTAAACGAGTATTATAGTTAGTTTGTTTTATCCTCACGATTTTATGTTCGAATATAGTTACAAGGTAATATGGCATAATGGAGCTGACTGTGAATACATTAACATTTCTTGTTTAAACTCTTTAGAATTTAAACAAGAAATTTGACTACAGCACAGAATTTTGAGCTCCCTCTCTCAAGATGAAACTAATAATAATACCGCATGCTAAATTTACGTAAGAATGTAGGCGAAATCGCATACGCGACTTGTCAGTTGGCTACCATTCGTCTTCAGTAATTATTGTAACCGTATAAGTAGAGTGACGACCTCTGACACATTTGGCTGTGTGACAAGCCTACATAGAGCAAGCGTCTCTACTGGAGCGCGTTTGATTTCTTGCATTGTGAGATTTTACCAATGGTCTAAATATAGTAGAATAACTAACTAACTAACTAACTATCTTCACGCTGTATCCCTGACGGGGTAGTCAAAGAGAACAGGTCGCCAAGCTTCGCGATCCATGCATACTTCTTTCGCTTCTTCGAGATTCATCAATCGCTTCATCATGCACGTCTGGGTATCCGAGTACTTTTGACCTTTCCGTTTTTGAGCAATCTGCTCACGTGGTTTTCATATGTAAGTCTCGGCCTACCCTGACTCCTTCTGCCCTCTACTTTTGAACAATATATATTCTTCGTCAATCGTTCCTCACTCATTCGTTGGACGTGTCCAAACCAACGGAGCACGCCCTTTTCCAGCTTAACGCTGACACTTTCATTACTTTCAAACCTGCCATATTGCGTATCACTTCGTTACGTATTCGGTCGGCCAAAGTTACGCCACACAATTTTCGAAGTGATTGCATCTCCACAGCATTCAATTCACTTTCATGCATCTGCTGACATACCCAGGTTTCACTACCGTAAAGCAAAGTTGGCACTAGCACTGCGTTATGAATCGCCATTCGTGCTTCTTTTACGATGCTTTGTCGCTTTACTAACTGGGACAAAACACCGTAAACTTTGTTTCCGGCCGCTACTCGCCGTTCTACATCCGTATCACATCTTCCATCCGCGCTAAACATACTTCCTAAATACACAATTTCATTCACTTGCTCTAGACGTTCCTGGTTTACCCTAATCTCGCATTTAGTTCTTACGTCACCTCTTTCAAATACTAGAACCTTAGTTTTACTTGCATTCAAGCGAAGACCCTTACCATCACATTTCTCTTTCATATTAGTGACTAATGCCTGAAGGTCGGCTTCTATGAGGCCATGAGCACCGCATCGTCAGCGTACAGCAGACAGTTTACTGTAAAGTGTTGACTTAACAAATTCACACCCATATTAAAATCTTTCAACTTCTGCAGGCAACTGTCCAGATACACTATGAACAGCCAGGCGGACATGACACATCCCTGTTTGACGCCTGTACAGACATCAAAAAGAGGTGACACATCCCCCCCTACTCGCACGCAAGCCTTACAGTCCCTATAAAGCGACTGTATTGTCCGCAGTAGCGAGCCGTCCACACCAAATCCGGGCAGCAAGTTCCACAGCGTTTCTCTCACAACGTTATCAAATGCTTTCTCTAGATCCACAAAAGCGCAGAAACCTTCTGGCTAATAGCTAGAAACTTCTCCGCGATCATGCGGAGAGAAAACACTTGATCCATGCAACCTCTTCCACGTCGGAATCCGCATTGAGCCTCCCATACATACCTTTCAGACTTTTCTTGCATTCGTGCCGTTATAACCTTTGCATACACCTTACTAGCTAAGCTGACCAAGCTGATCGCCCTGTAGCTAGAGCAGTTTAGGCGCGAGCCTTTCCCTTTGTAAATAGGTACTACAACTGCTACTCGCCAGTCATCTGGGACCTCACCCGTCCACCAGCACAAGTTGCATAACAGACATAGTGTGTCCCAGACACGCGACCCACCGTACTTGATCATCTCAGCAGTAACTCTATCTCAGCAGTAACTCTGTTTTTTCCCGCAGCCTTACCACATGTCATACTTCTTATCGCTTGTTCTATTTCTTTCTTACTAATGACTTCAATGACATCGGGATCCGGAGCATCGAAGTGAGCTCCACTTCCCGATGTGGCATATCTGTCTTTTCTTGCATACATCTTTCCATAATACTCGTATTCACTCCATCTCTGCAGGACGTCAGTTTGGTCTGTTAGGACGTCATTGTTAACACTAAGAACTTTATTCATACTGCAGATTGCCGAACAACTCCGGGTCTTGCCTACCTCTTTCCAGAAGAGCTTGGCATTATCCCGGAAATTAGACGACAACCTTTCATCCGCTTTCATTCTGCACCTTTCACGAGCTTCTTCTATCAGTGCCTTCGTGTTAACTTTCTGCAGCTTGTATCTCTCTTTCATATTAAAATCATTCCGCGAGGCTAAGTAGTCTAGCCATGCTTTCTTCTTCATTCGAACTGCTTCTTTCACTTCTTCATTCCACCATGCATCACGCTTATTACTACTGCCTCTTTTCGTTTCTCCACACACTTCCACAGCGGCATTTACCATACTATCCCTAAGGTTCCGCCATACACTTTGTCGGCTCAGGTTCAGGACACTCGGTACGATGACGCCAACCCGCGAACAGACCCCTAATCCTAGTTATAACTAGGTAGTGGTCTGATCCCTGCTCAGCGCCTCGATAAACCCTTGTGTCCATCACCTGTTTACGGAGCCGACTATCCATTAGGAATAGATCTATCATGCTTCTCTTTGACTTACATCTCCTCGTATACATATGAATTTGTTTGTGATTGAACATTGTGTTCGCCACAAACAAATCCTTTTCCTTACAAAATTCCAGTATTAGCTTGCCAGCGTCGTTCTCCCTTTTATCCCCATACTTCCCGAGTACCGACTCAATACCATCGCGAGCGGTACCCACCCATCCATTCAAGTCTCCACATACTATAAGTCTTAAATTTCCTTCTATCACATGTAGAGCTTCTCTCATACTCTCCCAGAAGTCCTCTAGCTCACTCGCGTTCGACGAAGATACTGGCGCGTAAGCAGCTACCAGGAAAATCTTCGTCAAACCAAGTTTTGCACGGATCCAGAGGATTCTAGGACCTACCAATTTGTACTCATACATACCGGAGGCCAATCGCGAGGACAACAAAATTCCAACCCCCCGACTGCCATGCTCGCTCACTGGTACTCCAGACCAAAGCGCGAGCACCCCACCCGGGAGCTCCAAGAATTCGCTGCCCTTGCGCTTGGTCTCTGTCAAGCACACTACATCTAACTTTCTCTCATTCAAAACATCCATCAACTCATTCATCTTATCTGTCATTCCTCCCCTAACATTCCACGCAGCTACCCTGCACTCCGTCCTCCACTACCCGCCGTGTCGGGCCGCGCGTGTAGGGTGGCGGTCCCCTACGCCGCTCTGGTACACACTTTTCGCACCAGCGGGAACGAACTGGTGCGCGTCGCCTCGACATTATTCGTCCTGGTGACTCGTGTTGGAGTAGAATTGCAGCCGTAGCTGGCAGGGATGGCGACGTGCACGCTTCTACTGTTCATCCCCTAAGACTGAGTAAGTCTATATTAGAATAGAATAGAAATATACTTTATTGTACACCAATTAATACTTATATGAAAATGGAACACAGGTTTTCAAATGTACAATGGGCGGCTTTATACCTAAGTGCAATTTCTTACAGGCAACCTTTAGATGGAGATTAATGATATTGATAAAGTTGTACTCGGATGGGTGACCACTTTGTGGCATTTACATTTGCGAGCGTTTCCGTGCTTCGGAAGGCACGTTAAGCCGTTGGTCCCGGTTGCCAGTAAAATGGCAGTCGTTAAGCCTGGTTGAAGGCCTTATGGGGCTTGAAAAATTTCAACAGCAGGTAGCCACAACCTGCATCTGTCTATTTCAACACGGCAATGGGCTCACCACCTATAACGTGGGACAGGAATCCATACGGTGAAAAGTGGGCATATAATATGCCTCTGCCACCCCTTCGGGGCTAAGGCGTGATAGACATTTTATTTTTTTATAAAGTTGTAAATGGGTAGTTATTAAATTATCCAGATTAAAGAGGACTACGGACGTAAACAACCGTATTCCCACTTAACCTTTTAATGTCTAATACTTGATAGCATTTCCGAAAGCAAATTGTTTAGTAATAAGTATTTCATATATTGACGAGATAGGGACTACGCCTTTGCCCAACTAACTAAAGGTGGTAAGTACTTATCGCAGTTGGCCGAGACTTAGCGTGTAACAACATGTTGGAGTAAAGGAGCTAAGTATCCATCACGCCTTATCCCCGAAAGGGTGGCAGAGGCATATTATATGGCCACTTTTCACCGTGTGGATGCCTGTCCCACGTAATAGATGGTGAGCCCATTGCCGTGTTGAAATAGACAGACGCAGGTTGTGGCTACCTGCTGTTGAAATTTTTAAAGACTGCCATTTTACTGCAACCGGGACCAACGGCTTTACGTGTCTTCCGAAACACGGAAACGCTCGCAAATGTAAATGCCACAAAGTGGTCACCTATCCGAGGAACAGCCATAGTGAAAGTTGCCTAACTCAGTGATCGTTTACAAAACACTGAGACCGCGGGGCCACGAGCTCTTCGAGTAAAGGAGCTGAGGATATATTGGTAACGTTGTCTATATGCAATTCGCAATTAACAAAAATAAATGCACAGACAAAACAGGCCTGCGTCTGTCTTATTCAACACGGCAATAGGCTCATCACCTATTATGAGGGACAGGAATACGCACGGTGAAAAGTGAGATTATAAGATGCATCTGCCATTACTTCGGGGATAAGGCGTGATTGATAAACAAAGAAAATTGCGAAATTTAACTTTGCATTTGTTCACCAAATTTATCTGACCAAAATATTGGGAACGTTTTTTCTGATCAATTATATTAGTGTACTCGTATGTGGATAAATTATTTCTTCCGGGGTTTTTCAAGGATCGCTACTTGAACCACCCCTTTTTGTTGTATTTATTAATGACATTCAGAATGTTTTTTTAAACTCCAACTCTTTATTATTTGCACGCGACATGAATGAAAATCTACGGTTCCGTAAATAATATTTTTGATGCATTGATTTTTCAAGATGATCTGAATAGATTTGTACAGTACGTACAAGTCTATTCAGTAGTAGTAGATATTCCGTCGTGAAAACAAGTTGGACATAAAAATATATCAAAATGTTATGCCATAGTTTTAATAGTTTTACCAACACTTTTTCACTAACGAATAGTTTTTATTTCTACTAATTTTTTATTCTAGTATAAATCATGAAAAGTCATTGAATACCTAGGAATTTTACATTAACCAATTACTTGTTTTTAATCAGCATGTCGACTATGTTGTTCATATTGCTTATAAATCACGAGACTTCAATATAGAAATATTTCAATGCTATGAAAACCATTAAAATTCACCTTACCTTAAAAGTCACCTCCCAATTTCGAATCCCCTTTATGACTTGTTCAGTAAAAATGTCGAGGTTTCAAATTTAAACTATTATATCTGTCTATTAATATCATTAGACTTGTACTAACTTACACCTCATACCTTACTGAATGGAGAAAGAGAGTTCTACGGAATATATTCACTAGGTGACTCATACGGCTTCGCCCTTTACATACTTTGAACGTCGTTTGTAAATTCTACAATATAATATGAAAACTAGCCCGATTTGTCGACATTTATGATAACTGCTCCGCTCTCCTGGGTAGTAGCGTGATTATATATCCGCCTGTAGTCATCCGCGATAAATGGGATATTCATTACAAAAATATTATTTTATCATTTCATTTATTTTTTAATAATAATAATAATAAATCTTTATTCATTTAGGTCACAAAGTAACACTTATGAACGTCAAGAATATTGCTTCTACAATTACATTTACTGCCAGATTCGCAAAGCAATAGGTAGAGCCTGAGGAAGAACCTGGCAATAAAACTCATGGCCACTCTTTTCTAAACGCCAGTAATTACATTAGTTTGATTAACATGATATTTGACCAATTATATAGTAATGAATTTATACAAACAAAAAAAAACAAAATCAATGTTGTGTTTAAATCATATCAAAATTAGAGCGATTATAGTTGCCGGTTCTAAGGGCAGCCTACCCTTGAAGAAGAAGAATCTGGCAAGAAAGTCAATGGATGCCATTTTAAAATGTAGGAATGGCTTACAACATTAAAATTACACTTACATTGTTCCTTTGGATTTATGTGAGAACAGTCGACTAAACTTAAGTTTACTTAAATATAAATAAGATTATTTTTAATAATTGCTATAACAGCTATCAGCTGACCAAACCCAACAGACGGCACCCGTTCACGGGTATGACGCATTATATCAGCCATCGCCCTATTCAACCGTATTATAGGGAATAAGGCGACCCGATACATACGCCACCACTGCCAGGACACTTAGGCGAGCATGACATACTCAAAAACTGCACAGCAACTATCATGTCAATTTCAAAAAAATAAATAAGTCTACATGGTCCTCACACAACAACAAACTCAAATTACATTGTATACCGGGACTAAACGCAGCCAATTTAGAAACCTTTAGTTGTCAGACGTTTCAAATTATTAATAATGTAGAGATGTAAAAATACAACATATATATGCAGATTCAAGGCATATCACAAGATGCATTCGGATCCTAAATAGCTCAAGCGAAGAGCAAGCAACTCATTTCCATTTATTTTTATCGTTCAAATAATCATTAGTTGTGTAATAGGCCCTTTTCAAGAGGTGCGTCTTAATTTCCGCCTTAAATTTATGTAACGGCAGGTTCATAATGTTTAAAAGAATTTTATTATATAGTCGTACGCCAATTCCTGCAAAAGACTCGTAAAACTTTTGTAAACGATGATGCGTTCCAATTAATTTATGCTTATTTCTAGTATTTATCGAATGTATGTCACTGTGTCTATTGTATAAATGTATGTTCTGTTTAACTAACATAATATTTGCAAATATATACTGTGATGCAACCGTTAAAATGCCAATTTCTTTAAATTTTTCTCTAAGAGACACTCTGGCACTCAATTTATATATTGCACGTATAGCTCTCTTCTGGAGTACAAAAATTACTTGTAGATCAGCTGCTTTGCCCCACAGCAAAATGCCGTAAGACATGACACTATGAAAATAACTAAAGTATACCAGCCTGGCAGTTGCCACATCAGTAAGCTGCCTGACTTTACTAACGGCAAAGGCTGCCGAGCTGAGTTTACCTGCAAGACACGTTATTTGGGCATTCCACTGCAGTTTGCTATCTAAAGTGATCCCCAAAAATACAGTTGATTCTACAAGACTAAGGGTATCACTGTTCAATGTTATATTTGTACCGCAATTCCTGACATTCGGCATGCTGAATCTGATACATTTTGTCTTCTTAGCGTTTAGTAGCAAATTATTGGTCGTAAACCAATCTACAACTTGGGCAAGTGAACTATTTACACCGTTAAAATTACTAAGCGTGCGATCAACTTTAAAAATAAGTGACGTATCATCAGCAAATAGAACAATGTCGCACAAGTTCTGTATATAGAATGGCAGATCGTAAATATAAATTAAAAATAGAAACGGACCCAGAATTGATCCCTGCGGTACGCCCATAGCAACAGATGCTCCAGGGGAGCGAATTCCAGTGACATCAACATGTTGTATTCGATCATTTAGGTAGGAGGCAACAAGGTTCAGTGCAGAGTCTTTGATACCATAATAAAAGAGTTTTTCCAATAGTGTTTTATGGTCAACGCAATCAAATGCTTTGGAGAGATCGCAGAATACACCAATAGCATCTTGTCTATTCTCCCAGGCGTCATATATATGATTCAGAAGTGTCACACCTGCATGAATGGTAGAACGACCCCTTGTGAACCCATACTGCTCCTTATGTAATAGCATATTTAAATTAAAATGAGCTTGTAATTGTTGCAATATATTTTTTTCAAAAATTTTGCAAATGGTTGGTAATATTGAAATTGGTCTGAAATTACCAGGGTCGGTTTTGGATCCAGATTTAAATAGAGGTATTACTTTACTGTGTTTCATTAAATCTGGAAACACTCCTTTATCAACACATTTATTAAATATTTCAGCTAGATGTGGTGATATATTAACAATGATAGACTCAATCAATTTTACAGAAATACCCCACAAGTCAGCTGTCTTTTTGAGTTAAGTGACTTGAATACTTTAATGATATCATTGGGGTTTAGATACTTGAAGCCAAATAAGACACTACACTGATCCACGCTGCCCCCAAGCATGCGTTGAGCTTTTATTGGACAAGAATTTAAGGAGCTAGTTGTTTTCGCGGGTATGTCTATAAAATAGTTGTTAAAAGTTTGTGCTATATCTAATTTATTATTACACACTTCGTTATTTATAATTAACTCAATGTTATTATAACGGGGTAGTAATCGACCGGTTTCAGTATTGATTACATTCCAAGTCATTTTTGCCTTGTTTTTTGACTCTTTAAATTTTATTTATTTTGTAAACATAGGTACAGTAAAATGTTCTTAGTCTAAGTCCAGTTCCTCTATAGTTTTGCCAACAAATGGCGTACAAATATTAATAACTACATAAGATCATTCATATTAATTTGATTATATAAATTTAAGTTCAGATGCTATAATGTCATATAATATAATGTAAATTTCCATGTCAACAAATATACAAAATGTCAATAGGTATTATAAATAAATTCTTAATAATTAAAAGATATATTTTCATTTAAACCAAATCCGTAGTATATAAAAGATGTCAGCATATTATGGAAATTAGCACCCCTTCACAATTTACATATATCTAAGACTAATTTACATCATCGAAGAACTCTCATAGTGAATAGTATACTTTTTCCACTAGAAATGAAAATAATGCCCTCTTATAATTATTATAATTATCCATTGCTCTGATAAATTTAGGCAGCTTATTATATATTTTTGGAGCCATTATAAAAACGCTACTGTGATACAATTCAGTCCTACTAGGAACCAAATTTAGTTTGTCAGCTCTTCGTGCACTCTTAACTTGAGAAAACTTATCAATATTGTGTCTAACAAACATGCAACATTCAAACACGTACAAAGATGGCATAGTTAGTATTCTATAACTTTTAAAATACGGCTTACAGCTTTCAGTTCTACGTAAATTACTAATTGCTCTAATGCAGAGCTTTTGAGCCAAGAAAACCCTATCCCTTCCAGTCGCATTGCCCCAAAATATTATACCATACCTTAATGTTGATGAGACAAGACCATGATATGCGGTAAGTAAAGTTATTTGATTAGTAGTTTTACTAAGCGTGTATAGGGCATATGAATGTTGTGTCAGTTTGCTGCACACCTTGTCAATTTGCTCGTGCCAATTTAATGCGTTGTCAATATACAGACCAAGGAACTTTGCTGTGCTGGTGTCATTTATCATCTGACCTCTGTAATTAATACTAAAATCTATTTTTTTGTCAAACTTCATTATATTTGTCTTATCAATGTTAATTTTTAGGTTATTATGCTCAAGCCATGCGACCAAAAATATATGTTTTCATTGATATCAGCTTCCAATGCACTCCTATCATCACTGTCAAAAATTACTGTACTGTCATCCGCAAACATTATCATAGGGAAAGTAGTTGCATATGGAAAGTCATTGATATAAATAATAAACAGTAAAGGTCCGAGTACACTTCCCTGGGGTACCCCGTACACAACAGTTCTTGGGCTCGATTTATATATTACTTCGGTTTTGTTTATTATTCTATTGATTTGTGTTACTTGTAGTCGATTTTGCAAATATGATTTTATAAGGTTAGCTACATTGCCTCTAACTCCATACAAGTAGAGCCTATTTAATAATATTTTGTGGTCCACGTAGTCAAAAGCTTTTGACATGTCCATATATAGAGCAAGAACTGGTAGCTTTTTATCCATTCGAGCTGCGACTATATTCAAGAAATCATAGAGTCCATATTGATAGACTTATTTTTCCTAAAACCTTTCTGACACTCTGTAAATAATCGATTTTTTTTCAAAATATTTATTCATATTATTATATATTACCTTTTCCAATACTTTTGAGAAAACTGGTACCAATGCTATAGGTCTGTAACTAGTCATGTTTTCTTTGTCACCTTTTTTAAACATTGGTTTTATTATGGTGATTTTCAATTTGTCAGGAAAAATACCATCACTCATGCAAATATTAAAAATGTAACTCAATACTGGAGAAATGATTAATGCGATAAATTTAACCACTTTTGTGTTTATGTCATCATACCCTGTACTGTTTTTGTTTTTAAGGGACATTATCACTCTATAAATATCCTGTGGAATAGTAGGAGGCATAAACATTGAGGAAAGTATATTAGTTGGTGATTTACTTTGATTTTTAGATGTAACCTTTAAAGGTTGAACTTGGTCGATGAAATGATTGTTAAATGCCTCTGCCATTTCATGCGCACCGGTAATATTTCCACTATAAGTTTTAATTCTCGATATATTCTCATTGGGTATGTTTATTTTACGTGCGTTTATAATTCTCCAGGTGGCCCTTGATTTATTCGCAGCACTATGTATGGCGCAGCAATTCTGACTCTTTTGTGTAAGCGAGATAATTTTTTTAAACCGTTTGGAGTATTTCTTAAATTTGTCCTTATTATCTTCATTGGGTGCTAATCTATATTGCCATAATAGTTGACGTTTTATTTTGCTACATTTTACAAAGCCACGACTAATCCATCTAGGCTTTAGTTTAGTTTTTGATTTTACAGTAACGACTGGAAAACACAGGTCATAGAACAATTAAAATAAGTCATTGAATTTGGTAAAGGCTTTTGTCGGATTTTTTTTCTGAATACACATCGTCAAAACTAATTTTCTTAAGACAGTCTCTAAACTTTGCCATATTGACCCTTGAGTAAATTCTCTTTTTAGATAACCAATAATCAAAACGACAAGTTTTCTTTACTGGACATTTTACAATTTGAGCGGTGTGATCGGACAACGCAAGTTCCAAAATTTCACTTTTACAACCACGTATATTATAAAAAATATTATCAATGCAGGTCCCTGCAGCCAGGCGAATCGGCTTGTTTATGTCCCATTTCAGATTATAAGACTGCTGAAATTGCTAGGAATTTTTTGTTTTTTTAAAAAAAATCTATATTATAATTACCACAAACTATAACCTTTTTATTAGTCTCAAAACAAAACGCTTTTAAAATGTCATGTAAGTTATTAAAAAAGATGTCTAGTTTTCTTTTAGCGTCAGTTCTTTGCGGGTTTCTATAAATACAAATAATTATAATATTATGTTCAACAAGTTCCACAGCAGAAACTTCTACGATATTTGAGACGCAGTACTTCATTACCTCGTCAATTTTTTTAAACTTTATGCCATGTCTAATTATTATGATAACTCCACCATGTCTATTTGTTCTTGTGAAGTATGAAGCAACAGTATAGTTTGGAGTTATTTCATATCCGACCAGTAGTTACTGAGATTAGCGCGTTCAACCAAACCAACAAACGAACTCTTCAGCTTTATTTATACCAGTATATCTTAATCTATCTATATATATAAAAGGCAAATTCACTGACTGACTCATTGATCACGAAATCTCTGAAACTACCAAAGCTATGAAGCTCAAACTTCGCATGGAGATTCTTTTTGATACGTAGGTTTCCGCTAATAAGGGAGATTCTACCCCTAGGGAAGTAAATAAGCGATAAACGGTTGTATGGAAGTTCGTCATTTTTAAAGTTAGAAACATGAATTGATTTGAAACATGAAATTGAAACATTTTTCGAAATTCTATCTCTAAGGAAGTAAATAAGCGATCAACGGGTGTATTGAAGTTCGTCATTTTCAAAGTTAGAAACATGAATTTACGAACACCTGTTTTTAGTAACAAATAAAGCGCGAAACGGAAGCGCTCGTGGCCCCGCGGTCTCAGTGATCGGTAAACGATCACTGAGGTACGCAATATTCACTATGGCTGGTCGTCGGATGGGTGACCACTTTGTGGCATTTACATTTGCGAGCGTTTCCGTGCTATGGAAGGCAAGTTAAGCCGTTGGTCCCGGTTGCCAGTAAAATGGCAGTCGTTAAGCCTGGTTGAAAGCCTTATAGGCGGCTTAAAAAATTTCAACAGCAGGTAGCCACAACCTGCGTCTGTCTATTTCAACACGGCAATGGGTTCACCACGTATTACGTGGGACAGGAATCCACACGGTGAAAAGTAGGCATATAATATGCCTCTGCCACCCCTTCGGGGATAAGGCGTGATGGATATTTATTTTATTTTATTTTAAATAAATGGGCACGTGTATCGCAATTTTGGAAAATTTTACCTATAAGGAGGTAAAACAGGGTTTGTACTAAGTGACTCATAGATCACGAAATCTTTGAAGCTAACAGAGCTATGAAGCCCAAACTTCGCGTGGAGGTTCTTATTAACACGTAGGTGCCCCCTATGAAAGGATTTCGTGAAATTCTACTCCTAAGGACATAAGTAAGGGATAAACGGTTGTATGGAAGATTGTCATTTTCAAAGTTAGTAACATGAACTTACGTACACCTGTTTTAGAAGAATCTCATAAAGCTAAAAGGAAGCTCCTGTAATACCAGCGAGTTCGGTGTTCCCACGGGAACTGAATATGCAGGTAAACCACGCACAGCCTAAGTATTAAACATAGAAACCTGATATTTGGTGAATGTATACTTTGGAAAATAAAATGAAACGGTATTCCCGATATTTCCATGGGAATGGGAACTAAGCGGGTGAAACCACACACAGCCTAAACTATCAAACATAGGTATACATACCTGAAATTTTGTGAGAGTACTTATTACATCTACCTTGAATCAGTACTAAGAAAAATACCCGGTATTCCCACGGGAACGGAACTACGTGGGTAAAACCATACACAGCCAGAAATTTGGTGAATGTGTTTTTTACGTACCTACGTTAGATGAGCACCAAGAAAGGAATTCTCGGTATTCCCGGAATGTAATCTTATTAATGTACAAAATTGTGAAGATTTCTATATTATTAGGACGTTTGTTATCCAATCACATTTAGATGAAAATCGGAATGTAGATAGAACATTTCCTGCTCCTGAATGCTGAATCAATTTTGTATATTCTGTTTCCGCAGTTTTGCCCGCGTGTAAATTATTCAGTTTTAACTCATCAACAAGTATTTCGATGCAGTGCTTTGTTGTTAGAAATGGGATAATTCAAAAGTTGTTTCCTAAGAATAGCCTACGCATCACCATCTTTAACTAATCTATTTTTGTCTGTTTCTCTTATGTGGCGCATACGAAGTTGCGCGGGTCAGATAATCTATATATATAAAAGGCAAAATCACTGACTGACTCATTGATCACGAAATGTCTGAAACTACCAAAGCTATGAAGCTCAAACTTCGTATGAAGATTCTTTTTAATACGTAGGTTTCGGCTAAGAAGGGATTTTGCGAAATTCTACGCCTAGGGAAGTAAATAAGCGATAATCGATTGTATGGAAGTTCGTCATTTTCAAAGTTAGAAACATAAATTTATGTACACCTGTTTTTGGTTACAAATAAATAACTTAACTTATTTTAACTATCTTCACGCTGTATCCCTGACGGGGTAGTCAGAGAGGACAGATCGCCAGGCTTCGCGATCCATGCATACTTCTTTCGCTTCTTCGAGATTCATCAATCGTTTCATACACGCACGTCTGGGTATCCGAGTACTTTTGACCTTTCCGTTTTTGAGCAATCTGCTCACGTGGTCTTCATATGTAAGTCTCGGCCTACCCTGACCTCTTCTACCCTCTGCTTTCGCACAATATATATTCTTCGTCAATCGTTCCTCACTCATTCTTTGGACGTGTCCAAACCAACGGAGCACGCCCTTTTCCAGCTTAACTCTGACACTTACATTCAAACCTGCCATATTGCGTATCACTTCGTTACGAATACGGTCGGCCAAGGTAACACCGCACAATTTTCGAAGTGATCGCATCTCCACAGCATTCAATTTACTTTCACGCTTCTGCTGACATACCCAGGTTTCGCTACCTTAAAGCAAAGTTGGCACTAGCACTGAGTTATGAATCGCCAGTCGTGCTTCTTTTACGATGCTTTGTCGCTTTACTAATTGCGATAAAGCACCGTTTCCGGCAGCTACTCGCCGTTCTACATCCGAATCACATCTTCCATCCGCGCTAAACATACTCCCTAAATACACAATTTCATTCACTTGCTCTAGACGTTCCTGGTTTACCATAATCTCGCATTTAGTTCTTACATCATCTCTTTCAAATACTAGAACCTTAGTCTTACTTGCATTCAAGCGAAGACCCTTACTTTCACACTCCTCGTTCATATTAGTGACTAATGCCTGAAGGTCGGCTTCTGATGAGGCCATGAGCACCGCATCATCAGCGTACAGCAGACAGTTTACTGAAAAGTCACCCAAATTCACACCCATATCACAATCTTTCAACTTCTGCAGGCAACTGTCCAGATACACTATGAACAGCCAGGAGGACATGACACAACCCTGTTTGACGCCTGTACAGACATCAAAAAGAGGTGTCACATCCCCCCCTACTCGCACGCAAGCCTTACAGTCCTTATAAAGCGACTGTATTGCCCGCAGCAGCGAGCCGTCCACACCATATCCGGGCAGCAAATCCCACAGAGTTTCCCTCACAACGTTATCAAATGCTTTCTCCAGATCCACAAAAGCGCAGAAAACACTCTGGCTAATAGCCAGAAACTTCTCCGCGATCATGCGGAGAGAAAACACTTGATCCATGCAACCTCTTCCACGTCGGAATCCGCATTGAGCCTCCCATAAATACCTTTCAGACTTTTCTTGCATTCTTGCCATTATAATCTTTGCATACACCTTACTAGCTAAGCTGACCAAGCTGATCGCCCTGTAGCTGGAGCAGTTTAGGCGCGAGCCTTTCCCTTTGTAGATAGGTACTACAACTGCTATTCGCCAGTCATCTGGGACCTCACCCGTCCGCCAGCACAAGTTGCATAACAGACATAGAGTGTCCCAGACGCGCGACCCACCGTACTTGATCATCTCAGCAGTAACTCTGTCTTTTCCCTCAGCCTTACCACATTTCATACTTCTTATCGCTTGTTCAATTTCTTTCATACTAATGACTTCAATGACATCGGGATCCGGAGCATCGAAGTGAGCCCCACTTCCCGATGTGGCATCTCTGTCTTTTCTTGCATACATCTTTCCATAATATTCACTCCATCTCTGCAGGACGTCAGTTTGGTCTGTTAGGACGTCATTGTTAACACTAAGCACTTTATTCATACTGCAGATTACCGAACAACTCCGGGTCTTGTCTACCTCTTTCCAGAAGAGCCTGGCATTATCCCGGAAATTGGACGACAACCTTTCATCCGCTTTCATTCTGCACCTTTCACGAGCTTCTTCTATCAGTGCCTTCGTTATAACTTTTTGCAGCTTGTATCTCTCTTTCATATTAAAAGTTACAAATAAATGGGTACGTATATAGCGGATTTGCATAATTTTACCTATAAGGGTTACCCCCTACAAGGGTTGAAAGCTTATATGGAAAATTCTTTATTTTTAAACATAGCAACACCAAATTTCTTATACCTACTTCTGTGTTAAAATAAAAAATTACGTGGTAAAGAATTTTGATAAATTCTACCCTTGAGGGGGTAAAACAGAAGTTGTAATAACGGATTCATTGATTACGAAACCTATAAAACTAACAAAGCTGGCCCATACTTCGCATGAGGGTTCCTTTTAACACGTAAGTTTCCCCTAAGAATGGATATTTCGAAATTCTACCTCTAAGGAAGTGAATAAGCGATAAACGGTTGTATGGAAGTTCGTCATTTTCAAAGTTAGAAATTCATGTTTCTAACTTTGAAAATTACGAACTTCCATACAACCGTTTCGTCGTAAACGTAATCGCACGTACAGCTCTTTCTGTAAAACAGGGGCTGTATTAACTGACTCATTAATCACACAATTCACCGAGCCAACGGCGCTATGAAGTCCAAACTTCGCATTGGGGTTCCTTTTAACACGTAGGTGCCCCCTATGAAAGGATTTTGTGAAATTCTATCCCTAAGGACGTAAAGAAGGGATAATTGGTTGTATGGAAGATTGTCATTTTCAAATTTAGTAACACGAACTTACGTACACCTGTTTTAGAAGAATCTCACCACTCAAACGTTCAAGCTGCTAAAGCAGCTGACTTTTATTGCTTTTTCTTTTTTTGTACTGATCTCCTTTCAAAACCTTTTTAAGCAATGTTGTCTGTGGTTTTAATACCATTAGAATCGTGGACAAAAAGCCCGTGTATTAGAGGTTTAATATTTACATGTCACAATATCAAAATTCAAGGTAAATGCAGTATAAACATTGCCGGTGGCCATTTTCCCGCCATTTTTTTAGTTTTGCGTTAATATTTAATGGGTTTACATTTTTTTAGTTTTATTTAGAATAATTATAAGTTATTAGTGTCATATATCGTTTTAATCGTTATAATATCAGGAATTTAATTATGTAAAAAAAATGTGTTTTATATTAGTTTTTCGTGTAAGTGGTAAATTTCTGAAAAATAACGTTTATTTATTTTTTTACCGACTTTTTCGTGTTAATACCAATATATCAGTTAATTATGATTAAAATTCAAAATTATTATAGCTATAAGTTTTGTCTTTATATATTTTACGATTTTTAAAAAATATATCCATCACGCCTTATCCCCGAAGGGGTGGCAGAGGCATATTATATGCCCACTTTTCACCGTGTGGATTCCTGTCCCACGTAATAGGTGGTGAGCCCATTGCCGTGTTGAAATAGACAGACGCAGGTTGTGGCTACCTGCTGTTGAAATTTTTTTAAGCCGCCTATAAGGCCTTCAACCAGGCTTAACGACTGCTATTTTACTGGCAACCGGGACCAACGGCTTAACTGGCTTAACGGCTGAGTGGCTATAATAAAATAAAAGAAAGCTCCCGTATTACCAGCGAGTTCGGTGTTCCCACAGAACCGAATGTGCGGGTAAACCACGCACAGCCTAAGCATTAAAGATAGAAATCTGAAATTTGGTGAATGTATACTTTAAGTCTTTGGAAAAGAAAATAAAACGGTATCCTGATATTTCCATGGGAATGGGAACTAGGCGGGTGAAACCACTCATAGCCTAAACTATCAAACATAGGTACATCACCTGAAATTTGGTTAGAGTACTCATTAGATCTACCTTGAATCAGCACAAAGAAAAAAATACCCGTTATTCCCACGGGAACGAAACTACGTGGGTAAGACCATACACAGCCTGAAATTTGGAGAACGTATTTTTTACGTACCTATGTTAGATGAGTACCAAGAAAGGAATTACCTGTATCCCAAAGGAATGTAATCCTATTAATATTGTGAATGTAAAGTTTGTGAAGATTTCTATAAAATAAAATAAAATAAAATAAAATAAAAATATCTTTATTTTGCATAGACCATTTTAACGGCGCTTACAAAATGTCATACACTATTTAAAATATTTAAAGCGACCACCGGTTCGGAAAACGGGCCCACCTGAGAAGAACCGGCAAGAAACTTAGGAAGGCTTTTTTTTTTGATGGCCTATTTACAATTTAATATTATTTCACTTTGCCAGCAGATCATTTCATTGGAGTAAAAACCTTTTTCACAAAGCTTGTTTTTAATAAACTTTTTAAATTTATTTAATGGTAAATTTCTCAGGTCACAGGGAAGCTTGTTGTAAAAGCGTATACAGTTACCCTGTAAGAATATTAGGACGTTTGTTATTTAATTACATTTAGATGAAAATCGGCATGTAGATAGAATATTTTCGGAATGAATACATATCCTATGTATTAATTCCGGAAATATTCTATCTACATGCCGATTTTCACCTACTTTTTATCTGGGAAACGTCTTTTTCCTGCGAGAAATCCTTTTTGAGCACTAACGAAACTACACGTGAGCGGAGCCGAGAGCATCAACTATTGGAGATATTTGAAAATTATTTTTGTAGTACTTTACTTTACTTTCTATAACACGATGAATTGTGTGTAAAATGTATATTCTGTTTCTGCAGTTTCGCTCGCGTGTATATTATTCAATTTTAACTCATCAACAAGTATTCCGATTCAGTGCTTTGTTGTTAGAAAGGGGGTACTTCTAAAGTTGTTTCCTAAGAATAGCCTACGCGCCACCTTCTTTAACTAATCTCTCTTTGTCTATTTTTGTTATGTGGCGCAAACGAAGTAGCGCGGGTCAGCTAGTAATATTATAAATGTGAAAGTTTGTGTGGATGTTTGTTACTCTTCACGTAAAAACTACTGAATAGATTTCAATGAAACTTTACAATAATATAGCTTATACATCAGAATAACACATAGGCATTATTTATCCCGGGAACAAGTTCCTGTGGGAAACGGGAACGGGAAAACTTCTCTACGCGAGTGAAGCCGCGGGCGTCAACTAATTAGTATATATCGACCCCCCCGAACAATAAGTCGGTAATGTGCTATATTATGGACTTTTTATTGTTATGCGAAATTCGGCATCTATGGGTTGGGACACATGTCTGTAATTTTTTTCAGAATTTTCCTACTGATATTAACGAAGATATTTACAATTACCACTTTATTGTACGGAAACATGCCAACACAGAAATAACCAGAAAAACTTCGTCATACATTGATACAAAAGTGTTTCTATTTTCGATATTCGGTAAGTTGCTATTACCAGTTTATTGTGGTGAAACTTTTATAGTGATTGCCGGTAAACGCATATGTGATATTTAGTTCGTATTAAATTTATAGAACATAAATCGATAATAAAAAGTAACAAACATTTTAGGTAGAAAATCATTAACATAATATCTGTAATATGCGCGTCACTTCAAGTATTTTCCTCCAGCACCTCATTTCTAGTGCTTCTATTTTCTTTTTCCTCAATTTCTTGCAGCGTTCAAGACTCGGTAGCGTACAAAAACATGGGGAATACCAGTATCCGGATAAGTCAAAAATCTTCAAATGCTGCTGTATTAACAATCTTAATATGCTATGCTAAGAACTCGTGATGAAAGAGCGATGGCACTCGGTCTTCCACGACCTGCTAAATAAGCAATATTAAGAGGTGCAGTCTCCTAATCAGGGACTAATGCCAACTTTAAAATTATGCAGAATTCTAAACTATTCTTCGCTGCATGATGATTTGAAAAGCTATCGGAGCCGATGAAGACTCTATCGATTATATCAAGTTAAACCACGTACTCTTTCCCGAAGAGATTCCCAGCCAATGAAGGCCGAGTATTATTACTCCAGTCTTCAAATGGAAAGCGGTCGGTGTAGAAATGAGGTAGCTACCTGGGCATGAAGATTTAGAGAAGATTATTACCCTCTAACAGAAGTGTAAGTTAAAAATAAATATTGTTGGGACAACTCACATAACGCCATCTGATTCCAAACTAAGCAGAGCTTGTACTATGATAACCAGATAACTAATAAACATACTTATATATTTCTAAATACATACATATTATAGATAATTAACACCCAGACACAGAATAAACCATCGTGCTCATCACACAAAGTTTTATCCTGGTTGCGAATCGAACCTACGACCTCTTGCGTAGCAGTCGGATGCACTCCCACCGCGCCACAGAGGCAGTCAAAATAATAATAGTATCAATATGGGTTTCACTCTGGTAATAAAAATACGGACCGTGTTTTTGTTCTAAGGATCCTATCATTAGAACAAAAACAGGACCCGTGTTCTCATTACTGGAGAAATACAGGACAAAGAGACAAACAAAAACTCGTACAGGAAGAAGAGTCTGCACTTTCTGTTCGTGGACGTAAAGAATGCCTTCGACTGTGTTCTTGGAACGATGATCTGGTGGGCACTGATGTCCAAAGGTTCTAGGCGCTTGCACCACTATTCTGTGGTTTTGATCACTTTGGCGCGCGGCTTTAATACTCTTGCCCACACGGACGGAGTACACCAGAGCACAGAACATTCCACTTAGTCCATTTCTGTTTATGAGATTCAAATATGCAGCATCCATGGCTTACTATGAATTCTAACGATACAGCGCTGGCGGACGCGGACGAGGGCAGTTTGGTGCAACGTGTGAAAACGTGGACGGAGATGCTTAAGGGTGGTGGTTTTCAACTTAAGTAATACTTGGCTTTAAACTCTACAGATTCAAACTCCATAGACTCCATCTGGTCTAGGGCATGGAGCAGGTTAAATACCTGGGATCTGTATTTCACACGTCACGTCACGTATTGCTACCTCAAGGGCTAAGTGGCGGTTGAGGACTGATGTCATTTGGAACCCTAAAATGTCAGTGAGGTTGAAGGGACAGGTCTAATAAAGCATCATTAGGCATGTTACATTGCCATGCCAGTGGGGTGTAATCATTATTGAAGCAACACAAGCAGGAGCTGCGAATTACGGAATGAAAATTCTGGGGAGTATGTGTGGAATCATGCGGCTGGACCGCGTAAGAACTACCTCATCCGCAGTCTTCATGTCCGTAACAATGCAGATAGGTCAAATGTTTGGCCATGCCGTCTTCTCCGTGCCCCGGTAATACGGGAACACCCAAGAAGCACTGGCTTGATATCGTAAGGATTGTATGTGTGAAATTCACATGTATATCTTAGGGTCTGGGTTTAGGTCTAGCCTTAGGGGCTATAGAGCAATTTTGCTGGCATAGCTCTCGCTCCGACTTCTTCCTCGAATAGATTAAATTATGTGACTGTTTTTCTTAATTTGTTAAGCAGGTTATGTTTAAAATATGTGTAATATTTACTGAAATATTGTTTTGTGCAATAAAAATGATTAATCTATTTATTTTGAATTATTTTATTAAAAATACATTAGTTTATTATACTCAAATAATTTTTGGGATTGAATCGTTACTGAAGAATGTTGTTGTCATATTTCCAGAAACATCCCTGTAATTTACTTGTACAGTATTTTTTGCCCTTTAATATTACTACAAAAACTTTGTTGTGATATATTATGATCACTTGTTGCTATACAAAATAACGTTATAAAAGTCCGCAGTATGTTAGTACGTATCAACACTTTTCAAAAAATTACCACAATAATCAGGTAAGTTACTATTACAGGACAATAGAACTTTTTTTAAAACTGTAAGATCTTTCTTCTCAAATTGAAGCTTATTAGAAGAAGCATGTAGTTTGAAACTGATAGCTAAATACTATTTCAAAAAAAAAATAGCTTTCATTTCATGTATCAATGATGTCAATACTCCCACTGGTTGGAAAGTAATTCAACAAAAACAGTAAATCATTTTTCCTGTAAAATTTGCTTTTTGCGAGTACCGACTTATTGCCCGGAGGGGTCAATATATAGATAAAAAGCTGAACTGTCCTAAATTCCTCAACATGATATATGTGCTACCTCGAAGATTACTTATTAATAGTATATTGCATGAGCCATCCAACAACACTAATTTTAGCCGCAATAGTTTTATGTTACCAATATGTCACCTGATTAACAAACCTAACCTCAAATAAACTAATTTAACTGTAAGATTATTGTAACTTCGTACTTTAGCTGTTTTCTTTCACCTTTATGATTGAGTTGTCTTATTTTTAAATATTAATTAAGTTTTAAAACTAAGTTCTCTAAATTGTCACTTAACGAAATGCCGTAGGCTGTGTGTATGTGTGAGTGTGTTGAACCTACTATAGGCAAATTTAATTTACTTTATTTAGTACTAGTTGACGCCCGCGGCTTCGCCCGCGTAGTGAAGTTTTCACGTTCCCGTTTCTCACAGAAACTTGCTCCCGGGATAAAAAGTAGCCATTGTGATATTCTGACGTATAAACTATATTATTGTAAAATTTCATTGAAATAAAAAGAGTAACAAACATCCATACAAACTTTCGCATTTATAATATTACTAGCTGTCCCGCCCGGCTTTGCCCGTGACATACGTCCCGTCGTTTATAATTTCTCAATAATGTATGAACGTTTTCCAAATTCGCTGATTAGTTCTCCGCTCTCCAGTATCTAGCTACGCCCGCACGGCCCGGTCGAACTATGGTTACACGAAATTAATTTCTTTGCACCTTTTTTTGAATTTGCTATAACTCGTAAGATATTCATTTAATTTGCAAGGTGTACAGGGACAAAATAATGTTCATGAAATGCTGAAGCCAATTAACGTAGTAAAAATGATAAGAAATAGTAGCATAATTGTGTAAATAGCCCTCAAATTACACACAAATTACCGTTCATATAAGGTTTTTAAGTATTGTTAGTTAAGTTTATATATACATTGACTAAATTATAACGATTGTTGTTACAGTCCGAGACTACCAGGACTTTAATTGGTCGTGCTAATTAGTGTCTAGCACATAAGACTTTTTAGCCTTCTTGTTACCACCTCACAGAAAAAGGCAACGGGTTCAAAATTACTTCCAAATTTAACATCTAAAATCGACACCTTTTATTAATTTACTAGCTGACCTGCCCGACTTCGTCCGTGACATACTTCCAACCCCGTGGCACCCTATTAATCCCGTCGGTTATTACTTCTCCAAAAATGTATGAAAATTTCCCGATTTGTTAACATTTATGAATACTGTAGTGATGATATATAGCTAAGAACCTTCCTCAATAAATGGGTTATCCAATACAAAAAGATTTTTTATATTCGGTCTAGCCGTTCACGCGTGATGTCGTGACAACGGAAAACGGGTTTCATTTTTATATATATAGATAATTTCCGTGCTTCGGAAAGGACGTTAAGCCGTTGGTCCCGGTTGCCAGTAACATGGCAGTCGTTAAGCCAGTTGAATGCCTTATAGTTGGCTTGAAAAATTTCAACAGCAGGTCGCCACAACCTGCACCTGTCCATTTCAACACGGCTATGGGTTCACCACCTTTTAAGTGGGACAAAAAGTAAAGCATACGGTAAAACGTGGGCGTATAGTACGCCTCTGCCTACCCCCTTAGTTATTATTCTATTGTTTCTTGCTCACTTGTGGAATCTTGTACTAATTGGCTTACAATTATTTTAAAATGACCAATTGTGTGGTAATGTTAGCGGTAATCTCGGTTTTTATGTATTGTTAGTTAAGTTTTTGTATACATTGACTAAATTATAACGATTGGTGTTACAGTCCGAGACTACCAGGACTTTAATTGGTCGTGCTAATTAGTGTCTAGCACATAAGACTTTTTAGCCTTTTTGTTACCACCTCACTGAAAAGGGCAACGGGTTCAAAATTACTTCCAAATTTAACATCTAAAATCGACATATTAATTTATAATTTCCGTGCCTTCGGAAGGGACGTTAAGCCGTTGGTCCCGGTTGCCAGTAACATGGCAGTCGTTAAGCCAGTTGAATGCCTTATAGTTGGCTTGAAAAATTTCAACAGCAGGTCGCCATAACCTGCACCTGTCCATTTGAACACGGCTATGGGCTCAATACCTATTACGTGCTCACTTGTGGAAGCTTGTATTAATTGGCTTATAATTATTTTAAAATGACCAATTGTGTGGTAATGTTAGCGGTAATCTCCCAAAAATGTATCTCTATAAATAAGATTTACGTGTCTGTTTGTAATTCCAAATTAACAGTTTTTCATAAACTGCATATACTTCTTCTATTATTATATTAATAATATTACGAGTAACTTACTCATCTATCAACCCCCAACCGAAACCCTTATACTTTGGAAGTTGAAATTTTGAGAGTAGGCTACTCTTATAAAGTAGGCACCCAATAAGAAAGAATTTTTCTTTACTTGTGTATAAAAACCCTTTTTTTAACCAAAATTGAAAACTCTAGGCCGGCAGTACCCTTATAGGGTTGGGTCAAAAACCTATAAAGTAGTTCCCGTGAACTAAAACCACGAAATTTTGCAAAAAGTAGGGTCTTACAGCACAAATAAAGAAAAATAAAGTTGTAATTTAAGGGGTGTCTTTACATATATAGAATTCCACTGAGTTGTCTGTGCGCTCGTACTTTTTGGAGGTTGTTATGTATTTTTACTTATGTTTTGAATATTTTAGTTAAATCTTTAATTATTCGTTCTCTCCTATTATCTGCATGGCCATTATCTGTAGCATTCCTAGGCCTTTATATTTCGAAATATTTAGATTTTCTAGTGCTCTCTTAATGTTTGTTTACCTTTTGTAATTTGTAATGTCAGTTAATGGCAAGCCTTGGTTTTATTTTTAAATTATTGCTAGAGCTGCCAGTAGCTTAGGTTGTATACGTATTAGACCTTGTTATAAATAATTATTCTTTTAATGTTATAGAATAATATTGTTTAAATTTTAAAATGCCAACAAATCTGAAATGGTAGAGAGCCGGGGCCGTCAAATCAGTCTACTTTTGGTGTTCGCCTTGGCAGGAGGTTCTGAATAATAGCGCTGAGTGAGAGGGATGTGCCCTCTGAAATAATAACGTCGTTGTCTGCAGTGGCTTGTGACGCCGACGGCTGGTGGCTTTCAGCCTTCTGCCTGCCCTCAGTACCACGACCTACTCCTCTGAGGTCGGCGACGTGGAGGCCAGACTTGAGGCCCCTTCTTGGCGACGTGGAGGCCTGACTCGAGGCCCCTTCTTGGTGACGTGGAGGCCTGACTCGAGGCCCCTTCTTAGCGACGTGGAGGCCTGACTAGAGGCCTAACCGATAACCTGCGAGCCTCTTTTAAAGAAATCTGGATCTTCAACTTTATCCCCGTATTCCCTGACCTTAAACTTATATTTTAACATCTATTAAATTAATTTTACCTTTTCTTTTTTATTTTACTTTTTCTTTTAAGCCGGAACTTCTCCCTCCAACATTTTCGCCTCCCGGAAAATTTTAACGTTACAAGGTCTAACTTAATTTACCATATACCTTAGGCATATACCTCAAATAAGTAATGATTTAAATATTACTGTAAAATGGGTAGGCGTGGAATCCTCGGCACACGAGTTCGACTAGCGCTTGAACAGTTTTTAAAATTGTATCTTGAATGTACAGTCACAGCTATTTCTATAATTATTAAAACACCAGCAACCTGCTAGGAGTGGATAGCCAAGGTCATAAACCAACAAATTTGGTCTTCCACTTTTGAAAATTCGTGACGAAACGAGTGCTATCATACATTGAACCCTTAAGCTGCGTCATAGGTTTTCGCTCTTGGATTCGCTTAAGAGAACTCCTGGTTCTCTTTTTCGTCGTTTCGCCTCGACTAACGATAGACGCGCGCGCATCAATTTGGTTGAATAAGGTCAAGGACAAAGGCGCTATCACCGGTCCACCCCCATCCCCTGTGGTTTTTACGTGTTTAGTACTGTAATTTAATCAGTAGGTCATCAAACAAAAGGTAAGTTATAAAAATAAATTACCAACATTGTTAACTACCTAGTCCTAGCAGGTTGCTGGTGTTTTACAAATGACCCCGTAAGTTACATCGTGAAACCTAATGCCACTAGACCGGTTTTGTATTTGGTTATAAATATTCTAAGATATTTAAACAAACGTGTTATCTTGCAAAGTCAAACTTCATTAAAAATAAAAATTCTAATTCTGTGAATAAAATAAAAATTACTTGGAACATCATTAACTCGGAATGCGGTAGATCTTTGGTGACTGAAAGAGATTTCCACTTAAAAGTAAATGGTTGCCATGCCATATGTGACCTGGAAGTGGCGACGGAGTTTGAACATTTTTTTCTTAAATGTACCTATATTGACAACTAAATCTCTCCAAGCGTCTTCTAATTCCGCAGAACATTTATTAGAAGAATCTGTTCTTTGTTGCAGGGATGCATTTGTATTCACAGATATTTGCGCTCAGGACATTATAAATGCATTTAAATGTATTAAAATTAAGAAAACCGCGGACCTTTGGTGATTATCAGTCAAAACTGCATCATGTATAATTGAGGTAATATTGATTTAATGATACATGCCTTGTTCAAGGCTGGCAGCGCTACAGACCCGCCTAAATTGCGACCAGTGTAGGTGCTGCCAACTTTGAGCAAAGTATTAAAAAAAAAAATCTTAAATCAAATGCTATCCCATTTTAATAGTCAAAATATATTTTATGCGAAACAGGGTTAACGAAAGTGCGCTCAACTTCTGATGCTGGTGTTGTTATTAAAATGTATTCATAAAGCCTGGGAAGACAAGCAAGATGCATTAGGTATAGATAGATAGATAGATAGATAAATTGCAGTCAACATGGAACGCTGAGCAAAAAATTACATCACTATGGAATAAGAGGTAAAGCTAACGACCTTCTGTCTTCATTTTAGAACAATAGAATACAGAGGGTCGATATTAATAGTGCACGTTCTGTAGGATCCATGGTTACAATGGGTTTGCCGCAAGGCTCGATACTTGGGCCATTCTTGTTCCTCATTTATGTTTATGATTTACCATTTTATGTTGGGGACGGGAATAGAATTGTTTTGTTTGCAGATGATACCTCATTTATTAAAGGCAATTAGATAACCATGACGATGTAAACAATGCACTCATTTCAGTAGTTCATTGGTTCAGCTCCAATAATCTTTGCCTAAATAAAAATGAAAATAAACTAAATGTATTCAATTTACTCTTTTTTCTTTCATTTTTTTATACCACTGAGGCGCAGCACTCGCGCTGCCGACCCTTTAAAAACTTCTAAGACCTTTTTTCAGAACCCCATACTGTAGACGTTCGGGAAAACCCAGACTGGGAGCTCATTCCACAATCTAAGCGTAATCGGAACAAAGCCTCTACCGGACCTAACCGTATGCGAGCACTTCGGACGTAAAGTGTGAGGGTGAACACCCTGTCTATGGCGAGCGGTGTGATAATAGAAAGTAGCCGTGGGCATCATATTCGTTCAACTTTGTTCGCGTAAAAGGTTTGATATGAGGCAAAATTTAAATTGCTTTAGACTGAGCCACTAGGCAAAGTAGCGTGGTGAACATAGAAATCAGAAAAACAGATTTTAATTTGGGGGTTGGTTCGAGAGTTAACCCGCTCTAAGGGAGTGAAGCGTGCGTGAAATTTCTTGGGCCTTCTTCTGTATGGACGGCTAACAGCCCACTTGCCGTCCTGTGGCCCCCGGTCATGGAGGCCGGTAGACTTGGGCGAAGACAATTCGCCGCCTGAATGTCGCAGAAGATGCATTTTTAGCTACAAAGCTCACTGTATCCTCTTATTTACTTACCACATTAGTAGATGCTTCAATTTATTCTGTTCGAGAAATGAGGCAGTGTCTGCACTTTAGTTATTGTGATCATATGTAGAAACACCTCCGCATGATACTTCACCTTAATAAGATTGATACATGAATACCGTATGGATTTGATATACTAAAACTAAACTATCTTCACGCTGTATCCCTGACGGGGTAGTCAGAGAGGACAGATCGCTAGGCTTGGCGATCCATGCATACTTCTTTCGCTTCTTCGAGATTCATCAATCGCTTCATACACGCACGTCTGGGTATCCGAGTACTTTTGACCTTTCCGTTTTTGAGCAATCTGCTCACGTGGTCTTCATATGTAAGTCTCGGCCTTCCCTGACTCCTTCTACCCTCTACTTTTGAACAATATATATTCTTCGTCAATCGTTCCTCACTCATTCGTTGGACGTGTCCAAACCAACGGAGCACGCCTTTTTCCAGCTTAACGCTGACACTTTCATTCAAACCTGCCATATTGCGTATCACTTCGTTACGTATTCGGTCGGCCAAGGTAACGCCGCACAATTTTCGAAGTGATCGCATCTCCACAGCATTCAATTTACTTTCATGCATCTGCTGACATACCCAGGTTTCACTACCGTAAAGCAAAGTTGGCACTAGCACTGCGTTATGAATCGCCAGTCGTGCTTCTTTTACGATGCTTTGTCGCTTTACTAACTGGGACAAAGCACCGTAAACTTTGTTTCCGGCAGCTACTCGCCGTTCTACATCCGAATCACATCTTCCATCCGCGCTAAACATACTTCCTAAATACACAATTTCATTCACTTGCTCTAGACGTTCCTGGTTTACTCTAATCTCTCATTTAGTTCTCACGTCACCTCTTTCAAATACTAGAACCTTAGTTTTACTTGCATTCAAGCGGAGACCCTTACTTTCACACCCCTCTTTCATATTAGTGACTAATGCCTGTAGGTCGGCTTCTGACGAGGCCATGAGCACCGCATCATCAGCGTACAGCAGACAGTTTACTGTAAAGTCACCCAAATTCACACCTATATTAAAATCTTTCAACTTCTGCAGGCAACTGTCCAGATACACTATGAACAGCCAGGCGGACATGACACATCCCTGTTTGACGCCTGTACAGACATCAAAAAGAGGTGACACGTCCCCCCCTACTCGCACGCAAGCCTTACAGTCCTTATAAAGCGACTGTATTGCCCGCAGTAGCGAGCCGTCCACACCATATCCTGGCAGCAAGTCCCACAGCGTTTCTCTCACAACGTTATCAAATGCTTTCTCTAGATCCACAAAAGCGCAGAAAACCTTCTGGCTAAGAGCCAGAAACTTTTCCGCGATCATGCGGAGAGAAAACACTTGATCCATGCAACCTCTATGCCATATATAACCATATACTAATGCGACAATACTTATGACAAATGTCAGCAGTTAAAAAAAAAAAAAAAAAAAAAAATAAGTTAATCAAGTTATTCACCCGATAAGTAGGTGACCGCTACTTGAGTTATTTAGGAAAAGGTTATTGTCCTTTAACCAAATGATGCTCATATTTTTTACTAGCTGTACCCCTGACTGGGTCCATGAGATACCTCGAACATCCTTTGCACCCCATACCTCAAACTTTATTAGTTTTCTTATACTTACATACAAACTTTGATAGCGGATTTAACACTGGAAAATCCTGATACATGCATTTATCTTTTTTTTAATAAGAAACAGAATCTCTTTTAAACTTACAACCCCTATTTTACCTCCTTTTGGGTAAAATCATCCAAAACAGCGACGCACTATGCCCAATTGCCAGTAACCAGAAACAGGTGTACATAATTTTATGCTTTTTACACCGTCTTAGGCGACTGGCCCATGAAAGAAGTAGTCTGACCAGTACGTAAAATCGTCTCAAGTTTGGCAGAAGAAGTAGTAGTTAGTTCAGGCTGTAGGACCGGGTAATTTAAACCTTGTTGCCCAGGAAAAAGAATTCAATTTGTCATATTTTCCTTGGCTGTGTCCATGCGGTGACTGCACGAAATCCTTACTTGGTGAAAACCCTCGGAAAAGTAGCCTTTTTTCAAGTTTTTTATTAGTTGCAATGTATAGGAACTTTCAACTTAATTTAGAAGCAGATATCTTTTGATTTTGCTGTAATTAAAAATCTAACTTTTCCTTAAACAATGAAACAAGTTATGATAAAATTTTCAGTCACGAGCTGGACTCGAACCAGCGTCTTCTGGTTCAACGCACCAGACGCGTTACCAACTACACCACCGTGACCCGCTCGTAACTGACGAATTAATCCACCTCTATTACGTCTTAAGGCGACGTTCGAGTCCAGCTCGTGCCTGAAAAATTTTTCCACTTTAAAATTTAAATTTAGAAAAAGTTTGCATACTAATTGCTTTTCAAAATTGTTTCTAACAAGTCATGGTGTTGTGGATAAATTTTTAAAGCAATCATTTTGCACAATTTCTCATAATTTTTTTAATAAAGTGGATTAAGACAATTCGATTCAAGACGGGGATTGAACCCTGATGACCTTTGCCTAACCAGGGCAATGTTCTAGCCACTGAACTACCCGAACCGTATCAAATCAAGTTGAAATTCTCCATCATATTTTAATCGTCATTTTAAGAGTATGACCAGAACCATTTATCGAGCTAATGAACAACTCGATACCAATGAAGATTGTTACAACCATTTTTAAACATTGATGCAATGGACTGCACTCAGTATATGGATAAATTTCTAAAGTAATTATTTTGCTAAATTTTTCGTAAATTTTTAATATAGTGGAAAAAGACAATTCGATTCGAGACGGGGATTGAACCCGTGACCTTTGACTAATCACTATATTAAAAATTAATGATAAAAAAATTCAATAAGTTTTAAGCGTTGAATGATTTTAATATTTAATTCGGTAAAACCAAGGCATGATAATCACTAAAACACAATTTATAGACTTAAACTACGTAGGTAATGTATTCTATTACTAAATTACGTCTATTTACTTTGTTTCGCTTCGGTAGACTTTTTTGGACTCGGTAACATCAATGCAAGCGCACTGCAAACTGAAAGAAAAATATTTACTAGTCTAAACTGGTTTTTAATTTCAATATGACGCCGTACCAACTGTGTTAAACCACCACTTATAACCCTGAACTTATTTTTTCAGTAGTATAATATTTTTTTAGCGTAACGTTGAAGGTTGCATCTTTAATATCCATTTTTGAGTCAGATATTAGTGTACAAAGACCAGATACTTAAATCAAGAATATGAACCAGTTGAACACTGTAGAAAACAAAAAGCAATAAACGACCGAACGCGGCGGCGCACCACGCCTTGCGTTCCCGGGTCTGATACCCCTTTACTTTGCACCACTGCCACGGCCACTTACGTCTCCATTTTAATTTACTTCATTAATATCTATTTTTATACAGTCCTTTACTTGTTTATAAAGATTCTTATAAGTCGCTCTACTTGTTAGTCCTTCGAGCCGGCTCGAGACCTGCCGGGTTTGAGGGATATCATTATCTTTGGCACATCTGGTCAACACGAACATCAACTAGCAGATTTAGGTGAGTTAATCTGTGTTCTTCTATCAATAAATGTACTGAATACTCACGAACAACAAGGCCACTATACGAATAGAATAATATTTCACAAGCGTTGTTGATAAGAAGTCCTGTGTAGTTGGAGCCTGCCACAGAGCCTACTCGACCCAACATCATGGATAAACTTATAGCCATACCTCTGTAAAATAAAATTAGATTACAATCTCCGAAGTGTGATAGTTGGAGAAATTGTAGTAACTACAGAAAAAGACCATAATGATATTAATAAATTAGGTACCAAGCAAAAAAAAGGGGATAATTAGATGATTCGGACATACGAAGGATATATTATATGATGGATGATAATGAAATAAAGCTAGTGTGAATTGCGAAACCCGTGCAAATTGGCTTCGATGTACAATAACTTGATCGGAAAAGTATCAGGTCAAAAGCGTAACCAACAAACATGATATTTCAACATATGACTTGATATACCTCAAATGCGTCGGGAAGATTTCCACAGTGTACGCGTTAATAGGTCCTATCGTCAGAACAATAAGGGCAGACGAAGACAAGACGACGGCAAACAATATGCTTTCTCTAATGAAGTTGACGGCGGTACTGATCAAACCTGGAATGAAAATTTTAAACTATAATCATGGCCCGTCTGTGCAAATTTTAAAACTGATAAAACGGCTTTACGATCTTGATTATTTTCGAAAGTAGCTATTACTACTCCATATTGCTAAGAGTGAAAATCTTCTCCTCGCCACCAAAGCGATAGTAGCTACTACTAGGCATTGAGAAAGACTCTTGTCGTGTAATGGCAATTCGTGTGACTTGTATTATGAAAACTTAACTGACTGACGGACTACCTCGGTGGCGTTAATGGTAGGGTATGGGGCTTTCGCGCTGAAATATCGGGTTCGAATCCTAGATCGGAACAATTATTTGAGTGATTCGTAAATGTCTGATTCGGGATTTGAAATAGGTATAAGTATGTTTATCAGTTGTCTAGATCCCATATCACAAGCTTTAAGGCTAGATGATTGTGTAAGAGAATGTCCTAATATATTCATTTTTATATACACCCCTCTATCTATAACTTGAATAATTATGATATGCACAATGTACTTTGATGTACTACAATATGATGGGGCGATGAGTGGAACTAAGCTTTTGCACAATGTTTTCAAGAGAAATATTTGAATAGGATGTTTTATGGTGTGTAAGTTAATCATCCAGCCTCATAACGCAAAAAAATATGGAATAAAAATGTAATTTCTTACAGCACAAATCTACTTCATTTTTGCAATGATAACCGAACCCCAAAACAGCAAACCAAAGACAAATTAATGTTGATTCAGCTCTCATTTGGCCTTATTTTTTGGCATTGGCTTACGCGAGGTCCTCGTTAGTTCACAGGTAAAAGAACATAGAAAACAACATACATACCCATAAACAAAAAGCTGGTGATAATAAGTGTCTTCTTGCCAATATATTTTACGGAACAGCTAATTATTACTGCGATTACGGTACAGCAGACTCGCGCCACGAACGTTATAAGTAATACACGTTCGTCTATGGTGTCATTACATTCTGTATTAGTCATAGATTTCTGAAAGATTATGGTTTATAAAACGACTGATTGACATTATAATATTTTCAATAATATGTTAAATTAATCGAAAATTGATTGGATAGTACAAAAATTATTATTAATATTTTTTTTTTTTTAAATAAAATAATAAATAAATATCTATCACGCCTTATCCCCGAAGGGGTGGCAGAGGCATATTATATGCCCACTTTTCACCGTGTGGATTCCTGTCCCACGTAATAGGTGGTGAGCCCATTGCCGTGTTGAAATAGACAGACGCAGGTTGTGGCTACCTGCTGTTGAAATTTTTAAGCCGCCCATAAGGCCTTCAACCAGGCTTAACGACTGCCATTTTACTGGCAACCGGGACCAACGGCTTAACGTGCCCTCCGAAGCACGGAAACGCTCGCAAATGTAAATGCCACAAAGTGGTCACCCATCCGAGTACCAGCCATAGTGAAAGTTGCGTAACTCTGTGATCGTTTACAGAACACTGAGACCGCGGGGCCACGAGCGCTTCTTCTTTTTTTTTTAATATGTTATTGAAAAAAGTAATGCGGGGCTTGTTCGAATTATTCCATTGTCATTATATCAATATAACTAATTGAGTTTTTATATATTCTTAATCAAAAATTGTACGTGTATATGTACATTTTTGATTAGATATTATGTACCTGATTAATTTTATCGTGAATAATCTCACAAGCAGTCATGTTTTCTGCACCACTCATCAAAACTCTGTTAAGTACCTCTGGGATCCACACATTGAGGCCGATTATTCTGGAAATTTCAGGTATATTGTAATTAAATTAATGTATTACGTTATTGTTTGGTTCTTAGGAGACCATAATTTTGACACAAACACACACCTACACACACACACACATACACACGCGCGGTTTTTTGACCTTTGTCCATATTTACCGGTTTATTTTTTTATTAAGTAGTTATACTATTTATTTTGATCCCGGTAATACGTGAGTTAAGAAAATACATGCTTTAGAAACTTACACAACGTGAACTCCAAAAAGCAAAAATCCATTGAGTAGTATCCATTTCAAATATGACCATTTTAAGAAAGGTACTGTTTGTGCTTTCAATGTTGTCTGAAAACTTCCTTTTATTCTTTGACTAGGCGCTGCAACTAGTTTTGTATTCTGTAATGAATTATAAACTATTTACCTTTAAATAACTAATTCAATCAGGCGTTACATAGCGGAAATCCATTACAAAAAACTATAGTTATTATTTTGTTATTTTTGCAATATTCCGCTTTTTTAAAATGTCGTATGATGTCGACACGTGTTTCGCCTACACACGGGGCATTATCAAGACTGTTTGGCAGCAAAAGTATTATAGTTTTTTCTATTTACCTTTGTCTTTCGCAGCAGTGACAAGTCTAGTGTTGATGATGGCAGAATGACCTCGAAGTTTTTGGCTGTTTTACTTTTAATACTCAGACGGCGCCTGGATAATGTTATGTTTTCTACTGTGTTTATCATATGAAACGTTTACTCAAAAAAATTAAATAACCCTCTCTTTTTACTTACAGGATATTCTTCAGGCTTCTTGCCTTTATTACCGGCGTATATCTTCTGTAATACTTTAAGCGCTTCGTCGCACTTATCTTGAGATACCAAATACTTTGGACTTTCAGGGCCGCAAGTCAGCAATATTGCAATTAGTATAAAAAACCCCGAGTAGACCATGTTTAACAGACGCCATGGTCGAAAGATGTACAAGCCAAAGGGTATTCGAAAATCTAGTCTTAGTATTGCCCAGGCCAACACTGCAAATAGAATCATATTATTATATTTAAACATTAGAAGTTTTGCTATGTAGGTATTGCAGTACGTTTGAAACTTTGGTTCAATTAAGTAGTATAAGCTGTTCTGGCGGGATCATTACAAGTCAGTGAACTTCGAATTCATTTTTCGTAAACGTATTTTGTTCATTTCTTTCAACCTCGGTCTTAGAGATACATTGCTACTAGGTACAACTTTCTTTTCTAATGTAAATATAGTATAGATATCCCCTAGGTCTCGCCAGAAAAAAAAACTGTAAAGCATAATGCTATGGAAATAACTAAATTAAACTATTCTGGCCATTTCAGCAGAACTTAACTACAACTTTGAATCAATAGTAATACTCAAAAACACAGTATTGTCAAAAAGTCTCAAACACAGATTCATTAAGATGCATGTTGGTTGCCACCTGTCTCACATTAGGTGTTAAAAATTTAATTACTTTAGTTCTATTTATACATTTAAAAGAACAATATTACATTTTAACTAGAAAACTAATGTTATTTTTACACATTAAGCTTTAACAGCACATTAAACCGGTTTAAGTTGGGTTAAGACAACCTCTTTTAGAGGTGCAAACCGTTTGCCGAGGGCTGGTTGAAAAACGTGAGTAATCCCGTTTACTTATTTATAACATTATCAAAGTTAAATAAATGAATAACTTCTGAGAGTGCAATGTTAACAATGTCATAATTTATTACTTTTCTATTATTTTAAATGTCAAAGAAGTATCATCATACAATGTAATGTTTATCCCTAACGCAAAGCAAGTCATTTATATATACATACACACATTTTCACTTCTTCAATATCACGCCTGTTTCCCATCGGGGAAGGCAGAGACCATGGTTTTCCACTTGCTACGATCCTGACATACCACTTTCGCTTCTTCTACTTTCATAAGTGTTTTCGTACACGCTCGCCGGTTAAGAGTACTCTTGACCTGACCTTTTTGTCTTCGATTTGATTGACATACGTACGCCGAGGTCTACCCCTACCAGTTTGCCCATTCACTCTCGCCACATAAATCTTCTTCGTCAGTCTACTTTCATCCATCCTCTCCACGTGTCCGAACCATCTAAGCATCTTTTTTTCTATCTTAGTCACTACATCTTCTGTCATACTGCAATGTTCCCTTCTTTATCTCTCTCTTATCCTTCCCTTTCTTTATCCATCAACTTCACTTCAGCTATACTTCGCAGAATTCTCATTTCCACTGCATTTATTTTACTTTTATGCGTTTTCTGCCATACCCAACTTTCACTGCCATACATAAGTGTGGGAACCAGCACACCTCTATATACAGCCAGTCGTGCCTTCTTCGAGACGTTCTGACTGCTCATAAAGGCGTACATGGCTCCATTCACTTTATTTCCTGCCTATACTTTTCGCTCAATGTCATAGTCATACTTTCCATCTCTCGCAAATTTTGTACCTAACAATCCGTCATACTTGCCTCTCTTTCAAAAACCATTACTTTCGACTTGTTTACATTTACTTTCATTCCTTTGTTTTTTAACGCATCATACATAATGTCAACCATCAACTGCAACGCCGATGATGCTAGTATTACCTGATCATCGGCGTATAGGAGGCACTTGACGGCCAGTTCATCCATTTTTATACCATACGTACTCTCTTGCAGTTCTTTCAAGCAGCTGTCCATGTATAGGTTAAACAGCAACGGTACGCTACACAACCCTGTCTCACACCTTTTTCAATGTGAAAAAAGTCTGTGCATGCTCCGTTGATTCTGACATAAGCACTGGAGCCCTCATAGAGAGATTTCAGTGCTCGTATCAAGTGGCTGTTTACTCCATACCTGGCCAGTATTGACCACAGATTATTCCTCACCCCTCTATCATAGGCCTTCTACAAATACGCAATAGACCTTTTTGACTTTTCGCCAAAAGCTTTTCTGCTACGCATCATAAGGAAAAGACCTGATCCGTACATCCTCTTACTGTCATAAATCCTGCTTGTACATCCCACATTTTGGAACGAAGTTCCTTACGGCAGGCTTGGAGGAGATAGGGATTTTGCTGCGCGACCGAACTGAAAAATATGTGATAGTAAAACCGTAAGAAAAAGTCCGTGGAATAAAACCGTTAACGTTAAAAACGAGACTTGCGCAGGCGTGACAGTCGTATACACAAGCGAGTAGTGTATAATACCTTTCTTTTTCTCCCTCTTTCAGTGAGGGTGAGGAGTGAGGGTGAGGGTGAGGGTGAGGGTGAGGGTGAGGGTGAGGGTGAGGGTGAGGGTGAGGGTGAGGGTGAGGGTGAGGGTGAGGGTGAGGGTGAGGGTGAGGGTGAGGGTGAGGGTGAGGGTGAGGGTGAGGGTGAGGGTGAGGGTGAGGGTGAGGGTGAGGGTGAGGGTGAGGGTGAGGGTGAGGGTGAGGGTGAGGGTGAGGGTGAGGGTGAGGGTAACTTCGTTCCTACCTGGTGTCCCACGACACCACATCTTTTTTTTCCTTCAGTTTCATTCATCACTCTTTTTATCAAAATTTTTGCATACAATTTGCCGACGATGCTGAGCTTATGCCGCGGTAGTTTTAGCACTCTTGCTGTGACCCTTTTCCCTTATAAAGCGGCACGATGACAGCCTTACACCAATCTCTTGGTACGCTGCCGAAAAGTTGAAAAGGCAGTACAGCTGGCAAGCTACCACGCGTTGTCCCGCTTTCAGCATCTCGACAGAGATTCTATCAAGTCCCGCAGCTTTTCCCACTTTCATACTATTCAATGCTTCCACTATTTCTTCCATACTTAGGACTTCTTCCTTACCAATTTCATTCATTTCCCAGAAACTAGTCTGTACTTGCATATCTTCTTCTTCAAACAAGCTTTAAAAATATTGCTTCCATCTTTTTAACACACATTCTTCTCCTTTCACAAGACTACCATCATGGTTTCTGATATGGTTGAGATGTGATGTCGTCTGTTGACCCCTCACTGTCCTTAAGGACTTCCAAAAGAATTTCATATTCTGTTGGAAGTCATCAGTTAAACTTTTATCAAATTCATCTCTGTCATTCTCTTTCTTTCTTTTCATCACCTCTTTTGCAACACGCTTATACCTTTTGTACTCCTCTTTTGCCATTTTTAGGTCCACATCCGTTGCCTTCTACATTCTTTAATTGACTTTTGTAGTCAACCAGTCCTACCATGCTTTCTTCTTATCAGACAACGCCTTTCGGACTTCTGCACACATTCTCTTTCCTTTACATCCTTTGCTTCTCTTGCTTACCCCACACACTTCCACCGCAGCTTCCACTAGACCTTCCTTAAATGACTTCCATACTACTTCGATCTCACATACGTCATCAGAATTTTCAAATTTCTTGCTCAGCTTACACTTAAATACCTCTTTTATGCCTATCTCTTGCAAATTCTCGATTTTTATGCGTTCTAGTACACTAACAGGTGCATGCACACGATGCCGCCACCGCTGAAACAGACCTCTTACTCGACTAACAACCAAGAAGTGGTCTGTGTCAATCCCGGCACCGCGGTATGCCCGAGTGTCTAACACTTTCTTTCTCATCCTTGCATCTACAATCACATAATCAATCATGCTTCTCTGGCTTCCTTCTTGTCTCGATACAAATGGATATCCTTGTGGTTGAACATGGTGTTGGTTACCACAAGGTTCCTCTCCAAACATACCTCAAGAAAACTTTCTCCATTTTCATTCACACGTTCATCACCATACTTTCCCAATACACTTTCATAACCATCACGCTTATCACCAACCCAACCATCATTATTATAAAAAAGATATGGAAAAATAAAGTATGCCTAATGATTTATTCTGTTTGAACGTTATGCGAAACGAAGAGTATGCCAAAAAACGTTATGCAGTTTTAAGTTATGCTTCTAAAATTCATGCAACCCAATACATCTTTTCGCCTTTTCGCCTCGATGGGAAACAGGACGTGACGGGTGGTGAACCGCATCGCCGCCATTTTGGGTTTTAAAATTTTGAAACACTATAGCGCTTCCACGAGTGGCAAGGGAAAACAAAAGTCCACCTAGACAGAGCCCCGCTTGTCTAAGTAAGGCTAGCCTTGTTCTGGGGTCGCCCGGTCCCAGGGCATAAAGCACGTTCATGCTAGGCTCGCCCCTAGCCACGCAGCACATAGGCACGGCAACATTGGCTTGGCGGAGAGAGGATGGTAAGAGGATAAGGTAGGGAAAGGATTTATGGATAGGAAAATGACGATGTAGGAGAGGGGCTAGGATAGGGTAAATATTGTATAATTTCTATATCAAAAGGGCCGAATAAATTTAATAAAAAAGGTGTCTATTTTAGATGTTAAATTGAATTCTATTGCTTAAATAAGATGGGAGAAGAGAGCTTAATTTCTGATACCGAAGTGGCACAACTTTCTAATTAGTGTTCGTAATGAACATACGAATGCTTTAAATAAATCCCAAAAATACACCTAATGCATCCTGGAAATCCTCCAAAGTTTTGTTTTCATTAGATTCTAACCATGATTAAACAAGTCATAATTTGTTTGAAAATTTAAATCCCCATTTTAACGAATTTGACTTAAGCGGATATTGGGACGTAAGCAGCCCCACCATATCCCTTGTGCCCCAGCGACCTGATGACTAACAGATGAGGCAACGGTGTAGGTTCCAAAACCAAACTTGCTTCTAGCAGCCAATAAAGGCGGACTTCAGGCTAAAAGGAACCTTTCACGTAAGTCCGGGGTAAGGTATGCTGTTCTTAGAGCTCTCGAGGTAGCATTGTTTGTTCATAATAATCTTCACTTGTTCCCGCGCAACTCTGATTTAGTAAAACGCAACAGACGCGAAAATTTCAACAATAATAACAAGTTGTGCTTACATAATGCAAACACATCTCTGATGTCGAAGAGTTTGCTGTGTATGGCACCAAATGTGTATAACAAAATACCAGAAACATTAAAAATATATAATATGGATACGTTTAAAACAAAGTTAAAGAGAATACTAATTATTAAATGCTACTATCATAACATGCAAAGGTATTATACAAGAGCTAGCATTATCTGACCACAATGCACAGATTGTAAAATTTACAGTAAAAAAACCTGCACATTAAAGTTTTGGTATAAAATAGTAAGAGACTATTCTACAGATAATAGAGTAACATTTACTAAATATTTAAAACAATTAACAAATAATGATGTTTACAGTTCTATTGATGCAAATAGTGCGTATGATAAATTTTACGATAACTTTATTTTGTTATATAATCTTTGCTTTCCTTTGGTAAAAAGGCAAATATATAATTATGCAAGACCTAAGTGGATATCGCGTGGATTAAAAATATGTAGCAAACGCAAACGTTGTCTGTTGTGGCAATACCGAAAGGAACTCAACCAGACTAACAAAAATATTTTCACAACGTATGCAAAGATGAATAAACATATAATCAGGCTAACGAAAAAGTCTCAAAACGATTATTTCATTAAGACTGCAACTAATAAAAGCAAAGCAACTTGGAGAGTGATCAGTGAGTCGAAATCTAAATATCCAATTGAAAGCATAGACCAAATAATATGTAATGACTTAGTGATAAGTAATCCTGTGGCGATATCTAACTTATTTAATGACTTCTTTCTTGAAATAAATAATTCTAATACTCATAATAGTCAAAATAATAGCATGTTAAACAAGATAACTTACAATTCTAATTCAATTTTTATGATGCCTACTGTCCCTGATGATATAATAAAAATAATAATCAGTTTAAAAAAAACTAGTAGCACTGGTTATGATAGCGTTATTACAAGTGTGATTAAGAATGTAGCGCATATTATATCCCACCCATTGAGCTATATTATAAATCTATGCATAGAGCAAGGTATTTTTCCAGATAAATTAAAGAAATCTGTTATAAAACCAGTTTATAAAAAAGGTAACAAGGCAGATAGAAGTAATTATAGGCCTATAGCATTAATACCTATTTTTGCTAAAATATTGGATAAAGTGATACACAAATGCATTTATTCATTTTTAGATAAATATAATATTTTTACCCCTTGTCAACATGGGTTCAGAAATAATAAATCAATTAATGTAGCTATATATCATTTTTTACTTAAGGTACTGACAAATTTAGACAAAGGGTTGCCAGCTGTAGTATTATACATGGATATGTCAAAGGCCTTTGACCGTGTTGACCATAATATTCTCCTAAAAAAAATGCTAATGGAGTTAGAGGTAATGCACATAAATTATTACAATCATACCTTTCAAATCGACTACAATTCACCGGAGTTAAATGGTTTAAACCAATTACAAAATCTAAAGAAATTTGTCGGTCTAAAGAGGGTTCACTAAAATTTGGTGTTCCACAAGGAAGTATATTGGGACCCCTATTATTTCTAATATATATAAATGACATGCCTTCCATTACACACCATGACATGACCCTTTTTGCGGATGATAGTACTGTGCTGTTTACTAATGATAATAAATTAAATGTAGAATTGGACATCAATGAATCTTTAAAGCATATTGTTGACTGGATTAAAATAAATAACTTAGCTATAAACATTGACAAAACGAAATTAATGAATTTTAAATTACGAACTCATCGCATTACATCTCTGAGAGTTTGTTTTAAAGAAAGTGAAATTGAAACAACCATAGCAACTAAGTTCTTAGGCTTGCAGATTGATGAGAGTCTTAATTGGAAACATCACATCGAACAGACATGTAATAAGCTAGCACGGTTCTCATACGCACTAAACAGACTAGGTAAGGTTGCAAATACAGCAACATTATTAACAGCTTACCATGGATACGTTAGCTCAATTCTTAGGTATGGAGTGATTTTCTGGGGCAATAGTACAGATAAGGATCTTATATTCATTGCCCAGAAACGTTGTATCAGGGCTATGTTAAATTTTTATGCACCTGACTCCTGTGCACCGTATTTTAAGGAGATGAACCTGCTCACATTTCCGTGTATATACATATATGAATCTGCAGTATTTGTCAAGAAAAACCTCAATTGCTTCAGTTTTCGCACCCGTGTAAGACATCAGAATAAACTACATATAGCTCCTAGTAAGACACAACTAATGCACGAGAGTTTCTTTTGCCTGGCACCTCGGTTATATAATATTATACCTGAGCATATCAGAGTTGTTACAGATGTTAAAATATTTAAAAAGCAGCTTCATAGCTTGTTGGTGGAGAAATGCTATTACTCAATAAGGGACTTCCTTAATGCTATCTAACAAATACTTGCATAGCCGCAACATGTATCTATTATGGTGGAGGTAACAAAATTATGACGTATTTAAATTATTGTCATTTTTTGTATTCTGACATTTTCTACTGATTGTTGACATTTAATTGTGTTGTGAAATTTATCTGACATTGTAACGTAAATTAGAGTATATCAAATAGTATTAATCTAAGTGACAGTAAATTAGGAAAGATATACTATTGAATATTTTGGCGTGTCTTTAGTTGTGTCGTAATTATTATTATTAACTACTTATTGTTTCGTATGCCTTAAGGTAAAATATAGTAGGTCAACACACTCACAATAACATCTGTAAAGTTTACCTATGTTTATGAAATAAATGAATTTGAATTTGAACTATAATTTGGACAAATTTCTTGATGACCATAGTTTGAGTCAATTGACATTAAATTGAATGGCAACTAAGCTGTATTTAAAAGGCGGACCTTAAAATCTGTATTATGACATTGAATTTTATTTAATATTGAATTTTTACTTTAATACAATTTTTACTATGTACATTTTAATTAACTTGACATTATTTTTAATTTGTATGTCACTTGGCAATTTTTAAATGATAAATTGAATTTGTTGGTCACCTCTAGTTAAATTATTATGATTTCCGTCTAAACCAAAAATTTAATTTACTTTGCATTCTTTCTTTCTTTTGTTTTTGTTTTTTGTCTTACCTATTATTGTTTTGTCTGTATGATTGTCTTCTTTTTTTTGTATATAATGTAATATTTACACACCACACTACAGTGGTAGAATGTACATGGGGCTTCATAATTATAAGATCATCATTGTAATACCTACATTCTTGTAAATAAATGAATCTGAATCTGAATCTTACCAGGCATGAGTGCTCCTCCGGCTATCTGCATAGAATTGAGCACAGATAAAAATACATCTCTATATTTCAGTGGTAATATTTCACCAACGTATATGTATGGAGTTGCAGATGGACACGCTATACTGGAAAATAATGTAAAATTATAGTTAAGTATAATTTTCAATCACATCACTCAATTTGGCATACAATTGATAAATAAAGATTACCACATTTAGGGATTGAAAAAATACCAAATAGAAACCATCAGAAGGAAATATTCAAAATATTATGTGTAAGTATAAAGTAAGGACAATTCAATTAATTGGAAAGAAATTGTAGAATATTGCAACAAAACACCGAGGATTCATTAAAAATCTGTAGTTTTCTCAAGCGCAGCTTTGCTACTTTAATCATAATCGTAACAGGTCCGTTACTGGTGCTAATTCTGTTGTTGAGACCACTAAACTAAATTTCTCTAAAATTTCCTTATTTTTATTAAGAGATTGCCGTTGTAACGTGAAAAATGTACATAGACAGTCGAATGTAAATACATGCCGACTAACTTGGTAATTAAACTGCCTATGTACATATTTCACGTTACAACGTTTTACACATTTCAAACGGTTACTAAAATTAATAAACGTCCCACTAAAATTAGACTTTTCACTAATTTTGTGTGACGTTAAATTTGTATCTGATATCACTAAAATTCATTTTATGTGATAAAATTCAACAAAAAGTGAAACATGTACATAAACAGTTCAATCATTAAGTTAGTTGGCATCTAAATACAAGTTTTGTTGAATTTTATCACATAAATGCAATTTTAGTGATGTCATATACAAATTTAGTGCTGTTTATGATATCACCAAGTTTAGTTCGACATAATAACAGAATAGCATTTGGAAATCTCTCAATAAAGTGGTTTCAACAACAGAATTAGCTCCATTGTCATTAAAACCATCACTAAAGTTTAATCTGATATTAAAAACATATTCCAGTAAAGTTTAGATGTCAAACACATAGTTAGACAAAGCAACTATCATTTGAATCGCTTTGAAGTCGGTTCTTGCACAGATTCTCTCCACACATGTTGTTTGAGATCAAAAAAGAGAGATTAAGTTAAAAAGTTTCTCAAAAATTCGCTGTGGTTGATTTGGTGAAATATAGCCAAGAAAACTGTTATTCTACGATTATTGTTGGTATAAATTTAGTACACATAAATATACATAACTAAACTCAATAAATAAACTCAATATCACATAAGTGACTCACCAAAGCGATGAGAGAAACTTTAAAATGCCAAAACTGATAAGATTCGGCATTAATCCTGCTATCATACCAAATGCTCCAGCGCCCACAGAACTATAGATTAGAATATTTTTGCGACCTTGAGTGTCGACCAAATAGCCCCACGCATGTGATGTTAGCAGTATACCTGAAAGCTGTATTAATTTAACTAAACTAACTATATTCACGCTGTATTCCTGAAGGGGTAATCAGCGAGGACAGATCGCCAGTCTTCACGATCCATGTATACTGCTTTAGCTGCAGATTCATTAATCGCTTCATACACACACGTCTGGTTATCCGAGTACTTTATATTTTTCCGATTTTGAGTAATCTCCTCACGTGGTATTCACTTACCGATATAAGATAATGAAATGACTAGCCCCCGCTGAGCATCCGACATTTCTAAGTCACAAACCGCCGCTGGTAAAGTTAGGGAAGTGGCGAGGAGCTCCATGAGACTGGCTATGAGGAACAATGCCAATACTGCGCAATACTTTATATTGTACCAGCCAAGTCCTAAAATGTAAACGAAGGTATTTATTACTAATGTTTCACTCTAAACCGTTAAAGATTTCCCTCCTGCAGAGACGATCAAAAAATATAGTAGAAACTTGGAACTTTATTTTCTATCAGAACGCTGTGCTGTGTTCCCCTTTACAGAGATGTTCAAAATCATATGTTGAGGCTGTTAAATTGAAGACCACTGATGTTCATTTTTTATTTAAGAAATAGTACTTATGATTGTATCCAAATCTTAGATTTGGAGCCGTAGGTTCAATTTTGTTTAGTTGCTTGGAGCAGCTACCGGTTCGATTTAAATTTTTGAGTTGCGGCCGTCTAATTTCCGAACCAATTTTGGGTAACTGAGTATTGCCTTGTATCGAATTATATAAAAGTAGTTAGCAGTGCCCCTGGCTTCGTCCTTGACATTTTTTAAAACAGAATACAAAAAGAACACAAAAAGTAAGTAAGATAAGATATAGAATATTATATTCGATTATCGGAATGTGGCCCATGACTATTCAGTTTTTATTGCAACTGTTCTGCGCATCTCCAACGGTTCAAGACTGCCAGTGACTTCTGGAAAATCCATGATGCGGATGGCACGAGAGCTTCAAACTGGTATTCGGCGGAGCCATCCCAGAGACGTTAGCAATATTCCACGCAAGGACGAATCTGACACTTAAATAATAAGCATCTCTGTTCCGGCGTGAAAAACCGCCTCACCCTGATAAGGAATCCGAGCTTGCAAGAGGCCTAGCTGGTGCACCCCTCGATGTAATTTTTATTGTTAGGCTCTCGACGAACGTCCAACCCCAGATTGCTGAGGTAATTTTGCACCTGTAGTGTTATGTTTTGAAGAGTTTGAAGAGGAAGGAAAGGGGATAATTTAGCAGTAAAAGCACACGCCTGAGTTTTCCTGGCATTGAATTCGACCAGATTATCGGAACCCCACCGAGAGATGAGGTCCAGACTCCGATCGAGTTCCGCTACAACTTGCCCCCTCAAAGTCTCAACATCCGTCCACTTTGTCGCTGGGTGACGTATATATCCCCCATATAATGTACTATCATCTGCATAGCAATGTATAGTGCCCAGGGACGATATATCATTGATATGCAGAAGAGAGTGGGCGACAAAACGGACCCCTGCGGCACGCCAGCATTTATTTAGGCTTGATCGTTGCTTGCTGTCCTTGTGCTATGGGATCTATACAACTGATGTACATACATATTATACTTAGGAAACACCCAAACTCCGATAGAAGCATTTGTGGCTCACACAAATATTTATTCTGACCCAGAAATCGACTACAACCGTTGAACATAGTTTTAAGACTACGTGTTGTTCTTATAAATCTATGTTTTTTTACCAAAATATGGTGACATAATGTTATAAGACCTAACTAACTATCTTCACGCTGTATCCCTGACGGGGTAGTCAGAGAGGACAGATCGCCAGGCTTCGCGATCCATGCAGACTTCTTTCGCTCTTTCGAGATTCATCAATCGCTTCATACACGCACGTCTGGGTATCCGAGTACTTTTGACCTTTCCGTTTTTGAGCAATCTGCTCACGTGGTCTTCATATGTAAGTCTCGGCCTACCCTGACTCCTTCTACCCTCTACTTTTGAACAAATTCGTCGTCAATCGTTCTTCACCCATTCGTTGGACGTGTCCAAACCAACGGAGCACGCCCTTTTCCAGCTTAACGCTGACACTTTCATTCAAACCTGCTATATTGCGTATCACTTCGTTACGTATTCGGTCGGCCAAGGTAACGCCGCACAATTTTCGAAGTGATCGCATCTCCATAGCATTCAATTTACTTTCATGCATCTGCTGACATACCCAGGTTTCACTACTGTAAAGCAAAGTTGGCACTAGCACTGCGTTATGAATCGCCATTCGTGCTTCTTTTACGATGCTTTGTCGCTTTACTAACTGGGACAAAGCACCGTTAACTTTGTTTCCGGCAGCTACTCGCCGTTCTACATCCAAATCACATCTTCCATCCGCGCTTAACATACTTCCTAAATACACAATTTCATTCACTTGCTCTAGACGTTCCTGGTTTACCCTAATCTCGCATTTAGTTCTTACGTCACCTCTTTCAAATACTAGAACCTTAGTTTTACTGGCATTCAAGAGAAGACCCTTACTTTCACACTCCTCTTTCATATTAGTGACTAATGCCTCAAGGTCGGCTTCTGATGAGGCCATGAGCACCGCATCATCAGCGTACAGCAGACAGTTTACTGTAAAGTCACCCAAATTCACACCCATATTAAAATCTTTCAACTTCTGGAGGCAACTGTCCAGATACACTATGAACAGCCAGGCGGACATGACACATCCCTGTTTGACGCCTGTACAGATATCAAAAAGAGGTGACACATCCCCCCCTACTCGCACGCAAGCCTTACAGTCCCTATAAAGCGACTGTATTGCCCGCAGTAGCGAGCCGTCCACGCCATTTTCGGGCAGCAAGTCCCACAGCGTTTCTCTCACAACGTTATCAAATGCTTTCTCTAGATCCACAAAAGCGCAGAAAACCTTCTGGCTAACAGCCAGAAACTTTTCCGCGATCATGCGGAGAGAAAACACTTGATCCATGCAACCTCTTCCACGTCGGAATCCGCATTGAGCCTCCCATAAATACCTTTCAGACTTTTCTTGCATTCGTGCCGTTATAACCTTTGCATACACCTTACTAGCTAAGCTGACCAAGCTGATCGCCCTGTAGCTGGAGCAGTTTAGGCGCGAGCCTTTCCCTTTGTAAATAGCCGCCAGCACAAGTTGCATAACAGACATAGTGTGTCCCAGACACGCGACCCACCGTACTTGATCATCTCAGCAGTAACTCTGTCTTTTCCCTCAGCCTTACCACATTTCATACTTCTTATCGCTTGTTCTATTTCTTTCATACTAATGACTTCAAAGACATCGGGATCCGGAGCATCGAAGTGAGCTCAACTTCCCGATGTGGCATCTCTGTCTTTTCTTGCATACATCTTTCCATAATATTCACTCCATCTCTGCAGGACGTCAGTTTGGTCTGTTAGGACGTCATTGTTAACACTGAGCACTTTATTCATAATGCAGATTGCCGAACAACTCCGGGTCTTGCCTACCTCTTTCCAGAAGAGCTTGGCATTATCCCGGAAATTGGACGACAACCTTTCATCCGCTTTCATTCTGCACCTTTCACGAGCTTCTTCTATCAGTGCCTTCGTGTTAACTTTCTGCAGCTTGTATCTCTCTTTCATATTAAAATCATTTTGCGAGGCTAAGTAGTCTAGCCATGCTTTCTTCTTCATTCGAACTGCTTCTTTCACTTCCTCATTCCACCATGCATCACGCTTATTACTACTGCCTCTTTTCGTTTCTCCACACACTTCCACAGCGGCATTTATCATACTATCCCTAAGGTTCTGCCATACACTTTCCACATTCTCACTACTTACATTGACGTCGCCAAGCTTTTCGGCTACACTTTCATTATATTTATCCCTTCATTATGTTATAAGAAGATATTACATATGCGTTGGATGCAGTAGGTACCTCGCTACACCCCTTAAACGTAAGTTTATAAAAGTATATTTTTAGTGAACAATAAATAAAATATATCAAACAGCTTACGCAAATATTTTTATTTAAAATTATAAATGAGTAACATAAATTAGGTACCTGCAATATCAAGAGCTTGGTCCAGATCAGCAGCGATATTCTTTTGTTTCTCTTCCTCATTGTCCAAATTGCTCATCTCTGCGTCCATTTTACTCAACAAAAAACTTACCAGTAACTTAAAGTTTTATTAACTTTTTAAATTTATTTAAGTTAAAAAATACATAGTTTTTTATCATTCGAACTCGAATACCTAAAAATAATTTTTACTCGTTCATTTGAAAGTAATGACAATTTGATACAGCGATGCGAGGCTAAATATTTTTGAAACCTAATATCGCTATTTTTCAAATTAATAAATCGATTCTAATATTCTATAATATTTTGCTCCAAAAAACTATAAACTCAACGAGTATACGTATACTGGTTTTGCAAGTCTGGCCGATCGTATCATTTTTGGTTGATATAACTAACCATAACTTCACTGATACCAAATTCACTTCAACAATTTATTTAGAATTTAAATTTATTACTAAAAAAAATTATACATATTTTTTCGTTCACCATTTCGATGAGGTTAAATCCGTCAGCGTCATGTGGACTGCACCCGAAAATATTGATAAAAATGTATACTTAGGTACCTACGTGTTCAACACGAGTTAGTTTAAAATAAATATTTTTGTTTCGTATCCAGATATGGATATATTACTGGACATAGGTTAAGGCCATGAACACTGACAATGTTACACAATTAGGTACTCATATCATGAATGATTGAATATGTTTTAATGCAGTAAAATGAGATGTCTGCGAAGTATAGCTGGAGTGAAGTTGATGGATAAAGAGAGATAAAATAAGAGATAAGAGATCATTTATTTACACGAAACATGGTTACATAGTTGTTACTTATATAGTTAGTGCAATTTGTCTCACCGTGGACACGGTATTTAAATTTAAAAAGTAAAATATTTCTTAAATTATTTGTACAGAATATCAATGTCAAAGTAAAAATAATAATATCAATATGTTATGTAAAAAAAGTCGAGAGTAAAAGAACAAAGTCAAAAAAAAAAAATTATCAATATGTCATGTAAGAGAAAAAAATGAAAATAATTACGAGATGATGTCAATTTCAGAGAAATAAAAAAACAGATAATATACACAAAGAAATTATTCCACATATGTCATGAATTTATATCAAATTGAAATAACTAATCAATTCCAAAATGAATCCGACAAGAACTCTGAGACATTATAATAACATTTTTCAATTTAAAGTCTTGTTAATCTGTCTTTGAATTGAATGAGACTGGAGGTTTTGAGAGTCCACGGCAGTTTATTGTAAATTAATTCATTTTTTATTCATTATTCATTTTTCGGATGCACAGTCGGGTCCCTTTGTACTCTATTATAAACAACTGACATTAATACAAAGAGATGTGGATTGGTTTTAACAAACATTGATGCCTCCAATATATATAATGATGGCAGAGTCAATATTGCATATTCTCCAAAATAAGGTGTACAAGCTGTACACCTTATTTTGGTTTTTAGCCCGAACATTGCGCTAACACAGCGTTTCTGTTCCCTGAAGATTAAAAGATTAATTCTTTGTCAGTTGAGTTGTCCCAGAATTTTATTCAATACCCTTAGGTATTGAATAAAATTCTGAAATTTATTATTATTTATTTTATTCAATACCCTTAGGTATTGAATAAAATTCTGGGGCTAATAAAATCTAATAAAATCCTAATAAAATCCTTAGATTGATGACACCAATCCATGATAGGCTGTCAAAAGTGTATCGGTACTAACTACTTTTGAAAGTTCATATAGAGCATAGGCTGACTTACTAATTCGCTTTCGTAATTCATCAATGTGTGGTTTCCACGTTAATTGTCGATCAATGATTAGTCCAAGAAACTTAGACGTTTCTACTTCTTGTATTACTTGGTTGTTGTAGCTGATGTTCATTTGGTTAAGTGGTGGCCGTTGACTAAAATGCATTACCTTAGTTTTGTCTAAATTAGCTCTTAAGTTATTAATATCTAACCAGTCCATAATAGACTTCAATGCGCTAATAATTACGCATCTGTACAAATTAGTATCATTACCTTTAATGGTAATCGTACTATCATCACAGAAACTGGATTATTAGTTTCGTTAGGAAGATCATTAATGTACAGTATGAATAGTAGCGGACCCAGCACACTGCCTTGTGGTACGCCGTATTTTATATACCGTTTTTTAGATTTATGGACTTCTTCCTTTTTTTGTTAAAATGTTGACTTTAGTTAACTCAGTTACTTGAGTACGGTTTCTTAAATACGAATCGAAGAGTTGGAGTACATTTCCCCTAATTCCATACATTTTCAGCTTACCGATCAAGATGTCATGATCAACATAATTAAAAGCATGATTCATATCCATATATATATTGAACATACAGGGTTTCTCCTATCAACATTTGTCATAACAAAATTTAAAAAATTGTATACCGCCGTATTGACAATTTTATTCCGCCTGGAACCCTTTTGTTTATTTTTCAGGATGTTATTGTGTTCTAGGTAGTTATTTAACTCTCTAAACATACGTTTTTCAAAGACTTTAGATACAACAGATATCAGAGAAATAGGCCTATAATTTTCCATTTGCTCTCTACTATTTTTCTTAAAATGGGTTTAATTACAGCTGTTTTCAGTTTGATAGGAAAGACCCCGTTTCTAACAACCGATGAAATAAAGAAAAGAACAGTGGAATATAAGGAAAATAAGGAAACATTGCGTTATTACAGAAGATGTAGTGACTAAGAAAAAGGGATGCTTAGATGGTTCGGACACGTGGAGCGGATGGAGAAAAATAGACTGACGAAGCAGATTTATGTGGCGAGGGTAAATGTATATCAATCAAATCGAAGACTTTTGGGAAAAGGCCAGATCAAGAGTACCCTTAACTGGCGATAGTGTATATTAACAGTTATGAAAGTAGAAGAAGCGAAAGTTGTATGCTAAAATCGTAGCAAGTGGAAAATCATAGTCTGTGCCTACCCCAATGGGAGATAGACGTGATGATATGTATGTATGTATGTATGTATCATGAATGAAACAAAAGTGGTCTCTAAGTCAAAGATCAGACCACGGCCTATATTCAAAATACTTTAATTCTCTATAAACATTATACAAAGAGTTACCATTTCAAATTAGCCGAATAATATTGTACCAAATTCGTATTCCATACCTACATTTTTCTTTTTGCAGTTGTATTTTTTCATTGGTTATTAGACAGTGACAACACTTCATGCAAGAGTAAGAAAACAATATGTGTGTAGGAGTAACCCCCGCACGAAAGTTGGTTGAACGTGATTTCATACTGTATTGAGTACATTACGCGTCTATTGGTTAAATTGTCCTAGATATATGTTCATACACTTATTGTAAGAACAGCTACGAGGCTTTGCGAAAAATTAAGGTTGTTCTTCATCACTGTTTCCGGCAACCAATCACCATATGGATTTTGGACTTCATTTAGATAGTCTCCCAAGAAAGAAAGCTATCTATTATTTTGGTGTTTTACCACATGTACTTTTTTCATCGTTCAGTGGGTGGGGTTTACTAGCGATCTTCCGGGATAATATGTTTAGAGAATATAACCTATCAATAGATTTCTTTTTGTCTTCGAGGTATTGAACCTCGCACTATATCTTATTTTAAGCGTTGAATATGGCATTGATTCGCGTGAATCTCAATGCTTACTGGAAGGAGTTGGGTATTCTGACACCGAAGTTATTAAACTTCGGAAATGTAAGCTTCAATGCCTCCCGTATTCATGCAGCGGGCAGAATATAAGTACGAAGAACTTGCTTAATGATGACTAGGAACTTATCAAAGCCGCCAATGGCCGCCACATCGTTTGTCCATTGAAGCTTTAATCATACAAATAATGTTTCAACTTACTAATAAAGAGCGCCGTCTCAAAACGTCACAGCAAACATCACTTCGATACAAAATGCAATATGCAAGCAGATCACTGATAAAAACCTTATAAGGTTTTACAACTACGCAGCCTATGCTGATAAGGAAACATGAAAAACAGTATAGTTATCAACTTAGCACAATATACTTAACTTCTAATACGGTTCCGATGTATCGAAGACTCAAATACTTCGTGATTCACATCCCTATCTGTTCTATGTGCCTTTCCTTGATCAGTTGGAGGTTGGAGGAGAGAGGTTATGGTAGTTTTCCTCCTTTCCTTAATTATCGATTTAGAATAAATTTCCGCCATGTAATGCCTGATTGCATTCAGTAAACATTTTTCAATTTTAAAAGTAAGGGGTTGCAAAGACTATTATTATAGGACTATTCGTCCACATTACACGTAAGCATTTTTGTCCCACGTAACACGTGATATTGCCGTGTTAAAAAGTACAGGAGCAAGTTAGGGCTGTTAAAATTTTTCGAAAGCTTTCAGCTTGACTTAACTAATGCCATGTTAATAGCTACCGCGACTAACGGCTCAACGTGCCTTCTGAAGCACTGAAACGCTCTTGAATAGAAATGCCACAATACGGTCATCCATCCGAGGATTAGCCATAGTATCCCTGTGACCTGAGAAATTTACCATTAAATAAATTTAAAAAGTTAATTAAATACAAGCTTTGTGAAAAAGGTTATTACTCCGTTAAATACTATTTGCAGGACAGGGGCGCCTGGAAATGATCTGCTGGCAAAGTGAAATAATATTAAATTGTAAATAGGCCATCAAAAAAAAAGCCTTCCTAAGTTTCTTGCCGGTTCTTCTCAGGTGGGCCGCGTTTTGAACCGGTGGTCGCTTTAAATATTTTAAATAGTGTACGTCATTTTGTAAGCGCCGTTAAAATGGTCTATGCAAAATAAAGATATTTTTATTCTTTTATTCTGAAAAAAAAGCTTTTTTTTTTTGTAGCAGTGATCGTTTACAGAACACCTAGCGCAATTACGAGCGAGCTTCTAAAAATACAGTACTACCAGATAATGTTTTACTATGGGTTAATAGCCGAGTACAAATTATATTTGATAGTATTGTACAGTACTTCTTTTTCTTATATACCACTGAGGTAGCAGACAAGCGTACGACCCACCTGATGGAAAGTGGTCACCGTAGCCTATGGACGTTTGCAACACCAGAGATGCAGCACTCGCGCTGCAGACCTACTACTAGAAGGTACTCATGTGCGAAATCATTCCTCATATAGAAATTCTTTCTACCAATGCCGTTTTTTGAAAGTTAGGGGACTTTATCAATAATTTCTAAAAAATCTTTCTGCTTTCGAAATCTTCTATTTTCTGATCTAATTATCTAGTATTTTATAAAAAACATTAATTGACTATCTTCACGCTGTATCCCTGACGGGGACTACCCCGTCAGGGATACAGCGTGAAGATAGTTAGACCTCTCTGACTACAGAGAGGACAGATCGCCAGGCTTCGCGATCTATGTATACTTCTTTTGCTTCTTCATCAATCGCTTCATACACGCACGTCTGGGTATCCGAGTACTTTTGACCTTTCCGTGTTTGAGCAATCTGCTCACGTGGTCTTCATATATTAGTCTCGGCCTACCCTGACTTCTTCTACCCTCTACTTTCGTACAATATATATTCTTCGTCAATCGTTCCTCACTCATTCGTTGGACGTGTCCAAACCAACAGAGCACGCCCTTTTCCAGCTTAACGCTGACACTTTCATTCAAATCTGCCATATTGCGTATCATTTCGTTCCGTATTCGATCGGCCAAAGTAACGCCGCACAATTTTCGAAGTGATCGCATCTCCACAGCATTCAATTTACTTTCATGCATCTGCTGACATACCCAGGTTTCGCTACCGTAAGGCAAAGTTGGCACTAGCACTGCGTTATGAATCGCCAGTCGTGCTTCTTTTTCGATGCTTAGTCGCTTTACTAATTGGGACAAAGCCATATTTATGCCATAATAGTGTAGGGACGGAGTGGAGTATATTATTGGCGCGTGCGGGGCGTGGGGGTCTCATCTTTCTCATCAACACGTTACTATTTCCAACCTAATACTAATTTATAGTTTGATACCAGTTCATGGATGACAGCTTATCGGTATATTATCAAAACTGTCGAGGTTTGAAGACAAAGTTGCACACGCTTTACATGAGTATCTTAGCACATAGCTATGACGTCATTGTTTTGGTTGAAACATGGCTACATAGTGCTATATATGATACAGAATTGTTAGACCCTAGGTATCAAGTCTTTCGTTGCGACCGCGACCTAATAGCTAGTGAGCGATTGGATGGCGGAGGTGTGTTAGTGGCGGTGAGGCGCGACTTTGACGCGAGGCGATGGCAGGCGTCTCGGTCTATACCCACGGTGAGCTGTCGGTCCGCGCGGACGCTTGAGTCGCCCTCGCCCCTGGTAGATCACATACTCATTGCTCAATATAATCGTATGCAATCCTACATAAACAACGGAATATTTATTTTACTCTCATTTGCGATTTCGCGCGTAATAGACAAGCAGTATTTAAGTTCAACACTTACTTACGTATTTCTTAAAACAAAACAATGTCGGAAGTAAAAAAGAAGAGACGGCAATACTGGAATATAATAAATTCGGATTCATTGAAAATCCCACAAACCCATCGTCGCCTCAGTGCCTTCTATGTCTAAAAACCATTTTCGAATGAAGCAATGAAGCCTTCAAGACTGGAAGATCATTTGAATAAAATGCATCCAGATAAGAAAGACAAGAATGTAGCATATTTTCAAGATCTAGAGATGAAGCATAATACTCAGCCAAGTGTAGCAAAACTATTTTCGGCAGCTGCTAAGCAAGATGACGACGGACTTCGTACAATATCTCTTTGTTAATTGATCAAAAAGGCAAACCACACAACATCGGAGAAGAGTTAATTTTGCCAGCAATAAAGGAAGTAATAACTACTGTGCTTCATAAACCGGCCGCAGATATTATCCGAAAAATTCCTTTGAGTAATAATTCTGTGCATAGACGAATTGATGAAATGGCTGAAAACATTGAAGGATAATTGTGCAATCATCTGAAGTCTAGTCAATTCTCAATTCAGCTCGATGAGTCCACTTTACCTACTAATGAAGCATTGTTGCTGTATTACGTGAGGTTTATTAAACATGAGAAAATATGTGAAGAACTATTGTTTTTCAACATTGGAAAAGTTTTGTGATGAGAAAGAGACTCCCTTTAATAATATTATATCAGTTGCTATGGCGCTCCGGCTATGACAGGGTGCCATTAAGGCTTCATAGTGTACTTAAAAAATAAAATTCCGGATGTACTTGCCGTACATTGCGTTATTCATAGACAACATTTGGTTGCTAGAAACTTAAGCAGTCAATAAAATCCGTACCAGCTCTTTAAATGATAGATTATTTCATCAGCTTTGTGTTAGTAATGACGAAGATTCCAACCGTTTGTTGCTTCATACTGAGGTTCGTTGGCTATCAAGAAGCAATTGTCTGACTCGATTTTACAACCTGTTTGACTCTGTGATAGAGTTCTTGGAAACTAAAGATACAGAATTGCGCAACAAGCTCATTACATCAAAAAATGATATAGCTTACATGACAGACCTGTATAAATTGTTCAACGACATGAATCTCCAACTGCAAGGCGATGAACTAAATTTAATTACAACCAAAAATGTCGTTGCTGCTTTCGCAGCAAAACTGCTCCTACACAAAAATAATATGGGCAGACGAGAGTTTCACAATTTTCCGAATTTATCAGTATCCTGCAGTAAGACGACTTGTTTGCCTACTGCCAACATTTGGAAAACCTCCACCTTGACTTCACCGAACGATACCAGGACATTTTGAACTTGGAAATACCAGGCTGGGTGTTAGATCCGTTTTCAAATGTCAACACAGCAATCTCACCTAAGCTGGAAGAAGAACTTATAGAATTGACAACAAACGAGGAAATAAAAATAAAGTTCAAAAATGGCTATCAAGAATTTTGGCTACAGAAACCGATCCCGCAATTGTACCCTGGATTGTGGTCAATCGTTAAACAATTCTTGATAGCATTCCCATCGTCATATTTGTGTGAACGTGGATTTAGTGCTGTAGCAACGCTGCTTACTAAAAAGAGAAATCATTTGCACCGTTGTTACCGAACGTGGCGACTTGAGGCTGTTCTTGAGTAAATTGGAACCTGATATCAACAAACTTATTAAACAGCATTAGATTCATCCTTCACATTAGTTTTTATATAAGAATCGATTATGTCTGTTTTATTTTGAATAAAAGATACTCTGTCTGAATACTATAAAGTTGCGTTTCAATAATCATTCTCATTGGCAGGTGTAGCACGTAAGAGTTAACTTGAGACCTAAGCGTCGTTATGTACTACCTACTGTGCTCAGGTCTCAAGTTAACTCTTGCGGATTATAGTAAAAGTCTATTTTAGAATGAATGTTTAATCTCCGCTAATATAGCTCACAACAATTAATTAATTTAATTTGAAGTTATAGTGGTTTTTAGGTAGGTGAAAAAATGGCGGCGCTAAAAATTTATTTAGACTCAAAGTGGGCAGTATACAAAATAGGTTTAGGAACCTCTGCTCTAGACGTTTCTGGTTTACCTTAATCACGCATTTGGTTCTTACGTCATCTCTTTCAAATGAAGACCCTTACTTTCACACTCCTCTTTCATATTAGTGACTAATGCCTGAAGGTCGGCTTCTGAGGAAGCCATAAGCACTGCATCATCAGCGTACAGCAGACACTTTACTGTAAAAGTCACCCAAATTCACACCCATATCGCAATCTTTCAACTTCTGCAGGCAACTATCCAGATACACTATGAACAGCCAGGCGGACATGACACAACCATGTTTGACGTCTGTGCAGACATCAAAAAGAGGTGACACATCCCCCCCCCCCCCCTCGCACGCAAGTCTCACAGTCCCTATATAGCGACTGTATTGCCCGCAGTAGCGAGCCGTCCACACCGTATCCGGGCAGCAAATTCCACAGATTTTCTCTCACAACGTTATCAAATGCTTTCTCCAGATCCACAAAAGCGCAGAAAACCTTCTGGCTGATAGCCAGAAACTTCTCCGCGTTCATGCGGAGAGAAAACACTTGATCCATGCAACCCAAAAAAAACCTATTAATAACATTAATTTATTTATTTAGTATATTGTTATTAAAAGGACCACATTTGTAAATGTAAAAACTTTAAGTAGTACGACGAACTCATCTTTCTAAGTGTAAGATTATTTGTTATTCAATTCCAAAATGTCATTAGGTAAAGCAACTTATTGTAGCAGGAGCATCTTAGGTGGAATGGTACACTTTTTAAATAATTTTCTATTTGTGATGGGGTCAATGGCTGCACATGTACTTACGTAAATATGTGCTTCTTACTATGACTTCTTCGATAGCACTGATTCAAAAGTTTAGTGACTTTAGGATTGTGAACGATATGCGTAGGTGACTGCCTCTTTGATGCGGTGGGATTGTATCCGACTGCTACGCAAGAAGTCGTGGATTAGATTCCCACCCAGAATACAACTTTGTATGATGAGCACGATATTTTATTCTGTGTCTGGGTGTTATTTATCTATAATGTGTATGTATTTAGAAATATATAAGTTTGTTTATCAGTTATCTGGTTACCATAGTACAAGCTATGCTTAGTGTGTCATCAGATGACGTTGTGTGAGTTGTCCCAACAACATTTACATTTATCCACTAGACTGCTTAGAGCAGCATCCTGCTGCTCTAAATGCATTCACGCCAAAACTGTGTCAAGAATAAGTAGTACATGAACTCTAAAACACGTGTGGGTCGTTCATCAATGGCTCGTTAGCTGAGATTGATGCCGATAACGCTATTTGTATCCAGTCGAGTACAGTTATGCTGTTGTAGTTATGAATCACTCCAGATATTATGAATGAGTCAAACACAGTAGGCAGTTGATAAAGTGGATAGATGGAGCCTGGAGCAAATTTGACTTACAATTACTTTTACTTGAAATGAGGCCGAGCTGAGTGCCTAATATTGGTTTTCGGTAAAGCTCTCGGTGAGTGCGGTAATGCGAATGTAAACGGCAACGAGATAAGGCCGTCTGGTGTCAAACTCGGGAACTCGTCTCGACTCCTTACAGAACAAATCCAACCAACACGGTAACGCGCTGATGCTTGAGTCAGTTATGATGCACACAATAACTCACAGTACTTACTCTAGTGTAAAATTTCTAACGGAACCGTACTAAGTGTTTCGGAAACTCATTTAAATAATGACGTCGCATCGAGACTTAGAATTACATGCATCCCTCATCCAACGAGGCAACGACACAATCGCAATAATTCTATAGGTCCCTAATTTGTTTAAAGCGTTCTTCTTCGGTGCAGGAATCGTTGACATAGCCTAATGGCTAATAAGGACTAATGTCCTTATTAATATTATTTTATACGTCTGGGTAAACATGCGCAATGAATTCAGATTAACTTTGTACTATGTTGCAAAATACTTCCGTGAGTCACATTCACATAGCCATCGTCATCAGTTTTCAACTGCGTATTTACGAATTTCGGGAGCCTGGCGACACATTTTCATCATTATTGTCAAGATGCACTAAACATAATTTTCGTTGCTTGTAGAGTAAACGATTTGAGAGATGCTTTAATTTCCTTGACGGACCGTGAAACTTTAACTATAGCTTAGACTGCGTCGGTGGCGTAAGTGATAGAGTATGCGTTTGCAGCGCTGAGGGGGTTCGAATCTTGGGTCAAATATTTGTGTAATCTGCAAATGTTTGTTTCGGAGTTTGGGTGTTTACTATGTATAGTTTACTACGTATATTAAGAAGTAAATAAATAGTTTATTATTTATGTAAATAACAAGCTTATATTAGCTTAGTTTGGGCTAGACGGCGTTGTATGAGCATGTCTCAATGTTATTGGGTTTTAGTTTCCTAAAAACTCAAGAAGTAAAAAACTCAAGTAAATAAAACCTAACCATTGTAACACTGAGTCAATTTTCATTAAGTTTTCCATAGTAACTTTTGTGCAATTAATTTAGATTATACTTAAATCAAAAGATAAATGCACCCGCGCTTGGAGTATGCCATATACCATAACACTTCTGGCCCCAACGCGTTATGATTTATGTAAAAAAATACTCTTGTCATCAATACAAATAGCCCAATACAGCAGAAGCAACATTTCTTTTAACGTCCACGAGAATAAATGGTGGCCATAAATAATACCCTGTCCACGCCACAGCCGAAGATGTGTGCCCAAGGGACAATTCATTGCTCGCTGCACCGAGATTTCTTCTTTCAAAGTCGTTATCACAAATCTTTTTATCCCGGGCCTCTAATACAGACGACCCACTACAAATCGTAGCCCAGACACATTTGGGGCAATAAGGATAGGAAATGGTAGTTTTGTATATTTTCTGAAGAGTGTTTTACGTTTTCATGAAACCCTATTATGGCCAAGGAAGGGGTGGTAGTAGGGGAGACAGCGTTAATCCTCACTAGGAATTTTATACCGGCTCATATTCATAACACTAATAGGACGTTACCAATACATAACAGATTTGATCGTCCGTCAGTCAGTCTGGTGGAACCAAAAGTTATATTGGCCAATTAAGCCAGATCTCCAAATTGTATAAGCGCCCATACAACTCAACGGTCTATGTTATTTGGTATTTACTATGTATGTATGGGGTCTTTTCAACTCTTTTGTTGCAGATTTTGTTTTTTTTGTGCTGTAAGACCACGCTTTTAACCAAAATTGACAATTCTAGGTCCTCTAGCTAATTCCAAATAACATAGAGCTATGAGTTGTATGGGCGCTTAGACAATTTGGAGGTCTAGTTTAATAATTAATAATTAGGGGCACCTTATAACTTTTGGTTCCACCACGACGGTCAAATCTGTTATACATGACAAAACTGTATGTATGTTTACGTAACGTACTATTAATCTTATGAATATCAGCCAGTATAAAATTCCTGGTGAGCATTAACGCTGCCTCTTCTACAATAGGAGGAGGATAGATGATAAAGGAAATTATTTCTAGTTTTGCTTATCTTCTCTAGACCTCGCCCGTTGGTCAGCAGGCGCATCACTTACAGGTAAGGCTGAATTTGATCCCGATGATATCAGTAGGCTCCTATAGTATCCTATATAAATGTGTTTAGTACTTATTAGTTTAATAGTATGAAAAGTAAAATAAATATTAGTTAAGTGTACTTATTATTTAAACGTGTTATTCTGTGGAAATAAAATGTAATTTCTTGCATAAAAAGCGAATAAAATCATTCCATATCCCCTTTATAAAAATAAAAGCATACAGTGTAAATATGCAGTGTAAATATACAGTGTAAATATACAGTGTAAATATACAGTGTAAATGTGTACCTATAAAAGTTATCTATTTCTTCTTCTATGAGGAATTTATATTTTTTTATATAACATTTGATTATAATAATAAGAAGCGCTCGTGACCCCGGTAACTTAGTGTTTTGTAAACGATCACTGCGTTAAACAACTTTCGCTGTAGCTGGTTACAGATGGGTGACCACTTTATGTCTCAAAAAAGAAAAAAAAGCATTCATACATACATATTGTCATGCCTTTATCCCCGAAGGGGCAGACAGAGGCATACTATACGCCCACATTTCACCGTATGCATTTTTCTATCACGTAACAGGTTGTGAGCCCATTGTTGTGTTGAAATGGAGAAACGCAATTTGTGGCGACCACATTTTATGCAAACGCATACTACCTATATATATGACTCTTCCTACCGCTTCGGGGATAAATAAAAATAAATAAATAAATTAATAAAAATAAAAAAGCCTTATATTTCTTGCTTAAAATTACAAAAGAGATAAAAAATAAGTAATTAACCTAAATCTTATTCTAGGCTTAGTAGTCTAACTAATTTGTAAAATATCCATCACGCCTTATCCCCGAAGGGGTGGCAGAGGCATATTATATGCCCACTTTTCACCGTGTGGATTTCTGTCCCACGTAATAGGTGGTGAGCCCATTGCCGTGTTGAAATAGACAGATGCAGGTTGTGGCTACCTGCTGTTGAAATTTTTTCAAGTCGCCCATAAGGCCTTCAACCAGGCTTAACGACTGCCATTTTACTGGCAACCGGGACCAACGGCTTAACGTGCCTTCCGAAGCACGGAAACGCTCGCAAATGTAAATGCCACAAAGTGGTCACCCATCCGAGTACCAGCCATAGTGAAAGTTGCGTAACTCAGTGATCGTTTACAGAACACTGAGACCGCAGAGCCACGAGCGCTTCATAACTAATTTGTGTTAGTACATATGTATAAAATTAAATTTAAATATGATTTGTTTTTAATTAGTTACGCAAGAACCCCTCCACGGGTAAAGGCCTCCTCCAAGGCGTGCCAGTCGTCTCTGGATTGAGCTTTTAGGATCCAATTCTTTCCAGCTGTTTGTATTATTTCGTCCTTCGGGGATAAATGCATGATAATATATATGCATGTGTAACATTAAAGAACTACTTTTCAAAATGCAACAGATTAGGTCCAAACAGCATTCAATATTATTTATGAGAATTTTATTATTTTCATGAGTGTTGTATAAAAACTATTTTAATATCAGCAGAAAATCTTACAGCACACGTAAACTAATAAAGCTAGCAATCCATTGTTACTTCTTGTAGCCATCTTTCATTTAGTTTTTACAATCTAATTTACTTTTTCTTTTTCATGCATAAAACTTCCACCCTGATTTACATATACGAACGAGAAAAAGAATTTCAAAGAACTAAGCTTGTGTGGAATGATTTTACTATGATATCGAAACTATGCATATTATCTTCACGCTGAATCCATGAAGAGGTGGTCAGAGTTGAGACATCGCCAGGCTTAGTGATCCATGTATAAGTACTTCTTCGATTACTGCAGATTTATTCACGACAAATTTTAGCAAATAAGTCATTTTGATAATATCAGGTACAAAAGTGAATATCTGAATTTAGTTAAGCATTTAGAAATACATCACTCTGTGGTCCATGGACAAGGTGATCGGAAAATACACAAGAAAATGTAATACATACTCGTATTGAAGGTATTTAAGAGGTACAGTACGGCCCCCCTTAATCCGTACTGTACGGTGTGGAAAGAGGAATTGCAAGCTAGCAAAACAAAACAGGGACTTTTTCGATCGCCAATCGCTCGCAATGACAACAAGCCTTAAGTGGAACGATACAGAGGGTGTTACAATCGTTGCCGGCGATATGTGCAACGTTCCCGATGCATACTGTGGAATGTGGGCATATAGTATACATTCATACACAAAAAAGTGACTATGTATGTATTATACTGCGACCCAGAGAGGGGTCCTTGAACAAAACACTCATTTCCCTCATAGCCGAGTGGTCACCACAGAATGTGACTGTTCCCTCCACCAGTGCAGTGGACTCAGTGAAGGAAGTATCACTTTACCAAGAATTTAATGACTTGTTTCATCAATGACATATAAAAGGAGGTTTGTGGTAGAAAATCCTAACGAGTTGTAAAGCAGGACACTGATTAAGCATTTTTATTGGTCATGGCCCAGATAACATGGTACGATACTAGCGTGACAGCATCGGGAATTATAGCGGCGTATCCTTGACGGGTAGGCAAAACTGGTAGCACTGAACCTCTAACTTGTTATGCCTCATTCATACATACATATTGTCACGCATGTATCAACGAAGGGGTGGGCAGAGGTATACTATACGCCCACATATCACCATATGCATTTTAGTCCCACGTAACAGGTGATAAGCCCATTACCGTGCTGAAATGGACAGGCGCAGGCAGTGGCGATTCGCTCTTGAAATTTTTCAAGCCGCCCATAAGGCCTTCAACCAGGCTTAACGACTGCCATTTTACTGGCAACCGGAACCAACGGCTTAACGTGCCTTCCGAAGCACAGAAACCCAAAGTGGTCACCCATCCAAGGACCACCTATAGCGAATGTTGCTTAACGCAGTTATCGTTGAAAGAATACTAAGTCAGCGGGGCCACTAGCGCTTCGATTCCATTCTTATGCCTCGGTTCCGTTAATCTCAAGTGTTCTGTTAACACTGTATTATCACTATGTTAAGGATCTTACGTCATGGTCATAGTTGAGCATTTTCATGCTTCCGAAGATACCACTGGTCCTGAGTGACCAGCAACGTGGTAGCCAACCTGAGTTGAAGACCATTTGGTTGACTGGCTTGAAAATTTCAACAGTAAGTTGCCGCAACCTGTCCCTGTTCGTTTTAACATGGCAACACGGTAACCAGCGCCAGTATAATATTGTTTCAGACGTTCATCAGCTACGGTAACTACTCTACTACTACTATTTAAGTAAGCCTCGGTAATTACTATCCACCAATTTAAAGCGTACCACCCGTTTGTTTAAGTGTGGAGAGCCCCTCGGATGTCATGCCGGACTCGAACCGGCTAAAACCGGTACCTGCCTAACGTATATTGCCCCGGAGAAGAACTCCTCGAAAGATGTCCCAGTATCCCGGCAGACGTTGGCTACCACCGTGGCCTCACCTAGTACGACCCGTAGGCTTTTTTGCACTCATAAGCGAAGCGTTGAGGTGGGTACTACTGTCACTTCGCGCAAAACATCTGATTTTCAAACTTAAAATGTCTCTATTTACGCCCGTGTGTCTGTATGTTACGGATTATTTTCTTTTTAACTCGATAACGACCGAAATACTTTACTAATAGAGTCTTTTTTTTTCTCTTACGCTTCAGTACAATTAGGAATAGAACCCTTTCACTTTTCACGGTCTGATTCGATGTGGTTTAATTGTTATTATCTTTACTTTATTTATTTCATAACCCCTACGCGATAACTCATAGCAAAGTTTGTAAGCTTGTAATTTTATTTTTTTTATAATATAATAAAAGCGTGTGAGGCGTGCACTTTTGGGTTTTCCTATTTTTTTTTCTTATACATCATAGGCGACAGACAAGAATACTGCCCAACTGATGGTACGTGGTCACCGTACCCAATGGATGGATGGACGTTTGCTACACCAGGGGTGAGGCACTCGCGCTGTCGACCCTGTTGCAAAAGCTGTTAAGTCTTCTTTTGAAGAACCCCTTGCAATAGAAGTTCGGAAAAACTCTGGCAGGAGGTTCTTGCATTAGACTTGAATTGACTGCCAGAAGTAAATTTTCTTGCTAATCTTGGAAATCTGGCATCTGACCTCTAAAACCTATATGAATACCTGCGAAAAAGCCCCATCCGTTACTTACTACGAGCATCAGTAGACTGTCAGAATATAACTGAAAAATTCTAAAATCCTAGCTCCCCAACTACCAACCATGGATCCCGGGGTTGACGTCATTTCTTACTTATCATTGTTGCAAGTGACTACCATCTATCCCCATTCCTCTGCGGACACCTACAACCCCATATCCATCCTAATGTTCAGCAGGTATGGATCCTAGGGTTGACTTCATTTCTAAATCCACCCCCAATGTTCAGCAGGTGCGCCACTGTTTATTTGAGCCACGGAGGTCTCGATAGGGTCGATCACACCCACATACTCACAATTGTTATATCCTTCAGTGAGATTAATTAATATTCAATATTCATAATATAACTCCCCTATTATGGATACGTGATACTGCATACGAATAATCTCATTTGTGATTAGATAGTGGCGAATATCGTACTAGATATAAATTACCAATATATCTACTTGTATATATCTACCATATAACTAGCGAGTAGGTACCTAATGTGTTATTTACACAAATATAAAGCTGAAGAGTTTGTATGTTGTATGGTTGTAAATACTGGACGGCTTAAAAAAAAATTTGGTCTTGGATAGCCCATTTAACAAGGAAGGCTACAGGCTATATATCATCACGCTACTGATCTGGAAAGCGAAGCAGTAATCATGAATGTTGACAAATGGGGTTCTTTTTTATGTATTGTTGTATTGTTTACTAGCTGAAACCCGCGACTACGCTCGTGCCATACTTTGAATCCTCGTCGCAGCCATTTAATCCTGTCGCTTATTACTTTTACAAATATGTATGAAAATTTGCCCATATTGTTAGTGCTACAAAAAAAAATTCCACAATATTTTGATAGAATAATGAGGTTCTCACAGCAAAAGTAAAACTAAAAGGCTGATATTGTATTTGAAAATGCACGTTCCATCGAAGATCACAACAATTATTCCACATCAGCAAACTAATAGGACATACCTAATGATGCAACGTCACAGGAAGTACAGCCCCGCCCTCGTGAGATCACAAAGCATTGTGCATTACCATTGTGTGGAAAAACACAACTTGCTCGGTGGCCTGTATACCTACACTAGCTGTGTAGGTAATATGTTGCCCAACTATTGGCATTCTTCAACATATATTTTTTCCCAAAGTAACGAACCCATTTCATTATAAATTATAAGGTTAGTCTGCTACCAGTCAACTCATCATCATCACTATATCAGCGTTAGTCCCGTTGCCCATATGCCGTTTTATTTCCACTATACAGACATACATAATCGTCACACCTATAGCCCTGAAGGGGTAAGCTGAGGCATACTATACGCCCACATTTCATAGCATTAGTAACAAATTGTGAGCCCATTGCCGTGTAGAAATGGACAGGCGAAGGATAAGGGTACTCGCTGTAGAACTTTTTCAAGCTGCTCATAAGGCCTCAATGCAATATGTCTTAAAGCCGGCCATATTACTGGCAATCGGAACCAAGCGGTCTCAGTGTTCTGTAAACGATCACTGAGTTACGCACTATGGCTGGTCCTCGGATGGGTGACCACTTTGTGGCATTTACATTTGCAAGCGTTTCTGTGCTTCGGAAGGCACGTTAAGCTTTTGGTCCCGGTTGCCAGTCAAATGGTAGTCGTTAAGCCTGGTTGAAGGCTTTACGGGCGGCTTGAAAAATTTCAACAACAGGTAGCCACAACCTGCGTCGGTCTATTTCAACACGGCAATGGGCTCATCACCTATAACGAGGGACAGGAATACACACGGTGAAAAGTGGGCATATAATATTCCTCTGCCACCCCTTCGGGGATAAGGCGTGATGGATATATAATAGAAATGCTCGTAAACAGAAATGCCACGAAGCGGTCATCGATCTCAGGATCATTGCGAAAGATGCTTAACGAAGTGAACGTTTATAGAACACTGACTTAGATGGACTAGAAGTGCATGGTATCCTCAGTTAAACCTTCAGGTAGCACCACGTCTACTGTCCATCATCGCACCGCTCGCCATAGACGGAGTGTTCACCCTCACATTTTACGTCCGGAGCGCTCGCATACGGAAAGATCCCATAGGAGCTTTCTTCCGCGTACGCTTGGGTTGTGGAATGACCTCATTGACTGGGTTTTCCCAAACTTCTATGGAATTTTTAAAAGGGGCATAGAAAGTTTTCACAGGGTTGGCACCGCGAATGCCGCACCCCTAATGTTGTAATCGTCCATAGGCGTAGCGAGACCACTTTCTATCAGGTGGACCATATGCTTGTCTGCCATCTTAGTTGTATGAAAATCAAAAACCTGCGGTAAATAGTGGTATTTATCTGGCTGATGTGTCATACCTCACAACACGTGCCACCACAAAGCACGTGTTCAATGACCAATCGTTCGACAAACTATTCGGTACTTAACCACTTAGAGTCACAGATTACACAAGAGCTGCTACTTGTGGAGTTGTAATAGCAGAATGAATCATATCTCTCTCATCTTAGCGTTAAACGACGGTTGCATCTAATGAGACTGCTTCGGTGGCTAAGTGGTAGTGTATGCGTTTAATGCGCTGAGGTCCCGGGTTCGTAACCTGATTAAATCAATCTATATCAGAGGCTCGCATAAATATTTCTGTCAACTCCTTATGTGACGTTGAGGGTAACTGGGGGTGAATTTCGGGTGACTTACTCACAGAGATGAAGGAAAGATGCACTTGCAAGAACATAAGTATTTATTGTCCTAGTTAAACAATATATAAAGCAATAAGAAAAGGTTTAGAATTTACGTGTTAGCTAAGCTAATATGATAGTAGAAGAGTGGTGAATTCAATAGGCGAGATGTTGAAACGTGTCCCAAGGTCAGCTGCAGCAGAAAAGGGCGGAGGACCGCCAGTGCAGCCCGTTATATAAGGCGCTACGGAAGATGTAAGGTCGCGGGAGCAAGCCACAGCTCCTGGCTCGTGCTGGACAGCAGCTAGCAATGACGTCACACTGAGTCGTGAGAGTTATGTGATCCTCAAATAATTGTTTCAAAGTTTGAAAATTTATATGTATTTAGTATGTTTATCAGTTTTTGGACTAGCCGGTGTTGGGTGAAAATGTTCCAAATGTACATTTATATCTCAATGTCAAAGCTCTGCGTTAGGATTAGGAAAATGTTTATTTGATATTATTGGAAGCGACTATCTTCATCGACGACGATCAGTATTGCGGGACATTTATTCCTTTTCATTCCTGAGATGGATGCTTCTTTTAGCTCAGTAAGCCATTGGTCTCAAATGCCAACATCGGGAGTGTAACGCCTCTGGTGTGGCAAACGTTCATTGGCTACGGTGACCACTTTCTATCAAAGGACTCATAACCTTGTCGGTAATTTTAGTATTAATACTAATATTTTTAAAAAATATAAAATCTTTTACAATTCAATTGGTTTGGACACGTCCAACTTATGAGTGAGGAACGATCGATGAAGAATATATTTTGTGCGAAAGTATAGGGTAGAAGGAGTCAGGGTAGGCCGAGACTTACATATGAAGACCGCGTAAGCAGATTGCTCAAAAACCGAAAGTCAAAAGTACTCGGATACCCAGATGTGCATATATGAAGCGATCGATTAATCTGCAATAAGCGAAAGAAGTATGCATGGATCGTGAAGCTTGGCAATCTATCCTCTCTGTCTACCCGTCAGGGATACAGCGTGAAGATAGTTCGTTAGTTTAGTTATTTTACAATCCTCATCAATCTGTCAGCAGGTGTGTACCAATTGCTGGCAAAATTGGCTCGGGGCCCACAGATTTTAAAGAATCCCTAACTAGTAACAATGGTGGATTGAGTCATATCTACATACCTACCTTCTTATGACCTGTCCTCAAATTGACAGATCACACATCCAAATAGGTGGTAATTACTTTAAGTATTTGTGTTATGATACATAGCGTTTTCTGAAAATTCATTCGGTTAGTAAATATTTATGTACCCACAAGTCAACGCGTTGTTAGGTTCAGATATTTTAGAACGTTTGGTAACCTATCTCTGATGACACAGATTCATTTAATACTAACCACGCATAATATAAGTTATAAATAAATAAATAATATGGGTTTTTTTTACACTTTATGTATTTCAAAGTAAGCTAACATAAGTTTGTGTTATGGGCTCTAGACGACTGATAAACATATTACTTTATATTTCTAAATACATATATTATATAACCTAAACACCCAAACTATAAAACAAACATTTTTGTATCAAACAAATATTTTTCCGACCCGGGAATCGAACCTGGGACCGGTGGCGCGAAGACCCTTTCGGGATATTTATTTATTATTATAGATTTTGACTCCCTCTAGGTGGCGCAGTGGCATACTATTTACTGTCACTTTAACAATTGTAAATTGTCCTGCGTAATAGGTGGTGAAGAAATATTATTAACTTAGATTAACGACTAGTGTGTCACTCGAAGTAGTTTTTAAGGTTCCGTACCTAAAATGGAAATAAATGGTCTCACTACAGGGGATGCTGACGACCGTGCAAAGTGGAGGAGAAAATGTACGAAAGCGGACGCCGGGCGTCGACTGGGACAGACGCTCGGAGGATGATGATGACCACAAAAGGAAATAAACGGAACCCTTATAGGATCAGTTTTTTGTCCGTCTATAAAAATAAAATAAAATAATCTTTATTAATATAGACCGTTAGTTTAATACATTTACTGCCAGATTCGCAAAGCAACATTAAAAGTGAGTAAGAATCTGGCAAGAAATCTCACGGCCACTCTTTTCCTATCTCCTGTATTTACAAATTGATACAGTACATTACAGAGATCATAATTTAATAACATTAAAGAAAATGATATACCAATAGCAAAAATGCACAGCAGTAACAAATATGACCTAAATTATCCTAATAACCCACTCTACATCCATGTTTCTGTATATTTTCCTTTTTTTTTACCACTGACAGACAAGCGTTCGGCTCAGTATCATTTAAATAATCACTCATAGTGTAATAGCCTTAACTAATACAGTAACAACTTGAAAAATTTTCTGTCAAGACCCTTTATCTAGGGAACTAGGCGTGAAGTCTGTATGTCAATACCCTTTATATAGTGAACGCGTGAAGGTATCGAGTGGAAATTACGGTTCATTCCACTTGAGTGACCCAGGTGTTAGCACCTGGGTGATCAGACTCAACATTTTTGTGTCCTAAAATCACCTAACAGCAAATCACAACAAAATCCACATGATTTCAATTTAATTATGTTGTTTCTTCAAATCTGTTGACTCTTTAGGTCTTTTAATATTTTTTGCATTGATTCATTAAGATTGTATCGTATTTGTTATTTGTTAATGTTATTCGGTGATTGGTGAAATTGCAGCATATGAGTTCTGCGCCCTGTCATTTGTCGCGTTGAAAACCTGATCAAACTGTCCTCATAACATTGAGGATGGTTTTAAACAGATTTATTATTACGTTGCAGCTTATGGCGCCAACTTTAAAAAAGAGAGCAACAAGTAATTAATATTTTTAATATATTTATACAATTATTATTCAAACTCTCTTACCTAAAATGAAGCGCTCGTGGCCCCGCGGTCTCAGTGTTCGGTAAACGATCACTGAGGTACGCAACTTTCACTATGGCTGGTCGTCGGATGGGTGACCACTTTGTGGCATTTACATTTGCGAGCGTTTCCGTGCTTCGGAAGGCACGTTAAGCCGTTGGTCCCGGTTGCCAGTAAAATGGCAGTCGTTAAGCCTGGTTGAAGGCCTTATAGGCGGCTTAAAAAATTTCAACAGCAGGTAGCCACAACCTGCGTCTGTCTATTTCAACACGGCAATGGGCTCACCACCTATTACGTGGGACAGGAATCCGCACGGTGAAAAGTGGGCATATAATATGCCTCTGCCACCCCTTCGGGGATAAGGCGTGATGGATATTTTACCTAAAATAAATTTGACGCATTTATATGCGTAGATAACAGAAAATATATTAAAATAATTTAATATATTAAAAGTAAGTATTAATTTAAATTTATTTAAATAAATTTATTTTTTATTAATTTAAATAAGGAAGCGCTCTTGGCCCCGCGGTCTCAGTGTTCTGTAAACGATCACTGAGTTACGCAACTTTCACTATGGCTGGTCCTCGGATGGGTGACCACTTTGTGGCATTTACATTTGCGAGCGTTTCCGTGCTTCGGAAGGCACGTTAAGCCGTTGGTCCCGGTTGCCAGTAAAATGGCAGTCGTGAAGCCTGGTTGAAGGCCTTATGGGCGGCTTGTAAAATTTCCACAGCAGGTACCTGCGTCTGTCTATTTCAACACGGCAATGGGCTCACCACCTATTACGTGGGACAGGAATCCACACGGTGAAATGTGGGCATATAATATGCCTCTGCCACCCCTTCGGGGATAAGGCGTGATGGATGTTTAATGTTATTAATTTAAATCATTAATTATTTACTATAGTAATATATATCTAATATTGTTTTAATATAAATACGGGCATTTTATTTGATACCTGTATATAAAGTAAAAATATCAAAAAAAATTAATCCAACACAAAAACAGAGATGGTTCTATTGATCGTCGATCTATCTTGACGGGGGCTGAGGAAGCGTTTTGATGCCTACGGTGCTACACGAATTAACTGCCCTACTCAAGTCTACAGTCTCATTAAGCTGTGAAACATACAAACGTTTTAGTTAACGTCAAAAAACTTATGGCAAATATACAAAGTTACACAGCAAATTTTTTAACGTAACCGGACGGCGAGCGCACTCGCAATTGTCGGATTTTTTCAAATATACTTCAGTATTTTTGATAATAAAATAAAACTAAACACTACAAACCCCTTATTAATTAAATATCCTTAAGTATTTTTGATAATAAAAATAAACAAAATACTACAAACCCTTTATATATGATAGACATGGAAAAAACAACAACACGAACTATATATACATAAAGCTTATCTCCCGCCAAATCTACTTAACTCCATTTAAATAGAAAACAGAATAAGTTAATTCCGCAACACAATAGCCCAGGGAAATAAAATAAGATTCTGCTGCAGATAAAATGGTCGTAACTTGATTTACGGTTAAGGGAGGCCCCTCACTTACATGCAACTAACTGACAAAGATCTAAGCCTGGTCAAAACGGATTTTCGGGGCACGTTATGCATGTTATATGTAAACGATGGACAAGTATATGTTGGGCTTCGGTTGACGCCGGGTTCTGTAGATAGCTAATTTCAAGGGGTAATTTATTGAGATGGTTGGACGAGGCATATCAACTGTTTTTAGAACACCTTATTTTCTTTACGACCTCAATTCCTTGTCTGGTCTTGATTTAATTTTTCCTAAAGATGTGAACGATCTGAGTAACAACGGAATGTTTACATTTATGTGAATTACAACAAAGAACAAATAAATAAAAAAATATAATAATTACTGTAAAATACCGTAGGCATTTTATTTTTGTAAAAAACTAACATACTTGAAGCATTCGGTTTTACAGACATCTCGACCAGAACCAGGCGCATCGCAAGGAAATTATTACCGCACAAAACGAAACTAATACTACTAAGAATTTTCCATAATATAGTAAAGATTAATGGTTTTTCTCTAACTCTTATGGTTCCTGAGAAATAGATGGGTACAGACGGGCAGACGGACGAACAGGCTGAGCCGTTTTATAAGATTTTTCTAAATCTTAGGGTTCAGAAGTCTAAAATTACGAAAGCATCACAGAAAAAATATTTCTTGACTTGACTTTGTCAACATAACTGATCAATTTGTTTATTCATCGTAAAAGTAACACTAATTCTTCATTGTGTACAATTTCCTACTTAGTAGACTTATGATTTTACAGCTTTTTTTTTCTTTGTAGTCTTCTCTTTGGTTAAAAATTTTGTTATTTTCACTTAAGGTAGCAAGTAGTGAGAAGCACAAGGTAGGCTTTGTTGCTAATAGTTTACATCGCATATAAGCCTTGAATTGCAAAGCGCTTCAATTGCTACTTTTCTTGAAAAATATCTAAAACGGAGTAGTTAAGAACTTAGTATAGTCAAGTAGAGCTGAAGAACCCTTCAAACAGTTTAGTAAACCGGAAGGGGTACTCCCTAAACCTAGTTCTATGTCATTGTCACTGGTTTGTGAACCCTTTATTTTCTTGATGATTGCCATGGAAAGCTAAGAAATCGTATAATCCAAATGACAGATATTGTTAGAGATATCTTAGTTACCATTGACGTTCGAAAGGAGGTTGAACTAATGGGCATTACGAACAATACAAGCATTTTGTGTCTCGCAACTGATGAACCCTAAAAGATGTAAACAAACCGAGAAAGTATTACTACTTGTATAAATATTGTTATGTGTGTGGCGGGTTTAAAGTAATTAAAAAAAATAACACTGGTTATTGCCACCTTTCTTCAAGAAAACCCCAATGGCCTTCACCTTACCGGGTCCTGTGCGTGCCTATGTAGTCTAAATAACAACGACAAAACTAAATAAATACACAAAGTTTTTTTACAACTACGTAGGGTGGCCTTAAAGGGTATAACCTGGTTCTAATTATATATAATGATTCTAATTATATGTAATATAGACTACTAGGCGTCACGACAAGATATATTACTTTTAAATTTACTTTTTTAATATGAAGTAAAGTCCGGATAAGATTAGACATAAAATCTCCCCAGAAATCCGCAGTTTTAATGGCCATAGTAACATCAATTTATAGTAAATATATGTATAAATCACCCCCAGTGGTTTACTTTTACATTCTAAGGACCGTATTCCAGAACGTTTCTCAATACTCAATCAACGCTCGAGGCTATTTTTTGCCTCATAAATACTACTCTCAAGCGATGATTGAGTATTGAGAAACGTTCTGGAATACGGCCCTAAGAGGGTAAGAATTCTTTGGAGCTGTGCGTACATACTCGTATATATTAGGAAAGCGGACCCACGGCGTCGCGAGACACAACTGGGTCAGATACTGGGATGATGATGAGTCTATTAGGACACAAGCAAGGGAGCCAGCCATATAACGGAGGAGGTGCAGTCTAATAGTTAGCAGTCAGAGTAACATCAGCCCCGCTGATGTTAATCCTCTCATTACCGGTGCTAGTATTCATTGAAACACAAAAATCACTATACAATGACTTTAATAGCTTTGCCACAATATCTGCAGTTTATCTTGATAGAAACTAAATCATAATTTTACAAAATTCAGTATAGAAACCCTAGGTACTTAACTTATTTGTTTCTCGACCATCATTGACAAACGCTCCAACAAAATGGACGATGTTTCAGTTCTCTAGCCTCTCCAAAACCAACAAACATCAGCTAATCTGTCAAATACGATTCTTGGGTTCAAACATAGGCATGGAAGTCGTTGATTTTGTAAAGACTGTACAATATAATTTCATGTGCTACAATACATATGAATGTTTGATAAATTTTAACTTAATTAATGACAATTATTCACAATTATAAGTACTTTAGTGAATGTATCACTAAAGTAGAAGTTCATAAATTGATTTCACAGCGATACTAGATAACTTGTGAATTAATAAAATACCACACCGGACTTCGGCTCAGTATTCAAAGATAATCGATTTTGTAAGAGGAAACTTCTTGCTTTTCATCAAGCACATTACTAATAAGTTTAGTCATCCAAAAAGACAAAGTATTACTATAAATATTTATAAATTGTCGACGTCGCGCCGACATATATATATATATGTAGATATTGCTATGTATTTATGTACATAAGGGACCTACTTCGATAGACAAACAAGATAGCTTAGCTTAAGGGGCTCTGTAAGTGCCTGGTTGCATTAATCATTTCAACCTTGACGCAAGGGGTTCGCTATCCATCGACCTTTTATTGTGATTGTTGAGGCTTATGGTTGCATATGCATGCAAGCAAGATATAACTAAGATACATATACAAAAGTTAGTTCAGATGTCCATACTCGTACATAGAACAGAAAACTGTTTTGTGAATTAAAGGTTAGGTAAACTTTTGACTGAACAGTATTTTTGTTTAACTCTATATTCATAGATGTGTTACATTATTCTTTTTCATCTTAGTGTATTCAGAGTTGCTTTGCATCCTAACTTAATGTAAACCACTTTTATTTGGCGGCTAGGAGCAGCTGGTGTTGTTTTTAGCAAGTGTAGCAACTACGGTTTGATGGTTTGAATTGCCAACCCCGTAAGGGTGTCTGCATCGTCGCTTCGTTCGTTGGTCATGGTCAGCAGGTTTACCGGTGACAGTTGAGCTCGCTTGGGCGGGACCCCTTACGCACCTTAAATTTGTTACATTGATATTCAATACACCAAAATTAAACTACCCAAAGTACTAGATAATAATACCTAAAGAAGAATATGGAATTTTGCAACTTTAGTGGTGTAAAAAATGGAGTTTTGCAAAAATACTGATTATTGACAAGTATTAGAGAAAGTTTTTTTTAATGAGAAGAAAAGAGTCATACAGGCATTCTTTTTAGGTGTGGAAATCTTCATGGATGACATATGTCAGACTCCTACCGACTAAAATCACATGACGTTCTTTCATATTATGCCTGTCTGGGGTTAATTAAGAGCTCCACTTAATAACAAGACCCCACCACCCGTAATAAACAAAACAAATTAACTTAAAAAAACTTAACTATCTTCACGCTGTATCCCTGACGGGGTAGTCAGAGAGGACAGATCGCCAGGCTTTGCGATCCATGCATATTTCTTTCGCTTCTTCATGAAATCAGTATGCTTTTAATAAAATTGTTTGAGTGGGGTTTTACTCGATACTGGTATTATACGATGTGAGTCATACATAGATGTGGTGACATGCCTACGTACCTTGTGTATGAGTCAATGAGGCTCCTTAGTCACAGCCTATTTGTGTATTGAGGGTGAGCGTAATTAATTTATGAATAGGTTTTATGAAATAAATTCTTAAATAATACTTTTTTTTTAATTGGAGGTATGATGTTTGTTCCTATTCCACGCAAAAACTACTGAATGGATGTAAAAGAAACTTTTCAGTTGTACAGTTTATACATCAGATTAAGACATAGACTACTTTTAGAAAGGGTACTTCACCCCGCGACTCTGCGGGCGGGCTTCTACTCGTATCTAAACTAATATTATAAAAAGGAAATATTTGTAAGTTTGTTTATAATGAAAAGGCTCAGAAACTACTTTTTTAAAAATTCTTGACCATTCGAAAGCAACATTCTTCGTGAGTAACGTGAGCTATATCGGATAGGCAAAAATTTTAGGGTTCCGTACGAAATCTCGAATAGGAAAACTTCACCACGCGGGCGAAGCTGCAGGGTATCAGCTAGTTATAAAAATGTAAATAAATAATTAATGTGTAATAAGTAGTGAATGTATGATAAAATTAAATTTAGTCGTTTTAGTGACGGGGGTGTTACAAATGTCCAAAGGCTACGGTGACCACTTTCCACTAGTAGTTTCCGACCGAGTGAAATGCAACTGGAAAACAACAAGGATTGTTGATCCCCATCACACATCACACCGAAAACAGTTATTCGAAACATTTTATTCCGTTGATACAATAAAGTTTTTATGTAACAAGTAGTTTATTTCCCGATTTATTGCATTCAATCACAAATTCTCGTTGGTTTTACTAACCAATCTGTTTGAGCTGGCTCAACTGCTATCGGCGGGTGTACAAAAATCGTACCTACACTAGTTTATGCCCAAAAAGATATACGAAGAAGGAACTATTCATTTTACACCCCTCGGACAATTTTTTTTTAGTCATACTTCTTTTGGCGCGTTAGGGAAAAATGGTGAGAGTAAACTTTTACGATGAGCACACCGTTACGAAAAACTGGCAACATGAAGTTAGCTGATAAGTGTTTCCATGACAACTTATAACTACATTCAAAGCAGTTTTAATGTTTTTTTGTTACTAATTTATCATTTCTGTTACAAACAAAGAGTTGTGGTATATGTGATGAAATCTTGTGTGGGTAACACAGAACATTTTTAGAAAATAAAAAACGGCTTAATGTAGAAAGTTGCTAATACTTTTATTGTTTTTCGAAGTAATCTCCGTTCCTCTCTACACATCGTCGCATTCGATGGAACCACTGAGAAAAGCTGTGGGCCTATTCTTCCTTAGGGGTCCCTTCTATGGCATTTTCGTACGTTTTCACCGCATCTTCAGGGCTCGTAAAGCGAATACCTCGAAGTTTATCTTTGGTTCTTGGGAATAAATGAAAGTTTCAGGGCGCCAGATCGGGACTGTATGGCGGATGACTCATTATCTCGACACATGCCGGAGTGCGCTGAAGCATTGTCGTGGTGAAGAAGGATCCTGCTCCGAGGGCGCTGCTATCGAATTTTTTCCAAGACAACAGGCAAACAGTGATTGACGTACCAGTGTGCAGTAACTGTCCTTCCATCTTCTAGCATAACTGTCGCGAAATGACCTTTCCAACCAAAGAACGAGGCTATCATCTTTTTCCTTGACTTCTTCCTTTCTTTACCTTAGTTGGCCGATCCTCAAAAGGAAACACCCACTGAGCTGATTGTCTTTTGGTTTCGGGTTCGTAGCAATATATCCAGTGTTCATCACCTGTGACGATGTCAAATACAGCATTTGAGTCACCGCCGTTGAACTTATCTAACATTTCGCGACACCAGTCCATGCGACTGCGTTTCTGGTCGTCGGTTAAAGTATGGGGAATCCATCTGGTACAAAGCTTCCAGACGCCTAAATGTTCGTGTAATATTTTTTGAACTTGACTCATACCAATGCCGAGGCTTGCCCGTATCTGCTGATAGGTCACTCTCTTATCTTCTTCCATCATACGTCGCACAGCACTGATGTTATCTTCTTGGCAATATGAATAGTGACAAAATGAATACTTGATGAATGCATATAATTGAAATTCAAAAAAAGTTTTCATTAGCAATATTTCTTTCTGGCCAGTTCTAATTTTTTTTAAATTTATTAGCATCTGGATACAAAGTCCTTAATGCCTAACTTATTAATAAGGGATACATTTTATATTTTTCCTAAGGTATTAACAATGTATTTATAGATTGGCTTAAAATATTTAGATTTACTTAAAAGTTTATGTAAATCCGATGGCACTTCACTTTCAGAAATGTTTTGAAGTTCAGAAATTAAAACTAGACGTTGGAGGTTATACTTTTGACACTTCAATATAATATGGTCTAGGTTGGCTAATTCGTTGCAAGTTTCGCACTTTTCGTTGTGTACAATTTTAAGTCTTGCTAGATGAGCTGGTGTTCTACAGTGGCCAAATCCTAATCTGTTGATTGTTGTTATGTAGTTTCGGCAATCTATATCTTTTCTTTTATGGTACCAAGATCTTTGCGGGGTGGACTGTATTGAAGCATACCATTTGCCCTTTTTCTCAGACATAGTTCTCCAGTATGAATGCCACAATAAGGTAATATTTTCTATTAATTTCTGGTTATAATCACTGAATGGTACTTTCACTATATTTGTGCAATCTTCGTCACACTCTCCTCGGGCTGACTTGTCTGCTGCCTTTTTACCAGAGATACCACAGTGTGAAGGTACCCATTTAAATGTAACACATTTGCCTCCGTTACCTAACTCTAGCAGAATCTTTTTAATGGTAACCAAAATATAATTGGAGCTAAACTTAAGCAAATTACCATCTAAAGCTAATAATGCACTCTTACTACCTGATATTATTAAAAACTTAGTTCTATTTACATTAAATACATGTAACAAAACAATAAATGACAGATACAAAACAATGCATAGCATTCTGCTGTGAATATGCTGCAATGGGCATCTAACTTGACGCAAAAGGATTGTTTCATCTGCATACATACATACATATTGTCACGCCTTTATCCCCGAAGGGGTAGGCAGAGGCATATTAAACGCCCACATTTCACCGTATGCATTTTTGTCCCACGTAACAGGTGGTGAGCCCATTGCCGTGTTGAAATGGACAGGTGCAGGTTGCGGCGACCTGCAGTTGAAATTTTTTAAGCCGCCCATAAGGCCTTCAACTTGGCTTAACGACTGCCGTTTTATTGGCAACCGGGGCCAACGGCTTAACGTGCCACTGTTTCTATTATATGCTAATCGTGAACTGGGGTGGGTCTAAAGGGCCGAATAAATTTAATAAAATAAAATGTGTCTATTTTAGATGTTAAATTTGGAATAAAATTTGAACCCGTTGCCTTTTCAGTGAGGTGGTAACAAAAAGGCTAAAAGGTCTTATGTGCTAGACACTAATAAGCACGACCAATTAAAGTCCTGGTAGTCTCGGACTACTTGTTTCATCTGGGAGTCATAAAATGCTGATGATACATTATCTGGAGTTTTTGAGCTATCTTTGTATAATGTATAAACATCACATTGAGAATCTAAATACTCTAAAAATTCTATTTTATTACAAAGTTTTTCAAAATCAATAGAAATGTAATTTTGAATTACTGCTTTATAACCTACAGAGAATACTGGTAAGGGGTTCGAAGTTTGTAAGTTGTTGCAAATATTTTGAACATCAATGAATATCTTTAATATATCTGGGAGGTGTTCTGAGAGAAGTTCTTGTGTATTAATACCAATATTATTAGTGAAATGTGATGGAAGTTCTTTACGTTAGTTTTAGAACGGAACGTTTACGTACGGAAGTTTTAGAGTTTGTAGAATCAACTAAGTTCCTCGGTATAATTAATATAAAATATTGATGACAATTTGCAGTGAGACCCACACATAGAAAAGACAGCCTCTAGGTTAAGTTCGGCTGCATACGCTGTAAAAAAGATCAGGACTCTAACAGATGTGGATGCGGCTAGAATGGTTTACTTCAGCTATTTTCATGTTCCATGTTCTTCTCAGGTGGGCCGCGTTCCGAACCAGTGGTCGCTTTAAATATATTAAATAGTGTATGACATTTTGTAAGCGCCGTTAAAATGGTCTATGCAAAATAAACATACATTTTTTTTTACATGGTAAAAGCCTATTAATGACAAATCTGTTGTCAGTAGCCAACAATTTAAGACATAGTTTATGACAAATTTGTAACCGTCTGAGTTTTAATGGTATAATGCCAGTTTCCGCTTCCATTGCATTAATTAGTGTGGAACACATTGCTCCAGTAATAATTCGTAATGCTTTATTTTTGATTACATCTAGTTTTCGCAAGAGACTGATGTTAGCATTCATAAATGCGAATGAGCTATAATCAAAGTGGCTTCTGACAATGCTCTTGTTTAACATTGATAATATGTTTGGGTCTGAACCCCAATAAACACCAGCTAAAGAACGTAAAATATTTAGCCCCTTACTAGCATTTCCTATGATGTAATTGATATGAGTTTCAAATTTCAGTTGTGGATCTAGGTATATACCAAGAAACTTTTTCTCTTCTAATCAGCTTATGTTACTACCATCATAGGAAACTGTCTGAACATTCTCCAAGTCTATATGTTTTTTGCTAAAAATCATGGCCCACTTTTATCAACATTGATATTTATTTAAAGATATACTATTATAGAAATAACTAATTTGGTACTATTTAGATTTTGAACTGCTATATTTACATCTTTATTTACACAATATACAATTATATCATCAGCAAATAACAAACATTTCACTGAAGGATCAGTCAAATATTTATTAATTTGAGATGTAAATATTCCAAACAACAAAGGAGAAATTGTTGAACCTTGCATTGTACCTTTATAGACTTGTCTAGGTCCAAATTAGATGTTATTATACTTTATATACATAGTTCTATTCTATAGAAAATAGAAAATCCATTTGCATATTTTCCAGGTACTCCATCTTGGCTTAGAATCTGAATAAGGGTTGTGGGATTGACATTATCAAACGCGCCACTGAAATCAAGGTAAGCACAGGCAGTGTAAGAATGACCATAGAAAGAATTTTTGATATCTGTTATGAAAGACATGTAGTTTTCTACTGCACTTTTACCTTTTCTGAAGCCAAATTGTTGTTCAGGTAAGATGTTATATACTGTAAAATTCTAATCTTAATTTGAGCATATTTTCAAATAACTTGCCAATGCAGGATGATAATGATGTGGGTCTATATGAGTTACAATCATTTTCAGGTTTGTTTGGCTTTAGAATTGGAATAACACATTGAGTTTTCCAAGTATCAGGAATAAACTCATGTTCCCATAACAGATTAAAAATATTTAAGAGAATATTTTGGGCCTTTGGTGTAATTCTCTAATTAATTTGTATGAAAAGTCATCGAGTCCTGGGGTAGTCTTTCCTTGACATAAGGGCTATTTTAAATTCACGAATATTAAATGGTTCAATTAAGAAATGTCCTTCAGCATTACCAATAGATTAAAAAATGATATTTAACCTTGATATGTTTATATTTTTTTTCAGGAGGAGACAGTGGAGCTAATTTATTTACAAAGGATGGAATCCATTCATCACCTTTGACAGATTTTCTACAACCAGTTCTTTTAAATCTACGTATGTAAATCCAAATCATGCTAACAGTGTGTATCTATTGAAAGCCTCACACAAAGATCTCCAGCTATCCTTTTTTTTTCTGACTTATTAATTTCTTTTTTAATGCATCAACTTTTTTGTATTCTATGTAGTTTTCTAGTGTAGGGTGTGATCTATAGTTTCTTAAGGCTAACCTACTATTATTAACTGCAGTAGCACAATCTCTGTCCCACCAAGGTGCTGGTAATTTCATCTTATATGGAGATTGATTGATGATTTTTGGAATGTATTTTTGTGTAATGCTGTTTAATGTGCTACAGAAAGAGTTATAAGTTTCTAAAGGACATAGAGAATCAATAGTTAAATTATCAAAAGCTTTTTCTGTTTCAGAATTGATTTGGGTCCAGTTTGCAATTTTATAGTTAAAACGCTCAGAAGGAGCAGCTGTAACATATTTTGGTGCTGAAATTTGAACATCTACCTCTATGGGAAAGTGATAGCTGCCCATTGGGTCATCGTGCACAGTCCATTGACATAAAGGAGCTATATTGGGACTTACACATGTTATGTCAATTGATGAAGTAGCATTGCGAATGTTGCCTACAGTAGTTTGTGATCCTGTATTTAAAATGCACAGATCACATTCATCTAATAGGTTGTAAATCTCAACACCTCTAGACTTTGATGAAAGACAGCCAAAAGCGACATGATGATGAGCATTCAAATCACCTGAAAGCATGATTGGTTTGGGCAAGTCATCGATAATCTGTTTCAACTTTCTACATTTGAAACGTCTACCTCTACTATTAGGTGGAACATAAGCAGATAATAAAGTTAGATCGCCAGCATTAGTTTTTAAAGTAATTGCAGCTGTTTGAAGGAAATCATAATAAGGAGTATGAATATTAGAATATTGGAAAGAATTTTTGATTAACACACCTCCATGACCACCAGAACCATTTTGGAGAATAGTATTGTAACCTGATACATTGAATATATCAGATTTGAGCCAAGTTTCATTCAACATGCAAATGTCAATATCTTTTTCATGAAGAAAATTTATTAATAAAGCTTTTTTGTTTTTACACTTTGTATATTAAATTGGGCTACTGTTATATATGTTTTTCTATTTTGTCTATTGTGAAAGAACCTAGAGTCCATAAAGATCAATGCAAGTTGCTTAAGAATAATTCTTTTATTTTGGTAGTAGTCACTGTTTCATTACCTTTGGAGTTTGCCAATACAATTAAGGATTTAACTATACTCGTAGCATTTAAAAAAAAATCATTATTTGCTACTTGTTCTAAAGTGAATGTATTTTCTTTATTTATTAATAATGTAGGGGTCTTTGTATTATTTACCTTCTTTTCTGATTTTTTTGGCTTTAAAGCTGGGAATATTTGGTCGTCAATCTTACCTACAGCAGAGGCAAATGAACGAGGTTGTTGCTAGTGTAATATTTGGTTACGTTTTTCTTCTATTTTCTTTATTTTTATGGGGCAGTCTTTAGAAATGGCTAGGTGACCTCCGCCGCAATTAATACACATTAGAATATCCGAAAGTCATTCCTTAAAAAGGTGGGCTCCAGAGCATGATGAACACATTTGAGTTCCACGGCACACTTTAGCAGAGTGATTAAACTTGAAGCAATGTAGGTGTGTACTTGATATCTGAATAAATATAGGAATGCTGTTTTGGGTAAAGTAGTAGATGAGAATGTGATAGCAACAGTAGTCAATGGTATTAGCTGCCCATTGGTATCTTTTTATTGAGATTACGTCCGCATCGCATGTTATATTCTTGTAGATCTCTTCATTAGATATGTCGATGGGTACAGATTTGATTATACCAACCTTTTCCATAAGGTGAGCTGGTATGAAAGCGCGAAGCTTATGTTTATTCAAAAAGATATCTTGTTTGAGAAAGCTATTAGCTGCTGCGGCCTTCTGAAAGGTTACTCCAATTTTATATGGATTGACACGATATGCACTGGTAATACCTTTAATATTCTCTATGAAAAGTTGAGTGAGTTTTATTGGGTTTCCATTTCTAATTTTTTCTTTCTCTTTGGATTCAATATAGACGGTGTAGTCAACTGCGTTTTTTTTCTAGGAAAAGTCGTGTGTAATTTGTTTTAAAATATACCCGTGTTTAATATCTACATGTCACAATATCAAAATTCAAAGTAAATGCGGTATAAACATTGCCGGCGGCCATTTTCCCGCCATTTTTTTAGTTTTGCGTTAATATTTAATGGGTTAACATTTTTTTTGTTTTAGTTAGTATAATTATAAGTTATTAGTGTCTTATATCGTTTTCATCGTTATTATACCAGAAATTTATTTATGTAAAATAAAAAATAGTGTTTTATATTAGTTTTTCGTGTAAGTGGCAAATTTTTGAAAAACATTTTTTTTTTTTTTTACCGACTTTTTCGTGTTTATACCAATATATCAGTTAATTATGATTAAAATTCCAAATTATTATAGCTATAAGTTTTATCTTTATATATTTTACGATTTTTCAGTAGTTAAAATTTTTTGTCTAGATATTATAGTTTCCAAGATATCACGATTTTAGTTAATTAGGTCATAGATTAATTAAGAAAAATGGGCTGCTCTGGCAGCTCGAACGTTTAGCGAACCTTACAGTGGATAAAGAAACGATCTTTGTCTCGCTCGGTTTTAGCAAAGATTCTCTCCACTGTATGAGAGTAGCACCTTTGCCCGGTACGCGACAGGCGGCAATGAAAAAGAGGACTTGAGAGTTGAAGAACTCTTTAAATCACTCTCTGTAATAAGTTGTACTTTACACTGAGTTCCTTAGCTAAGACCAAAACAAAATAAACAGAAATATTTAGTAAATTAAAGCGAACTAATTGCACCCAAAACAAGCGCAATGGGTGCAACCTGAACTTAATGTACTATAATGAGATTAAAGTAGGAGAGTAACCTTATAAGTTTATGGCTTAATTTATGTCCTAATCCAAACGCATTTACTGATATTTGGCCGTCAATATACAATACAACCTTTTCTACTATCAAATTAGATTCCCTACTACCAAACGTGGTTTTACTTCTTATAACTGTATAGATTACTTTTTTTCTATGGCAAATATTTTTGTAGGTCTTTATAAAACGGTAATGGATATGAAATAAATATAAAGTTCCGCTGTTGTCTCATTCGATGGACTGGTGAGAGTTAAGAGAATAGCCAGTAGTGATAGATTAAAAGTAATCCTTAAACAATGGTAGATTCACATGGTGCTGTATTTTATTTTTTTAACGGGTGGAAACTTCCTCAGTGTTCATCTCAGAATGTCGGATTTGAACCGACTAAAACTACACGGTTCTTACCTCACTTCTAGCGGTCGTCCCGGTAACTCTTCGTAGTTATGGCCGTTATAGATTCAATTCTCATCGGATATTTGAATATTTGAAAATATCTTAATTAGATTGATTATTGATTTTATAAATTATGTGTGAAGATGGATAATTCCAATCTGACCCTTTGCTCTGTCCGCTGGGGACAGATCGGATAAAAATGTTTGACCGGTCCCATTGTAAGAAACGAAGGGACAGTTCGAATTTATCCACTTCTAAACTTTATTCTGTCCCGGTTATAAGGGACTATCTATCGGTTGTAAGGGGATAGACGAAACTTTTTGTTTCTGGTCTGTCCCTCATATAAATATATTGTAAAAATTGCTTGTACAAATTCCAATCCTCTTTGACGCTATAATCACAGCCTCTCTTTATACTGTGCTATAAGTTGGTTAATTTGTCGTGCCGCGCGATAGATGGCGTTAATATATGTTCTTTTACATAGGTCCGACCAACAGGGTTACTATCCAAAAGTCCGATGAAAATCCTAAGACACACGATAAATTACGTTACAGCGTTTCACTATGGCTGGTCCTCGGATGGGTGACCAGTTTGTGGCATTTCAATTTGTGAGCGTTTCCGTGATTCGCAAGGCACGTTAAGCCATTGGTCCCGGTTGCCAGTAACATGGCAGTCGTTAAGCCCAGTTGAAGGCCCAATGGGCGGCTTGAAAATTTTCAACAGCAGGTCGCCACAGCCTGCGTCTGTCCATTTTCAACACGGCAATGGGCTCACCACCTGTTACGTGGGACAAAAATGCATACAGTGAAATGAGGGCGTTTAGTATGCCTCTGCCTAACCCTTTGGGGATAAAGGCGTGACAATATTTATGTATGTAAGTTTTAGCAAATAAAGTACTCGTAATAAATAGCGTTGTTCGGTATGTCTGAATCGCGATATGCTTTGTTACTTACACAATTTGACCAAATAGTGCTTTTGCATGATTTTTTTATATGAAGATCTGTCTTCAACCCTTGTTCAACCCTGCACAGCCTGCGCTCTGTTTACCCATTGTTGCGTTCTGCAAACTAACAGACGACTACATTCACAAAATAAAAAATCTGTTACTATAAGGCCTGATTATTAATCTTTCTTTATGAATGCATAGGCTTGTATGATAAGTTATTTATAAAGAAACCTCTGATATGAGCCTGGAATTTAAAGTTATCTTTACTTACATAATATATCATGAGAAAGAATTTACGTTTATCATAGGTCAGACTCACGTAGCCAGTGATTATCAGAGATGTCAGCATTTCTGATAATCTTCCCCAAAGGTCAATTATGTCAAGTAAATGATATGACTAACTGAATACCTCACAAGTAAAGCATATAAGAACTCGCTATGGCGCTTAGTATGCATAAGTAATAACTAAGTACAATGAATCATAATGTTTGTTATAAAATGCAAGCAATGTTGAGTGTTATTTATGTTAATGTTGGCGCTACTGTTAGTTCACAGGCTAGATATTTTATTTTTTATAGAAGCATTTAATACCTTATCGGAAATTTAAGCGCATGATTAAGTTCATCGTCAGCATTATTCATGGTACATTGCCTTCTAACCATTAAACTACTACCAATAGAGCGTCAAATTTCTTATTTTTTACTAATAAGGCCGCATACAACTACAAACTTGAGCTGTCGAATCTGCAAATCTTTATTGAAGACCTCATACTGTAGCCGTTTGGGAAAACTCAGACGGGAGTCTTTTCATTTCTATGCGTACGCAGAACGAAGTACCTATATGACATTAGGATCGGGGTGAGATGTTCCTCCTACACAAATAAAGGAATCTCCGACAATGCAAGGTGATCACGCCTAGCCGCGGTATGTTGGACTGTTGCTTATATCATTCTTCAGCGTGAGAACTCTAATAGCGCGATGCAGGATTTTTAGTAACCTTTTAGTTTAATAGCTATTCGCTATGTGGCTCTGGTCGCCACAGGAAGCAATTTTAGAGAATAATAACTATATTTGTGGCGAAGGTTATAAATAACTTGAATTGAAACTTATTCTATAGAATCTTAACCATCACTACAATGCTTAAAACGAACTTACATTTAACTTCAAATAGAATTGCACTAAACATCAAAGTATCGAAGTTAACCTTGTGATATTTTGCAGCGAGAAAATGTTGCACAATTAGTGCAGCGGTTTCCCCATCCTCGACCCTGACCAAATTCTTAAAAGTGACTCACAAGGAATATAAGCGAAGAGTTGTCGTACGGAATACTAATTGTGTATTTTTGGGACACAACTTGTTCATTTCCTTTTCTTTTACTTTGAGTAAAACATTATATTTTCTATTCTTAATTGTACACATTTTTCGCATGTCAGAGTCCTATTATTTATCTTAATGATATGTATTCTCTACTGTAACTCTATAAACTCTCACGATCGCTGGTCCAATTATTGGTTTCTCTGACTAGTCCAGGCCAAATACAAAATTGTGTTGTTTTCAGTTCCATTAAGGGGCCTTTTAACCTCTCGAATGAGGTACATAAGCTAATACAAATTACCTACAGTTAAATTTTAAGGATATTTGAGGTTACCTGAGTGAATAGGTGTGTACAAAGCCTTTGCAGCGTGAGATGCATAGATGTATTCCTTACAAACTTACCGCTAAAATATCATTAATCTTTTACCTACAGAATGGAGTAATTAAGGGCCGTATTCCAGACCGTTTCTCAATACTCAAGATACACTTGAGAGCAGAATTTATAAGGCAAAAACTAGCGTCAAGCGTTTCTTAAGTATTGAGAAACGTTCTGGAATACGGCCCTAAGTCTTCTATACCTACCTATAGTTATTAAAATTTTATGAACTGCATTTTCCCATGTGATCATAAATAGACGCATGTGCGTCACAGTTTTAGCGCCATGTAACCCAGCCTATCAGTGACAGATTACTTACAATCATTCGAATAAGTCCAGCATTCACTAGCATCGAACCGAAATTGAATGGGAACAGTTTGCACCATTGAGTATTGTAGTGCCCCAGATAGCGTCGACGACTGTCTATTGTGTACTCGGCAGTGATAATGTCAGGTTGAATATTACCTTAAACGTAGGTTTGTGGCGTTAATAGTAATGTGACAGTTTGAAATAACTAGTAGGTATCTTTCATTTCTTTTATATTTGTATGGATATCACAAAATGAAACCCTTATCACTTCGTTGTACGTCCGTCTGTCTGTCAAGACCTAACATCTCGGGAACACGTAAGATACAGATATATATTCGGAAAGGTACTTATATTATGAAAAAACGTATCTAATTCATTGGTTAATACTCAGCTGAAACCATTCAACGAATTTTTAATTTATCGTAGCGTTGTCTCAATTGAGACTGAGGTTCACTTTAATTCAGCTATTGTTAGGCTTTTCGTCATGCGGGTTGCGTTCCCATCCATTAATCAGCAGGTGCATCTATAGTAGGTGAGGTCGCTAGGGCCCCGGAGATTTAGGTTGGGGCCCCTTACACCCTACACCAATATATTTTTTTGGTATGAAAAATAAAATAGTTTATTTGCGATTCGGAGTTTATAAAAATGTTTCTAAGCAGGAAAATAGGTAGGTATTTTTTTAATAATCTACCCGAAAACCAAAAAAAAATATTAATTACTTTATTTAAAACACCTTTTTTTGCTCTGTTAAATTTTAAATATTTTCTCGTTTAAAAACCATTTATTTTTCATTGAAAATATTTTCAAATGCCGAAATTAAAGAGCACAGCTGAATGATGAGAATCAGATTATCCGCGCGGCTGAGATTAGGAATTATGTTTACTTGAGGCCACTGACTGTACAGGAACTAAGCCGGAAATTAAAAATGATAACAAACGTAATGGTACTCTTCTAAGATTTTCAGTTACAAGACGCTTGAAATTGCTTTTTTAATACAATTATCATTACAAACATGCGGAACACAAGACGTTGTGAAATGTTCAAAAAGGTAATTAGTTATGTAAATCATTGCATTTTACCTACAGTAATAGCTACCACGACTAGTATTTTAAAGAGCTCATTCACCATTTTCTTCTCTACAAAAAAACAGATATAGAATTACATATATAAAATTACGTTTATTGTAAGGGAGCCCCTCTTCATTACTTTTTATTATTTATATTTAAAGTAAATATATACAACTAAATATTCTATTAATATTTCAAGCGTCTACCTATTGCAGTTATTAACATTGAGCACAAAAACGGCAAGATAATAACCTTTATTGTATGGGAGCCCCTTAAATATTTATTTTATAGTGTAATTATTTGTTGTTATAGCAGCAACATAAATACATCATGTGTGAAAATTTCAACGGTCTAGTTATCACAATTCATGAGATACAGCTTGGTGACAGATAGACAGACAGACAGCTGAGTCTTAGTTATAGGGTCCCGTTTTAACTAATTGGGTACAGAACCCTAAAAACTATAACCTTCGGCCGTCAATTTAAATCCCGTTAAATAAGTTAGTTCAATAGGTATATCGACACATAATATATGTGTCTACGATACTACCGTGCCACAGTTGGTGACCATTTGTGGCAATTCATTTACGAGCGTCTCTATTCTTTGTAAGTCAAGTTAAGACGAAGGCCTTACGGCTTGAAAAAATTCACATACAGGTAGCCGTATGCTTGTCTGCTTCCGCAGTAGCTTAAGAAATAATAATAATAAAAGAGATTAGAAATAATTATAAGCATTTTGAGATGGTAAAAAATACATATAAAATATTAGCTTCCCTAATTAACATTGCATTTATTTAACGAAGCGCTCGTGGCCCCGCGGTCTCAGTGTTCGGTAAACGATCACAGAGGTACGCAACTTTCACTATGGCTGGTCGTCGGATGGGTGACCACTTTGTGGCATTTACATTTGCGAGCGTTTCCGTGCTTCGGAAGGCACGTTAAGCCGTTGGTCCCGGTTGCCAGTAAAATGGCAGTCGTTAAGCCTGGTTGAAGGCCTTATAGGCGGCTTAAAAAATTTCAACAGCAGGTGGCCACAGCCTGCGTCTGTCTATTTCAACACGGCAATGGGCTCACCACCTATTACGTGGGACAGGAATCCACACGGTGAAAAGTGGGCATATAATATGCCTCTGCCACCCCTTCGGGGATAAGGCGTGATGGATATTTATTTATTTATTTTATTTATTTAACCTTTTTGAAATAAATAATCAATAATATATTTTTATATCGCTTTATTATCTTTTCTTATACCTTTTTTTTAAGCGTCGCCAGCGCGAGTGCTGTACCTCTGGTGTTGCAAACGTCTATAGGTTCCGGTGACCACTTTCCATCAGGAGGGCCGTATGCTTGTCTGCCAACTCAGTGGTATTAAAAAAATCTTTATTCATGTAGTTCACAAACTAACACTTATGAACGTAAATATATATTATTGCTTCTACATTACATTTAATGCAGGGCAGTATAATTTATCAAATTCATTGGACACACAAAAGAACCTAGTAAAATAAGAGATACCTGCTTATGTACTTGTTCTGTATCAAACCAATCAAAGATAATGATAGTCGCTTCCATCGGTGTAATGATTTGGTTCAGTCAATATTTCATAGATGGCGTTAGTGTTGATAAATTATTAAGAGCTTACATAAAACTGCGCCGCGACACACTCAACGTACTCAATAATTAGCAAACGGCTCGTCGGACAAAAAGACAAGTGTTTTATTTTTATCTTCACCACGTTTTCTTACAATGCACCGTTTTTATGTAAAAAACTGAATTTTTAAACCTTCGCAAATCATGGATAATATCTATGATACGTTCCAAGACTAGTGAAGCATGTCGCGGAGACACAAATGTTTCCACATGCCATTGCTCCTGCTTTTACTTTTCTCTCGATCCTGACACTGTATCGCTGACAGGGTTGTCAGAGAGGTAATATATCTTATGGTTACATAACAAGATTGACGAAGAAGAAGAATTTATCAATTTGCAATGCAATTATTTTAAGAGAAACTTAAGTCTATGTATTTAAAAACTTTATAAGTATTGCAAATTCGCGCCGTAAGAGGCCTGCCGATGCGAATTCTCACGCAAACAATAACTACTTTCTAATTAGTCTATATCCGAATGAATACTTGTCTTTATTATAATGATTTCTCTTAATCATATGTCTGCATTAGCGATCCCATGAGATAATAAACGATGTCTATCAAGTAGAACCAAGCAAATTTCAAAAATTGAGCTATAATTCGATACATCATAGGTAACTGACTTAATATATTCAACCGGTGAGCGAAAGTGTTCCACAGGGCGGCATTTTCAGTCCATGGTTTTTAGCTACAGATCTATCGAGGTTAAGTAGGTGAGATCCTTAATATGAATGAGCTTGAAAAACGATCTCTTGCTGGCTCTCTCTCTCTCTCTTTATCCATCTCTCTTCAAATTAAAAATAATGATATTTACGGAATGACAATGTCCACAAAACTTGCGTGTCCCACAATACCTCACGTACTCGTATAGTTTTTTTACACAACGCCGTCTAGCCCAAAGTAAGACGACACAAAATAACAACTACTAAACATACTTATAGTAGCACACCGTAGTCGAGACCTCGAGAGTTATGGCATCAATATTTGATTAATACAAATAAATATAACCTGGGGACGGCTCGAAGCGGGCACAAGTTAACCTCCTCCGGGAGATCGGGGGGGGGGGGGGGGGGGGGCAGCACATCTGGCCCCCCGAGGAGAGCCTCATCGTGGGGGCATGCCCTTAGCCGGGTCGCAGTGAATAGCCCTCAGGCCTATCCCGCGACCCGGTTAGGAAGAAGGTGGAACACCGCGGGGTTTAGTGGATAGGACGGCCCCCCAAAGGGCCGGGAGTCCCACACACCATCCCTGCTGCCCCCGAAGCAGGGATGACGGTGCGAAAAAAGCATTCACCGCAACAACAAAAAAAAAACCTATACCACAAAGTACTGTTACTGACTATGTTAACACCGAGCAACCAATTTTCCTTCCTCACCAGTTACTTATACTCATTTCCTTATTCCTTTACCACTAGCCTGTTTGTAATACCCATTTCCTCTTTCCCTTTGTGTGTCTGGATAATTATTTTGGCTTATCGCTTTCAACAATTTCTTCCCTTGCGGGGCTGCCAGCGCTTTTTTGATGAGACCACGTACAATGTTAAACATGAAACGGTCCATTTACTATATTTGGTTCCTGCTAAAAAAGAGAATTATCAATGAAATATAAATTAAATATTATTTTCGTTATAACGCGAACATTACCAGACCTGTGCGTGACGTTGACATATGTCAAGGCAACTGTCATGGCGGTGCATTAAATTGGCGGCAAAGGCAATTTACACGCGTCCCACTGTGATGTCAGACTTGTTAGCTTTTTAGGATTTACTTAGTCAGCGACAATAAGCTGTATTGAATCGAATCTCCGCTATAGTGCTAACGACCTACAAGCCGAAAGTATTTAGTTTTGTTTAGTATCGTATTTTGTCGATTACAGTATAGAAAAAAGGTAAAATTTCCTGTGAGTAAGCAGTTTATTTCTATGCCCAGTGCCATTACTGGCACAATCTATCCGTATCGTAATAAGTAATTGTTTCTTATAAAGTAATGACAAAACGTTTTTTTACAGTAAAAGTTACAAGAATGTTTGACTAATTATGTGTTCTGCAGAGTAAAGAAATTCCCAGTTGTTAGTTAATGCTTGTTATAGCTAAAAAACTCATTCTAGCAGAAACACAAGGTACGGAAAATTTTAAGCGATTTCTATATTTTTTTATACCGCTGAGGTGGCAGGCAAGCATACGGTCCACCTGATGGAAAGTGGTCACTTTAGCCTATGAACGTTTGCAACACCAGAGGTGCAGCACTCGCGTTGCCGACCCTTTAAAAAACCTTCTAAAACCCCTTTTGCAGAACCACATACTGTAGACGTTCGGGAAAATCCAGGCAGGGAGCTCATTCCATAACATAAGCGTACGCGAAATAAAGCCTCTATCGGACCTAACCGTATGTGAGCGCTCCGGACGCAAAGTGTGAGGGTGAACACCCTCTCTATGGTGCGATGATAGAAGTCTAATGAAAAGTCGAAAAATGGCGAATTGAGGGCCACTCTCTAAGTCTACAGGACTACTGACAGCGTCCCTCAAGTAAGCGGCCCAATGATGTGCCTTTTCACCGAGCAAGGAAAAACGTTTGTTGGCAGAGGTTTCCAGGTTTCTATGGTTCGATGTAAAAACTCTCTCTACTGTAATTAAGTTGGACAACTGTCCAAAACCTGTTGTTCGGAAATAAAAAGTAGAGGGTGGGTTTAGATAGAACAGATGTTTAGAACTCTTGCCGTGCAAGAATGGTAAAATGCATCCAAAAAAGCCATCGTTCTACGCTGTGCAATCTGTTCAAGCCTTCCTGTTTAGTACCTCAGGACAATCTATAATGCGAATAAAACATCTCTGCATAGCGTAGCGCGCTTAGTATTGTATGTGATAGTAAATTTGTTGTTATCTATATTTTCAAGACTAAATCACTGACCCAATTTTGTAGATACATACATACAATACAAGTATAAAAACATTTGTACTTTTCCACAAAATTATCTTTTAAACCTGACCGGTTTTACTGTTGAACTGAATGACATCTGAAATACACTCCCGGTCACCTAAATCGAGCCACCTTGATTTTTTTGGTTTGGAGTACTGAAACTTATGTTATGTATAATTATGTTTTGGAGCTGATATACTCATCATTCATTTAGAGTAGAGGTTCCCAAACTTATTTTGTCTACTGCCCACTTTGAGATTAAATACATTTTTAGCGCCCCCATTTTTTCACCTACTTAAAAACCACTATAACTTCAAATTAAATTAATTAATTGTTGTGAGCTATATTAGCGGAGATTAAACATTCATTCTAAAATAGACTTTCACTATAATCCGCAAGAGTTAACTTGAGACCTGAGCACAGTAGGTAGTACATAACGACGCTCAGGTCTCAAGTTAACTCTTACGGGCTACACCTGCCAATGAGAATGATTATTGAAACGCAACTTTATAGTATTCAGACAGAGTATCTTTTATTCAAAATAAAACAGACATAATCGATTCTTATATTAAAACTAATGTGAAGGATTAATCTGATGCTGTTTAATAAGTTTGTTGATATCAGGTTCCAATTTACTCAGAACAGCCGCAAGTCGCCACGTTCGGTAACATGCAAACGATTTCTCTTTTTAGTAAGCAGCGTTGCCACAGCACTAAATCCACGTTCACACAAATATGACGATGGGAATGCTATCAAGAATCGTTGAACGATTGACCACAATCCAGGGTACAATTGCGGGATCGGTTTTTGTAGCCAATATTCTTGATAGCCATTTTTTAACTTGATTTTTATTTCATTGTTTGTTGTCAATTCTATAAGTTCTTCTTCCAGCTGAGGTGAGATTGCTGTGTTGACATTTGAAAACGGATCTAACACCCAGCCTGATATTTCCAAGTTCAAAATGTCCTGGTATCGTTCGGTGAAGTCAATGTGGAGGTTTTCCAAATGTTGGCAGTAGGCAAACAATTCGTCGTTACTGCAGGATACTGATAAATTCGGAAAATTGTGAAACTCACGTCTGCCCATATTCTTTTTGTGTAGAAGCAGTTTGGCTGCGAAAGCAGCAACGACATTTTTTGTTTTAATTAAAGTTAGTTCATCGCCTTGCAGTTGGAGATTCATGTCGTTGAACAATTTATACAGGTCTGTCATGTAAGCTATATCATTTTTGATGTAATGAGCTTGTTGCGCAATTCTGTATCTTTAGTTTCCAAGAACTCTATCACAGAGTCAAGCAGGTTGTAAAATCGAGTCAGACAATTGCCTCTTGATAGACAACGAACCTCAGTATGAAGCAACAAACGGTTGGAATCTTCGTCATTAGTAACACAAAGCTGATAAAATAGTCTATCATTTAAAGAGCTGGTACGGATTTTATTGACTGCTTTGATGACTTATTGCAGTGATTGAAATAGTCGTTCACTTAAGTTTCTAGCAACCAAATGTTGTCTACGAATAACGCAATGTACAGCAAGTACATCTGGACTTTTATTTTTTAAGTACGCTATGAAGCCTTTATGAAGCATTTTAGGGTGAACACCCTGTCATAGCCGGAGCGCCATCCGTAGCAACTGATATAATATTTTTCAAGGGAATCTCTTTCTCATCGCAAAACTTTTCCAATGTATTGAATATGGGTTCGCCTATTGTATCGGTCTCTAAATTTGTAGCAAACAATAGTTCTTCACATATTTTCTTATGTTTAATAAACCTCACGTAAGACAGCAACAATGCTTCTTTAGTAGTAATAGAGAATTGACTAGTCTTCAGATGATTGCACAATGATCCTTCAATGTTTTCAGCCATTTCATCAATACGTCTTTGCACAGAATTGTTACTCAAAGGAATTTTTCGGATAATATCTGCGGCCAGTTTATGGAGCACAGTAGTTATTACTTCCGTTATTGCTGGCAAAATTAACTCTTCTCAGATGTTGTGTGGTTTGTGTTTTTGATCAATTAACAAAGAGATATTGTACGAAGCTCGAAGTCCGTCGTCATCTTGCTTAGCAGCTGCCGAAAATAGTTTTGCTACACTTGGCTGAGTATTATGCTTCATCTCTAGATCTTGAAAATATGCTACATTCTTGTCTTTCTTATCTGGATGCATTTTATTCAAATGGTCTTCCAGTCTTGAAGGCTTCATTGCTTCATTCGAAAATGTTTTTAGACAAGGCACTGAGGCGACGATGGGTTTGTGGGATTTTCAATGAATCCGAATTTAATATATTCCACAGAGTATTGCCGTCTCTTCTTTTTTACTTCCGACATTGTTTTGTTTTAAGAAATACGTAAGTAAGTGTTGAACTTAAGTACTGCTTATCTATTACGCGCGAAACCGCAAATGAAAATCAAATAAATATTCCGTTGTTTATATAGGATTGCATTAGCAGCACGCACCGACAGGAATAAGACAAACATGCATTAACTCGTTTATCTCATTCGACGCTCAATTGTTCTCAACAAGTAAGAACAAGTATTCTATGAATCAGCCAATTGATACAGGAATGCACAAATCGGGTTATTTAACAAAAACTTGTTAAAACTTGATTGCCCGCGGTCTATTATCTACGAAAATTACCTATCTAGGAATACTATTAACTATTAAAATGCGAAAGTGTGTCTATTGTCTTTTTATTTGTTTGTTTGTAACTACTTTAATTTCGAAACGGAGCGACCGATTGACATGATTTTTCTTCTATTTATTGAATAAAACAGGACAGATACATGAACTATTCGGAGAGAAATATCGAACCGAGTTTGAGCAATCTCTTAATTAATATTAGTTGATGTTCACAAGTTGTAGCCGAGAGTCGAGAGCTCTGTCGGTGTCTAAGAGTCCTCCTAGCTAGATGAAATTACAAATCACCCCCCGAGGCCTACACAACGCCCCCATTTTTTTCTGGGTCTCTTACCGCCCCCCTTTAGGCCTGCAGCGCCCACAAGGGGGCGTTAACGCCCAATTTGGGAAACGTTGATTAGAGTGCCACTGTTCTAAATTTGAACTACAGTTTATTAAAAAAGTCGAGTTACGTTGAAACAAGTCCATATTTGCTTTGTTCAGGGAAAAAAATCTAATCGATTTTTAAATAAAGAGATGTTTTACATGAAAAGAAATGTTTATTTAGTAACTTGTATTGCCTCTCAGTGCATTTATGACAGCTCTAATACGGTTTGGCATAGAATTAATCAATGTCGTTATGACATGTTGAGGAATGTCTTCCCATTCTTCCAAAATTACATTTTTGAGCTCCTGCATGGTTTGCGGGGCAGGATGATGAGCTCGAACACGCCTCTTCAGCTCATCCCATAGATGCTCTATAGGATTCATATCAGGACTTGGCGCTGGCCATCTCATAACAGTGATACCAATGTCATTTAAGTACTCCCTGACGATTCCCGCAGTATGGGCCCTTGCATTATCATGCATTAAAACGAAATCTTGGCCAATAAATCCAGCATATGGCATCACGTGGTTCTCTAAACATTGGCGAACGTATCCATTGCCATCTAAGGGCGGCAGTCGTGGTCCCGTCACTACCTCTAGCTCAGTTTTGCCTTCCATAGAGATTCCTCCCCAGACTGTCCATGATCCTCCACCATAACTCACTTTCTCGTCAATACAGCATTGCGCGAAACGCTTTTTCTGTCTTCGGTACACCTTACTCCTTCCGTCATTACCGTATAGCATTATCTTGGACTCATCTCTGAAGAGAACCTGGCTCCATTGATGTAGAGTCCAATTTAGATGTTCGCGCCCAAACTCTAGACTAGAGGGCTATTCGGCTCGTGTCAATTTTGGTCCATTGGCTGGCTTATGGGGTTTTAAACCACGTTCATTGAGTCGCCTTCTAACGGTCCGAGCAATTACAGCCACTCCGTGAAAGTCCTTGAGCTGTTCTTTTATCTGAATAGAGTTAAGGCGTCGATTTCGTAAGCTAGTAGTGACAATGTATTGATCTTGTCTCGCGGTTGTCACTCGGTAACGAGGTCCACCTGTTCGCCGAACGAAGCCGCCAGTCTCCAGGTATCGGTGGTACACTCTTTGAACAGCGGAACGACTTATGTGAAGTTGTGAACTCACATCTCGCTCACTTATCCCAGATTAAAGAAGTGCTACAGCTTTCGCTGCTACTTCAGGTGAAGTATCCATAATTTTATAGCCAAAAACGGTTCAAATTATAGAAAAATAATTAAACTAAACTTTGGTTAACAACAATTGCGAAAATTCAAACCAAATCGACATTAAATTGCTTCAAAAGCATCTTTCAACAGTCATTATTTTTTTCAAATCAGTGACCAAGCTCGACTTATGTTCTTTATTTTAAATTAAACTTCAAATTTGGAATAATACATATGGGAAAGACGATGAAATATGCCAGCATTAAAAATGCATAAAAACTTTTTTGTTATGTTGTATATTTTTTGTGTATTGGGCTTTCAGGCCCGGGAATATAAGGTGGCTCGATTCAAGAGTCCGGGAGTGTATATTAAATATTAGTCAACGGTTAAAAAGTAAATTTTGTGAAAAAGTACAAGTGTGTTTATTCAAAAAAAGAAAAAAATACTCTTAGTTTTTATTATTAGTTCCACCAAGTACCAACAATCAACAATATAAGCAGTTTTCATAGGAGTAATCGTTTTACTTCTGTTATTAATATGGTCATTATTGGACAATTGTTTACTGCACCATAAATAATGAAAGAAATTGGCACAATAAGTTATGACTAACTTACACAGTGTCTAAGTTAAAGACTGTGGAGGTATATAGCCTTCTTATCGTTCCTAGTTGATATCAACTGGGTCAGTAGTAACCGTGCAAAATATTACACGTCCTGGCATAAACTAGGTTTGTAAGTTAAGCTTTATCATGTAGGTTATATGCTGTGAGGTAACGTACGGCTCGTTTGCAAACAATATAAAACGAGAACTGTAGAAACTTATATTAGCAATAGAACCTTGCGGATATTTACTATTGATCCTATCAATGGTAAATATCCGCAAGATTCTACTGACTCTTGCAATGTAAAAGGTACACGTTAATTTTTTTATCTTATACTAGAAAATTTTTGCAGCTCTGTACCCGTTTCCCAGAGGAACTCGTTCCCGGGAAAAAGTAGCTTATGTGTTAATCCAGGGTACCAGCTATCTACATACAGTCAGAACAGAGCATGATTAATTAACAAACATCTTTACAAGCTTGATTAATATCAGCAGGTCTCTGAGTACAAACAACATTGAAAAGCGTAATCTATAGGTTTTTGCTTTTGATTTGTAAACCTATATATAAAAAATATTTTATCATAATTTGAATGAAGTGAATTTGATATAATACACCACAACAAACTACGATTATTTTTGTCCCCATTTTACCATATGTTCATCGTTGCTATTGAGGTGTACAAACACACACACATATATACACAGTATGCTTGTCTGCCACTTTAGTGGTATAAAAAATACAACTGGTGAAATATCCCTATTCTGCCTATCCCTTGGGGAAAAGTGTCCTAAGAACTGTCCTATAGGTTTGAGTATTTGGACACTTTAGACATTTTAGCTTCGATATTGTTATATTTTGGTGCCTGCATGTCTTGCAGTCGTTCGTGCGTTTCGGATACCTTTTAATGTATAATAGCGATTGCAACGTGACTTCCCGACAGACATAAGCGAACAGGAAATCTTTTATATTTTTCACGGCAAATATTAACATTTAAATATATTTTTTTGCTAACAAACATGTTTGTGTCTAAATATCTTTGTGTTGCCTTTATTCTAATAACAAAAACAATGTTCGGAAACTCTCACGCTAATACAGAACAAACGGGTATTTCTGTATTATTTATAAGGTGTTGAGACATTCGTAAACTTTGGACAAAAACATTATACAAAAGGTTTTTTTAATAAAGTGTAAAAAGACAATTTGTAGGAGACGGGGATTGAACCCGTGACCTTTGCCTAACCAGGGCAATGTTCTAGCCACTGAACTACCCGAACCGTATCGAATCAAGTTCAAATTCTCCACCATATTTTAATCGTCATTATAAGAGTATGACCAGAGCCATCTATCGAGCCTCGATACCAATGAATCTCTCTCTCGTCTCGAAACGAATTGTCTTTTTCCACTTTATTAAAAAAATATAAGATATTTACCATATTATTATGCTAAAATTCTTATACATTTAAAAAAAATACAAGGTGTTGTTATTCAGTATATTAATGCCGCCTCGAGAATGAGACAAAGACATACTTACAATACGCTTTCTTGAGCAAAGACCTTAACTACTAGATAATTATAAAAAAAAAATAGTAAACAATGTACAATTTTTTTAAATTTATAAAATCAACATCATTATGAATATGTAATTCCATTAAAAAAGGAAAAATAAATGGTAGAGAATTTGCGATTTTTAACAAAAACTGATGAGATTGCCATTTTGACCCTCACATCTTGCAAACAAAGATGATAACTATTAAGTCGTTCGCTTGATGCAGCAGCATACGGTGTCCATCATATTGGTTGTCTTTTGTTAAACCTCTGCCTACTTCTTTAATAAATCAAACAAACTGGATTAAATTAGTGGCACGGGGGTTTGAGGTATGTTATAGGCGAAGCCGCGGAGCTCAGCTAGTCGTGTTTAATCTACACGTGTTTATCTATTAAGTCGTTCGCTTGATGCAGCAGCATACGGTGTCAATCATATTGGTTGTCTTTTGTTAAACCTCTGCCTACCTCTTTAATAAATCAAATAGACTGGATTAAATTAGTGGCACGGGGGTTTTAGGTATGTTATAGGCGAAGCCGCGGAGCTCAGCTAGTCGTGTTTAATCTACACGTGTTTCGAACAAAACTTATCACAGTATTCTCAAATACCTCTAAAACGGCTACACCACTTGCTATGTCTTACTACAAACTAGGTATGTACTAGGTATGAAACGGCTCGCCCCGAATTAGTATTCCGGTAGAGAAACTTCGGTTAGAAGTACCTTGGTCCTAACTAAACTATTGCCTATCTCTTCTTAGTAGAGATAAACATTTTAGGTAAATCTGCTATCAAGTCTGCCGTATTTGAACCAGGGCGGCGGCTGTTAGCTCAGGCTGTGGGTACATTGCGAGCTAGTAGCGGTACCTATTAAAATTCTTATATTTCCTATGAATTTGTTATGATATTAAAGTCAAATATATTCGCCATTACCAATCCATGAAATATAATTATCTAAACATACAAAATTATTAAACATCGTCATATTAATTAGGAAGGAGTCAGGGTAGGCCGAGACTGACATATGAAGACCACGTGAGCAGATTGCTCAGAAAAAGAAAAGTCAAAAATACTCGGATACCCAGACGTGCGTGTATGATCGCGAAGCCTGGCCATTAGTCCACTCTGACAATCTCGTCAGGGATACAGCGTGAAGATAGTTAATTTATTAGTTAGATATATAAATAAACATAGTATTCTACTCTATTTAACTTATAGTAGTTATAACAAATGGATTTTTTAGTAAGGGCATTAAAAGGGTAATGGGTCGGCCACATCTGCAGAAGAACCGAAGGCCGATACAGCAAAAGAGTTCTGGAGTGAAGATTACGATTCTGCAAGTGACCCTCTTTCAGCTGTCAGATAGGACGATGTCCTAGAAAAGGTTGCAGGGAGGGAGTGGAGTCCTAGGTTTTTATTCTTATCCCTGAATTTTCCAAACAGATTTCAGGATAAATGCTTTAATTTTTTACAATTTCGGGAACTAATTTTGAACTAATGGAACGGGCACAATGATTTATTTATTTATGTACACACAAGAATACAGAAATAACAAAAGGAGGAGTCATAGGTACAATGGTACTTCTTATTTCTAATAGAAATTTCTGCCAGCAGACCGGCGAGAGGAAAATGTAAATAAGTAGGAAAGAACAAATAAAAGTGTCTTATAGAGAATGATGTAGGTAAAAGTAATATTACCAGCCTCAGCGTTAGTCCAGGTTGTTATTCTTCTTCCTCTCTATATATTCTAAAACTCATACAATCAGTATCCCTAGTACATATAGGATTAAAACTTAGTAGTAATAAAAATCGCTGCCGCTTCCATTGAGACCGATGCCGTAATAAAAATCACAGGATCGCGGTGCCCGTCCGTGGTCGAGGGATGCATACAAATGTAAGTATCTACTTAACATACAACCGTGTTCATATCTTTCGTTCCTGTTCCACGGCTTACGGGACGTTAACATACAACCACATGTTCCACATCTTACGTTTCTGTTCCGTGCTCACGGGACACTTTCTGGGATTTTCGGATTACATCTAATAAAATTGTGAATGTTTTTCGATAAGGAATAAGACAAAGACGGATTTGTGTTTAACTCGTAAGTACTTACTTGTGTTCGCCATTATGTCAAAACCGGTGATCAGATTTAGATGGAGTTTTGCTTCTTGACTGCATACTTAAACTAAAAGTTTAAAATATTATTCAAAATAAATTCATGCGGTTAAATTTATAAATATTTAACTCGTTTAAATAATATTTTAACGAGTTATAGGTTTGTACGCAGGAGGTTTTAGCTTAGTTGAGGCTGAAATGTCACTATCGTGGTCCTTCTAATGACAGTACTGTCCACTTATACAATGTGTTAAGAAAACCCTGTCCGATCCGTAAAGGTATTGGTGGGTATGGAGATGTGATTCTATTTGTGTAATTCTTTTTAGAAATTACCCCAAAAAATTACCCCAAAAAAACTACCCACATAACTGGGTAAAAACATGTATTTACCTTGAATTGATAATGTATTCAATTGCCAATGTATCCAGTTAATAAACCTTTAGTTTTACGTCTAAAAGTTTATATTACAACTAGTGGTTTTAATGGCCGAGTGGCCATTCCCGTAGAAATACTGGGATAAAATGTAGACTAAGTAACTTTTTATAACATCTGCTATCTATATAGTGAAAGTTTCAGATTTTTTAATGTAAATACCGTATATAGTTTCATAGGCATTTAGTGAAAAGCTGTTAATTTTGAATTACGAACGCACATTTCAACTTCATTTATCTGTGTAGATTTTGTACAAAGGTCATCTTCGGCAAACAGTAGTTTGTCCTCAACACTTCAAGTCCTATGCACATCATACTTCATACATAATGGCTGGCACTACGCTTATATAATGTATATATGTACTTGTCATATGACTCAAGGATGGACCTACAAAAAATTATGCTAATTTCATACAAGTGTGGGAACTTAGAACGTTATAAAACGAGTGATTTCTTTGTTAATAACTTCTTTGTGTCTACTTACGTGTTTTAATATCAATTGTTACCATCTCTTAAGTGACCCCATGAACCCATAAAACGGGACTGATAATTACTGAAGGAGTCACAGTTTTGAACCGAACTTCGCAGTTTATTTATTTATTTTTTTATACCACTGAGGTGACAGACAAGCATACGACCCACCTGATGGAAAGCGGAATTGATTAATTTATAATTACAGTGTATTGCCGAACCTCTCCGTATTTTTGCCTTTATACACGTTTTTTCACCTTCCGCATCAATTTCCACATGCAAGCTTCTGAAGGTAATCGGTCCACCTATCTTTGATATCTTACTTTACACGTTAACAGTCATGCGGTGTCCATTCTGCGGACATTGTACCTCAAACTATAAACTGGAGAAAAATGACGACTCTAGGATTTTCTAGATGCTTTGTTGCAAGGGTGAAGTCTGGAAGGTGATCATGGCACCAAATATACTTACTAAACTGGATATAATTGTGTCTCTGCGAAGGTCATGTGATAAACCTTTGTCATGTGATAAACCTCTCCTTCTACCAAGGTGTTTATCCTTAAAATCTTAAACAATCATATACTATTGTAAAATGCACACCCAACACACAAAAATTGTATTATTAACTTTGTAAACATGTTTCAGGCAATAAATCTATTCTATTGTGGAAATTTCCATAAAACCATTAATATGGAACTTTTTCAACGAGCCTTGGTAAATTAAATTTCCGCGCCGGGATGGAGACCTGTAAGATGGACGCACCGACCTGTAGCATCCATTAATTAAGCCCTCACTAATCAATCGTTTGCAGAACGGTTATTGTTCACGATAGATAGCTGGCTTTGTAGCCTCAAGGTGCCTGCATACTATTTATGAGTTCAGGTTAGTTAAGATAATCTCCTGCAGGTAATAGCATAATTTTTATACCATTATGATAGCAAATATGATTACAATTCACTTGATAGAAAGGTTTTAACCGCATCGCAGTGTCTGTTCTTCTGTCCGGTTGAAGCGAGCGAAACAACGCAGTTTAGAGAATAGTAAAGTTCCTCTCTAGGACTACCCCATCAGGGATATAGCGTGAAGATAGGACTAGGAGTCACAAATAAAGCGGCTTGGCAGCAAAGTGAATTTGACACATTCGCGCAGATGAATAAATAAATAAAATGTCATTATTTTGCACCATTTTAACGGCGCTTTCAGTATGTCATACACTAAAACTAGAGAAAAAGTTAATATATTTAAAGTGAATCTGTATAAACCTTCTAAGAAGCATTTCATCTCATGGATGAACCTTTTAAACTAGGCCTAAAAGCCACCATTGTCATGGTTACCTCTCTAGCAATCCAAATGAAAATGAATCATGCTATAGGACTTTGACAGAAATAAGCTTTGGAACCATAGAAATCTGAGATCTTATTAGTTTTTCTAAAATAAAATAAACTTACTAAATAATGCGTCAAAGCACGTTTGGCACAAATACTTGAGCATAACTTAATGACTCTAGCATGCAGTTTGTTGAGTCACCATTACAAAATATTCGCGTCTAATATCCTCAATGCAATTTGTGAAGTGATTGGTCTCTCAATCTGTGTAGAATAAAAAAAAAATAAAAAAAAAATATCTTTATTTTGCATAGACCATTTTAACGGCGCTTACAAAATGTCATACACTATTTAAAATATTTAAAGCGACCACCGGTTCGGAACGCGGCCCACCTGAGAAGAACCGGCAAGAAACTTAGGAAGGCTTTTTTTTTGATGGCCTATTTACAATTTAATATTATTTCACTTTGCCAGCAGATCATTTCCAGGCGTCCCTGTCCTGCAAATAGTCTGTAACGGAGTAAAAACCTTTTTCACAAAGCTTGTTTTTAATAAACTTTTTAAATTTATTTAATGGTAAATTTCTCAGGTCACAGGGAAGCCTGTTGTAAAAGCGTATACAGTTACCCTGGAAAGAATCGCCAATCTTATGTAGTCGACTGTGGTGGACTGAAAGATTATTTTTATTTCTAGTGTTTATATTATGTTTATCACAGAGTTTAGAAAACTGTGATAGATTTTTCTGGACATACATAAGATTGGCAAAAATGTATTGTGATGGTACGGTTAGAATATTTACTTCTTTGAATTTTTCTCGGAGAGAAACTCTGGGGCCCAAATTATAAATAGCGCGGACGGGCTCTAACTAGAGATGGTTAGGAATGTATAGGTTAGGTTTAAGGTTTGCTGTACGGAAGAGGACGTCGCTGGAAGACGGTGGTGGTTTGAAGCTATATATCTACTCAATAGTCCGAGACTAGACTTTAATTGGTCGTACTAATTAGTGTCTAGCACATAAAACCTTTTAAACTTTTTGTTACCACCTCACTAAAAAGGCAACGGGTTCAAAATTTCTTCAAAATTTAACATATAAAATAGACACATTTTATTAAACTTATTCGGCCCTTTAGACCCACCCCGGTTCCGTGTTTCGGAAGGCACGTTAAGCCGTTGGTCCCGGTTGACAATAAAATGGCAGGCGTTAAGCCAGGTTGAAGGCCTTATGGGCGGCTTAAAAAATTTCAACAGCAGGTCACCACATCCTGCGTCTGTCCATTTCAGCACGGCAGTGGGCTCACCACCTGTTACGTGGGACAAAAATACATACGGTGAAATGTGGGCGTTTAATATGCCTCTGCCTACCTCTTCGGGGATAAAGGCGTGACAATATGTATGTATGTATGTATATACTCAATACTTCGCTTCTAAAATAATAATAAACAATCTTACTTAGTATAACAATAAAAAAAGTAGCCTACAAGGCGACAAATCACCGTATGCATATTATTCCTTAAGGAGTTAGTTTTTTCCGGTGCAATAAGCATAATCTCACTACCGTCCTCAGCCGCCTTGTGGGCTAATTATTTTATTGCTTTTTTTAACAAGACTTTTGTTCAAAAAAGAAGTTGAAGAAGAAACAAGAAGTTGTCATCATACTTTGTTACTAAATTACACACAGAAAAGTCTTTTGAGAGAATGAATATTTCTAACAAAAGATATCGTCAGCCTTAGAAGTTGTGACTATATAAATAAACATAAGTTACATAAGATGAATGGAACATTTATGGTTCTGTTGCGACACCACGACCGGTCGCTGCGAGGCGGCGTAAGCGCACCTCTACATAGCAAGTGCATACTGAACACATCGCGGTTATAACCATGTATATAGGTAGTAGGTACCTACATTTTATGTTGTCAGATTATCCTCAAATATTATTTGTTTATATACTTTTAAGTAATAGCTCAATTTAGTAATATTATTGTACAGGTTACAATATTTATATAAAATAGTACTAATAAAGGGAGAAGATTTACAATTATGCCCTGAACAGAATTACTGCCTATCAAAGTCAACCGGTAAAGTTTCCATAAGGCTGGCTTAGTAGAACTGGTAGAACGTAACAAAGTAATGCTTATTCTCTGTGCGAGAAAAACGCCAGCCCTATGTCTCGAGAAGAGCCGACAAGTCGCTATATCAGGTGATTATCCCCATATTATCCATTTCCTTTAATTACTATGTTGCAGTAATGACTCAGTTTTGTTTATGTTGTTGTATACCTAACTAAACGTTTATAGAAACCTAAATGGCTTATAGTAGTTTATCTTTTCTACGTCTTTCGACGGCAGTAAGCATTTCCTAAATACGGTGCTTTGAATATACTGAACCAAGAGTTAAAAACAATTAAAAAGATAATTATTGTTTTAAAATATTTTTTCTTTATTTTTCCAACAAATATTAGAAACCAATAGCGGCCAGTGTGCATACATCCTCCTAATATAAAAAAGTAGTACCAGTCGACATATTATGCAAGCTATGTGTCGTGTCCCCACCCAGGTATGGAACCTTGACCCGCAAGTGAAAGTGACCCTTATTGCAAGCACTTAAATGCGTTGACTGCTTGAGCGTTGAAAACGAAAGCTGTCGGGCCCTTAGCGATAGGGAAAGTGTTTTAGAAGTATTAAGTAGGAACGAATTGTTTGGGCAAACAAGTGCCTATTTGGAATTTGAACATATTGTCTTTTTCTTGAAGTACCTAACTAATAGTAAAGTAATAGCACATATAATATAGTAATATATGTAATAGTGATACTCCTTTTGGTGGCACTTATCAAAAATCCTTCTTTAGTGGCTGCCTACGATCTAATCCTACTATTATAAACTAGTTGACAACCGCGACTCCGCACGCTTGGTGACGTTTTCCCGTTCCCGTTACCCACAGGAACTTGTTTCCGGGATAAAAAGTATAGCCTATGTGTTATACTGATGTGTAATCTATATTATTGTAAAGTTTCATCAAAATCCATTCAGTAGTTTTTATGTGGAAGAGTAACAAACACCCATTTTGACTGCCTCTGTGGCGCGGTGGGAGTGCATCCGACTGCTACGCAGGAGGTCGTGGGTTCGATTCCCACCCAGGATAAAACTTTGTGTGATGAGCACGATGGTTTATTCTGTGTCTGGGTGTTATTTATCTATAATATGTGTGTATTTAGAAATATATAAGTATGTTTATCAGTTATCTAGATCCCATAACACAAGCTAATATTAGCTTACTTTGGGCTAGATGGCGCTGTGTGAAAAGTGTCCCACAATTTAATTTAATTTAATTTATTATAACAAACTTCCGCGTTTAAAATATTAGTAGGATGTAAAAGTTTTGATGTGTGTTCACACAAAAAGTACTGAATGGGTTTTAATGAAACTTTACTGTAATATGCTTATAATTTAGAAAAAGTCATAATGGTGTAAGTGGCCGCACCAATAACTCCAGGGCACAAGCGACCTTGCCTACAAGCGGTGCACCAGCTGAATAACTGACGAGGCATCGACTCCGGCGCCTCTACAGGGTTAGGAGGTCAGACAGCAGTCACTCCCTACACGGCAGAAATTAAAGCCAAACGATAACTCACAGAAGCGCTCGTGGTTCCTCAGACTCAGTGTTCTGTAAACGATCACTGCGATAAGCTACTTTTACTATGGCTGGTCACGGATAGGTGACCATTTTGTGGCATTTACATTAGTCCCGGTTGCCAGTAACATGGCAGTCGTTAAGTCAAGTTGAAGGCCTTATGGGCGGCTTGAAATTTTTCAACAGCAGATAGCCACAACCTGCGTCTGTCTATTTCAACAAGGCTCACCACGTATTACGTGGAAGAAGAATACACATTGTGAAAAGTGGGCATATACTCGTAATATGCCTCTGCCACCCGTTCATCCACCCATCTTTTAACTGAAGAATTAACGTCTTAAGACGTGGATTAATTAGTCAGTTTTGAGTAGGTCACGGTGTTGTAGTTGGTAACGCGTCTGGTGTATGTTTGTACAAATTTGGTGAATGGTTTAGGTACATTAAATGAGACTAATAACTAAGAAAGAAATTACCGGTAGTCCCCCGGGAACGATAACTACGCGGGTAAAACCAAACACAGCCTCTATTAGACATTGAAACGTAAAATTTGGTCAATGTATTCTATAGGTAGTATCATAAATAAGCACTAAGAAATGAATTCCAGATATTCCAATGAACCTTTATAGTAAACCACAAACGGCCTAAATTACTAAACATATAAACATGAAATTTGGTGAACGTATTCTTTTGGTATCTTAGATAAGCACCAAGAAAGGAATGCCCGGTATTCCCACAGATATGTATTCCTACTAATATTATGAATGCGGTTGTCAAGTGTATATATCTCATCTATATAATTCAGATCCTTTAAAATATTGTATATCCTATAGATTCTTACACCCCTCTCTCTCTTCCTCGTAAAATGTCTCGCTAACGAAGCTGCGCGGGTCAGCTGGTTATCATATAGAATTTTATTCTCATTACATATTCTATGCCTAGATTGTATCCCTAGTTTACGAATAAGGGAGGTACTAGAGTGTCCCTGTACTATAAAGATTCTTTACCTAAAAATATATTAGAGTAACACGTACTAGTGCTCAGCTAGAATAAATAAATCTAAAGCCTTTTGCCTCTCTCTCGGCGAACTGTGAGGAGAGAAAAAGTCGTTATTTGTCATATCACATAAAAAATGAATATTAATGCTGTCTGTGTTGATCACACCTATTCACGTGTTCAAATTAAGAAACGTTTAACTGGTTTTCCAACCGCCAAAGTAGATGCCAACGAAATTTACAAAACCCGCTCAAAGCTATTGGCGAATGTATTTAAATTAACCTCAACGACTTTTTGGCTAATTTAAAAGCAACTGCCATTTGACTTTGCCACTGTGCATGGGCGATTACTTCAGAATTTTGTAAGCAATTGAACCTCATTATAATTTTTCTACAAATGACCCTAACTAAAGGTAAAACGTGTAATACATATCAATGGTATGACTTCTTGCACAGATCGATACATGGGTTGACTCTACAAGAATATTCTTTTGAATACCAATTAGGATAAAATGAGTCTAGCGACCTCAAATTTTATTAATTCGGTTAAGTGAACCGATTCGTTAGTTAAAACAACTACAAAAGAGATGAGTGAGCACCAATATCAAATCAGGTCTGTTGTTGCAAACGTCCATAGGTTGCAGTAACCACTTTCCATCAGATGGACCGAATGCTTGTCTGCCACCTCAGCGGTATGGATCCGGTTAACCCAAAATTATTTATTATAAAGTGAAATTAAGTTATCGTAAATCGGGCTTTTATAATTACAGACTGAAAATAAACAACCCTAGAGACCATGCACATGCACGCACTCGCGTTTTCATGTTCCTATCATATTAAAGACAATTAGTTGACGCCTGCGTCTCCGCACGCGTGGTGATGTTTCCCGTTTCCCACAGGAACTTGTAACCAGGATAAAAATTAGCCTATGTGTTATTCTGATCTGTAAGCTGTATTATTGTAAAGTTTCATCGAAATCCATTCAGTAGATTTTGCGTGAAAGAATAACAAACATACATCTATACTTACAAACTTTCGCGTTAATAATATTAGTAGAATTTACTGGTCATATTTCGTTACACGAAATAGCCAGAGACAGGTTTTAGAGAAAATTTCAAGATCTTCAACTAAGGTCAACGACTGTCATGATACTGGCAGCCGAGATGTACCGAAATAAGGAACGTTCGTAGATTGAAACGCCCAAATTAGACGATCGATGTTTTGGCGGGAAACAGCGAATGACGCGGTCGGGTGTTTACGAGTATGTGTAAAAATTATGGTGTTTTAAACATAAATGCCCGTTTGCACTAAACTTAGGAGTATCATAACTTTACATCTATGGTTCTAATGACACTCTTAATGAAAAAATACATTGCACCAACACTAGGCATATCTTAAATAAGCTAAGTCGATGCCTAAAGTTATGATATCGATTATGCGACTCTTATCCAAACACCTTATACCCACAACTAGACTGCACTACTGCAAAATAATCGATCCGCGTGAGATGGCTCTCGGCAGTGGCGGTGTCCCTTTCTAAATAAGTGACCATGACCAATTAGAACACAGGACAAATTCCTTGAACGATTTTTCGAAACTACTGTATTTATTGTAAGTAAAAAATAACATAACATACTTTCACGCCTTTATCCCCGAAGGGGTAGGCAGAGGCGTACTATATGCCTATGTTTCACCGTATGTTTTTGCTTTTTTTGTCCCACGTAACAGGTGGTGAGTCCATTGTCGTGTTGAAATGGACAGGTGCAGGTTGTGGCGACCTGCTGTTCAATTTTTTCAAACCGCCCATAAGGCATTCAACTGGCTTAACGGTAGCCATGTTACTGGCAACCGGGACCAACAGTTTAACGTGCCTTTCGAAGAACAAAAACGCTCGCAAATATAAATGCCACAAAGTGAGAGAGATAGTTGTGCACCCGGCTGCGCACTCACTTGCTCTTGTGCTCATTTGTAGGTTCGATACACACACGCATAGGTACACACATGGCTTATATCATTTCATTAATACACGATTTCTACTAAATAGCACCATCCGTTAGCGGCCTTCAAGTTCGTTCCAAAAATCTAAATGTTAGGTTTTGCCCCTTTTCACACATCTCCAATTTAAACAGATGCTGCGTATTTTGACGCCCTTCCGGAGTCAACCGTAACAGGAGTACGAGGTGTGGGCTTGCAACTGTCCGGTACTGGAAACACTGCCAGTGTAGTCCACGCCCACTCCTGAGCTAGGGACGTGGGATACACATGGCAGGTATTTGAAATACAAACACATAGCACTGAACTAAACGAAAGTGTTTATTTGGGTTTATCGCGAGATATTTCGCGGAGCTCAGCCATCCAATCTTCTCTGAAGTGACATCAGCCTATCAACTTTTATTTTCCGTTCTTTATTTAAAAACAATAATTATTTATTTGCCTAATGGCTATCGCTGCGACCAGCTAGCACGCTTGGCCCAATCCATGACATGCATCCTCCAAACATAATATGGAGACGAATACCTACCTACTACCTACTACTACTACCTACTTACCTACCTAATACTAAGATATTGAAAAAATCTTTAATCAACAAAATACTATGTTACTTAAAAAATATGGTTGTAGCTGTTACTTATCCGTGGAAAGAAAAGCTGCTACCGTTATAAGAGTCATTTTTGCACCTTGTCACACAACATGAACTAACCATATTTCATGAAAATCTAACAGGTTTAATATGAAAATTTACACAATCGCAAATCGAAGCACGAGCATACAATGACCTTATAACGGTACACCTCCAATTTAAAACAATTGATACGTAAGTATATACCTACCTACTATTATGAGATTGTAAAAATATTTGATCAATAAAATGTATGGTAACCCTACACTTTAAGCAAGATGGCGGGTCCAGGCGGATCTTGCATTTAGTATTACCAAACTCAAACATTTAAGTACTACTCTTACTAAGTATTAATGAGTATTTTTTTTAATACTATGAAGTTCTTATTAATAATTATAGGAACTGTAGAAATATTTTGACAAGTTCCAAAGTTTATGAATAATTAATTTTACTAAATCATAAAAAAAGAAATATGTAAAATTTTCTACCATTTCTACCAAATCCAATGGTTATTTGAGCTGACAGCGCGTTAGACAAGGACACAGCACCTTTCGTAGCTCTCTCGCCAGGACCGTTTTTAGCTAGCTACCGCTTATAAGGAAATAGCTATCCTACTTGTAAGAAAATAGATGTCATTTTAGCTCAACGAATTTTTTTGGTAATCAGTCTAGTTATAAGTGTAAAGTCTTTGCTCTTATCATCTAAGTATGTCCTAACTTCTAATGCTTATAAACTGTCATTGTCACATTTGATTTATTTTAGTTCTTTTCGCCCTAATTTTGGGCGGGCAACGGAAATTCAGTTCATACAGCCTCGTCATTAGTTTCAAATAAGTTTAGTATGTGATTATCCGCTCTTTGTCTACGTCAAGTCTAATTCTAAGTGCTGTGTTCTAGTCCTAGTAAAGCGATAAAACCTTTACTGTAGCTTTCTATGGAGATTTTGAAGTAACACCAACAGAATACAGAATACGCTTTTAACTGCAACCTACCTACTTTCCTATTCCCATGCACGTTTTTGAACTCTTGATGTCTAAGAATCCACAATTTTTGGGTTCCGAACCTCAAAAAGTAAAAAAGAACCGATTACTTTATACTCAGGAACAGGTGGACGTGGCCCAGCAAGTTGAAATTTATACCAGATACTGAGCTCTAGTCCCTATTAGGTGCATAAAAATCAAGGTCCTGAGTAAACACGATAAAAAGATAGGCTTATATTGACCTCTGCGTTGTATGGGCGCTCGTACAATTTGGAGGTCTAGCTTAAATGGCGCATACCTCAAATTAGGTACATACAATGTTTTTGTCGGTATAATGGGTAAGTTAACGAACCCTCGGCGCATGAGTTTGACTCGCGCTTGAACGCTTTATTAAAGAAAAACACAAATTATACACAATTGCAATTTATAGGCATCAAAATCTCTTCCACATCGCTGTCCACCAAAACCGTACTCAGAATTCTGGCAGCATTGCAACGTTAAATCGCAATGCTTATACAATTATACATCAGATTTGTAAAATAATAAACACGAAGTCTGCATTGCTAACATGTATCCATGTTTTTAAGGAGATATAAGTATTTTATAAATTCTCCAATTCAATTAAAAAAATATATTTCAAAATCTCCATAGAGAGTCCGAGACTACCAGGACTTTAATTGGTCGTGTTAATTAGTGTCTAGCACATAAGACCTTTTAGCCTTTTTGTTACCACCTCACTAAAAAGGCAACGGGTTCAAAATTTCTTCCGAATTTAACATCTAAAATAGACACATTTTATTTTATTAAATTTATTCGGCCCTTTAGACCCACCTCAGTCCCGTGCTTCGGAAGGCACGTTAAGCTGTTGATCCCGGTTGCTAATAAAATGGCAGTCGTTAAGCCAAGTTGAAGGCCTTATGGGCGGCTTAAAAAATTTCAACAGCAGGTCGATGCAGCCTGCGCCTGTCCATATCAACACGGCAATGGGCTCACCACCTGTTACGTGGGACGAAAGTGCATACGGTGAAACGTGGGCGTTTAATATTGCCTCTGCCTACCCCTTCGGGGATAAAGGCGTGACAATATGTATGTATGTATGTATGTATGTATGTATAAATTCTCCGACCATGACCGCTGTTTGTGAAATACTTCTTTATTTTTCCTCTTCTTCTTGAACTTCTTGGCTTGAGCCAGTGCCAGATTTAAATAATTTGAATATTCCTTGTTATTTATATTTCGTTTTCAAGTCCTTAATCAGAATCTTCTTCGTTTAAAGCTACATTCTGTGTATAGTAGCATTTTCATGTATAGGTTTGTTTGTTTACTTGCTGTTTGTAACTTTGCTGAAGTTACGAGTATATATGGATGTTGGAAAAAATGACATTCCACTGACTTCTCCAATTGCACAACACTTTAGCACGTTGTCGAAGCTTCTAAGTATGTTTAATTACCCACCATTTTTACATATAAACACTCGAAAATATTTATGAATTTCAAATGTATTCCAGCTGTATGTAGATTTTGGAAAGGAATAGAAAAATCGTGTTGGGCTGATTTTTTCAAATGCACTACTGTAATTCTTGATACTGGGCCTATTTTACACATAAACACTCGAAAATACATTCGTTTAGATAAAATAATATCTTTTACAGCTAAAATCCAGAAAAAATTGTGTATTTTGTTGACAGAGGTTGACTGTTTTACGAAGCAACAGACTAAAAATACATACAAATAACATCAATTTCATTCATTTTCATTCACTTAGCTATGAACCAGAAAGTTAAGATTATCTTAAGATAATAAACATTAGTGCAAATGAAATGACAACATAGGCGATGCTTAGACTAAAGAGTTTCATAATTAGGATTGACTTAAATTATGTTTAGTGCAAACGGATATAAGGCTTTGACAACATGCACAAGTGTTGTGAAATTGGATAACTTAGTGGAATGCGGTATTTTCTGTTTCCTTCCAAAATACATATACCTATAACAGCAGTAAAATTTACCATTATTTTATTGCAGTAGAACTTTAAACAAACCTATACATGTAATTTATTACTTTTGAACGAATAAGGTACTTGAAAATTATCACTTTAGAAGAAAAAATGAATACATAAAAAATACATTACATCAAAAATTTAATACATAAAAAATTTATACATAACGGAAATTAAATTAATTTTGTTGTTGGCAATCGCGTCACCGCGTGTAGCCAGAATTTAAAAAAAAAAGAAAATGAAAATTTGACGGTTACTTATTGGAAAGATCGTTAACTTCGCACACTATTAATAATAGTAACACATTATCTTTACTAATATATGAAGCTGAAGAGATCGTTTGTTGCGTTAATCTCAGGAACTACTGAAAAATTCTTTTTGTGTTGGATACGCCATTCATCGAGGAAGGCTATAGGTTATATAACATTACGCTACTACACTGGAAAGCAGAGCAGTAGTCATAAATATCGACAAATCGGGCAAATTTTTATGCCTCATTGTAGAATTTATAAGCGACGGGATTAAATAAGTGCGACGGGAGGTCGAAATATTCCACGGGCGAAGCTGTGGGGGTCATCTAGTAATATAGGAACTACTGTTCGGATATGAAAAATTGTTTTTGTGGTGGATAGCCCATTTATCGAGGAAGGTTATAGGCTATATATCATCACGCTACTAACCTGGAGAGCGGAGCAGTAATCATAAATGTCGATAAATGAGCAATTTTTTATACATTTTGGTACAATTTATAAGCGACGAGATTAAATAATATATATATACTCCCATCGCACCTAGATGGGAGTTCGAAGTATGTTACGGGCGAAGTCGTGGGGGTCACCTAGTTATTATTAATTATTATATTATTATTATTAATAATAATAATTAGTTATTAATTAATAATACCAAAACGCAGCCGAAACAGTCAGCGTATCCTTGACATTCCAATAAAGTGAAGCCAATTTCGAGGTAGGTATTTCTAAAGCACACATACCTAATGACATAAGCCGAGTGCGTTAGAAACATCAGACTTCATAGGTATTTAAGAATATCGTTTTATATCTGGCGAGAGAGCGATAATGGTTTATTAAAAACGTGACTGAAATGTATCTAATCTTTAAATTTATACGTGTCTTTTCTCGGAAATTGCTTAATAAATATTTATATTATGTTCATAATTATTATAGAGTTAGTTGCATGCACACAGAACATGCTTATAAACAAACTCTTCAGCTTTATAATATTAGTATAGATAGGAAACACCCAAACTCCGAAACAAACATTTGTGGAGCACACAAATATTTTTTCAACCCGGGAATCGAACCCCAGACCTCAGTCGTGTAAGTCGCATACACTACCACTGCGACACCGAGCCAGTCAAATGATCAATGAGAGAAATTATCTGTACGGTCTCTATAGAACTCGGGTTTGAGGGATGACGGCTCTTGCTAGCTGTCACTACATAGTGTACCTCTGCCTACCTCATCGGTGTACGTACATAATTGTGTATTAGAAGTAAAGAGTTTCGAAATTTAAAAACCTTATCCTCAACACCAATAAAGAATGAATGCATGTCCAACGAATGAGTGAGGAACGATTGACGAAGAATATATATTGTGCGAAAGTAGAGACTTACATATGAAGACCACGTCAAGCTGATTGCTGAAAAACGGAAAAGTCAAAAGTACTCGGATACCCAGACGTGCGTGTATGAAGCGATTGATGAATCTGCAAGAAGCGAAAGAAGTATGCATGGATTGCGAAGCCTGGCGATCTGTCCTCTCTGACTACCCCGTCAGGGATACACCGAGAAGATAGTTATGTTTTTAGTTAGTCATCTTCAACACCGTATTCACTAACGGAGGGGACAGCTAAATTGTGGTGATTTGGTGGTTCCCCTCATTATGGATATTCATATCCTCGTTCATTTATTATTGCAGTAATGTTTAGGTTTAGTTTTAATTAAAACAAATAAAACGTTAATAAAGTCCTTCAAATTACGAAGTTGCCGACAATCTATTAGTGCCGAGTTTTTAAACTACTAATTTCAAGTTATATTTTATACTACTGCAGTGGCAAACAACATACGGCTTACCGGATCGAGAGTGATCACCGTAGCATATAGACGCATACAACAATAGAGGTATTATGCGTAACATACTCGTACATACATAAACGACCACACAGCTCAGGATGGCCGATTGGCAGATGCTTTAGGCAGTAATCATTTTCAGAATACTGAGTTAGCAGAATTAGGAGCAAACAATTTAAAACATGCAAACAGACTTTCACATTTATGATATTAATATGGAAGTGCGTATGAGTCATGATCTTCAGTCCCTAAATACAATTTAACTGCTACCATAGTCATTAAGATAATGAAGTACTTTTATAGTAGTAATTAGTATGAGATTAACTAAATAATAATTATTTTAAGAATGTTACTAATGTTTTTTTTTGGGACACTTGTCACACTGCGTCCATCTAGCCCAAAGTAAGCTAATATTAGCTTGTGTTATGGGATCTAGATAACTGAAAAACATACTTATATATTTCTAAATAAATACATATTATGGATAAATAACACCCAGACACAGAATAAACCATCGTGCTCATCACACAAAGTTTTAACCTGGGTGGGAATCGAACCCACGACCTCTTGCGTAGCAGTCGGATGCACTCCCACCGCGCCACAGAGGCAGTCAGTCAGTCAGCAATGTGATGCCTTTATTTGTTAACGTGTGGAAATCCCCTCGGATGTCATGCCGGACTCGAACCGGCCTAAACCACACAGTCCCTGCCTAACTGTCTATTGCCGGACGCCCTGGGTAACTCCTCGGAAAGATGTCAGAGTACTAATGTAATATTTTAAGTTTGAGTGACGTCACGCTATTTAACAAACCCTTTCATAATTTAGAATATATCATGGGAGTGCATTGAAAATAATGTGCTGGAACGTCAGTCATACTGTTTTAAGCATGATGTAATCTAAACTACCTAAATATGGATAAGAAATTTCAGCTTCACCGAAAACTGGTCTGAGCTATCTATCAATTTTCATCCCTCACATTGCATCCCTGTCGGGGAGTCAGAGAAGAAAAATCGCCCGGCTTTGCTATACATGCATACTTCTTTCGCTTTCTGCAGATTCGTTAATCGTTTCATACGTTTGGATATCCGAGTACTTTTGACCTTTGACCTTTCCGCTTTTGAGCAATTTGCTTACGGTATTATAATTTCAATATAAGACTATTAAGTGGCACTGTAATCGAGTCGGATTCTGACAGGCATTTTGTGTAAAAAATTGAATCTTTGCTAGAATAATTTACACGATTTTTCTAAAATATTAACAAAAACTTTAAAACTATTTGGTCTATTTTTTAGATAACGGAGTCCGACTGTACAATAGACTAGTTCAACGTCTGAAACCGAACAGAAGAAATAAATTTAATACGCAATATTAAAGATAACTCAAAAACTACAAGTCAGATTTTGTTAAAATTTAAATTGGACCACACGAAAAGCACTTGTTTTCAAATAAAAAGGAAATAATCAATATCGGTTGACACATAGCAGAGTTACGGGATAACACACATAAAAACATACAGGTGATTTAAATAGCTTATTATGTTTTGAAGTCGGTAAAAAGAAAATATCTTATTAATTTACTACACTAATTAAATAGATTTACATTCACCTTTTTTATTTCGTGTGAATATCCTCATGGATGCTATGTCGGACTCCTACCGACTAAAACCACACGTATCCCTTCCATCTGTCTATAGCCGGGAGTCCCGGGTGATCCCTCGGAATGATAGCCCCAGGGCTCTCGACAGACTTTGTCCGCTACCGCGGCCTCGTTCAGGGGGGGGTTCGAGTGTTATCTCGCTTCTTTGGTGGGGATCAGGTTACATGCCACTTCCTTGAGAGGGTGAAGGGCGTGCGTGCAGCTCTCACACCACGCCGCCGACCGGGGCCTGCTTCTGTAAGAACGGCGAGCAGCCCACCCGCCGTCCTCAGGCCCTCGGTCATGGAGGACAGTAGTCTTGGGCGGAACTCATGAGGGAGAGGTATCGCCCGCTCCCTCTCCGCGGCCTCTTTTGCGAGCATAGACGCAGCGCGAGAATGTCCACGCCAGACTCACAACGAGGTCCCGGCGCGGCATGTTCCACGCTGGGCCTCCACCAGTGTATTCAGCGCCATATCCTCGCTTCAGTTCGCACAGTGCTGGCACTCTGGTGATACCTCCCGGTGTATACGCCACAGAAACTTATCAAAGCACCCATGCCCGGTAAATATCTGTGACATCCGGTAGGTGAGGCTGCCATGTTGCCTCTCCAGCCACTCCTCCATGATCGGCTTCACCGCCTCGATAGTAGTGTGTTCCCGCTTAGGTTGCTAAAGTCAGATTTACATTCACCTAGCGACCCTGGTATAGTCTTTATTTTGTATGAAAGTTGCGGTCGTACCGTGATTTTACTCGTTATATCAAAGTTATTTACGATATTTCCTGTTTACCTAGAACCAGTCACTATACCTACTCGATTGTTATGAATTCTTAATTAAATCTGCGAAAACAGACGTGAATCATGTTCTACCTCTCTGCTGATCGACGTCATTTCTTTACTGAATCGGAAGCAGTAAAAGGAGAAAATAAGAGAAGTGGCGCTAAAAATAGCGCCAAATTGATGATTGAAACTACTAGGTATTTATAAATATAGTTGTCTAGATCTAATCAAGGTTAAATATTACTAGTTGACGCCGAAATGTGGGCATAAAGTATACCTCTGCCTACCCCTTCGGGGACAACAGCGTGACAATAAGTAAACATTATGTAAATTCCAAAAATATTTTAAACATAACTAATTGAATCAGGCGTTACATGGCGGAACTCCATTTTAAAAAACTATAATTATTTTGTTTTTAAATGTTATTTTTGCAATATTCAGCTTTTATAGAAAGTCGTACTATGTCGACACGTGTTTCGCCTACACACGAGGTATTATCAAGACTGTTTGGCAGCCAAACAAATAAGCGGAAATTGCAAAAATAACATTTAAAAACAAAATAATTATATATTTTAAACAGTAAAAATATTTTAATAATGCATGTCAAAAACCAGGAGCTAATGAGGTTCAGTGTGGAGAAAGCGAATCGGTTTTGGTCAAACCCTTTTAAGGTAGGAGGAATACCAGTCATGTCACGGGGTTATCCCCGAAGGGTAGGCCGAGGAATACTATACGCCAACAGGTTGTGGCTACCTGCTGTTGAAATTTTCATGCCGCCCATAAGGTCTTCAACCAGGCTTAACGACTGCCATTTTACTGGCAACCGGGACCAACGGCTTAACGTGCCTTCCGAAGCACGGAAACGCTCGCAAATGTAAATTCCACAAAGTGGTCACCCATCCATGGCCCACTTATAGCGAATGTTGCTTGACGCAGTGATCGTTTACAGAACTTTGAGTAAGCGGGGCCGCGAGCGCTTTTAGAAGTTTCTATATAACCGGCAACAACGTTCGAATGATGATAATCATTCAGTTAATCATGGTTCAAGCGAAAATTTAATTACCCTAACTTGATGGTTATTTATCCGATACGTTCATTCAGTGCGATCCTGAGCCCATTGTGGCACTCTGATAAGGGTACAGCACTGTAGTCGGACCTGTCAGTCCCCAGCTAGTTAAATATTGTAGAAAATGTACAAGAGGGCAGATCACATTGTATTTTCCTACATTTAAAGAGTTTTTATAAAAAAAAAGTTAAAAAAGAAAAGTTTAAATGAATTGGTCGAAGGAATCAATGTCTCTCACGCGCTCACTACTAGACACGCCTTACTCTACGAGTATATATTTCATTTATCCATCTATCACGCTTTATCCTCGAAGGGGTGGCAGAGGCATATTATATGCCCACTTTTCACCATGTGTATGTAATAGGTGGTGAGACCATTGCCGTGTTTGAAATAGATATCCGCAGGTTGTGGTGACGTGTTGTTGAAATTTTTCAAGCCGCCCATATAAGGCCTTCAACTGGGCTTAACGACTGCGATGTTACTGGTAACCGGGACATGTAAATGCCACAAAGTGGTCACCCATCCGTGACCAGCCATAGCGAAAATTGTTTAACGCAGTGATCGTTTACAGAACACTGAGTCCGCGAGACCACGAGCGCTTCTACGACGAGAGCCTATGAATCATGTGTATGTATTTAGTAATATATAAGTATGTTTATCAGTTATCTAGATCCCATACCACAAGCTAATATGCTTACTTTGGGCGAGTAGCGCTGTGTGCTAAATATCCCACAATATATTTTATTTTACTTTATTAAAATTACCTAATAAGCCACACGGATATATACCTAACAAACTTTAAAAACAATCGTGAGGCAACCGTTGCAATTATAATGCACCTTAATAACTTTAATACTACCTACTGCATATATACCTACATAATTATTTAAGTTGATAATGCTGGTATAGTTAGTATCCTTGTTAGTCACGCAAGAATTTTAATATAACTGCTTATTTGCACTACTTGGTTTAACCAGATAGACTAAGGTATACATAGAAGTTTAAAGAATAATGAAAATGGAGTCGGTTGCATCTAAACAGTGCACATCCAAACAGTTGGCAGTGGTCATGAGTTTTATTGCCAGGTTCTTCCTCAGGCTCTACCTATTGCTTTGCGAATCTGGCAGAAAATGTAAATGTAGAAGCAATAATCTTGACGTTCATAAATGTTATTTTAAGACCTAAATCTATACTAATATTATAAAGCTGAAGAGTTTGTTTGTTCGGTTGATCGCGCTAATCTCAGGAACTTCTGGTCGGATTTGAAAAATTCTATTTGTGTTAGATAGCCCATTTATCGAGGAAGGCTATAGGTTATATATCATCACGCTACTACACTGGGGAGCAGAGCAGTAGTCATAAATGTCGACAAATCGGGAAAATTTTTATGCATCATTGTAGAAATTATAAGCGACGGGATTAAATAGGTGCGACGGGCGGTCGAAATATTCCACGGGCGAAGCTGTGGGGGTCATCTAGTGATTATAGATATTTCATTAAAGTAAAACTATTTTTATTTAGGCTTACTTTTGAAATGTTCATAGCGTAGCGCCAGCTTAGCCTGAGATTGGTGACCATTTTTGGTATTTCCATATACGTTACATATACGTTTCCGCGTTTTAGATGGCATGTTAAGTGTTTGGTCCCGGTTGCCAGTAACATATTACTTGTTAAGCCAAGTTCAGGGCCTTATGGACGGTTTAAAGAAAAATAATTGTGCGTTTCAACATGGGATGATGGATAAAGAAAGGAATAGGGCGATAAGGGAACATTGCGGTATGACAGAAGATGTAGTGACTAAGATAGAAAATGAGATGTTTAGATGGTTCGGACACGTGGAGAGGACGGATGAAAATAGACTGACGAAGGAGATTTATGTGGCGAGAGTGAACGGGCAAACTGGTAGTGGTCGACCTCGGCGTACGTACGTCCGTCAAATCGAAGACCTTTTGGAAAAAGGCCAGGTCAAGAGTACTCTTAACCGGCGAGCGTGTATGAAAACACTCATGAAAGTAGAAGAAGCGAAGATGGTATGTCAGGATCGTAGCAAGTGGAAAACCATTGTCTCTGCCTACCCCGATAGGAAACAAGCGTGATAATATGTATGTATGATTAAATGTGGTCGTTAGTATGATTGAACTGCCTATTAATTTGTAAAACTATTGTATTATGGAGTTGGATAAGGCTTACAAGCTGTTTGTTATCTGTAAGCTATCGATACGATCCTAAACCGGTCAAATGTTAGAGCAAAGACGATAACACTGAATTTGATATTCGAAATCCTATGATTATATTTACATATCTAGGCGTCCGAGTTTGGCGCCAAATGGAACAGGACGCACGGTTGCCTCATTTTATTTTTTAAAACTAGTATATAAATCGTGTTTTTGCATTTAATAATAGTGGATTCTTAGACATAAAAAGTTCAAAAATGTGACAGAAGAAAAGTTATATGTTGCAGAGAATAACGGTGTTCTTTATGTTAGTGCCCAATCTTCTTCGAAAGCACAGTAAATGTTCCACTGCTTTACTGGGGCAAGGACTTAGGACTGGACTTGACATCGAAAAAGAACTGCACATGACCATATAAGTACTAAGAAAATTTGAATACTAAAGACAAGGGTGTATGGGCTAAGTTTCCTTTGTCTACCCAAGATGGAAGTAGACAACAAAAATATCTATGCCAGTTACAACCACATACCGGTAGCATGTGCAGTTTACTTCGGGCCGCCTGACCTCCCAATGCGATTTTATACCTACTCAATCCAAAAACAGATGAACCAGCTTCTCGCAGGTGAAGTTGCTTTGAGCACCAAACATCTAGACACAAAATTATGCACAGGGACTGATGATTTTGTTTGCAGTATGAAAATATAAGATGTTATTTCAATTTTATATTTTATTTTATCCAAGTCGCCATATTACTTTAATTACAACTTCTTTATCACCCACCAAACTCGTATCATCGTGTAGTTAACCTTGACATTGCTTAATTATTTACATCTCTGTTTGTGTTTTAACGTCTAATGGCCTCTAGCGATATCATTAACATTGCTCAAGATGGACATTTTCTCTAATATTATTGCAGTTAACATCAGCCTGCTCGGCTTATTGCATATTTGCAACTCACTATTCTCTCTGTGTTTCGACCGAAACCATATTTATTTTCAAGAAAGAAAGTGACTGCTTCGGTGCCTCGGTTCGATTCCCGAGTCTAAAAAAATATTTGTGCGATCCACAAATGTATGTTTCGGAGTTTAGGTGTTTGCTATGTGTAATATGTATGTTTTTAGAAACATATAAGTATGTTTATCAGTTATCTAGATCCTATAGCACAAGTTTAAAGCTTAGTTTTGGCTAAATCGCGCTGTGTAAATTGTCCCACAATTTTATTTTATATTTAAAGCAAATCAACCGTTTCTATCAACTAGTTTTATATACATCTATTGAAATCATTTCGATAACTACCACCATCATAACTACCTGTCACTTTTTGAGGATGGTTCAGGTAGCATCGTCAAACACTTGGTTTCCATGTAGCCGAGTGGTCGTCATAAGCAATGTGTTCGAGGCAATAATTGCCATCGATCACGTTTTTGCTGACCCAGCGATACGATACGGCCGCACTAAGTGTGCCGCGAGCTCAGTGCATAACGGAAAGCGACCGGGTGCATTCATTTCCATCTTTTACTAGTTTTAGCAATAGCTTAGCATATCCTTTACTGTAAACTTAGCAATAAATCTTTAAAGTTACTAAAGTGGTTTTAAATTAGTAGCGTAACGAACCCCATTAGGTACCACGCAGGTAGCACCCCCTACACAATGATCGTATTAGCGAAGGCTATTCTCTTATAGCTTACCCATAATGTCACGAGAAAGGCTGTTGTCAATAGTCTTAAAAAATGGAACTCCTTTTTTTTTATACCTCTGAGGTGGCAGACAAGCATACCTGATGGAAAGTGGTCACCGTAGCTTATGGACGTTTGCAACACCAGAGGTGCAGCACTCGCGCTGCCGACTCTTTAAAAACCTTCTAAGATCCCTTTTGAAGAACCCCATACTGTAGACGTTCCGGAAAACCCAGGCACTCTAAATGTGGCATGTCTTTTTGTACCTTTTCTGACTGTACATTCCATTTGTAACTTTATAGAAAACGGTTCAGCTTATGTTAATGATTGAGGTCGATAATCAGGAAGAAAAGATCTTTGAATACTCTTGAGGTGTTGTACTTTTATAGGATCTACATGAATGCCTTTAAAGCTATGCTATAGAATCCAATGTGAGATTAAACTTTCATGTTAGGTTAGTCCTGATTGCAACTGAAGTCTTTACTCTGAAGCTTAGGTCCGTATTCCAGAAAGTTTCTCAATACTCGATCAACGCTTGAGACTAGATTTTGCCTTATAAAATCTACTCTCAAGTGTTTCTTGAGTGTTGATAAACTTCTGGAATACGGCCCATAGTGTCAGCTTTATATGCACCTGAGTAACCACGACTAACTTCTTTCCGTCATCATTGGAAGACCTAGCCATCTGACATACTTTACACCACTTACAGGTGGAGTTGCCTAGAGCTCCTAAGAACTTAATGGGGCCCCGGAACCTTCAACATTTCAGGCTAAATTGATTTACCAAACACATACACCAATTTGCCACATTTCTGTGTTAAGTAAATATTTACTTAAAATCGAATGAGACACAGGTGTTATCACACGCCTAATGGGACTGAATGTCGTTTCAATTCAATATTCATTATACCGAAGTGTGTGGTAGCCAGGCAGAGGAAACATAGATAGGTATAACATTCAGTTATACCTATATGTTGTATATTTAACTATAAGAAGCAGCTCTATAAAGAAGCGCTCGTGGCCCCGCGGTCTCAGTGTTCTGTAAACGATCACTGAGTTACGCAACTTTCACTATGGCTGGTCCTCGGATGGGTGACCACTTTGTGGCATTTACATTTGCGAGCGTTTCCGTGCTTCGGAAGGCACGTTAAGCCGTTGGTCCCGGTTGCCAGTAAAATGGCAGTCGTTAAGCCTGGTTGAATGCCTTATGGGCGGCTTGAAAAATTTCAACAGCAGGTAGCCACAACCTGCGTCTGTCTATTTCAACACGGCAATGGGCTCACCACCTATTACATGGGACAGGTAAATCCACACGGTGAAAAGTGGGCATATAATATGCCTCTGCCACCCCTTCGGGGATAAGGCGTGATGGATATTTATTTTATTTATTTATTTAACTATAACATTCAGTTGAAAGTTATAGGATTTTTTTTATGTGTGGCATTCCTTATTATGGATGCTATACCGGACTCCTACCGACTTACACTACACCATGTCTTTCCTTTTGCCCATGGCCGGAAGTCCCGGGTGTGCCCTCGGAAGGATAACCCCAGGGTTCTTGACGCACTTTGTCTGCTACCGCGGTCGCCTCAGGGCCCTCAGGGGTTCGAGTGTTATCCCGCTTCTGTGGGGGTGTATGAGTGTGAAATTAGCTTTTTATCTTTCTTTTTTTTCAATCCTGGTTTTACTTTTGTATATTATTGTTCTTGATAGTGGGTGCAATTGAGTCTTACCAAAAGCTTTGGGGTCCATGCTAGCTAGCTAGCATGTCCATGATAGTATGCCACTATCACCTACGGCGCACTTATAAACGAACTGACGAGCTCTCGAAATAACATCCCGTGCCAGCGTATCTGGTCATTGTAACACAGCAAGGCCCATCACCCTTTCAAAATGATAGGGGGAGGCCTACATCTAACAGTGGATTTCGATAGGCTTTAGACTGATTGGCTTGATTGTATGTAAGTATTAATTTCAACACCAAACAATAGATATTTTTTTTTAGACTGTTTGTAAAGGGTTATCGTCGTTAACACGTGAAGGTATCGAGTTGACATTAAAACTTTACACACAAATCTACGGTCCTTGAAGCCTTAAAAAAATTAAAGTTAATTTATATAAAAGTAATGCTTCTAAGTTATCGTAAATAAAAGTTATGACCGTTTATGACACAATGTACGTATTTTACGGTACCCCCGATCTTACTTTCACCTGTTTGGTTGTTTAAAGTTGGTCTAAAAGGGTACAGCTAACTGAGTACTAAGTAGTATAAGTAGATACCTATTATGTCCACTGTAAGTAGAACTTAAGGTCATTGCACAACACAAGTAGGTGCTGAGCAAAGGTATTCGCGATGGATGGAGCCGTAAATGTTAGGTTGGCGGCTGCCCTTGACAGTGCTGTCGCTGTCGTTTCGCATACAGCAGAAAAAGACAGCATGATAATACTAAGTTACGTCCGAATTGGAATTTAATTTGTTTAATATTCTGTTATAATTTTAAATTTAGAGTTTAGATTTAGGTGTAGGTAATTTTTAAAATTTTCCTAAATGGGAATTTTTCTTATTAGGTGTTATATGTAAATTTACTTCTGTATCACCCTTTAACAATACTCAGGTTTAGTAATGTGGTGTACCTACTCTATACCCAAACAAGACAATCAGTTATATATAAGGTACCTACAATTTAATACCCTTTCCTTTCCCTCCGTTATTAATTCCCGACGCAAATAAGGGGTGTTAAAAGTGTAACAACGAAATCGGTGTGTGTTTGTGGCGTCGTAGCTCTCCAACTGCTGTTTTTCTTTTCCATTTGAAAGCCAGTTTTAATTATGTTTGGTTAATATTGGTCCAGTAGTTTAAGAGTATCACCCCTTTTCCAAAATGATGTAAGGCATTTTTGTCGTATGAATCATTTGATTACTTGATTTAGTGCTTAACGCGTGCTAGTATAATCGTTAAATGACAATTATTTGATAACTTTGACCCGATGCTGCAACCAAAATGATCTCCAGAGAACCCGACTCTTCGAAAACTCACAACAGACATATAATATTTGGGTTCAATAGTACTTTTAAGGGTTGTTCCTTAAACTGCGAGTATTATTGGGTATGAGGTCCTTTAATTTTATTTATTTATGATCTATATATCTAACATTAGTTGAAGTGATGCAGACAGAAGATGTAGTGACTAAGATAGAAGGGATACTTAGTTGGTTCGGACACGTGGAGAGGATGGAGGAAAGTAGACTGACGAAGCAGATTTGTGTAGCGAAAGTGAATGGGCAAACTGGTAGGGGTAGACCTCGGCGTACGTACGTCAGTCAAATCGAAGACTTTTTGGAAAAAGGCCATGTCAAGAGTACCCTTAACCGGCGAGCGTGTATTAAAACACTAACGAAAGTAGAAGAAGCGTATGTCAGGATCGTAGCAAGTGGAAAACCATAGTCTCTGCCTACCCCGATGGGAAACAGGCTTGATAATATGTATGTATAAATCTAACATTAGTATGTATGGCTCTGCTTAATTCAAAGCCTCTATCTATTCATATTAAGAGGTAATAATAATAGTTACATCATGAACCGGTTCAGTATTGTTGCCGTGATTTGTTCCGAGGTGTCCCCACGCCTACACTCTGGTACCAGTTCTCAAGGTTTTATAGGAAGGGGCGCCCCTCCAAAGGTACTATGGCTAGTATACGGTATTAGGATAACTGTTCTTTATAAAGTACAAGGACAAATCAGGTATGCACGTCGGCGCTCGTGAGCTTAGTAACCTCTGCTTACGTTATGCGTTTCAACAGTTTCATCTAACACGTTTATTTCTACTCGATGGATACGCTTTAGACTTAAAAATATTTTATTTTATTTATTTAAAATCCTGAACCAATTACAAAATATGAAACTTAAATTTAAGGTACATAATCAGGATTTTGCGACAGGTAACTGAAACTGCTTTCCAAATCATTACATAGTATACATCAGTGTCAGTGAAAAATTATATTGTTGCATACATTTTGTACGACGCTATCCGCACTCGTCAGTGACAGTGACGTACAGTGCGCACTCTTCAGTGACAGCGACGTTCAGTGCACACTCGTCAGTGACAGTGACGTTCAGTGCACACTCGTCAGTGACAGTAACGTTCTGTGCGCACTGAACGTCACTGTCACACAACAGTGCCGGCAGGCTACGGACACTGTGCCGGCATGCGTCGACACTGTGCCGGCACTGTTGGGTGCTGATAGGCCATAAGTCCGTAAAACTGTAAATCATAGCTAGTACAATGTAAAAGTGCTTTATGATCATGAATAAAAACACTTGTGCAACTCAAAGTTAAAATCCTTTCTAAGATGTAAATCTTAAAGTATTTTTATCAAAGTTACAGAAAGCTTGTTCATTGATGCAACAACAACAACTTTCGTCAAGGTTGTATTCTAGATAGGTGACCGACTAAAGCTTGCGTACAATGTTGTACAATGTTGTCTACACTATCAAGATTTATCATCAGTCGAAAGCGTCAGTTAATATTATTGTTTAAATTACATCAGCATCATTGCATTGCATTATTTGTTGTAAGAGATGTTCAAGGGACTATTGGTCGTAGTATTTTTAAGTAACATTGTCAATTGCCATTGATAGTATGTACAAATGACACAATTTTGTATCAGTAGTACCTATTTTAATAAGTTCTTGGTTATCGGTAGGCGTGAAATAAATCTTTGTGGGATGTTAGTGAAATATTGACATTCAAATACTGTTTTATTGTTAGCTGTGATGACGAAGACGGTTTTATTTAGATATATCTATTACCTAGATACCTGATCAAGATAGCTTACCTGGATGTTAGGTTAACAACAAAATGTCCCTCAAATAAACAAAATAAATCCGACGTGATCAAATTGTTTATAACTTGTAGTTACTATTGTTTTCTGATAAAGTAAGAAACTAAACATAATTTCACTAGACCCGTGAATAAAACCTTGCTCCACAATGAAACGTAGTGCTTCGATAAATTTGAATACTGATACATTTTATTGACGAAAACATGACCGTGTGTAGAGAGCCTATAAATAATTAAATGCCTTCTTGCAAAAGCAATCACGTAATATCAGGTAGTAAATAAGCTTATAAAACAATGTAGTTTAAACCTTATTTCGAACCTAGAAAGGTTTCAAATCGTATAAACAGAATTAACATGACGGACCACTGAAGTTATGCTTGAGTATTTATAGAATTTTCATACGTAGCAGTATATAAATAGAGATTTGTTTTGATTTCAACGTTGCTAGTACTAAAACCCGCATTCTTTAAGCGTTATTAGGTCCTATACTTCGCCAATAAACGGTATCAGGTGTGCTATATTACGTAGGTAGCTACTAAAATATTATGAAACAGTTAAACTTATATTTTACTCGTTTCGAGTTATGGTTACCTAGATTTTATAAATTTAGGTGCTCATAGAGAACATAAAGAGTGTAACAACTGTCCTGTGGCCGAGTCTGCTATTTCAATCGTGTCGAAATAGAATCGAAATCGTCGCTCAATAGAAAGCCACTGGTACAATTAGGACAGTTTTTCGTAGTCTACTATTACAATTTTACTCCAATAGACTTCTATCGGTCGGCCGATAGAATTCTAATAGCATGTATCGCGCCAGTGGCCGCAAGTCAGTTGCATTTTTAATAGTCTACTAACATTTTGACAGCTTAAAACAGCGATTCAGGTTCTATACTACGGCTTGTCAATAGTAGACTCGGCCCCTTGGTTGCTTGAATATTTTTAAATCGGAATACGGAAGGTATTAAGATCCCTTTGCTACTTCACCTTCTTTCCTATTCTCTAATATTTTTCCTACTTCATATATAATCCTCTTACCATCCACTCTCCACTAGGCTAGGGGCGACCTTAGTCGTAACATGCCTAATTGCCCTGATACCAGACAACACCAGAACAAAGGTAGCATTATTTAGACAAAAAATTAAACTTCTTTAAAATTTTTGCATGTCTAGCAATAGACTCTGCTCCGTCTAGCAGTAAAATCCGTTTTCCAAGTTGGAAATGATAGAATAAAATCTAAGTGATAAAGCTCTTCAGTGTACTCGCCGTAGCTGCGTAGTAGATATCTTAAAATGCCTACTAAGAAGCGGATTTTCTACGTAGTATGAAGCAAAATAGGATAAAATCAGGACTTAAGATATCAATAACAAAACTTTAAATCGATATGTTTACATCGATATAGACGCGTTTTTTCTTTGTGGCTTTAGTTCATGGAAATAAATAAGTGGTTGCGTCATCGGCCAACTTATTTAAGGCTTTCAAAAATTTGTTCAATACCTCATCATATTTGTGAGTGTTGCGTTCCGTTCACTGTTATGTAACGCTATCGATTAGGTGTTATATTATCTTGGTATATATATAAAAGAAAGTCGTGTTGGTTACACTATTTATAACTCAACAACGGCTGTACCGATTTGGCTAAAAATTGGTGGGGAGGTAGCTTAGAGCTAGGAGACGGATATAGGCTTTTTATCCCGGGAACAAGTTCATGTGGGAAACGGAAACGGGAAAACTTCTCTACGCGGGCGAAGCCGCGGGCGTCAACTAGTAGAAAATATACTATATGACGCCTGCGGCTGCGTTTGCGTACATTTTGGTTTCACAAATGTGTTTCCCGTTGGTGTAAAATGTTTTTCCGTTTAAGTAGCCAAAGCACAATTGTAACGATATTGAAAATATGCTGAGAAGTAAAGGGTTGATATATCTTTTATCCATAGAAATGTTTTCGTCCGTGTGTGCAATGAAAAGCCTAAAAAGAGTAACACTGGAAAATTATAAATCATTAAAAGTTAACTACCTAATTATTTTTAAACACAAACTAAACATTATTTTTCATTTTATTTGATATATACATAAGTGTAAAACTCACACGCGTGAATACGAAAGTTCAACTAATACAATTGTATGGAATACTTTTTGACGCCCGCGGCTCCCCACGCGTGGTGAATTTTCCCGTTCCCGTTTCCCACAGGAACTTTTTTCCGAGATATAAAGTAGCCTATGTGTTATACTGATGTGTAAACTGAATTATTGTAAAGTTTCATCAACATCCATTCAGTAGATTTTGCGTGAAAGAGTAACAAACATCCATACAAACTTTCTCATTTATAATATTATTAAGATATTACTAATATTAATTTTTATTATTAATATTACTAATATTATAATTATAAACGGTAGGTTAGGTAAATACAAAATTAATTTTTGAATAAATAATATTCTCGCAGTTCCTATGTTTTACCTAAATAATTAGATATTTCTATAATTTGTTACGACAATTTTTCAATGCATTCATAACCTTCAAAGGAATAATATTGAAACTAATTATAATATACATTAAAAATAATAAAAAAGTATTGTTATTCATTTCCAGCATAAATATGTCTCCATACAACCGCAAGCCCGACCCACTTGTATATCCGTCGACCAACAAACAATAGGTAATTTAACTTGGCATAGGTATACTTAGAGGTAATTTCCCGTAACGTCTCCTACATTGTTGGTAAATTTGAATATTTGTCCTCTACGCTTCTTTGTAGGGTTCCGTATCACTTTGTTGTCAGTCCGTCCGTCATACAAAATCTCGGGAACTCGTGAAATCATTAAGTAGATATCAAAATAGTAGATATCAATAAATATATTTAGGTCTACAATCCCTTGAAGCTGTGCAAAAAAAAATTGTGTGTACGTATGTACACGCGTTATATGTTATACTTATTTGGCGTAACAAGATACAAACCTTTTAAAAAAAAATCTTTCCCCTTATCCTACGTTTGTAAAAAAAACTAAAATGTGAACTATAGCTAACTTCAGGGTGTTTGAAAACAGTTGTCATTTGAACACTTATCAGCTAACTTCAGGGAGTCGGTTTTTCGTAAAGGTCGAAACGTAATGACTGTTTATGGCGCAAATAACGTATTTTTCGAAGACAATAGCTATTTATAATGTAATGTTCTAACACATTTCGACGGAAACCTCTCGATTGGTGAGTCTATCTCGCACTTGTACGTTTTTTTTCCTTAAAACTGGAACTAGATAATATTAGCATGCGTATCAGTATTAACGACTGGCTAGAGGGTACAGATTTAGCAAAAATGTCCTAAATAGATAGGCCTTAGGTTTGGTACTCGGTAGTAGAACGTGGCAATGAGGATTGTCAACGACACTCTACTAGCGGTCGCGACAGGAGAGACTTCGTCTTCTTAAACGTGTTCTATCGCCTGTACGGTTTGTGCTCTGATGAATTATTTGATATAATGCCCACGTCTATTTTCTATCATCACACTGCTCGCCATAGACATGGTGTTCACCCACACACTTTGTGTCCGGAGTGCTCACATACGGTTAGGTCCGATAGAGGCTTTATTCCGCGTACGCTTAGATTGTGAAAATGAACTCCCTGCCTGGGTTTTACCGAACATCTACAGTTTGGGGTTCTTCAAAAGCGGTCCTAGAAGGGTTTAGCAGGGTCGGCAGCGTGAGTGCCGCACCTGTAGTGTTGCAAACGTCCATAGGCTAGTGACCACTTTCCATCATGAATGCTTGTCTGCCACCTCAGTGGTATAAAAAAAAACATAGCGCCATCTAACCTAGAGTCAGCTACTTTTAGGCTTATCTTATGGGATTTAGACTTCAGATAAACATTAAAAATATACTTCCAAAGTTATTTATATTATGACATAGCAACAACCCAAACATTAAACTCAATATTTGCAGATCACAAAAACAAAGTTTCGCGTATCCGGGACCTCAACTCGCCAGTCGCATGCACAACTCTCTCTACCTACCCACATGGGGCCTCTAGCATGTTTATATTGTACGAAATGTTGAAGCTTGCACGCTTTTAAAAGTTGTTGTGATTGCAGCAACATCTGAACATCATAATGGTCTTTACGTTCGAGATCTGGGTTAAGCAATGCTGAGATTGCCATTTAGAATATACTTACGTTTTGATAGTAGGTAGTTTGTTCAACTTAATTATATTTAAACGACTTCATAAAATGAGGCAAAATTTTATTTGTAAAGTACTACTAGCGGCTCCGCTTGCGTGGTGAAGATTTCCCGTTCCCGTCTATCACAGGAACTTGTTAACCGGATAAAAAGTAGCCTATGTCCTATCTAAACTAATATTATGAAGCTAAAGAGTTTATTTGTTTGGCGCGCTAATCTCAGAAAGTACAGGTTGGATTTGAAAAATTCTTTTTGTGTTTGATAGCCCATTTATCGAGGAAGGCTATAGGCTATATATCATCACGCTACTTCTATAGTGAGTAGTCATAAATGTCCACAAATCGGGCAAATTTTATTGCATTATTGTAGAATTTATAAGCGACGGGATTGAATATGTGCGACGGGAGTTCAAAGTAAGTCACGGGGGTCACCTAGTTCTGTATATAGGTATTAGCTATATTATTGTAGTTGTTGCATGAAACTTTCTTCTTCTTTCATGCACACGTGTATAGCGGTTTTTCAAAACTTTACCTATAAAAGGGTAAATAGAGGTTGTCTAAATAATATTAGGTGATTTATTATTTTATGGACAAACACATTATTATATATAAATAGTGATGATATTTTACTTGTTATACATAAGTACTCTGTTTTCTACCGTAGTATAAATATCCCCTAATGTGGTCGACTACTATTCACATATTTCTACAAATAAAATGTAATTAAAATTAATACGAACCTTCATGAAAGGATAAATGTCGAAACGGCCATCATAGCGTGTCGCTATATAGTATAAGTAGGATTGAATGTGACTCCATTACATACTCAAAAACAGATAATAAGATATAAAAATTCCTTTTTTGCTTGAAAGGAAGGGTCCTGCACAAAAAAATACCCAACGCCGAAACAAATACATGCATTTTCAGATCCTATTAGTAATATTTTGTTTCGAATCGGAATCAAACGTGAGTTTTCGTCCGCAGTTGCTTTAATACCCCTATTTTTTTATTAATATCCTGTAATTTACCCTTATTAGTCTTTCGTAATGCTATAGCCTGCATATTTGAAAATGGCAGGCATTCATCATTAAAATATATATATTAGACTAGTAATTCCTGAGATTTGCCAGTTCAAACAAAGCAAACACTATATAACTGTTTTTAACTTTTTATTTATTTGGTTGTAAATAATTAAATTAGCCACGACTGATTGACCAAGGCACAGCTAAAACCACAGAACGGATTTATCTTTAATATTAATTTGTCGACTGGTAAAATATTACTGGTAATAATTAGGTATATAGATATCATGGAGCATGGTAGGGAGCACTAAAGAAGGCGCTGATACGTTCCTGGGGTTCCTCCCCTTTGCCGAAGGCCACCGCCGCGAAGATTAATGGGTAAATCGAAAATCCAAAAGTCCCACACACGTCCTGCGTTTCTTCAAAAGTGGGTATGGCGCATAAGCATACGCATAAGAATGCAGTGGGTATGGCGCATAAGCATACGCATAAGAATGCTTATGCGTATGCTTATGCGCCATACCCACTCATTTTTTACACAGTGAATGCACCGTGCAAAAAAAAATGCAGTCGGGGGCCCCCTCAGGAAAGAAGTTCCTTACGATTTAAAATAAACATAGTAAAAAAATAATAAAATAACTTTATTGTAAAAAAAAACCATAATTAAACACGTCGTGCGAATACTCAATTAAAAACACAAAAATAGTCTCTCCGGCGGGGAATCGAACCCCGGTCTCTGGCGTGACAGCTGGGGTTACTGACCATCACTATACAATAGAAGACTGTAATTATTGTATGTGAAATAGTGAATATGTATCTACACTAAATAAATATTTAATTTGCTTGTAGTAGGCTAGATACACTCACACATGCATACAGTATACCGCATTTAGTTAGGTGACGATTTCTACTAAACTGCACTACCCATAAGCCGCGTTAGGGCTAACGCATATACACAACTTGTAGTTGAACAACTATTTAGTTGTGTATCATATATTTTAGGGCTATATTGAAGCGCGCATACTGTCAACTCGATAGTTGTTCGAAAACAAATTAAAAGCTGTATCGAACTTTGATTAAAAAGTTGGACAACTATCATAAAACGATTAATTTGTTTTACATTGTATTGATGTGCACATACCATCGATTAAACAGTCGATCCGCGACAAAACAATTTAGTCGATGCAAAAGTTGTATATATGTGCTAGACCTAGTTCAAAAAGTATTCCTCTCCCAAAGACTGAATTTCGACAAAACAACGTTAAAATAGGAGGTACAACAGTACGAGCATGTGAATATCTGCCAAATATTTCTTAAACACCTACAAGTAGCAACTCTCTCGACTATTTTCCGTAAACATAACAACGCAGCCCAGTATCGTTCTGCTACGTAAATATTTCACCTGTACGTGCCCCTAGTCTTTTAATTAGACCCGACGTGGAGGTATGCGCCCGATGATGACTCGACATTTGTGTTCCTCTATTTCGCTCGACTTTGTAACTACAACTTCCGTAATATCTCGTCATACTAGCTGCATTACGATTTTACGGATATATATGCCGTTTTTAAACGGATAATGTCACGGTAATGATTTCTCTTACAAATGGTTTTTCTTATTACTACTATATGTTGATTTGTTTGTTCATTGCGTTTACAACAAGCTTCCCTGTGACCTGAGAAATTTACCATTAAATTAATTTAAACAGTTAAATATTACGCTGTTAATGACTATGAACTCGATAATTAAATAAAAAAAATATTCTGTCTAAAGAAGCGTTTGTGGCTCCGCGGTCACAGTGTTCTGTAAACGATCACTAAGTTACGTAACTTTCACTATGGCTGGTCCTCGGATGGGTGACCACTTTGTGGCATTTACATTTGCGAGCGTTTCCGTGCCTCGGAAGGCACGTTAAGCCGTTGGTCCCGGTTGTCAGTAAAATGGCAGTCGTTAAGCCTGGTTGCAGGCCGTATGGGCGGCTTGAAAATTTCAACAGCAGGTAGCCACAACCTGCGTCTGTCTATTTCAACACGGCAATGGGCTCACCACCTATTACGTGGGACAGGAAACCACACGGGGAAAAGTGGGCATATAATATGCCTCTGCCACCCCTTCGGGGATAAGGCATGATGGATATTTTATTTTTATATTTTTTTTATAACTATGCCTATAAGTGATGTGCTGGCAAAGTGAAATAGTATTAAATAGTAAATAGGCCATCAAAAAAAACCTTCCTAAGTTTCTTGCAGGATCTTTTCAGGTGGGCCGCGTTACGAAACGGTGGCCACTTTAAATATTTTAAATTTATCTTTTGTTTTAGTGTATGACATTTTGTAAGCTCTGTTAAAATGGTCTATGCAAAATAAAAACATTACTATTTTTTATATTTTATGTTGTTCGGGGTTTAAGGCTTCTCCAAGATCTCTGGGGCCCAAGCGACTTCACCTGCTCGCGGTGCACCTCCTGACCAACAAACAAGAAAATGATGCAGGCGTCCTAAACGGGATTGGAAGATCAGACGGCAGTAGCTTCTAACAATGCCGAAAATTATAAGCTATACAATATCTGCTCCTGGCAGTCTAATAAAAGTGGAGGGTTTCAAGTCCGACTGAGGTTTGGATGCCACTGGGAAAACACTTAAGATGAAGTGCATAAACATATATTACAACAGAATAATTAACTAAAGTTTTGAATGTCTGTTAGGTTCTAACACTAACACGCTGAAATTCTAGACGAATTATTATCCACTCAAACGTCCAAGCTGAAAAAGCAGCTCACTTTTTTTTGTTAATTGACCTCATTTCAAAACCTTTTTAAACAATGTTGTCTATGGTTTGGGTGAAGGAATTTCATACTAGTAGAATCGTGGATAAAAAGCCCGTGTATTAGAGGCTTAAAATCTACATGTGACGATATCAAAATTAAAAGTAAACACGATAGGTATAAACATTGACGGCGGCAGAATTTTACCGCGATTTTTTATGTTTTTGTGACATCCCTATAATAAATTTTCCTGTGGTAATTAAATGTTTTCTCTGGATAATATAACCGCAATCTTTTCCAATTATACAAAAATAAGTGAAATTAATTAAAACTGATCCTGTATTCTTATTCTGGTGGAGATCTTAGGAAAACCATATTCCAAGAAAAATTGAGACGGGATGAGCGACAAAGCAAGAAATGTTGCTCGCAACTTCTTGCTTGCAACCTAGTAGAGGCAAAAGTTATGATAATCCCGAGTGCCAAGTTTACGTCCGACTTTAGGCGAAATTCACATACGCGGTTTGTCAGTTAAATGCCATTCGTCTGTAGTGGTACATTTTTTTTTACATAGCTCCGCCTAGCCCAAAGTAATATACGCTTAAGTTATGGGATCTAGACAACTGATATACATACTTATATACTTCTAAATACATACATATTATACATAGGAAACACTCAAACTCCGAAACAAACATTTGTGGATCACACAAATATTTGTTCCGACCCTGGAATCGAACACGGGGCCTCAGTCGCGCGGCAGCCGCATACACTACCACTGCGCCACCGATGCAGTCTAATTTACAATTAGTGTAATTCTAATGAGTGAAGGGTGTCGACCCCTGACACGCTTGCTTGTATGTAAGGCGGCTTTAGTAGAGAGCGAATCATATTGATTGCTTGCTGTGTGGGATGAGCCTACAACTCGATACAATCCACTCCTAAATTATAATACACTCTATTTTCGTGCACAATCGAAATAAATGGACAAAACCAACAAACCGTGGTAATTCGTCATTCATCTAGACTCATTCGAGTGTGAATTGTAGGTCGGGCTGATAAAAAATATGGCCTAGATCTTCCATTGCCGGCATTGGCAGTGATCTCTTTGTTGCACTGGTTTCTCTGCAGCTTGACAAGATAGGGCAGGACCTTGAGTTCTGACTTCTTTTCCATGTGGAAATTTATCGTGACTCCTACCAACTAAAACCACATATTACCCTTCTATCTGTCTATGGCCAGTAGTTCCGGGTGAGCCCTCGGAAGGATAGCCCCAGGTCTCCAGAAAGACTTTGTTGAAGACCCTATAAGTTGGGCAATCTTTATGAGATTATCTCTAGTGATCATAAACTGCGCAGCCGTATAGAATACAATGCAAAATAACAGGAATAAAATTGTAGTATTAATGGAATCTAGAGCAGATGACTTTGGTAATTATATACGGTGAAATAGGAACCTGAGCACAGCCCCCGGACCCGGCGGCATTCCAGGCCGAGCATGGGTCCTGGCTCTCGAAGAACTTGGGCCTCGACTGATTGACTCGCATCATTGCAGAGCATCTTACACACGTGGGGCCAGACCTAGCGGATAACCAGTTTGGTTTCCGTCGAGGACGCTCCACAGTGGACGCGATTATGCGTGTTGAGCCCTGACGGAGAGAGCCTACCTTGCCCTGGAGCTGCGTTAGGGAGGCGCTTATCTATCACAGAGTGCCTCTCTACCTCCGACGCATTTTTGGGGCCTACCTATCTGAGAGGGCCATAGCTTACCCAAGCTGGCGAGGGCCGGGACGGCGAGAAGTTTCGTGCGGTGTTCCACAGGGATCGGGTCTGGGACCGCTCCTGTGGAACATCGGCTACGATTGGGTGTTGCGCGGTTCGTTGCTCAGAGGTGCGGGGACCAACGCACCGCGACGCAGCCCTAACGGCCACAGCAGGTGTTGCTCAAGTCGTGGGTCGAATACGGCGACTGGGTCGGGAGGTGGCCCTTAACAAATCTGAGGCTCTGTGCTTTCACGGACCTCGGAAGGGGCTCCCCACGGAATCCAGTATACAAGTAGGGGGCGTTAGCATCGGCATCGAGTCTTCGATGAAGTATCTTGGGCTCGTACTCGATAGCCGATGGAACTTCGGATACCATTTCCGAAGTTTGGTCCCTAAGCTGAGGGGGGCCGCAGCCGCGCTCTCGCGACTGTTGCCTAATTTGAAGGGACCCAACGCTCCCTGCAGGAGACTTTACCTCGGGATCGTGCGGAGCATGGCCCTTACACGGGGCTCCCGTATGGGCGGGAAACCTGACGGCTGCCAACGTGGCTATTTTACATAGCCCGTTGAAGACGATGGCCGTCAGGGTGATTAGAGGGTACCGCACGATCTCCGTCGAGGCAGCATGTCTCCTAGCCGTGACCCCTCCGTGGGACCTGGAAGCGAGGGCCCTTGCGTCGTTGTATCAATGGCGGAAGGTGGCGCTGGAGCGGGGTTACATTCCGGTGCCTCGAGAAATCGACGCCCAGCGATCCTTGCTCCGCCAGGAGCTCATGGAGACGTGGAAGGTGCGACTTGAGCAACCTAAGTGGGGACACACCACTATTGAGGCGGTGAAGCTGGTCATGGAGGAGTGGCTGGAGAGGCAACATGGCTGCCTCACCTACCGGTTGTCACAGATACTTACCGGACACGGGTGCTTCGGTAAGTTTCTGTGGCGTATAAACGGGAGGTAACACCAGAGTGCCAGCACTGTGGGGACTGCAGCGAGAATACAGCGCTGCATACACTAGCGGAGTGCTCAGCGTGGGCGCTGCAGCGCCGGGACCTCGTTACGGGTCTGGGCATGGACGTCCTCACGCTGGAAACCATGGTAAGAGCCACAATCTCCAGCGGGAGCAAGTGGGACGCCGCTGCGTCCTTTTGCGAGCATGTAATGCTGAGGCGGCGGAGAGGGAACGGGAGAGAATTCTCCCTCTCGAGTTCCGCAGTCTGCTCTACGCCCCGGACCACCGGCCTCCATGACCAGGGGCCTGAGGACGGAGAATGGGCTGCTCGCCGTCCTTACAGAAGCAGGCCTTAGACGGTGGCGTGACGTGAGAACTTCGCGTACGTCTTTCACCCCCTCAAGAAAGTAGGACAGCACCCGAATCCTCCCCAAAGATATTAGATTAGCAGGATAACACCCCCCTCCGAAGACGATACCGCGATTGCGGATAAAGTTTGCTGGGAGCCCTGGGGCTATGCACCGTGTGGTTTTAGTCGGTAAGAGTCCGGCATAGCATCCATGAGGATTTCCACACGAAAAAAAAAAAATAATCAAGGGTTAATTGATTATATTTTGGGAGGAAGTGCCCACTCTATATCTTCATACTTCAATCAGCACTAAGGACGTCCTTATCGACGCGATGAGGTAACCCCGTCTTAGTTATATTCGGTCTGGGAGCAGAGTTGTCTATTCAAAGATTGTAAGTTCCGTTGCTATGACAATAAAAGTAATTTACATCCTACCACTCTTGTCAATGATTATAAAAATAAGCTCTTTTAGTTGATTGCCCGTTAAATACTGCAAAATTGGACCAAAATTGGACAATTACTTCTAAAAGTCAAGTTAAATCTACGTATATTAGGGCTCACGGCTCCAAAATAGCGACTGGATGAAACCAGAACCACTCTGTTGTACTGTAAATTTCTCCGTATAAACTTGAAACAAAACTAACGCAAAGGTGCTTCTCGTTAAGAATCGAGAAATCTTGCAGACTCAGAGAAACCAAAAACAACTCTCTCACTCAACTGTTATGTTGAGAAATAATTTATTTAACGAAAATGGTCACAGCGCATAACAAAAAATGGTCACAACGCATAATAATAATGCAAGAAAAGGAACATCGCCAGTGCCCAAGTGTTGATTGAATTGAAAAGCTGCTCCGCATTATATAACTATGAATAAAAGTCCTTTCCATCCCACCACACAGGGTTGTACACACTATTTTTTTAATCGTGTCAGAACAGAATCGAGATTTTCATTAAATAGAAAGCCGTCGGTAAAAAGAACAAAGTTTTCGTAGTCCGGTACGTTAAAATTCTATTACCACGTGACGAGACATGGCCGCTAGTAATTTGCGTTTTTAGTATTTTACTAATATTGACAGCAAAAAACAACGATTCTGGATTTATATTGCTGTGTAAAAAGTGCAAATGTGATATTATAATATTACTAGTTGACACCCGCTGCTCAGCACGCGTGGTGAAGTTTACCCGTTCCCGTTTTCCACAGGCACTTTTTCCCGGGATGAAAAGTAGCCTATATGTTATTCTGATGTGTAAGCTATATTATTGTAAAGTTTCATCAAAATCCATTTCAGCAAAATATACCTCTATATATGTATATATATATTCTCGTTGGTCAGTCAACAGGTGCACTTTTTGAAGGTGAGGCTAACTTGGACCCCTAAGATCTTGTTGCCTATTATTCGATAAAAACCTACCCTGGGCCCTAAATAACAGATATTTAGAATCCATCGGTATTTTACGGTAGGGGGTTTAAGGACCAATATCCAAGCGACCTCATCTGCTAACCCCACGCTCCAAATCCAGGAAGGGTTTGAAAGTAACTTAGAAAACACAAAAATGAAGAGATGAGGTGTTTGACGCTAGGGCATTAAAGAACTACGCATTCAAAAGACGTGTTCATATCAGTTCAAACAATCAGTAAATGTAAACTAGTGGCCGCACGTGGATTCACTCACGTGTAACAACTGTTTTATTTACATCTTACCACGCATAATATTATAACACGGTGTTTACGCTTGGACGAGGGCGTTAACAGGTGCAGGTTGTATAATGTTTGTCTACGAAGAAATGTAGGGTCCGTGATTTTGTGTCAAGGTTAGAGAGGAGTGCTGTGAGAAAGTGAAAGTAGACTGGGCTAATTACCGAATTTACACCGACTGCAAAAAAGGATATTTGAAGTCAGATAAAATTCGGCTCAATTTGGTTTAACATTTTTACCCGTCTGACCTCGCATGGTAACGTATCACGTTTGTAAATAACTGTGTGTGGGTGGAATACTCATTTGCTGTAGACAAGAACAGAGCAAGGAATGTTGCTCGTGGAACACGAGTAACATTGATTCCTTGCTCTGTGAGTACAAGCAACTTAAAATTTAACAAGTAAGTAAGTAATACTTTATTGTCCTCCAAGATTACGATTAAAAAGATTAATGCCTAATTACATATCATACAATCTCAACGGAAACCACAACTTTGCCTCCCAAGGGAGACAGAGTTGTATGAAACTCCCAAGGGATTAAAATGATTTGAATTTGGAACGTTGAGTTCATGTGAGCAAACACTTAAAAAAAGTGCCCCTACCAAGTTCGTTCCAAAAACTGACACATTAGACGGCACTGGCCACTATAGGCAGAATCTGCGAAACACTTTAAAAGGAAGAAAAAAAGGCGCCATTGCTAAGAATCTAAAACTAAGACGGTTTCCATTTGTGGAAGGATAGGGAAATATTTTTGTTTGCTACATTTATGGAAGTCGTAGTGGACTCAAAAAAAAAAGTTTACAATTATGTTTGTTTTTTTACCAATGTATGCAATATTAACTTTAAAATTATAAATGAGTTACAAAGTAAGTACTTTATTTATGTATTTTTGGCTTTTTATTGTCTCCCAAAGGTGTGAAAAGTAGAGTATGCACCACTGAATTAAAGGATGTCTTCGTCTTGTGCAACATGAACCCCTTGCGTCACTCCGGACTCCACTCAACTCCCTCTCTTTGTTCGGGAGTTAAATTTCATTTTCAACTTGGAGTCCCTCGTTCCAGTCGGGGTTCAACATGTCGCCCATGACGTAATACATTGCCTTAATGCACAATTTACTATAATTTACATTTTACAGCGGATACAATCGGTAACCTAATCGCACGGCGGCAATCTCTTACAGGCAACCATAGGGTGGACACTATGGGAATACGATTTAGATGTTTTTCTGAGACTTAAACCAGTGCAAGATACAACTACCCTACCGCTGTCCACGGCTGGATGTAGGTCTTATCACGTTCTCGCGATAAAACACAGCCCCTGGACTTCTACATCCACTCCTACTCCACGGCCCTCTTCTGATCGTCGTCTACCTTCGGGGTTTTAATTCTTCGGTTTGGCGACACTGCAAATACTGTAATATTATATATACACACCAGAAACAAGAAAACAAGCGCTCGTGGCCCCGCGGAGTCAGTGTTCGGTAAACGGTCTGAAGGAAACCGCGGATTACCTCTTGGATTCTCTTATACCCGCCGACTGCTCGGAAACTGATAGTGATTATCACCGACAGAAAAGACAGTGGGCTCTTGAGCCACCATACTAACCCCAGTCAGACCTACCAACTTCTGATGAGTTCCTCGAAATTGTTAGGTCGTTGTCCATAGGTAAGGCGTCGGGTGACGATAAAATATCTAACATAATGATAAAGGAGGTTTGCAAGCTGTCGGGTGAAGTAATATTAAATGTTTTTAACCGGTTTATTTACGAGGGAGTGTTCCCCCGTATTTGGCGATGTGGCTATATTCGGATTATTCCTAAAAAAGGCGACAAGCCGCCAAATGACCCTAACTCGTACCGGCCGATCACATTGTTGCCCTACTCGGTTTCTCAATATGTGCTGGCCATCTTCCTAGATATTTCCGGGGCTTTCGATAACGCTTGGTGGCCAATGCTATTAATGAAATTAAAGTCTCGCGGTTGCTATAGAAATATTTACTCTCTTATTTATTCATATTTTTCACAAGAAACAACAACTTTAAAATTAGGTCATTATTCTGCTACCAAAACGTTAACAATAGGCTGTCCTCTGGGGTCTTTGCTAGGCCCACACTTGTGGAACTTAGGATTTGATGACTTTTTCAGTTTACCATTACCGGAGGGCTGTTCAATGACAGGATACGCCGATGACGGTATGTTGCTCGTTCAGTCGAATACTCGTGCGGGACTCGAGAGCTTGGCCCACACGAGGCGTACGAAACAGGTTACTTTTTGCACCCAACAAAACATTTCAGTTGCTTTTAAAAGGAAGTTTGAAAGTACCACCGCGCATTAAATTCAATAACGTTTACATAAAAAAATAAAACTTCGGTTTGCTATTTAGGATTGATTTTAGAGATAAATTGTGCATTCGTTGAGCACATAAAAACTGTAGGTGAAAAGGCTAAAAATAGCTTTTATGCGTTGTCGAGAATATCTACTGCTACATGGGGACTTTCGTTCAAAACACTGAAGGTCGTTTACGGGGCCACTTATCTAGGCTGTATGTGTTACGGGAAGCCGATATGGGCAGATAAGGCAACTATTGGTGCTGCACGTTTAAAGTTACTGCAAATTCAACGCCTTGCATTGATATTTTTATGCAAGGCCTACAGGACGGTTAGCACGGAGGCTCTGCCGGTGATGGTAGGGGTCCTCCCGGTTGATCTCGAAATTCAGAGACGCGCGGCTTTATACTATTCGGCTAAGGATGGAATGGATGATAGGTTTTTGTTAGAAAGAGATCGCCATAGAATTGCCAGACTGTATCGTGATAATGTACGTGAAGAACTTTTAGACGAATGGCAGCTGCGTTGGAACACTTCCAGCCATACATATTACTGGAATCAAACATAGCTCACATAGGACCCGTAATATACTATTACCTATTTCTATAGGATTTACACCTAGTTGCTTTCCAGGTCGCCCGCTTTGCAAAGGAGCGAAGAGGCATTACTTTCTTTTCTTACTTCCTCACATTATCTTCTGATTATTTTCGTTGCGGGTTCCAAGACATGCTAACTTCTCCTGGGACATCACCGAGATCGAGCTCGGTGTAACTTTTCTGGTGTTTTGGTCATTGCTGTAGATCCTGGTTTACAGGAGTCACAGTAATGGGAATGTGGGTGGGATTAATCCCAAAAAAAAAACAATCACTTATTTACGCAACTTTCACTATGGCTGGTCCTCGGATGGGTGACCACTTTGTGGCATTTACATATGCGAGCGTTTCCGTGCTTCGGAAGGCATGTTAACCCGTTGGTCCCGGTTGCCAGTAACAATAGCAGTCGTTAAGTCAAGTTGAAGGCCTTATGGGCGGCTTGTAAATTTTAGCCACCACCTGCGTCTATCTATTTCAACACGGCAATGGGCTCACCACCTATTACGTGGGACAGGAATACACATCGTAAAAAGTGGGCATACAATATGTATGCCTCTGCCACCCCCACGGGGATAAGGCGTGATAGAAAAATATTTAACGTATTAAATAAGTGCTTGACAGACGTAAGAATGGGATATAAAATGATATTATTTTAAAACAAAGGCCTTATTTTTTCTCACACTTTAATAAATGGAGTTAAATGAACTCTACATGTTTTTCAACTTAATGTAAATCATGAAAAAGATAAAACCTAAATTTATATTGACGCGTGAGAATGACAAGAATTTAATGAAAATAAATATTATAATAAAAATAAATATCATGAAAAGATATAATATACGTTTAGCATCTTAAAAAAATATCAATTGATGTTTATTATTTGATGTTCGTTCAAAGAAAACGTTTAGCTTTGACGTCAAACAGGTTTTGGTTAATAATTTCGTAATCGTAGAAAAATCTACTCTGGTCGATGACGTAATGTGGTAAGCAGGTTTTCTCTGCGCATATCAAGGCGGGCTTTAGAAATTTTGTTTACTAGTTAGTAAAAGGAATTTAACACGACATGTAAAAAAACAAATGGCCGCGAGAAGTTTTGTTAACTAGGTTTGGTACTAATCTAATAACTAAAGATACCAAGGTGTAGGTACATCATTCGTCAAAAACGGAACCATTTAGTTTATCGTTTAAGATTAAAAAATAAATATTAGGTCTCGTAAGATCACAATTTTATAAACTCTGTACAATTTGTGTAGGTAGGTTATAAGTTAACTAAAACTAATTATCTTCACGCTGTATCCTTGACTGGGTAGTCAGAGAGGACAGAACGCCAGGTTTCGCAATCCATGCATACTTCTTTCTTGACTTTACTCTACTTTGCTTCCTGCAGATTCATCAATCGCTTCATACATGCACGCAGGTATCCGAGTACTTTTGAATTTTTCGTTTAGAGCAATCTGCTCACGTGGTCAACAATACAATATACACACAAACAAACCATAAACAAATCATCCACTCCATCCATCCATTTTTACAAAATGTAATTATGGAACTGTACTACGTTGGTAGAGGGTTTTGTTTAGAGTTTACCTTTTCTACATAAATTCTCTCTAGTAAGCGAAAGATCTGTCCTCTCTGACTACCTCGTCAGGGATACAGTGTGAAGTTAGTTAGTTTGTTGTTAGATAGGTTAGGATTTCCATTTTAGTGCGAAGTTTGAGTCACATCTGTTATTTAGATTTAATATAGTGCTGTTTTAGTTAGATCTTGTCTAATGTGCTTATTTTGATAATAGACTAAACTATAATAAAAAGAGTTTGTCGTAAATTTTGCATCGCCAATGGAATATCGACTTTATCAAAAACACATGCTAGTGAGTGCTAAAAACTGTACTAGGTGATGGAGATGTAATGAAAGATTTGTCTCACTCTTGTCCTCCATCAATGTTTGAAGTTATCATTGCACATTCGAAGAAAATGAAGCCGCTGAACTTTCGGTATTACACGAATCGATCATTCGAATTATCGCTTAGATATGAAATATGTTGCCCCTCGGTTAGTCCCAAATAACCTGATTTTTTCTTTGCATAACGCCAACATAGCACATGTTATATGCTAGAACTGTGTGTGAAGCGAACCATTCGTTCCCCGGCGTCCATTGCAATAAAGAAGTCATTGTTCTTTGTCACCGTAGATTATCTCATCATTATCACGGCGATGGGCTCACCACCTGTTACGTGGGACAAAAGTGCATACGGTGATATGTGGTCGTATAGTATACCTCTGCCTACCCCTTCGGGGTGACAATATGTCTATGTCAATGTAGATTATCTGTGATAAAAAGTGTCTTAAGGCTACAACTATTTTCATTTTAAGAATCAGCTTCCATTAACTCTGTACGACGTGAAATAAGTACAGACAAACATACACACAAGTTTATATTGTGGATATGATTTTGTTAGTTTGTGTTCCTTCTTCTTCTGAATATCAATATTAATTAATACCAGACCCATTACACTTACGCAATGTGCACAACAAAGGGTTATGTAACTTACAATCAGCTTACAATATTTGTAAGTGCATGGTTACCTACTTTTGAATAAACGTGAACTTAATGTTCCTACCATTTTAAAATTGGTTGGCCTATTTCACAGTTTTTCAGCTTAAAGAGCACAAGGGGTTGTGTTGACTTTTAGAATTATCCAACGGATAATGTAAAAAAAATATGAAACCCTTATATACAGTAAAAGATTTATCCTTTAATTAAGAAAAGAGTGCTTAGTTCTATACGTTATTATTCTGGGTTTATTTGTTCTTTATTTGTTACACACTTTAAAAAAGAGGAAGTTCTTAAGACAGCTGTAATTTTGCTTTTGAATGACGTATTTTACGAGTATGTTGCTGCATTGCCTATTGCTTTTGTACGACTGATTCCAATCATTTATTAAAAAAAATCAGTTTGACATAAAAAAACATATCAAAACGCCAAAGTACAAGAAATCTTAAGAAAGTTTTCGGGGATAAAGAAATCGTGTTATTTTAATTTGTATAGTAAGCAGCAGGCGCCATTTCTAATGTCGTTTAACAAACGTGTTTGTGGTGTAAATGTCATTATTATGTAATTACACATGTGTGTGTGTGCGGAGAACTTTCTCGATTATGTTAGCAAGTGGAAATGACACTGTATTTATGTAATAATTTGCAGGAAACACTTAATTTCGTCCAGTTTAAAATAAAATACTTATCCTCCTCATTGCCCTTACTTAGTTGCCTGTAAGGAGATTTTAAGTGGTGATAATTGCATAATTAGATAACTTGCAATTAAGTCTTTAGTGACTGAAACTTATTTGAAATGAAATTTTGATCTTGTAGGTATATTTGTATTGAGAAACAAATTCAGTACATTCTTCATTTCGTTCATTCAAGATATAAGTACGTTTGTTTTAAGTGTGTTGTTATTGAGGATAATAAGTAAAAAAACATATTTACAATGTTTTACATTTAATATTTTATTACAAACGAAACGGCTTAAGACTAGTTTCCACTTAAATGACATCTATATAATAATTGTATAAAAATAACTTATGATTAATAGCTGGAAATTATTATAGTAATTATGATTGTGGTTTCTCACTTAAGCTACGTAATGGATATATAATATAAATTGTAATTGCATGCACAAAATGATAGTCATTTATTTATATATTATCTTTTCGAAAGTTTTGTACCTACACTTTCTTTGGCAAATTGACACACATTGATACAAACATTCATTTATTTATTTATTTTAAATATGGCTTTCAACAACTCACATTTAAGGACGGAAATTCGTTCCATAAACTTAAATATTATTACAATTATTAAACATTACAAAAACAATTATAATTCTCTACTGTGATTATTATAATGGTAAGAACACCAATGGTTGGCACTTCGATTAAACTACTTCACAAACAGATATACAAATATGGAGAAATCTATGTCGCAAGAAGTACTACGCTCCGCGCTGAGCATACTTTATAGACTCTCACAGAAAGGCTTGCGTAAAAATTAGCATAATTCGATGGTCCGATCGAGTGGAACAACGTACTATTCGAATGAATACGACACAGAGAACAGCCACAGAGGCATTATGACACTCCTCACAGGTAACATCTGTTACACAACACGACCTCAAATCGAAGCACAATGTGCCACAAGTAGGTACCACGCTAACAGCTCCTCGCGGTAAGCTCGCTGCTCGTTTTGAGGTCACATTTTTCTCATTGACGACCTTCTAGCTGCGAACAATCTCCAGCCGTCCATGGACGCTTATTAACTCGAAATATAACTTACGAAACTTACGTACCGAGCTATGTATAACTAACTAATGTTAATCGTGTGTGTCGCGGCGACACTTGGTGGGGGCGAGGTCGACAGATCCACGTTCTTAGGCACAATTGAGGTTTATTATGAATCAACAGGTACTAATGAATCATTCAGTTAAGAAGGAAGCGACTGATTAAGCCCACTCTCTCGAGATTCTTATATTGACCTAAGGCGTGACCCTACACTATGAGATAAACAAATTATAACTATATCAGATGGAATGTAGATATCAGAAGAATAAAGATTTCAAGATTTCCTTCGTCAAGGAAATGAACTTTACTCTAAATTAAGACCGTGACAAAAAGGAAACTTAGAAAGGGAAAGTTATCTCAGGCAGTCGACGTCGAATCGAAAACGGATCGGTCGTTCGATAACACTGAAGCACTAACAACTCAACACTCAGTTTCACCTTCTTTTCTTTCCGTTATATAATGTTCGACTTCCCTTAAAGCGTGGAATAGTTTCCACGCTATCACCACTCCCGTGATTTCCAGCAGTGAAATGATCAAAGAAACTCCGGCAATAACTGAACTGATGATCTTGGTGTACGCAGAAGCCACTTTAGCACAGCCCAGACGCTCGTTCGCTTCCTTATCGGTGAAATCACAAGTAGCTCGGTAATAGCTGTCCAAACAACACGTTAAAGGCAGGTCATTTCTCCAACTCCTGTAGTCTCTTGCATCGTTAGCACCACAGCACCGCAATTTCCTTTCGATTCTTCCAAAAGCTCTCAAATTATCCGGATTTGCTTGCGAGTTGTAGTAGCCATCGTAAACGGTGTCCTTGATAAACTTGTCCGTGTCTTCTCCGTCGACGTACACGAAGATCAAGCAGGCTGCGATGATTTGTCCAAGCACGATGAGAAGCATGAACATTCCATGCATGCCGAGAAGTCCTCTGCTTTCCTTGTTAGCACCGCAGTATCCACAGAACGCCACTATCATCACTAACAGGCCGAGGATGATGAACAGCCATGGCGCTACCTGAGGCCAGTACACCCTGTAGTCCAGTAAGTAATGGTTACTGTTCCTGAGGCTGACGAACTCGGCCAACTGCACGAAGAACCAAATTCCGACGGCCGCGGTCACAAACCCGAACACCGCGTATATTATATTCAAAACATAAAGAACGTTTTTCATAAATTCTTCTTTAGCCATGTTGAGGTCTGTCCGCACGAGTGGTTGTCAACGGAATAAGAGGCGTGCTCGTGATGCAAGTACTTTTATAAACTTCGACCGCGCCTTGCGTACGCGCAGTAAGGCTGTTTCGATAGCGTCAAGTGTAACTGATGGCAAAGATATAATTCATGTTATAATATACCCGGTGACCTGATTAAATAATTACTGTTAATGACCGATGATACATTATACTCAGGTACACTTATCCTAATGTCTTGCAAATTATTTTTTAAATTTTAATAATTTTCATAATTAGAAAGTGCATTCAGGTTAAAACTACGATCACTATATTAGAAAGCATCATGCATTTCATATGGTAATTTTTTACCATGATTGTAACCTTGAAAAATAAAAGATAAATGGAATTTTAATATATTTATTTTTATAATTTTAACTATACACTAAATATTCTAAATGCTGTTACAAGTGGGGTAATTTAATTTATAGTTAAAATTTTGTAATAAAAAGTCAAACATTAGTTATAAAAGCAATCGGTCTATTTCAAAATGCAGTACACCATTACAATCACTTTTAGTTATCATTAAATTAACAGTACTGTTAATATAACACTATGAGATTTTTTTAAATCTGAATCAAGCTTGCCTTAGAGCGTGCAGGGAGCCTTATTTTTCTACTTCAAATTCCTACGTCACATTTTAAAGTTTCTCTATAGTGTTTATACTATATATGCGTGTTTGGAAATTTATATACATTATATGTATATTTTATAAATAAATAAGTTAAATAAATAGCTCTAATTTAATTGTAAAATTGATATATTACAGAACATGACATACTTATATTCAAATTTACAAAACATAAGTAGTGTAAAGTATTTAATGTTAACTTATCTTTAATTTACAGTTAACAGCTCCGAGCAAATATTTCTTCACGAAAAATATAAATTTTCCTTTGTCTAACTCAGGTGTTATGTCTGAGTCATCACAACAAAGCGCTCATTTAGTACAGTAACATGTACAGAAAATGAACGCTAAAATTGACTATGAATGATTGAAAGACAAAAATATTTTAAAAAATTGTAATTTATTTTTCTTATATTTACCTAAAATACACATTTACACAACAATTTAGTAAATGCAATTAGAAAAAGCTTGAAAATATTACATAACCGGTTTAATGTAATATGGCCAAATTTTATCGTAAAATTAATAATAAATAATTCATAAAAATCAAACTTGACTTTTCAAACATACAATGTATCATATCGGTAACTTAATTAACACATTTGCACCTACAACTGGGTGAATCACCTATGTCCTACTTATAACTAAACACAAATACACATCAATCAAAATAAATCATTTGGCTATCCAGGTACACGAATTACAATACTAAGAGGTATTCTACACTATCTTACTTAATTGTAATATTATACAAGTCAAAATGTCAGTCGTTATTTAATAAGAGACTCGCTTGTGAGCGACTAATTAGTCTGACTCATCCTCCCACCAGTTTGTTCCAAGAGGCCACTGCACATAGTCGTGTCATCATTTAAAAACCATTAACCGTACGACTAAATGTCTTCTTAGTCAACAATCGGTGGTTTAATATCAAAATTAAAGCTATATATTGCTCATGTGCAGTAGACAACTACTTATATTTATTATTATTCGCCATCTGTATTATTCTTGGTCCCATGCAATAGGATGGCATCCTATTAGCACATACCGGGCACGTTTCGCAATTCTCAAACTCAATAACTCTTTCCTTAACCCAGGATTCGAACCCAGGCTTTCGCGATTGCATACTCACATAAGCGAAAGCTTATTACCAACAAACAAATTACAACTTGCTAAACTATTATCACACTTTCCGACTTCGCACAAGCATTTACATAAGTATTACTAAATGTTTATTTCTTTCTATGACAAGAAAGAGAAAACATTATAATACTGGGCATCAAATGCGTCCTTTAGGGACACCACAACAACACAAATTTAAACCAAATCTACACAGAAATATTGAGTCTCTACAATAACACTTTCTTGCTTTCTGACTCCAACTGCACTGGTAGTCTGGGCTTCTTCTTGATACTCCTTGATAGCGTGATGCCGACGATCAAATTCATTATACCGAGGAGAGCTGTGAAGACTGCGATACCTGACAATGATCTGATGATAATGCTTGTGTAATTAACAATCACCTTCGCACAACCGTATCTCTCGTTGGCCAGTTTGTTGGAAAAGTCACAGTCAATGGCATAAGTACCCATGAAACCGTGATAGTAAGTATCACAGCACGCCATCGGGAACTCGTCCCTCCAATTCTTGTAATCTCTTGGTCCATCTGCACCACAGCACTGGAAGCGCTTCTCCAAATTTCCGAACGCCGCTTCCACGGTTCTGTCTGACCTCATGTGTGTGTACACATCCCAAATTGCGTCTTTCATAAATGTCTCCGAAGCCTTCGTGTCGGCTAGCGTAAGTGCCACAATCGCAGCGCCGGCGAGCGCCAAAATTGCTGTCACTTGGAACGCAATATACAACGTCACAAATCCACTGCTCTTCTTCTTGGCGCCAACGAAACCGCACCCCGACACACAAACGACAAGTAAACCGACGAGTATAAACACCCAAGGTATCGCTTGAGTCCAGTACACGTTGTAATCCAGTAGGTAGTGGTTCGAATTCCTCAAGCTTGTGATGTTGAAGACTTCGACGAAGAACCAGATGGATGCGCAAGTGATCCCGAATCCTAGGATCACTTGGACTACGTTGAGGATTGTCAAAAGGACAGCAATAGGACCGGAGCTACCCATGTTTGCGCGATACGTGTTTCTCGACTGAGAGTTCGTAATGAAATAGCGTGTAGCGCAGTACGACTGGTTTTTATATCGCAAGCGTAAAGCAAAGCTGAGCCTTCCGGAGAATGACTCAGTTATTGGTGACGTGAGCCTTCCAGTACGAACGTTACTATTTTTTTTATGGTTGGAGAACAACATGTTTTCTGTATTTTCCTGCGTCATATTAATGTGTAATAATTAACTATTACCATTTTTCTCTTATGATCCTAATAAGTGTTCATTATTTAATGGATATTTAATTCCAATTTGCTAATAACCTAGCTAATAATTATTATTCAACAACCACACATGCGTTTCTTGTTGCACTTTGATTTGACTACAACTTAAGAGAAAGATTACACATACAGTGCTAGGGCCGGTTGTGCGAATGTAGCGTAGCGCCTCTGTTTATTACTAACGTCCATAGACTACGGTGACCACTTTCGATCCAGGGAGAGGGAGAGGGCATATGCAGATGAGCCCCAGCGTAGTGGCTTAAAAAAATATTACCTGAATAATTGTTATACGATAAGCAATATAAATGATGATTATATATTAGTTAAATAATTGTTATCAAATCATTTTTCCTTTACCTACCCATTATCCTTTTTCCAGGAAAACCTATGAAGACATGACTGGACAAATTGCCATGTACGTTGAATCATTCCTGTTGTTCGCTCAGCTTCTTGTAAGAAGTATTTATTGAGTAATAGACCTTAATACACACACAATAACACGATGGAGCATTAACACGCAAACTATTATGCCCTTTATCGCTGTCATCTGAACTGATATATGACTTTGTAGGGTGCGAATGGCGCCTAACCCCCCACCCTTTCCAATTCTCAGCGCCCGAGCCTCTAGGTCGGAACATACAACATAACTCGTAGCTAATAAATTTTAATATTTTGTTTAGCTACTTGTCAAAGCTATGGCCGTGATCCTTCATATGATATCCTGACCTAACCTAACTAACATGTGTGATGATAATGATTTAAAGATAAATAATACAATCGATCGATTCAAAATGAAAAGTGTAATTTTTTTAATAGTTTAAGGTATACAGCCGCATATGTTTTAATATAAATAAATAAAGTGACCTGGGGTTTCGTGCAAAGTTTCCCTTTCAGCCGTGTCGTCCTTTCCTTTCAAAAGTCGTGTAAATACACTTGTACTAGAGATACGAAGGTGGGTCATGTGTACAACTAGCCGTATTTCTTAGGTCATGTACCTGACCTCTTGTACAGAGGCCTGACCTTGTTGGACGGTCAGCAGGTGCACTGCTTCCAGCTGACATTGTGTAAGGCTCCGGTCGGGTCCTAGGTCACCTCTTAATTCCTCTATACAGGTCATCATTCATCATTTCATCAACCAAAAAAAACGTGTCGTGTTAGACACAAAGAATATTATTTAATTTTAAGTTTGCATGCTTTATTATATGGCTGAATGGGCCTGTGCAATGTATCTATGTTAAACTAACTCAAAATGATATGTACCCCAATTAGCGCAAATAAATAATTATGAATTATGACCTGCATATATTAGTTTGAGCATAAATTAATTAATTAATCATGTAACAATTTATAGGTACTTAAATACATAAGTAATCAATTAACGATCCAAATTAATAAATTTCGGGATGACTCATTCATCTATCAGCCCCCAACAGACCGTTAGCTCTTTTATTCTGAATGTTTTGATTTTTTTCGAGCAAACTACATTGATTGTAAAATGTAAAATGTAAATAAATTGTAAAATGTATCGGATTCGTATGAGTTGTACTTAAACTTTCTGTTTTTTTTTTTTGTTACATTTAGATTGGCACTACTGTTTACCAAATTGGTGTGGAATTCGAGCTACACCTGGTATTTAGATTACTGATGTTTTTCTCAATTTGATCGTATGATCCGCTCGTATAAGCTCGTAGCTTGATGTTATATAGACTATATCCTTTCCCAATAAATAGGCTATCAAAGATTTTTTAGTTAATACGAGTACTGCCTGCCATTCGTGCATTCTTTTATTTTTTTATTTATTTATTGTAACAATAGATTATTTACAATATTTGTTTATGATTTCCAAACAAGCGTGACCTGCATTTTGGAAATCAGTTCCTTCCTTAAAATTATACATAGCATAAATGTTAAAATCTATTTAGTGTGAACTTAAAATATTATGTTAATATATTATAAAATGCATGCGTACAAGCGTGTGTGTATGTGTGTATGTTTTGTAAATATCATTGAATTTAATCCTAAATTTTATATTGGTATTACTAATATATTTTCTATCTCGTTGTAATCTAAACCCTTAAGCCCCAAATATAGAGTCTGGGGTAAACATTATTATAGTTTCGCTGGGCAACTTAACTTTTAACTCTGAGAACTGAACAAATGTCATGTCATGCCATCGGGCAAAAGATTGGATAAATATCCAATCTTTTGTCTGATGGCTTTAAAGAAGATATAGTAGATTTATGAAACCGACGCATGCACTTATAGAAAAACAATTTTCTTACCGTCAAAACATTGGTCGTTTCGTATATTGAATGGATGTCGGAATGGTTAGTAAAGAAGTACTTTGAGCACAGCTCTTTGCGACGTTTCGAGTTGTAATTCAACCAAACAATCAATCTTCAGCTGTATAATATATATTGTATATACTGTATAAATACCCCTTAGACTACAAGACGACAGGAGTCTAGAACCAGAATCGCTGTTTTTAGCTGTCAAAATATTAGTAGACTATCAAAAATGCAACTGAGCAGCGGCCAATGGCGCGGTACGTGTCAGTAGAATTCTATCAGCCGACCGATAGTAGTCTATTGGAGTACGATTGTGATAGTAGACTACGAAAAACTTTCGAAATTGTACCGGTGCCTTTCCATTGAGCGACGATTTCGACACGACTGGAATAGCAGACCTGCCCCCCGGACCTCTGTTGTAGGTTTCATCATTCAATACTTAAACGCAATTAGCATATGCCTCTGCCTATCTTCTTTAAGGTAATAGGCGTAACTGTATATGTTGCCTAGCACAAGCGACAACAGTATTTGTAAATACGTGGTATAGAGTTAACAATGACGTTTGACCTTGTACATTCAGCAAATTACCAGTAAATTAGTTGTGTTCACGTGTGTCTGTACTGGGATTACGTACGAGTATGTGTGACAATTGAGGTTTTATATAAGTTGTTTCCGTGTATTATAATACTTATATTATGTAAACTCCTCATTATAATCTACTATACTCGCAGCTAATTCAGCACAGGGCTTGGGTTTTGTTAACAAAATTTAAACTTAACCAAATTTAAATTGGCATCGAGGGTGAATTTTCGTGCTTTTAAACGTTTCTGCCATACACATTACATGAATCAAACATAGAGCACATAAGACCTATAATATACCTACTATTACCGTGGTGTTTCCCTATTTCTATAGGATGTATACCTAGTTGCTTTCCAGGTCTCCCGCTTTGCAAAGGAGGGTAGAGGCATTACGTTCTTTTCCTACTTTCTCAAATTTTCTTCTGATTAATTTCGTTGCGGGATTGAAGACATGCTAACTCGTCCTGGGACTTCACCGAGATCGAGCTCGGTGTAACTTTTCTGGTGTTTTGGTCATTGCTGTAGATCCTGGTTTACAGGCGTCACTGTAATGGGAATATGGGTGGGATTAGTCCCAATTAAAAAATACTAATTTAAAATGTCTTTAAATACAAAGATCAGTTCTAAAGATGTTTAATATCCAGTAATTCTATATTAGTATATTATTATAGTATTAGTACTCGGATACCCAGACGTGCGTGTATGAAGCGATTGATGAATCTCGACGAAGCGAAAGAAGTATGCATGGATCGCGAAGCCTGGCGATCTGTCCTCTCTGACTACCCCGTCAGGGATACAGCGTGAAGATAGTTAGTTTTTTTTTTTAGTTAATTCTAATATGACGTGTATTTTTGAGGCTTATAAGTATTAATTTAGTTCATTTCATTAAGTATTTTATTTTATTCATTCTTTCATTTCGTTCCATTTCATTTAAATCATTTCAGTTTCACGACGTCTGGGGTCCGCTTTCCTACGTTTTCGCCTCCACTTCACACGATGTTCGGCATTCTGCGTAGTAAGCTCATTGGAACGCATATAATCCCCTATAACATCAAGCCAGTACTCTATGTGTTGTCCCCTTTTTTTGGAACCCGACGGTGAGAAAAAGCCAAACCTAAACTTATGTATGTGGTGCCTCAAAATTAATATTTAGGTTAATACGTAACTGCCAACTTTTTAACGATATATAGCGTGATTATAATACAATTTTGCTTAGAAAAAATTTGCTTATAGCCCTGATAGCTCAATATTCTGTAAACAACAGCGTTAAGCAATGTACTGCAAGGGCCACCTAATGATGGGTGTGTTCTTGACAATATTATTTAGAAGCGTTTTGTAGCTTAGAAGGCAAAGCTCGTTATGTAAGTCAAGTTGAAGCTCTTAAGCTAATGGAAATTTCAGCAACTAGTCTGTATCTCTCTCCCTTGCTATCCGTTTCAACATGGTATTATGTTTAGCACCCGCAGGACCAAACACAACAGTTGTGTGCGCACACTACGCCATTGCCTACCTCTTTTAAAAATATAGTAACTATGTGTATGTATGTTGTATTGTATGTTGTACAAAACAACACAGAATAATTAAATGTGGAAAACGCGGAGATACAATAGGTCATTAACTGTACAAGAAATATGAAGTGTCTATCGTCTAATTGCGCTTTAATGCATTTTTTTTGGGCTTCGTAATGAACAAGGAGTGCTTATAATTTCACCATGGCCGTCTGTATCTATGTGTCTGTATATGTCCGCAGTCTAGTTGCGATAATCATAATACAAAAAACTATAATTTATAATGGATGTATAGTACATTATTTTCGAAAAGAAAAACTATTTTTATAGTTTATGTCATGGTAGTTAGGGTCTTGTAAGTACCTATACAAACACAATTTAAAAAAAAATGTAAATAGGGGCATCTGTCAACTTTAAGCCCTTACTGTCTTGCCAAATAATTTTCTAGCTTGTCAGCCCTTCTGTCTGGGCAACATCCTATCTTCCATTCATCGAGTCGCGATCTTCACTCCATAACTCGTCTGTTCTCCGTTAGATCAGGCCAGTCCATTTACGTCATCTGCAAGGTAAAAGCTTACAGCTGATTCAATGTCAAAATTTTATTCATTATCAAAAAATCTATAAACAAACTTCCAAAAAGAGTTATGAGGTTACAAACATTGAAATACGAGTAGACTTAGAAACCTCTTTTATGATGTCGATAATTCTGCATCTAAAGTTTATCTCAAACAGAACTTGACCTTGGTGCAAAGTCGCGTACAGCTGCTGAATGTGTGTACGTTTTTTATTATTTGACTTCAATCTATAACAAAAAGTGACTTTGTATGACCTTCATATATAACAAGTGTTTTTGCAGTGCGATCAACAGTTATAATATTCACCTTCAAGTAAAAGGTACCTATAGTTCGAGTTTTGCTGTGCATTTGTTGCTGTACTTCTGATACTCGCGTGTGGACTGGAGGAAAGTAGAGATATTTAAAGGCGAGAGAGGAGAGAGCAGAGAGATATAGAGTTTGAGCAATACGCCGCCTACATTTCAAGCTGAGATACGGACAGTAAGACAGTCCCTATTCTCGTATGCTATACAGTCTTTTTGAGGAATTAAATGTCGAATGGGTGTGAACGACGTAACTGTCTAAGGTCCGTATTCCAGAACGTTACTCAATACTCAATCGACGCTTGAGTGTAGATTTTCTAAGGCAAAATCTGGTCTCAAGCGTTGATTGAGTATTGAGAAACGTTCTGGAATACGTCCCTAAGAGTACGTAAGTGGCAATGGATTAGTCACATCTGACGGGGAATAGACAAGTTTTGAAGTATAGATAGATACTTGATAAAAGTAAGATAGGACGGCTTTGAGGCATAGATGAGCTAACGAGATAGAAAAGACTAAATAGGCTGATTTGATTTTTCGAGACCGTAATACTCCAAAATTGATACATCCCCGGTTTGCCGTAGTGCCTCAAGTTGTTAAAGCTTACATTTGGAGACAGAAGTGTAATTTGATCAACTACTTAAAGCAGAACAGTGATTCACTTTTTTTTTCACCATTATTCGAAATGACAGCTGAATAGGGTAAATCGATAGAACAAAATGGACAAAAAAAATCCAGATTGTTCTACTGCTCACTACGATAGAACTAAATGACCAATCTGGATTTATTTGTCCATTTTTTTCCATCGTAGAACTAACAGTAGAACTAAATGGATTGACCCGCTGACCGCTGTACGACCACCTACCTCGTGCGTTCGTTAGCAAGTAGCCTTTAGGTAAAGTTGGTTTCGACTCAAGAATTGTGATGAAAACCCACCACCCCCATATTAACTACCTAAGTTGACAGTACTGTAAGATGCCTTTTAGCGAGTAATGAAAGAGTAAGATGAGAAGAACCCTTGTGCTGATACAGAGACTTCGTATGTATGAAAGAGACAGCCGAGTCAATAATGACTCATTGCCATTTGACGCATTGGTGACCTACCACACCGGTCACGTGTCAAATTGTAAGATTGTACCACGCGATATATATGTTGATACCTCTATGTTATTATAGCTGACATGATCAATTGTGTAGTGAAATCATGCAGATGACCTTCTGAAAAGAGTGGTCTCGCTTAACAATGGGGCATGTCATTGTAGAGGAAGACACATGTGCCCTAATGGTTCCAAAGTTGGGATGCAAAGAGCTGGGATGTAAGATAGCTACCTAAATGAGGAAAAATTATTGTGGATTTTCACATTCCAAGTACTGCACTTACATAGATAAGGAGCGGTATTTCCCAGCTATGAGTAGAACGTAATATAATTTCTAGAGACAATTTTTTTGTAGCCCAGTACGTTTAAAAAAGAATCATAAATATCTGAAGGCCAGATTCAAAAACCCAGGTCAGGTGGAGGCTCTTTCGACAATAGTGAAAATAAGTCAAGTATCAGCTGCCTCTAGCTTCTAATCGCAGGCAAACCGGTACTTAACACTAAAATATCCATCACGCCTTATCCTCGAAGGGGTGGCAGAGGCATATTATATGCCCACTTTTCCAGAACCATAGTGATGTTGTGGTCAGCGTAAGATTAACCACAGATGTGTGTATGCATGTATGTAACCACGTAGTCTATGGTCGTAACTACCTATTGTATACGCAAGCAGGAAGGAAATCACGCATGAGAAAGACTCATTGGACATACAGCTGATACGAGAAAAATTAAAGGTTTCATCTTACCGTCAGTTGTACCAACTCTATATCTTAGGTATTTTGGTTTTCGGTACCTATTTCATTTTATTGTTTGTATACCAATTTAGGACCACGTGACTAAGAATGAATTAGAATAAAACTAACTAAAACTAAAAAAAACTAACTATATTCACGCTGTATCCCGGACGGGGTAGTCAGAGAGGACAGATCGCCAGGCTTCGCGATCCATGCATACTTCTTTCGTTTCTTCGAGATTCATCAATCGTTTCATACACGCACGCCTGGGTATCCGAGTACTTTTGACCTTTCCGTTTTTGAGCAATCTGCTCAAGTGGTCTTAAAATAAAATTTAAAAAAATTAAAAAATTAAAAAAAAAAATTAATGATTCTAATTATAATTAGAATAAAACAATAACTATATAAAAAGATAGAGAGAGTAACCTCAAAGTGTGAAAAGCAAATGGTGGCAGGAGGTTTTAAAACGTTTATAATTATTTAAAGATTTTTTTAATTAACAAGGTCATTACTTCACTTGTCAACAACCTGTCATGAACGTTAATTAAGATCAAAATATTTAGATCATTACATCCTATGCTCTTATAAGAGTGTCGAATTTTCCATGACTGAGAGATGACATATTTTAACACTTCGTAACAATCTAAAATATACGAGTACAACAGTTTTCATTAATATCATGATTTTGAAGCGCTCGTGGCCCCGCGGTCTCAGTGTTCGGGAAACGATCACTGAGGAAAACTTTCACGATGGCTGGTGGTCGGATGGGTGACCACTTTGTGGCATTTACATTTGCGAGCGTTTCCGTGCTTCGGAAGGCACATTAAGCCGTTGGTCCCGGTTGTGAGTAAAATGGCAGTCGTTAAGCCTGGTTGAAGGCCTTGAAGGCTTAAAAAATTTCAACAGCAGGTAGCCACAACCTGCGTCTGTCTATTTCAACACGGCAATGGGCTCACAACCTATTACGTGGGACAGGAATCCACACGGTGAAAAGTGGGCATATAATATGCCTCTGCTACCCCTTCGGGGATAAGGCGTGATAGATATTTATTTATTTATTTTATCACCCTCTCCACATAAATCTGCTTCGTCAGTCTACATTCATCCATGCTCTCCACGTGTCCGAACAATCTAAGCATCCCTTTTTCTATCTTAGTCATTACATCTTCTGTCATATATCAGGAAATATATCTAATGAATATCTTCAAATATATACAATTGAACTTATTTATCAATAACAACCAAACTACCGAAATTTAAAGTGGAAAAAATTTCACGAGGCCGACATTGGAATCCGTGTCCTTATCCGTGACTGCTGTAATTCAATGCCATACTGTAATTCACCATTACATAACATTGTTCATGCCATGTAATGGTGAATTACACTACTGTGTGTATGTACACATAACTTGTACAGTTTCAGACAGTAAACAAATGTAAATATTGCCAAATTACCTGGTTCGGGCAACCATATACATTAACCAAAAAATACATACCTACAATATTTTTACCGAAGTCAGTGTAAAATCAACTTTTTATCAGCAAACAATGAAAAACTAAAATACACTTTAGAATAACATTAACTATTGAAGAATAAGCAACCGGCATTAATGTCAAAAATATAATATGTACGAATTAAGACGTAATATAGCGCTCATGGCCCCGCGGACTCAGAGTTCTATAAACGATCACTGCGTTAAGCAGCTTTCACTATGGCTGGTCCTCGATGGGTGATGGCTGGTCCTCGGATGGGTGACCACTTTGTGGCATTTACATTTGCGCGCGTTTCCGAGGTTCGGAAGGCACGTTAAGTCGTTGGTCCAGGTTACCAGTAACATGGCAGTCGTTAAGCCTAATTGAAAGCCTTATAGGCGGCTTGAAAAATTTCAGCACACACCCACAACCTGCGTCTGTCTATTTCAACACGGTAATGGGCTCACCACCTGTTACGTGAGACAGGAATACACATGGTGAAAAGGTGGCATATAATGTGCCTCTGCCACCCCTTCGGGGATAAGGCGTGATGGATATATAAATAATAAGACGTAATATGTACGTTAATGGATCCAAGGTAATTCTTTGATTTACTTTTAAATCAAAGATAAAAAAGTTCACTATAAAACTAATCGGTTTTCGAAATTATCAAACACTAGCTTATGCCAGACAGCTTCACCCGGGACATACCTTGAATAACCGTAATTAAGAAGAGGGAGTTTTTTAATCAATTTCGCGCTGTATCCCTGACGGGGTAGTCAGAGAGGATAGATTGCCAGGTTTCGTGATCCATGCATACTTCTTTCACTTTAAGCAGATTCATTAATCGCTTCATACATGCACGAGTGGGTACTATTGACCTTGCCATTTTTGAGCAATCTGCAGAACCAAAAAATACATAGTATACCTTCAATATTTCTATTCTTTCAGTTTTCGACTGAGCTGATTGCTTTACCTCTAGATTACTGACCGGTTACCTGAAAAGAACATTTCAAAAGGTGTTTAGATGTTTATTATTCACCTGTGGTCCTCACCCCTGACTTACCATCAGCTAAGGGAAGTCAACTAGACGTCTGTTATTTACACCATTTCATAATTCTGTCACATACTGTACACCTGTGCACATTTTCTTAGTTGGTAGTGCGAACACGTCGGACCATTGTTTGAACCTACCGTAGTAGGAGCGTAACGGAAGGGCAAGCATATGCCAAGGTTGAATAAGGTTTATATTAATGGGCTTACAGGATAATAGGTCCTCCTTAATTGCTATATGTTTTGAACTAAGCAATGAAACAATGACACAAAAAAAATATAAATAACACGTTTAACGAATGAGTGAGGAACGATTGACGAAGAATATACACAGTAGTGCGAAAGTAGAGGGCAGAAGGAGTCAGGGTAGGCCGAGACTTACATATGAAGACCACGTGAGCAGACTGCTCAAAAACGGAAAAGTCAAAAGTACTCGGATACCCAGACGTGCACATATGAAGCGATTGATGAATCTACAGGAAGCGATGGCAGTATGCATGGATCGCGATGCCTGGCGATCTGTCTACCCCGTCAGGGATACAGTGTGAAAATAGTTCGGTTAAGTTTAAGTTAAGAAATTAAACCCAAAATCTTCGAATTCATTGACGGGTAAAATTAGAATGTATTACTATAATCCCCGCCATATTTCTTTTTTACATAGCAGTCAAAGTGAATGACAAAGACGTCAACGTCCAGAGATTGAGTCCAGCAGAACACAGATTTGGTCCAGAACAGCTACGCTTGAAGGTGTTGTCAGGGGCGAAACATATGAGCTGGTTAGGACCTGAAAGTTTCTATGGAATAGCAGAGAAAGCAAGTGGCAAACTCCAGATAGAGTATACCGTGCTTTGATTTTAGCAATGATATTATGGAAATGAAGAATTATATCAAAAATTTGAGGAAAACTCTCGTGGCAATTTAGTCAGCTACAATTTGAGCCGCAAACAAAGACGATCGGGCAGCCTAAACTTTTAGAAAAAAGTCAGGAAAACATTTTTTCTGTAGATTCATGTCCAATGTGCTCGAGTCGTGTGAGGCACTAAAATCAGTAATGTTTTTTATATCTGCTGTTTTGATCTTTGAAATTAAATGAAAATGAAAACTGTACTTCGTTAGATTTTTCTTATTCCTTATTTACATTTTCATTGTCATTTACTTCTGAGCTACGGTCCAAATTTCAAGTATTTATTTCATCGGCTAGATTAAAACGCGTACAGACATGGAAGAAAATAGGTTAATAAAACAAGGTTGAAAGGAAACAGTGCAGGAAATTTTGTAACCCCGTCTAGCAAATTGTACTTTTCATTAACATTTTAACATTGTTTATTTACCTGTACAACTAACCACATTCTTTAAAAAAACTAATGTATCATTCGGTGGGTTTTTTCATTAATAAAATTCCTTATAATACCTAATTTCCCCAATATCCTTATAGTGTAAACAAAATTATGAATGAATGAGTTTACTCCATGTTTACTAGTCGAGTAATTTGTAGGTACTCGAGTAGTAAACATTTTGTTCATGAATGAATGAGTATGAACTGAATCACGACTTACTTGAGAAAAGTTTTGTCATATACTAAACGTGGTTACGTGACTCTGCTCGTTTACATAACCCCACATTAGGTTATTTTGGCCCTTTACACCTTGCAAATTAAATGAATATCTTAGGAATATCGCAAAATTTAAAAAAATGCACAAATAAATTAATTTCGAGTAACCAAATTCGATCATGTCGTGCGGGCGTGGGTACTTGAGAGCGAAGAAGTAATCAAGTAATTTGGAAAAAGTTCATACATTATTGTAAAATTAATAAACGACGAGATTAAATGGGTGCCACGAGGTACGGGAACTATGTTACTGGCGAAGCCGGGCGGCTTATCTAGTTATATATTATTTTATAATACCCGTTAATTGCACACACACATTATTATTAAAGGCTTTTTTAAACCTATTAGATGTTTTTATGCCAAGCAGTCTGCTTATTTATCTTTGTCTTCTTTAATTTAGCTTCTAAGCAGTCTTGAGGACACCTTGATAGCGAAACAAGCTACCTACATGCCGTACATTCTTTTCCTTGAGTATTTGATACGAAATTAGTTGAGGTTACCCATTAGAGCTAGGATTGACGAATCGGGAATATGTGGTGATTTCCTTTACTCCTACTTTATTATCGTTCAACGAAATTTTATCTATTTATAAAAATTAAAAGTAGAGGGTAGAAAGAGTCAGGGTAGGCCGAGACTTACATATGAAGACCACGTGAGCAGATTGCTCAAAAACGGAAAGGTCAAAAGTACTCGGATACCCAGACGTGCGTGTATGAAGCGATTGATGAATCTCGAAGAAGCGAAAGAAGTATGCATGGATCGCGAAGCCTGGCGATCTGTCCTCTCTGACTACCCCGTCAGGGATACAGCGTGAAGATAGTTAGTTAGTTAGTTAGTTATAAAACATACTTTCCTCACTCTGTAGTAACATATATTTGGCCTTCGAATGCACCTATTTAAACATACACAAATAGTTACTTTTGTTACGTTGACACATGTATTTCCCAAGGGGGTCAACGACTCAGTTTGCGGTATTGTATTGTGCTCAGCGCTTTCTGGGTCACCAAGAAAGTACACAATATTATAATATCTGCTTAATTTAATTATAGTTTTCTACTTAATGTGACTAAATATTTAATATAGATGCAGTAGTGTTCTGTAAACGATCACTGCGTTAAGCAACTTTCACTATGGCTGGTCCTCGGATGGGTGACCACTTTGTGGCATTTATACTTGCGAGCGTTTCCGTGCTTCGGAAGGCACGTTAAGCCGTTCGTCCCGGTTGCCAGTAACATGGCAGTCGTGAAGCCAGTTGAATGCCTTATGGGCGGCTTGGAAAATTTCAACAGCAGGTCGCCACAACCTGCACCTGTCCATTTCAACACGGCAATGGGCTCACCACCTGTTACGTGGGACAAAAAGCAACGCATACGGTGAAACGTGGGCGTATAGTACGCCTCTGCCTACCCCTTCGGGGATAAAGGCGTGAAAGTAGGTTATGTTATGTTTATTTATTATAGTTTAAATTTATTGCTTTATAACACCTCATTTAGCAAACAGTTCGTGTGCACGGGGTTTCTCGAACGTCTACCGTATGGGGTTCTTCAAAAGCCGTCTTAGAAAGATTTTCAAGGTTGGCAGCGCGAGTACTGCACCTCTGGTGTTGCAAACGTCCATAGATAACTGTGACCACTTTTCATCAAGTGGGCTGTATGCTTGTCTACCACCTCAGTTGTATAAAAAAACTTTCCTAAACATTAATTCATCAGCTCACAGCTTAAACCGCTAATCAGATTTAGGTCAAATTTGGCACATAAACATTATGACAGAAGTAAAGCTAAGCAAGACTTGGACAGTATTTTAGAAAAGTCACCCTTAATGGAATGCATCAGGGATTACAAGTACATAACATATTCTGGCTAAAACCTTAAGGCACCGTTTATTAAATACTTTGTGTAGCAATGGTTGGGTTTCATTTGTCCCTTTTGGAGGTCTAGTCTGACCACACTATCGCTTTCCTGCTCTAACATATCCCTGTGTGGCGACCAGCGCCACCTAGCGTAAAACTATCGAACCACATCGATACTAAGAATACTACATCGCGCTATGAGAGTTCTCACGCTGAAGAATTATATATACAACAGCCCAACATAAACCGTTGGGCCGCGGCCCACCAGGCGTGATCACCTTGCCTGGTCGGAGGATCCTCCCTTTGTGTCGGAGGAACAACTCCACCCGTTCCTCCACAGTGGTGACCCCGACGTGTTTGGAAGCAGCCTTCACGGAGCAGATCAACAGCATTGTCGCCACCATCACAGCACTCCAGTATGACGATAATTAGTCTCAGCCAGCCAGCATCTCCGGCCTCATCAGGGATACCACTAGCTAGAAGCGACCGCTCCTGCCTGGTTACTTCCTCGGCCACACCAGCGTCTAGGCACAGCACACTGCAATTACGGTCAATGTAAGAAGAGCACATCTCTCCCGTCTACGCAGCAGCCAGCCACTACGCAGCAACCATCCCGACTCACTGGGGTTACCTCACCGCGCACCGCAGCACTGCACTCAGCCCCGATTCACTGGGACTAGCAGCATTCGATTCCGACTCACTGGATTCAGCGGCATACGATTCCGACTCACTGGGATCAGCGGCATACAGTTCCGACTCACTGGGACTACACAATCTGGCACTGGCGCGATTAACAACAGACGAAGACACCAGACTCATACTCGCAATCGACCATCGGTTTCGGAGGGGTGATGTGGGCGACCAGCGCCACCTAGCGTAAAACTATCGAACCACATCGATACTAAGAATCCTACATCGCGCTATGAGAGTTCTCACGCTGAAGAATGATATATACAACAGCCCAACATAAACCGTTGGGCCGCGGCCCGCCAGGCGTGATCACCTTGCCTGGTTGGAGGATCCTCCCTTTGTGTCGGAGGAACATCTCCACCCGTTTCTCCACACCTGCGCTACAAGATAGCAGAGTCTATCCTTTCAACTGACTCACCACCTGCAATTTGGGCCCAAATATAAAGGGTAAACGTATGGCACTATCTCTACTTAACCCTCCAAGAAAATAGGTATGATTGTATTTTTGTACTTTTTAGAATATATTTATTTTAGAATATAAATAGAAGGACTTCGTAAATTTCTGCCGGTACATAATACCACTTTCGATTTGCTGAGATGAATGGGGATTTTTGTTATCATATGATTGTTGTTCTAGAAATCTATACTAATATTATACAGCTGAAGATTTTGTTCGTTTGTTTGTTTGGTTGAACGCGCTAATCTCAGGAACCTCTGATCGGATAAGAAAAATTCTTATTGTGTTAGATAGCCCATTTATCGAGGAAGGCTATAGGCTATATATCATCACGCTACTACCCTGGAGAGTGGAGCAGTAGCCATAAATGTCGAGAAATCGGGCAAATTTTTATGCACTTTGTAGAATTCATAAGCTTCGGGATTAAATAGGTGCGACGGGAGTTCGAAGTATATCACGGGCGAAGCCGGGGGGGGTCACCTAGTATTCTAATCATCATCATCCGAGCGTCTGTCCCAGTTGCGTCTCGCGACGCCCGGGGTCCGCTTTCCTACATTTTCTCCTCCACTTCGCACGGTCGTCGGCATCCCCTGTGGTGAGACCATTGGCACGCATGTCATCCCTTACGACGTCAAGCCAGCACTTCTTGGGTCTTCCCCTCTTACCGGGACCCGGCGGGGCTGACATGGCCAGACATTTGTTACCTACGTAGCCCGGCGGTTGCCGCAAGACGTGACCATACCAACGAAGGCGACACTCTTGCAACTTGTCTGCAATGTCACGGACGTGAAGGCTGCCGCGGATGCGAGAGTTCCTCACGCGGTCCATCCGCGTGACTCCACACATCCACCGCAGCATCTTCATTTCCGTGACACGCAGCTCCTGCTTGTGTCGCTCCAATATCGGCCACGTCTCACTGCCATGTAAAAGGACAGGTCTAATAATGGTTTTGTAGACCTGTCCCTTCAACCGGATCGGCATTTTAGGGTCACAAATGACACCGGTCATCTCCCGCCATTTGGCCCACGCGGCAGCAATGCGTGACTTGACATCGCAATCGATGTCACTGGACGTGTGAAAAACAGATCCCAAGTATTTAACCTGGTCCGTGCGCTCGACCAAATCACCGCCTATGCGGACGGATGTGGGATCTGTCGAGTTTAGTGCCAAGTACTCGGTCTTCGCCACATTCATAAGCTTCGGGATTAAATAGGTGCGACGGGAGTTCGAAGTATATCACGGGCGAAGCCGGGGGGGGTCACCTAGTATTCTAATATGATGATAAAAATGAAGATCTTAAGACAATGGAACTTTTTTATAACCAACAGTAAAATTCTCGCAATTGTTGCGAGCTCACTTCTGCCCATGTATTGACATATTTTCTCACGGAGTACATAAGTAGCATATTACATACATTCATGCAATCACGCAGCTTCTTCCCCGACATGGTTAGCAGAGGTATACCATACATATACATTTCACTATTTGTATTTATTGTAGACATTATGTGGGCAATGAATTGTAGAGCTATCTGGTTAATAATTTATACACATAGCTACACCTTTTTCCGCAAAGATAGACAGAGGCATACTGTACACTCACATTTCACTATTTGTATTATGTGTCACGTTATAGACCATGTTAAAACGAAAAGGGGGAGGTAGTAGCTACCTGTTTTTGTAAATTTAGAATCCGCTTATGAATATCATCTTAGTTCCATGGGTACACTTACGTACTTACATTCGGGACCAAAGGATTTATATTCGCTCGGAAATAAATATCCCACAAATGGACACCCATCTTAGGAGTAACCGTATTGTAAGATACTTAACGCAGCTATCGTTACAGTACGCTGAGATAGCGAGCCTACGATATCAAGATGATTCATAATTTGCCATACCAATATCTGCCTACTCTTTCGGTGAATTAAGCGTGACTGTTATGTAAATTTTTCCAATCTATGACATCACATCTTGAGTACAGCATCCGCCTTATCAGTTCATTACTCCTAAACACAGTGACTCATACAGCACACAAGAATTTGACAACTTTAATTATTTAATGTCACTCTTGGAATCGAAGTTGCGACCTTGAATCTGCTTCCTCTGACTCAAGATACTTCCTCATAACCAGTTTATTTACTACAACCTACTAAACTACTACAAACATATGAGTAATTTGACTATAGTATATGATTATGTACTTGAGAGCCTGTGGTCCAGTGTGACCAGTCATTGGTAAAGCCGTCAAGTTGTAGATTCACAGAAGTTCTTTCTTTTCTCAAAAATATATTATAATTACGCCAATTTCTTAAAGAAGTAGGCAAAAATATAACAAAGTAGTTGACGCCCGCGGCTCCGAACGCGTGGTGAAGATTTCCCGTTTCCGTTTCCCACAGGAACTTGTTCCCGGGATAGAAAGTAGCCTGTGTGTTATTCTGATGTGTAAGCTATATTATTGTAAAGTTTTATCAAAATTAATTCAGTAGATTTTGCGTGGAAGAGTAACAAACATCCATACTTACAAACTGTCGCGTTTATAATATTAGTAGGATTCGCTGTAGTATTAGCTCCGAGCACTGAAAATATAGGTATATGAGTTCTATGGCAGCGAGTCTATTGTCGTACGAGTAATACAACAGGTATCAGAAAGCTCCTGCGGTATCTGGTATCCCAAGAGTGTAGAGGTAAGCCTAAAATTCTAAGAATAAGATTTCCAGGTTCAAATCAGGCTGAATGATGAATGAGTAAAATCTCAATCGACTCTTTTTTTTATACCGCTGAGGTGGCAGACAAGCATACGGCCCACCTGATGGATAGTGGTCATTATAGCCTATGGAAGTTTGCAACACCAGAGGTGCAGCCCTCGCGTTCATTTCGCGACCCTTTAAAAAACCTTTTAAGACCCCTTTTGAAGAACCCCATACTGTAGACGTTCGGGAAAACCCAGGCAGGGAGCTCATTCCAGTTAAGCGTACGCGGAATAAAACCTCTATCGGACTCTTATAATTTGTCGAAATTGTTATCAAACATAATATATAATTCCGCATTTTACTCGTGCCCAGTTAACTTTCATACTAGCGTAAAGTCCCGGTTGAAACTTGGAGTTCGATTTAACAGACTGCTAGTGACCGTAATTTATAGCTACGAGTAGTGTGTGTTCAAATTGGTAGTGTTACGGTGACTGCCGTTTGACGTTCCAGCTTTCCTTCAGGCGTTTACTCCATATCCTCGTCCATCAGACTAAAGGTGCAGCTCTATCTGGTGAATTAGGTTTTGACTTCATGACAATCAGTTATTACGTACTAAGATGGTTGGATGAGTAATTAATGTGTACTAAATGACCCGGGGTCTCTTATGTGGTTAACGATAAAGATACTTAGAGCCTTAGTCAGGTTCATTAGTCATGATGGAAGAATATCATATGGGCAACTAATTGTTAAATGATTTCTTATAATTTACAAGTAACATTGCATTTTTGAAGCGCTCGTGGCCCCGCGGTCTCAGTGTTCGGTAAACGATCACTGAGGTACGCAACTTTCACTATGGCTGGTCGTCGGATGGGTGACCACTTTGTGGCATTTACATTTGCGAGCGTTTCCGTGCTTCGGAAGGCACGTTAAGCCGTTGGTCCCGGTTGCCAGTAAAATGGCAGTCGTTAAGCCTGGTTGAAGGCCTTATAGGCGGCTTAAAAAATTTCAACAGCAGGTAGCCACAGCCTGCGTCTGTCTATTTCAACACGGCAATGGGCTCACCACCTATTACGTGGGACAGGAATCCACACGGTGAAAAGTGGGCATATAATATGCCTCTGCCACCCCTTAGGGGATAAGGCGTGATGGATATTTATTTATTTTATTTAACATTGCATTTTTCAATAGACCCAAAAATGTTCCTAATTGTATGCTCAGACATATGCACGCTAAACCTAATAAAAAGTAAGTTATTTCATTTCATCAATGGATTCAACTGTCAGTTAGTACTAACCAGACGATTTTATTACTATATTATTTATACATATTCGATTAGAAAACAGTGGACATGAGTTTTATTGCCAGGTTCTTTCTTAGGCTTTACCATCTACTATTGCCTTGTGAATCTGGTAGTAAATGTAAATGTACGAGTAGAAGCAATAATCTTCGTGACCTATATGAATAAAGATATTTATATTTTATTTGTCCTTTCATAAGTCCAAATTACCTAAGTAAAATAACTTAAAAACTTAATCGAACTTTATAGAGGCTTTAACTTAATAGGAGCGCTCGTGGCCTCGCGGACTCATTGTTCTGTAAACGATCACTTCGTTAGGCACCTTCCAACAGCAACCATTAATATTTCAACAACGGGTAGCCCAGAACCCATTGCTGTATTTAAATAGACAGTATTTAAATACAGCAATTGGCTCACCACCTATTACGTGGGACAGAAATGCACATGGAGAAAAAGAGTGTATGATATGCCTCTGACATCCCTTCAGAGTTAGGCGTAATTGATTGATAAAATAACTTAGAATTAAAACGAACTTTTTTCTAATAACTTAAGGACATCCACGTTTTTACCTGAAATCTATATTCTCGTAGAATTAATCTGATTTTCCGGAATGAAAAGTATTTAGCAGTCCGGATCTAGAACTAACCCCATTTTAAAAATCAGGCATAACTTTTATTACTAACGACTCACGAAGTTTAAAAAATACAAATAAACAAATACCTATTTTAATCTTAGTAACGATGTTTCAGTTTGTGACAAACTCATAATTATCTCTGAAGTTTACAGTTTAATAAATTTACACACCTTACTTCAACAACTTATCTAATATTACTAGATGACCGCCAAAGCTTCGCCCGTGGAAAATTTCGACCTCCCTTCGCACCTGTTTAATCCCGTCGCTTATAAATTCTACAAAGATGCATAAAAATATGCCAGATTTGTGGACATTTATGACTACTGCTCTGCCAGTGTAGTAGCGTAATGATATATAGCCTATAGTCTTCCTCGATAAATGGGCTATCTAACACAAAAAGAACTTTTCAAATCCGAACAGTAGTTCCTGAGATTAGCACGTTCAACCAAACAAACAAACTCTTCAGCTTTATAATATTAGTATAGATTGTATAGAAGAAAGCTTTCGAAACCTTTTATAGACGTTTAAGAATTCCTCCCCATCGAAAAATAGACAAAATTAAAATCAACGTAACCCAGCGAGAAAACACAGACTCAGAGAGAAAATGGCTGAAATTTTTAGAGTTACTGAATTCTCTTCAGATGGAGCCGTATATAATAAAACAAACATTATGTAATTCAAAACACTATTTCACTACCAGCACTCGTGCCACGCAATGTTTACGATAGTATGTAGTATATATTACCACAGCGAATCAACATCGCTATAGCTCAAGATACGAACCGCATTTTGCGTACGCAGTTACTGAATCAGATATTCGTGGAACGAGGGCCGCGGTTGTTGGAAATTAGCGGTGATTCATCTGAGTAGAATGAATGTACAACAGGTTTTGATCGTGTATATATAATATATATGTTGAGTCAATTAAACATATCACATAGTAGATACTTACAACTTCCGAGTTTTTGGGTGTAATTGTAGTAATATACGGAAGAAATGGTTAACTGAGTCATATAATTATAATTTTTATTACATCTAATATAAAGCTTGCCTTACTAATATATAAAGTTTGTTTGTTTGGTTGGATGAAAATGCTTTTGTCAAGAACTACTGGACTGAATTTAAAAAAATATCTCAGTAGTTCAGTTGAGGAAGGTTATAGGCTATATATTCACGCTGCTACCCTGAAAAGCGTATTTGTAGAATATATAAGCGACGGATAAAATAGGTGTGACGAGAGTTCGAAGTATGTCACGGGCGAAGCCGTGGGGTCATTAGTACTTTATATATTTAGCTTAATACGTTCATTAACTCATTAGGCAATTATCTTATCATCCATCAGGTAGGTATCCATCCATAAAGTACCTACGTTTATATTAACCGAAAGTATTTAACATAATTTTATATTTGTATACCTTAAAGTGTCCTATTTATTTATTTATGTACACGCTACGAATTTAACGTCGTTATTTTTTCAAATAGCCTTTCTATAAGAATAGAATATCCGGGTGAATCACTCAGCTATTAACATTCTTCTTTCAACCGTTATTTGAAATCTGGGATTGTAACGATACTATTTTCCGGGAGGGGAAAAAGGTAAAGTTAAGGAGAAAACTGTCACCAGGACTGGAGGAGTCCTGGCTTAAAAGGAAAAGTAAAAGAAAAAGGAGAAAAGGTAAAATTGATTTAATATAATATAAAAATGTTAAGAAAATAAAACCAAGGAAAGCCGGGAGTAAATTAAAGTCTTGATTCTTCAAGAACAGCCGCTAAGATGGGGCCTCGAGTAGGCCTCCACGTTGCTAGGAAGGGGGGCCTCTAGTAGGCCTCCACGTCGCTGAGAAGGGGGCCTCAAATCCCCTCAAGGCATCCACGTCACCGACCTCTGAGAAAGCTGGTCGCGAACTCAGGCAGGTAGAGAGCTGAAACTAACGAGCGGTCGGCGTCTTTCACAGAGCCGGTTAATAAGACACAACACTGCAGACCATCACTTCACTATTTCTGGAGAGCACAACCCTCACACTCAGCACTTATTCCCAGCACCTCCTCTCAAGGTGAGCACCAAAAGTAGACTGATCTGACGGCCCCGGCTCCCTTCTTTTACAGAGCATTTCAAAATTTAAACAATTCAATTCTAAACATATTTTTATGAATATAAATTTATAATAAGGTCTAATATCTATACAACCTAACCTACTGGCAGCTCTAACAATAAATTAAAAATAAAATCTAGGCTTGTCATTAACTGACATTAAAAATTACAGAAGGTAAACAAACATTAAGAGAGCATAAAGACTTTTAAAATATAAAGGCCTAGGAATGCTACAGACAATGGCCATGCAGATAATTTGAGAGAACGTATAATAAACATTTAATTAAAATAGCAAAAAAAAAAGTAAGTAAATAAGTTACATTACAGGATCAACATTTATTTGACTTCTACTCTTATTTAGATTTTAATTTTGGGTATTGTTAGGGGTGACTGGCCCTCTGATCTCTTACGTTTTTGCTTTGTCTGTTAATCAGCAGGTTAAGTCGTTGGTTACGAGTATCAATGACGCCTTATCCCCGAAGGGGTGGCAGAGGCATATTATATACTCAATTTTCACCGTCTGTATTCCTGTCCCACGTTATAGGTGATGAGCTTATTCCGTGTTGAAATAGAGAGAATGGAGAACACAGTAGTTAAGTTTTTACAGGTTAAATTAAGTCGGTACCTACTCGTACAAAGCTACCCTTATCATTTAGACACACAACTTTCTAAATTCCACCCCTAAGGGCGTTCATGATCACTAACTAAGCTATTGTACTCACTGTGTATATCGTGTAGATAGATTTGCGATGATAAACAGGCTAGTTTTGACCTTAACGGTGGACCTCTTCAAAAACAAACTAAGTTAAAACGTATATTTCCTCTTACTACATCTCCTGGATCGCATACTCCAATACACACTTGACTAGTTTTATTAGAACCTCTTTTTCAATACACACACAAAACAATTTACAATGTATAATTATATTTCCCGGCGTACAATAAAGTGTAAAATATATAATGGACTGCCTCTGTGGCGCGGTGGGAGTGCATCCGACTGCTACGCAAGAGGTCGTGGGTTCGATTCCCACCCAGGATTAAACTTTGGCACGATGGTTTATTCTGTGTCCGGGTGTTATTTATCTATAATATGTATGTATTTAGAAATATACATACATAAGTACATATTGTCACGCCTTTATCCCTGAAGGGGTAGGCAGAGGCATATTAAACGCCCACATTTCACCGTATGCATTTTTGTCCCACGTAACAGAAATATATAAGTTTGTTTATCAGTTATCTGTTACCATAGTACAACTCTGCTTATTTTGGAATCAGATGGTGTTGTGTGAGTTGTCCCAACGTTATTTATTTATTTAATGTATTCGTCATCGATCGCTGATCTAGCTACTTTTATTTTTTTACTTATAATCAAAGATTTTCCTTTATTTAGGAAAATCCCCGCGGCTATGTTTTACGCTGTTCGCGTTCTACCTTCTAGAGTTCTTGGGTTAAGTTCCCGGACTACATACTATCATCTAAGTGAATTATTTTGTTTGGAAATTCCACATAACTGCTGTAGAAAGTCGGTGAACTCTGAATAAATAATACCGTAAGTACTATTAAGTATTTAAATTCAATGTATGAATGAAAGTCACAGTGCGCGAGTATTTGTGTGAGAATGCGAACGCGTGCGTACTATTTACTGTTGGTACTTTCTTTCTGCACTGGGAAGAATATTTAAATAAAAAAAAAAATATATCCATCACGCCTTATCCCCGAAGGGGTGGCAGAGGCATATTATATGCCCACTTTTCACCGTGTGGATTCCTGTCCCACGTAATAGGTGGTGAGCCCATTGCCGTGTTGAAATAGACAGACGCAAGTTGTGGCTACCTGCTGCTGAAGTTTTCAAGCCGCCCATAAGGCCTTCAACCAGGCTTAACGACTGCCATTTTACTGGCAACCGGGACCAACGGCTTAACGTGCCTTCCGAAGCACGGAAACGCTCGCAAATGTAAATGCCACAAAGTGGTCACCCATCCGAGGACCAGCCATAGTGAAAGTTGCGTAACTCAGTGATCGTTTACAGAACACTGAGACCGCTAGACCACGAGCGCTTCAATATTTAAAGGGCTATATTATTATTAGACTTCCAAAAATGATGAGATTTTCTAGTGATCTGTTTAGTATTATTATGTACACACAAATCTACCAAAAATGCTGACGAGAAACTGTATATAATGTTGATTGATGGCACTTAGTGGACTTGCTACACATTTTGTCAAAAAAGTTTCAAAGGACAGCTTTTGAAAATGCCGTAATGTAAAACCAGGTTAAAAAGTAAAGTTTGTGGAAAAGTACAAGACATTTTATTCAAAAAATTGAAAAGAAACATTTTCAGTACATAACAGATTTTAAAAATACTTGTTTTGGTTGGTAAGCTCATATTCCCAATTAAATGTTATGACAATAGATTAGAATTATATTAAAAGTTATGTGTATCGTAAAAGGAACGGACGTTTTACCAATCATGGCTGAGGCAGGCAAATGGTCGTCCATATTACACATCCAATTTATTCTAGTCTTATCAATAGTAATGGCCGCAAGTTGACACAGTTTTTGCATCCATATGAGTTTTGTGTCACGTAAAATACCTAAATAAAACATTGTGACTCTTTAGTCCATGACTATAACTTTGTAAAGGAAAATAAAAAAGTTTGAGTCGCGGATTAAATGCAATGACGCTCATTATGATAATGAAGCTATTTTGCTACTACAGTGGTGTTAATTAACAGACGCCACGATGGATCGATAATTATTTTCAAATTAGCATAGTGGCTACTAGCGCAGCGTATTAAATGAGTGGCGATGACACAACACGCAACGCACGCAATAATTATGTATATACATACAAGCAAGTGGGCAGAATAAAGTGTCATGGTCAAGGTCAATGCGTCAAGCTCACCTTCTTTTTTTACGACTGAGGTGGCAGACAAGTATGCTCTTTATAATCAAAACCAGCCGATGAACTATCATTGTAACGACTTTGCCCGAGGCATACTTTAAATTCCCAAGTCACACCCTTTTAACTCATACTGGATCATATATACATATTGTCTACTACTATCATACATAGATATTGTTACGCCTTTATCCCCGAAGGGGTAGGCAGAGGCATACTATACGTATGCATTTTTGACGACGGCTGTGGCGACCTGCTTTTGAAATTTATCAAGCCACTCATAAGACTTTCAACTAGGCTAAACGACTGCCATATTACTGGTATTTTAATTATATACTCTGCAAACAAGGACCAAAAATAAGGAACTTCCTGAATACAATTTCAAGAATGGAGAGTGAAGCACTATTGTCCCGGATCAATCTGCAGACCACCGTTTCAATCTTGCCAGCTGTGAGACAGTCCTTCAATCTCGGGACATCACCGTTATTCACCATGGTTAGTAAACCAAGTATAGTATGGTAGTAACCAAGGAGATTAGTATCTCTGTCATTTCCATTACATATTTTTGAAGTGAAAACTTCTTTAGCGGCGTTGAGCACTTTTTCTGTAATGGGTATAAAATCTTAAACTCGCGTCAGGACACGTGACCTGATCGAAAAAGCGTAAGATTTATCATCATCATTAACTTCCATCCCGGTCAATTTTTGAAGTGAATATTCTTTTAGCGCGGTACGCTTATTTTTAGATGAGATAAAATCTCTGGACTCGCGACCATTATCATCATCATCATCTAACGTTGATTCCGGTCATCTACAGGTCTTATTAAATAATGCTGTGTAATCAATTAGGAGTCTTTCAGTGTAGATTTATTTTTCATCATCATCATCATTAACGTCGATCCCGGTCAATTTTTGAAGGAAAAACTTCTTTTAGCGCGGTACGCAATTTTTTAGATGAGATAAATCTCTGGACTCGCTACACCCCGTTACGATACGCAGCTATAGTGTGTGCATATATGCATGTACCAACGCGTCTAGATAAATAAATTATTAATAAATTGAGTTTTCACTTCTGTCGGCATTCCCGGAGTGGTTAGGTTAGGTTATTTAATCTATAAAGTATCTTGCCGTAACTGTATTAAGATTATATTTACTAAAATAAGATCTTCATTACGTTATCCACTTGAAACTGCGTAATTTTTCTTAATCCATTTATCTACTAATCTTTTAAGATGTCTTTAGAGCTCAGTCCGCTTAGGGTGGTTATAATTAAAAATATGTGTTTATCAGAGTACACAGGTAAGAAGGGAAACTTCAGTACGAAATTTATGTTCAGCTATAAAATTTCTGTCATACGTCGATAAAGAAGTTTCACTTATGTTAAAGAAAAGTAAAACACTTCAAAATAACATGGCGCGTAACTAAAAAACGTGACTTTTTTACAGCTATATTATTTTTCTCAACGTCGATAAAGAAGTTTAACTTCAAAAATAACAAGAAAAAATCTCCCAAAACAAGCACAGCTACAGCTCGTAGATACTGTTCTTATAAACCCAAGCGAATATAACGTATGATCATGTTGTAATTTTCTGAGGATTTTGGCATCACGTCAGACTACATGAAGTTCCAGGTGACAATGTAGAAATAACATCAAAGCAACAGTATACCAAATTTCAGATCAATAAGATTTGTGAATTTTAGTGAGATCCCTTCACATTGAAGTGGGCTGAAAATCTTCAAATTTGGAGTTTAAAATAGACAGCAAAATTTCCATCCGTGTGGGAGCTGTGATGCCACAGACAGATACACAAGTACACAGGGTAAACATATAACACTCTTATTTTTCCGCGAGGAGTTCTACATTTCTCATTTTTGATTTTCGTTGTTTTATAGGTAAGTTGGATGCGGAAAGTGTAGGTCTGTTTGTCTTTGCGTGAATTGGGAGAGGCCTACGTACATCAGTGGACTGTCTGAAAAAGCAATAAAAAAATAAGCAAAGCCTATACAGGGTCATTTGTAAAACACCAGCAACCTGCTAGGACTAGGTAGCTAACATCATAAAAACATGTTAAACGATTATTTTTAAGTGTTTTTTTTTATTTACCTTTTAATTTAATGTAGGTACTGATTGAATGACAGTATACACAACCCGTCAAAATCATAGGGGATGAGGGTGGACCGGTCATATCTCCTTTGACCTTGACCTTTTCAACCGCATTGATACGCGCACATCCATCATTCATCGAAGCATGCAGTACGTAACGAAAAACAGACTCGGGAGTTATTTTAAGCGAATCCAAGAGCGAAAACCTATGACGAAGCTAACTAACTAACTAACTATCTTCACGCTGTATCCCTGACGGGGTAGTCAGAAAGGACAGATCGCCAGGCTTCGCGATCCATGCATACTTCTTTCGCTTCTTCGACATTCATCAATCGCTTCATACACGCACATCTGGGTATCCGAGTACTTTGGACCTTTCCGTTTTTAAGTAATCTGCTCACGTGGTCTTCATATGTAAGTCTCGGCCTTCCCCGACTCCTTCTACCCTCTAATTTTGAACAATATATATTCTTTGTCAATCGTTCCTCACTCATTCGTTGGACGTGTCCAAACCAACGGAGCACGCCCTTTTCCAGCTTAACGCTGACACTTTCATTCAAACCTGCCATATTGCGTATCACTTCGTTACGTATTCGGTCGGCCAAGGTAACGCCGCACAATTTTCGAAGTGATGGCATCTCCACAGCATTCAATTTACTTTCATGCATCTGCTGACATACCCAGGTTTCACTACCGTAAAGCAAAGTTGGCACTAGCACTGCGTTATGAATCGCCATTCGTGCTTCTTTTACGATGCTTTGTCGCTTTACTAACTGGGACAAAGCACCGTTAACTTTGTTTCCGGCAGCTACTCGCCGTTCTACTCGCTAAACATACTTCCTAAATACACAATTTCATTCACTTGCTCTAGACGTTCCTGGTTTACCCTAATCTCGCATTTAGTTCTTACGTCACCTCTTTCAAATACTAGAACCTTAGTTTTACTTGCATTCAAGCGGAGACCCTTACTTTCACACCCCTCTTTCATATTAGTGACTAATGCCTGTAGGTCGGCTTCTGATGAGGCCATGAGCACCGCATCATCAGCGTACAGCAGACAGTTTACTGTAAAGTCACCCAAATTCACACCCATATTAAAATCTTTCAACTTCTGCAGGCAACTGTCCAGATACACTATGAACAGCCAGGCGGACATGACACATCCCTGTTTGACGCCTGTACAGACATCAAAAAGAGGTGACACATCCCCCCCTACTCGCACGCAAGCCTTACAGTCCCTTTTAAGCGACTGTATTGCCCGCAGTAGCGAGCCGTCCACACCATATCCTGGCAGCAAGTCCCACAGCGTTTCTCTCACAACGTTATCAAATGCTTTCTCTTGATCCACAAAAGCGCAGAAAACCTTCTGGCTAAGAGCCAGAAACTTTTCCGCGATCATGCGGAGAGAAAACACTTGATCCATGCAACCTCTTCCACGTCGGAATCCGCATTGAGCCTCCCATAATGAGGAAGCTCGAAGTTTCAATATACAATAGTCCTCGCTGTGTAACGAATTGCCAAAAGTGGTAGAACAAACGTTGTTGGTTATGACCTTGGCTATCTACTCCTAGCAGGTTGCTGGTGTTTTACAAATGACCCTGTATATCTGTCGGGGTTCCCAACATCAGCACTGGCTCAATGAATGTTACTGAAAGCTGACGCTTTGGAGATAGTCATCTTATTTCCTAATGGAGGAAGGGAAATCACGAAACTTAAATCAATAATTAAATCAGATTCAATAATTAATGATAATTTTATTTTTTTTTTTTTTTGCGGTTGATGATAATTTTGATCTGAATTTAAGAAAAATAACGGAAAGGTCAAAAGTCCTCGGATACTCAGACGTGCGTGTATGAAGCGATTGATGAATCTGCAAGAAGCGAAAGAATCGTGCATGGATCGCGAAGCCTGGCGATCTGTCCTCTCTGACTACCCCGTCAGGGATACAGCCTGAAGATAGTTAGTTAGTTAGAATTTAAGATATTTTTTAGGCGGAACCCATGCTTTATTTAGTTTCCCCATATGGGTGCGGCCGTGCTCCTAATTTATCAATTTTCCCTAATTTTCTCCTAACTTCATTACATGATAATGTTTTAGTACAGACATAAAGTAAATTATTATCGCTATATGATTGGGATTCGAAAAACAATTCAATTATTTAATAGAACTGTATTTATATGAATAATAATAAAATAATTTCAATTAAACATCGATAATATTAACATTGCAATCAATAATAGAAACGTGGTAGTCTATTACTCGCCATCATGTGACAAGATACAACTAGTGAAATCTGAGTCCATACTATGCCTCTGCCTAACCCCTTCGGGAAAAAGATGTAACTATATGTATGTATATATATTATAATAAATATCGTGAACTATATGAATAATTGTCCCATCTAAGCAAAAACCAACATAGTATAAAATATCCGAACCTATAATTTTACAAGTAGTTCACCCAATGACTTCCATTTGTTTCGCCTCAAAGCATCTATTTATACCACATCTCACAGGAGTACAACACGCGGAAGAAGCAGAAGGCCTTATTGATTAGAGCATCAGTTAGTTTACTGCGTACGACTCAATTGATGGGACTGTTAGCAATAATTACATTTTGATTACAACCGTTTGTAAAATTTGTTCCAAAAATACTCTGCATAGCAACAATAGGTATCAGTTTTAAAGTTTTTTTTTTCCTTTTCCGTTATCTGGATAAAATTAGCCTATGTAAGACGTGTAAGCTATAAAAATAATATAATATACTATATTTTCATAATACTATATAACAAAAGTCCAGAAATAAAATGACGACACCTAATTCCAATATGTTGAACTACAATAGATACCTAACCAAGTTTTTATGCTTGCCTATGACATAAGAATCAAATGAAAGGACTTATATTTATTTATCTATCACGCCTTATCCCCGAAGGGGTGGCAGAGTTAAAGGACTTGCTGATTCTATTGACTGATTTCTATTTTTATGATTTAGTAAAATTAATTATTCATAAACTTTGAAACTTATATAAATATTTCTACATTTCCTATAATTATTAATAATAACTTCATAGTATTAAATAAATACCCATTAATACTCAGTAAGAGTAGTACTTAAATGTTTGGGTTTGGTAATACTAAATGCAAGATCCGCCTGGACCCGCCGCCATCTTGCCTAAAGTCACCATAAATTTAATTGATGAAATATAATTATTCTTTATAGCGCAGTTAAATAAAAAAAATGTTTTCAAAAAGTTTTCTACGCATTAATTTTATTCGTAGGTAAATATATTTTACATTTAATTTTGTATTTCATTTATTCAATAACATGAGTACAGTATGTACCACTGTGGATATTGACTGTAACAATTTGCTATAGATAATTGCTATAGATATTTGTGGCCTTAATCCTGAATAAAGAAATTCCCATGTAAAACCCCACGATCAACATTGAAATTGGTTATTGAATTTGAACCTAGATAAACTTTATTATTATTATTTTTTTAAATTATCTGCCTGTCTGGGGAATGAAGAATCTTGAACTAAAACACTTGTACTGTTTCACTTATTTATTACTTAAACCTGACCGGTTTTTCAAAGGTTAGCACATATTGTATGTATCTCGGATGTCATTGAATACGTATTGTACTCAATGACTCATGTATTTTGAATGTCTATGTGCAATATGTGCTAACCTTTGAAAATGCCGTAAGGCGAAACCGGTCAGGTTTAAGTAATAAATAAGTGGAACAGTACAAGTGTTTTTGTTCAAGATGTGTAGCAAGTTCCACCAAGTGCCATCAATCAACAGTGTAAATAGTCTGGGGAATTAAGACTATGGGTTGCTTGAAAAATTTCAACAGCAGGTCGCCACCACTTGTGCCTGTCCATTTTAAAATGGCAATGGACTCACCACCTGTTGCGAGGGCCAAAAATGCATACGGTGAAATGTGGGCGTATAGTATGCCTCTGTCTACCGCTTCGGGGATAAAGGCATGACAATATGTACTGACTGGGTAATATATATAGCCGTACTTTTCCCCACTTTTAAACTTATTATTTTAAGTGGTACAGGGGAGTAGGTATGTAGTATAGCAAAATTGATGTTATTTTCTGTTACTTAAGCTTTCAACTTTTTTTTTAATCTTTATTGTACACAATAACAATATTATATAATAATACACATCTATGTTATGTACAAAGGTGAGCTTAACTCAATAATGAATTTTCTCCCAGCAAACCTTTGGGTGGAATAAAAGAAATTAAATATTATATCCGGGTTGAAGGTGTATAATTTTCTAATCTATACTAATATAATAAAGCTGAAGAGTTTGTTAGTTTGTTTGTTTAGTTGAACGCGCTAATCTCAGGAACTACTGGTCGGATTTGAAAAAATCTTTTTGTGTTAGAACGCCCATTTATCGAGGAAGGCTATATATCATTACGCTTCTACACTTGGGAGCAGAGCAGTAGTCATAAGTGTCGACAAATTTTCCTGCATCGTTGTAGAATTTATAAGCGACGGGATCAAATAGGTGCGACGGGAGGTCGAAATATTCCACGGGCGAAGCTGTGGGGGTCATCTAGTCTTTTATAATTATCATTGACTTCTGTGTTAAACAACCAAAACTCGTTAATTTCAAAAAACTAATTTGTAGTTTTGTTGTTGAAGCCACGCTTCAGGTCCAGGAAATAAATAGTAAATAAAGTACTGCGTAAATAATAATACCACAAACCACAACATGACAAGGTACAATTATTTAATTAATCCCTCACTGAGGCCCGAGTTGATGAAGTTTTAGGAATATTGTACAACTAGCTGGCCCCCACGACTTCGCCCGTGACATACTCGAACCCCCGTCGCACCGATTTAAACCCGTCGTCTATTACTTTTACAATTAAATTATGAAAAATGTAAAACTAGCCTTTGGGCCGCGGCCCATATTGCACGGAGTAGGAATAGTAGCGAAAAACTCGGCCGAATTAAGCCCAAGAAAAAGAGTATCGTAGTAAAATCGACTTATTGGCATTTTATTTCATTTAATACACAAAAAAGGATTATTATAAATATCCATCACGCCTTATCCCCGAAGGGGTGGCAGAGGCATATTATATGCCCACTTTTCACCGTGTGGATTCCTGTCCCACGTAATAGGTGGTGAGCCCATTGCCGTGTTGAAATAGACAGACGCAGGTTGTGGCTACCTGCTGTTGAAATTTTCAAGCCGCCCATAAGGCCTTCAACCAGGCTTAACGACTGCCATTTTACTGGCAACCGGGACCAACGGCTTAACGTGCCTTCCGAAGCACGGAAACGCTCGCAAATGTAAATGCCACAAAGTGGTCACCCATCCGAGGACCAGCCATAGTGAAAGTTGCGTAACTCAGTGATCGTTTACAGAACACTGAGACCGCGAGGCCACGAGCGCTTCTATCTATATTCTATATATATATAGGATTATTAGTAGTAGGTAATAACGGTAAGATTGTAAGAATATTTGCTTCGCTCTTCTCAGTAGTAGCATGATGATATATAGCTTTGATAAATAAGTTATGTAACACAAATACAATTTTTCTATTCGAAACGGTAGTTCTTAAGATTAGCGCGTTCAACCAAACTAACAAACAAATTCTTCAACTTTATATATTAGTGTTTTATATACTACTCGGGACTTCACGCGAAACAAAATTCTACTTACATTCACCGACGTTTCGAATGCGTTTCGACGTTTCGTTTCGGTGAATGTAAATAGAATTTTGTTTCGCGTGAAGTCCCGAGTAGTATATAAAACATGAGTATACATCGCAAAAGTATAAAAATAACATTTATTGTCTAAATTGTCACTATGCTAATGTGCAATTAGGCTTTATATTCCCTGGAAATGAAATGTATTAAGACCATAATAAAAAAAAATAACAAACGTAATGAAATAAATTATGACAATCATAGTTTAATTCTAAGTAATTATTTAAATGCATGAGGAATTTATTAAGTTAAGTATATTTAAAGTATTTATACAATTAATAAATTGCAATTAGTTCCAATCTAAAATAAATGAACTTATAATTTTTGCTTGAAAATGCATGTGTACGATTAATGGTTACAATTAATAGAATTTATTCTAAATTGAGATATGCACAACTTATGACAATTAATAAATTTAATTCTAGTTGTAACTTTATAACTATGTACCTACCTGTTTTCATAAAAAGTACTGTAAATTTAGTATTGCATGGAATAATAAAAGGATTTTTAATTATTTTATTTATTCCCTGTACAGTATATCTGTACAGGGAATAAATCATGTCGACTCGATTGCAACTATATTTATATAACTAAACAATCCTGATATCGCTTTTAAATTCATATTCTAGCGGATACTATCTCTTCAAATCATAATATAAATCTTTTGGTGAAAACAGTTAGACACACACACGGCTAGGGACTTTATATTACTAAAGTAAGTCGATGCATTCGCAAATCATGAAGCTTTGCATGAAACTAGCAACATATTATTATATTGGAGCGAATCGAAAAAAAAATTATTAAAAGGTTTAGGAATTATATTGATGATATTTCGGGTCTTATTCGCGACGTATATTATTAGGTACAAAGCCTACCTACTTCCCGACGTTTCGACCGGATTAAACCAGCCGTGGTCACGAGTTGACTGAATAATACCCGAAATGTTATAAATATGAGTGAAAATCGCGAAAGTTTAAAAACATTAGAATGTATTTATGTGCTATCTAATAAATTTCCTATTACTAATGAGACCAACATATACTGGAAAAATATAGTGTGATTTCATTACTGGTTTTAATTGCTATTCTTGTAGGTGCCTACTTAAAACGTAGGTAGTTCAATGAGCTTTAGAATCTGTATTTACCTTGATGGTCAGTTTAGGCATCGAACCACATTCGAAGAATCACATTCTATACTTATGATTCGTACAAAACCAAGCTAGTTTTTATTTTTAAATTGAATTTTCCTTCAATGTGTCCCGTGCCTATACATATACTATATGTAATGAATATGGTGAAATATTTCTTAAGGATTTACCCATTGCGTGATGGAAATCCATGAAAGTTTAGGTACGCTATAAGGTAAGTAGCAGCAGACAAATACACCTACCAGGTCAGGCCTGATACAGACAAGGGTACATACACACATACATATTCTCACGCCTTTATCCCCGAAGGGATAGGCAGAGGCATACTATACGCTCACATTTCACCATATACATTTTTGTACCACGTAACAGGTGGTGATTCCATTTCCGTGTTGAAATGGACATATGCAGGCTGTGGCAACCTGCCTTTGAAATTTTCCAGCGGCCCAAGGCCTCCAAACAAACTTAACGATTTTACTGCCAATCGGGACCAACGGCTTAACGTGCCTTACGAAGCACGGAAATGCTCACAAATGCAAATGCCACAAAGTGGTCACCCATCCAAGGACCAGCTATGCAAAAGATGCTTAACGCATTGATAGTTTACAGAACACTGAATCAGCGGGGCCACGAGCTTACAAATAAGTTCAAATTAAAAAAGTATTATTAAAAATAAGTGGAATAAAATGTTAGGTACCTAATCAATAAATTTCTAGTCGATGAAATTAATTAATTATTATCTATCACGCCTTATTCCCGAAGGCGTGGCTGAGGCATATTATATGCCCACTTTTCACCATGTGTATTCCTGTCCCACGTAACAGGTGGTGAGCCCACTGCCGTGTCGAAATGGACAGACGCAGGTTGTGGCTACCTGCTTTTGAAATTATTCAAGCCGCCCAAAAGGCCGAATCCATACTGCGGTGACGCTCCCGACGAGGTCCTCAAATTTCACCTCCTTTGAATGCACAATCATTTCGGTATTATCATATTTCCTCCTTTCTCTCCTTTGAACACCTCCTCGATCAGACCTTGTATTCACCTCCTAGAGCTATAATATACATGAAGATCATACCTAATTCTTCAAGTCTTTGTCTTCAAGTCTTTTATCAGCCGAATGAATTAAATTTGGAGATAGCTGTGAAATTCTTCTCACATTATCCAGCCTATCTAAGCTTAGGAATAAGTTTCAACATAAATTTCAGCTATAATAATGAAATGTAATAATTTTTAAAATTAATGTAATAAATAGTTATAGATGGCGCTTGACAAAATAAACGCTGTGTTTTGATTACTCTGCAATGAACTTTTCTAATTTTTCAAAAATTGCTGAAGATTTTCTTTAGCCTACCATTTAACCACAACCTGGAAATTACTGAGTATTTCCAGGTTTCCGTTTGCATTGTGTTCATTCATCAAGCTACCAGTTAAATGTATCGTAACGTAATACAAACACGCATAACTATATACTCCAAGCGTATTAAGGATAAATGGTAGTAAAACACGTAACACTTAGTAATATTCCGGTGTGTCATATAGGACATCTCTCCAGTAGGAAAATCCCATAAAGGTGTAGGTAAAACGTGGGACAAGACGAAGCCTATTGGATAAGTGATGACTCGAAATTATTGAAAGAATGCTAATAGGAAAATTGTTAGAGTCAACTGGTCCACAGCCTGGTGGGGCAGAACGCTTCAGTATTCTCATGGCCCTGGATCGAACAGCATTATCGTTACCTGAGGGTAACGATGGCGATAGGACATCATTGGTGATGTCCTAGGGCCGTATTACAGAACGTTCCTCAATACTCAAGAAACACTTGAGAGTAGTTTTATAAGGCGAAAACTAGCTTAATTTAGAACACTTATTTTAATCTGGTATTATGTTAAAATACCTTGTACTTACATAATAAATAGATGAAAAAAAAAACGACAAAAGAAAATCTTCTAATCAAAACTCTAAAGCATTGTTGAAAATCCATTCACAAGGCAAAAAAATTATAATTGCTTAAGAACTTTTAAAGTAGGGAGAGCTCCAAAACTCTTTTAAAAATATTTGAACAATTCTCTGCAGTGGACTATATTAAAGGGCTCGGCTCAATTAAGCTGTGGACGGCTTAATCGTGAGCTGCGGAGACTATGAGACTAGTGATGTACCACGCCGGGATTTTAACGAGAATTTTATATATTTTTACTGCGGACCTGTGGGTTGCGCTCGGACAGTGGATTTGATGGAAAGGTTTTTTTTGCAGTGTGTGATACACTTTTTTGCTGGCAAGCTTTTACGTGAAGAAACGTGAATAGATGCCATATGCTTGACAAAAATTTTGTTACTGAAAGTAAAGGCAGGTGCTAGTTAAAATTCTATTTATTTTAAACTATTTTTATTTGTTTTGAGAAACTTTGAGAGATTTGAAGATAATAATTAAATTTTAATGAAATAATAGTTAATGTTTTTATGATTTGTGTAAAACTTATAATAGACAAATTTCATAGTAGGTACTTTGCATTACAAGGTACAGAACCTAAAATCTCGATATACTGTGTTGAACAACTTTGACTTTAGTTAGTAGTATCATAAAATAAAAATTTGTTGGTATAATTTAATTTAGTAGCTATATTGGATCTGACGGAATAATAAAAAGACCGTCTTTCCAAGTTCTTACTTGTGAATAAAGAGATTCGTTCCAAAGTGGTATTTTACAGGGCATTGATACATACTTTTAATGATACTTTGATATTTATCAAAAAATATATTATCAATGTGATTTTGATATTTTTTAAATCGTCACTTAACATTTAAACAAAATAAGTTAAGTTTCTGAATTTTCAAGACTTATCTTAATAAAAATAAAATTATTTGTTAGAATGTTGATTTTCGTGATAATGTATTTCTTTACAGGTGTCAGAATGAAATTATTATATTACTACTCTGTCAAGTCATCGTTGTAATAATGCTGGTTTACTTACCTAACAAACGAAACTAACTCAGAAAAACAAGAAAAAAGACACGTAATCATTCTCAGAGTTTAAGTTAAATGAATGTCCAGCTTTCCATAATTCCCTTTGTCCTTCCAGTGTAACAGACAAAGGGCATTGCGCACTCCGGGTCAATGTATGCGATCCTCTCATTAATTGGCAAGATTTATGATGATTTGGACCGTAGTGATGGGCACACTCCAGGACAAAATAATGTAATTTTAGTTTAGTTATTGTACCGAAACAATTTTGATACACGTATGTACGAAGAGGCTCCATGCTACTTTTAGACTTCTAAACCCAAAAGCTTAGAAAAGTTTTGGGTGTAAGGGGTTTATCGACAGCTTTGAGCCCAAGCCTACCTCACCTGCACGTGGTGCACCTGCTGATCGGCGGACGAGGCTACGGCGCAGGCATGGTCAAAATGTGTGCCAGGTGGCACAAAAATCTGCTCTGCTGGACCGCATCTCTCTGTGGGGTTCCGATAATCTATTTGAATTCAATGCCAGGAAAACGCTGGCGTGTGCATTTACTGCTAAATTATCCCCTTCCAACTCTTCAAAACACAACACTACCGCTGCAAAAGTACCTCAATACTCTGGGGTTGTACGTTCGTCGAAAGCTTAACAATAAACATTACATCGAGCAATGCATCAGCTTGGCCTCTCACAAGCTCGGAGTCCTTAACAGGGTAAGGCGGTTTTTCACACCGAAACTGAGATGCTTATTAAATAAGTGTTAGATTCGCCCGTGCGTGAAATACTGCTCACATCTCTGGGATGGCTCCACCGAGTACCTGCTTGAACCTCTCGATGCGTTGCAGCGACGTGCCATTCGCATCGTAGATTGACCATGGGTCACTGGCAGTCTTGAGCCGTTGAAGATGCGCTGAACGGTCGCCAACTCGGCTACATTTTACCGCATCTACCACGGTGAGCGTTCTGAAGAACTCTTCCAATTGGTCCCACCCTCTTCCTTCCATTCCCGAACAACACAGGCAGGGCAGAGATGTCATCCTTTCACTGTGGACACCATCTTGCTTAGAGCGGAAAGACTCCGTAAGTCTTTCTTATGTCGCACCATAAAAACATGGAACTCTCTGCCGGCGCACGTGTTTCCCTCCTCTTTCAATCCTGTGTCCTTTAAGAGATTCGTGAAGAGGCATATATATTTCTGGACCGTCAAAATGAGGGTCGCTATCAGAGCCCTGCGTGTTGAGATAGCGGCCCTCAATCACAGGCCGACGCCATTTTTACGTGCTAAATAAGATTTTTTCATATTTAAAAAAGCTTAGACAATGGCTCAATCCGTCCGTCCGTCTGTGCCCATCTATTTCTCAGGAACCATAACAAATAAATACAAACGGTTTGCGACATTCGATTCAGAACACCATGAATACGTGCATAGGCAATTTGGAAGTTACTACCACTTGCGTATTTGAAGTTTTCGGTTTAGAACACGTCTTATAAGGCGCCAGAAGACTATCACTGGGCACACAAAATGTTTTAACAAATATAGAATTCTGTCTGATCAGTCTGGGTTTACTCAAATTTTATGTCAACGCTGAATGTCGTTTGCAGAACACAACATTATCTAAGAACTTAATACTTCACCATTGCTCGGAGTCAACATAATTAAGCCAAAATAAAGGGGTGTGTGCGGTGTGACGCCGGTGAATGTAAGTGTGAATGAGTCTTGGTCTGTATAATTTTAGTTGAACGTAGTTTATCACAGTATTATATCTTAATTCCGTCATAATAATATATGAGTTGTGGTTTGTTTTGTATGTCGTCGCGAATTACGTGAAAATACAAGTTACAAAAAGCAGAATAGTGTAAAATAGGGTTTGAGATGATTTCTTTTTTCTTTATTAAAATAGCTTTTTTCATTATAATGTGATCTTATGGCAGCTCGAGAAATACATTTTAACCTCGAAGGGCTTAAGCGCCTCTCACTTCTTAGTAAAATTGACTCCAAAAGGGGGTCTCCCTTTTAGAGCCAATTTATGTCGTAAAGGAACTCAAAACTATTCAAGTAAGTACATCAAATTAAGTTATTCCTGGCCAAATTACTGCTAAGCCCGGGCTAATTTTGGATGCAGAGACTAAATTCGTTACTTAACTTGGAATTTATCTATGTCATAAACGTGTTTCTGCTGGGAATAAGCGCTATCCAGACACTTCATTTAAAAATCAGTCAATTGATTAATTCTATATGACGTGGACGTGAAAAAAGACCAGTAAACCCTCTTTCCCATTTCACAAAGATGCATCTGGACAATAATGCATTTCATAATCTGTTTTTATCCATATTTTTTGTAAATACGCTGCAGCGATATAATGTTGCCATTCTCTTCTAGGTTTTAAAGTTAGTGTTGGTCGAACTCCCTGTCTTTAATATCTGTGACTTTTACTGTACTGCTTTTTGTACAAAAATAAATTTTAAAAATGTACATTCTTCATTCCAAAGTAATTTTTTAAACACTCGTGACCTAGCTAACTCAGTTTTCTGTAAACGATCACTGCGTTAAGCAACTTACGCTATGGCTGGTCACAGATTGGTGACTACTTTGTGGCATTTACATTTGGGAGCGTTTTCGTGCTTTGGAAGGCACATTAGGCCGTTGGTTGCCAGTAAAATGGTAGTCGTTAAGCCCAGTTGAAGGCCTTATGGGCGGCTTGAAAAATTTCAGCAGCAGGTCGCCTGTCATTTTAATTATGTTATGGTCTTTAACGCGGTGATCGTTTACAAAACACTGAGTTAGCTGGGTGATGAGCGAACTAAAGCGCTTTTTGTACAAACAACATTTTAAAAGTCCTTTACATCTATATCATCATCACTACATATTATAAAACAAAGTCGCTTTTCGCTGTCTGTCCCTATGTATGCTTCGATCTTTAAAACTACGCAACGGATTAAGATATGGTTTTTTTTAATAGTTAGAGTGATTCTCATAGAAGATTTTTATGTATAATTTGTTAAGTTTTTGTATATATTGACCAAATTATAACGATATTTGTTGGGGATGTCGGAAAAAATAAGCCGTCTGGGAGCTTTCAACAAAAACGCTGTCTAAACCCTTTGAGATATAACAAAATAATGTATGGTGCAATTGTGTATCTAATAAAGGTCTACAAAAAAGTCCGCGTCGACATATGTCTATCTCTTAAGAATAACATACTATATCCATTTTAATACTTTAAAAAAACAGCAATTATTAAGCGATAATTTGAATGCTATTTACACAAATATGCTATTAATCCTCATCATTTTTACTACGTTAGTTGGCTTCAGCATTTTATGAAGATTATTTTGTCCCTTTACACCTTGCAAATTAAATGAATATCTTACGAGTTATCGCAAATTCAAAATTAGGCGCAAAGAAATTAATTTAATTGGAACGGGCCGTGCTTGTAGGTAGGTACCTAGGTACTGGAGAGCGGAGAAGTAACCAATGAATTTGGAAAATGTTCATACATTATTGTGAATGTGAAATTATTAAACAACGGGATTAAATGGGTGCCACGGGGTTCAAGTATGTCACGGGCGAAGCCGGGCAGGACAGCTAGTAATATATAAAAGAAAGTCGTGTTAGTTACACTATTTAAAACTCAACAACGGCTGTACCGATTTGGCTGAAAATTAGTGGGGTGGTAGCTTAGAGCTAGGAGACGGACATAGGCTTTTTATCCCGGAAACAAGTTCCTGTGGGAAACGGGAACGGGAAAACTTCTCTAAGCGGGCGAAGCCGCGGGCGTCAACTAGTATTATAATATAAGTGTGGATTCAACTTTAAAAATTGTTCTGATAAGGCTCACAATGAGCTTAGCAAATTCAAAAAAGACATGTATTTCTGTTTAAGGAAAAAATATCTAACAAACTGTATTAGTCATGTCCGAGAGATATTCTCACGTTAAAATAAAGTTATACCGGTGACTCATGGCGTCAGGTGGCACAGGCTGCTCTTGTAATTGACAATTAACGCAACAAAGACAATCACTTGGTATATAATATCATTGGGCTAATTTTACGCGACTCACATTGAGTTGTAGGGATTTGTGAAGTTTATTGCATATCCCCATAGAAATAATGCGTATTATATTTCTATTTATATCATAGAGAACCTTAATTAGTGACTAATCTATGATGATTATTTTATAAATGGCTATTTTAATTCTCGCCTTAAGTCCCGGGTTCGATTCCTGGGTCGGAAAAAATATTTGTGTGATCCACAAGTGATTGTTTCGGAGTTTGGGTGTTTCCTAATATATAAGTATGTATAGCTAATATATAAGTATGTATATCAGTTGTCTAGATCCCATAACACAAGCTTATATTAGCTTAAAAATATAAAAAAAGAGTCCTACAATATTATTAATAGCTTATACTTGCATATATTCTGCCACAACTTTGACCTCATCTACACAATGCCCATAAAATATTACATATAAGTATGAGCGATAGTGTGTATGTCACCTAAACGTGCAAAATTGTGAACTCAACATCACTACATGAGGAAATGGATTATTCTCACGGTTTGTCAAGAATTGAACGCCATCTTATTGAGTCATTAATAATAACAACAGTTCCTTTACTCTTTATAATAATAATAGTCTTGTTATATGAAGTACTAGCTAATGTCAGCGGGTCCATCCGCGTTGTGAAGATTTTCCATTCCCGTTTCCCAAGGGAATATATTTCCGGGATAAAATTTACCCGATTGAACCAAAGGATAATACACCTTTCTGACAGTTAAAGAATTTTCTAAATCAGTTTGGTAGATCCAGAGATCAACCCCATGCAACCTCACAAACTCACAACATCACTAACTTCAAAGTTCACCTCTTTTTAATATTAACCAGTTGACGCCCGTAGAGAAGTTTTCAGTTTAAGATCCTAGAATTACTAGAAAATTTTATCGTCTTTGTATTTCTAAAACTACTTATTCATTGAAACTTGTATTATCCTCTAATTTAATGGTTGCATGTAAAAGATTGCCTTGTGTGATAATTGGCCTCCAATTGTATTATCGATAAGTCGGTCAAAAGTAAGTCAGTGTTATTATATATATTTTTATGCTGCACAATAATGGCATAAATTTTAATTTGAGGGTCACACCACGAGTTTTGCATGGTACCTCTGGTATGACCACTTTCGATGAGGATGCGTATAGTGTGAGTTATTGCGAGTATCATAAGTATCTCACGCGTAAGCACATTACCGTGGATTATAGAGTTGGGACGGGATCATGCTCAGAACAAATAATAATAGGTACTTGTCATTATTTGTTCTGAGGGTTCATGCGTTATATACTATTTGGCGCTGTCTCGTTTTTTTTACACATTCGCGTTGACGCGCTTATTGTAAGCTTGTCAAAACTTGCACTCCACATACTGGTATAAAAAACCAATCAATCAATTTCAGGGTTTATCTAAATTTATCGCTATATTACAGTTTTAAGGTCCTATTTGCCACAGGGTGTATTATTTCAAACTATGAAACAAGTACGCGAGCAATACTTTTCAATACTTAATATATAAAGCTGAAGAGTTTCTTTGTTTGTTTGGTTGAACGCGCTAATATCAGGAACTCCTGGTCAGTTAAAAAAAACCTTTTTTTATTCAGGCATATAGGCTCTATATCATCACGCTACAACCTTGGAGAGCAAAGCAGTAATCATAAATGTCGACAAAACGTGCAAATTTTTATACATAATTGTAGAAACCATTTATAAACGACGGGATTAAATAGGTGCGACGCCGACGGGAGTTCAAAGTATGTCACGGGTGAAGCTATGGGGGTTAGCCAGTATGCTATAATGAGCTGGCAATAACTGGCTTCCTAACCACAAGATGATACAAGATGACACACACACACTAAGTACCTATCTCTCATACGTATATCGTACGTATTAATAATTGATTTGTGCGTATATACTCGTATTACACATATTGTATTAATTTAATAATTAGAAGGAGTCTTCCAGAGATCTTCAGTTATATAGTGACGTTAATGGATAGTGCCTTCAATATGTTATGTTTGCAAACAAACTTGAAAGTCAGAACTAACGTGTGTGCGGTTAGTTGCGTAATGACAATATGTGTAATTAATAACAATATATGTAAGGAGTAGTTGAGTAAGGAAGGATCATCCGACCCAGGAAATGGGGTCACGCACGGTTGATGTTGGGATGTTTTATACTCATACTAGTTGACGCCCGCGGCCGGCGTCGCTCGCGTATAGAAGTTTTCCTGTTCCCGTTTTCCACAGGAACTTGTTCCCGGGAAAAAAAGTAAAGTTATTCTGATGTATAAACTATATTATTGTAAAGTTTAATTAAAATCTATTCAGTCGTTTTTTACGTGAAAGAGTAACAATAATTCATACAAACTTTAGCATTTATAATATTATTAAGATATATTGTGCGAAGCAGAGGGTATAAGGAGTCAGGGTAGGCCGAAACTTACATACAGAGACCACGTGAGCAGATTGCTCAAACGGAAAAGTCTAAAGTACTCGGATACCCAGACATGCGTGTATGAAGCGATTGATGAATCTGCAGGAAGCAAAAGAAATGTGCATGGATAGCGAAGCCTGGCGTGTCTGTCTTCTCTGATTATTTATTACAGCGTGAAAATAGTTAGTTTTAGTAAGTTAATATTATGTAAGTTTGTTTGTCATGAATAGGCTCAAAAACTACTAGGCCGATTTAAAAAAATCTTTCATTGTTTGAAAGCTACGGTGTTTGTAAGTAACATGGCTACATTGGTTTATAAAAAAGTTTAGGGTTCTATACGAAATCTCGAATAGGAAATCTTTTGCTTTGTATTGAGCGACGATTTCGACATAATTGAAATAGCAGACTCGGCCCCCTGGAAGTATGTTACAGGGAAAGTTGAGAGACGCAGCTAGCAGTCTATTTCGATAGACATTTTGCGATAGCTTACGCTAAAATAGTCTCGTAATCTCTCATATAAGCTCACTCCTTAAACGGGAATATCTGCTACAGGAGTTTATGGAATAAATATAATAGAGGTTTGAATATAGAAGCAGACGCAGGGGTCGTAAACTGTTTAATTCCAAATGGGGCTGATCGTTGTAAAGTTTCTGACCTAGGGGATCAAACAACTGGACCTAAGTTTCCACCGCATGAGTAACGCTGCCCGTAATCAACACACTACGGTACCATAAAACCAGATCTGCATATACAATGTTTGAAACGCCTTGAATCATGGTGTGTGAGTCATTTTTATTGATATCTTCGTGACTAGTAAATGACTGGATGTGGCTAGCGGTAAATAAATCGCAGTGGCAGAATATGTGTTCTCATCAGTACATCTTTATCGAAACCAAGAGATGATTCGTAACTTCTCTATGGTGGTATACCATAGAATTCTTAACCTTATTAATTCTAAGGTTTTTATGTACTTCTTATTAGATAAAATGTTATAAGTGAAGAAAATCCCACAGGTTTCATCTCACACAAGATAAAGTAAATAATCTAAACACATCAATACGGTCTAGGGATATTTCATACTCAATTAAATAACTCGAAAAGTACTGGCCGCATTGGGATCTTTTATACACCGATTTGTTTGTAATTTATCTCAGACTAATTCCAAATTCAATTTTTTTTAAATTCTTTTGTTTCGGTTGCATAAAAATGTCTTGATGTGTAGGAGAAGGAATTTTCATTTGTGCGAAATTTAGAAAACAATACGAATTACGTTTAGTTACAGTTTTTTTTCATTTTTAAACGAAAGATAAAGTTAAAATTGAGGTATTGTAGCCATGCAACGCCAACATTTGACGAGGGCGGAGATGTTACGAGCTGTGGGAATGCTGGAAGCTGGGTCTGTTCAGCGTAATGTTGCTGAGGCCATAGGGACCGACCAAAATGTAATTTCAAGATTGTGGACACGCTATCGTGCCACAGGTGAAGTAGCGGAGAGGCACCGGGGGCCAAGTCGCATCACTACCCCCAGACAAGACCGATTTTTGCAAATTACTGCGCGAGTTCAACCAAATGCAACGGCGACTCAATTGGTCCAAAGGCTGCGAGTGGAACACCAAGTGCTTGTGAGTGACCAAACTGTAATAAGGCGACTGCATGAAAGCAATCTACGCTCTCGTAGACCACTCCGGGTCCCACCTTTACGGAGAGGCAATCGTGGACGACGATTAGAATGGGTTCGGAACCACGTGGACTGGGGCCGTGAGCAATGGTCCAATGTGCTGTTCACGGATGAATCCAGGTTCGGCTTCCATCCAGATTCACGAAGGACGCGTGTTTGGCGAGTTCCTGGACGATGGAGCCGTCTTCAGAACCCTTAGGAAGTTCACCCATACCAAGGAGGAACAATTATGGTTTGGGCAGCAATTCGTCTTGGAGGACGGACGGATCTCGTTTGGGTGCGGGGCAATATGACGGCAGAACGATACGTCCAACAGGTGCTGGGGCCCGTAATCTTGCCCCACAGAACACAAATGGGGCAAGATTTCCTGCTCATGCACGACAATGCCCGGGCACACACGGCGAGAACGGTAGCAGCTTGGTTACATACACACAATGTTAGGGCCTTAGACTGGCCTGCTCAATCGCCAGATCTAAAACCCATTGAGCATGCGTGGGATATGCTGCAAAGAAGAGCTCTGAAGGAAGTTCCTGAAAATCTGGCTACAGAAGATCAACTTTTTGCGCACCTCAGAAGGACATGGGACAATATTCCGCAGCAAGACATTGACAACCTTGTTCTGAGCATGCCGAATCGTTGCCGATGTGTTATGAACATCATGGGCGCTTTCTCAGACTACTAACTTCAAGTTTATAAACACAAATTAAATGATTTTTTTATTTTTTTCAGTTTTTACTCATAAATTAAAAGTTAATTTATGTACGGCTTCCGTCTATGCTTCCTTTTTTTCCATAAAATCCTGAAATTTTAATCGAAGTACCTTAACCATTATTAAAAAATGGTAGAATATTAAATAACGTATCTTTTAAATATAAACATGTCATATAAATAATTAACACATTGATAGTAATTCGCTTTTTTAAAAATATCCCTAGACCGTGTTGATGTGTGTATTATTGAAAAACCAAAACTACTGTAATCTAGTAATTATTTAAATCTGGCTGTGACTGGGTTGGACCTAGTTGTACCAGTGTGCCTTAGTAAGCAAATCATTGTACCCTTGTCTAGTGTACAGCCACCACAAGCCGCCCTGACGTATCATTTGGAATATAATATCCCCTGCACTTGAGAACATCACGTTACCTTGTTATTACTCCTGTTCCGAGCTAACCCGAGCGGTAGCTCGGGTTAACAGGTGTAACCTAAGATAGGTACTATGTAATAGGAACTCTGGATTTAGTGTGATTGCTCAATGAGTTACGAAACATGACGTAACTTTAAAACATAAAACGTGATAAGAATTCAATAAATCTGTGACTAGGTATCTCTGGGACTAGGCTGTATTAACCCTATTATTTTAGGTTACGTCAGAAATAGTTGAACGTCAAAACGTCTTTGGTAGAAAGTTTTTGAACGTAAAATAACCTACAGTTCCGCCATTGAGGGCATGCCAATGTCAAGACACACATAACAAGCATGTATTCCGTTACCGGCGAATTGTAACACACGCAAGTTGGCGAGGTCAATGGTAACTACAGAAATTTGTTGGTTACTATTTACCTACTCTTTCAAAAAATGCTATGAGTCACACGTGTAAGGCGTTCAATTGGAGGTTGAGTCACGAATGAGTCATAGTTGAAAGTCACATTACACATTTTTTTTCTATTCTAATTAGCATATTTTACGACTAACTGGAAAAAGCTAATTTTTTTATATCACAAACGTGGAAATGAATAAGTATGCATGGATCGCGAAGCGATACAGTGTAAAGCTAAATAGGTAGACAAAGGTTGAAAACAAACAACCCACCTCATGGAAAGTGGACACCGTTACGTGAATACTTTTACAGTGTTATTGAAGAAACCCTTTTAAAAAATGTCCTACGCAGGTGGACCGCGGGCAATAAACGGTCATACTGTATACTTTTGTGAGAACTACTGCACGAGCTCATTTCATTACTCTAGCGTAATCCAAAGAAAGTCCCTCTCAGTCACACCTTTATTCCCAAAAGGGTGGCAGAAGCGTATTATACGCCCACTGGCGTGTTGAGAAGCGCAGATTGTGGCGCTGTTGAAAGTTTACAAGTTGCCCATAAGGCATTCAACTTGACTTAACAACTGTCATGTTACTGGCAACCGCGACCAACGGCTTAACGTGCCTTCCGAAACACCAAAACGCTTAAAATAGAAATGGTCACCCATCCGAGGACCAGTCATAGCGAATGATGCTTAACGCAGTGATCGTTTACAGAACACTGAGTCCGTGGGACCACGAGCGCTTCAACTAAGAGATAATTCAACTTTTTGTTTAATTACACTGTGCAATCTAGTATCCTTATATCGCACGTGTGCGTGACCTACGCAACCACTTAATATGTGGTATCAGGACAAGAAGTATAGGTGTTGCATTACGATGAAGTCGAACCAAAACTATAGTGGTACGAGTTTGTTGTGCTATAGTAAAAGCCTTCGGCGACTTTTACCTAGACAACTAAATCACTTAAATATATACATATTTTTATGTTTTTATCGTAGAGTAATCTAATCATTGAATACATAGAAATAGATTAAAAATAAAGATTAAAGGAAAAATTAAAATACATCGTTTACTACAATTTTAGTTTAATAAATCAGTCTTAGGGCCGTATTTCAGAACGTTTATCAATACTCAAGAAACACTTGAGGGTAGATTTTATAAGGCAAAATCTAGCCTCAAGCGTCGATTGAGTATTAAGAAACGTTCTGGAATACGGACCTTAGTCTAGGCTACTTTCCGCTGACGAAGATATACGAGTCGATAAGGCTTATTATTAACTAGCTGACGCTCGTGGCTTCGCCTGTAACATATTTAAACCCCGGTCGCATTCATTTAATCCCGTCGTCACTTTTACAAAAATGTATGAAAATGTATGAAATTTTGTTGATATTTTTTATTACTACTCCGCTTTCTTGAGTAGTAGCATTATGACATATAGCCTATAGCCTTAATCAATAAATGTGCTATCCACAACTTAAATAATTTTTCAATTCGGACCAGGAGTTCTGGAGATAAACAAACAAATAAAGTCTTCTAAAAAATTTCTTTAAATAAAAAATAGACAGTGATAGGTCTCAATCAAGGGTAAAATGAAGCTATAATCCTGCTAGAAATTTCAAGGTCCTTGTCCTCATATCATTAATTCAGATCGGGGCTTTCTTCCGAGTATGATTGTGGAATGAACTCCCTGCCTAGGTCGTTGTCGGAACGGCTACTGTATGAGGTACTTCAAAAGGGGTTCTTTGGAGGTTTTGACAGGGTCGACAGCACAAGTCATGCAAATATTCATAGCCACTCAACCGCGACCATTAAGGCAGACGCAGACCCCTTTTTTTGGTTGACTGACCTTATTTTAAAACCTTTTTAAACTGTTTTGTCTATGGTTTGTATGAATGAATTTCATACCAGTAGAATCGTCGTTAGAGCGACCGTGAATAGCAGGCTTCATAACAACATCCGTCAATGGCAAAAAATAAAGCAATCTCGATGTAAACATTGACGGCGGTCATTTTCCGCCATTTTGTATGTTGTTGTAATTAATTCTTATGGTCACTTTACTCTAAATCAGGTGGAACGTAATGCTTGACTGTCACCTCAGTGATATAAAAAAATGGACCTAAAATTAACAGCTAACTAGACTTGATATTTTTTTGTATTAATAAAAAATTAACAATAATTTGATAAAAAAAAAAATTATAAGAACGCTCTGCCACATCCAGCTCCGCTATATATATCAATCGATGACTCACTGTCCGCACGTGATCTGCGCAAGCGCATAATGACCAATAACAAGCACAGGTGTTGCATTACAATAAATTCGTACCAATATAGAGATAGTGAAAGCCTTTGCGCACCCTTTGTTCCTATGATAAATAGCAAAGGTATTTGCATGACTTAGGTACCTCCTTACCAAAGTAGCAGTAGTCAGATCAGCCAGATCAATAAATTGAAATCTCTGTTGGTAAATTAATAACTTTTCGTTAAATACATTTTACCAAAAAATATTAGATGTACTAATACGTATCTAGTTATCTGTTCGTGTTATACAATGGCATTACTTTAAAAGATGGCGGATATCATAATTCTTAAGCCATTTTTAGTTAAATCCTCGCTTCTGTCCTCTTGATTTCTCCTGATATCACGTTCACTTCTCTGCTCTTCACCATCTCCGATAATGATACCATTAGCAAGCAGGATCTTCTCTGGGAACACGGCAGAAGGGCTCAGGCTCAGCTTCCGCAAGTTATTTTTGGTGGGATGCCATTGCTGGTAAGTGATAGTGTTAAGGATTTGGGTATACATATCGATGTAAATTTATCCTGAGGACCTTAATTGCGGGATGTCAGTCGAAAACTGTACGCCTCAGCGAGTTCCTTACGGAGACTACGTAACTTTCTTCCAACCAGTACAAAGATTTCGCTTGCACAGTCTCTCTTACTCCCAATATTGGACTACGCAGATGCCAGCTACTCGTATCTTGATCTCACAGAGGAGCAACTCGATAAACTTGTGCGCCTTCAAAATTTTTGCATAGGTTTTATTTATGGTTTACGTAAATATGATCATGTCTCGGTACGCTACAAGCTCAAGTGGGTCCCAATTCGCCTTCGTCGGAATACTCATATACTTTCCTTACTTTATAATATTTTATTTACCCTCTAGCTCCTTCTTACCTCAAAGATCGTTTTGATTTTCTAAGTGATACATATTCGAGGTTCTTAAGGTCGTCAGAGAATTCGAGAGTGCATTCTACAAAATTTTATGACAAATCCATCACAGTGCAAGCCGCGCATTTGTGGAATGCTCTACCGGTATTTATTAGGCGAGCTCAATCTTTGGCATCTTTTAAAGCACAGGTAAAACAATATTATTTATCAATGTAAACTAATTTATAGGCCCATAAGTATGTATTTGTGTATGTGTAAATATTTATGTATGTATGCATGTGCATGTATGTATATTTATAAGGAGTATATATGTAGTATATAGTTGAGTATATATTTTAGTTGCACAGAAATACGTCACCATTGAAACTTCCCACACTCGATATTAATACAATCCTATCCATCTAAAGGTTGCCTGGAAGAGATTGCTGTTTGTGATAAGGCCGCCCATTGTACTACATTTATGAATGTAAAAATCTGTTTTATTTATGGTGTACAATAAATAGTATTATTATTATTATGTCTCTTCTTTTCTCGGGTATCTTCTTTTTTTTTGAAGATACCCGGGCTTTTGGTAGGCTTACATGGAGACATAGGTCGTTGGACCTATGTCTCCATGTAAGCCTACCAAAAGCCCGTCCAAAAGTGCGTGTTGACGCACAGGCCCTTTGAGAATTTTAATCTAATAGTCCACGCCCGCCTTATGTAGAAGAACGGTAATGGATCACCTCCAATGGGAGTTAAACTATTGTGACATGTGATAACTATGAAATGGGCTATTGGGTTGGGTGCTAAATGGATTGGGTGATTTAAGCTATTGATGAAAACGGCGTCTGCTTTTTAATATATTATTATTAAACTACTGGCAGACGGTGACTCGCCAACTCACTAGATGGGCCCCCTATACAATCACCATAGGCATGATAAGCCTGTAAGGCGACAGGGGGCAACACCGGTGTGAGCGGCTAGTGGTGTCGAGCGGTGCGGCGCCGGTTTTTCCATCGCGGGACAGGCCCGGAGCAGGCTTCCCCGTAGTTATGCCCTTGAAAATGACACTTCCACCCCCGAGCATATAGCTCTGGCTCCCTCTCTCTGACCGGCCAATTAAGGCAAGCCAGAGTAGAGATTTGCTGCACTCCCGGGAGTAGCACTCTCACTGCTCTCCCGTTAGGCCATTAAATCCTAACCGGTGCAGAAGGGCAACAAAACTCTGAGGAATCGGGACCGATGTGTAGCCACGCACATTCAGCTCGCCACAAGCTGCCCTGCGGATGTGAGCTTTTCAATAACTTTCTGATACATTTTTTGTTGATATCAGAAAGTGGGGGGAAAGGGTTGCGTTAATCCTATAAAAGATAACGACTGTCCTCGAGGGGTATAACGACTGTCCTCGAGGGGTCTATTATTATTATTATTAACGTGCTTCCGAAGCAAGTGGTCACCCATCAGAAGCCCAGCCATAGTGAAAGTTGCGTAACTCACTGATCGTTCACTGAACACTGAGGCGGCGTGGCCACGAGCGTTTCTCAAAAATACTTAATTATTATATCAAATTATCATCACACAATATTGTTAGATTAGATATAATATGATAGATATATTAACAGTTATTGAGTGCGCGAGTCGCGATTAGGTGGCTTTACTATTTGATAATTAAGTACTAAGAGTGATTTTAAAATATGTGTAAGTTTAAATTTTAATGACTTGTTGAAATTTGTGACATTTTTGTAACGCCTTGATTTTTTCGATTACCATTTTGTGTTATTTATCTATACGGAAATAGTATCACAACAGCTTAAAGGTCATATTTATTTATTTCTACTTATTCTGTTGTACCAGGTAAAGCCCAACCAAAAACCCAGCTAGCAGATATCATGTAATGTTAGGGATACATCAATATTTCAAGACTTCCATGAACAAAAGTGTTCGTGCAATTCACTCTTACATAGGGACTGGTAGTTAAGGAAGACGTCTGATTATACTTTGTTCACTCTCCATCATATTGCGTATACATCAAAAAAAAGTTTTATAGTACAAACTACTATAACCTACCCATTCCATTCTTCAACTAATTTTTTACCAGCTTTCTCTCACAGTTTCCCCGCCACCTAATTATGAATAGTGTCTTCATTTATAGTAATATTTTTTCTAATTTCTTATTAGATGCCTTTGTCATAATTCCAACCTTAGTGCCAAATGTATACCAAATTCGTGTAGAGGCTTAGTTTTACGTTGACAATCAGATTTCAAACAATCAGAGCAAGATATTACATATACAAAAGTTCCCTCTACTGGGTCAAGGGTGAATAACCACCAAATCAAATGATCTTTATTCGCATGAAAGCATGTAAAATTAAAAAGTAAAAATCAATAGATTGTGGTTGAAATCATAGAATAAATAATTTCCAACTACAAATTTATCAAATTATTATATAGACGCATGAGAATTACCAAAATTAATCCACACGTTTAAATCAATGCTATACGACGCGTTGTTAAGAGACTCGTGTAATGGATAAACAAACCAAATCTTTTGCTGGCAGGGCTCAAGGCAGTTTCAGGGCTACTCCTGCTCGTTCTGTCACCATGCCTTGCTATCAAGATGCGAGAACCAACCACTCCGACCCGTCAGTCCCGCAATGAACCTGTGGAGGGGTACGTCGATGTTAGAGTGAACCATTTCATTGCGTATGAAAATCAGACTTACAAAATGGTAAGAACAGTTTTTATATGATTGTATTACGGGCTGCCTTTAGACTACCCCACTGAATGTGCCGTACCCTGTGTCTGGCGAAAGGTAGCTTATGCACTGAAGAAGCAAAGACAACAAACAGATCCCTAATACAGATTGTACAATTATGTACACCGCCCGTCCGTTTAAAAACCTCTTTTTATATACCACTGTGATGGCAGACCAGCATTCTGCCCACCTGATGAAAAGTGGTCACCGTAGCCTGTGGCTAAGACCCTTTTTGAAGAACCCTATACGTTCCGGAAACCCCAGGTAACTCCTACGGCGAGCAAGGGAGAAAATATGAATAGACAAACTCCCAGTCACGGCAGATTATTTCGTGCCCAGAATCTCACAAAAATTACTTTCGCGTCAAGTTTGCACATCTCACACTTCAAATATTTAACTTTTGAAGGGTTCAGCCTTGTTAACCATTGTGACCGCCTACTTTTATTTTGATTTTTGCTCATCATCATCATCTCAGACGATAAATGGTCATGCACCTAGAAAATTTTTGACCTAAACTTTTTTGTTTTCTTTTCAGCGATACTATTACAACGATGAATTCGCTGGCCCCAATATAGTGATCGTGGTAGGAGGGGAATGGCCCATCACCCCAGGGTATACTACCGGTGGGTTTGGATACGACCTGGCGAGAGAATTGAATGCATCATTATTTTACACTGAACATCGATTTTATGGCCAGAGCAGACCTTTTGAGTGAGTACTTGAATTCATAATACATACATACATACATATTGTCACGCCTCTATGCCCGAAGGAGTAGGCAGAGGCATATTAAACGCCCACATTTCACCGTAAGCATTTTTGTCCCAAGTAACACGTGGTGAGCCCATTGCAGTGTTGAAATGGACAGGCGCAGGCTCCGGTAACCTGCTGTTGAAATTTTTCAAGCCTATAGGCCATAAGCCATAAGGCCTGCAACTTGGCTTAACGACTGCCACTTTATTGGCAACCGGGACCAACGGCTTAACGTGCCTTCCGAAGCACGGAACTGGGGTTATAACTGGAATTCATAATACAAAGGTACGCAAAGGCCTTCATTATATCAATACTTCTGTTTTCTTACTAATAATATAAATAAAGATGAAGAGTTGTTTGTTTGGTTGGTTGAACGCGCATAATTATTTTTGTGTTGGATAGCTCATTTATCGAGGAAGGCTATAGGTATATATCATCACACTACTACCCTGGAGAGCGAAGTAGTAACTACAAATGTCTACAAATCAGGAATATCGATATGCATTATTGTTAAATTAATAAGCGACGGGATTCAATAGGAGCGACCGGTTGAAAGTGTGTTACAGGCAAAGCCGTGGTGTGGGGGGTATCACCCAGTTTTTTTAATATTCCGTATAGGTCCAGTGGTCATATTTACCCTTTTGGAATGCCGTGAGGCGAAACCGATTTGGTTAGTAGTAAGTAAATGTTGTGGAACAGTACAAGTGGTGTTATTTAAAATGTATAGCAAGTTCCACCAAGTGCCATCATTATACTCGTAGTAATAGTGGTCACCCATTGGCAGTTTTCTTAAATAATTGTACAATGTTTTGGTCTTACTAATATATAGATCATTATGTATTACTTTTATAGTTACGAAATTTTTGACATGTTTTATTATAATTTCTGATATTTTAGCTAATACCTATCCCGTTAACTCTTACAGTAACAGGTGAATATGAAAGTAAAAATACAGATAATTATATCGGTACAGAACGGAAAAAAACCACGCTCATCACAAAACAATATTTTAGTTTTTTTTTTTGTGTTGGTTAACCCATTTATCAAGAAAGGCTATATATTATCACGCTGCTTCCCAAGAGAGCTGAGCAGTAATCATAAATGTCGACAAATCGGGCATTTTTTTATGCATTAATGTAAAATTTATAAGCGACGGGATTAAATAGGTGCGACGGGAGTTTGAAATATGTCACGGGCGAAGCTGTGGGGGTCACCTAGTATATACATATATATATATATATATATATTGTGCCGTGCGTGCGTGCAAATTCTTTCCTAATATTTATTACCTTCAATGATTATTAAGGACATTCAAATTTCAGATTATAGATAAGATTGATAACACTTGTTACCGCCGGATTAAAACTGTGATAAGCCAAGTTAGTCATAACTTGACTATTAATTCTGACTTTACTTCCATTTCAATAATTGGTATAGTGTTTATCTATCACGCCTTATCCCTGGAGGGGTGGCAGAGGCATATTATATGCCCACTTTTCACCAAGTGTATTCCTGTCCCACGTTATAGGTGGTGAGCTGGTATAGCCGCTTTCAGGATTTCTGGTTTTCAGTTAGTTGCCGGTAGAGAACTGCTCGCACAAGGAACTAGCTAAATACGTTCGATAACGCTAATATCGTTCAATAAGTCCCGAGACTAACTTGGAAATGGCGTATATATTAAAAACTCTTTTGTACTGTCACCAACTAATATACTTTCCTCAATGTTTATGCCTCCTACTATTCCACAGCATATTTATAGAGTGATAATGTCCCTTAAAAACACAACCAGTACAGGGTATGATGACATAAACACAAAAGTGGTTAAATTTATCGCATTAATAATTTCTCCAGTATTGAGTTACATTTTTAATATTTGCATGAGTGATGGTATTTTTCCTGACAAACTGAAAATCACCATAATAAAACCAATGTTTAAAAAAGGTGACAAAGAAAACATGACTAGTTACAGACCTATAGCATTGGTACCAGTTTTCTCAAAAGTATTGGAAAAGGTAATAAATAATAATATGAACAAATATTTTGAAAAAAAAACGATTATATACAGAGGGTCAGAAAGGTTTTAGGAAAAATAAGTCTATCAATATGGCGGTCTATGATTTCTTGAATATAGTCGCAGCTCGAATGGATAAAAAGCTACCAGTTCTTGCTCTATATATGGACATGTCAAAAGCTTTTGACTACGTGGACCACAAAATATTATTAAATAAGCTCTACTTGTATGGAGTTAGAGGCAATGTAACCTTATAAAATCATATTTGCAAAATCGACTACAAGTAACACAAATCAGTAGAATAATAAACAAAACCGAAGTAATATATAAATCGAGCCCAAGGACTGTTGTGTACGGGGTACCCCAGGGAAGTGTACTCGGACCTTTACTGTTTATTATTTATATCAATGACTTTCCATATGCAACTACTTTCCCTATGATAATGTTTGCGGATGACAGTACAGTAATTTTTGACAGTGATGATACGAGTGCATTGGAAGCTGATATCAATGAAAACATATATTTGTTGGTCGCATGGCATGAGCATAATAACCTAAAAATTAACATTGATAAGACAAATATAATGGAGTTTGACAAAAAAATAGATTTTAGTATTAATTACAGAGGTCAGATGATAAATGACACCAGCACAGCAAAGTTCCTTGGTCTGTATATTGACAACGCATTAAATTGGCACGAGCAAATTGACAAGGTGTGCAGCAAACTGACACAACATTCATATGCCCTATACACGCTTAGTAAAACTACTAATCAAATAACTTTACTTACCGCATATCATGGTCTTGTCTTATCAACATTAAGGTATGGTATAATATTTTGGGGCAATGCGACTGGAAGGGATAGGGTTTTCATGGCTCAAAAGCGCTGCATTAGAGCAATTAGTAATTTACGTAGAACTGAAAGCTGTAAGCCGTATTTTAAAAGTTATAGAATACTAACTATGCCATCCTTGTACGTGTTTGAATGTTGCATGTTTGTTAGACACAATATTGATAAGTTTTCTCAAGTTAAGAGTGCACGAAGAGCTGACAAACTAAATTTGGTTCCTAGTAGGACTGAATTGTATCACAGTAGCGTTTTTATAATGGCTCCAAAAATATATAATAAGCAGCCTAAATTTATCAGAGCAATGGATAATTATAATAATTATAAGAGGGCATTATTTTCATTTCTAGTGGAAAAAGTATACTATTCACTATCAGAGTTCTTCGATGATGTAAATTAGTCTTAGATATATGTAAATTGTGAAGAGGTGCTAATTTCCATAATATGCTGATATCTTTTATTTACTACGGATTTGGTTTAAATGAAAATATATCTTTTAATTATTAAGAATTTATTTAAAATACCTATTGACATTTTGTATATTTGCTGACATGGAAATTTACATTATATTATATGACATTATAGCATCTGAACTTAAATTTATATAATCAAATTAATATGAATGATCTTATGTAGTTAATAATATTTGTACGCCATTTGTTGGCAAAACATAGAGGATCTGGATTTCAATCTCGATCTGGGTTCAATCCCCGTCCTGAACCAAGTTGTTTATTTTCATTGTAATAAATGTTTTTTGATAGCCTTGTGTAGGTGTTATCTCAAAGGACACCGCCTACACACATTTTACGTCTACACATGCCGGTTTTATCGCTCTGTTAAAGGCGTATGTGCAATACGGTAGTATTTTCACTTGGCATATAAAACACACTATTAACAACAGCCATGAAGACGCCTGACTGGCAGACAGCCAGGACACGTAGCGCCATTGTTCATTTTATGGGACCTGCAGAATAGTACTGCCTAACTTTATTTGGTGTTGGGTTGTCGGGTCAGATACTTATATTTTGGGAAGAATAATTGGATAAAAAAAACCTAGTGTTTGTGGTTGAGTGTAGTTCCACATCATAGATTGTCCTGAAGATACTGAGGTCACTAAAAACATTGAGGCGTGTGAAGAAACGTAGATTAATCAAGTTTTTGGTAACATTAAAAAAAAATTGCAAAATTAATTGATGCACTGTGATTTGCGTCCGGGTTAACAATCGAACTACAACTCAATCGGACTTCGACTATGAACTCAAAAAAGGCTTTAGTAGTTTCGGCTCTGGTTTGCTACTAAAGTAAAAGTAAAAAACAAAAAAGTACTCGGATACCCAGATTTGCGTGTATGAAGCGATGTTGATGAATCTACAAGAAGCGAAAGAAGTATGCATAAATCGCGAAGCCTGGCGATCTGTCCTCTCTGACTACTCCGTCAGGGATACGGCGTGAAGATAGTTAGTTTTAGTTAGTTTTGGCTCTGGTTTGCGTCGTCTAAAGAATAATAGCCGACCGTGATTCTGATTCCCATTTTCGTTTTCAATTTAAATAGCACGCGAAAATTCATACATACATATCATCACGCCTTTATTCCCGAAGGGGTAGGCAGAGGCATACTATATATACCCACATTTCACCGTATATATTTTAGTCCCACGTAACAGGTGAACCCATTGCCGTGTTGAAATGGGCAGGCGCAGGCTGTAACTACCTGCTGTTGAAATTTTTCAAGCCCATAAGTAAATGCTCAAGTGGTCACCCATCCAAGGACCAGCTATGGTAAAAGTAGCATAACGCAGTGATCGTTTACAGAGCACTAGGTTTTTTTTATCCAATTATTCTTCCCAAAATATAAGTATCTGACCCGACAACCCAACACCAAATAAAGTTAGGCAGTACTATTCTGCAGGTCCCATAAAATGAACAATGGCGCTACGTGTCCTGGCTGTCTGCCAGTCAGGCGTCTTCATGGCTGTTGTTAATAGTGTGTTTTATATGCCAAGTGAAAATACTACTGTATTGCACATACGCCTTTAACAGAGCGATAAAACCGGCATGTGTAGACGTAAAATGTGTGTAGGCGGTGTCCTTTGAGATAACACCTACACAAGGCTATCAAAAAACATTTATTACAATGAAAATAAACAACTTGGTTCAGGACGGGGATTGAACCCGTTACTTTTGCCTAACCCTGCTTCAATATTCTAGTCACTGAACTACTCGAACCGTACCGAAACAAGTTGAAATTTTTTACTATATTTTAATCGTCAGCTAAGAGTATGACCAGAGCCATCTATCGAGCTACTCAACAACTCTGATACCAATGAACGGTGTTACAACCATTTTTAAACATTGCTGCGATGGATTTCACTCAATCTATGGATTTTTTTCACTTTACAAAAATGTATGTGAAAGTTACCACACTAATTGCTTAAATAATTTAAACAAGGTTATCCGTCAAAAGTATAAGTGGTTGAATTTTTTTTATACCACTGTAGTGGCAGACAAGCATGCGGCTCACCTGATGGAGAGTGGTCACCGTAGCCTATGGACGTTTGCGACACCAGAGGTGCAGCACTCGCGCTGCCGACCCTTTAAAACCCTTTTAAGACCCCTTTTGAAGAACCCCATACTGTAGACGTTCGGGAAAACCCTGTCTGGTTATATCTATCAAAGCACTCGTAGCCAAGCTAACTCAATGTTCTGTAAACTGTCACTACATCTTTCGCCATGCCTGGTCCCCAAATGAGTAAAAGCTTTGTGTCATTTTCAATTACAAACGTTTCCGTGTTTCGGATCGCGGGTGCCAGTAACATAGCAGTCGTTAGACCAAGTTGAAGGCCTTATAGGCTTAAAAATTTCCAACAGCAGGGAGCCACAGTCTGTTCACGTCCGTTTCAACACGACTCACCACGTGGGACAAAAAATGTATATGACATAATGTGAGGGGAATAGTATGCCTCTGTGCCTAGGGATAAAAGCGTGACAATGTGTATACCTATCAAAGAACCGATGCTCAATGAATTAGATGTGTAACTGTGGAGACTACGATTCCATGTGATATACCGATGACCTGAATAAAGTAAGGACGAACTGGATGATTAAGGTGCAGGCCATGTGCCAAGGCGAAAATAGGAAGAGGCCTGCGTCCAACAATGAAATGTCATAAGCTGATTTAATTCATTGAATGATTGAGACGTGTATCAAAATATTTGCTTATAAAAAAACTCCTTAGTAAGTTAACACGTCCTTATATAACAAAATGAACGAATTTAATTTCTGTCTTCGTCTTAAATTTAACGAATTATCCAGTGATCACAAAAAATGGCTGATTTCCATTTAATTAAAATGTTAATCACTGTCCTTGCCAAAACGATTATAAAAATTGCCGCGAAAATATCTCGGCATCAATATTTCCTGATCTTAAGTTTATTAATCTAATTGCTGAAGATTACCATCAGCAGTTAGCTCTTTAATTTCTTCCAAAAGCATCCTGAATACATCGCTCTCTAAAAATACCCTTATTTTTAAATCGGCAAAAGCCTCTCTGGTTATAATGCGATATTTAGTATGCATGAAGAAATCTTTAAATAATATATTTACCGGATTAGACTTAGGTTTTTGTGAAGAAAATAACAATTGGATCTTTCGATGGAGTGTTTAAATTTGTACTACTCATAGTACATTACATATTAAATAAAATAAATAAATATCCATCACGCCTTATCCCCGAAGGGGTGGCAGAGGCATATTATATGCCCACTTTTCACCGTGTGGATTCCTGTCCCCCGTAATAGGTGGTGAGCCCATTGCCGTGTTGAAATAGACAGACGCAGGCTGTGGCTACCTGCTGTTGAAATTTTTTAAGCCGCCTATAAGTGTTCAACCAGGCTTAACGACTGCCATTTTACTGGCAACCGGGACCAACGGCTTAACGTGCCTTCCGAAGCACGGAAACGCTCTCAAATGTAAATGCCACAAAGTGGTCACCCATCCGACGACCAGCCATAGTGAAAGTTGCGTACCTCAGTGATCGTTTACCGAACACTGAGACCGCGGGGCCACGAGCGCTTCTACATTACATATTAAGAGTTTGTAGTAATGTGTATTTTAGATATAAACAGAACAATTGGGCTTACTTTTTTATTCATGGGCAAAAAATTGAATATAACATAGCTACCTTCACGACGCTATTAGTTTGTATATTCCTGAAGGGTCAAATATATTGTACATGTATAGCAATTTATCCTGAACTTTTAGTTTTATTTGCAGGAAGCGAAAAAGTATGCAATGATCTTGAAGCTTGCCGATCTGTGCTCTCTGACTAACCACATCCTCTGATGAGGGATCATGAATCAAATTAAATGTGTTTATTTCAAATTGTAAATATTAAGAATTTAAATAAAAATGAAATAAAAATAAAAATTTAATAAAAATTTAAAGAAGTATGCATGGATCGCGAAGCCTGGCGATCTGTCCTCTCTGACTACCCCGTCAGGGATACAGCGTGAAGATAGTTAGTTAGTTTTTTTTTTTAGTTAAATAAAAATGAAACTAAAGCGAAATAGAAGAAAAATAGAAATCTATCCTTATTTATAATTATGTCAGTCACTGGAGCGTGTTGGCTTCAGGGATCACTCTCTGCACAAAACACATCCAGGGTGAGGAAGTGTTTGAAACGATCTTGTGACTTCCCTAACCCGTGTAGGTACATATTCTGGTAATATACATTAAAAAGTGTGACCTTCATTTCCTCGGAGGAACACGAAAGTCTGCGATACAGCGTGAAGATAGTTATAGTCAGTTAATAATAGGTCTTTACCTATGAAATTGCCGTTCTGCAGGCCATTTCAAATCACAATAATTATTGGTTGGCTAAGAATTCTAATTTCAAATTAATTTTATATTAAAAATACGGAATTCTATTTCCAAAAGTAGTCATTTGTTTATTGATAAGTGTTACATTTTCATCGCATTTCAATCTTTTTGGTCATCATGGATACGTTAAAAATTCGAGTAATTATGGAATATGAGTACCGTCGTGGCAGCAACGTGGCACAAGCGGCACGCAACATCAACGACGTTTACGTAGCTAACACTACAAACCAACGCACCACCTTTTATTGGTTTGCTCGCTTCCATTCTGGAAATTTCGACCTGAAAAATGTACCTCGCGGCCGTCCGAAGACTTTGGTCGACAATGACGAATTAAAAACAATTGTGGAAGCTGATGATACATAATCTACGGCTGAATTAGCAGCAACTTTTAAACAATATTGGTCAATTTGCGTCAAATTGGCAAGGTAAAAAGCTTGACTATTGGATGCCCCACGAACTCAATGATCGCCAGCGCGAAGTACGCGTCGAGACGTGCGTTGCACTGCTCAACAAACACACTAATGAAGGAGTTTTAAGCCGAATTGTTACCTGCGATGAAAAATGTATTCTGTTTGATAACCGCAAGCGCTCAGCAAGTTGGTTTAATTCTTGTTTTAGCACCTAAACAATGCCCTAAACAAAAACTTACCCCTAGAAAAGTGATGGTCACTGTTTGGTGGTCTAGCGCCGGTGTGATTCATTACAGTTTCTTACCTAACGGGGTGAGCATTACTGCAGATGTGTACTGTGAAGAACTGAACACAATGATGGAGAAGCTGGCACATTTCCAACCAGCTGGGTTGGTCCATCGCTCGTCTCCGCTGCTCCTGCACGACAAAGCGCGACCTCATACTGCACAGCCGACGGTCTCCAAGTTGCAAGAACTGGGGTTGGAAGCTCTCCGTCATCCGCCCTACTCACCTTGTGCCCACAGACTACTACTTTTTCCAGAATTTGGATAATTTCTTGGCGGGATAAAAAATCAATACCCGAGAGGCAGTACAAAATGCCTTTGAATAATTTGTTGCCTCCCGTCCAGCTGATTTCTTTAAGAATGGCATCAATAAACTGCCTTCAATAAAGATGCATTGTTTGCATGGGTGATTACTTCGATTAATACAAATAAAAAATACATGAAAAAAAACTCGTTTAAACTTTTTCGTACAAAACAGCAATTTCATAGGTAAAGACCTAATACAATATCCTAATGAGTGACTTCAAGTATTTTCATACTGTGCTAATGCTCTTGACAAAAGCACAGCTACATTAAAAATATTAAGACCACTCTGAATTTTAGAAACAATTTTGAAAAGCAATTAAATTAGAAATTATGCTAACTTTTTCTAAATTTTAAATTTTAAAACGGAAAATTTTTTCAGTCACGAGCTGTCATCACGTCGCCTTAAGACGTAAAGAGGTGGATTAATTCGTCAGTTACGAGCAGGTCACGGTGGTGTAGTTGGTAACGCGTCTGGTGCGTTGAACCAGAAGACGCTGGTTCGAGTCCAGCTCGTGACTGAAAAAATTTTCCATTTTAAAATTTAACACTGTATTTGTTTAACAAATAAAGATGTATTGTACTATAAAGACACACATACAAACAAAGTAATTGGCAAAATGACATAGACTGTTGCTCATTCACATAATACATTTATAACTCACTAGATGACCCCCACAGCTTCGCCTGTGGAATATTGCGACCTCCCGTTGCGCCTATTTAATCCCGTCGCTTATCAATGATGCATAAAAAATTGCCCGATTTGTCGACATTTATGACTACTGCTCTGCTCCCCAGTGTAGTAGCGTAATGATATATAGCCTATAACCTTTCTCGATAAATGGGCTATCTAACACAAAAAGAATTTTTCAAATCCGACCAGTTATTCCTGAGATTAGCGCGTTCAACCAAACAAACAAACAAACTCTTCAGCTTTATAATATAAGTATAGATTCTAGGAGACAGCGGATTTCAGAGCTCATTATTATATTGATATCAATTAGGACAGCTAAACGTTGCACAAATGCTCTCCATAACTCAATTGAGCACATTACAAAATCCGATGTTAACGCCCAGGACATGACGAATTGTAGGGTCAATTGTCCATTTGTCCCTGTGACCCCTGGGGTCAAACATGAGATGGTTCGTGACGTCATAAGTGAGAGATTTGTTTTCTGATTTAGAGTAGTAACTTGAAATTAAACGTATGGTTATTTAAATTGAGGTTTATGGTATACGAAAGATATGAAAGCAGTGGACACTCTGTTTCTGTTTAAAAAATCGCTAATGCGTCTCTTGATAAGGAAGTCATACTACTCAGTAAATGAATTTTTAACAGACACGGAATTATAAAAAGCGAAAATGGTGAGAAATGAATCTAATTTATATGCTACAGTTGACTCTGCTGGGATCCTTAGATTTTAACACACGCTATGTTTTAATTTGTTAAAAATGGTGTACATATAATATCTGACAAATATTTAGTTTAATTTTGATAACGATTTTAATTTTAATTTTCTATGTTAATTTTGGATTGTTATTTTGGTTTAAATTTTAATTCTAATACATTGTATTTGTATATTTTGTACGCCGTCCTAGGCAAAACATAGAGGCACAAAACTATATTTTATTTTCCAGCATGTATTTCCTATGTTTACAAAATGAAATAAATTTGAATTTGAATTTGAAAAAATTTGAATTTGAATACTTTGATTTATGGTATACCTATACTTATACCCTTTTATTTGTTTGCAAGGAGCAGATATCTTTTAGCTTCTAATATTCGGCATTGTTGGGAACGAATGCCGTCTGTTTTTGTTATACCACTGAGGTGGCAGATACGTATAATGTAGGCTTTCGGAAAAACCCAGGGGAGTTAATGATGTCGTTGTACCCTTCAAACCTATACCATTTTTTATTTTCAAATTAATGGAATTCTACCCGATTGTTGACGTTTATGATTACTACTCCGCTCCCTTGGGAATTCACGTGATAAAATATATAGCTTACTAAGCGGGCTACCTAAAAGTAAAGGAATTTGTCAATCTAGATTAGTAGTGGCGTAACACGTCTATGGTATGGGGTTATTCAAAAGATATTTAGAAGGTTTTAGTGTACCTTCATACAGTGTGTTTACAGGGTAGGTAGTGCAAGTGTCGGACCTCTAGTGTTGCAAACGTCCATAGGCTAGCAGTGACCGCTAAAGGGGGCGTCCATTAATTACGTGAGGGGATCAAGCTAAATCTTTCCAAATCCCTCTTAGGGGGGAGGAGGTGTCTTGGCAAATATCACGTAATTATTTTTCTTGCAGTGTAAAAATGCGTGATAAATTATTTGTAGAGTAAAATATGACCGAAACTGAGAAAATAGTATTTGTCGTATTCGTTCGTACTTCGCTTAATTATTAATATATATTAATATTGGAAGTTTTGAAGAATCTCGCGTGAGATTAGAGGAGGGGGGAGGGAGTTAAGGAAAATCTTACGATGTCTCACCAAGGGGGAGGGGGTCAATAATTCTCAAAAACGCCTCACATAATTTATGAACGCCCCCAAAACAATCTCTTCTTGTTTATTATATTAGTAGGTATAAATTACGGGATGTAAATACTCAGAATTCTGTCGTAATAATCAAGTTATTTCCTAATTCCAGAAACACAAACATCCCAGAGCTCAGGTTCCTGACCGTGGACCAGGCGCTGGCAGATCTCGCCCAGTTCATCCAATACGTCAAAAGCGATCACTTTGAAAATGGACGATACAAGTTAGTATGACATTATTTTTCTCATATAACTAAATAAATAAATATCGTTAGGACAACTCACACAACGCCATCTGATTTCAAACTGAGCAGAGCTTGTACTATGGTAACCAGATAACTGATAAACATACTTATATATTTCTAAATACATACATGTTATAGATAAATAACACACAGAATAAACCACCGTGCTCATCGCACAAAGTTTTATCCTGGGTGGGAATCGAACCCACGACCTCTTGCGTAGCAGTCGGATACACTTACACCACGCCACCGGCGATCAAATATGGTATCCGTTTCGCTAATAGCACCTAATAGCTCGCTAATAATCGCTTTTATTTTGGCGGGAACTGCGAAGCATGCCATTACCACTGCGCTACATTTTTTTTTCAAAACACGTGTATTTTGATTTTTTATGTGTGGTGTCTTAAACATAAAAGCTTGCACAACGTGCACAAGTGTTGTGAAATTTGAGAACTCAGTGCGACGCGCCATTTTCTGTTACTGCAGTAAAATTACCATAGCTGTGCTGAAGTAGAACTTTGAACAAACCTATACATGAATACGCTGCTATAAAAAAGATTGTATAAATAATAAATAAATACATATATATTGTAGGAAACTTTTCACACAGCGCCATCTAGCCCAAAGTAAGCTAATATTAGCTTGTGTTACGGGATCTAGATAACTGATAAACATACTTATATATTTCTAAATGCATACATATTATAGATAAATAACACCCAGACACAGAATAAACCATCGTGTTCATCACACAAAGTTTTATCCTGGGTGGGAATCGAACCCACGACCTCTTGCGTAGCAGTCGGATGCACTCCCACCGCGCCACAGAGGCAGTCAAAAAATTCAAGTCAATTGTACCCTCATTAAAGTTGAGAATTAGGCCTTCTACACCAAAACCCGTTTGGGTTGATTGCATGCATCGCAAAGCCTGACGATCTGCCCTCTCTGTCTACCCCGTCAGGGATACAGCGTGAGTACAAATGAGCGAGCTTTTTTTGGATTTTCTGGGCTTGAGCAATCCCAGAATCAAGTATCTAATTTGAATTCTCTTGTTATGTAAATTTCTGTTTTATGACAAACTTAGAAAATTGAATAGTTTGTGTGTCCGAGCAATTTTTACTTTTTCGCTTTGGAGAAATCTGCTCATTTATGTCATACACATGGACATTTTGGAAAAAGGTCGCTTAACCGGCGTGTGTATATGAAAGTGGAAGAAGCGAAAGTTGTATGCCAGGATCGTAGCAAGTGGAAACCATAGTCTCTGCCTACCCCGATGGGAGACAGGCGTGGCGATATATATGTATGTATGTCCTCATATGTAAGTTTTGGTTTATTTATTTGTTTGCTAATTGTTTTTTTTTAAACAGCATTTATGAATAAAAAATTACAGAACCCTAAAGAGGTAAACATTAGTCATCCGAGCGTTACTCACAGTCACAACCAATCATTCCACTAAAGCCTTGATACTAATTAATGTTTACTTAAATAAGTATTACCAGTACCGTTATCTGCTAACGTTATTGGTTTGTTCTCGGTAATACTAATTTAATAGTTTTGTGTGTTTGTGTGCGACTTGCGTCAGGATCTGTGGTTTTTTATCTTATTTACTAGCTATACCCCACTTTTTTATTCCACTTAGGAAGACATATAAATAAATATTGACATACATATATAACATTGTCATGTCTTTATACCCGAAGGGGTAGCCAGATAATATACCCCCATATTTCATGTCGGTCGGCTCGGTCACCCATTTCAGCATCGACCGTAGCGTTAGGTGGTTAACGTAGTGATGGTTTCGAAAACACTAACTTAGCGGTGCTAAAAACCCTCAACTGTAGTACCCTTTTTGCCCATAATGGATCCGTTAATTATTAATTATACAATAATTAAAGTCTTAGGTGTCCTCATCTACTTTGTGGTGCCTACTGAGCGAGGATTGAAAATGAAGTTCTGCTTTCCAAACCCTACTTGGATAAAAGTGAAATGAAAATGAAAAATCTTTTATCATGAAGGTCACAAAGTAACACTTATGAACGTCAAGATTACTGCTTTTACATTTACATTTACTGCCAGATTCGCAAAACAATAGGTAGAGCCAGGCAACAAAACTCATGGCCACTTTTATCCAACCACCAGTAATTACATTAGTTTTATTTACATGATATTTGACCAATTACACAGTAATGAATTTACACAAAAAAAAAAAAATCTGTGTTTTGTTCATTAAAATTACACTTACATAGTTCCTTTGGTTTTATGTGAATCGGAGTTAAGTCTAGGGTATACTTTTATTTCTGCTGGGAGCAGCTTTGATTTGGTTTTTAAAGTTCCGTACCTCAAAGGAAAAGGCAGATCCCTTATAGGATCATTTTATTGTCCACCCGTTCGTCCACAGGAAAAGATGAAATTAAAACTATATATTCATGTCTACGGACCCTTGAAACTGAAAAAAATAAATCTTCTAAATCAACATGAAAAAGTTATGGCCGTTTATGACGCAATAAATGTATTTTCGATACTCACAGGGTAATCAAAATAAGCCGGGAACACAGTTAGTTATTTTTAACACAATGTACACAAATACATACACATTGTCACGCCTTTATCCACGAAGGGGTAGGCAGAGGCATACTATACGCCTACATTTCACCGTATGTATGTTTTTGTCCCACGTAACAGATGGTGACCCTATTGCCGTGTTAAAATAGACAGGAGCAGCGCAGACTGTAGCGACCTGCTGTTGAAATTTTTCAGGCCTTCAAGTTGGCTAATAGACTGCCATTTTACTGGCAAGCGGAACCAACGGCTTAACGTGCCTTCCGAAGCACGGAAACGCTCGCAAATGTAAATGCCACAAAGTGGTCACCCATCCAAGAACCAGCAATAGTGAAAGTTGCTTAACGCGGTGACCATTTACAGAACACTGAGTCAGCGAAGCCACGAGCGCTTCCGTTTAACACAATGTACCTACAAATTTTTGAGGAAGCCTCCATGGGCGAATCCAACTCTCACTTGCCAGAGCGTCTTCCATTATTTAATAAGTGCACCAATTGTAGATGAGTGTGATTGGGACCGCGAAGATCTTGGTGGCCCCGACACACTAAAGACCTGTGCTAGTCTCAGTTTTTATCGTTCCAAATTAAGGATGGATATTTAGGACCGTATTCCATAACGTTTCTTATTACTCAATCAACGGTTGAGGCAACATTTGGCCTTATAAAATCTACTCTCAAGCGTCGATTGAGTACTGAGAAACGTTCTGGAATTTGGCCCTTAGACTTTAAGCCTCTAAAGACCTTAAATAATCCCGCAATATAAACTTAGTAGCATTTAAACAATGCCGTCCTATTTTCTTCGTAAAATGTTTTTCCATTTAATGCCGTTCAAAGTAATTTCGGTCTAATTAGACTACCTTCTAGCAATTTATTCTGATTAAAAGTAATTATTTGACCTCTTTTGAAATTCTCGGCACACTTTTGAGTCGTTTTTCGTTTTTAAATTCAGATTGAGTACCAACATAAGACTAAGCACCCAATAGTTTTAAAATACTTTAAATGATATTTGATCTTCCAAAATGGTTTCGAATTCCACTGTTTCGCAGATGATGGTGGTGAAACATCATAAATGTTATAAACAATCACTTCGCATTTCACAATTCGCAATTCTAATCCAGATCTGGCCATATAAGCCATTGCTTTCTTTATTTCTAAATACTTACATATAACTTAATATTAACATTAAATATAATAAATAAATATCCATCACGCCTTATCCCGAAGGGGTGGCAGAGGCATATTATATGCCCACTTTTCACCGTGTGGATTCCTGTCCCACGTAATAGGTGGTGAGCCCATTGCCATGTTGAAATAGACAGACGCAGGTTGTGGCTACCTGCTGTTGAATTTTTTTAAGCCGCCTGTAAGTGTTCAACCAGGCTTAACGACTGCCATTTTACTGGCAACCGGGACCAACGGCTTAACGTGCCTTCCGAAGCACGAAAACGCTCGTAAATGTAAATGCCACAAAGTGGTCACCCATCCGACGACCAGCCATAGTGAAAGTTGCGTACCTCAGTGATCGTTTACCGAACACTGAGACCGCGGGGCCACGAGCGCTTCTTAACATTAAATATAACCTTGAAAATATGATACATAACTAAAATATATTATTAAAAGGTCCCTTTAGGCAAGGTTCCGAAGATACTGGCAGCGTTCCCCCTTTGAATAGCTAAACTAATTCTTTGGCCGAGGTAGCTGCCAGCTCTTCGGTCTCCTGTGATGTCGACTAACCCTTTCGCAATTTCCTTAAAAAGCCTTATAGCGCTAGGACCCCACGGACCAATTTCTTTCTTTTAATTAGAGTCATTGCGTCTATAGTCATAACACATAGCGTCTTTTGCGTTCCACAACCACACAACAGACCCGCCCAGTCCAGTTTTAGACCTTAGTTTAGGCCTGTATCCCGGCTGGATCAGCGACCTTTCTATCTTACGTTAAATTTATCTTAGTACAGAACGGTTTACTACACTTCTCCGCAAAGCAAGGTTAATAAAAGACTAATTCAATGTCTTTATTACATTTTCTTTTTCAAAGACAATTTTGTACCTCCGAAAAGAGAATCAGTTCAGCAAGACTGCAAACTTAGGTCGCTTTAAAACTAACGCGCGACTTTTAAGGACGTGCATCCGACTGCTACGCATGAGATCGTGAGTTCGATTCCCACCCAGGATAAAACTTTGTGTGATGAGCACGATGGTTTATTCTGTGTCTGGGTGTTATTTTTCTATGATATGTATGTATTAAGAAATATATAAGTATGTTTATCAGTTATCTGGTTACCATAGTACAAGCTCTGCTTAGTTTGGAATCAGATGGCGTTGTGTGAGTTGTCCCTACAATATTTATTTATTTTTTTAATTTATTTACAAATTTGTAAGTGTCTATCACACCTCGCCCTAAAATCATGACTAGTAGAACGCACTAGTTGTAAAACTAAAGAGTTTTGATATAGTTTACGAAACGTCTCCAACACAACACATTTCAACGTTATTGTCGATCTTAATGTCCAGGAATCACAGTAGGTAGTAGGATCATATAGACAGTACTATAGTTCCTATAAAGCACCTACTCTGTACTCAGCCACAACTCATTCAAGATTCATAATTACCTAGAAATCAATTGTGGTTTATAAATATTAGGTTTCAGTCAATGAATTAGTCATTTTAAACTCTTATTCATTTTTATTCAGATGCAATTACAGAGCATAATTGTGGCATTGCGGTTAGTTATCTCCATACAAAAATGCTTCTGGTAGCCTTAGCAGGTATAGGTATTAGAATTTCCCAGTAAAATTAAAATAACATCTTTTAATATTTATATTAAAGTTTAAGAGGAACAAAGCGAGTTTTGAAGGTGTTTAATCTTTTTCTACTTGCAAACATTGTTCAGCCTCGTTCGCTGTATATGGTATGCGCTCTGAGGAACTGTATGAAATTATGACCACAGCTACTTTGTATCGTGGCGTCCTTCGCAACATTCAGGATGTAATCTTCATTCTTCGCGTTCGCACAGCTCTTTCCTATATGGTAAACCCGGCTGGTATAATCCGGTCGAAATGTCGGGAAGTATAAAGTAGGCTTAGTACCTAATTGTAGCTCATATTGTAGGTATAATCGCGAATAAGACATGGATTGAGTGAAAATTGTCAGTTAAAAAATATAATATACGCTAAGGACCTCCACAGACAATCTTCTTTTAGTATTCGACTTAGTAGCTTTATAGAAGCCACTAAGTCGAATAGCTACTAAGCCACCCGCACACTTAAAAATGCCAGAAGCGGCGCCTTAATCACTTTTGAAATACCAAAACAGTAGGTATCCGAACAGTCGCCTAGACGAGCGATACCGATCTGTGCTGTGCCTAGATGCCAGAGAGTTGCACAAACGCAACGCATAATACAACAATAATAAACAATAATAACAAATAACTAAACAAGTCAGTGTGCGGTGGCTCTACAATCCGTTTTTCCCAACCATCTAATTTCAGCATGGGGTTTTTAAAAAGCGAACTTACAATGTTTTTGTGTCAGCAGTGCCATTCAACGTCTACAGTCTACGGTGACCATACCTCATTGTTTGCTTCATAAGAATACTTCTCATGAAAATGCAAGAGTTTAAGTAACGCTCAAATGTGTCGTTCTACAATCCAAAAGAGCCTTATTGACAGTCTCGGTGGCATAAGTGGTAGGGTATGACTACCGCGCTTTCTCAGGTTCGATTCTAGGGTCGGATAAAAATTTTTCTGTGATCCGCTTCGGGTATTTCCTATGTTAAATATGTAAGTACTAGTTCGCGCTCGCAGCTCCGCTCACGTGGTGAAGTTTACCCGTACCCGTTTCCCACAGGAACTTGTTCCCAGGATAAAAAGTAGCTTATGTGTTAATCTGATGTGTAAGCTATAGTAATGACTGCCTCTGTTAGTGTGGAATTAGATGGCGTTGTGTGAGTTGTCCCAACAATATTTATTTATTTAGTATTGTAAAGATTCATAAAAAATAACATAAATTAAATATTGTATAGATTCCATAGCACAAGCTAATAGTGGCTTACCTTGGGCTACAAAATGTGTAAGTGGCTTACCTTGGGCTACATAATGTGTAAGTGGCTTACCTTGGGCTACATAATGTGTAAGTGGCTTACCTTGGGCTACATAATGTGTAAGAAAATCTCCAACAGTATATATTTATTGACCTCTGGAGCCAAATTTTGACGCTTTTTTTCCTTATTCAACAGTTCCGCTAGAGTTGCTCTGGTCGGGTGCTCTTACGCGGGAAGTATGGCGACGTGGATGAGGGTGGCCTACCCACATCTAGTAAAGGCGGTGTTCTCTGACAGTGGCCCTCTCTACGCGCAGGAGAACTTCCCTGGTAAGATATATAACTAGGTATTAATGTTTAATTATACTTCTCTTTGAAGCGCTCGTGGCCCCGCGGACATAAGGTTCTATAAACGATCACTGAGTTACGCAACTTTCGTGCGAGCGTTTCCGTGCTTTCCAGTTGCCAGTAACATGGCAGTCGTCAAGTTGAAGGCCTAATGGGCGGCTTGAAAACTTTCAACGGCAGGTAGCCACAACCTGCGTCTGTCTATTTCAACACGGCAATGGGCTCACCACCTATATTACGTGGGACAGAAATACACACGGTGAAAAGTGGGTATATAATATGTCTCTGCCACCCCTTTGGGCATAAGGCGTCATAGATAAATAAATAAATACTTTTCTTAAAAGAAGAAATAATGGATTTACCATTAAAATGCAGGTTATGATGAGTAGGTAACCGAAATTCTTATTGTTCCCGTTAACACAATTTCCGACTATTACTTGAGTTGGTTGTTTGTGCTTATTCAAAAACGAACATAATGCTTTAATAACTAATTGAATCGGGAGTTACATGGCGTAAATTCATCGTACAACGAAAATACATACATACATACATATCGTCACGCCTGTCTCCCATCGGGGTAGGCAGAGACTATGGCTTTCCACTTGCTACGATCCTGGCATACAACTTTCGCTTCTTCCACTAGAACGAAAATAAAGGAAATGAAATATACTTTTCAATACACTTACTCCTAATATGGCTCTAATCTCACCGCAATTAGGCACATAAAGATACGAGTACCTATTGTCAAACTGTGGTTTTTTGATTGTTATTATATCACTAGTGGGATAATAGATTTTTTTTATTGCACTTAATGAGATAAATTATTCTAATTATTTCAATAGAACAAATAAATTGATATACCTACCTATGCTTGCTCATTTCATTTAAATAAAAAAAAATCATCTTGTACGTCTATTAAGTATAAGTAAATTAATCTACTATTATAACAAGAAACATGTCTGACTTAGATGTTCTTCTCCTGATCCTACATCCCTTTCCTTGAGGAGTTCGGTTCGTAATTCCTCCGTTTCAATTAGTAGAGGTTATTCTTGACCGTTGTGAGTTAGGATTGACGAATCGAGGGTGCGTGGTGGGATCCTCCTTCCTTCCTTTATTATTGTTCAAAATGCTCAAATTTTATAACATCTTAAATACCTGTATTTGCTATTGCGATCAACAAAATTTTATTAGCATAATAACTTACGGTTGCACTTACATATCTATTTCGGAACATCCCAATATGGAGTTTAGAACCTAATGGAGAATATTGCTGTTATTTTGCAAAGAGCAGGGACCATCGGCTCAGCGTCGCGTCGTAGACATTACAGAGCTTCCTTGAAAAAGGGACTCGTCTTAGGTCTGATACTGCTGTTCAGGCTGTCTCGAAATAGGCTTGTCAGTAAAACCGTTCAGTTATTCAGACTGCCTCGGTGGCGCAGTGGTAGTGTACGCGACTGCCGCGCTTTAGGTCCCGGGTTCAATTCCCGGGTCGGAACAAATATTTGTGTGATTCACAAATGTGTGTTTTGGTGTTTCCTATGTATAATAATTGTAGGTATGTATTTAGAAATATATATGTATGTTTATGAGTTCTCTAGATCCCAGACCACATGCTTAAATTAGCTTACTTTGGCCTAGATGGCACTGTGTGACAACCATATCAAAAAAAAGTTATTAGTTATTGGGATATTTAGTTAGGTACCATGTGTTATTTTGAGTTCATCATATTTCCGCGCTGTTACAAACGCCATGATCATGGACGAACAGAAGTACTGGCGGCTAGCGGCGAACAGTGTTAAGGGCATTTTATAATATAGAACGGTCATGGACGAGTGCTTGAAGAGGAGTCATTGCAACCTCTTGTAAAGGATGTCACAGATTATTACCGGGCACGGGTGCCTTGATACGTATCTGTGACGTGAAGATGGGGACCAGAGCTGAGTGCCAGCACTGGAGAAGTGCTCAGCATGGGCGTGGCAACCTCTAGACCTCGGGGCCAGACTAGGACGCGAGCAGATCATGCTCCAGAAAAAGACGGTGGAGAGGGAACGGGTTATAATTGTCTTCGCCCGAGAGTATTGGAAACCATGACTGAGGCCTTGATTATAGAAGGACGGCGATCAGCCCATCCGCCGCCCTTACTGGCCTCAGGAATCAGGATGACCCCGAACCGCGGTGGTAGCCGAAGTCTGCCAGAAGCACTGGGATATGGTTACTGGTTTTACCACAATCTCTAACTCGACCAAGCTCAGTCACGGCACACACATTTTCAAAAGAATACCTAAGTATATCGTTTAGTTATTATTTACTCTAAACACAATCATCCTGGGAGCAATGTAAAACAAATAAACTCACAAAACGCCATCTGATTCCTAACTAAGCAGAGCTTGTACTATGGTAACCAGGTAGCTGATTAACATACTTAAATATTTCTAAATACATACATTATATAGATAAATAACACCCAGACACAGTATAAACCATCGTGCTCATCACACAAAGTTTTATCCTGGGTGGTAATCGAACCCTCGACCTCTTGCGTGGCAGTCGGATGCACTAATGAATTATGTGTGTAATTTTACAGAATATCTGGCGGTGGTATCAAACGCTATCAGGTCACAAGGCAGTCAGGAGTGCCTCACCAGTATCCAGCAGAGCATGGAGAGGGTGGTAGCCCTCCTCGCTTCAGCTGAAGGTCCAGCCAGGGTGTCGGAGCTTTTCAAGTTAGTATTCTAATTTACTCAGAAGGAAAGACGAGGTACGCTTTAATAAAACGATTATCATTTATCTTATACTTATCATTCACACCTTTATCCTTGAAGGGGTGGCAGAGGCATATTATATGCCCACATTTGTATAATGAACAGGCGCAGGTTCTATAATAAAAGACCTTCAGCTGTGCTAAACGACTGCCATATACTGGCAACCGGGACCAACGCAACGGCTTAACGTACCTAAGTACTGGATATGCTTGAGTCGACATTGGAGTATGTAGGTGGCCTCTAAGCATTAACATAACGTCATGTTATAATCACTCCCTTAAACTAACGGTCTTGAATCCAAAGATACACAGTTATCATCAGTTTAAAAACATTTCGAGATCGTTAAGACACGCAACGTAGAAACTGTTACAGTGTCATCTAACGGAATATTGACGAACTCTTTGAATCATAAGTCACTTACTATAACTACACAACTACTACAACTCTTTGTCAACAGATGTCACTATTATCAATCAAAAATATAAAATTCATTCCTAAAATTCAATTTTACGCTACACATGTTACGTCGCTGTTTACACACAGGCACTTAAACAGGGGATCGGGAGGTCAGACGGCATTCGCTCTCAACAATGCCGAAAATCAAAAGCCAAATAATTGCTACTCCTAGCACTTAGCAGTCAAATAAAAGTGGAAGTTTGAAAGCAACTGGGAATACACTACGATGAAGATCAAAGATGATAGGTCACTGTTATCCAATAATATAACGTGTACTATTATTAAAGGTTTACGTGTATCTATTTATTAAAGGTTAATGATATAAAAAGTATATTTACCATTTTTTTTGTATTTTCTTTTTCTTAAATTGGTCTTAGGATTATTCAATTAAATATAGAGTATATTCTTGTATACATGCAACGAAATATACAGAACCAATTCGGAGTAATTTGGATTATTTTCGATTCTTTCGTCTTCATGTTAGCGCCATGCGGTTGTATCTATTTTACCCTATTTTGAAGCCCGAGACCCTCTTTATTTGGTCATTTCCAGTGGCGTAACAATAGGGTGGCAGGGCTGGCAAAATGCCACGGGCCCCCGACCCAAGAGGGCCCCGACCCAAGAAGCCGCGAGCTCAGAAATATTTTTTTTACAATTTCAAGCTAATCGTTAAGCATTTCAACCAACCTAAAAAAAAACTGTTGATTCATTTTTTGATATTTACACGTTACCCGTGACGAGTAATTTTACGTACTTATCTGTCAAAAACCGTCAATCCAAATTAATGAAAGGTAATTGCACATCTCTATTCATTTTAGAACGCAACCATTAGTTTCTACATATTCTGTCGCGGTATGTTGGCAGCGCGGGTGAGCATTGACGATCGGGGAATACTCCATTTTGTTTTCACTTTTTTCGTGGCGCTTCTGGTGGGGTGAGCTAGCAACACTATGTTAGGGGAATTCCGGATTTATATATTTTTATGAGGGCTCTACTGACTGCGTATTCTTTTCTATATGTGATTATTTTGACAATTGGTGATTTGTGCCTTTGATTTTTCGTATTTATTCTTTTATTGAATATGAAAATGGTGGCAAAGTAAAGTTGATTGTGAAAGTAAGATATTAAAATGCCTATTTCAAGAAAATATTTAAGTGGGTTCGAAAAACGAAAGAGAAAGAGGGAGACTGAAGAGAAAAATAAAATGCTACCTAAAACTAGTCAGTACTTGAAAAATGATGACTTAAATAATGAAAGTTCACTAGAGTATTGTGATCCGTGTTGGTTATTCGCAAATCGGGCATCTAAGAAAATACAAAATGTTTGGATTGAGGGCTATGGCGACTGGAAACATATTGTAGATGCTATACAAAGACACGAGACATCAAACATTCATCTGGATACCTGTCTTACGTATTAACAGTGGCGGCTACATGGAACACTCGATGAAGAGCAAGAGTATATAATCAAAAAAAAAAATATTTTTGGCGCTTAGTACTTTCTAGGCTCCTTGACGTTACTGTGACACTTTAAACGTGTAATTTAGCTTTTCGTGGCCACACAGAAAACGCAGATAGCAGTGACACAAGCTCCAAAAGAAACTTTTTGAGTATTATTGAGTTATGAGGAAAATACGACCCGATGTTACAAGAACTGTTAGGTAGGCCAGATAAAATACTTATAGTTGAGGCCGTTGAGGCATTATAAGAAGCCACATTAGACATGTGTCAGTTTCAGCTTCATAGTGAGATGACATGATTAAAAATATCGATTAATGTGAATAACCGATACGGACTTCAAACATATATGAATAGATTCAGTTATTTTGAAAATTGTAATTATATTCTAAAAAATATAAGTCTAATTTTTACTAAACGTTTTCTATCGTAAATTTAGAAACAAAATCTACTCTTAAAATGACAACGAGAATATGGTCATCATCATCACTGCACTCAGAGATATTATTAATTTATTAGCAAAAATAGTGTAGTAATTAATAGTGTAATTAATATGAAAGAGGGGTGTGAAAGTAAGGGTCTCCGCTTGAATGCAAGTAAAACTAAGGTTCTAGTATTTGAAAGAGGTGACGTAAGAACTAAATGCGAGATTAGAGTAAACCAGGAACGTCTAGAGCAAGTGAATGAAATTGTGTATTTAGGAAGTATGTTTAGCGCGGATGGAAGATGTGATTCGGATGTAGAACGGCGAGTAGCTGCCGGATACAAAGTTAACGGTGCTTTGTCCCAGTTAGTAAAGCGACAAAGCATCGTAAAAGAAGCACGAATGGCGATTCATAACGCAGTGCTAGTGCCAACTTTGCTTTACGGTAGTGAAACCTGGGTATGTCAGCAGATGCATGAAAGTAAATTGAATGCTGTGGAGATGCGATCACTTCGAAAATTGTGCGGCGTTACCTTGGCCGACCGAATACGTAACGAAGTGATACGCAATATGGCAGGTTTGAATGAAAGTGTCAGCGTTAAGCTGGAAAAGGGCGTGCTCCGTTGGTTTGGACACGTCCAACGAATGAGTGAGGAACGATTGACGAAGAATATATATTGTTCAAAAGTAGAGGGTACAAGGAGTCAGGGAAGGCCGAGACTTACATATGAAGACCACGTGAGCAGATTGCTCAAAAACGGAAAGGTCAAAAGTACTCGGATACCCAGACGTGCGTGTATGAAGCGATTGATGAATCTCGAAGAAGCGAAAGAAGTATGCATGGATCGCGAAGCGTGGCGGTCTGTCCTCTCTGACTACCCCGTCAGGGATACAGCGTGAAGATAGTTAGTTAGTTAGTTAGCAAAAATAGTGTCTAAATTTGCATCGCCTTGCATTCTTTTTCCGTCGGACTCCGTAAATGGCGCTGAATCACAGATAAATAAATAAATAAAATAAATAAATATTGTGGGACACTTTTCACACAGCGTCATCTAGCCCAAAGTAAGCTAATATAAGCTTGTTTTATAGGATCTAGATAACTGATAAACATACTTATATATTTCTAAATACATACATATTATACATAGGAAACACCCAAACTCCGAAACACACATTTGTGGATCACACAAATATTTGTTCCGACCCGGGAATCGAACCCGTGACCTCTTGCGTAGCAGTCGGATAATAGTAAAGAAAAAACAAATAAAACGAATAAAGAAAGATGTTAAATAGGTATATAATTATTAATTCAATAATTTGATGTTATCATTGTTATTTGCTTTGAGTCCTCTATGACGAGAAGGCTGGCAATGTGGGTATTCATTTATTGTGAAATATTCCTACACAAAAACATATAAAGTATAACTTCCAAATAATTTATTTTTCTATAAATATAAATAAGATGCGACTGTACACAGAAATAAAAAAAAAACAAAAAAGAAGTCCTGGAGTATGCATTTAGATAAGAAATTGATTGTTTGCCCTTGGACCTTGGACCTTCATGCATCGGATTTTTCCAGCACTAGATCTTGGTCAACTGAATCACTAAGCATTGACGTGTATCCGCTGGATCGCGCTGGAGGTGGAGAATAGTCTTCCATGCGAATAGTGAGCTGATTTTTTAGGTTAAAAAGTTTCTATATATGTTGATAGAACTGCGATAGGATCATATTTTAACTGGTTAGGAAAAAATGTGTTGAAGGGGCGATGTTGCAAGCATCTATACCTTAAAATGTTATACTTAACTATTAAAACTTAACTATCTTTACGCTGTATCCCTGACGGGGTAGTCAGAGAGGATAGATCACGAGGCATCGCGATCCATGCATACTTCTTACGCTTCCTGTAGATTCATCAAAAAGAAAATGGCCATCAGTGGGACATATACAACGTGTAATTGTGTACGCTGAAAATCTCGAAGTTAATCAAAAATAAACTGAGTACAACGTGACGATTTTTACTGATAGGGCCCCATCAAAAGAATTTGCCACGGGCCCCAGATGGTATAGTTACGCCACTGATCATTTCTAAGCTTTTCTCAGCATTATTATGCCGTCTGACCTCCTAACCCCTTCAAGGGTGCCGTGTAGGTCATATCCGCGTCCGCAAGTCAAGGTGCACCTTGAAAAAATTGGTAATGAGGAATGAGGTCATGAATAGACCTATACACTCTATGGACCCTGCCTAAGACGCATCATATTTCATATAATATGTGATTGCTCTAAATAATACTGGAGGCGCGCATATACCACTTTTTGGTCTGTCCCCACTGATGAGATAGGACGCCTATCTCATCAGCAAATTGCTGAAAGAAATCCCCAATAGACTTCATAAACTATATACGAGCCCGAAAGAAGGACCTTTGTATGGATCGTGAACCCTGGCGATTTGTCCTCTTAGGGCCAATTCCAGAACGTTTATCAATACTCAAGAAACACTTGAGAGTAGATTTTATAAGGCAAAATCTAGTCTCAAGCGTTGATCGAGTATTGAGACGTTCTGGAATACGGACCTTAGTCTACCCCGTCAGGGATACAGCGTGATTATACTTAGTTATTTATTAGTGAACTTTATTCCAATCTCAGGACTTGCACCCCACTCGACGCTAGCTCCACCTCAGACCTGGCGACCTTCTTCTGGTACGGCATCACGGAGACCTTCGCGCACCTCGTGCAGTACGCCAGACCTGGACAGATCGCCTCAGCCTGCGAGGTTTTGACCAATACTGACGTATGTAAGTGTACTTAAAGAATCTCCCCCGTGGTTGAACCAGGAATGGGAAAGACGAAGGCACCTTCCTAGACAAGGCAGTTATCTTCGCGGTGTAGCACCCCACTGCCATCTCCTACTCTAAAACGGCTCTATCAAGGCAATATAGGCTCATTATCATCTATTAACGGCAATGTATTACTGACAATTGCTCTTCACTTGTTAGCGGTGAACCTACTGGTTGTAACTACAGGTTGAAGAGAAGGAGAGAACATAACTTTATTTTACCACAGTAGCCAGACGGGTGGACTTAAAATGGGACTAATCCCACCCGCATTCCCATTCCTATGACTCCTGTAAACCTGGATCTATAATAATGACCAAGACCACAAAAGTCACACTGAGCTCGCATTCGGTAATAAGTATCGCAGGAGAAGTTAAAGTCGCGTCGAAATTAATGAGAAGGTAATTTGAGAGAGCCTCTTTCCTCCTTTGGAAGACAATTAGGTGAACCTAATCCTACAAAAACTGAAGCACACGGTAACAGTATAATATGGGTCCTATATGAGCTATCCCAGTTATATGTATGGCAAATAGGTCTTAAAGCACGGAAAATTCAACCTAGATGCCAGGAAATCCACATAGTAAACAACTACTTTCATGTACTCAATTTGTATCGCCCAAAAAATACGGTATAGAGCTGCGAGGCATTTATTGATAATCAGTCATGGGCAAATTGCTGTTAGGTCAAAATTGACGAAATGTGGTAGTATAATCTAGTCCTGGGCAATATGCGTGTGTATATTTCTTCAAAGTGTTGTAAGCAGTCCTGTCTGTCATACATATTGTCACGCCTTTATTCCCGAAGGGGTAGGCAGAGGCATACTATACGCCCACATTTCACCGCTAGCATTTTTGTCCCACGTAACAGGTAGTGAGCCCATTGCCGTGTTGAAATGGACAGGTGCAGACTGTGGCGACCTGCTGTTGAAATTTTTCAAGCCGCGAATAAGGCCTTCAACCAGGCTTTTAACGACTGCCATTTCACTGGCAGCCGGGACTAACGGCATAACGTGCCTTCCGAAGCACAGAACTAGGGTGGGTCTAAAGGGCCAAATAAATTTAATAAAATGTGTCTATTTTAGATGTTAAATTTGGAAGAAATTTTGAACCCGTTGCCTTTTTAGTGAGGTGGTAACAAAAAGGCTAAAAGGTCTTATGTGCTAGACACTAATTAGCACGACCAATTAAAGTCCTGGTAGTCTCGGACTTGTTAGGCCAATATTGACGAAACATAGTAGTCCGTAGTCTAATCTAGTCCTGGGTAATATGCGTGTGTATACGTCTGTCAGCTAGTAGTAATATAAAATGTATTCCAGCGGACCCCGCGCAGCGCCTCGCCGCGTGGGTGAGCGCGCAGCCCAGCACCCAGCCCTGCATCGAGAGCCGCTACGCCGAGGTGGTCGCTGCACATCGGGACACCAGCTTTGACTCCGAGGACGCCGTCAGTAAGTCATTTTCCCTTGCTATTGTAAATTAAGAAAGAAAAAGAAGCGCTCGTGGCCACGCTTACTAAGTGTTTGGTATACGATCACTGTGTTAAGCAACATTCGCTTCAGGTAGTCTTTGGATGGGTGACCACTTTGTAAAATTTATATTTGCGAGCGTTTCTGTAATACCGAAGGCACGTTAAGCCGTTGGGCCCGGGTGACAGTAAAATGGCAGTCGTTAAGCCTGGTTGAAGGCCTTATGGGCGGCTTGAAAATTTTCAATAGCAGGTCAATACATCCTGCGCCTGTTCATTTCAACACGGCAATGGACTCACCGCCTGTTACGTTGGACAAAAATTGCATACGGTAAAATGTGGGCGTATAGCATGCCTCTGCCTACCCCTTCGAGGCTACGAGGCGTGACAATATGTATGTCATATTTAAATTCAATAACGTTTACATTAAAAATAAAACTTCGGTTTGCTATTTAGGATTGATTTTAGAGAGAAATTTTGCATTCGTTGAGCACATAAAAACTGTAGGTGAAAAGGCTAAAAATAGCTTTTATGCGTTGTCGAGAATATCTACTGCTACATGGGGACTTTCGTTCAAAACACTGAAGGTCGTTTACGGGGCCACTTATCTAGGCTGTATGTGTTACGGGGCGCCGGTATGGGCAGATAAGGCTTGCAAAGGAGGGAAGAGGCATTACGTTCTTTTCTTACTTCCTCACATTATCTTCTGATTATTTTCGTTGCGGGTTCCAAGACATGCTAACTTCTCCTGGGACATCACCGAGATCGAGCTCGGTGTAACTTTTCTGGTGTTTTAGTCATTGCTGTAGATCCTGGTTTACAGGAGTCACAGTAATGGGAATGTGGGTGGGATTAGTCCCAAAAAAAAAAAAATTAGTTATTCTTAAATAGTGCCCCATCAAGATCTCCGGGGTTCAAGAGCCGCAGACACCCGTATGAGGTTGGGGGTTCAGACGGCAGGTGAACCCCCAACCACCGAAAATTAAAAGGCAAATAGCTGGTCCAAGCAGTCAATTATACTACTGGACTGCAGACTTCATATCTAAGTAGAATTTTTAAGCAACTGGGGAAGCACTTAATATGAAGAAGATTTTGAAATGGTCATATCATAAGATTTATATGAGCGAGAGGTGGCGCTGCGTTGGCGTGACAGGGATCACAGAAGCGGAACAACTCCAGAATATTATATAGTATAGAATACATAATTTTGTTCTTGCGTGTGTAAACAGTATGATTATAGTAGATTAAATGTTTCTTATCAAGAAGTAAATGATCTGACACAAAAATATGTAGTCAGAATGAGCGCCTGAATTTATATTGGTTTCATATTTGCTATACTCTTTGTTAACGGCGCTGTTGTATGCATGTATATTATGTATAATGCCGAGAGCTGTGAAAAGTCCCTTTCAGACTTACGGCGCTCGCACAAACTACACCTGCTAGTGATATACCTGGGGGCCAAGTCTTCTATCTTCTAATAGAAAGCCGTTCTAGTTCTATTCTATAGCGGCTCTATTGCGATTAGTCCAAAACTAGGTAATCTACTACAACTATTATATATTTCACAATCACACTTCTCAAGCTGCAGAATAGGGACAAAATAGTTGTTTTTATTTATTTATTTGAAAGAGAGATATTGAAAGAGAGATTTTAGAGGCATTCATATTATTTGTTTTAAGCTATCAAAATATTAATATAGACTACCAAAAACGCAAATTGAGATGTACTTACAGGCGATGTATTAGTAGACTAGGAAAACTGACAATTATTTACAGACGAACGAGGACTAGGACCATGCATGTTAAATAGACAACCGTAAAAAAAATTATAAGATTAGACGACAATCGCTTCTAACAGAACTGGAACAGCCATACAGATGCACTGTACCTTCTAAATTTTATTTATATTTCTTTTTATTGTTACTCACATATATAGCGATATATAAAATGTGTTTTCGTCAAAATTAAGTACATAGTATGAAAGTACGTACGTATTTGAAAGTTTAGTTTTACTGCCATCTGTTGGCATTAGTCTAAAGTGAAGTTTCTACATATAACGCAAGAGTTTAACAGTACATACGTAAGCGCTAGCATCGCTCAAAAGTTTACTCTAGTGAACCCTAGATGGCGCTAGTAGTTAACAAAATAACAAACGTATTGGATAAGTTACTCGTTATACTGCTGAGACTATGCGAGAAATGCTTACATGTCTTGTAACGTAAGCTAAAAATGTAAGCATTATAATGTATAATACATTACATTGCCTTGTTATGTCGTGCTTTAACAACTTTTCTAGTAATACCACAAAATAGGTAATACTTTTAACCTTTATTGATGGTGTAACGAGTCGTGTCGTGAGCCTTTCTATCTACCTACTTATATAGATAAATAAATTTGCAGTATCTGTTTGTAATAATATAAACTAACTAACTATCTTCACGCTGTATCCCTGACGGGGTAGTCAGAGAGGACAGATCGCCAGGCTTCGCGATCCATGCATACTACTTTCGCTTCGTCGAGATTCATCAATCGCTTCATACACGCACGTCTGGGTATCCGAGTACTTTTGACCTTTCCGTTTTTGAGCAATCTGCTCACGTGGTCTTCATATGTAAGTCTCGGCCTTCCCTGACTCCTTCTACCCTCTACTTTTGAACAATATATATTCTTCGTCAATCGTTCCTCACTCATTCGTTGGACGTGTCCAAACCAACGGAGCACGCCCTTTTCCAGCTTAACGCTGACACTTTCATTCAAACCTGCCATATTGTGTATCACTTCGTTACGTATTCGGTCGGCCAAGGTAACGCCGCACAATTTTCGAAGTTATCGCATCTCCACAGCATTCAATTTACTTTCATGTATCTCCTGACATACCCAGGTTTCACTACCGTAAAGCAAAGTTGGCACTAGCACTGCGTTATGAATCGCTATTCGTGCTTCTTGTAATAATATGTATTGTAATTAATTGTACATATAGGAAGTAAGTATTCAAGGTTCCGAAAATAATTTAAAAATTTTTTTCTGTGGATTTTTGCGACTAATCTCTTAAACGGCTGGACCGATTTTCACGGGACCTTCACTCGCTGTGACTGATGTTTTAATGAATAGCGGGACACGGGCACTACGCGGGTGTAACCGTGGGACGTCAACTAATTTTTAAATTGAATAGCGCTCGTGGCCCCGCGGACGTAGTGTTCTGTAAACGATCACTGCGTTAAGCAACTTTTACTAGGGCTGGTTCTCGGCTGGGTGACCACTTTGTGGCATTTATATTTGCGAGCGTTTCCGTGCTTCGGAAGGCACGTTAAGCCGTTGGTCCCGGTTGCCAGTAACATGGCAGTCGTTAAGCCAGTTGAAGGCCTTATGTGCGGCTTGAAAAGATTCAACAGCAGCCGGCGCCACAACCTGCTCCTGTCCATTTTCAACACGGCAATGGGCTCACCACGTGGGACAAAAAGCAAAGCATACGGTGAAACATGGGCATATAGTACGCCTCTGCACGCCTTCGGGGATAGAGGCGTGACAGTATGTATGTATGTATGTAATATTATTTATACCCACCTACGCTAAAGTTTGTAACAATTAAGGCTGCATGTTTGTTACTCTTTCATATAAAATCTACTGAATGGATGTTGGTGAAGCTTACACATCAGAATAACACATTCATAAGCTACTAATAATTCTTTAAAGAAGTTCCTGTGGAAAACGGGGAAAACATCACCATAACAACAAAGAAAATACTTTCTACTTAGTAGCCCTATTAGTTCGAAAGTGTGTCGATGACTATTGACAATGCTATTAGTGGGTAAACCAATCAAATCAAACCCGCCTACAGCAGTCCACTGCTGGACTTAACCTCTTCCACGTAATACAAGTGTCGTTTTCAACCATAGGACAGAAAGAGACTGAGAGAGTTGAGAGACTAATAAAAATACCATTAGAATGTCACATGATAAATTGCAATATGTATATTGTGCGAAAGTAGAGGGTAGGAGTCAGGGTAGGTCGAGACTTACATATGAAGACCACGCGATCAAATTGCTCAAAAACGGGAAAGTTAAAAGTACTCGGATATCCAGACGTGCGTGTATGAAGCGATTGATGAATCTTGAAGAAGCGAAAGAAGATCGCGAAGCCTGGCGATCAGTACTCTCTGACTACCCCGTCAAGGATACAGCGTGAAGATAGTTTAGTTTAGTTTTTCGTTTAGTTTAGTACTAGAGTAATGACATAGACATATTGTCACGCCTTTATCCCTGAGAGGGTAGGCAGAGACATACTATACGCCCACATTTCACCGTATGCACTTTTGTCCCACGTAACAGGTGGTGAGCCCGTTGCCGTGTTGAATGTACAGCAGCAGGTTGTGGCGACCTGCTGTTGAATTTAGAATTTTTCAAGCCGCCCAAAAGGCCTTCAACTTGGCTTAACAACTGCCATATTACTGGCAACCGGGACCAACGGCTTAACGTGCCTTCCGAAGCACGGAAACGCTCGCAAATATATGATGTATGTAATGTAATGATTTTAAGCAAATGAAGTAGAATTTATGAAATTTCTGTAAAATGAAAATAAAAGTTATGCCGCTGAATAGTATATTAATAAAATACCTGGTGACTCCGCAGCCCCGGTGACTCCCTCACTCAGCTATTAAGGTCCAGCCTATACAACTAAGAAATTTTCACCCCTAAGGGGGTGAATTATAATAGGGATATATCTCGCGGACGAAGCCGCGGGTGTAAGCTAAATTGATAAATGGAAACAAAATGTTGTGATTTAAAAATATATTCGAATATGTTTGCCAATTTCAGTACTAAGGTAATACTAAAATTTGCAGTCATCCAAGCTTTTCTTTCCTAGGAGTCGCAGTCAGAGCTTGCTCTCATTGCTCTCATAGGGAGCCATGCTTCGTTTTCCATTGCTTAAGCAGTTCAAAGTCCTAATCACTATTTATAGTTTAAATCACAATCGTATTTAAAAACTGCTTCAGATTTCCTAATATAATCTGATATTTCATTCATGTTAAAGCCTACTGGGTTCTCTAACTTTATACGAATCTCTCTGTTGACTGATTCCTTTGTTATTTCTATGAATTTGAACACATTAATGGGTTCTGTACTACCTGTGATCATCATTTCATAACAACCAAAGATATATTCCATGCCTTCCAATATATTTGTTGCAAAAATAACTGGCTTTCCTTTATAAAATTCCTTCTTTTTCAACACAAAGGTTTTATATTCCTCAAAAGTAGGAAATTTTGAGTGATTTTTGACGTATGATATATACAATTTGTTTAGAGACAAAACTCTTGAAACCTTTAAGACGGTTACAGGTTCCAATGTCAGTTTGTCTTTGTCGAATAAAACCCTTTGAGATTTCTTCAATAACTCTTCATAGAAAGATTTGTTATCCGCCATTACGAAATGTGGTCTCATAGTTTGTTTGCATATCGGTACGTCTGTAATTTCTATATAATCCATGAAATGTACAAATTTATGTAAATCAACTTCCGCATATACTTTAGTCTCATCCACTAAACTTTTGTGGTCCATGTGTACATAATTTAATTTGTAAATATTTTTGGGATTTACTATTTCAGCTACCATAAATCCATCTACTTTCTTGAATATTTGTTCAGAAATAAACATAACTTTATCTTCGGGGCGAGATATGCGTTTAAGTCTATTCAAATGTTTAAATATATCTGCACGCAAATTGACTGCTTTCTCATCGACATCATACTGAAACCATGCTAGGATTTCCATCATATTCTCTGCGAAGTTACTATACATACGCAATTTCTCTTTTGTGAAATGGTTCCGATTGTTTTTGAATATAATGGATGATAGTTCCACGCAATACCATAAAGCTGTAGTTAGATTCACTCGTTCTAAAGGATCATCAATAGACACTCCACTCAACCCAAGATAGCATATTGTTTTAGCTATACGTTTTATAACATAACCTTTTAGATAATCTGTTACATTATTTTCGATATAGTCTAATTTTTGACATGTTTTGTAAAGTACATAATACAGTAATCCTTTATTATAAGGTACTTTTCTACCTCCAAAGTAGGTACACGATATAATATAATCGTTGTAATCATCAAATTCTTCAAGGGGTACGATCGCACCTGTAAACGGTTGACGTGTACGTGGTCCAGTGTGCATTCCATATTCAATCATATTCTTAAAAGCATGTAAATTGTAATAGTACTCAATGGAACTCTTAAAATTGTCGTCATTTAACAAAATTAACGGACATTCAGTTATACCTCTGAAGCGAGAAAAATGGGCAGTAGAATCTGTGCCACTTTGAAATAAAATACTTTCGATTAAATTGTAATGTGTCAATAGAACGACAGGAATTCCACTCTGGTTAGACAAAATTATATCAGGAAATGAGATCTCTTCTGCATTTTCGTAGTTAACATTAACAACTTCCTCTTCTTCAGTAGCCGGAGTAAATTTTTGGACAAACTTTAGATTATCAAATTTGAAAGACTTTTTATCGTTGTTGATATAATTTATTAAAGTAGTGATGCAGCTGTCTATATTTTGCACTTCGTCCAAATGCGCTGGGTTATCCAAAATTTTGTAAAATTTAATTTTCTTAAATTCTCGTATAAAAATATCTTTGTCTTTAACGTTTAAGTTTATTGGGTTCTGAGCTACTTTTTTTGCAGCTTCTAGTTCGGCAAATAAACGTGATCTCAATTTTTTCAGTTTTTCTATTTCATCTAATGCCATTTGGTTTGATGATTTTTTTGTCAAGAATTGCAACTTTATGTATGATTTTAGTTGTTCTTTTTTGTCTACAAATGTGTCAATATCGATCTGATCATAATCGAAAGGATTTGACAGATCAGTCTCATCCGTCAACTCTTCATTGCAATATACTACATAACGTCTGTTTTTACAAATGAACATGGATGCCACCGACATATCAATGAGATTGACATTCAAATTGAAAGCGTAAAATATAACATTGTCAATCTTCATGTTGGGATCGCATGGGATGATACTCGATGATCTTACAGCGCCATCTGTGATTACGTATAGTAACTGAATTGTATCACTGTTTGTTATATTTTTTGAAATCCAATCCAAGATTTGGTGTGGTAGCGTATCACAGCCGTTCCCGCTCTTCTCTTGATATCGCGATATTACCTGATTTTCTTCAACTCTGACGCACTCGTTGCTCCAGTGGAGGAACACAATTTTATTATTCTGGCGGGTATCCTGGCGAGCGTTTTGTAGAACTATAACTTCATCTTTAAAAGCTTTTAATGTTTCTAAACCTTTACTATTAAAATAGGGCTGACCACAAGTGGAGGCAGAATCGTCGGTGGCATATATAAAATAGTTAACCATTTTTTCTGTATTCAGTTAACGTTCAAGATAGAGTTATAATGCCCCACACAACACACCGTTTAAGGTGAGTGTAAATAAACAAATCGTCTGAAGTTCGTTGAAATGACACTCACTTGTCTTATCAGATCACTGAGTTTAAAGTTCCCATCAAACAAAAAACAAAATCTTTTCAATCAATTCGTAAAGAAAATTTCGTATTATTTATATTATTATCAAATGATTAAACTTTTCACATGCGAAATTCAACTTTCGAGTGCGGTACGTACGAGTGTGACCTGCCTACCGCGCCGGTCGGTGACTTTATTGAGCAGCAGAGCTCAGTAGCTTATATTCGTTAAATATTGCCGTCGCTTCACTGTAATAGGGATAGTGGATTGTGTGAGTGAGATGGCAGGTGATACATGCATTCCGCACGCCCTGAGCTTGTTTATGATGCAATACGCAGTAACACGATAATAGATAGGCATTAAACAGAAGTTTAACATTTATGTTTGACTTTTGAACGCATAGGTACCTACCTACGTAAATAGGAAAGAGAAACTGGTTGTTTGTTGTTGTTTGGATTTGGATGCGACGGGGACATAAATTTAAGATTTTTAGATACCTTTTGGAGATATTGTATTAAAGCAAAATGGTTATTTGAAATAAATGCTTAAGTATTTAGGTTATATATTAAATCAGTAACTTGGCACTAAACTCGACAGATCCCACATCCGTCCGCATAGGCGGTGATTTGGTCGAGCGCACGGACCAGGTTAAATACCTGGGATCTGTTTTTCACACGTCCAGTGACATCGATTGCGATGTCAAGTCACGCATTGCTGCCGCGTGGGCCGAATGGCGGGATATGACCGGTGTCATTTGTGACCCTAAAATGCCGATCCGGTTGAAGGGACAGGTCTACAAAACCATTATTAGACCTGTCCTTTTACATGGCAGTGAGACGTGGCCGATATTGGAGCGACACAAGCAGGAGCTGCGTGTCACGGAAATGAAGATGCTGCGGTGGATGTGTGGGGTCACGCGGATGGACCGCGTGCGAAACTCTCGCATCCGCGGCAGCCTTCACGTCCGTGACATTGCAGACAAGTTGCAAGAGTGTCGCCTTCGTTGGTATGGTCACGTCTTGCGGCAACCACCGGGCTACGTAGGTAACAAATGTCTGGCCATGTCATCCCCGCCGGGTCCCGGTAAGAGGGGAAGACCCAAGAAGTGCTGGCTTGACGTCGTAAGGAATGACATGCGTGCCAATGGTCTCACTACAGGGGATGCCGAAGACCGTGCGAAGTGGAGGAGAAAATGTAGGAAAGCGGACCCCGGGCGTCGCGAGACGCAACTGGGACAGACGCTCGGATGATGATGATTAAATCAGTAACTTATTTGCTATCATTTATGCAATATCATTTTTATAGATCTGTTACTAATCGGAGCTCCGATTTAGTACAGTTTGAATATATAATGTTTAGTACATTATATATAGTAATTATATCTAAATAAATCTCTAACTAAAACATTTTATTCAGTAACAGTAAATTACGTAAATCTATACCGACTAAAGACTGCTATCTACTAAGTATTATGCAATTATGTAATAAAAGCCATGTTGAATTCCCAGTTAATCGTATTGTAGATATTTCGTCCAAGTTAAACTTCTGCATTTATTTGCCTATTGATAATGACAAAATAAGTGTTATGATGTGTAATAATTGAATTGAAATGAGATGAAAATATATTTATTCATGTACGTCACAAAGTAACACTTATGAGCGTCAAGATTATTGCTTCTACATTTACATTTATTTGCCAGATTCGCAAAACAATAGGTATATCAAAGTTCGATTACGATGGTCTACTATTGGCAAGCCGTAGAATAGAACCAGAATCGCTATTTTTAGCTGTCAAAATGTTAGTAAACTATCAAAAATGCAACTGACTAGCGGCCACTTGCGCGGTACGTGTTAGTTGAATTCTATCGGACAACCGATAGAAGACTATTGGAGTACGATTGTAATAGTAAACTACGAAAATCAGACAAAATTGTACCGATGGCTTTCTCTTGAGCGACGATTTCGATTCTATTTCGACACGATTAAAACGGCAGACTCGGCCCTCAGGTCATGCCAAGGAGATGAACATTCTAAGAGCGATTGGGGACCTAGGTACTCTTAGAGATGCGATGTGTCCAGTTCATTAAAATAGTACCTCTGAAAGTCTCTTATTAGACCGTTTAATATGTTTATGATATCATTAAGTTCCTACTTATCAAAAATATGATGCAATTTTTAGTATTAAAATACAACTGTTTGTGATTGCGCCACGTTGACTATACAGGAGGATGTTTGGGAAGGAATTTCCAAGTGTAATAGTTGCGCGTGTTGTGAAATGCGTACTCAATAGGTTGAAAGACGAAAATAATGAATTTTATAAACAAACGAATACGATTACTTAATCTTTCAAGTTTATATCGATTGCAATTTTTTTTTGATGATTATGATTGATCCCGTAGTCCCGAAGCCAGTCCTTAGCTCCTAAACGACTAGGTATTCAAACTATAATATCACAGATAATTTATAGATACCTACTTAATATTAGTTCTTTACCTATGAAATTGCCGTTTTGTATGAAAAAATATTAACGACTTTTTTTCATGTATTTTTTATTTATATTAATCGAAGTAATCACCCATGCAATCAATGCATCTTTGCCAACGCAGTGGCAGTTTATTGATGCCTTTCTTAAAGAAATCAGCTGAGGCTAAAAATTCTTCAAAGGCATTTCGTACTGCCTCTCGGGTATTTAATTTTTTTCCCGCCAAGAAGTTATCCAAATTCTGGAAAAAGTAGTAGTCTGTAGGCGCAAAGTCTGGTGAGTAGGGTGGATGACGGAAAGCTTCCAACCCCAGTTCTTGCAACCTGAAGACCGTCTGCTGTGCAGTATGAGGTCGCGCGTTGTCGTGTAGGAGCAGCGGAGACGAGCGATTGACCAATGCTGGTTGGAGATCAGCCAGCTTCTCCATCATTGTGTTCAGTTTTTCACAGTACACATCTGCAGTAATGCTCACCCCGTTAGGTAAGAAGCTGTGATGAATCACACCGGCGCTAGACCACCAAACAGTGACCATCACTTTTCTAGGGCTAAGTTTTCGTTTAGGGCATTGTTTAGGTGCTGAACCAGGATCCAACTAACTTGCTGAGCGCTTGCGGTTATCAAACAGAATCCATTTTTCATCGCAGGTAACTTTGCAGTTCAAAATTCCTTCATTTGTGTGTCTGTTGAGCAGTGCAAGGCACGTCTCGACGCGTACTTCGCGCTGGCGATCACTAAGTTCTTGGGGCATCCAAGCTTTTTTACCTTGCCAATTTGACGCAAATAGACCAATTTTGTTTTGACGCTTACGTCGAAAGCTGCTACTAATTCAGCCGTAGATTGTGTATCATCAGCTTCCACAATCGCCTTTAATTCATTGTCGACCAAAGTCATTGTCGCCTTTAAGTCATTGTCGACCAAAGTCTTCGAACGACCGCGAGGTTCATTTTTCAGGTCGAAAGTTCCAGAACGGAAGCGAGCAAGCCAATAGCAGGTGGTGCGTTGTTTGTAGTGTTAGCTCCGTAAACGTCGTTGATGTTGCGTGCCGCTTGTGCCGCGTTGCTGTCACGACGGTACTCATATTCTATAATTACTCGAATTTTTAACGTATCCATTATGACGAAAATAATAAATAAACTAATCAATAAACAAATGACTACTAATTTGGAAAAAGGATGCCATGAAAATTTGTGAATTCTTAGCCAAACAAAAATAATTTTGATTTAAAATGGCCAGTACTGCAGAACGGCAATTTCATAGGTAAAGCTCTATTATTATAAAGCTGAAGAGTTTGTTTGTTGCGTTGAACACGCTAATTTCAGGACCTAGTGGTCACATTTGAAAAAATATTTTTGTGTTAGATAGCCAATTTATTGAGGGAGGCTATAGTATATATACTAGCCTGGAGAGCGAAGCTGTAGTCCTAAATGTCGACAAATCGGGCAATTTCTTTTGCATTATTGTAGAATTTATAAGGGACGGGATTACGGGTATATCACGGGCGAAGACTAAGCTGTTTTCATTAATTGTAACTATCATAAGAATGTATTTATTACTAGATGACCCCCACAGCTTCGGCCGTGGAATATTTCGTCCTCCTAGTTTCCGTAAACCCAATTTGTGTCTGTCTGCCGGTTTGTCCTTCATACAATATTTTTTGACAATTCTGTTTTTTTTTGGATTCAGTTTTTCTTTCTTACTCTACTATAAGTCTTTAAAAAATTCAAAAATTTTCAAGGTAGGCTAAAACCATTTAATGATTCAGGGCCCCGTTCGGGACATATTTAAATATTTATTAAGTCCGAGTCAAGTGAAGTTGAAGAATTCCGTGGTACTTTTAAACCAGTAGTAGGTTCATCAAACCCCATATTATTATGTTATAAATGAACCAAGTGATTAATGAAGGCATTATTTATAATGCCCGGACAATGATAATGGAACCCGTCTCGCTAAGTTTAAAAAAAAACTAAGACGTGCTCTGCGCCGCTTTTTGCTATTTATCTAACCAAAGTTAGGTTAGAATATCCGAGTTGCTTTAGCCGTAAAGCAATATATCAAAAATATTGTGGCTACATAAAACCTTTTCTAAACTTTATGGTTTACTAAATAACCCCTACAGCTTCGCCCGTGGAATATTTCGACCTCCCGTCGCACCTACTTAATTCCGTCGCTTATAAATTCTATAATTATGCATAAAAACTTGACCGATTTGTCGACATTTATGACTACTGCTCTGCTCCCCAGTTTAATAGCGTGCCTATAGCCTTCCTCGATAAATGGGCTATCTAACACAAAAAGAATTTTTCAAATCCGACCAGAAGTTCCTGAGATTAGAGCGTACACCCAAACAAACAAACAAACTCTTCAGCTTTATAATAGTAGTATAGTTAAGTCTAAAATTGACTGTTCTGTCAATGGTGAGTAAGTTAAGTGGAAAGACACCTTTTATGAGGTAGAAAGAAATTTAACTTATAGCTACACTAGCTGGTACTTGTCGATTCGCCCACGTGGGGAAGTTTTCCCGTACACATTTTCCATGAGGGTGCCTATAAGTAGTAAGTTGTAGGTAAGTTATATTTATAAGATACATAGCTAGCTATATGTCGCAGATATGTAACTTTTCTGTAGACCTATAAAAGCTGTTTAGGCAGCGTTTTCGATACAAGATCTCAGGCGACTTGAATTATTGTAATTCGACATTTTGAACAAATAACCCTCACCAAATTACCTAAAAAGTTAACAACATTTGTACCTTCGTCTCCAATCATTCTATCTTCTGTTGAAACTCGTATGATAATCCGTTCAGTAGTTATTAAGTTTAGCGCGAACAGACAGACACGTCTAATGAGTGAATATAATAATTTATGGAAGGATAAATCCATATACAATATATCAAAGGGTGTACACATACATACATACATACATTTTGTCACGCCTTTATCACCAAAGGGGTAGGCAGAGGCATATTGAACGCCTACATTTCACCGAAAAAATAAAACCCACGTAACAGGTAATGAGCTCATTGCCGTGTTGAAATGCACAGGCGCAGGCTGTGGTGACCAGCTGTTGAAATTTTTAATAAGGCCGTCCTTATTAAAAATTTCATTAAAGTCATTAAGCCAGGATGACGGCATCCTGGCTTAATGACTGCTTTTTTATTGGCAACCGGGACCAACGGCTTAACGTAGCTTCCGAAGTAAGGAACCAGGGTGGGTCTAAAGGGCCGAATATATTAAATAAAATGTGTCTATTTTAAATGTTAAATTTGGTAGAATTTTTGAACCCGTTGCCTTTTTAATGAGGTGGTAACAAAAAGGCTAAAAGGTCTTATCTGCTAGACACTAATTAGCACGACCAATTAAAGTCAAAGTCCTGGTACTCTCGGACTACCCTGGTAGCCTCGGACTGGGTGTAAAGGAAAGTAAAATAAAACACTCCAAAAAAACAAAATACATAGTTTATTTAATAATAATTAACAAATGCTTAAATACTGTTTAAAAATATTTAAGTTAGCATAGCCTCTTGGTGTGTACCCGTAAGCTTAAACTGTTTCTTCTGTGTACAATTATAAAAAAAAACATACTATAACTTAAATTTATTTACTTTAAATTACGCTAATCAACATACAGTCTACTTGCTTTACTCTCTCCTTTCTCTTTCTCATATGAAGTGGTCAATTTTTGATAATTTATAGTCTTGAGATCCTTCTATTGCAACTATTTAGAAGCTGCTAGTTCCTTCCTTTAAATCCTTATCATATTCGATATAACTTTCTGCTTTTTTATGTAATCCGATATTTCATTCATGTCAAAATCAATAGGATTTTCTTGCCGTATGCGATTCTCTCTGTTTGCCGACGTCTTCGCTCTTTTGAGGAATTGGGGTATAGTAATTGGATCTTTAGCATCATCCATTAGCTTTTTGTACCCATAGTATACTTTTTTTAATGTCTTCAACGTGTTTGTAGCGAAAATAACTGGTTTTCCTCTAAAATATTGTTTCTTCTTCAATACAAACCTTCTATATTCCTGGCATGACGGGAATTTTGACAATTCCTCGACGTATGATATATACAATTTGTACACAGATAAAATTGTTGCTAGATTTAATTTTGACACTGGTTCTAGTACTAGTTTTTTATTTTGTATCGAAACCTTTTGACATTTTGTAATCAATTGTTCATAGAAAGGGGTTTTGTCTTCTGTTACGAAGTGAGGCCTCATAGTTTGCTTGCACACTGGTACGTGTGTAGTTTCATTGTGGTACATGAAATGTGCAAACTTTTGTACGTCAACTTCGGCAGATAAAAGACTTTCTTCAATGACTTTTTTGTGATCCATCTGTAAATAATTCAACTTATACATGTTATCAGGATTGATTATCTCAGCAAGTAAGAATCCACATTTTATGTTGAATATTTGTTTCAAAATAAACATCGTTTTATCTTCAGGTCTTGGAATACGCTTCAATCGATTTATATGTTTAAAAATGTCCGCTCTCAAATGTACTGAGCTATCATCGATATTATATTGGAACCATGTCAGTATCTCCTTCATGTATTCTACAAAATGACTAAACATACGCATCTTCTCTTTTGTGAAATGTTTTTCATCGTTTTTAAATATTACAGATGATAGCTCCACACAGTACCATAAAGCAGTAGTTAGATTGACACGTAGCTTTGGATCTCCTACTGAAACGTCGCTAAGCCCTAAATTACATTTGGTCTTAGCAATACGTCTTATAATATAGCCTCTGAGATAATCGATAACATTAGGCTCAATATACTCTAACTTTTCACAAGTTTTGTACAAAACATAGTAAAATAATCCCTTATTAAATGGCACTTTTCGTCGATCGAAATAAGTGCATGCTAATACGTAATCATTGTAGTCGTTGAACTCATCAAGTGGTACAATGGCGCCTGTAAACTCCTGCCGAGTGCGTGGACCTGTATTCATTCCATGGCCCTTCATACTCTTAAATGCTTCTAAGTTGTAAAAATACTCAATAGACGTTTTAAATTTTTTATCGGACAATAATACTAACGGACACTTGATCATATTTTTGAATCGTGAAAAGTGCGCTGTCATATAAACATGTGGCATACGACTACGGGAAGCCCTTTGCCTCTTTAAAAGATGTGGTACGCGCATATTTGGTTTCAATTTAGAATCCGGCTTTAATTTTTGTAATAATATTTTATCCATTAAATTATAATGTGTCAGTAGTATTACAGGTACTCCGGTGTTGTTACACGTAATAACATCAGGGAATTTGATTTCTTTTGCATTTTCGTAAAAAACATTGCCAACTTCCTCTTCTTCCGTCAGTTCAGTAAACTTTTGGGAATATTTTAAACTGTAAAATCCAAATGACTTTTTGTCATTATTGATGTAATTTATTAGAGTGTTGATGCAACTGTCTATATCATGTTGTTTATCGCAATAGTTGGGATTCATCAAAGTCTTATAATATCTAGTTGTTTTAAATAAACTTATAAATGTTTCTTTATCAGTAATATTTAAATTAACTGAGCTTGACTTTGGAAAGTCTTTAAATTCACCTGAATCCCGTTGTTCGTTAAATAGTCGCGTTTGTAAATGTTTTAATTTCGTGATTTCATCTAATGCCATTTGATCTGATGACTTTTTCGTTAGAAATTGCAGCTTAATGTATGACTTCAGTTCTTCCTTTTTTGCCGCAAATGTTTCAAGTGTTATTTGGTCATAATCATACGGATTAGCAAGATCAATTTCATCTACCAACATTTCATTACAGTGTATCTTGTAACACTTGTTTTTGCAAATAAACATGGATGCCACGGACATGTCTATGTCTTTTAAATTTGAATTGAAGGCATAAAAGGTCACATAATCGATAACCATGTTCCTGTCACATACTCTAATAGCTGAGCGGTGTATAGCACCGTCCGTAATTACGTATAGCAATTGAATAGTGTCTTCTCCTTTTACATTTTGTTTTATCCACTCTAAAATGGTATGTGGACATGTACCACCGCCTCCATATTTCTGTGTGTAACGAGATATCACCTGATTTTCTCCAACTTTTATACAATCATCGCTCCAGTGAAGGTATACTTTTTTGTGGACTTGCTTTTCCTGTGCCTCATTTTGTAACTTTGAGACTTCTTCGTTGAAATTTTTTAATGTTTCTATACCTTTGGCACTATAATATGTAGCACCGCTAGTGGAGCCCGACACATCGGTGGCGTAAATAAAGTAATTAACCATTTTGTTTACTTATGATTAAAACACAACAAACTGTTTCAATATCAGTGGTAATCACAGCATTTCATACAGTACATATGTAGTTCAATTGATTAAAGCGAATTCATGACAGGGTACAGCTCGTTTTAAATATCTCACTGGCTTTTAGAAAAAGTCTATTAATGGAAAATAATGTCCAGAATTATTAGTTACAACTTTCTATAAGGCGCTCAAGAGACCAATCACTGTTAATTTGACTCAACTACAACTGGAGCGGGTGACACGACTGCACGACTGCACGCCGGCCGGCTTGCTAGTGCTAGATCTGACATGACAAATTATCGTACCACAGAGTCCAACCGGCCGGAAAGGCAATGGCCGCTACATGACTCACGGCAATGATGTCGATAAATATACAGAAGGTCAACTAGTAAATGTCTTTGATTTATATGGACATTTATTTAAGTTTAGTTAGTTGATTTTTTTTAGTGTCAGAATTATATGCTATTAATTTTATTTGTATGTATTAGTATTTGTTAGATTTAACGTGTACCAAAATAAATATATGGTAAATAAAATAAATAAATAAATATCCATCACGCCTTATCCCCGAAGGGGTGGCAGAGGCATATTATATGCCCACTTTTCACCGTGTGGATTCCTGTCCCACGTAATAGGTGGTGAGCCCATTGCCGTGTTGAAATAGACAGACGCAGGTTGTGGCTACCTGCTGTTGAAATTTTTAAGCCGCCCATAAGGCCTTCAACCAGGCTTAACGACTGCCATTTTACTGGCAACCGGGACCAACAGCTTAACGTGCCTTCCGAAGCACGGAAACGCTCGCAAATGTAAATGCCACAAAGTGGTCACCCATCCGAGTACCAGCCATAGTGAAAGTTGCGTAACTCAGTGATCGTTTACAGAACACTGAGACCGCGGGGCCACGAGCGCTTCTATATATGGTAATTTTTATAACTATTTTATGTAATATGAGAATGATTTTAAACAAAAAGTTAGTATGGATAAAATGAATTGTATGTATGTACGAGTACAACGCATTGATTTACGCAAATTCAAGAGCTTTTAAACAAATTCTATGTGAAAATTATAGTTTAAACAGATTATCAGGAATTGACTCTGGAGTCCGACATTGCAGACTCTAAGCATCAAAGTAATAAACCACTAAAATTTCAGACCGCTTATTTCTCTTGCTTAGACCAATTATGCTAAGCTTAGTTGAACTGACTCGAGTTTATAACAGCTTGTCTGAGATGATATTAAGACGAAATAATCAGAACAGCGCTAAATGGATAGGTTTGTACGCTCAAATCCATTTAGATATCATTAGATCAGATACGATGTGATCTTGCTGTAATTCAAACTATTCTAAAAGGTTTTCGAAATACAAAACAACAGATAATACTCCCTCAAATTCAAATCTCTTAATTTTTTATAGGTGGATTCAATGTGTAGACGCTGAGGAAAAATTTAATTAATAATAGCAACAAGGATAAACTTTGGACATCGTACAGAATATTTTTATGACATTCAAATTCCGATTTCCTTTTGAACTTGTTTATTAATAGTTTTTTCACTTCTCATGGTCTGAAAATGTTTATTTGTGCAGGATATAGACTGCACAGTATCGAATTATGTGCACATAATTATTTTATCCTTGACGTTTTTATCACTTGCTAAAAGTCTCGGATAACGATTTTGTGCACAAAATTCGATTTTGTGCAGCCTATATCCTGCACAAATAAGTACTTTCCTCGCAATTGAAATGAAATGCAGAGTTTATAACGCGTCCACAAAACCATTTAATCCTCGACATTACTATCGGTCGACATGCTGAAATTGATGCCACGGGGTTCGCAATTCATCACAGGCAAAGCCGCGGGGATCAGGTAGTAAAAGATAATCGTGTTAACATGTCAGAGTGATACTTCTAATATATACTTGCTTTGTATTGATGTTGTGTAATAGTGGTAATAGTGGTGTAACTTTATGGTGCTAATTCTGTTGTTGACACCACTAAACTAAATTTCTCTAAAATTTTCTTATTTTTATTGAGAGATTGCCAAATGCTATTCTTTTAATATGTCGAACTAAACTTATTGATATCATAAACGAACGAACTTTAGTTCGACTTAAGAACATAATATCATTTGGCAATCTTTTAATAAAAATAAGAAGATTTTAGAGAAATTTAGTTTAGTCGTCTCAACAACAGAATTAGCACCACTGCATTGTAGATTGCATTGAAGAAAGGAGTGATTGTAGATCATTTCTTTTTACATAACGCCATCTAGCCCAAACTAAGCTAATATTATGCTTGTGGTATAGGATCCAGACAACGGATCAACATACTTATGTATACATAAAAAAGGCAAAATCACTGACTGGCTCATTGATCACGAAATCTCTGAAACTAGCGGAGCTACGAAGCTCAAACTTCGCATGGGTGTTCCTTTTAACACGTAGGTGTCCTGTAAGACGGGATTTTTTTAAAAATTACCTACAATATTAGGGAAATAAAACGGACTGCTAAATTTAGAGAGAAAGATATTATGCCTTACCAATTTTAATTTAGAACATTCTTGGGGATTACTAAGGTAGGTACTCCACTTTTGTCTTCGAAATTTTCACACTAAATAAGGACTATGAATGAAATAGTGACAATTATTTAGAGAACTTCACAGCACATAACGCCATCTACATAGTTACAACTGCACTAACTTTTAGTTTCATTCTCATTGTGTAACAGTTTAGTTTCCTACATTTATATTCGTAACAGTTCTATATTGAGTTAATAGATGGCAGTACCAATATTAAAAGCTCGTAAGTTTTATTACTAATGTTATACGCTTACTAAATTTTTGAAAGATTCGTAGCTATACCTATAAAAATAAGTTCTACGGTTCTACTTATTTCCATATTGCCTATATGGAAATATAAGAATAATTTATAATATATAAGAATTATATTATATTATCTGTGATAATACTTAGATAATTACGCAATAGAGGTTTGTTGTTTTTTTGTTTGTTGTAACTGGGCCGCACTTAGCCACTTGATTGGGCCATTGTGAGTGTATTTATCATCCATTCACTCCAACCATCCAAGGCAGTCCCATAAGGGCTGACCGTTGAGCCTTTTAAGGCTCTGGCATAGGAGTGTTTGCGGCGACTCGAATGTAGGATGCGCGCCAGGTCATCTGCCACGCTCCTGCATTCCATGAGCACGTGCTGTGGCGTTTCTTCTGCCTCCATGCATCCTCTGCATAAGGGGCTGTCTGTTACACCTATGGTGAAAAAGTGTTTGTTAAGGGGACAGTGGCCTGTTAAGATTCCTACAATCTTGCCTATGCTTTCCCTATTTAGCCTAATGAGGTTGCGGGTAAATGCTTTTAGATATCTCCGGAATCGCCATCTTAGTTTGCCTACAACCTTCGAGGGTTATCCATGCGGTCTGATGTGCTTCTTCAGTGTTTGTGCGCAGCCATGTTTTTATCTGTGCCTGGGGTAGGGGTTGTAATAATTCCGGTCCATATACTGTTTCTTCTGATCCCCTTTTGGCCAGTTCATCTGCTGCGTCATTTCTGCTTGTGCTGCCTTAATTAGACCTACACATTCTGCCTGGAAGATTGTGTTTCGTTTGTCTAAAGTGGTTGCTATTTTAATGTTTAAGTCGTCCGAGAAGACGCCAGCTAAAGTTCCGTGTTTGGTTTTGGAGCAGTCTGTGCATATCCTAACTTCATCGATGCCAGAGATATCTATAGTTTCAGCGATAAGTTGGATGTTATATCTTCGGTCAAAGACGTAGTACCCCGGGGTTTTGTCCATGGGCGCCTCAAGAAGCGGGTACTTCTCGAGAATCTCCTTTAGGACTTTGGTATGTGTTACGCAATACAGGTAACTAAAGTAATATATGTAATTTAATATAATTAATTTTAAGTTAATATAACTCAGAGCATTACTGTATGTCATGTATATACGAGTATGTCATAAATAGGTACCCTATTCTCTTCCGCCGTACTATAAGAATTAAATTATATTATTATTTGTGGCCGTACCTATCGTGAATGTAGTCGGTTACACCAGTTTTTAATACAATTGGACTAAGTCCAACTTTATTTGTTGCAGTGCGTCTCTGGACCTACCAAACATGCGTGGAATTCGGTTGGTACCAGACCACAAACAGCTCCGGTCAGCCCTTCCTGTCCACGGTACCTCTGGAGTACTTCCATCAGATGTGCAAGGACTTCTTCTCCGTAGAGTAAGTGTGCTTAGAAAACTTCTGAAATTGTCAGATTTTATTAGTATCCAGAAATATCCTTTCGAGGATATATGACACTATATGGTATAATTGGAAGTGTATCTATCTAAGGTACAAGGTTCGACTACCGGGTTGGAATAAATATTTGCGTGATGTGCAAATGTAAATTTCGAAGTTTGGGTGTTTCCTATGTATACTTTGTGTGTATTTAAAAATATTTAAATACTAGTTGACGCCGCGGCTCCGCACGTGTGGTGAAGTTACCACGTTCCCGTTTCCCACAGGATCTTATTCCCGGGATAAAAAGTAGTATGTATTATTCTGATGTGTAAGCTATACTTATTATTTAAGTTTTGCGTGAAAGAATAACAAACATCATGAATACTTACAAACTGTCGCGTTTATAATATTAGTAAGTGCTTCAGTTGTCTAGATATCATAGCACAAGCTTAAAGCTAACGATGGGATTTTTGATGGCAATTCGACACCTCGATGGGGACGTATGAAAACTGTCCCACAATATTTATTTATAGGTTGACGTTGAAATTTCCCCGTTCACACTGCCGTGATGGAGCACCGAGTGGTGCTAGTCAGTTCGAAACTTGCCCATTTCATCTAAAAAAGTATATTAATTTTAGGAGTGAGTCCTAAGGCGTACTGAAAGTTAAGTTTAGTATCACGCCTTATATAAATACCCATGGTGTAAAGTGGGCATACATATTGTAGTCCCACTGTTCACCATGAGCCTTCATGTGCCTTCCGAAGCACGGAATCGCTCGCAAATGTAAATGCCACAAAGTGCTCACCCATCCGAGGACCAACCATAGTGAAAGTTGCGTAACTCAGTGATCGTTTACAGAACACTGAGTCCGCGGGGCCACACAACGCCATCTGATTTCAAACTAAGCAGAGCTTGTACTATGGTAACCAGATAACTGATAAACATACTCATATATTTATAAATACATACATATTATTGATAAATAACACCCAGACACAGGCGTCCATCAGTCGACAACCATCGTGCTCATCACACAAAGTTTTATCCTGGGTGGAAATCGAACCTATAACGTCTTGCGTAGCAGTCGGATACACTCCCACCGCGCCAGAGAGGCAGTCGAAAAATTAATAATCATATTAATTTAATTGAAAACATATTATATATGTTCAAAATAAATTAATATCAAAATAAACACAAATGATAATGTTTCCTTCATTGAAAGACTAGGTGACCCCCGCGGCTTCGCCCGTTACATATTTCGAACTCCCTTGGCAGCTATTTAAGCCAGTTGTTTATTACTTTTACAAAAATGTTTGAAAATTTGCTGCAATTATAGACAATTATGATCACTGCACCTCTCTTCAGGGTAGTAGCTTGGTGATATATAGCATATAGCTTTCCTCGATAAAAAGGCTATTCAACACAAAAATATTTATTTTATTCGAACCAGTACTTCCTGAGATAAGAGCGTTCAACCACAAACAAACAAACTCTTCAGCTTTTTATATTAGTATAATGTGTGCACAATTTTCCTTTTAAAAGTAGTTCCACATTTAGTGATATTATTATTTTAAATAAATATAAATAAATATCCATCACGCCTTATCCCCGAAGGGGTGGCAGAGGCATATTATATGCCCACTTTTCACCGTGTGGATTCCTGTCCCACGTAATAGGTGGTGAGCCCATTGCCGTGTTGAAATAGACAGACGCAGGTTGTGGCTACCTGCTGTTGAAATTTATTAAGCCGCCTATAAGGCCTTCAACCAGGCTTAACGACTGCCATTTTACTGGCAACCGGGACCAACGGCTTAACGTGCCTTCCGAAGCACGGAAACGCTCGCAAATGTAAATGCCACAAAGTGGTCACCCATCCGACGACCAGCCATAGTGAAAGTTGCTTACCTCAGTGATCGTTTACCGAACACTGAGACCGCGGGGCCACGAGCGCTTCATTTTATTTTATTATTATTTTGATAACTATATTTAAATATTATCCAATGTAGGTACATGTTCCTATATACTTACCTAAAATGGTTATAATAGTTATTGAATGTAATGCGCAGTCGATAATAGTTACAGAACAATGAACGATATGACTGCGTTATAACAATGTTGTGTTAATGTTGTAACATACATAACATACTTTCACGACTTTATCCCCGAAGGGGTAGGCAGAGGCGTACTATACGCCCACGTTTCACCGTATGCTTTGCTTTTTGTCCCACGTAACAGGTGGTGAGCCCATTGCCGTGTTGAAATGGACAGTTGCAGGTTGTGGCGACCTGCTGTTGAAATTTTTCAAGCCGCCATGACAGTCGTTAAGCCAAGTTGAATGCTTTATGCATTCAACTTGGCCATGTTACTGGCAACCGCCATGTTACTGGCAACCAGGACCAACGGCTTAACGTGCCTTCCGAAGCACAGAAACGCTCGCAAATATAAATGTCACAAAGTGGTCACTCATCCGAGGACCAGCCATAGAGAATTTTGCTTAACGCAGTGATCGTTTACAGAACACTACGTCCGCGGGGCTGCGAGCGCTTCTGTTGTAAATGTAGATATAATATGATGCATTTCCAACTAAGGAAATACACTAATTATATGGTGCCTATTAAATATTTATCAGTTTATTTGTATCAAATCATAAATAATTCGTTTAGGAAAGAATAAGAGATAAGTGTAAAATTAATTATAATTTGAAAAAAAAAAAACTATATTCAATGCAATGTAAATTGTTTAAAAATGAATAAAAGAGAAATTAAAATGATATGGGCTGTCCCTCAACGCGCATTATAATCGGTCGATAATGTCCAACTATCCGACTATCTTCACGCTGTACCCCTGACGACGTAGTTAGAAAGGACAAATCGCTAGGCTTCTCGATCCATGCTTACTTCTTTCGCTTCCTGCAGATTCATTAATAAGTCCATACCTGAACGTCTGGGTATCCGAGTTCTTTTTGGCCTTTAGTTTAATCTGCTCATGATCTACCCTGACGATTGGTGAAGAGTAGAATTCTATACTAATATATAAAACTGAAGAGTTTGTTTGTTTGTATGTTTCTTGGTTTGGTTGAAAGCGCTAATCTCAGTGACGAATTCGATTCAGAAAACAAGTCCGAAAAGATTTTTTTTTTGTTTTTTGGATTGCCCATTTATTGAAAATGGCTATAGGTTAAATATTATCACGCTACTACCCAGGACAGCTGAGCAACAACCATAAATGTCAATGATTCGGGCAAATTTTTCCTTAATTTCTGTAAAAGTAAAAGCAACGGGATGAAATAGATGATAATATATATTGTCCGAGAGTAGATGGTAGAAGGAGTTGATGCCTTATTAGGATATTTGCTTTTAGTTCATTATTAGTGGACGCCCCGCGGCTTCACCCGCTTAGTTCCCGCTCCCATGGGAAGACGAACATATAATGTAGCCTAAGTTACTCCTTATAACATTAGCTATCTATTAGTAGTCCCGTTAAAATCCAGTCCAGCCGTTTCATACTAACTAAAGAGGTGTGTAGTCACTAATATAACGAATGACTAATTTCAGTGGTCAATAAATAAAATGTGTAATATAAAGTTATCTAAACCGCAAAATAACTTATTTGCTAGGTTTATTATTAGTTATGATAATTTCTGTAATGTCAGCCATGCTGTTAATAATAATTCTAATTTTGTTAGAATACAAAGAACAAATTATTCCTAATGACTATAACAATTATATTTTCCACTAGCGGATGCCTTACGGTTTCATCCATGTTCCCGTGCGAATATGGGGATAGTATTTAATTCCCATACTCGTTTGGGAACGTCTATCTAAGTTACTGCTTGTTGGGATTATTGGCGCAGGCGCATAAAAACAATTTTACTGCTCGAAAATCTTAGTTTTATTTTAAACCAAAAATATTCATTAATCACACAAATAGAATAGGAAAAGAACCAACGAGTGATTTGACATTCTTTTATGAAGTATCATATTTTACTTTTAACTGTCTCAACCATAGACATTCTGTTTGCCCCCCACAAAAATGCGGGTCCGTATTGGGTTGCATAAATTTTTGAGGCATAAATTAAAACTGCATAACGTTTTTTGGCATACTCTTCGTTTCGCATAACGTTCAAACAGAATAAATCATTAGGCATACTTTATTTTCCCATAACTTCTTTAAAATAATGATATACCCGCATAAAATGTTTACGCATAATTTATTTTCGTTCGTGGCCCCGCGGTCTCAGTGTTCGGTAAACGATCACTGAGGTACGCAACTTTCACTATGGCTGGTCGTCGGATGGGTGACCACTTTGTGGCATTTACATTTGCGAGCATTTCCGTGCTTCGGAAGGCACGTTAAGCCGTTGGTCCCGGTTGCCAGTAAAATGGCAGTCGTTAAGCCTGGTTGAAGGCCTTATAGGCGGCTTAAAAAATTTCAACAGCAGGTAGCCACAACCTGCGTCTGTCTATTTCAACACGGCAATGGGCTCACCACCTATTACGTGGGACAGGAATCCACACGGTGAAAAGTGGGCATATAATATGCCTCTGCCACCCCTTCGGGGATAAGGCGTGATGTATATTTATATTTTTATATTTTTTTTTACAATAACGATTACTAATCATAACATTTATTTGCATCTCACTCACTCTCGCATAAAGATTACAAGTCATACATATAGAATACCATAATGTTAACGAGTACATATTTTTATATCTAAGCTTGGACTGTCTGTGATTGAAATGCCAACTGATTATAAATGTCGATAGTCACTATACTGAAGTTTAAAATGTCAACACTTAAAAGTACACAAGAAGTAGGTAGATTAAAACGAGCGATTCAGTTCTGGCGCATCGCCGGCCGCTGCCGCGACACGCTCGCTGCGCTCGCTCGGCTCGCGCGTGTGGTCACAAGTGACCTAACACTCCTCCTCGCTACGCTCGTCGACGTACCTATTTACGACTTTGCTCAAGACTAGTCTAAAATTAATACCACTTAAAATATCGTTTTATAATGTTACAGCTTACAAACGTGGCTATGAGTGATATGATTATTTACAATTGTGTCTCATCATTTCTTAAATATTTTTAGTCAAATTTATTATTTAAACGGTTATCCATACCTCCATTATGCGTTTTATATTTTATGATAAATTATCTTTAGGCGTATAACAATTATGCCCTTTACATGTATGCTAATTAAATTTATGGTAAAAAAATTAGAGTAAGTTCAAGTTATGCCAATAAAACCATTATGCGTTTATAACACTCTGCTTATCATAATTTATGCGAGAAAACTTTATGCTGAAACAGTTATGCCAAACTACACTATGCTGAAAAAAATTATGCGATCGAAAGGGCTTCCCAAAAATGCAAGTATACAAACTAAAAATCACTATTTGATTTATTAAAATATAAATTAAAATGTCATTCACACTCTTATGTCCGTATTCCAGAACGTTTCTCAATACTCGATCAACGTTTGAGACTAGATATTGCCCTATAAAATCTACTCTCAACTATTTCTTGAGTGTTGGTAAACGTTCTGGAATACGGCCCTTATAATGATTAATACATTATTTAACATAGGTTCAAATTGTTCCTTAAATTTAGAAACTTTTGGGAAGGTATCGCTTTCGTAAACATGTCAGCTAGTTGATTTCCTGCAGAAATTTAATCTAACTTTATTATTTTATTAGCGGTTAGCTCCCTAATGAAATGGTACTTAATATCTATGTGTTTTGTTTTTTTATGTAGTGGGGTTATTAGCAATGGCGATACAGCTATTGTTATCATTTTATCATTGACAACAAAATCTATCCAAGCATCTTCCAGTTCCGCTGAACTTTTATTAGAAGAATCTGTTCTTTGTTGCAGGGATGCATTTGTATTCACAGATATTTGTGCTCAGGACATTGTAAAAACATTTAAATGTATCGAAATTAAGAAAACCGCGGACATTTGGGGATTATCGGTCAAAACTGCAGCATGTATAATTGAGGTAATTGCGCCCCATCTAGCAACTGTGTTTAATGACTGTGTTTCTAGTGGTACATTTCCTGATTTAATGAAACACAGCAAAGTCGTTCCCTTGTTCAAGGCTGGCAGCGCTACAGAGCCGTCTAATTTCCGACCAGTGTCAGTGCTGCCAACTTTGAGCAAAGTATTTGAAAAAATAATCTTGAATCAAATGCTATCCCATTTTAATAGTCATAAAATACTCCATGCGAATCAATTTGGGTTTACGAAAGGGCGCTCAACTTCCGATGCTGGTGTTGAGTTATTAAAATGTATTCATGAAGCATGGGAAGACAAGCACGATGCATTAGGTATATTTTGCGATCTATCAAAGGCTTTTGATTGCGTTCAACATGAAACGCTGTGCAAAAAATTACACCACTATGGAATAAGAGGCAAAGCTCTCGACCTTCTGTCTTCATATTTGAACAATAGAATACAGAGGGTCGATATTAATGGTACACGTTCTGTAGGATCCATGGTTACAATGGGTGTGCCGCAAGGCTCGATACTTGGGCCATTCTTGTTCTTCATTTATATTAATGATTTACCATTTTATGTAGGGTACAGGAATAGGATTGTTTTGTTTGCAGATGACACCTCATTAATTTTTAAAATTAAAAGACAATTAGATAACTATGACGATGTAAACAATGCAATTGCAAGAGTAGTTCATTGGTTCAGCTCAAATAATCTTTGCCTTAATGAAAATAAAACTAAATGTATAAAATTTACTCTACCAAATGTAAAACAAGTTGCGGCCAATGTTCAACTGAATGGACAAGTGTTAGAGTTTGTAGAATCAACTGTGTTCCTAGGTATAACTATTGATGCCAATTTGCAGTGGGGCCCACACATAGAAAAGACAGCCTCTAGATTAAGTTCGGCTGCATACGCTGTAAAAAAGATCAGGACTCTAACAGATGTGGATACGGCTAGAATGGTTTACTTCAGCTATTTTCATAGTATTATGTCTTACGGTATTCTCCTTTGGGGGAGTGCTGCAGATTTAAATATTATTTTTGTTCTACAAAAGCGGGCTGTACGCGCTATTTATAATTTGGGCCCCAGAGTTTCTCTCCGAGAAAAATTCAAAGAAGTGAATATTCTAACCGTACCATCACAATACATTTTTGCCAATCTTATGTATGTCCAGAAAAATCTATCACAGTTTTCTAAACTCTGTGATAAACATAATATAAACACTAGAAATAAAAATAATCTTTCAGTCCACCACAGTCGACTACATAAGATTGGCGATTCTTTCCAGGGTAACTGTATACGCTTTTACAACAAGCTTCCCTGTGACCTGAGAAATTTACCTTTAAATAAATTTAAAAAGTTTATTAAAAACAAGCTTTGTGAAAAAGGTTTTTACTCCGTTACAGACTATTTGCAGGACAGGGACGCCTGGAAATGATCTGCTGGCAAAGTGAAATAATATTAAATTGTAAATAGGCCATCAAAAAAAAAGCCTTCCTAAGTTTCTTGCCGGTTCTTCTCAGGTGGGCCGCGTTCCGAACCGGTGGTCGCTTTAAATATTTTAAATAGTGTATGACATTTTGTAAGCGCCGTTAAAATGGTCTATGCAAAATAAAGATATTTTTTTTTTTTTTTTTTTTTATCCTCAAATATCATAATGGCTCTTTTATTTGGATTGAAATACAGTTTAATAACGATCTCATCCAGACTGCTTCTTTTATAGCCTCAAATAAAGCCATATATTCAGCTTCCGTCGAGGAAACTGCGACCGTATTTTGTTTGCGTGTATTCCAAGAAATTATACAGCTATCAAATACTTTGACCAAATATCCCGTTGTACTTTTACGGTCTATTTCATCGCTACCCCAATCAGAATCTGCATAACCAACTAATAAATGCTTATAATCACACTTACTATAAGTTAATTTTAATTCAGTTGTACCCTTAATATATCGTAAAAGATTTTTTAAATACTTCCACTACTCTTCGTTGTTTTTAGACTGAAATCTACTTAGTATATTTACAGATGCACAAATATCGGGTCGTGTACAAAGCATTGCATACATTAGGCACCCTAATACATTTTTAGAAGGTGCATCATAGTGAATGTCAGAATTCAAAGCTATGTAATCTAATTTACAAGAAAAGGGTGATTTCGAAGGGTTGCAATTATTCATAGAAAATCTACCTAGAATATTTTGTAAATAAATTGATTGGTCTAATGAAATAGTGTCCCGTGACCTTTGGATTCTAATACCAAGAAACAATTTTATTTCCTTTAAATCGGTTATGTCAAATTATTGCATTAAATTATTTTTATAATAAGTAAAAGTATCGGTATTCTTTGTTGAAATAATCAAATCATCAACGTATAATACTAAATACAAATTCTTATTTCTACAGTTCTGATCTAAAATATATAAACAAGGATCAACCTCAGAATTCTTAAAGCCCATACTTTTAACAGCGTGATCGAAGCTGAGTGCTTCGATCTCGCTGTTAAAAGTAATCTATGTAATCTAATTTTCAAGAAAAGGGTGATTTCGAAGGGTTGCAATTATTCATAGAAAATCTATCTAGAATATTTTGTAAATAAATTGATTGGTCTAATGAAATAGTGTCCCGTGACCTTTGGATTCTAATACCAAGAAACAATTTTATTTCCTTTAAATCGGTTATGTCAAATTATTGCATTAAATTATTTTTATAATAAGTAAAAGTATCGGTATTCTTTGTTGAAATAATCAAATCATCAACGTATAATACTAAATACACATTCTTATTTATACAGTTCTGATCTAAAATATATTAACAAGGATCAACCTCAGAATTCTTAGGGTCGTATTATAGAACCTTACTCAAGCCTCAAGTATTACTTAGAACTAGTTTTAAGCTGAGCTTTTATTATAGAACCTTACTCGATTCGTGAAACGTCAATCTAGAATCACCTGAGAGCTGTCACAGTGAAATGACGTTTGATTCATATTATAGAACAGTGCTCAAGTGTCATTTCAGTAATCCTTTATTTTTAAACCATATTCAGCTCAGATTCGCTACTTGATTCGAGATTTGCGAGCAGTTTTCGTAAGTTTAGTCGACACCACGCTCAAGCAGAGATTTTAGTTAACAAAAATAAAAGATGGCCTCCTTTATCTTTCTAAAATTGATATTTTTGAAGATAAATAGACTATTACTTACTTATCATTCACGTGTTTATCCCCGAAAGGGTGGCAGAGCCATATTTACGCCCCTATTTCAGTGCCAGCACATTCTACCAAACAGCAGACCCGTACCAATCAATAACAATTACTTTACAAAGATATTAATTCAGTATTATATTAATACCGAAGACAGTGTGATCTTGTATTGTGTGGCAGTGTGGATCGTATTGCTTCATTCTTTTATATCAACTACCACACTTTTAATAGAATATTATTTTATTATCATGATAATAAAATAATACCTATGATAATAATGAGATATGTGGATATTAAAAAATAATGTCATTATTATGGTTGTGTTGTAGAGTCAATGTCGCTTACGAGTAGTGTAGCTATGTACCATAAAACACATTACATTAAACACAAGATAATACCTTAAATGATGGAACATTTGTTAAAGCAATACCAGCGTGGACATCCTTTTTATGCCACAGCATCCTTTCAGGATAGTACTGTAGCTTGTGCTGTACTGCACTATTGTGCCTATTATATTAATATCCTTATTGACTTCCAATACACTTTACCCCCTAAGAGAGTACTCCATATAATAAGAACATGATCATTCAATATGTAGGAGGAATAGGAATAGATAAAGGAGAGGTTTGGATAAATTTTCAAAGTGATTTGTAGATGCTGACTTTCATATAATTTTTATTAAAGTGAAAAACATGACTTGGTTTAGGATGGGGTTTGACCCGTAACCTATGTCTAACCAGGGCAATGTTCTATGCCACTGAGGTATCATAACCATACCAAAATAAGTTGAAATTATTTACTATATTTTCATTGTCACTCGTTCAAGCCCCGTCTTGAACCGAGTTATCTTTATCACTGTAATAACATTTATTTGAATGAGAGGTGTGTACACTACAACTTATAACAACCATCATCAATAGATAAAATATTTATTTTAATGATTTTTTTATACTATATTAATTAAATATTCATATTCAACAATACAATTATATTTTATTTTATTTAAATAAAGAACCTAAAAATAATTAATCATTATTATTATTATTTCTTAAGATATTATTGATATTATGATTTGAGATTCTTTGGTACTTTCTTGTGGTGAATATTGTGCACGACAGGCTCGGCAAGTTTTTGGACGCTTGTGTCACAGTCGACTATCTCATTAATAACAAAAGGACAAGAGTTTCAACTTCTGTTCTCTGAGATACTATTATTTCCACAGTATCTGTTTCAGCTTATAATATCACTGTAACAAAAAAAATCTTCAGGTATCTTACTGGCTCGGTGGTGTAGGTGATAGTGTATGTGACTGCTACTCATGTAAGGGTCCCAGATTGGAATAAATATTTGTGAGATCCCCAAATGTTTGTTTAGAAGTTTGGGTGTTTGCTCTATAACAATGTATATATTTAGATATACATAAGTATGTTTTAGGGTTAGATGGCGCTGTGTGAAAAGTGTCCTACAATGTTTATTTATAAACTCATTACCTACATACAACTTTGATTCACGGTGTTAAAGCTTCTGTTCTACATGTAACTTTAAGCTCTATCTTTCTATCCTCTCAAGGTTGTTTATGACAGAGCCCCGAACCCTATGCAACCAATGTTACAAAGTGTACAAAACTCTATAATATTTTCAACAAATAATAGGTAATTACCCGGTATGTGTCAATAGTCTCTGGTATTTAAATTCAGTGCATATGTTACATTAGATATCTGGATCCATATCGGCATCAGGATAAAGACCTCCACAGACAGTGGCTATATGGTACTGCCTTTCACACGTAAGTTCATCACGCTGTCTTGCTGCTCTGCTGATCTGAAACTGCTCTCCGGATGCCTAGAACAAAAATAGAATGAATCTTATTAAACAGTTATCATGAATTACTAGATGGTGTATATCTGCACAAATATATAAGACCATAAACATCCAACACTTACTGTTTCGATAGTTTTTGTAGCAAATATACTTTTCTGAAATATTGGCCCAAGACGTTGTATGGCATCGTTTTGTATTTTGTATACCTAATATTCTTGAAAGATTTCAATATTTCTAGTAATAGATTCCTTTGGACGATCGTAAAATACTTCCTTTTTCAGATATGTACAGAATTAGAAGAATTTCAATTAATTTACAATGTAAACATAACACTGGCACCATAATATCAAATGTCAGTCAAGCAAAGTTTATTAAACTCGCGATCCATTTAACGCAGAGAAAAGGTTCATTTTATGAGTCCGGGACTTCCTCTACAGCAGTTTTTTGTTTAGTATTTTGAAGTAAGGATACTTTAAAGCAATCACAGAGGTTATTAAACCATTTCAATGAAAAAAGTAAATCAAAAATAAGCTTTTGAAACATAAATATCAAAAAGTAAGCTGCGTGGAATGAAAACAAAATATGTAAGGAATAAAAATGTAATAGAAAACAGACTGTTTTTAGGCTTGCAACATTCAAATGCGTATTCTGGCGATTGGAGATTTGGATATTTACTCAAGGTTACTTTTCACCGATCTGAGCTTGGGGATAGTTCTATAATAAACCACATGCTTATGTCTAGATTTAGCACTCAAGTGTCAATCTGCTAAATTCCGTTTATGTGTGACTTGAGTTGTATGCCAGGGTCGTAGCAAGTGGAAAGCCATAGTCTCTGCCTACCCCGATGGGAGACAGGCGTGATGACAGGTGTGTATGTATGTATGTTGTTAATTTTTATTTATAAACAGACACTTAAATTTTATTTATCTGTATAGAGTACAGAATATGACGCTTCATCAACTGATATTCTGGCCATCATTTGTAGCAGTGACATGCTGCGAGTCAATTTTAATATAATATACACTTATTTGTATTGGATAAACTATCAATAATGTCGTTAATAAGTAATTGTTTCACAAAGGCGCAGTACCTGCACCTCCTCGACCTCAGTAGCAATAAACATACTCGTAATCAATTGCCCGACAAACGAGAAGCGTAATAAGATCACTGTAAACAAACAGTATGTTTGTTTAACCTCGGCCAGGTTACAGTGATTACATCGCCCAGTTTGTGTCGTTACGTCAAAAGTTTCAACGTGTTGGCTGAACGCTCAACGGCCTTGCTGTTGCTGTTTGACAATTTAAAAAGTTGAAAAACATCATATAATAATAAATACTTTCGTTCTGTCTCTCTCGTTTTCCATAGATGTCATCGCGGGTGGGTTCTTCTCCTGTTTGTATTGAATTTTATCGAGTCAAGTGATAATGATTTGTTTTTTAGATCTCACAGATTTGTATTGCAGAAACAGGGGGGCGAGTCTACTATTGACAAGCCGTAGAATAGAACCAGAATTGCTGTTTTAGCTGTCAAACGTTAGTAGACAATCAAAAATGCAACTGACTAGCGACCACTGGCGCGGTACGTGTTAGTAGAATTCTATCGGCCGACCGATCTATTGGAGTACGATTGTAATATTAGACTACGAAAAACTGTCAAAATTGTATCGGTTACTTTCTATTGAGCGACGATTTCGATACGATTGAAATAGCAGACTCGACCCCCAGATAAGTGCGTACAATGGTATTTGTAAAAGGATAACGTAATACAGAACATATTTCGCCAAATACTATCTTATCAATAAACTGTTTTTATTACTTTTCCATTAGTCAGAGGTGAAGTGTGTGACCGGTTAGCGCATTTTCGATCGAAGCTTAATGTATACAGGCCATTGGCATTCCATATGGTGTGTGTGATCTCATGGCCATGTGAGATGAGATACCGAGAAGCTGTAGGGCAAAAATGCAAATCGATATGAGTCATTGTGTTGATTTTATTTCACATAAACATTTAGCCCTTAGCGAAATTTCGCCGCGGTAGGGCTGATAGAATTTTGATATTTAGTTCAAATGTGATAATATTATTATTCAAACTTAAGAAGCTGAATGAGATAATTATTTTATTCGAACTGAAAAAAGCAGAACGGATAAAAGCTATTGGTCATTTAGGTACCTTTTCGCTTGAATCTAATAAATTGATTTCATTTCAAAATTATATCAGCTCTTCCGCGTTTACTTGTTCAGCTTCTTCAGCTTGAATGACATAATAAAATCAATCCCGTCCTATTAATGAAACGCCACTGGAAACTTAATTTGGTTGGTTACGTGTTACATGTACCTAAATGGTAGATTTTACAAGTGCACAAAACGAACCGTTTTTATCCGAGACTTTTTTAGCTCTGGCTCTTTGACAGTAATGTCGAGGATAAAATGGTTTTGTGGACGAGTTATAAACGCTGCTTTTCACTTCGATTGCGAGGAAAGTGCTTATTTGTGCAGGATATAGGCTGCACAAAATCGAACATAACATAACATAACATAAACATAACATACTTTCACGCCTTTATCCCCGGGTAGGCAGAGGCGTACTATACGCCCACGTTTCACCGTATGCTTTTGCTTTTTGTCCCACGTAATAGGTGGTGAGCCCATTGCCGTGTTGAAATGGACAGGTGCAGGTTGTGGCGACCTGCTGTTGAAATTTTTCAAGCCGCCCATGAAGCATTCAACTGCCTTAACGACTGTCATGTTATTGGCAACCGGGACCAACGGCTTAACGTGCCTTCCGAAGCACGGAAACGCTCGCAAATTTAAATTCCACAAAGTGGTCACCCATCCGAGGACCAGCCATATTGAAAGTTGCTTAACGCAATGATCGTTTACAGAACACTACGTCCGCGGGACCACGAGCGCAAAATCGAATCTGCACAAATAAGCACTTTCCGAGTATGAGTAGTGAAATAATAATTTAGCTCAAGCCTCAAGTATTACTTAGAACTAGTTTTAAGCTGAGCTTTTATTATAGAACCTTACTCGATTCGTGAAACGTCAATCTAGAATCACCTGAGAGCTGTCACAGTGAAATGACGTTTGATTCATATTATAGAACAGTGCTCAAGTGTCATTTCAGTAATCCTTTATTTTTAAACCATATTCAGCTCAGATTCGCTACTTGATTCGAGATTTGCGAGCAGTTTTCGTAAGTTTAGTCGACACCACGCTCAAGCAGAGATTTTAGTTAACAAAAATAAAAGATGGCCTCCTTTATCTTTCTAAAATTGATATTTTTGAAGATAAATAGACTATTACTTACTTATCATTCACGTGATTATCCCAGAAAGGGTGGCAGAGTCATATTTACGCCCCTATTTCAGTGCCAGCACATTCTACCAAACAGCAGACCCGTACCAATCAATAACAATTACTTTACAGAGATATTAATTCAGTATTATATCAATACCGAAGACAGTGTGATCTTGTATTGTGTGGCAGTGTGGATCGTATTGCTTCATTCTTTTATTTCAACTACCACACTTTTAATAGAAATGTGATAATAGAATAATACCTATGATAATAATGAGATATGTGGATATTAAAAAATAATGTCATTATATGGTTGTGTTGTAGAGTCAATGTCGCTTACGAGTAGTGTAGCTATGTACCATCAAACACATTACATTAAACACAAGATAATACCTTAAATGATGGAACATTCGTTAAAGCAATACCAGCGTGGACATCCTTTTTATGCCATAGCATCCTTTCAGGATAGTACTGTAGCTTGTGCTGTACTGCACTATTGTGCCTATTATATTAATATCCCCATTGACTTCCAATACACTTTACCCCCTAAGAGAGTACTCCATATAATAAGAACAAGATCATTCAATATGTAGGAGGAATAGGAATAGATAAAGGAGAGGTTTGGATAAATTTTCAAAGCAATTTGTAGATGCTGACTTTCATATAATTGTTATTAAAGTGAAAAACATGACTTGGTTTAGGATGGGGTTTGACCCGTAACCTATGTCTAACCAGGGCAATGCTCTATGCCACTGAGGTACCATAACCATACCAAAATAAGATGAAATTATTCACTATATTTTCATTGTCACTTGTTCAAGCCCCATCTTGAACCGAGTTATCTTTATCACTGTAATAACATTTATTGGAATGAGAGGTGTGTACACTACAACTTATAACAACCATCATCAATAGATAAATATTTATTTTAATGATTTATTTTTACTACCTATATTAATTAAATATACAGGGTGACTTTAAATAGGTGTAATTGTTTTAAGGGGGTAAGAGTACAGCCCATGGGATGTTCAAAAATGTGTGGAACACCTGGTCGAAATCTACTGGTTTCGGAAATACACGATACTTTAACTTTTTTAGGAAAATTACCAAAATTCAAGAGAAATCCTTAAAAATAAAAATAAATACTGGATGCATAGATTTTATTTTTATTTTATCTGATTGCTGGATAAATTATCCATAAAATAAAAACATCAAATGTTATGAATCAGTTAAAATTTTAGAGTTATGAGAGCTAAAACTTGTAACAATAAAAAAAAATTTGCTTTATCGAAATTTTAATTGATTTTAGTGAAAAATATCCACTCCGAACTGGTCGTACAAACGATGTCATTAAATTCCTTGTTTCCTTAGCTTTCTAAAAAGGTATAATAAGTGTACAAAATTCTCAGATAGCGCCCAACATACTCAGTTAGTCCCGAGCAAAGCAAAGTTTATTAAACTCGCGATCCATTTAACGCAGACAAAAGGTTCATTTTATGAGTCCGGGACTTCCAATACAGCAGTTTATTGTTTGGTATTTTGAGGTAAGGATACTTTAAAGCAATCACAGTGGTGATTAAATCATTTCAATGAAAAAAGTAAATAAAAATTAGCTTTTGAAACATAAATATCAAATAGTAAGCTGCGTGGAATGAAAACAAAATATGTAAGGAATAAAAATGTAATAGAAAACAGACTGTTTTTAGGCTTGCAACATTCAAATGCGTATTCTGGCGATTGGAGATTTGGATATTTACTCAAGGTTACTTTTCACCGATCTGAGCTTGGGGATAGTTCTATAATAAACCACATGCTTATGTCTAGATTTAGCACTCAAGTGTCAATCTGCTAAATTCCGTTTATGTGTGACTTGAGTTAGTTTCTGTAATACGACCCTAAATATGCTTGTGTAAAGCCTCGAGCAACCAAACGTGCCTTGTAACGTGTAGGTTCACTTAATTCATTATTTTTAATGTTAAATACCCACTTACTACCCACTATATTAACATCTTTGGGCCATGTTTGATTGCTACGAAGTGACTCAATTTCGTAATGAATGGCTTTTAACTATTTATTAGAATCATTCCTATTAAAAATATCACGAAAAGATGATGGTAGAGATTGTACAGTAATCAGCGATAAAAATAAATCCGGGTCATTCATATTCTTATAATTTTTCGGGGGTCTGTTGAGAATTCTTTCACTACGCCTTATACTCGTATTATTTTAGTTGCGTATTTTCATTACGATTTTACCAACTATCTAATGACGTATTTTCATTCAAAGAACTTTGTTGACTAATAAGCTTTGCCGATTCACTGTTGACAATTCTTTCACTACGCCTTATACTCGTATTATTTGATTGCGTATTTTCATTACGAGTTTGCGAACTTTCTAATGACGTATTTTCATTCAAAGAACTTTGTTGACTAATTAGCTTTGACGATTCGTCGTCGGGCTTACTAATTTTTGTGGGAATCACAATATTTTCGGTACTGCTGCAGAAAGGTCGGGTATGAAGAAAATTTATTTTCGACATTAAATAGTCTATAACCATTAGCATCGTAACCGACTAATATTGCCTTAAATGACTTATGGTCAAATTTAGCTTTTCTTAATTTGCTATGAACGTATGAAGTGCTACCAAATATTTTTAAATGACTTATCTTCGGCCTTTTACCATGCCACTTTTTGTATGGAGTTTTATCTGTCATAGACTTTGTGGGTAATATATTTGTTAAATAAGTGGCTGTTGTTACAGCTTCACCCCACATTGCAGCATCAAATTTCGCACTTGAAAGCAATGTTCGAGCCATTTCGATTAACGTACGATTCATGCGCTCTGAACCATATTGCTGTGGTGTGTAAGGTACCGTTAAATGATAAGTTATTCCCTTGTCAACACAAAATGCTTTGAAATCATTTGAAAGATATTCTCGACCACAATAAAGATTAACAACATTGCTATTAAAAAAAAATTAACTTTTCCGAACATAATCCATGAAGCATTTACATACTTCTGATTTGGAATGCATTAAATAGGTAACAGTGTAATGAGTATAATCGTCGATAAAGGTTACATTATAATTTTTATCATCAAAAGTAGGTGGTGTGATCGGACCACAGACATCGTAATGAATAATAAAAAGTGGCCTGTTGTTGATACGCGCTTCTTTTGACTTAGCGAAAGGTAGCCGCGACTGTTTACCAAATATACACGATTCACATAAATCATCTCTAGGCATAACATCGGCAATATGATGATTATCTTCGATTAAACCTTTTAACGTAATGAATTTCTATTTATTTAAAGACCGAGACGTCTATGCCATAATTCGTATGTTTTCAAAGTACTACTCAAATTTATATTTCGATTACAACAGTTAACACTAAAACTCAGAATTAAAAGGTTATTACTAGTCACACCAGACATTAAACACTTATTATTTTTATAAATTCCTTCCCAATTATTTTTAAAAATGACTGGCATACCTGTTTCCTGAATGCGATTCACCGATAATAAATTATATGGTACTCGTACATCCGGTGAATATAAAATAATTTCAATCAAACCGTGATATCCTAAGTTACTTGTCACGATTTTTCCTTTTCAAAAAGCCGATATGCTAGTGCTATTCTTCGCTACACCTATTTGTATTGGATTATGCAATTGTAGATATGATGAGAAAAAGTCCTTGGTATTTATAACATGATCCGTTGCGCTCGAATCTAGAAGGAAATTAATTATATTGGTATTAGAATTGGTAAAAGTATTATGTAACTTACATTCTGAGAACATAAAAGCGAAACTGTCCTCGTTACTGTCGGAGTACTGCAATGGATTGACAGTCGATTTTTGGCTGCTACTTTTACCACCATCTTGTAGAATCTTCATGTAAAAATAGCAATCTTTCTTGACATGATTTCGCCGACCGCAAGGATCACAGTATAGCTTTGAAATTTTATAGGTTGAAGTACTTATTTGATTGAACCTATTCATTGTATACTGCGATTTTCTCTTGTCGAATCCGGAACGGTACTTAGGTTAAAATTTTTTCGTAGAGTCATGTAAAATTTTCGAGTTCAGTCGATGTAATCGCCTTTAATTTAACCTCGTAATCCAAAAAAAGGCGTGTCTTGACAAACGCTAAATTCAAATGTTCTTCTCCGAGAGTCTCCAACGTTGTAATAACACTATCATAGGATGTGGGAAGTACATACATACATACATACTGTCACGCCTTTATCCCCGAAGGTGTAGGCAGAGGCATATTAAACGCACACATTTCACGGTTTGCATTTCTGTCCCACGTAACAGGTGGCGAGCCCATTGCCGTGTTGAAATGGACACAAATAGAATAGGAAAAGAACCAACGAGTGATTTGACATTCTTTTATGAAATATCATATTTTACTTTTAACTGTCTCAACCATAGACATTCTGGTGCTTGTGTTTTTTGTTACAACCAACACTGCTTATAACATACTATCCAGTAAAATTCTCGTTAAAATTAGTCCAGTCATTTAAGAGATTATACGCAACAAAAATATAGATAAGGTAAAGACACAGAGAAAAAATGTTTTTTTTTATGTAAATATATACTTTCACTAGCCGACCCCCACGCCTTCGCTCGTGACATACTTCGAACCCCGTGGCACCCTATTAATCACGACGTGTATTAATTTCCCAATAATGTATAAACATTTATGCTATATTATAATAATGTATGCCTTCCTCACGGGTCCGTATTGGGTTGCATAAATTTAAGAGGCATAACTTAAAACTGCATAACGTTTTTTGGCATACTCTTCGTTTCGCATAACGTTCAAACAGAATAAATCATTAGGCATACTTTATTTTCCCATAACTGCTTTATACCCGCATAAAATGTTTACGCATACTTTTTTTTACAATAACGTTTACTAATCATAACATTTATTGGCATCTCACTCTATGGCATAAAGATTACAAGTCATACATATGTAATACCATAATGTTAACGAGTACATATTTTCTTTTTATATATAAGCTTGAACTGCCTAAGATTGAAATGCCCACTGATTAAAAATGTCGATAGTCACTATACTGAAGTTCAAAATGTCAACACTTATATATAGAATATACCTATATAAATAAAATACAAAAAGAAGTAGGTAGATTAAAACGAGCGATTCAGTTCCGGCACAAGTGACCTAACACTCCTCCTCGCTTCGCTCGTCGTCGTACCTATTTACGACTTTGCTCAAGACTAGTCTAAAATTAATAACACTTTTAAAATATCATTTCATATGTTACAGCTTACAAACTTGGCTTTAAGTGAGATGATTATTTACAATTCTTATCATTAAATATTCTAAGTCAAATTTATTATTCATTTATGATTTAAACGGTTATTCATACCTCCATTATGCGATTTGTATTTTATGATAAATTATCTTTAGGCGTATAACAATCATACCCTTTACATGTATACTAATTGAAATTATAATAAAAAAAATAGAGGAATTTAAAGTTATGCCAATAAAGCCATTATGCGTTTATAACACTATGCTTATCATAATTTATGCGAGAAAACTTTATGCTGAAACTGTTATGCCAATCTACATTATGCTGAAAAAGATTCTGCGATCGAAAGGGCTCCCCTTCCTCACGGCCCGGTCGAATTATGGTTAATTTCTTTGCGCATTATTTAAATTTTGCTATAGGTATGTCCTAAGTATGTATGTCTTAGGAATACTAAGATATATTAAATATTATTTATCTGTATCCATTTCAACACGGCGATGGGCTCACCACTTTTTACGTGGGATAAAAATGCATACGGGGAAATGTGGGCGTAAATTATGCCTCTGCCTACCCCCTGGGAGATAAAGGCGTGAATATTTGTTTGTCTGTATTATTTCATTGTTCATCACATTTAAGCTTGGTGATTATATCTATTTCAAATTATCGTTTAATTTCCAGTTTTAACGAAAATCTGCTCCGTTCGGGAATCAGGCGCACAAATCTGTTCTTCGGTGAGCGCGTCCTCCCGGACCGCGTGGTGACGCTGGTGGGGGGCGACGACCCTTGGAGCCCCATGGGCCCCAGAGCCTACCACGCGCATTCTTTTGCTCCCGTACATTATGTTCCTGGGATTTCACACTGCAATGCTATAGGGTAAGTGTATAAAATATAAATTACTAGTTGACGCCCGCGGCTTCGCCCGCGTAAAGAATTTTTCCCGTTCCCGTTTTCCACAGGAACCAATAGGAATAAAAAGTAGCCTATGTGTTATTCTGATGTTTTGTAAAGTTTCATTAAAATCTATTCAGTAGTTTTTACTTGAAAGAGTAACAAACATCCACACAAACTTTTGCATTTATAATATTATTAAGACTAGCTGACCCGCCTGAGCATCCATTTGATCCCGTCGCTTTCACAGAAATGTATGAAAATTTGCCCGTTTTGTTGACATTTATGATTACTGCTCCGCTCTACTCGGTAGTAGCGTGATAATATATAGCTTATAGCCTTGCTCGATAAGTGGACTATCCAACTCAAAAAGATTTTTCAATTCGGACCAGTAGTTCCTGATATTAGCCCGTTCAACCAAACAAACAAACACTTCAGCTATATATTAGTATAGAAGTTTTTTTTACGTGTCGAAGTCCCCTCGGATGTCATGCCGGACTCAAACCGACTAAAACCACACGGTCCCTGCGTATCTGTCTATTGCCGGACGCCCCGGGTAACTCCTCGGAACGATGTTCCAGTGCTAGAATAGAAGTATAATGGATTTGAGCGCCATTTTGTCTGACCTATTTATTCTGTGGGTGTTTTTGTTTTGATTTCGTTATTAATGTCCTACTGCTATGATTGCGTATGCTCGAAAGCAACATTTAACTGGTAATAGACAGACACTCGGTAATGACAAAGTTTATCACTTCAAACCTTAATAATATTTTACAAACTGATCCTATCGAAAAATTATCGTAGTTTGAAAAAATGTACGCAAAAGTTCTGAAGTGTTAAATTTTTTATGTAATATAAATTGTCATGTTTGTGTGCGATAGCGCAATAAATGAATATTGTATTTAACCACATAAGTGAATACTGTGAGTAAGTGATAACTGTGAAATAAAACAATTCATGAGAAATTATGCCCTAACCATTCCAAAGTATTCAAAAATATCACAATGTTAATATTCAGTGTGACCGGTCTCTGCCTATCTATATTGCCCGACAGCCCGGGTAACTTCTCGGAAAGATATCCTAGTGCTTTTTGAAGATTTAATTTTGCCACTTTGTTGTCATTATATTATATTGTACATCCATGCCAGCTATAGTAAGCTATCTGAGCTCCGGACAGACAAACGGACATCGCGAAGCTATTATATAAATTCGGAACCCTAAAACTGTACCGCACACTGGCTTCTTTTAGTTTCCGCAACCTGCGATTACGAAGCTACCAAGTCGTCGGTTGCGGATATTAAAAGGCGCTTGTCTGTGAAGGCTCAATAGAAAGCCACTGGTACAATTTAGACAGCTTTTTGTAGTATACTATTACCATCGTACTCCAATAGACTTCTATCGGTCGGTTGATAGAAATTCAACTAACACGTACCGCGCCAGTGGCCGCAACTCAGTTGCATTTTTGATAGTCTACTTACATTTTGACAGCTAAAAACAGCGATTCTGGCTCTATTCTACTGCTTGTCAATAATTGACTCGGCCCCCAGTACAGTCATACACAGTCCACTTAGTCACTGAGATGACTACGTACATATAGTACAAACTCTGCGTTATGTCACACACTCATTCGTCATACGTTTAAGAATTTGTTCTCATATATTCCTTCGTTATTACGTATGGTACTATTAGCTATCGGTATTACGATGAAACACTATGTGCTGGCACTGGCGAATGCAAGACGTCACCATGTAGTCATCCATTAACAACCCGTTCCTATTCACTTGCTTGCTTGGACCCCATTTCTGAGGATTATTTAAGTCTACATCCTAAGAAGATACTAGGTCGATGCCTTCGCTAATCATAATGCAACTATTGAAACGGAGCATCACAGAAAGGACGAAAAAAATTGAAAAAAAAGTCAGCAGTAAGGATGGATCTATATATACATTATATTTATCAGATGAGAAAAGTACACAAGTTACGAAATGTGGTAAAGCACTCGAAGAGTAATGGCGTCACATACATTTCGCCATTGAAGCTGACCTATGGGATCCCCACTTCACTAAGTAAAGGTCTTTTGAAATGTTTAATATCAATATTGTGTCATAAAGACTAAAAGAATAGGTTTGATGATAACTTCCACCTTCAACAATCAAGAACAGCCCTGTCCCATTCTTGTCCAGAGTAGGACTTGACAATATTTGCGACCCATTTGAAGGTATATAATACATTTTCGTTTCTGGTTAGTTCATAATTACCATTTAAACGTTAAGCGCAAAGAAGCACAGCCTGGACTAGACGCTAGCTAGACTCCGCTTTTCTGCGGATATTCATAGACTGTATACAATTTTCGGTATCCATAATAGCAAGAGTCAAGAATTTACTTCGCACCAAAAACTTTGTTTTTAATAAATTTTGTGGGTCAATTTGTTCGACAGTGTATGGAGTATTCTTGCGGAAAGGCCAAATACCAATTTTTACGTACTCCTATTAATTTAAAGTGACGATTTCCAATCAAACTTTTAGCCCTTTTTTATACCCTTAGAGCGGTTAAATTTCAAAAATCTGGTTTTATCTCCTATCTACTCTATAAAAATTACCTCTGTGCAAAATATCGGATATCTAAGTCCAAGGGTATATAGAATGGCCTGAGCGTTGATGAGTCAGACAGTGAGACAAGACTTTTTTACAAGTTGTTGATTTGCCGCTGAAGAATAACCGCAAAAAAACGTCCGTGCCCACTTAGTGTCTAGTCTAGGTCCGTATTCCAGAACGTATCTCAATACTCAATCAATGCTTGAGGCTAGATTTTGCCATATAAAATCTACTCTCAAGCTTCGATTGAGTATTGAATAACATTCTGGAATACGGACCTTACGACTGTGTGTGTACCTACCTGTGTTGGCTTGGCTCGTAACGGGGCACGAAACGAAACTATTCTTTACACTTATAAAAATTCATGTGACTTCTTGAACACCACAGTCAATTCAAAGATGTCATGTACTTTTTAGTCTCAAAATAATGTCAATATCTACGTGTGCCATAAAGTTTAAAACAGTGCAAGTACACATCTATCTTTATCAAGAATAGATATCTGTCACACATCATAATGTGTGCTACTTAGAACCAGGGCCTGATTAACCCTAAGGCTAATTAGGCTGCAGTCTAGGGCGCGAGGTACAGGGGGGGCGCGCGCTTAAATCGTGTCTTCGCATATCCTAACGTATTATGTTCCTTTTCCGCCGCCTACTTTGCTCACAGTACCTCCTCACAGAACAAGGCGACAGAGTTCCTGCCCTCTCACTGCTGACCATTGCCAGAAACATGGTCTGCAGCGTGATATTTACTGCTTCTATGGCCACGTCGTTGCTCCATCCACTCAGGGCAATTTGCCAGCGTGTGGAGCACCTTATCCTCTAAGCAGCCTGAATAGTGGTGGCACTCAGGTGTTTTCTCCCGCCGTATACGACGCAGGTACACACTGATGCAACCGTGAACGATGAGCACTTGCTTCAGCCGGTTGGAGAGGCCACCATGGCGCCTCTCTAGCCAATCCTTCATCACAGGTCTTACCGCTTCAACTATGTCGTGCCCAGCAGTTGGCCGTCCGAGTCGCTTCTTTCACTCCTCCACGACTACCTGGTGGAGCTGGGATCGCTGTTCCTCGATTTCTCGAGGAGTATGATTCTGATCCCACTTCATCGCATATTTGCACCACTGGTAGAGTGCTGCAAGAGCTCTCTCCTCCAGGTCCCATGGAGGAGTACCAGCTAAGAGACGCGCAGCTTCAAAAGACACCGTGCGGTAACCTCTTATAATCCTAACGGCCAGCAGCCGCAATGGGCGTCTTAGTAATGCTACATAACTGGCTGTTAAATTCCTCGCCCATACTGGGGCCCCGTAAAGAGCCATAGACCGCACGATCCCAGCGTAAAGCCTCCTGCAGGATGTGTTGGGCCCCCTCAAGTTAGGCAGTAATCGTGAGAGCAACTAAACCACCACCATGAGCTTGGGGGCTTGATTTCGGAAATGCGCCCCAAAGTCCCACCGGCTATCGAGCCAAAGCCTCAAAATAAATCATTAATGAGTTGCAAAAATGTTTTAGTGCCTCTCGTCTTTTTTATTGATAATTGACTGCCTCTGTGGCGCGGTGGGAGTGTATCCGACTGCTACGCAAGAGGTCGTGGGTTCGATTCCCACCCAGGATAAAACTTTGTGTGATGAACACGATGGTTTATTCTGTGTCTGGGTGTTATTTATCTATAATATGTATGTATTTAGAAATATATAAGTATATGTTTATCAGTTATCTGGTTACCATAATACAAGCTCTGCTTAGTGTGGAATCCTATGGCGTTGTGTGGGTTGTCCCAACAATATTTATTTCTCATTTCTCATTCATAACAACAGAAGTGTAAATATTTAAAATATATTTCGTCGAAGTAACTTCACACACTTGATAATAAATAATATTAAATAAATAAATTGTGGGACACTTTTCACACAGCGCCATCTAGCCCAAAGTAAGCTAATATTAGCTTGTGTTATGGGATCTAGATAACTGATAAACATACTTATATATTTCTAAATACATACATATTATAGATAAATAACACCCAGACACAGAATAAACCATCGTGCTCATCACACAAAGTTTTATCCTGGGTGGGAATCGAACCCATGACTTCTTGCGTAGCAGTGGGATGCACTCCCACCGCGCCACAGAGGCAGTCAGTTGATGATCACGCTCTTCATCAATGGCCGCCACAACTAAGTTTTCTATAGAAACTAAGCCAATACAAGTCATGTGGCCTGACACGCCATGGATTTGGTTTTCTACTTGGTAGCCCGCAGTCATTTGTCATGATTTTGGTCGTATAATGCAGGACGTGCTTTGCCTTTAAAGCTAAAATATGGTTTGCCACCCTAAGATTTAATGTCGTGCAGATTAAACAAAGGGTTTCGCTTGCAAATCGATCTGAAAACTTTTATAGGTAGTATAAACCATGTTACAATTTTCACACTAGTAAAAAAAGTCGAAAAAAAAAGTCTGAAGATTGCAGCGTCTTGCTTTCCGCAAAATTGTCGATGTAGAGGCAAGTAACACCATCGAGCCTCTACAACTTCTCTCTTAGCGCCTTCTACCGAATGTTCCATGGGGAAGGCTCTAAAGAGCTTTAGCTCCATCCTACTCCTTTCCCAAATAGAAACACACGTGAGAGCCTTCGTTCGTAATCATCCTACACGGTATCCTCCTTTTCGCAAAGTACCAAGAAATTCCAATATTCCTTCTTCCGTCGTACATCCCACACTAGGAGTTCTCTATCTGCGCACGTATTTCCTCTATCTTACAGCATGGGTTTCTTCAAAAGAGGCGTGAAAAATATCTATAGTCCGGCAAGTAGTGGGCAGGTAGGATAGTGGACGTCACATCACTGTTCTATCTGTCATCTCATTTGTGCCTCCCTCACCGCTTCACGTCAGGCGTGAGGAGGTCATTTACTGGGTTCCCATAAAGAAACAAAAACCTAACATACTACTTTTAACACACCTGGCGGGGGCGCGTCCTTACAATTAGCCCAGAGCGGTCAGAACTCTTGATGAGTCGCTGCTTAGAACAAGACTTCAATCTTATCCATTAAATGCGTTAACCTATAGAATACTAGCTAACCCCCGCGGCTTCGTCTGACATACTTCGAACCCCCGGTTGCACCTATTTAATCCTGTCGTTTATTACTTTTACAATATTGTGTGAAAATTTGCCCTATTTGTTAACATTTATGATTACTACTCCGTTCTCCAGGGTGGTAGCGTGATGTTATATAGCCTATAGCCTTTCTCGATAAATGAGCGATCCAACACAAAAATGTTCACATAGGTTTGCCCTTTAGGAATTAGACGAGCTTCGGGACACTTGAAACATCAAAGCGATTAATTTATACAAAAATAAGAAGTGCCCAAACGCCTAGCAACAATAGCATTGTGTTCCGTGAGTTTTTTTTTGGAAATATGACGCTACATTCCTGCGGTTATAGCTAAAAATAACTAAGTATAGTATGACGTAGCTAGGTTCTTCCCATTCAGCTATGAACTTCCTTTTGTTGCTAGGCACAGGATATATAAACCACACTTTAAACCTACTTGCGTCATTAACGGGTATTTTGAACTGACTAAATGGAATGGTCAAAAGTACTCGTATACCCAGACGTGCATGTATGAAGCGATTAATGAGTCTGCAGGAGGAGAAAGATGTATGCATGGATCGTGATGCCTGGCGATCTGTCCTCTCTTACTACCCCGTCAGTACATCATGAAGATCGATTAGGTATCAGTTAGACGTTGCAAAACGTTCGAAACGTCTGTATAAGTCAGTATATTTTATTTCGCATGAAGTCCCGAATAACGAAAGTTTAATATAACATTAGGTGCAGTTGTTTTATTATTTCATGATGGTTTCTAATTTTTTTAATTTTAACGCACAGTTTTTAAGATTACCGTTCTTCCTTGTCAGTCACAAGATTGAAAAAAAATTAATGTAAAGATTAAACAGAGGCATATATTCGAAATGGTATATCTTAACATATTGCGAAGATCGTGCCGTGGATATATGGTGCCATGCGAATTGACCTCAATGAGAAATTCAGATCACATATTGGCGAACCATGTGACGTTTGGGAAACCCGAGTCCGGGAACAAGTTCCTCAATTAGAGCGTACGCGGAAGGAAACCCATATTCCCACACGTGTTCCTTATCATACTCGTATATGTGCGTCGTAGACCAGGCCTGTGTCATTTTTATTACAACAGGAATCCATGACAATTCGGGTAAAAAATACGTCATAGTTTTAGCTTCAAGATGAGTGTCTTTTCTTTCTTAAACGGGGAAACGCAACGTGTAATTTATATACCTAAATAAACATACGTTTGACTCACTCATCTATGAACTCCCCCAGCTGAAACCCTTAGGGCTAGCCCATATACAACTATTGCATCGACTAAACAGTTTTGTCGTGGATCGCCTGTTTAGTCGATGGTATGCGCACATCAATACAATGCAATACAAATTAAACGTTTTATGATAGTTGTCCAACTTTTTAATCAAAGATCGATACAGCCTTTTAATTTGTTATCGAACAACTATCGAGTTGACAGTATGCGCGCTTCAATATAGTGCCATAGACATATGATGCACAACTAAATAGTTGTTCAACTACAAGTTGTATAAATGCGCTAGCCCTTAATTTGTGCGCGGGAGCTCCCAATCCCATGTACCTATATCAAACCTTAATGTTTGATTATCATGCGTCACGGCCACTACCGGTAATCAGTATTCACTAATGTGTAATACATACGTCATAGTTATATGACGTCATCAAAAACTGTACCTACTCCTTGTCAATGTTAAAAAATAACTGGAACTCTAAGGTCGAGAGTCCATAAATAGACCTTCAAAGGAAGTCTCAAGTTCTAAATTCGAAAGATGCAATATGCCATGATATATGATATGTACTATGTTAAACAACTACACTATTCATAAACAATCTTAGTAATATTATAAATGCTAATGTTTGTATGGATGTTTGTTACTCTTTCACGTAAAAACTACTGAATAGATTTTAATGAAACTTTACAATAATATAGCTTATAAACATACATCAGAATAACACATAGGCTACTTTTTATCCCGGGAACAAGTTCCTGTGGGAAACGGGAACGGGAAAACTTAGCTACGCGGGCGAAGCCGCGGTGACGCCCGCGGCTTCGCCCGCGTAGCTAGTTTGTTATAAATAGGACTAAACAAGCAAAATTTTATTCATAAATCTCTTCTGTAACTTTGAACTGTGTTAATCTACTTATTTTCCAACTGATAAGGCTGACTGTACAAGTACCTTTACCCAATATTACCCTCTAACCTTAAATTACCCTTTTTTTATACCACTGAGGTGGCAGGCAAGCTTATGGCCCACCATTGAAAGTGGGCACGGTAGCCTACAAACGTTTGCAACACTAGAGGTGCAGCACTCGCGCTGTTAAGCCTTTGAAAAAAATATCCATTTTGAAGAGCACCATACTGGAAAACCTAGGCTGGGCGTTCATTTAGAAAAAAGCCCAAATTTCGATATATTAGACACTAGATGAACCTCGCGGCTTCATCCGTGACATAGATATTTCAAACCCCGTCGCACCCATTTAACTCAGTCGCTTATTAGTATACCAAAAATTTATGAAAACTTGCCCGATATGTTGACATTTATGATTTCGTGATGATTACGCTCCGCTCTTCGTGGTGGATCGTGGTGACATATTGCCGTTGTTGACAAATATAATCTTTGTTGAAGCTATCTAACACAAAATTACACATATCCGACCAGTAAGTAGTACCTAAGATTAGCGCGTACAAACAGACAAACAAATTCTTCAGCTTTATACATTAGTATAGAAAGATTACTGATGGGCACCATTTCTCTAACTAAATCATATTTATTTGCAATCACCTACCCCCATTTAGACATTTCGACATGTGTCTCGGGTACTCGTATGTGCCCTACATACGAGTACCTACATTTAGACATTTCGACATGTGTCTCGGGTACTCGTATGTACCCTACATACGAGTACCTACATTTAGACATGTGTCTCGGGTACTCGTATGTACCCTACATACGAGTACCTACATTTAGACATTTCGAAAGGGTACCTACGAGTACCTACATTTTGAAAATGTTATATTTTTCAGATCAAGCAACAGCTCAGGAAGTGAAGCGTTAGAGACGGCAAGGAGCCAGGCCATCAGACAAGTCTCTGCCATGGCGCTTGATGAGTGGGGCAGACTCGCCGGGTCTAAGTTCCAGGCGTCTCTGATGCTCTTGGTTGCGGCAGCCATTTATGCCCTCCTTTAAGGAAGGGCTGATATCGGCGATGCAAGGAGTGATATTATAATTGTTAAATTATTTGTACTAATTTAATAAATATGGAGAATTTTGTTTGTTCGTTTTAAGTTTGAACACGCTATCTCTGTGTAAGAAGCCCCAATCAGTTGCAGGTTTTGTTCATATGCTGATGGGGTCTTACAGGTGTTGGGAGATCAGAGGGCCGAGTCTACTATTGAGAAACCATAGAATAGAACCAGAATCGATGTATTTAGCTGTCAAAATGTTAGTAGACCATCAAAAATGCAACTGACTGGCGGCCATTGGTGCGGTACGTGCTAGTAGAATTCTATCTGACTACCGATAGAAGTCCGGTGGCTTTCTATTGCGCGAAGACTTCGATTCTATTTTGACACGATTGAAATTGCAGACTCGGCCCCCAGGTGGCAGGTTTACAACAACTTTGGAGAAAAAAATGGTAGATATTGCTCGAAATAAGAGGCTCCAATTGGATCTCTGGGGCGCTAACGACCTTACCCGCTAGCGGTGAACCTCCGGACATACTGAGGTTATGACGCAGGCCTTTACGGGGTCGAGAGGTCTGCAGTTGCTGCTAAAAATTTCGAAAACAAAAGCCATACGATAGTTGCTCCTAGCATCCTAATAAGGTGGACCTTTAGCTCTAGATCCAGGTAGGTCTGGGAAGCAACTGGGAATACAATAAGATAAAGAGAACAGACAGTTTTATTACAAACTACCCTCAAGGTCTTTATATGCTGTTATTGACGCTCAGACGAAGAAGAATCTTTGGAAGCAGCAGGTTGGTGGCATTTTCACTGAGGACGACTATCTAACATCACGCTTAGACTTTCCGGAGCCGATTAGTGAGCATACAAACAGTAAGTGTAAAGTCTGTAGGTACTATCAAAGAGACCCATTAGTAAATACCTTTCTCCACTTATTTTTTGATGTGAGTAGTGCGTATTCAATTAAAAAATAAATATATTTCCAGTAAAATGGCAGTCGTTAAGACTGGTTTAAGGCCTTTCGGGTGGCTTGAAATTTTCAACAGCAGGTCACCACAGCTTGCGCCTGTCCATTTCAACACGGCAATGGGCTGACCCACTACCTGTTACGTGGGAAAAATATGCATACGGTGAAATGTGGGTGAACAGTACGCCTTCGCCTACCTCTTCGGGTATAAAGGCGTGACAATGTGTACGTATGTTATTTTTAAAACTCTAGCATCTTATTAGGAATAGATAAATAAATAAATAAATATCCATCACGCCTTATCCCCGAAGGAATGGCAGAGGCATATTATATGCCCACTTTTCACCGTGTGGATTCCTGTCCCACGTAAGTGAAAAGTGAAAGTTGCGTAACTCAGTGATCGTTTACAGAACACTGAGACCGCGGGGCCACGAGCGCTTCAAGAATATATAGATAGAATAGATAGCTACTTAACATCATGAAAATATATTCTAAGTAAGATATGTTGATTGTCTTGTTCCAAAAATGTGTTATTTTATCAAAGTAGAAGCAGAGGGTAGAAGGAGTCAGGGTAGGCCGAGATTTACATATGAAGACCACGTGAGCAGATTGCTCCAAAACGGAAAGGTTAAAAGTACTTGGATACCCAGACGTGCGTGTATGAAGCGATTGATGAATCTTGAAGAAGCGAAAGAAGTATGCATGGATCGCGAAGCCTGGCGATCTGTCTTCTCTGACTACCCCGTCAGGGATACAGCGTGAAGATAGTTCAGTTTTTTTTTTATCAGCGAGTACTACTTATACGGAAACTGAAAAAACGTGAAAAGGAAAACCCGAATTTAGAATTGGCACACCGTTGAGTGTACATATCTGACGTCATACCTAACAGAATTGGTGGAATGGTTGTGAATAATACACGTACCAAATATCAACGTTACACATCTAAGTTCTTCGAAACAATCTTTTTGTCGTGTCTCATTAAGCAAACTGGCAAATATTGATACACCGAATAACATTTCAGTCGTATCATAGATCCTTCTGTGTGTTCTATCGCCTGTACAGCGGTCTGTGCTCTGAGGAGTTGTTTGATATGATGCCCACGGCTACTTTTCACCATCGCATGCTCGCCATAGATGGCGCGAGTGTGTTCACCCTCACACTTCGCGTCCGGAGTGCTCGCTCACGGTTAGGTTAGTACGACATATCGTACATCGTAGCCGATGTTCCACAGGAGCGGTCCTAGAACTGACCCCTGTGGAACCCCGCATAGAGGCTTTATTCCGCGTACGCTTAGGTTGTGGAATGAGCTCCCTGCCTGGGTTTTCCAGAACGTCTACAGTATGGGGTTCTTCAAAAGGGGTCTCAGAAGGTTTATAAAGGGTCGACTGCGCGAGTGCTGCACATCTGGTGTTGCAAACGTCCATAAACTACAGTGACCACTTTCCATCAGGTGGGCCGTACGCTTGTCTGCCACGTCAGTGGTATAAATAAATATTATATAATAAAAAAAAGATTTCTAAATATGGTCTTAAAACTACAAATTGATATAATAGTTTGTCCGAAAAAAATACAGAAGCAATTTATATACAAATTTACTTTCGGGTTCCGGCAGACGTTCTGCATCGCTATCTAACAATATCAAACAACTCACAAAATGACATTCAAATCGGTCCAGATGTCTAGGAGGACAAGTGACAAACACACTTACAGAAGAAATATCTTAATAATATTTTAAACGTAAAGGTTTGTATGGATGTTTGTTACTCTTTCACGTAAAAACTACTGATTGGATTTTAATGAAACTTTACAATAATATAGCTTATACATCAGAATAACACATAGGCCCTTTCTATCCCGGCAATAACTTCCTGTGGGGAATGGGAAACTATTCTACGCAGACGAAGTCGCGGGCGCCTACTAGGATAATACAAAGATTTGTCCATACGTAAGACAAAAGGAAAGAATTAATCAAAAATAATGATATAATTGTACAGGTCTATTTTAAAGAAATCGCTTTCATTATATAAATAAATAAATATCCATCACGCCTTTTCCCCGAAGAGGTGGCAGAGGCATATTATATGCCCACTTTTCACGACTATGTTTCAAAGGAATTGTTATGCAATGTGTATAAAAATCTACAATAAGTTACCAAAGATCTTACAGAAGTTACCATTGTTTAAATTTTGTAAAGAGCTCAAAAAATGGTTGTTAATTAGAAATTTCTATAATGTACAAGAAATGTTGGAATAGTTTTCATAGAGTAGGTACCTAATGCTTTGTATAATATTACGTATTATGTGAGTTGCATGACATAACCTGAATTTAAATAAGATAAAAAAACTAATGAATTCTTAGCCAAATTTGTAATAAACTATAGGTATTACTGAATGATATTTCATATTCATATGAAATGATAATTCACATACCTCTTGGAGGTAGAATAGAAGGACTACTATTAATATGTAATTAACACCTTAATGTACTCTATTTCAAGTGAATAAATTTCAAATTTCAAATTTCAAATTTCACCGTGGGGATTCCTGTCCCACGTAATAGGTGGTGAGCCCATTGCCATGTTGAAACAGACAGACGTAGGTTCTGGCTACCTGCTGTTGAAATTTTCAAGCCGCCCATAAGGCTTTCAACCAGGTTTAACGACTGCCATTTTACTGGCAACCGGGACCAACGACTTAATGTGCCTTCCGAAGCACGGAAACGCTCGCAAATGTAAATACCACAAAGTGGTCACCCATCCGAGGACCAGCCATAGTGAAAGTTGCGTAACTCAGTGATCGTTTACAGAACACTGAGACAGCGAGGCCACGAGCGCTTCAAAATCGCTTTAATTATTTGAGAAAAGATAATATTCTTAATTATATGGTACAGTAGCAGACATTCCACGGTTTCACTCGTGTACAGCCCAATGGGCTCACCACCTATTACGTGGGACAGGAGTACACACAGTGAAAAGTGAGCGTGTAAAATGCCTATGCCACCCCTTCGGGGAAATGGCGTGATTGATAAAAATACATTTGTAATACCTATAACAGACTTTGTTGCTTTAAATATATATATTATGACACATTAAGTGTTCACATATATAAATATAGTGGTGATTGACTATGTAATTGATAGCGGATAAATAATTATGTTTTGTTAAAATTGATCTATAATATTAATATTACTAGTTGACGCCCGCAGCTTCGCCCGCGTAGAGAAGTTTTCCCGTTCCCATTTCCCACAGGAACTTGTTCCCGGGATAAAAAGTAGCCTATGTCCGTCTCCTGACTCTAAGCTACCTCCCCACCAATTTTCAGCCAAGTCGGTACAGCCGTTGTTGAGTTTAAATAGTGTAACTAACACGACTTTCTTTTATGTATATAGATTACATCGTGACTCACTCAACGTTCAGCCGAAACCGTTATAATAAGAAACTTTATTTTAGAATAAGCTACCCTTATAAAGATGGCACCCACTAAGGAAGTGGTGTGCGTAATTTCACATTATCTTTTTTGAAGTGAAACTTCTTTATCGACGTATTAGAGAAATGATATAGCTGTAAATAAAAATAATCGTCATGTTTTTCTGTTAGGCGCCATGTTGTTTTGAAGTGAAACTTCTTTATGGACGTATTAGAGAAATTTTATAGCTGTAAATAAAAATAATCGTCATGTTTTTCTGTTAGGCGCCATGTTGTTTTGAAGTGAAACTTCTTTATCGACGTATGCGTAAGCTTTTATCTACGCAATTTTCGTGAAGTTGTAAATAGTAGAAACAGTATACCTATATCGTAATGAAGTTTCACTTCTTACCTGTGTACTCTTGTGATTGAAAAATTTTTCTACTTTAAAATTTAAAAATATAAAAAGTTTAATTGCCTTTAAAAATTATTACTAAATATTTACGTGTTCCGCTAAAATTTGTTTCAGAATTTGGATGTTCTTTATATTTTTTTATCTTAATGTCCTTAAGCCTGATGTGAACCACGGAAACGCTCATAAATGTAAATGCCACAAAGCGGTCACCCGTCTGATAACCAGTCATAGTGAAAGTTACTTAACGCAGTGATCGTTAACAGAACACTTAGCGTACGATTTGTACTACAGCATCAGTGACTTTTAAACATCAGGGAGCGATGAACCGTTGCAGTAATGTGAATGACAAAGTGATATTACATAATCTGTGGTCGAACACCGCGATGTTAGAGAAGGTGTGTAAATCCTTTGCCCAATGGCGGAGTCCTGCATCTGACCGCTGCACTATGTGTTATAAACGCCATTTTTCGGACGTCCCCTTTTTATTTCAAAAACTTATAAAACGAAGTACCTATATAAAATGCTAGAGTAAAATTCCCAACTGATAAATATAATTAGTTTAGCCATAATATTTTTTTAAAATTCAGTGATTATTCAACCGGATAAGTTAAGAAATATTTTGAGCTAAAAACTAAAGCTACTAAAAATTATCAACATATGCTGTTTGGAACTGCTACTTAGGCTATACATTTTATGGTAGTTATAAATCCCGTAACTTGCTAAAAACCGGAGTGATAATTTTTTTTAGATTTTATGTATTTATTTTTTTTCTCAAGTAATCCACTATAGTTGGAAAAGTTATATATACCAACATTGAGGTCTATTATTGCTCTATAGATAGGAAAAAAATCATATCCAAATCTCGTGGAGTCTAGAAGTTATGACCAATTTTAACTAGTTGGAAGAACTCTTCAAAACACTCACCGTGGTAGATGCGGTAAAATGCAGCTAAGCTGGCGACCGTTCCGCGCATCTCCAACGGCTCAAGATTGCCAGTAACATTTGGACAATCTATGATGCGGATAGCACGTCGCTGCAACGCGTCGAGAGCTTCAAGCAGGTATTTGGCGGAGCCATCCCAGAGATGTGAGCAGTGTTCCCCCCGCGGACGAATCTGACACTTATATTATAAGCATCTCTGTTCCGGCGTGAAAAACCACCCTGTTCAGGATTCCGAGCTTGCGAGAGACCAAGCTGATGTACCCCTCGATGTAATTTTTATTGTTGAGCTCTCGACAAACGTCCAACCCTAGAATGCTGAGGTAGTTTTGCAGCGGTAGGGTGGTGCTCTGAAGAGTTTGAAGGGGAAGGAAAGGGTATAATTTAGCAGTAAATGCACACGCCTGCGTTTTTCTGGCATTGAACTCGACCAGATTATCGAGACCCCACCGAGAGATACGGTCCAGACTCCGATCGAGTTCCGCCACAACTTGTCCCCACATAGCCTCAACATCCATCCGTTTTACCGCCGGGTGACTAATATATCCCCCATGTAGTGTACTATCGTCTGCATAGGAATGTATATTGCCCAGGGACAACATATCATTAATATGCAGAAGAAAGAGAGTGGGCAACAAAACAGACCCCTGCGGCACGCCAGCATTTATCTGCAAGTCGAAAGTTTAGTCGAAAGCCGTGACCGTCGCATTGGACCCGAATACAACGCTCATGCAGAAAGCTGACGAGCCATGTGCATAGTTGAGGTGACAGGCCATATGCCGGAAGCTTGGAAAGAAGTGATGCGTGCCAGACTTTATTGAAAGCCTTGTATCAAGGAATTACCAATAACTTTCGATCTTCAATGGGGATTTTAATCTGAAATTAATCTGCCATTAGCGTAAGCTTCTAAGCAGCTACGGAATAATAATCGTGCTGTCTGACCATAAGTGGCTCTTGATGACATGCAGAATTATTTTATTAATCTGAATCCAGCGTTACTTGGTGACAATACATTTTTTTTAGGTATATTTATTGTATTCATATTTCACCTACCCTGTTGCTTTTGACTACGTTCGCGTGTTAATTTGATTTTTTAAATTTTTTTGATATCTCTTCATAGATCAAATCTTGAAAAAAAATTGAATCTTTAAAAAAGTACTATTGATTTTTCAGTGGTGCTTAAACATACCAACAAATTGACCAAGATTCATCATCATCCGAGCGTCTGTCCCAGTTGCGTCTCGCGACGCCCGGGGTCCGCTTTCCTACATTTTCTCCTCCTTTTCGCACGGTCTTCGGCATCCCCTGTAGTGAGACCATTGGCACGCATGTCATCCCTTACGACGTCAAGCCAGCACTTCTTGGGTCTTCCCCTCTTACCGGGACCCGGCGGGGCTGACATGGCCAGACATTTGTTACCTACGTAGCCCGGCGGTTGCCGTAAGATGTGACCATACCAACGAAGGCGACACTCTTGCAACTTGTCTGCAATGTCACGGACGTGAAGGCTGCCGCGGATGCGAGAGTTTCTCACGCGGTCCATCCGCGTGACTCCACACATCCACCGCAGCATCTTCATTTCCGTGACACGCAGCTCCTGCTTGTGTCGCTCCAATATCGGCCACGTCTCACTGCCATGTAAAAGGACAGGTCTAATAATGGTTTTGTAGACCTGTCCCTTCAACCGGATCGGCATTTTAGGGTCACAAATGACACCGGTCATCTCCCGCCATTTGGCCCACGCGGCAGCAATGCGTGACTTGACGTCGCAATCGATGTCACTGGACGTGTGAAAAACAGATCCCAGGTATTTAACCTGGTCCGTGCGCTCGACCAAATCACCGCCTATGCGGACGGATGTGGGATCTGTCGAGTTTAGTGCCAAGTACTCGGTCTTCGCCACATTTAGTTTCAGACCGCCGTTCTCAAGCGTCTCCTTCCACGCCTTTACACGTCGCACCAATCTGCCCCTGTCCGCGTCGGCCAGCGCAATATCGTCAGCATACATGAGCAACCATGGAGGCTGCTCATGTGGGTTTCTGATGCTGTCCGACAATTCGTCTAATATTACACTAAACAGAAGCGGACTAAGGACCGAACCCTGGTGTACCCCGATAGTGATGGGGAAGGGTTTCGTGTCGCCAACAGCAGTCCGAACCATTGAATCGGAGTCACAGTACATGTCCCGGATAGTGTCAATATAGACCTCTGGAACCCCTTTGGACCGCAGTGCCCACCAGATCATCGCACGAGGAACACAGTCGAAGGCCTTCTGCATGTCTAGAAACAAACAGTGCAGAGGCGTGTTCTTCGACCTGTATTTCTCTGCGACAACCCTCAGGGCAAAAACAGGGTCCGTGGTCCCATGACCAGGGCGAAACCCATATTGACACTCCGAGAGAGTACACTCCTGCCGGATCCGAGAGTCTATAATCCTCTCGAAGATCTTCATGGTGTGGGACATCACCTTAATACCGCGGTAGCTCCCGCACTCCTGCACTGACCCCTTACCTTTGAAGACTGGAGTAATAATACTCAGTCTCCATTGGTTTGGGATCTGCCCGCTGAGGAGTATGCGGTAAAAAAGGTTTATAAGATGCCCACACCGCAAGGACCCATCGCCTTCCAGGCTTCGATGGGGACTCCATCGGGTCCGACAGCTTTCCGATTCTTCGGCGAAGCGCAGTCAGGACTTCTCCAGGCGTTACCGGTGGCACTAGTCCCTGATTCGGAGGGAGGTCCGGAGGCTGCACCTCTTTGTGCTGTTTATTAAGCAGCTCGTGGAAGTACGAGCGCCATCTCTCCTTTACCGCGAGGTCTTCGCTTAACAGGTTGCCCTCAGGGTCTTTTACACAGCGACACTTGGATATATCCTGTGCCGCTTTGACCCTGGAGCGCGCCAGCTTATAGATGAGCTTCTGCCCCTCAGACGATTCCAGTTTATCATACAGAGGTTGTAAGTGGTCACGTCTGGCTCTGGCTACAGCTCTCTTTGTGGCGCGCTTGGCAGCCCTGTACGCGTCGCGGTCTTCAGGAGATCCGGTCGCTTGCTACTTTTTAAAGAGGGCTTTCTTCTCCCTAGTCTCCCTCTGGACTGCGTCGTTTCACCACCAAGTTTCCTTGTCACATTTGCGTCCACCCTTAGACTCACCGAGCACCACCTTCGCCGCTCCAAGGATGGCCGCCTGAACTTTGTCCCAGTAATCTTGAACTGGTTCGCCTTCAGTGTCGGTGCACTTGTCACCGACAGCTGAGACGAACTCCGGGGACCTAGTTTCATCAAGCAGCCACCATCTGATGCGGCGCTGGCACCGCTCGATGCGTTTGCCTTTGGGCTTCACGCAGAGGTCCATGACAAGGAGACGGTGTTGTGCAGTAAGACTCTCACCGGGTATGACCTTGCAGTTGGCCACCTTGCCGATGCTGTGTCGCCTAGTGAGTAGGAAATCGATCTGAGTTGTAGGCCTCCCGCTCTTGTAGGTGATGAGATGTTCGGATTTCTTTTTGAAATACGTGTTCACAATGGCCAGATCGGCAGCCGCACACGTTCTGAGGATAGTTTCTCCTTCAGCGTTGCGGGTGCCGTATCCAAAACCACCATGAACACGCTCAAACTCCTCACACCTCTCACCCACATGACCGTTTAGGTCGCCGCCCAAAACGATTCCCTGTGACAACGGAATGCTCCGAAGCACTCCCTCGACCCCAAAACGACATCTTATCGGCGTCGCTACAACCGGCCTGTGGCGCGTAGGCACTTATCAGGTGGATAATAATCCCATCGATAAGCACCCTCACGATCATAAGCCGGTCGCTACAGCGTTTCACCTCCAAGATGCCACTCTGCAGCCCCTCGGAGAGCACAACGGCCACCCCGTTCTCCCCACCAGGCGCACCCGTGTAATACAGCTTGTAGCCGTTCTGCAAGGGCCGGGCTCTGTTGCCCTTCCACCGAGTCTCCTGCAGGAACACCACGTCCACCCTCCGCCTGGAGAGTACTTCGGCCAACTCTACCGCACGCCCAGTCAGCGTGCCAATGTTCCAAGATGCGAAGCGGATTCGGGTTGGGGCTAACTTCTTTAGCCGTGCTGGCCCGACACACGGCAGCCCTAGCCCACTTGCCACAGGAGTCGGGCGGGGCTCCTGCGCGCCGTTTTGCGGCGGCGCCCTATCCCTAGCAGCATTCCTTTTCTGACTGTTCATTTTTTTTTTTGTTTCTGCGGGTGACTTTTATGGGACGACGCCCTCAGACCTCCCAACCCCAGAGGGGAAAGCCAGCGCCAGTGCCTCGTCCGTTAGTCAGCAGGTGCACGCACTAGCACGGGAGGTTGACTTGGTCCCCGAAGATCTTGGTGGGGCCCCTTACACCCAACATTTTGACCAAGATTAACTATTTTGAAGTGTGTCATATGTACGAGTATGTATCCACCATTTACCTTTTTCAAATATATTTAATTAATAATTAAAATATTTATATATTTATTAATAATAAAAATATTCCCTTATAATTGCACCGTTACTAAAAAATCTACTTTTGTTAAATTTAAAGTTATGGGTTAAATTGTATTCTCAGTTTTACTGCTTTGTAACTTTTTTTGAGATATGATAGATATCGTCGCATTCCTATCATGATATTATTTATTTTTTATTATATTTATTTATTACTTTAAAATATTGAAAGTATTACCAAAAATATTTCTGGCTTCCTTACTACTCTAGCTCGCTGTAAACAAAAAATCGGGATTACCTACGTTTTTAGTTTTAAAAACGTTAGTAATCCCGATTACTTTTTATAATGTGTGAAAATAAAGTTAATTTTCTACTTTAGCTTGCACGAAATTAGATTGATATGTAATTGCTTTTACAGAGTTCGGACTACCAGCCACCTCTATCTAGTACACACTATACACATTGTTGTTATTTAGTGCATCACACGTGTTACTCAAAACAAATTTGACTCCTAGTGAATCACACTGTTACATTAAGGAGTAAAAGTAAACGGGAATAAACCAATGTGAAACGAGATGCGATGTGTGGCAATCCACATTTTAATACTATTAACATCAATAATAACGTTCCGACTTGGGACCTACTGGGAAAGGGCATTTTCAAGAGTATCCTTAACCGCCGAGCATGTATAAACACTTAGTTGATAGCAAGTGGAAAGCCAGCCTCTGCCTACCCTAGTATAACTAATTTTTAATTATTCCCATCACTCGAGAATAAGATTCCCATTGAAGATCGAAATTTATCGGGATTTCCCACATTTCCCACTGGACAACATGATGATGACAAAACGTAATGTGTAAAATCGTAGGCAACAATTCATGTTCTAATTAGATAATATAATATGTGCAACTTTGTGAGATATAAGCCATTCTAATGCAATTTCCATTGAAAACTTTTTACCTATCAAACACCGTAAGTTAAATGATAGGTAGGTACTTAAATATTGTCCTTCCGTGTATTTGTATAACATTACAGAAACGTCACAGGTAAATAATAGGAATTATTACAGAAACATAAAAAAATAACATCCGGATAAATATATTATTTTAAAAAGTGACAATCCTAACGAGAAAATAACCGGGTATAACTAAAATGGCCTGTAGTTTCTAAACTCCACGCAATTTGGATGTGATTATTTTTTTTTGTAAATAGGACAATAATGGATTTTAATTTTGATATTAATATCTTTTCCAACAACGTTGGATTTTTTGAGAAAAAAATTAAATACGGAATAAATTAAAAATCATATATCACAAGTTCTAAGCAAGATAGGAGGTTCGTGATTGGTTTAAAATATGTAGCTTTTATTTCGAGTTCTTATTGCATACTCTTTTGGTTTTTAATTGATTTAGTTTTTAGTGTAGACAATTTTTGAACTTTATTGGGCGAAATTTTAATGGAATTTAACATTTTATACTGACTTCACTAATTATTTTTATCACCCCGGAGTTTTACTCTAGCTTTCTAAATGATTTGTTTTACACGTTTTTGTAATAAAAAGCGGATGTCCGAATAATGGCTCCTGTAACACATAGTGCGCTGACGGTTGAACAATGACGTAACCGTGATGTCGGAGCTTCAAACTTGTAATATCACCAACCTGAGTCACTGATGGCGACACTAGCGTCGTATATATATAAACGAATGATTAACAGATTCAATTCAGTATCAGTACTTTCAGGATGGACGTAACACTGTTTTCGTTTGTGTTACACCACATTTTAACTGTATATAAAATGTTCTTCTGTAAGAATCATCGAGTTATACTAACATGCTTGATCGCAATGACTCTGTACGATATATCCCGGACCAGTAATTGTCCACACGGGACTGTCTACCTAGCTGGGAGGTGTACATTGTAAGTTAATCTTATCATCATCATCATCACTACATATTATAAAAAAAAGTCAATTTTCGCTGTCTGTCCCTATGTATGCTTAGATCTTTAAAACTACGCAACGAATTTGCGTAGTTTTAAAGATCTAAGCATACATAGGGACAGACAGCGAAAATTGACTTTTTTGATGCGGTTATTTATAATAGTTAGAGTGATTCTTATATAAGGATTTTATGTATAATTTGTTAAGTTTTTGTATACATTGACTAAATTATGACGATTTTTTTGTGGATGTCGGAAAAAATTAGCTGTCTGGGAGCTTTAAACGAAAACGCTGCCTAAACCCTTTAAGATATAACAAAATAATGTATGGTGGAATTGTGTATCTAATATAGGTCTACAAAAAAGTCCGCGACGGTACATGTCTATCTCTTAAGGATAAATAAATAAAATAAATAAAATAAAAATATCTTTATTTTGCATAGTCCATCTTAACGGCGCTTACAAAATGTCATACACTATTTAAAATATTTAAAGCGACCACCGGTTCGGAACGCGGCCCACCTGAGAAGAACCGGCAAGAAACTTAGGAAGGCTTTTTTTTTGATGGCCTATTTACAATTTAATATTATTTCACTTTGCCAGCAGATCATTTCCAGGCGTCCCTGTCCTGCAAATAGTCTGTAACGGAGTAAAAACCTTTTTCACAAAGCTTGTTTTTAATATTTTTTTTAAATTTATTTAATGGTAAATTTCTCAGGTCACAGGGAAGCTTGTTGTAAAAGCGTATACATATAACATAATATATCCATTTTAAAACTTTAAAAACCAGCAATAATAAAGCGGAAATTTGAAGGCTATTTACAGAAATATTTTATTAATCCTTATCATTTTTAATTGGCAAGTTAGTTGGCTTCAACATTTCATAAGGATTATTTTGTCCCTTTACACCTTGCAAATTACATAAATATGTGGGAGATGTGGCAAAATCAAAATTTTGGGCATAGAAATTAATTTCGTGTAACCATAATTCGACCGGGCCGTGCGGGCTTACTGGAGAGCGGAGAAGTAATTAATTAATTTGGATTTTTTTATACATTATTGTGATATTAATAAACGACCGGATTAAATGGGTGCCTCGGGGTTCGAAGTATGTCACGGGCGAAGCCGGGCGGGTCAGCTACTAATATTATAAATGCCAAAGTTTGTATGGATGTTTGTTACTCTTTCACGTAAAAACTACTGAATGGATTTTAAGGAAACTTCACAATAATATAGCTTATACATTAGAATAACACATAGGCTACTTTTTATCCGGGAAACAAGTTCCTGTGGGAAACGGGAACGGGAAAACTTCTCTACACGGGCGAAGCCGCGGGCGTCAACTAGTATAATAAATAAACCGGTTAAATAATAATATAACATTAGACACGTAGTAGTTTTTTCAATAAAGATGTCATCCCAATCACAACACTCGTCTTCATCCGAGCGTCTGTCCCAGTTGTGTCTCAATACTTCAGTGATGTTAGTGATGATAGTGTCTGATCCTGTGTCACTTTTATACGGATAGACCCGCTAGCATCTGCTAGCGCAAATTCAACGGCGTGGTGAAGTTTTAATCTCTGTGTTAATTCGAGGTGTCAGCTACCTCCCCACCAAAATTTTATTCAAAATGGTCCAGCCGATTGAGCGTCTACATACTTATGAAGTGTCCGACCATTAAAGCCAATATGATAAAGTAGTATGTGCTATTTTCTGTGCTTTGTCTGTGCATTATTGATTAACAACTTATTTTTTCTACTTTTACAGTAAAAACGAAAATTATGAGGAATTTGTGGACTAAATAAATAACAATAAACCCCTGAGCTAGAATCCAAAACCAAGACCTCAAAACTAAAACCAACACAAAACGCCATGTCTAATGACCGTATCAGTCAAGTCAACACGGAAGGTCTGCCGCAATGAATGATGGTCTGTGTTTCGTCAGAGACGATGTGGCGAGTAGCTGATGGCAGAATACACCATCTTAATCCTGTCACTCCTCTGCCCCTGGCAAGGTTCCAGTCATGTTATTGATTGTTATTATTTAGTTGTCTGATTAATCGATCCTTGCTCAGGAGACGTGTTCAAGAGTAGATCAGAGATTTCTTCTTTCTTCCCAGATGGATGAGGTTAAAAAGATTTTAAAATGTTAAGGGTTTATTATCGAGAATCACATTATAATGAAACTTAGCATTATACACAAAAGTTATGGTAAATACGTTATCATTAAATTAACATTATATTGCTGCGGTCTCAGTGTTCTGTAAACGATCACTGAGTTACGCAACTTTCACTATGGCTGGTCCTCGGATGGGTGACCACTTTGTAGCATTTACATTTGCGAGCGTTTCCGTGCTTCGGAAGGCACGTTAAGCCGTTGGTCCCGTTTGCCAGTAAAATGGCAGTCGTTAAGCCTGCTTGAAAGCCTTATGGGCGGTTTAAAAATTTCAACAGCAGGTTGTGGCAACCTGCGTCTGTCTATTTCAACACGGCAATGGGCTCACCACCTATTACGTGGGACCGGAATACACACGGTGAAAAGTGGGTATATTATATGCCTCCGCCACCCCTTCGGGGATAAGGCGTGATGGATAAATAAAAAAATAAAATATTTGGAAAATTCGACTTATTTGCTACATACGTGTTTATTAATTTTTTTTTTTATGAAAAAGTACATTAATGTTGACATACAGTGCCCATTTTTAGATTCTTAACTTGAAGAAATCTTACACGGCTTCAGTTGAGGCTCTGAGGACATAAAAATATCTTTTGCGGTTTTCAAGCATTGTATAATTGTATAGTTATATTCTGGTGTTCTGATGTTAGAAGGAAGGTCAACTTACACCAGATCACATTTATCGGTTCACTGTTTGTACATAAATAATTGTTAATTAGTTTGTATGTTAGTATTTAGGTGTATATATATATATATATATATATATATAGTTAACAACTGATATAAGTACTTATATCATATAAGTAGATATCTAAAATGTAGTGCAGCGCACATTTAGCAGTAAAATTATATTATTTTGCAGTATGTTATGTTTTCATTAAACTATTTTATAGTTTTGTAAAAGATTAATGCAGTCTATTTATTATTTTATAAATTACTAGCTGACCCGCGCAACTTCGTTAGCGCCACCAAAAATATGATAAATGGAGAACCGCTCAACGGATTTTACTTTACATAGACCATATATATGTTCACAGATTAAAATCCCATTAAATTCCTTTTATTGTTATGTATGTCTGGTGTGCTTTGTGTTTGTAATATGTATTCCAACCCACGGAGGTTAACCATTTCCGATCAATGACCAAAACTAACATTTTATCCCCTTTGTGTCGGATTGAGAAATTAACAAAATAGGTTTATAATTCATCTTTTTTAGATCATAATTGGAATTAAATGGACGTATAGTACTATACTCTCGAGATAAACACATTTCCGTGCATTCATGCGTTCATTCAGGCTAATCATTTCCGTTTCTGAAGTCGAGGTCACCCTGATTACAACATACGTATCCCACAAATAGAAGTATAAGTTAACAATATAAGGAAGCACAACGGCTTATTGTCACCAGTCTAATTCCTCGAAACTATTGTTTGTAAGCATCCAAAGTCTAAAGTCCAAAGTGACCATTGGATACACAAAAAAATCAGAAAACGACATTTGTAGTAAATGTCAGTTCTGAGAGTTGATATCGCATCGTGAGCTCCGAGTGCGTCAGCTTTGCCAAGAACTCACACTAGACACTGGTCACACAGCTTCATGCACTTCATTCACTACCAAGTACATGTGGGACAGCTCACAATAATTTACAGGATACCTAAGTACCTCACGAAATTCTCACGACCGGCGATCGAAGTTGAGCGAAATTATCTTGATGTCTGGATGGTCCATCTCTAAACTTGAGATATCTCATTTTCAGTACCTAGGACTTACCCACGAGCCCTATCCTGCTAGTTACTACTACGGAAATTAGTGTATCCCGACGGTAAATACGTCCAAAGTGTTATATTTTCTGCTTTAAGTACACAGTTGCCTATTGTAGTTGATCCGATAAAAGGGAAATGACGTGAACAATTGCGCGCACTAATTCACAATTCGATACAGCGTAGGTACCTAAAACTTTAAGCCTAGTCGTGGGGCAAAAACACTTGCCATGTCGCTGGCATATATGTCTCTTCATTACAGACTCTCAATTGAGTATAAGTAGAAGTTTCATTAAAGTATAAGTACAGGAAAGAACAGTGTAGTAGTTATGTAGAGGTTGCCAGATAGTCACCACCTCACCCCTGCCAGCCCTCGATATAAACTACGTTGCAGAGTAGGGTGGCGAGCTGGCAACGCCTGTCGCTCACAAAGACGCAATGTTGCCAACTCGTGCGTTGAAGAAAACTTGCGAACGTCTACAATTGAGGAGCGATTTGACTTTTCTATTCAACATGGTTGTGGCGATTTGACTTTTCTATTCTACATGGTTGTGGCGATTTGACTTTTCTATTCAACATGGTTGTGGCGATTTGACTTTTCTTATCAACATGATTGTGGAGATTGGAGAAGACTAGAGCGCAGACACTCGGCGCTAGACTGCGCTAGAACCTCATCGATTTGTTAGCAGGCTAGGTAGTGTTAGGCCTTCAATATTGCATGTTTATCCGACATGCCTTTATCCTCGAAGGGGTATCAGAGACATAATATACGCCCACCCATTTCACCATAATCAAATTTGTCCCACGTAACAAGTACAGCCGTGTTGTACAACCGACACCCTGGCTCGCTGTACTGGTTGTGGCTACACCTGACCAGTAGGCTGTAGGGGGTCCATGTGTAGTGGTGTCACATCCTTTCCTCTTTGTTTCATTCACGCACTAAACATCAAGTCGTCTTTCTCGCATCATCTCGCATACCTCATCAATTTTGTCTTTCATTCCGCCTCTAACATTCAATGTAGCAAAGTGGCTATCCCTAGCCCACTTTCTGCCTTGATGGGAGACGAGACGTGACGAGTTACGAAACACATCGCCGCCATTCCGGATTTTAAAATTTTCTACATCCATAGCGTTCCCACGAGTGGCAAGGGAAATTCAAAGTCCGCCTAGACAGAGCCCCGCTTGTCTAGGTAAGGCTAGCCTTATTCTGGGGTCGCACGGTCCCAGGGCAGTCAGGCACGTTACGACTAGGCTCGCCCCTAGCCACGCAGCTCATCGGCACGGCAACCTTGACTTGGCGGAGAAAGGATGGGAAGAGGAAAAGGATTAGAGGGTAGGAAAAAGGATAAGATATTAAAGGGACTAGGCTAGGGTAATTTTGTCTTAACCTTCTGTATTCCAAACCTATAAAATATCCAGCAGCCAGGACAGTTGTTACACTCTTTTATATCTCATCAGTCCGAGTAAATCTCGAAAAAATCATTGTAATACTCGTTTTATATTAGAAAAATATAAATAATTAATAGCAACGCAGAAGTTTTGTAGGTATTACTATGGTGTAAGTATACTATACTATTTTCACACTAAAGCATCTCTTTAAGTGGTCAGAGTGAACACATCCCGCTAAACAAGCATACATTTTTTTGCTTCCAGCAGATACATTGCTCGATTCATACATACACGAGGATTTCTCTCTTTAAACTGTGCATACACGTCTTGAAATCCGGGTACTTATATCCTGGATTCATTCTAAGAACTTCTTACACATTTTTCTTTAACATAACGTGGTGCCATGATCTAAAACAAAGCAAAAATGGTAAATGACGACAACCTGCAAAAGTTAAACATGAAAAGCCCTATCGAAAATATGGCCATTTCGTGGCCATATTTTCATTCACCTGTTCTTGGGTATGGAAGTACACTTACCCTGTGACCACGAACTAGTCGCTCCAGCGACGGGCGACTTTCGACGCGAATTGCGACGGGAACAAAAGTATAGAGCTAGATAGAGCATGCCACGATCTTCCGGAATGCGATCTGCGACGCGATGAAATGCACGATCGATTCGCGACAGCATCTGCGATGAGATGGGCGAATGCGGTGGACGTTTTCAGCGACGAGCGACCGAAACAATATTTTTTGTTTTACTTGCCGCGATTTTATTTTCAGAATGAATACTAATTTATTATTTATTTATTTTATGTGATTTTAAATTTGTAATATTATTGTAGGTATTCTTCCAATTATCACAATAATAGTAACAATTACAGTCTTATTTAATTACTTGACTGTAGGTACCTACTAACATACTTTAAATCCCTGCTTATTATTAAAGTGAAACTTTTATTACATCCTCCAAATTGTTGGTCTGTGTGTTGCATGTCGCGTGACGGTCGGCCGCGGAGTATTAAACACAATCCTTTCCACTGCATATTTCGGCCACTGCATATTTGGGTCACTGCATATTAGGGCCACTACATATTGAGGCCACTACATATTTGGGCCACCACATTACCGTGGTTTCCTAAAACAACAAAATCCTTTCCACTGCATATTAGGGCCTCTACATATTGAGGCCACTACATATTTGGGCCACCACATTACCGTGGTTTCCTAAAACAACAAAATCCTTTCCACTGCATATTAGGGCCACTACATATTAGGCCCACTACATATAATATATAAGGGGCCACTACATCACGATTTTTTTTTTTATTGTGACTGATTCTAATTATACCTACCTATTAATAATTTGTAACTACTTGTAGTTCGTGTGTATTTATAAATAATAACACAAAGTTTAATAGTTTTTTATTTTGTAGGTACCTACCTTAATATGAGAAATAACTTTTCTGCTGGCGTTACTGTTGTTTTGGAATTTACTCGTACCGTCAAGTCCTTTTCTATGTGCAAGAGTAAGTTGTTAAAAGTTTCTATACTGGTACTTGTGTATTCGCAAACAATACGGGATAATCTCTGTACAAAGTATGAATCTGTCCATACGCTCCTCTTTTTCCATTTACTGAATGTATTCCTTGCCTGTAATCACTTAAATCTTGGGCAAGAAATAAATTCGTTTCGAGAAAATAACGCGCCACTCAATACGCCCCGCGTAGTCGCCGTCGCTGTCGGAACTAGCGAGCCGAGGCAGCGGTACCCTCCCGTCGCGTCGCAGGTCGCGTCGCTGAAGGTCGTGGCCAGGCCGTTATATCTAAATGCCATGCAGCCAGTGGCGTGGCTTGGGATAGGGCGCCGCCGCAAAACGGCGAGCAGGAGCCCCGCCCGATTTCTGTGGCAAGTGGGCTAGAGTGCCTTGTGTAGGGCCAGCACTGCCAGAGAAGTTAGCCCCAACCCGTATCCGCTTCGCAATTGAGTTGGTCGAGGTACTCTCCAGACGTAGGGTGAACGTGGCGCTCCTACAGGAGACACGATGGAAAGGCATCAGAGCCTGGCCTTTGCAGTGGCCGAGGTGTTATCCGAGGGGCTGCAAAGCGGCATCTTGGAGGTAAAATGCTGTAGCGACCGGCTTATGATCATGAGGGTGCTTATCGGTGGTGCTTATTATTACCCACCTCATAAGTGCCTACGTGCCACAGCTCGGTTGTTGCGATGCCGATAAGATGATGTTTTGGGGTCAACTCGAGGGAGTGCTTCGGAGCATTCCGTTGTCACAGGGAATTGTTTTGGGTGGCGATCTGAACGGTCATGTGGTTAAGAGGTGTAAGGAGTTTGAGCGTGTTTGTGGTGGTTTTGGATACAGCACCCACATCACTGAAAGGGATTCTATCCTCAGAACGTGTTCGGCTGCCGATCTTGCCATCGTGAACACTAACTAACTAACTAACTAACTATCTTCACGCTGTATCCCTGACGGGGTAGTCAGAGAGGACAGATCGCCAGGCTTCGCGATCCATGCATACTTCTTTCGCTTCTTCGAGATTCATCAATCGCTTCATACACGCACGTCTCCGAGTACTTTTGACCTTTCCGTTTTTGAGCAATCTGCTCACGTGGTCTTCATATGTAAGTCTCGGCCTTCCCTGACTCCTTCTACCCTCTACTTTTGAACAATATATATTCTTCGTCAATCGTTCCTCACTCATTCGTTGGACGTGTCCAAACCAACGGAGCACGCCCTTTTCCATCTTAACGCTGACACTTTCATTCAAACCTGCCATATTGCGTATCACTTCGTTACGTATTCGGTCGGCCAAGGTAACGCCGCACAATTTTCGATGTGATCGCATCTCCACAGCATTCAATTTACTTTCATGCATCTGCTGACATACCCAGGTTTCACTACCGTAAAGCAAAGTTGGCACTAGCACTGCGTTATGAATCGCCATTCGTGCTTCTTTTACGATGCTTTGTCGCTTTACTAACTGGGACAAAGCACCGTTAACTTTGTTTCCGGCAGCTACTCGCCGTTCTACATCCGAATCACATCTTCCATCCGCGCTAAACATACTTCCTAAATACACAATTTCATTCACTTGCTCTAGACGTTCCTGGTTTACCATCCTGCCATCGTGAACACGTTTTTCCAAAACAAAATCCGAACATCTCATCACCTACCGGAGTGGGGAGCGCTACTCAAATCGATTTCCTACTCACTATGAGACATGGTATCGGCAAGGTGTTCAACTGTAAGGTTATACCCGTCAGAGTCTAACTGCAAAACAGCGTCTCCTTGTCATGGATCTCTGCGTGAAGCCCAAAGTCAAATGTGTCGAGAGGTGCCAGCGTCGCATCAGATGGTGGCCGCTCAATAGTGCTCAATGTAACAGATCCCACGGGTTCACCTCAGCTGTCGGTGATAAGTGCACTGACACTGAAGGCGGACCAATTCAAAAGTACTGGGATAGGATTCAGGCAGATATCCTTGTAGCTGCGAAGGCAGTGCTCGACGAGTCTTAGGGTGGTCGCAAATGTGACAAGGAAACTTGGTGGTGGAACGACACAGTCCAGACGGAGACTAAGGAGAAGAAAGCCCTCTTTAAAAAGTGGCAAGTGACCGTATCTCCTGAAGACCGCGACGCGTACAGGGCTGCCAAGCGCGCCACAAAGAAAGCTGTAGCCAGAGCCAGACGAGATCACTTACAACTTCTGTATGTCGGTAAAGGAGGATGGCGCTCGTATTTCTACGAGCTGCTTAATAAACAGCACAAAGAGGCGCAGCCTCCGGACCTCCCCCAAATCAGGGACTAACGGATAACGCCTGGAGAAATCCAGACTGCTCTTCGCCGAATGAAGAATCGGAAAGCTGTCGGACCCGATGGAGTCCACATCGATGGAAGGCGATGGACCGAGCGCACAGACCAGGTTAAATATCTGGGATCTATATTTCACGCGTTCAGTGACATCGATTGCGACGTCAAGACACACATTGCTGCCGCGTGGTCCAAGTGGCGGGAGATGACTGGTGTCATTTGTGACCCAAAAATGCCGGTCAGGTTGATGGTTTATAAAACCATCATTAGACCTATCCCTTTAAATAGCTGTAAGGTGTGACCACAATTGGAGCAACACAAGCAGGAGCTGCGTGTCCCGGAAATGAAGGTGCTGTGATGGATGCATGGAGTCACCCGGATAGACCGCGTGAGGAACTCTCGCATACGTGTGAGGAAGTGTCGCGTTTGGTCGTATGGTCACGTCTAGCGGCAACGCCATGCTACGTGGGAAACAAATGTCTGGCTATGTCGGCCCCGCCGGGTTCCGGTAAGAGAGGAAAACCCATGAAGTGCTGGCTTGTCGTCGTTAGGGATGACATGAGTGCCAATGATCTCATTACAGGGTATGCCGACGGGACGCAACTGGGACTAACGTTCGGATGATGATTAGTGCACGAAAGAGCTGATGATAAAGTAGCTGAATATTTTAAAAGTAAGTCGTATATTTCCGCTTTCATATTTTTATTTTATGAAATCTAACCAGGTTAGGTAGCAGTGGGGCCCCGTTTTATTTTATGAAATCTAAACAGGTTAGGTAGCAGTGGGGCCCTATTTTATTTTATGAAATCTAACCAGGTTAGATAACAGTGGGGCCCCATTTTATAATGTGCCCCGGGGCCCTTGGCTACCTAGCTACGCCACTGCAACTGTGTCAAAGTGGCGGCAGTTAGATCGTACCAAAGTCGATAGTAACACCTCGCACGTGGCCTGTCTCTCAAAACCCTGTTAAGTGAGATGTCACGATTTGAGAACGGCGGCAGATAAACTAAATAATATGAACAGGCATGGTTTCTAGGATATTTCTAACATAACTAAGTATATAACTAACGACAAAAATACAAAATATATTTAAACGATAATTCTAAATTAATAAACAAAAACGATAAAAACTTACCGTCGAATAATTCTAAACAAGAAATAAAAGGCTTTTAATTTTTAAAAATAAATATCCATCACGCCTTATCCCCGAAGGGGTGGCAGAGGCATATTATATGCCCACTTTTCACCGTGTGGATTCCTGTCCCACGTAATAGGTGGTGAGCCCATTGCCGTTTGAAATAGACAGATGCAGGTTGTGGCTACCTGCTGTTGAAATTTTTAAGCCGCCCATAAGGCCTTCAACCAGGCTTAACGACTGCCATTTTCTGACAACCGGGACCAACGGCTTAACGTGCCTTCCGAAACACGGAAACGCTCGCAAATGTAAATGCCACAAAGTGGTCACCCATCCGAGTACCAGCCATAGTGAAAGTTGCGTAACTCAGTGATCGTTTACAGAACACTGAGACCGCGGGGCCACGAGCGCTTCTTCTTAAAAATTATTGATTGCAATAAATATAATTAGCTGATAACGATAAAATTGCATAGATTAGGTATAAAATTGAAATGTTATAATTTATGATAGTACTAGCTGTCCCGCCCGGCTTCGCCCGTGACATACTTCGAACCCCGTGGCACCGATTTAATCCCGATGAACATTTTCCAAATTCATTGATTACTTCTCCGCTCTCCAGTACTTAGGTACCTACCTACCCGCACGGCCCGGTCGAATTAAATTAATTTCTTTGCGCCTAATTTTGAATTTACGATAACTCGTAAGATATTCATTTAATTTGCAAGGTGTAAAGGGACAAAATAATCTTCATGAAATGCTGAAGCCAACTAACGTAGTAAAAATGATAAGGATTAATAGCATATTTGTGTAAATAGCCTTCAAATTACCGCTTAATAATTGCTGTTTTATTAAAGTATTAAAATGGATATAGTATGTTATTCTTAAGAGATAGACATATGTCGTCGCGGACTTTTTTGTAGACCTTTATTAGATACACAATTGCACCATACATTATTTTGTTATATCTCAAAGGGTTTAGGCAGCGCTTTTGTTGAAAGCTCCCAGACGGCTTATTTTTCCGACATCCCCAACAAATATCGTTATAATTTGGTCAATATATGTTTTTGTTTAACAAATTATACATAAAAACCTTCTATGAGAATAGTTAGAACTATTAAAAAAACCGTATCGTAATCCGTTGCGTGGTTTTAAAGATCTAAGCATACATAGGGACAGACAGCAAAAAGCGACTTTGTTTTATAATATGTAGTGATGTTAATGTTATAATTCATAATTTAATTTGACATTTATCTTTTAGTTGCGTATTATTCTGGACTGGACCATAAAAGGTGATTCACGCAAATATTAATACAACAATTTCCTCCACTGTAACATTATTGACTCATATTTACGTAAATATATAATGATAGATGTCACTAAATACCATTAGTAACGTGCAAGCTTTGCGCCTTCGTGTACCTATAAAACCACTTTGTCACAGCGAAAATGTTGTTGAAAATTGTACTTTTTCTCTGCTTATTGCATTTCTTGGGCATCTCAGTGTCTGGTTTGGTGATATCATACATGTGCCCCCATGGGGCGATACGCTACAACGGGCGATGTGGCTATGCACCTAAGAAGTAAGAATATTTTACTTAACTTGTACGACCACCTGCCAGAGAGACCAACGACCTGGAAAAGCTCGCAGGGGACTCAGGACCGAGTGTTGTGGCGTGAATTGGGAGAGACACGCGTCCAGCAGTGGACAACCATAGGCTAATTTGATTGATTGATTGTAAAGGTCACTATAGATATTCAGCAAGTTGAAACTGAATTGACTGAAACGAATGAGTTCAGGGTGGGGCCCTAATTTAACCTATACGTTTGGGTCGATCTCAACAAGGTGACTTCTTCTTAAGTAATTATTAGTAACTAATTTTATTACATTCCATCAGTAATTTAGTCATAGTTATGCTTATGCTAAAAGTTTTAGTGTAATTTGTATGGTACCTATTATAATGTGTACCGTATTATTGCGTATCATTTATATTTTAGACTAGATGTGGGGACATCTATTCTAAAATATACATGATGGTATAAATGTCTTTGCCCGTGACATACTTCAACCTTCCGTCGCACCTATTTAATCCCGTCGTTTATAAATTCTGCAATAATGTATAAATATTGGCCCGATTTGTCGACATTTATGATTACTGCCCGCTGTCCAGGGTAGTAGCGTAATGATACACTTAAACTCTTCAACTTTAAATCTATACTAATATGTTGTATAAAGCTGAAGAGTTTGTTTGTTTGTTGGATTGAACGCGCTAATCTCAGAAACTACTTGTTGTATTTGAAAAAATGTTTTTAGTTGGATAGTCCATTTATATAGAAAGCCTATACATCATTACGCTACAACCCTGGAGAGCGGAGCAGTAGTCATAAATGTCGACAAATCGGGCAAATTTTTATGCATTAATGTGGAATTGTTCGGAAGTCGAATTATGTCACGGGCGAAGTCGGGTCACCTAATATCTTAATAATATTATAAATGCGAAAGTTTGTGTGGATGTTTGTCACTCTTTCACGTAAAAATTAATTAATGGATTTTAACGAAACTTTACAATAATATACTTATACATCAGAATAACACATAGGCTACTTTTTATCCCGGGACCAAGTTCCTGTGGGAAAAGGGGAACGAGAAAACTCTACGCGGGCGAAGCCGCGGGCGTCAACTAGTTAAAATATAATTATAGTAAAGATTGTACATATTTATAGCAAAAGATTTTAAGCCCCTACTTTCTAAATTGAATAATTGAACATTTTTTTTACAGCGAAATAATGGACAACGAGTTTATAGACGACTGACATGAACCAATAACATTAGTATCGCTGAAGAACTAGCAGAGCAGCGGCGATCACCATCAAGCTCACGACAGATTTTATCTTCTGTCTATGTAAAAAATGTATTAATAAAGTATATCATGTTTAATAAAAAAAAGCATCACTGTCAAAATGTGATGTTTAAAATCGGAATTTTTATTTCTTGTCAATCTTTACGCCAATGTCAACAGGAGCTCTAGATAAGCAGAAGTGTGTAAAAGCTACCTACTTTGGACTATAAAACTGCGCCATACATACCTACTCGTAATCAAATATGGACTGGACATAACGAGCAATTAACGGTTCAATGTGTAGGTAGGTTCTGATCCACAAGGAAAATCAAACGCAAAATATAATAGAGAAGTTGCTATTTATGTATATCTCGCTCTAGTCAAATCTATACTAATATTATAAAGCTGAAGAGTTTGTTTGTTTGGTTGAACACGCTAATGTCAGGAACTACTGGTCGGAATTAAAAAAAAAATTGCGTTAGATAGCCCATTTATCGAGGAAGGCTATAGGCTATATATTATTACGCTACTACACTGGGGAGCAGCGCAGTAGTCATAAATGTCGACAAATCGGGCAATTTTTTTTGCATCATTGTAGAATTTACGAGAGCGACGGGATTAAATAGCTGCGACGGGAGGTCGAAATATTCTACGGGCGAAGCTGTGAGGGTCATCTAGTATAGAATAATTAGGTACCTATGTCGTAATGAATTATACATAACAAATCATATTTTTTCCGGCCAACATTATGGACATAAATGAGGTGCAGTAAATGGCGACTATATAGGTATTTATTAGATAGTGCTGTCCCTGTGCTGGCTGGATAAAATCAAAGAGGTTGGTTCCATCTAGCATTTATATCCTATCATTATTAGGCGTAATAATGATGATAGGATATAAATCAGATGTCAGCAGATGTCATCAAAAGAAAGGATTAGGTTCATCACCATTATGGGCTGACATGGCCAGACATTTGCTTCCCATCCACGTAGCCCGGCGGTTGCCGCAAGACGTGACCATACCAACGAAGGCGACACTCATGCAACTTGTCGGCAATGTCACGGACATGAAGGCTGCCGCGGGTGCGAGAGTTCCAAACGCGGTCCATCCGCGTGACTCCACACATTCACCGCAGCTTCTTCATTTCCGTGACATGCAGCTCGTTTGTGTCGCTCCAATATTGGCCACGTCTCACTGCTATGTAAAAGGACAGATCTAATGATGGTTTTGTAGACCTGTGCCTTCAACCGGATCGACATTTTAAGGTCACCAATGACACCAGTCATCTACTGCCATTTGGCCCACACGGTAGCAATGCGTGACTTGACATCGCAATCGATGTCACTGGACGTGTGAAATATAGATCCCAGGTATTTGACTTGATAGTATAAGTTCCTCATGACTTGAATATAATATCTAATTATACATACATACATACATATTGTCACGCCTTTATCCCCGAAGGGGTAGGCAGAGGCATATTAAACGCCCACATTTCACCGTTAGCATTTTTATCCCACGTAACAGGTGGTGAGCCCATTGCCGTGTTGAAATGAACAGGCGCAGGCTGTGACGACCCGCTGTTGAAATTTTTAGGCCGCCCATAAGGCCTTCAACTTGGCTTAACGACTGCCATTTCATTGGCAACCGGGACCAACGGCTTAACGTGCCTTCCGAAGCACGGAACTGGGGTGGGTCTAAAGGGCCGAATATATTTAATAAAATAAAATGGGTCTATTTTAGATGTTAAATTTGGAAGAAATTTTGAACCCGTTGCCTTTTTAGTGAGGTGGTAGCAAAAAGGCTAAAAGGTCTTATGTGCTAGACCCTAATTAGCACGACCAATTAAAGTCCTGGTAGTCTCGGACTGGTCTCTATATCTAATTATAATAAAATTTTATATATTATAATATCTACATTACCGATAGCACGTGACCCTCTGTAGTTATGTGGTAGGTAGATATATTCTTATATCCGTACAAGCTGGTTAAAATATACTATTGATATTTCTTATACCACTGAGTTGGTAGATATACACAACACTTCAGATATTTAGCAGCAGAGATCTTTTGGCACAAGGTCAGGTCAAGAGTACCCTTAACCGGTGAGCTTGTATTAAAACACTTATAAAATTACAAGAAACGAAAGTTGTATGCCAGAATCGTAGCAAATGGACAACCATAGTTTGCTTACCCCGATGGGAGACAGTCGTGATAATATGTAATGTATGGTACTTCTGCCGAACATCCGAAGGTCGGCAGAAGTACACTGCAAGCAGTGACTTGACTTAAAATTGTGAAGGCAAACAGTTAATTCCAATATATTTATATCTAGGACCATTTAACCAATGAACGCGCTATCTTACCGTTTGCGCCTATACCCCGCTTGCCATTTGCTAAGCATTTTTAGCTAAGTCGCTGTTCCGCGGACTCAGTCTATCGTACACGTTCGGAGGGTAATTTATAAAGAAAAAATGATGAAATGTGATGGGAAATTGTGTAAAAGTTACAGCGTTCAAACAATTAATGTCTGGTTTCACTCGTCAGTAAAACTTTATTGCATTTACATAACTATTTTTAACAAAAACCATTAATTATTGAAACATACCAACAACTTAATCGGCCTATATTCAATATACTTTACATTATTCAGAGTTACCATTTTAAATTAGCCAAATAATATTGTGTCAAATTCGTATTGCACACCTACATTTTTCTATTTGCAGTTGTATTTTTATTAGTTGTTAGACAGTGACAACAATTCATGCAAGAGTAAGAAAACCATATGAGTGTAGTTTCCCCCCGCAGGAAAGTTGGTTGAAAGTGATTTCATACTTTATTGAGTACATTACGCGTCCATTGGTTAAATCGTCCTAGATATATATAGATTGAATACTTACTATGTTTCAAATTGTCTTAACATTGATTTGTTAACATCACATCGGCGCGGACGAACGTCAATAGCGAGTTGCAACCACACATGAAGAACGTGTTCAACTAATTCAGTATGTGTCGCAATAAAATCTTATTAATCTCAGTAGCTCTTGCAACTTGCATTATGCAAAGCTTGTTTAATATTTTGGTTAAACATTGTGTTCTAGTTAGTTTACTAATAGTTAAAACTGACTGACTGCCTATGCGCACGGATGTGGGATATGTTGAGTTTAGGATTAGGTTAAACAAATACAAAAGTAGTTCTGATTTATTATTTATTTCAGTGACATATTTTACATACGCAGTTAAGCATTTAATATACATTTTTCCTTTAAGCAATACCTACATGTGTACATACATACAAACATACAAATTCAGTGGTAAATGGATGGGATTTGTTTGGTCTAACCCTACTCTATGGTATCAAATATATAATACGTATAATATAAATATCACGAAATACATTCATACATCAAGTCTTATAGACTTGTCCCGTGGGTAAAACCGCAGAAAACGTAAAATCTGAAGAAATATTAACGTAAAATTATTAGCTCACGGCGCGTCAGAAAAAGGGAGATCCATTTGATGCCCACCGTGACAATATCTTAAAATACAGCGTTTTCGTGTAAATCCTGAATTTAAAACCGTCGCAAGCCATGGATAATATCTATGATACTCGATTCCAGGACTATTGAAGGTTGTAATCGTACTTGATTGTAGCATGTCGCGGCGAAACACAAGTGTTTGCGGTTATCATTTCTCCTGTTTTACGATTTCTATGGATAGAACATTTTGTTATTATAGTCTATCCTTTTCTACATCTCCAGAAGGAAATATACTAGAGCAAGAAAGAACTAGATTACATCGACAATGTTGACGTGTCGTGTTTTAGAGCAAAAAATATAACATCGTCGTTGTTTCTCGTTCTAACAAATAGTGTTTCCGAGTAATAGATAAGAATAGAGGGTTATCTTTACAAATACACAATCTATAGAACTTCTGTAGTTTCTTGCTCAGCACATAGAAGTCATTAGTTCTCTGTTTGATCATCACTTCATACAGTTTTTGCCAATGGCTTTCTTTTTTTGTCTGTTGGTTTAGGGGCACTTGCTTTAGCCATAGTTTTAAATGTCGTAAGCAGTGTGTATGGTAAACAATGGTTAGAAGCATCTTCAAATCATATCCTGACTTGAAGTGTTTGAGAATAATATTTATGCTAACGGACTTTCTACTAAGTATGCGACAACGGGCAGCTAAACGCGCCTTCTGAAGTACAGAAACACTCGGAAATGGAAATGCCAAACGCAGTGATCGTTTCTAGAACACTGAGCTAGTGGGGCTACGGTGCTTGAGCTCTTCAAATTACTAATAAATACGTTTCAAGCGAGGGCCACAGGGCCTTTTTTTCTGGAATGAACTCTCTGATTGAGTTTTCTCTGCTATATGGGGTTCTGTAAAAGGGACAGACAGAAATAATAATATCCCTGTATTTATTTTATATTATTGTATTTATATTATTGGGACTGGTTACTTTTCCTATAGGAGCTCGGTGGAGGAGCACTTCCATATTTAATCCGCACAGACGCAAAGAGATTACGTCGATAGACACCTACAACACATCAGGGGGTAACAGTGTGACTATGACATTGGGAATTAAATTCCTGTCGAGTAACATTCTGACATCATGCTACTTTTTTTCCAATGACCATTCCAATGACAAAATATTTTATGCGACACCAAATATTTAAGTGACTGAACTAGAGATAATAGTCCTACTAGGACACTAGGACTATACACTAGGACATTTTATCTAAAAAAAATATTTCTTTTATTAAATCCAAGTAATTGTGTTAAATAACTTAAGCGATATTTTAATTTATAAAAATTGCAGTCATAATAAGTCGAACTTTTTTGTATTACTGCCATATTTATAATATTCTTTCTGTTTCTGGATTTAAGGCCGAAGGTTGTGGTCGAGAGTTCAATATAGATACGAGCTAAAGAGTCTGAGACTAAAGTTCTGGAGTTAAAATACATAATCTAGACTCCAAGACTCTGGACCCATCCAGGGTATGATGTGCAGAGTCATATGACTATATTTCTTTCGATCCCACCACTGCCTTCTATCAGTTATGATTTAGGGTTTGGAGACATGTTCACATACGCAAGGGCTAATGAAGGCAAGGGCAAGAACTAATGGCCGATAAAGCAACCGAGTTCTGGAGTGGAGACTGCGACTCGGTAAACCTACAGTAGGACGACTCTGATAGACTGTCAGATGGACCAACGACCTGGAAAAGGTCGCAGGGAGCAAGCGTAGGACTGCGTTTAGTCCCGGTAATAACTAATATATGTATATTAGTTATTTTCAAAATTATAAATAAGTCTACATAGTGCTTACACAATAACAAAGTCAAATTAGATATAATTACATAATTAGATACATAATTATATCTAATTTGCCTTTGTTATTGTGTGAGCACTATGTAGACTTATTTATAATTTTGAAATTGACATGATAGTTGCTGTGTAGTTTTTGGGTATGTCATGCTCGCCTTAGTGTCCTGGCAGTGGTGGCGTATTGTAGGGAACAAGGCGACCGGATACATATATCGGGTCGCCTTGTTCCCTACAATACGGTTGAATAGGGCGATGGCTGATATATGCGTCATACCCGTGAACGGGTGCCGTCTGTTGGGACTGGTCCGCTCATAGCTGTTATAGCAATTATTACAAATAATATTATTTAAATTTAAGGCAAACTAAGTTTAGTCGACTGTTCTCACATAAACTCAAAGGAACTATGTAAGTGTAATTTTAATGAACACAACATTTATTTTGTTTTTTTTTTTGTATAATTTCTTTACTGTATAATTGGTCAAATATCATGTTAATCAAACTGTGTCAAATGGCGGTTAGAAAAGAGTGGCCATGAGTTTTATTGCCAGGTCCTTCCTCTGGCTCTACCTATTGCTTTGCGAATCTGGCAGTAAATGTAAATGTAGAAGCAGTAATCGTGACGTTCATAAGTTCGTAAGTTTCATAAGTACTTTGTGACCTACATGAATAAAGATTTTTGATTTTGATTTGTATGTTCGTAAATTGGAAAAGACCTACGTCCAGCAGTGGATCGCCATAGATTGATTTGCTGATCGATCTTAATAGAAATAAAAAAACATATTCATAAAAACTAAACGTAAGGCATATTGACAACATTATAAACAATATCGGTATAACACGAGACTAAACCGAGTGAAAATTGTGTCGAGAAAAAACCTTCGAATCATTACTACCTAACATAAAAAATATTTTTTCCTATTCAGGCTAAAAATAATCACATATTTGCAGCATTTATTTTCTGTCTTCCTTCCGTCCTCCATTATATATAAATTTTTAACCAACACACGGGCGACGCGATTCCAGCCACGTAAGTTCCTGAGGATATATGTAAGTAATACAGGGATATTATATTATTCTATTCCCGTCAGGGATACAGCGTGAATATAGTATAAGTTCCTCATGACTTGAATATAATATCTAATTATAATATCTACATTACAGATAGCACGTGACCCTCTGTAGTTATGTGGTAGGTAGATATATTCTTATATCCGTACAAGCTGGTTAAAATATACTATTGATATTTCTTATACCACTGAGTTGGTAGATATACACAACACTTCAGATATTTAGCAGCAGAGATCTTTTGGCAAAAGGTCAGGTCAAGAGTACCCTTAACCGGTGAGCTTGTATTAAAACACTTATAAAATTACAAGAAACGAAAGTTGTATGCCAGAATCGTAGCAAATGGACAACCATAGTCTGCTTACCCCGATGGGATACAGTCGTGATAATATGTATGTATGGTACTTCTGCCGAACATCCGAAGGTCGGCAGAAGTACGCTGCAAGCAGTGACTTGACTTAAAATTGTGAAGACAAACAGTTAATTCCAATATATTTATATCTAGGACGATTTAACCAATGAACGCGCTATCTTACCGTTTGCGCCTATACCCCGCTTGCCATTTGCTAAGCATTTTTAGCTAAGTCGCTGTTCCGCGGACTCAGTCTATCGTACACGTTCGGAGGGTAATTTATAAAGAAATAATGATGAAAGGTGATGTGAAATTGTGTAAAAGTTACAGCGTTCAAACAATTAATGTCTGTTTTCACTCGTCAGTAAAACTTTAATGCATTTACATAACTATTTTTAACAAAAACCATTAATTATTGAAACATACCAACAACTTAATCGGCCTATATTCAATATACTTTACATTATTCAGAGTTACCATCTTAAATTAGCCAAATAATATTGTGTCAAATTCGCATTGCACACCTACATTTTTCTATTTGCAGTTGTATTTTTATTAGTTGTTAGACAGTGACAACAATTCAAGTGACAACAAGAGTAAGAAAACCATATGAGTGTAGTTTCCTCCGCAGGAAAGTTGGTTGAAAGTGATTTCATACTTTATTGAGTACATTACGCGTCCATTGGTTAAATCGTCCTAGATTTATATAGATTGAATACTTACTATGTTTCAAATTGTCTTAACATTGATTTGTTAACATCACATCGGCGCGGACGAACGTCAATAGCGAGTTGCAACCACACATGAAGAACGTGTTCAACTAATTCAGTATGTGTCGCAATAAAATCTTATTAATCTCAGTAGCTCTTGCAACTTGCATTATGCAAAGCTTGTTTAATATTTTGGTTAAACATTGTGTTCTAGTTAGTTTACTAATAGTTAAAACTGACTGACTGATCGATCAACGCACAGCTGAAACTGCTGAGTCTAGAACCATGAAATATTGCATAACTATTCCTGAAGTGATGTAGGTAGGTACACTAAGGAGGTTTGAAAATTCTAAGGGGGTGAAAAGGGGTTACAAAGTTAGTGTGAAACAACGTTATTTTTTTGTGGAATATTTCAATTTGTTGTAAAGGTAGGTGTAGGTACACTAGATTGACATATGGCCTACCTCATTTTTAAATTAAGTTTACCGATGAAAACCTGTACAGGATAACTTAACAACGCGGCGGAGTCGCGGGCGTTGTCTAGTCCTACTAATATTTAAACGAAAGTTTGTAAGCATGGATGTATGTTTGTTACTCTTTCACGCAAAATCTACTAAATGGATTTTGATGAAACTTGACAATAATGTAGCTTATTGCTAACCCGGTATTTTAGCTATCCCGGGAACAAGTTCCTGAGGAAACCGGGAATGCGAAATCTGCACCATGCGTGCGGAGTCGCGGGCGCCGCCTAGTCGCATATAAAACCGTCTACTTTACACAAAACGTGATATTTATAACAATTTTCCAACGTGTAGAATATTAGAACAATATAATACCACAGCCGAAAGACATACAGTCGGTCGACGAAGCTGTTTAGACAGAGCAATCGTGCGGGGGACAAGGGACGAGACGCGGGAGGGTTTGTCCCGAGCTGCGAACAAAATGTTGTTAGTAGCTCGGGACAGTCTTTCAGGGCTGACGCATTCTCGACCGCATGCTATGATTTTTGAATTTTTGTATGGATTTCTTTAATTCATGGGGTTTTTAATATTCTAAATACAAATTTCGTGTTCATTTTGCAATCCAATATGGCCGCCGCGCAGTGGATATAAAATTTCATGTTGGGTATCGTATAAGGGGTTTTTTAGTATGCTAAATACGAATTTCGTGTTAATTTTGCAATCCAATATGGCCGCCGCGCCGTGGTTTAAAAATTTCATGTTGGGTATCATATAAGGGGTTTTTTGGTATGCAGAGTACGAATTTAGTGTTAATTTTGCAATCCAATATGGCCGCCGCGCCGTGATTTTAAAATTTCATGCTGGGTATCGTATAAGGGGTTTTTTGGTATGCTGAGTACGAATTTCGTGCTAATTTTGCAATCCAATATGGCCGCCGCACGGTGGTTTTAGAATTTCATGTTGGGTATCATATAAGGGGTTTTTTGGTATGCTGAGTACGAATTTAGTGTTAATTTTGCAATTCAAAATGGCCGCCGCGCCGTGGTTATAAAATTTCATGTTGGATATCGTATAAGGGGCTTCTTGGTATGCTGAGTACGAATTTCATGTTAATATTGCAATCCAATATGGCTGTTGCGCCGTGGTTATAAAATTTAGTGTACGGTATCCTGTAAATGTTTTTTTGGTATGCTGAGTACGAATTTCGTGTTAATTTTTCAATCCAATATGACCACCGCGCCATCTGTTATAAATTTCATGTAGGGTATCGCATAAGAGTATTATGGTATGCGGAGCCACACATGTGGGATTATAACTATACTCTATACTATGTTATTCTGTGTTCAAGTTTTTCGTCACAATTAATATTTAAACTTGTTCAAAGCGTAACCAATATTTTTTTTGTTGAAAACAACAATAGCATTAAGTCCAGTTAGTCAAAAACCGAAAATATTTATCATTAACTCATCATCATTTACTACTAATAATATACCTAATATACACGGCGAACTTCGTATCTCCATCGAATTTGGTTTTTTTTTTCTTAGAGTGCTCATCGGGGTGGAGACAAATTGAACAAATTAATAATAATAATATACCCCTCGAGGACAGTTGGAATCTTTTATAGTATTAACGCAACCCTATGAGGGTATAGTAGATTCGCTTTTTGAGTCATCCACTTTCTGATGTCAACAAAAAAATGTATCAGTAAGTTATTGAAAAGCTCACATCTGCAGGGCAGCTTGTGGCGAGCTGAATGTGCGTGGCTACACATCGGTCTCAAGTTTTGTTGCCCTTCTGCACCGGTTAGGATTTAATGGCCTAACGGGATAGCAGTGAGAGTGCTACTCCCGGGAGTGCGGCAAATCTCAACTCTGACTTGCCTCAATTGGCCGGTCAGAGGGAGGGAGCCAGAGCTATATGCTCGGGGGTGGAAGTGTCATTTTCAAGGGCATAACTACGGGGAAGCCCGCTCCGGGCCTGCCGTGAAACCGGCGCCGCACCGCTCGACACCCCAAGCCGCTCACACCGGTGTTGCCCTCTATCGCCTTACAGGCTTATCATGCCTATGGCGATTGTATAGGGGGCCCATCTAGTGAGTTCGCGAGTCACCGTCTGCCAAAATTAGGATAATCAGATATTAAAATGGCAGACGCCGCCTTTATCCCTAGTTATAATCACCTAGTTCATCGAACCCCCAACCCAATAGCCCATTTCTTAGTTAGCATATTTTACAATAGTTTAACTCCCATTGGAGGTGGTCCATTATCGTTCATCTACATAAGGCGGGCGTGGACTGTCTGCAGTAGGGGTCCCATTTCCTATTAGATTAAAATTCTCAAAGAGCCTCTGCATGTTGGACCATTATGTCCCCATGTACGCCTACCAAAAGCCCGGGTATCTTCATAAAAAACAGAAGATACCCGTGAAAAGAAGAAACATAATAATATGAGATCACGTAAGTAAAAAGCTCACCCTTGTTTGAATTCCCAGTTCCCATCCCCAGCTTCCAGTTCCCATTTCTCATCCCTAGTTCTCATCGTCAATTCTCATTCCTGGTTCATGTTCCCATTCCCTTGATTTTTTTTATAACGACACGGTGGCCATTATGGATTGCGAAATTAACACGAAATTCGTGCTCAGTATACCAAAAAGCCCCTTATACGATACCCAACATGAAATTTTATAACCACGGCTCGGCGGCCATATTGGATTGCAAAATTAACACTAAATTCGTACTCAGCATACCAAAAAACCCCTTATACGATACCCAACATGAAATTTTATAAGAATAGTTCGGCGGCCATATTGATTACTATAAATCCCATAATTTTATATCTACTACGTGGCAGCCATTTCGTAAACGCCTTCTCATAAAAAAAAGCTATCGAATCGACATGAAATGAACCTTATTTACTTCCGTGTGCGGCAATTGATGAAATCTCAGATCCTTTTTTAAACCGGTATTTATATTATTGATTTATTATATTTACATACTAGTTGACGCCCGCGGCTTCGCCCGCGTAGAGAAGTTTTCCCGTTTCCGTTTCCCATAAGAACTTGTTCCCGGGATAAAAAGTATATGTGTTATTCCGATGTATAAGCTATATTATTGTAGTTTCATTAAAATCTATTCAGTAGTTTTTACGTGAAAGAGTAACAAACATCTCTACAAAATTTCACATTTATAATATTATTAAGATTAAGATATTATATTATAATGTTGATAGTTGATTGCGAGTACGAGTTAATAAATAAATTATAAATAACATCAGCCTTGTATACTTGTGACAACCCTACAAGCATCACTGTCTAGACGTTGTCGGCATTTTTGTCAACTTCAAAGGCGTAACGCTTCTGATAGGTTTACTCTTTATACTGTGATAATACTAAGTTAAATTTTTAATGTTGTCATATATAAAATATTTCAAAATCTTGCCATTTAGTTTAATAACAAAAACCCATATTATATAGAAATTAAGGAATTTGAAATAATTGATTTTAGAAATAAAGGAAACGTTTGACAAGTGAAGAATTATACAAGATTTGATTAATAACCTATAGTTTTTACGTGCAACTGAAAAAATGGCCCCTAACGAAATGGAATAATACCTTTTTTTTTAAACATCTACCTAACTTGTAATTTTTTTTGCGGGTTATTTTTAAAAAGTTAACAATATTCTACTATTCTAACCCTTTCATTTGATACCCATATTGAGGTAGTTGTGACGAAAGATGTAATTCACAATTTTAAAGAAGCGGTCATCTTGAATGTATTTAATTGTATTGTAATCAGATCTAAAGGTGTGTACCAAATAACAGATACGCCTGTCAAAAGAAAGGGAGTAAAATTCTTTAACAAAATATGCCCCAATAAACACACCCAGACAAGTTAAATAAAACTGTTTTAAAGTATGTACCATCTACAAGTTTTTCTGAGATTAGGATAACACATTTTTGCATAAAATAACTCCCTTTGGAGCCTGTTATAATACAGTATTAGAATATTATAAGAACCCTTTATATTATAGACAATAAATAATTAGTTTTTGTTTGTCAAAACTTTTAAATATAGCAATAATAACTAATATGATTCTTTCAGTATTCATTGATATATATTTGTACGATGCGATTATCTGGTTATAGCACTTGTTTTGTCACTCACTATTAAAATAGTTATGTCAATAATCATAAATAAGAAACAGAATAATTATTTATAATTGATATAACCATTATTAATAATTGAAATAATACTTATTAATAATGGAAATAATAATTATTATTAATAATAATAAAAATTATTAATAATTGTAATAATAGTTACTTATAAATGAAATGATAATTATTAATTACTGAAAAAATAAAAGATAAACAATGTCGTTTTTGGTCCTACAATATATTAGTTAAATAAATTACAAAGCAAAGAGGGTAGGTATTTTTTAAAAAATAAAATAAAAAAACAAAAGATTTTTATACACAAATCATATATAATTATACATTATGGTTGTCACTTAGGTTAAGCTCTACGATTATTTACATCAACATATAACATAATCTTTGCAGAAACATCAAAATAATATTTAGACAAAATAATAATATAAAACAAAAAAATAAGTCATCTAATAATCACAATATTACTTACGTATGGAATAATAATGTTTTTAATACTAATATTCAATGCGGTACTTACAGTTGTAGACGAAAATGGTAATATATAGGAATTATTACAAAATATAATAATTATTAACACTACAATATACGATAATTATTATTACAAAATATACATGTCGCGTGCTGGGTTACGGGAATACAAAAATAGCTCTAACGCGTCTGATGGCGCCCGCCGAGGGGCCGATCGGCACGCGGGGACACGAGGTCGCGGGGTCACGAGGTCGCGGGGTCGCGGGGTCACTGGCGTGCGCTCACCCTCCGTTGCTGGGTTGCTCCTGGGGACAAAGTATACAGTATTTATATGTATACTATTTTATCACTACATATTGTATAAACACACGGCAATGGGCACACCACCTGTTACGTGGGACATAAATGCATACGGTGAAAGGTGGACGTACAGTATGCCTCTGCTTACCCCTTCGGGAATAAAGGCGTGACAATACGTATGTATTGTATAACCAAGTTCTCCACCGCGTCTGTCTGTCTGTTTGCGATAATCTCAAAATCTCATGCTGGTTTATTTAATTTGTTAAGTTTTTATACACATTGGCTAAAATATAACGATATCTGTTGGAGGTGTCGGAAAAATAAGCAGTTTGGGAGCCTTCAAAGAAACGCTGCCTTAACCCTTTGAGATACAAAATATGTATGGAATCGTGTATCTTACGTGGATAGTTATAAGGAGTAATTTAGGTTGAATTTATTACTATATTCCCACAGGTATTACGTGGGAGAAACCGCGGGGCTTATGCTAGTATTCTATATTTCTAAATTATTAACTTAATCAAACAAAATGAGTCGGTTACCTGTATAGACGGGTCCAATCCTGCTTTAGCGAAAGGTGTGTCCTCGTGCGTCTGGTGATCTGGAATTGTACATTATTTAATAATATAATAATATTGTTACGCCGGCGGACTAGTAAACCACTTTAAACGTCATTTTCTGGGCCTTGGGAACGTTTTCAGCAGGCTGAAAAGCGGTTTCAGGCCGTTTCCGAGGAAGCTCTATCACATACCAAATTATCCAAATTTCACCCCAGTTGCCGTTGTTTTCAGGCGCCTGAAACATGTTTTCAGTTCGTTTCAGGCCACCCCCTATCACATTACATCATAACCTGAAAACCCTTTTTCAGGCGTTTTCAGGACCCCTTATGGGCCTTTGAAGCCCACTTCAGTATATAGCGTAATTTCATGAAAGTGTGACAAGGATAGCAGTATTAGAAAGAGAGAGCTACATTCAGAATATTCCAGAGCTATTAGACAGGGATAGCACTATTAAAAAGAGATAGCTACACTAAGAACATTCTAGAACTATGTGATAGAGATAGCACCAGAAGGGACAGCAATAGGTCGAGAACCTTCCGGCACATACCGAAGGAACAACTAGTATCGTGTGGAACATTCTAGAGATGTACTCGATTGTAGGTACCGAACGAATTCTCCCGAATATTCCAGAACATTACTAGGCGTATATAAAGGGCCGAGCTCGCGGCTACAGGACAGTCTCCTTTGAGGAAGCGAACAGTGCGAATCGAAGTGATCGAAGCTAAATAGTGCGATACTGTTACAGTGCAATTATCTAAGCGAAGAATTTGTGTTTAGTGTGTTCAGTGGCTATTATTAGTAGTGGTTTTACTGTTTTTATTTAGAGTTATTAAAGTGTTTCTTTTAAATTTGTGGTATTAGTGCAATTCCTATTAGTACCCACCCTACGAACGTAACAATATTTTGTTTTTTTTTACACTTTTAAGTAAATATGTTTGTCGCTATTTATTAGGGGTGTATATTAAGTTCAGGTATCTTGGCATTCAGTGAAATGTTTAGAAACTTTTTATATAAGTAACAATATTATGGTACTTAAGACTATTATATTGGCACAATGCAAATCTTTAAGACCAATTCAGAACAATTCGTATGAATTTTTGGTATTATCTGAAGTTGTATGTTAGGGCCTCCACAGACTAGCTTCTTTTAGTACTCGCAACCGGTGATTTAGTAGTTTATTAGAAGCCAGATGCGCTCCTCCTCGCACACTTAAAAATGCCAGATGCGGCGACTAATTCACTTTTCAAACCGCGAAACAGTATCCGAGCAGACGCCAAAACGCCGAATTCGATGCGCCCAGACGCCTGAGAGTCATCTAAACACGATGCAGCATCGACACTGTTTTTAAATGGCGTGTCATGGATACTAAAATAAGCCAGTGTGTGGTGGCTGTAATAGGGAAGAAAACTATCATATAGCTAATTGTAGAGGGCGCCAAATATTCATACTATATCATTTTACGCGTTTGTAATTATTATTTAAGAATGGGTCGCCGAGTGCCTTTTTAATTAGAAGAAATTGTTTCATATATTTTATCTCTAATTTTGTTTTAAGAAAAAAAACTGATTACTCGCGAGTCATTATTTATAACGCTACAAATAAAAAAATAATAAGTACAGATACAGAGTATACAGGTAAGTAAAACTTATTTTTGTCATTTTTTTTTACAGCTATAAAATTTCTTTCATACGTCGGATAAAGAAGTTTCACTTCAATTAGTATTTTATTTGAAGTATGTGGCAACTAAGCTAGACTTCTAAATTGTATGAGCGGTCATACAACTCAGAGGTCTATGCCAATTGGTTTTTACCATGTATGTGTGAAGACACATTTCGATGTCCAACTTTATTTCAGATTTTCAACTTATAAACGTTCGTTCTACAAAGGGAGTCAGCGCCGTGCGCTTGTTTGTATGGGCGTTACAAGTGAGGCGCGTACCGGCGAGCCTGCGTTGTGCGGCGAGAGCGTCGGCGCGCTCCCTGCCGGCCGCGTGCGCGGCGCGCAGTGCGCGGAGCGCGGCGGGCGGCGGCGCGGCGCACGCGGCGCGCGCCAGCGTGTGCGCCAGGCCGCGCGACACGCGCCACACGCGCTCCGCTAGCGCCGTCTCGCTCGAACACGCCTCTGTACACACACATATACCGTGTTATTATTACTTGCCATCTTCACACTGTATCTCTGAAGAAGTAATCGCAGAAACCTAATTTATTTATTTACTAGGTGAGTTATTCTGATGTATAAGCTATATTATTGTAAAGTTTCATTAAAATCCATTCAGTAGTTTTTACGTGAAAGAGTAACAAGCACCTATACAAACTTTGGCATTTAGAATAGTATTAAGATTAAGATTTATTAAAACAGCTTACAAAGTATGCACCATCTCATTATTTATCTCTTAAACGTAAGTTACATTTGTTTGGCGCTACCTCAATTACAAGCTGCTACGGCATGTACTGGGAAGCAATTTCTAAAAACTAGAATAATAAACTATTCTACTTAAAAAAAACAGTTTTACTAAATTACGAGAGGAGTAACTAAAAGTTCCAGGATCAATTTAGGATTTTAAATTTGGAAAATGACTGCGCAAATATTATTATATTAGTGTTAAAGTATGTTCATGGCAAATCGTAGCCCTTCGCGTCAATGCATACTTCTTTGCCATATACTGATGTAAATAAATCAATAATATTTTACATTCCATTCCATTCTCTCGGCCAAACAGTTTGGATCGCAGCTCACACTCGCATAATGTAACATTCATTAACGAATATTTATATTTAACTAAATATTTTTTTCAATATACAAACATACAACTTAGTTTAAACTAGATAACACTATTAACATTTATTTATATTCCCATAAAGATTTATTTACATTCTCCGATAACCTTCTAACCTAACCTAACTTAAATTAAGCTAATATACTTGTGATGTAGAATCAAAAAAAATAATAAATTTGTTTTCAAAGTCAACAACACCTCCAAAAGTGTTGCAAAAGTCTATACCTATTTAACACCTCAACGGTATAAAAAAGCTACTTATATATTTTTTCTAAAACATGCATGAAAATACTGTCATTATTTCGAAAAAAGAATACGCGAAGTACCGCATTTACGGACAGAGAAAATGAAATTCATTGCTGGAGCGTTTTTTTTAAATTGGAACTTACAACGCTCCAGCAATGTTGTATGAAACGGCGCGCTGGCTCTATTAGATACTCTTTAATTTAATCTTTTTATCATTCTTCTTCAGCGGACGCTTACTGTTTTTAAAATAAGTGCATTTATCATAGACTGCCTCTGTTGCGCGGTGGGAGTATCCGACTGCTACGCAAGAGGTCGTGGGTTCAGTTCCCACCCAGGATACAACTTTGTGTGTTGAGCACGATGGTTTATTCTGTGTCTGGGTGTTATTTATCTATGATATGTATGTATTTAGAAATATATAAGTATGTCAGTTATCTAGAGACCACAAGCTTATATTAGCTTACTTTGGTCTAGATGGCGCTGTGTGAAAAAAGTGTCCCACAATCTTGTTTTATGTGTGGGAGTGTTGTAGTTTGAGACATAAAAGTTGTGTCAACATGCTATAAATAATAAATAAATATTCTGGGACGCTTTTTCACACAGGACAATCTAGCCCAAACTAAGCTATAAGCATGTGCTATAGGGTCTAGACAACTGATTAAGAAACTTAAAAATTTCTAAATACATGCATATATTGTACATAGGAAACCCCCCTAACGCCGAAACAAACATGGATTTTACAAAAATTTGTTCTGACCCAGGAATCGAATCCCAGAGCACAGTGCGGCATATATTTTTCTTTTAGATTTTCTATCTCGCTGTGTATAATCCACTGAAGGGAAATCAGAATTTTTTTTTTAAAGTATGTAGGTAATTGCCCATTATGGTGAGTGACTTTAATATTATTTAAATAAAATGTTTTATTTAAAAAGTATGTTTAATTTCCATGCATTTTTTGAGAAAAGCACTATATATGCCTCGGCCGGAATGGCAATTGCCTGTTTCCCGGCCTTTGCAATAATGTACTATTAAATACATCAGTATTCCAAAAAAAACAAAACCCAACTCAAAACTTTAACTTTTTAAGCCCTTCTCTTTTTTTAAGCTTTTTTGCTTTACTCCGCAAAAAGGCGGTCTCCTTGCTGAACAATGTACGAGCTAGTCACTACAGTATTCTGAAAACAATAGATGACAGTTATGACTCAGTCATTTACCGTCATCTTCTTAGGCGTACGAGGGGACCGATCATTTAGGTAATGATGTGACTCCCATAACATATTGTATAAAATTATGCTACTAATATAACTAACATACGTATAAAAAGAATTGTAACTAATAATACTAACAGAATATGGATTTTAATTATCTGAAATAAATAATATATAATAATAATAATAAAAACAAACATATATTCATCACACTAATACTTATCGAAGTACTGCATTACAAACGCTTCTAAAATAAAGTGTTCCAGTTCAACTCACCCAGGTCCTCGTCCACCAAGTCGCCCCCGATGTCCGCGGGAAGGTCGATCGACCCCTCCAGCTCGTTCACCTCCTGCTCCAGCGACTCGGTGATAGTGTTACTGTCACTCACATCTAATTCTGAGTCGTCTGGGTGTGCCACCACTTCGAATGATTCTGAAATTGTTACATGATTTTACATATATACATTTTATCACGCCTTTATCCCCCAAGGGGCAGGCAGAGGTATACTATACCACATTTCAACGTTTGCATTTTTGTCCCACATAATAGGTGGTGAGCCCATTGTCGTGTTGAAATGGACAGGCGCGTGCTGTGGATACCTGCTGTTGAAATTTTCCAAGACGCACATGAGGCCTTCAAATGGACTTAACGTCTGCCATGTTACTGGCGACCCGGGTGTAAGGGTCCCCACCAAGATCTTCGGGCCCAAGTCAACCTCCCGTGCTAGTGCGTGCACCTGCTGACTAACGGACGAGGCTCTGGCGCTGGCTTTCCCCTCTGGGGTTGGGAGGTCTGAGGGCGTCGCTCCTATAAAAGCCACCCGCCAAAACTAAATGGAAATGTACAATCGGAATGTAGCTAGGGATAGGGCGCCGCCGCAAAACGGCGCGCAGGAGCCCCGCCCGACTCCTGTGGCAAGTGGGCTAGGGCTGCCGTGTGTCGGGCCAGCACGGCTAAAGAAGTTAGCCCCAACCCGAATCCGCTTCGCATCTTGGAACATTGGCACGCTGACTGGGCGTGCGGTAGAGTTGGCCGAAGTACTCTCCAGGCGGAGGGTGGACGTGGCGTTCCTGCAGGAGACTCGGTGGAAGGGCAACAGAGCCCGGCCTTTGCAGAAAGGCTACAAGCTGTACTACACGGGTGCGCCTGGTGGGGAGAACGGGGTGGCCGTTGTGCTCTCCGAGGGGCTGCAGAGTGGCATCTTGGAGGTGAAACACTGTAGCGACCGGCTTATGATCGTGAGGGTGCTTATCGATGGGATTATTACCCACCTGATAAGTGCCTACGCGCCACAGGCCGGTTGTAGCGACGCCGATAAGATGTCGTTTTGGGGTCAACTCGAGGGAGTGCTTCGGAGCATTCCGTTGTCACAGGGAATCGTTTTGGGCGGCGACCTAAACGGTCATGTGGGTGAGAGGTGTGAGGAGTTTGAACGTGTTCATGGTGGTTTTGGATACGGCACCCGCAACGCTGAAGGAGAAACTATCCTTAGAACGTGTGCGGCTGCCGATCTGGCCATTGTGAACACGTATTTCAAAAAGAAATCCGAACATCTCATCACCTACAAGAGCGGGAGGCGTACAACTCAGATCGATTTCCTACTCACTAGGCGACACAGCATCGGCAAGGTGGCCAACTGCAAGGTCATACCCGGTGAGAGTCTTACGCCCAAAGGCAAACGCATTGAGCGGTGCCAGCGTCGCATCAGATGGTGGCTGCTTAATGAAACTAGGTCCCAGGAGTTCGACTCAGCTGTCGGTGACAAGTGCACCGACACTGAAGGAGAACCAGTTCAAGATTACTGGGACAAAGTTCAGGCGGCCATCCTTGGAGCGGCGAAGGTGGTGCTCGGTGTGTCTAAGGGTGGACGCAAATGTGACAAGGAAACTTGGTGGTGGAACGACGCAGTCCAGAGGGAGACTAGGGAGAAGAAAGCCCTCTTTAAAAAGTGGCAAGCGACCGGATCTCCTGAAGACCGCGACGCGTACAGGGCTGCCAAGCGCGCCACAAAGAGAGCTGTAGCCAGAGCCAGACGTGACCACTTACAACCTCTGTATGATAAGCTGGAATTGTCTGAGGGGCAGAAGCTCATCTATAAGCTGGCGCGCTCCAGGGTCAAAGCGGCACAGGATATATCCAAGTGTCGCTGTGTAAAAGACCCTGAGGGCAACCTGTTAAGCGAAGACTTCGCGGTAAAGGAGAGATGGCGCTCGTACTTCCACGAGCTGCTTAATAAGCAGCATAAAGAGGTGCAGCCTCCGGACCTCCCTCCGAATCAGGGACTAGTGCCACCGGTAACGCCTGGAGAAGTCCTGACTGCGCTTCGCCGCATGAAGAATCGGAAAGCTGTCGGACCCGATGGAGTCCCCATCGAAGCCTGGAAGGCGATGGGTCCTCGCGGTGTGGGCATCTTAGTAAACCTTTTTAACCGCATACTCCTCAGCGGGCAGATCCCGAACCAATGGAGACTGAGTATTATTACTCCAGTCTTCAAAGGTAAGGGGTCAGTGCAGGAGTGCGGGAGCTACCGCGGTATTAAGGTGATGTCCCACACCATGAAGATCTTCGAGAGGATTATAGACTCTCGGATCCGGCAGGAGTGTACTCTCTCGGGGTGTCAATATGGGTTCCGCCCTGGTTATGGGACCACGGACCCTGTTTTTGCCCTGAGGTTGTCGCAGAGAAATACAGGTCGAAGAACACGCCTCTGCACTGTTTGTTTCTAGACATGCAGAAGGCCTTCGACTGTGTTCCTCGTGCGATGATCTGGTGGGCACTGCGGTCCAAAGGGGTTCCAGAGGTCTATATTGACACTATCCGGGACATGTACTGTGACTCCGATTCAATGGTTCGGACTGCTGTTGGCGACACGAAACCCTTCCCCATCACCGTCGGGGTACACCAGGGTTCGGTCCTTAGTCCGCTTCTGTTCAGTGTAATATTAGACGAATTGTCGGACAGCATCAGAAACCCACATGAGCAGCCTCCATGGTTGCTCATGTATGCTGACGATATTGCGCTGGCAGACGCGGACAGGGGCAGATTGGTGCGACGTGAAAAGGCGTGGAAGGAGACGCTTGAGAACGGCGGTCTGAAACTAAATGTGGCGAAGACCGAGTACTTGGCACTAAACTCGACAGATCCCACATCCGTTCGCATAAGCGGTGATTTGGTCGAGCGCACGGACCAGGTTAAATACCTGGGATCTGTTTTTCACACGTCCAGTGACATCGATTGCGATGTCAAGTCACGCATTGCTGCCGCGTGGGCCAAATGGCGGGAGATGACCGGTGTAATTTGTGACCCTAAAATGCCGATCCGGTTGAAGGGACAGGTCTACAAAACCATTATTAGACCTGTCCTTTTACATGGCAGTGAGACGTGGCCGATATTGGAGCGACACAAGCAGGAGCTGCGTGTCACGGAAATGAAGATGCTGCGGTGGATGTGTGGGGTCACGCGGATGGACCGCGTGAGAAACTCTCGCATCCGCGGCAGCCTTCACGTCCGTGACATTGCAGACAAGTTGCAAGAGTGTCGCCTTCGTTGGTATGGTCACGTCTTGCGGCAACTGCCGGGCTACGTAGGTAACAAATGTCTGGCCATGTCAGCCCCGCCGGGTCCCGGTAAGAGGGGAAGACCCAAGAAGTGCTGGCTTGACGTCGTAAGGGATGACATGCGTGCCAATGGTCTCACTACAGGGGATGCCGAAGACCGTGCGAAGTGGAAGAGAAAATGTAGGCAAGCGGACCCCGGGCGTCGCGAGACGCAACTGGGACAGACGCTCGGATGATGATGATGTTACTGGCGACCCGATTACTGGGTCCCGATTTCCAGTAAAATGACAGGTAGCCACATCCTGCGTCTGTATATTTTAACACGGCAATGGACTTACCATCTATTGCGTGGGACTAGAATATGCACGGTGAAAATTGGGCATATAATATGCCTCTGTTACCTCTTCAGGGATCAGGCATGATAAATAAATAACGTTTATTGGTTTCCATTAACTATGTTCACGCTGTATTCCTGACAGGGTAGTCTAGAGAGGACAGATCGCCTGGCGTCACGATCCATGCATACTTCTTTCGTTTCTTGCAGATTCATCAATCGCTTCATACACGCACGTCTGGGTATCAGAGTACTTTTGACTTTTCCGTTTTTGAGCAATCTGCTCACGCGGTCTTCATATGTAAGTTTCGGCCTACCTTGACTCCTACCCTCTACTTTCCATATAATACAATACAATACAATCAATTTATTGCTGAACATGTTACACAAGTTATATACATACAAGATGTTATATGTAAGCAATCCATGTTCTACCGATACAGGCGTGCAACTTTTTAACATATTTATATGTAATCTACACTGCATAATTAGATGATATTCAAGCACGTCTCAAGGTTTTGAGAGTCGGTCAGCATGAACGGTGTCGGACTCACTATGTCGCGCGAGTCGCGGCCGGCGGCACGCGTCGCAGCGGCCGGCGCGCGCCGCCACGGCGCCCGCCTCGCTCAGCGACACGGCGCCGGCCACGGCGCGGGTCAGGGCCGTGGCTGTACGCACAACACGACACGATCATTCAATGTGCAACATTCGAGTCCGTAGTCCAGAACGTTTCTCGATATTCGAGTGACGCTTGAGAGTACATTTTATGAGGCAAAATCTAGCCGTCGATTGAGTACTGAGAAACGTTCTAGAATATGGACCTCGTTTTTCAAGTGGAATGCACGCGGGCCGAGTCTACTGTTGACTTTTTAGTTGTCAAAATGTTAGTAGAGTATCAAAATTGCAACTGACTAGCGGCCACTGGCGCGGTACGTGTTAGTAAAATTCTATCGGCCGACCGATAGAAGTCTATTGGAGTACGATTGTAATAGTAGACTACGAAAAACTGTCAAAATTGTACCAGTGGCTTTCTGTTGAGTGACAATTTCGACTCGTTTAAAATAGCAGACTCGACCCCGTGGAGGGCAACTCTACTAATTCAATGCAAAAAATTTAATTCATTTATCATTCAATAAAAAAATAGTTATTTTCAACAATATCATGATTAATGAACATTCTGCTAATTAGAAAATTATGCAAACTGAAAATTTTGCAAACAGACTTTGTTTTAGATTGAAAATTGAACATTTTCACCTAAACGGAGAAACATTAAGGAAACATGTTGGCAATAGTGTGTATGGAGCATTACCCTGCGCATGCGCGGCCAACAGCAGCTGGTACAGGTCGGCCGACACGTCCTCGTCCGCGCTGCTGCCGCGGGACAGCGCCTCGCCAGCGCCGCCACGCGCCTGGCGAAGCTCGCGGGACACGTCTGGAACCAACAAACAACAATTTACCAAGAGACAATAGACATCAGTATTCGGCGTAAATGTCAACTTGCTAGCTCCACCCGTTCCTGAAAACATCGATGGTGATCTTATAAGGGTTCGTTTTTACCTTTTGAGGTACGGAACCCTCAAATTGCTGCCTAAAACTATAATATTACAAAAAAGACTAATAAATCTCAGAATATTTATTTTAGCATAGTGATATAAATGTAAAAAAACACAAATCATATTTTTATACTCAAGTGATTATGTACATATTTTATTTTCTTTAAACTTACCAACTTCACCAAGTGCTTCGGCCACGGCCAAATCAGCAAAGTGTGAGTAGGACTGTGGAGGCACTCCCAGGACGTTGCCCACGATCTGACTCTTGGCGCGGAGAGCGCGGTTTATCACAGCATCCAGACGTCGGAGATATTCTACAAAATAAAAAAAAACAACATAATTGCATTTATGAAGTAACATTAAAAAATAACTATTGGGGTACAAGTATAACTCCTTGCGATACCCCTTATCGAAATAAATACAATACACATCTATGTATTATATTTACTATCGATTCCATTAAAAGGGCTATATATATCATCAAGACCTTTCCCTTAGGGGGTCGGCAGAGGCAAACTGAACGCACAAGTCTTATTTGCGTAATGTCAAGCTAGTGGGATGCACGAGTGACTTACCCTGGTCGGAATAAGCCCTGAGCGCAGTGGCAGCGGCAGGCGCAGTGACGCAGACGGCGGCGGGCGGCTCCAGCGCCACGAGCGGCGCCTCGTGCATCAGGTTGCGCACCACAGAGGGCCGCCGGACTCTGCATCACACAAACATTATTCTCAATATTATCCAGTACTGAACTTACTCTTTAGCTAGTGTACATGTCACATTTCTGTTACGCCAAACGAAAGAGAAAGATAGAGAGAGAGAGAGGGAGAGAGAGGGAGAGAGAGAGAGATATTAGATTGGATATGATACGTATAATATTATAGGTAACACCAACGTTGTACTGCTCTATCTTTCACTGACTCTCTTTATATTCTGTGGTAGATACTTTTATGGAGATAAGAATTGGCACGGAAATCGTTCATACTGCGGTTGTATGCGATTTTAATTATTTGTAAGATTTTTATCATTATGTTATTTTTATAGTAAAGATTTTTTTTGTTAATCCCTACGGTCAAGCACTGAACAAGAAACTAAACGGACGTCATCTGAAAATCAGCGCTGTAAGGTCGGTATGCCACTTCTAAAAGAGATACTCTGACGATATGCATATTGCTGCAGCAGGATTGTCATCTCAGCTATAGGTAACTGAGATAAGATGGAGTCCGTAACTTTATATCGAGACTCAAGAGTTTAAATTACGATAAGTCTATTAAATGATTGTTGAAACGGAATTCATTGTATAACAACTTTTTGACGACAATTACTGTTTCGACTGTATAATTTTTCGAATATTTGTTAAGCGACGAACTGCTCTGTCGAATAAATTTTACTTTGAAAACTTTATTATGTTGCAGTGATCGAGATTAATATATGGAAATTTTATTATCTAAATCCTTATATCTCTTACTTGTCTTTTTCATCTTTCTCGTCGTCCTTGTCAACGGAACTCCTGTCGTCTCGTTCTACGACGATAGCGTCGTCTCGTTCTACGACGATAGCGTCATCTCGCTCCTTCTCGTCGCTCTCGGCTGACGTCCGGTCAACGGATCGCTCGGTTTCCGTTGGCTCACCCAAAGGAACGGTCGATGAGGATTTTTCTGAGGCGTCCGATGGGTTTCGGGATACGTTGACGCCTGGAACCAACGAGATGGCTAAACTTAGGGACTGTGCAGATGATGGGGCAAGTCGGGCAATATCCTCCTGCAACACTTGTAGGGGGTGAAGGGGGGGGGGATAGTTACCCGAGTCGTCTGCGGAGCGGCTGGGCTGGTGCTGCGGCGTGGCCTTGGGCTCCGTGAGCTTGGCTAGCGGCGCCTCCTGGATGTGCTTCACCCACCTGTCAACATATATATCATTATTATTTATTATTTATTAAATACCCAGTAACCAGGCTCATTTGAATAGGTGGTTAAATGAGTACCTGGGTAGGTGGGCAAGTGGGTAAGTCGGTTATTGAGAAGGTGGGTTAATTCATAAGTGGGTTTCTGGGTATGTGAGTAGGTGGGATAGTTGTGTAGGTGAGCATGGGTATGTGGGAAGATAGGTTGTTAAGTGTGTAGGTAGGTCGGTGAGTGGATAGCTGGGTAGATAGGCAAGAGGGTAAGTGGGTTATTGAGAATATGGGCTAACTCATAAGGGGATTTCTGGGTATGTGAGTAGGTGGGATAGTAGTGTAGGTGAGCATGGGTATGTGGGAAGTAGGTGTGTGTGTGGCGGGTAGGTGGGTGGATACTCACGCGGCGTACTCGGGCGCGGAGGCGGCGGCCAGTTCGTGCATCTGCATGGCGTTGATGTTCATGAGGAAGAACGAGTTGCGCACCGCCGCGTTCGGCCGGAACAGCACCTTGTCCCTGAACACACACATATCACGTTACCGAGCGCTAAAAAGGCTTGGATTATATTACAGATTAACATTCCTGTATACACCAATTTTTTTTCGATAACTATTTAAAAATATCGTGCATTTTTTAATTGGAGAGTTAATTGTAGAATTTAAAAGCTGTATCCCTGACGGGGTAGAAAGAGAGGACAGATCGCCAGGCTTCACGATCCATGCATAATTCTTTCGCTTCTTGCAGATTCATCGATCGCTTCATACATGCACGTCTGAGTATCCGAGTACTTTTGACTTTTCCATTTTTGAACAATCTGCTCACGTGGTCTTTATATGTAAGTCTCGGCCTACCCTGACTTCTTCTACCCTCTACTTTCGCACAATATATAAAATAAAAATGTCTTTATTTTACATAGACCATTTCAACGGCGCTTACAAAATGTCATACACTAAAAATAAGAAAAAAATTGTATATTTAAAGTGACCACCGGTTCGGAACGCGGCCCACCGGAGAAGAACCGGCAAGAAACTTAGGAAGGCTTTTTTTGATGGCCTATTTACAATTTAATATTTTATGACTATAATATTTTATTTGCCAGCAGATCATTTCCAGGAATCCCTGTCCTGTAAATAGTCTTGAATAGAGTAATAACCTTTTTCACAAAGCTTTCTTTTAATATACTTTTTACATTTATTTTATGGTAAATTTCTCAGGTCACAGGGAAGCTTGTTGTAAAAGCGTACCCTGGAAATAGTCGCTAATCTTATGCAGCCGACTATGCTGAACTGAAAGATTGTTTTTATATCTAGTGTTTATATTATGTATATCACAGAGTTTAGTAAACTGTGATAGATTTTTCTGGACATACATAAGATTGGCAAAAATGTATTGTGATGCTACTGTAATGAACTGTAATGGTTAGAATATTTACTTCTTTGATTTTTTCTCGGAGGGAGACTCTGGGGCTCAAATTATATATATCACGTACAGCCCGCTTTTGAAGAACAAAAATGTTATTTACATCTGCAGCACTCCCCCAAAGGAGAATACCGTAAGCCATAATACTATGAAAATAGCTGAAGTAAACCATTCTAGCCGTATCCACATCTGATAGAGTCCTGATCTTTTTTTACAGCGTATGCAGCCTAACTTAACCTAGTGGCCGTCTTTTCTATGTGTGGGCCCCACTGCAAATTGGCATCAATAGTTATACCGAGGAACACAGTTAATTCCACAAACTCTAACACTTGTCCATTAAGTTGAACATTGACCGTAACTTGTTTTACATTTGGTAGAGTAAATTTAATACATTTAGTTTTGTTTTCATTTAGGCAAAGATTATTTGAGCTGAACCAATGAACTACTCTCGTGATTGCATTGTTTACCTCGTCATAATTATCTAATTGTCTTCTAATTTTAAAAATCAATGAGGTATCATCTGCAAACAAAACAATCCTATTCCTGTCCCCTACATAAAATGGTAAATCATTAATATAAATGAGGAACAAGAATGGCCCAAGTATCGAGCCTTGTGGCACACCCATTGTAACCATGGATCCTACAGAAAGTTCCATTAATATCGATCATTTGTATTCTATTTTTTAAATATGAAGACAGAAGGTCGAGAGCTTTGCCTCTTATTCCATAGTGATGTAATTATTTGCACAATGTTTCATGTTGTACGCAATCAAAAGCCTTGGATAGATCGCAGAATATACCTAATGCATCTTGCTTGTCTTCCCAGGCTTCATGAATACATTTTAATAACTCAACACCAGCATCGGAAGTTGAGCGCCCTTTCGTAAAACCAAACTGTTTTGTATGAAATATTTTATGAATATCAAAATGGGATAGCATTTGATTCAAAATTATTTTTTCAAATACTTTGCTCAAAGTTGGCAGCACTGACACTGGTCGGAAATTAGACGGGTCTGTAGCGCTGCCAGCCTTGAACAAGGGTATGATGATGGATATTCTTTGTCAATCGTTCCTCATTCGTTGGACGTGTCCAAATCAACGGAGCACGCCCTTGTCCAGCATAACGCTGACACTATCATTAGAAGAAAGAGAGAGAGAGAGAGTTTATTGTAAAACTAAAAAGCAGACGTATATATTATTGTAGCTTTCGAATAAAATCAGTCAGCTTCTTTGAGTCAATATAAAGTGAATATCCAAATGAAACTAAAAACTTACCATTTAATGATGGGCGGTAGGGGCTGCTGCTGGTTGGGCTGAGGGAATGGCTTCAGGATGAACTTGTCACCCTCTCGCTGCAGGAGCACGAGGCAGTCGTCCAGCATTAACGCCTAACATCCAAAATAATATTTATTTATCACTAGCAATGGATTCGACCTAGATATGCGAAACTAAAATGCGATTTTAATCGGGAGTATCTTCGACTTATTCTTAGAGTAAAATGATTTTTCATTTTACCAACTACTAACCCAAGCATATAAAGAAGAAAGAAAAGAAAAATGATTTTAGCAGAGCAAGTACTTATACTGAGAATAACAGCTGTCAAAGCACGAGATGACAAATACGTCATAACTGACATTTCACCGTATTATCCTATAAAATTAAACTGTTATGATGTTTCAAGTCAAGGTGAAAGAAATAGTAGGCCATGTATTTTTGTCCGGTTATACATTTCCTCATCATTCTTTTTAAACCGCAGAATAACAATACCAAGTTTAACGTAATCCTTGAGTTATTTGGAAATAAGTAAACGAAATTTTCCCAAGGGTAAATTCAAGGTGTAATACTATTCGCGTACTAGTTACACTCGTGTAACTCCGTGTTTGGTTGAACCCGGCCTAAGAAGCATAGAAACCTACCTTAATTATATTAACAGACTAATTTGAATTGCATAAATAGTGAAATATAAGATTGGACGAGCTGCTCTTGGAAGTCCTTCTGAGAGAGAGGTGAAGAGAAGTCGAGTGCAGTAGTCAGTTCATACCTATGCACTTTCCATTATTTCATATTATTTAGCTTTAATTACGATCAGTACGCAATCAGCACTGATACGCGATACTCATTACCACTTATCATAGCATTATTTACAAGTTAATGAAGTACCATTGCGTTTATTAACGAGTCCAAGTCGCTGGATCTACCAGTGACAGTATCTTTGAGATCAATATCTATGGGTATCTAGTATCCTCAATGGGAGTAGGGAGGGGGGTACAGAGGCCGATAGAAGACCCCGTACGGTTTGGCCAGTACGAGTCCGAGATACCCATTTCAGTGATTTCATGAAAAATTTCGCCAAAAAAAAAGTGTTTGTAATCCTGCTAACTTGGTGTTCTGTAACCGATGATTGCATTAAGCAATTTTCTTTATAGCTAGTTACGAATGAGTGACCGCATTGTGGTATTTTCATTTACTTGCGTTTCCGTGCTTTGGAAGGCACATTAAACCGAGTGGTCCCGGTTGCCAGTAATATATATGCCAGTCGTTAAGCCAGGTGAAGGATTTATATACTTAAAAAAAATTCAAGAAGCTACAACCTGAGTGTCGATTTCAACACGAAAATTGAAAGCTCACCACTTATTACGTGGGACAAAACCACTTACGGTGGAATACATACATATTGTCACGTCTTTATCCCCAAGGGGGTAGGCAGAGGTATACTTACAGTATGAATTTTTCAGTCCCACGTAACAGGTGGTGAGGTTATCGCCCTGTTTAAAAATGGTCAGGCGCGAGCTACGGTAACCTGCTGTTGAAAATTTTCAAGTCGTCACAAAGCTTTAACTGGACTCAACGGTAACTTAATGCGAGTGCAAATTAACTCTGCCTCTACGATGATAAAAGTGTGAGCGATATTTTTTTACTGGGACTAATCCCACCCGCATTTCCATGATCGTGAATCCTGTAAACCAGGATCTACAGCAATGACCGACACCAGAAAAGTCACACCGAGCTCGATCTCGGTGAAGTCCCAGGAGGAATGAACACGTCCCGGGACCCGAAACGAAATGAATCAGAAGATAATAATTATTTATCTATCACGCCTTATCCCCACTTGTATGCCCTATACTTTGTCCGCCCACTTTTCACCATGCGTATTCCTGTCCCACGTGACAGTGGTGCTCTCACCAGCACGGCCAGGCGCTTGGTGGAGTCGTTGCGCAGCGTGAGCTCGGCCTCGTGGCGCAGCGCGTGCGCGGGCAGCTCCAGGCGCCGCAGCTCGTCCGCCGCCGCGCGCACCTCCAGCTTGCTCTGGATCCAGCGCAGCCTGCACCACACACATTATAGCACCGCCTACAGAACTTCCGCTCCCTAGCCACAGTCGCTTTTAGATATTTCATTATTTGGACGGCCGGCAGTTATAAATAAATTATAAATATAAATATTGTGAGACACTTTTCACACAGCGCCATCTAGCCCAAAGTAAGCTAATATTAGCTTGTGTTATGGGATCTAGATAACTGATAAACATACTTATATATTTCTAAATACATACATATTATAGATAAATAACACCCAGACACAGAATAAACCATCGTGCTCATCACACAAAGTTTTATCCTGGGTGGGAATCGAACCCACGACCTCTTGCGTAGCAGTCGGATGCACTCCCACCGCGCCACAGAGGCAGTCAGTTGCTACATTATAACTTACTTCAAATCGACCGACGTTAGTATTTCGTTTAATGCACGACATTTTAGGGTGTCACTGCATGCATGGAAGTGTAACACTATTGCGGAAATATAAAAAAAAATAAAAGTAAAAAAAATAAGGAAGTTCACAGTAAAATAAGTTGTTCCAATTTTTAAAAACTTGAGATCTTGGAACCTTATGACGGCTTTTTGAAAGGTAGCAGTGTATCGGCGAATATATCTACCTCCCCGCTAAAATACATTTTTTTTAAAGTTAGTTCTGGCAGACAGCTGGAGAAACAAACCCGCGCTAACGAAAGCACACCGTAAAATACCTAGACTCGCCGCCTGCAAGCTAAATTGAAACTTATAACTGCGCGCGAACGTTGAGTTTTAACGCCAGAGTTTTATGACCGAGCTGCAAAATCCGCGCGGGGTTGTCACTTGACAAGTTTTGTACCTAGTTAATTTATTTAGAGCGCTCGTTTCGGCAGCCCACTGTCATTAGCCGCTCCGAACGGTGCGCTGCCCGAATATGCCTAAACTGCGGAGTGACACCCCCTGATACAACACCATTTAGCCACAACACAACCATACATAATACTAGCTTATACCAGCGGCTCCGCACAACGTTCCCGGTTCCCACAGTCTCGCCTATATCCTTTTTCGGGCTTTCAATTATCACCAAATTTCATTTAAATCGATTCGGTGAATACGAGTAAGAAAAGCGCGACAAAAAGACAGACAGAATTACTTTAAAATTTATAATAAAGACTAGCTAACCCCCGCTGCTTCACCCGTGACATAATTCAAACTCCGAAAAATATACAAATAATTACAGTCACACAAAGCTAACTATAACATTAAGATCAAAACAGATCAGATGCGAGTGCAAAGATGTACACGTGTACGTAGATAAACATGTGTGCGTGTACGTAGCACCATGTTATAATACTTATACGTCATATACTATCTAACCCCCGCGGCTTTGAATGTGTAAAATTTCGGACTCCCGTCGCACCTATTTAAACCCTGCGTTTTTATAAATTTTGCAATAATAAATGCTACTCCGCTCTCCTGGACAGTACCACGATAATATCTAGCCTATAGTCTTGTCTGATAAATAGACTATGAAACAAAAACAGAAATTTTAAAATAGAAAATTTAGTTCATGATATAAGCGCTTTCAACCAAACAAACAAATTCTTCAGCTTTTTATATTAAATGAATAGATGAGACATCTGTGATACACGTCCGGTGCTGCACATGAAACCGGTTTATAAAAGATAAATTTTTAAAGCAATAATTTTGCTAAATTTCTCAAAGGCAAAGGTCACAGGTTCAATCCCTGTATCGAATCGAATTGTCTTTTTCCACTTTATTAAAAAATTACGGTTTATAAAAGGTCTTCAAAATAAAATATATTAGTATCTACCAATTATTTGTTGTAAAACCAGAATATTTCGAAAAGGTGTGACCTACCTGTGCTCATTCTCCGCCGTCCGGATCGCCGTGTCGACTTTGTTTAGAACTTCCTTCGCCACGATGTGGGCCCTTCGCAGCCTGGCGATGTCTTCGGAGCTTTCGCTCTCGCTGTCCGCCGTCTTCAGTATACCTTCTAGCAGCAGTTGGTACTTGGTCAACCTGTGAGGGAAAAACCATCAGTTAGGTTTAAGGATTTCTGTCGAACTAGATACCTTCAAATTTCTCCGTTAGATTCTATAGACGCAGCTTTTGTTTTTGTCGAACTTTACATAAATACCTTAAAAGTTCTGCGACAGACTCTAAATGTGTCAGCTTTTATTTTAATCAAACTAGATACCTTACGATTTCTCCGTTAGACTCTACAGGTCGCAGCTTTTATTATTGGCGAACTAGATACCTTAATAGTTCTCCGACAGATCTACATGTCTGAGCCTTTATTTTTATCTAACTAGATACCTTAAAAGTTCTCCGTCAGGCTCAACAGACCGCAGCTTTTATTTTTATGTATTAATCGGTAAAATAAGGTAATTGTTGGTTCCTCACCTCTGCCACACGCAGGCCAGCATGTCCTTGAGCTGCAGTCGGCCGCAGACATGCATCTGCTCGCGACCGATGAGGAACTGCTGCAGTTCTTTATTTTTCCGTCTCCTTTCTTTGAGAGCGTCCAGGGCCATCCTCTGTCCGCGACAGAATCGGGCCACAGACGACGCATACCCGGGGTCGCCGAGCTGACACATAATATTAAAAATAAATAATCTTAATATAATATTATAAATGCGAAAGTTTGGATGGATCTTTCGCGTAAAAACTACTGGATAGTTTTAATGAAACATTGCAAAAAAAAAAGCTTATACATCAGAATAACACATAGGTTACTTTTTATCTCTGGAACAAGTTCCTGTGGGAAACGGGAAAACTTTTCTACGCGGGCGAAGCCGTGGGCGTCAGCTAGTAATAAATAAATATGGTGGGATATTTTTTTTACACACTGCCGTATAGCCCAAAGTATGCCAATATAAGCTTGTGTTATGGGATCTAGACTTGTGATATATATACATACTTATATATTTCTAAATACATACATTTATACATAGGAAACACCCAAACATTTGTGAATCACACAAATATTTTTTCTTTTTCTTCCGATGTATATTTTTATTCGCTAAAATATGTTCAGAAGTTCTTGCGTGAAAGAGTAACAATCATACATTCTTACAAACTTTCGCGTTTATAAGAATATGGTGGAAATAGAATTTGAGATCTTTTGAAGCGTAACTTCTATCTATCGACGTTGAGAAAAAATTTATAGCTGTAAAGGAATGTGTAAAGTGTACTCTGGTACACACTTTTTTTGTGTCCAATGTGGCACTTCTATACAGGTGAATTTTTCAAGTGGGCCTTCAGAACTAAATCCTAAAGTATAAGGAATATCGAAAAATGCTCAAAGGAGTCGCGAGGTCGATTTTAATGAAAATTAAAACTTTGGATTCAAGATTGTAAACAAGATTTCAAATTGGATTTTTGAAAAATCTTAGCTAGGAATTAAAAAAGAACTTACTATCGTACAAGATTTAAATTATTGGTGCCAATTCGCTTCATGTTCTAATTTCAAATGTTAACTTTTTAACTGTGGCTATATAATATAGATACCTGTACAGTTACAAATCTTCAATAGAATTTTTAAATCCAAACATAATGTAGTGAAGATATGCCTATGGGTGTGAACAAGAAATATTTTATTAAACTTTAACTTTTTCCATTACTTTCTCGTATATCATTACGTCCCATAAATCGATGCTTATTAACAACACTACCGAATGGTGTAATAAAACAGGCTGTATTTTTTTTTCAAAACCATAGGGTTCGATTCCTGAGTAGTATTATTTTTATTTTTTTTTAAATCTAATGTTTCCGTTTTTATTATCATCAAAATATGGCTCGCCATTATTTTGAGCATTTTTCTATATTCCAAAAAATTCAATCTGTATAATAACTAGTAAAGTTGTAGTATCGGAATGGAATTATTATTTATTTATTATTATTATTGTCCGGAGCGCACGCACACGGTTAGGTCCAATAGAGGCTTTATTCCGCGTACGCTTGGATTGTGGAACGATCTCCCTGCCTGGGTTTTCCCGATGGTCTACAGTATGTGGTTCTTCAAACGGGGTTTTAGAAGGTTCATAAAGGGTCGGCAGCGCGAGTGCTGCACCTCTACACGAACGTCCATAGGTGACCACTTTCGATCAAGTGGGCCGTACGGCTGTCTGTAACCTCGGTGCAATAAAAAATGAACTTAAGAGGTGTCAATGGACACCTGGATGGAACGAAGTTATATTGTCCGCAAGGAACTATAATATTATAAAAAAATATTATAAAAGTTGGAACGAAAATAACTGGCTTGCTTTCTATGAGAGAGAGCGAGAGAGAGAGAGAGAGACAGAGAAACGCGCTAACTTTTGGTCCCATCTATCCCCTTTTTGTCAACTTAACTTAACTTAACTTAACTATCTTCACGCTGTATCCCTGACGGGGTAGTCAGAGAGGACAGATCGCCAGGCTTCGCGATCCATGCATACTTCTTTCGCTTCGTCGAGATTCATCAATCGCTTCATACACGCACGTCTGGGTATCCGAGTACTTTTGACCTTTTCGTTTTTGAGCAATCTACTCACGTGGTCTTCATATGTAAGTCTCGGCCTTCCCTGACTCCTTCTACCCTCTACTTTTGAACAATATATATTCTTCGTCAATCGTTCCTCACTCATTCGTTGGACGTGTCCAAATCAACGGAGCACGCCTTTTTCCAGCTTAACGCTGACACTTTCATTCAAACCTGCCATATTGCGTATCACTTCGTTACGTATTCGGTCGGCTAAGGTCGTAGGCTAGTAACGCCGCACAATTTTCGAAGTGATCGCATCTCCACAGCATTCAATTTACTTTCATGCATCTGCTGACATACCCAGGTTTCACTACCGTAAAGCAAAGTTGGCACTAGCACTGCGTTATGAATCGCCAGTCGTGCTTCTTTTACGATGCTTTGTCGCTTTACTAACTGGGACAAAGCACCGTTAACTTTGTTTCCTTTTGTCCAAAAACGAACAGTGGCGGAACTCACGGTATTGAGCAGAGCGTCGGCGACGGGCCCGATGGGCACCACGTGGTCGGCGGCCGAGCGCCGCGCCGCGCGCAGCTCGGCGAACAGGCGCGCGTGGTGCTCGCGCACGGCCGGCAGGTTGGGGAACAGCGCGCGCAGCTCGTCCGCCGCCAGCAGCGCCGCGCGCTCCAGCGGCGACAGGAACACGTTGCTGAGCACGCGCAGCCAGCGGCAGTGCGAGCCCTCCGACACCAGCAGCTCTGCGCGTACGGATGGGTCACCGCGTTCACTCATTTACGTTTGCAAGCGTTTCCGTACTTCGTGAAGCGGAGCTTTGTTTTTTTTTGCGCCATCGGATTCCAAACTAAGCAGAGCTTGAGCTATGGTAACCGGATAACTGATAAACATACTTATATATTTCTAAATACATACATATTTTAGATAAATAACATCCAGACACAATAAACCATCGAGCTCGTGACAAAAAGTGTTATCCTGGGTGGGAATCGAACCCACGACCTCTTACGTAGCAATTGGATACGCTCCCACCGCACCGCCGAGGCAGTCTTCTATATCTAGCAAAATCTACTAATTCAATCGCGTCAGAAGAGAATAGAAACCGTCGCTTAATAATTTTTTTGACTGCCTCTGTGGCATGGTGAGAGTGTATCCGACTGCTACTTAGGAGGTCGTGGTTCGATTCCCACCCAGGATAACACTTTGTGTCACGAGCGCGATGGTTTATTCTGTGTTAGTTCTCTGCCTAGTTTGAAATCAGATAGCGTTGTGTAAGTTGCCCCAACTTTATATATTTATTTATTTTATTTGCGAGCGTTTCCGTACTTCGTGAAGCCGGGCCAAGTCTACTCAGCGTCATAAGAGAATAGAAACCATCGCTCAATATAGAACCGAGTAAAAAAACTGACGTTTTTCGTAGTCTACTATTACAATTCAGCGCTCCAATAGAATACTATCGGCCGGCCGCAGTTATTGTCACGTTAATAGTCACTCATTTATCCCCGAAGGGGGTGGCAATGCCATATCATATGCCCACATTTTGCACCGTAAGCATTAATGTTCGAAGTATCTATCACTTCGAACATTAATGCAATGAAGTCCGTTGTCGCGTCGAAATAGTCAGACACCTGGCTTAACGTGTCTTGCGATGCATGGAAACGCTCGATGATGGAAATACCTCAGAGCGCTCATCTGTCTGTACCTAGTTATAGTGAAAGTTGCTTAACGCAGTGATTATTTACAGGACACTCATCATCATCCGAGCGTCTGTGCCAGTTGCGTCTCGCGACGCCCGGGGCCTGCTTTCCTACATTTTCTCCTCCACTTCGCACGGTCTTCGGCATCCCCTTTAGTGAGACCATTGACACGCATGTCATCCCTTACGACGTCAAGCCAGCACTTCTTGGGTCTTCCCCTCTTACCAAGACCCGGTTGGGATCGACATGGCCAGAGTAAACTCGCTGTCACGACAAATGTCTCTGATATCAGAGACAGGTGATAATAGAACCTACGTACCGTGTATGACTTCTTGTCGCTTCCTCACTTTGGCGCAAAGAACTAGCGAGCTCAGTATCGCCGGCGGGACGCTGTCCGACCATTGCGCTGGGAACGGCTCGTCTTCCTCCGACAAGTCAGACTGGGATGCTGCAAAGAATTGGATGAGATGTTACGATTGTAAGATTACTTTAAAAAAGTTCTTTAATATTTAAAACGAATCTGTCAAATCCCCTTACCATGCTGCTCAGCAGGGACGGTGTTACTCTCGTTACTCCTAGAAGATAAGCTGGAACTGCTGGAGCTACCGGAGGGGGCTGTCGCTGCGCCCGGCTCCAGATCACTGGAAAACGATAGACGAAAGTCAAATACTTTATTCTTATTGATATATTACGTGATCATTCAAGAATTACAGAAAACATTATATTCTAACACTAATATCCGCTGGTGTCGTTCTTCTTGCGCCAATAAATCCACTACCTACACTAGCGGCACGCTATGATGGCCGTTTTGACGTTGTGTTTTTGGATGAAACATGGCTAAATGTTAAACATACTGTAAGCCGTTCTTGGACAGATGACACTGCAGCATCTACGTCCAAAGATCCTGTTGGAAAAGGATTCACAAAAGGATTTTCAAAAGGATTTCACATCACTACTGTAATATGTCAAAACGGCCATCATAGCGTGCCGCAAGTATAGTCCCATGGAACTATATACAACTGTCGAAGTGTGGACAAACCCTTTAAAGAACAGAGAAACATTCTATCTATAGGATTCACTCGTGCATTCATGTTTGTTGAATGTTGTTTTTGATAGAAATCATCCGATTTTTATTTTGTGGATTTTGGCATCATTTCTATATTTTATAATCTGAAATGAATTACGACATCCGTCCCTTGCTGGTGCCAGACGTTTTTTAATGAAAAGCAATGGTTGTGCGTTGAAATTTTAGAGAAATCAAATTTGCAAAGGTGTTTAACAAAAAAAGGCCAGTACTTTAATGTATGGTGTTCAGGACCCTTATACCTAACTTAGGTAAATATTAATGATTGTGCAACCGTGACTCAAAATTATCAACGCACAGTTCAATCTGTTTGACGGATTTGAACGGAACATTGGTACCCACCCACTAAGAAGAATCTATGTAACGTGAGTTCAAAACGACCGAAACCGCGGGGCACAGCTGTTAAGTACAAAATTTACGTATGAAAATATTGACCGAGCGAGCTTAATTATAACAAGCCATACGTCAACAGTGGGGGATCAAAGGTCACGCAGAGGAGTGGAAGTCCAAATGTAAACATCGCACGGGAAGTTGTAAAACTGTTGCTAATTCAGTACCAACTTATGAAATGTGCTCCCGCCGCGTTGAGTACGCGCACCCGTTTGATTGGCGCGACCTTTCGAATTAACCGAAATTGGCACAGCTAATTGGTGGAAACGGGAAAATGTAACACTTGATCCTTTTGTGAAATTAGTAAAATTAGGATACAGCTGATCGTCGCGTCATAGTTTTCATAATATTCGTGAGAATAAGCAGAGTTCTAAACCGGACATTATATAACTGGAATGATATCATTACTAAAGGTTAATAAAGAAATAACAGTACTACTACTAATGTCATTACTAGGTGACTGTCTACGGCTTCGCCCGAGACATACTTCAAACTATTTACTATTATATATTTATAAATTCTAAATTAATGCATAAATATTGACCCGATTTGTCGACATTTATGATTACTGCTCCGCTTTCCAGGGTAGTAGCGTAATAATATATACCCTATAGTGTTTCTGGATAAATGGGCTATCCAACACAAAAATAATTTTTCAAATCCAATCAGTAGTTCCTGAGATAAACGCGTTCAACCAAACAAACTAACTCTTCAGCTTTATAATATTTATTTAATTTTTGCCAATCTTATGTATGTCCAGAAAAATCTATCACAGTTTTCTAAACTCTGTGATAAACATAATATAAACACTAGAAATAAAAATAATCTTTCAGTCCACCACAGTCGACTACATAAGATTGGCGATTCTTTCCAGGGTAACTGTATACGCTTTTACAACAAGCTTCCCTGTGACCTGAGAAATTTACCTTTAAATAAATTTAAAAAGTTTATTATAAACAAGCTTTGTGAAAAAGGTTTTTACTCCGTTACAGACTATTTGCAGGACAGGGACGCCTGGAAATGATCTGCTGGCAAAGTGAAATAATATTAAATTGTAAATAGGCCATCAAAAAAAAAGCCTTCCTAAGTTTCTTGCCGGTTCTTCTCAGGTGGGCCGCGTTCCGAACCGGTGGTCGCTTTAAATATTTTAAATAGTGTATGACATTTTGTAAGCGCCGTTAAAATGGTCTATGTAAAATAAAGATATTTTTATTTTTTTATTTATTAGTATAGATTACGTGATAGGTCCAGTTTCGAACCTTTCACAAGACATTAGCAACATGAATATAGGTATATCGACATGTCGTGCACTAGTACCTAATAGAAACTGATTGAATCTAATATCTGTACGGTTTCGTTATGTTAAGTGGTGGGCAGACTCTCAAGTTCCTAACATTAGTACCTATCTCTACACATTGACGTAAATAGCTACCATTTTCTCTAACTAATTTTATTCATATAAAATATTAATGAGTTGAATATTATTCTAACATATTATGTATCTATGCCTCTGCCACCCTTTCGGGTATAAAGGCGTAAATGATAAAAACATGGATTATATAATAATGTTTACCTAATTTAGTCATTAGCGTTACCATTTTCCTATATACCTAAGGACATCCACAAACCATCTAGTATAGATAAGTCCGTTAGCGTGGTCTCTCAGATAAGCTGGCATTGATTTCTTACATTTAATAATTGGCTTAAATATTACGTTAATCTTCTTTAGTATATATATCGTCGTATATAGAAATCTACTCATTACGCGAAACATGGTCTATCTTATTTTTGAGATAATGATATCAAAAAAATTATCTTAATTTATTAAAGAAATCGTAAACTCTATTAAAGCAAAATCTGGATAAATTCTTCTCTTCTTTAAGATGGACTGTTTTGTGACCTATAAAAATACCGTCCGAACTTTATCTATGAAACCATTTCATAGATAAAATGGCAGTACAAGAATTACAAATTATTTATTAAACTAGATGACCCTCACAGCTTCGCCCGTGGAATATTTCGACCTCCCGTCGCACCTATTTAATCCCGTCGCTTATAAATTCTACAATTAAGCATAAAAATTTGCCCGATTTGTCGACATTTATGACTACTACTCTGCTCCCCAGTGTAGTAGCGTAATGATATATAGCCTATAGCCTTCTTCGATAAATGGGCTATCTAACAAATTCAAATACGACCAGTAGTTCCTGATATTAGCGCGTTCAACCAAACAAACAAACCAATAAACTCTACAGCTTTATAATATTAGTATAGATGTACGTAATTCCCAGTTGGACAAAGGACGTCTAATTATTTCCAAAATTTATTGTAAGTATTACCTTTCAGAAAGTGTCCGTCTTGCCAGCATCGCAACAGTGGGAGGTTGTCTCCCAGCCGGCAGGGAGACATTCCTCGATACCCTCGGAGGCGCTGAGGTGGCCATACTGATCCAACACTGGTTTCACTTCACACACTTTGTCACTTATTGGTTTATATAGTTCACACTATAGACATTTTAGCTTTTAACACACTGGAATTTTGAAATTTAAATTTTATTTACTGATGTATGATGCGCTGTTCTTATTTCTATCTATACTTGAAAATTTACGGATAATATGAAGTGCCTATTTTAAACAGGGATGTATAATTTTAGAATACGTTTCCTATGGTCCAATAGCTTATCATATAGACGAAAGTCTGACTAGAGTACTTTTTGAAAATGACAAATGATTTTTGGGTTTACAAATTAAGTAGTAAGTTAACTGCGAGAAAAGTGAGTTTACGAGTATATTATAATAACTTTCTTATTTATATTATTAACTTAGTATTTTTATGGTATTAAGATAATTTAAGGCTTCTTAAAAGAATTAAAACTATATATGTATTTTGTTTCACTCAGTGAGAAAGCCAGAAAACTATTTGTTTACACACATTCCTACTATTTATACACAGACAAAAAAATATTATAGTATACAACATCATTAGTCGGCGGGCAGCTATTGATGTAGGAATGAGATCAATCATTATACTTATGCGTGTTTATCTAAAGAAGGTTGACGGAGATTATTGTAGTACACGTAGGCTTTGGATAAATCTTATGAATAGTTTATATGAAATAATTTTAAACGTACCAAGCATTCCTAATTGTGAGTCGTATCTCTCAGTGGTCAATCAGATTGCTCAAAAACGGATAGGTCAAAAGTACTAGGATACCCAGACGTGCATGTATGAAACGAGTAATGAATCTGCAGGAAGCGAAAGAATTATGCATGAATCGCGAGGCCTGGCGATCTCTGACTACCCCCGTCAGGTATACAGCATAAGGACAGTTGTAAATCTTAACTAGATATTCTAAACAAAAGTAAAACCTTTTTTGATTTTTTTTTATTAATTCTATATCCTCTATTTCGTTCGGTTTTATAAAACACAAGTAAAAATAACATACAAGGCTATACTATATCTTATTTATCTAATTAAGATTAAGACTACAAAAAATTGCAAGTTTAAATGATAACGGTAAATATATTATATAGTTGCGAATCTAACATAACGTGGGTATCGAACCGTGACCCTGGCATATCACTAACGGGTTAGCTACATGATGTCAAAAATATACAAAATGGCTGCCTTTGTGGCTACTTTTTCAAAATATTAGCAGTTAATATGTAAGTAACTGGCTTTACGACTTAGACATGAGCAGTCTTATTACAATAACTTAATATAAACCAGCTTTAAACCAGGACTAGTTAGTCTTAACTTAGTACGGGACAAACGTTAGTACGAGCACTAAATCCTGTCCATATCACAAAACTAAAATTAAACCCAGACTACTTAGTACTGTATTAACTTCATGGCAAAGAGAATGTAACACTACATTTTTAAATATTAACTACAGATAATAAATGGAAATCGTTATTTCATTCATTTACGCAGTTCCGTTTTGCCACAATGTTTAAGAATCACTTTAGAATTTTAACTATTATAATATTTAAATACATGAAATAGACTGTTTTGGGTTTTATGAATATGAATAAATATCTTTTGTGATTTATATTATTTATTAACTATTGTAAATATTAGTATTTGTAATGTTATTTTTTCGATGTTACATAAATCGACAACAAGCTTGAAATGGAATCAATGGGGTGGGGTAGTTTAAGCCGCGAAACTTTGTAAAAAAATATTTTGAATTGTTGTCCACTATATTTATGTACTTTCACATTCACATAACATGGATTAACGTAAAAGAAAAAGAGGAGAGAATTGGACTCCTGAAGAGAAAGTAAGTTATTGTATAGTTAAATTCAGTCTAAAAAGTCAATGATAGTCCACACACATTCCTGATAGGTAATTTCTAACATCTATTCTAGGAACTCTTCTTGACGTATATTAGACGACGTTATATTAGACGATAAGTCGACCAAAACACCAGTTACGTTAGCAGAAATGAAAGAGTGAAAGAAAATATCAAATACTTTCTATTGTAGATATTGTCTGTTTTATGTACATACATACATACACATTGTCACGCCTTTATCCCCGAAGGGGTAGACAGAGGCACACTAGACGCCTAAATTTCACCGTATGCATTTTTGTCCCACGTAAGTGGTGGTGAACCCATTGCCGTGTTGAAATGGACAGGCGCATGCTGCGGCGACCTGCTGTTGACATTTTTAAGCCGCCCATAAGGCATTCAACTTGGTTTAACGACTGCCATTTTATTGGCAACCGGGATTAACGGCTTAACGTGCCTTCCGAAGCACGGAACTGGGGTGGGTCTAAAGGGCCAAATAAATTTAATAAAAATGTATAATTGTATGTAATGTATAATGTTTTTGTGGCATTTACATTTGCGAGCGTTTCCGTGCTTCGGAAGGCACGTTAAGCCGTTGGTCCCGGTTGCCAGTAAAATGGCAGTCGTTAAGCCTGGTTGAAAGCCTTATAGGCGGCTTAAAAAATTTCAACAGCAGGTTGCCACAACCTGCGTCTGTCTATTTCAACACGGCAATGGGCTCACCACCTATTACGTGGGACAGGAATCCACACGGTGAAAAGTGGGCATATAATATGCCTCTGCCACCCCTTCGGGGATAAGGCGTGATGGATATTTATTTATTTATTTTATTTATGTATAATATTTGTGTGTATTTATATCTAAAACCCTTATCACTAAATAATAGAGGATTCATTCGAATACGATGTCTGTTCGGTTGCCGTGACGTTTCCACCAGCTCCATGTCTTCCAAATCCATTAAATCAATCATATTTACATCCATTTTTTATTAGATGTCGTAAATAGTTCAACATGAAAAAATGTAATATAACCTCAATATGAGAAAATATGACGTTTGACAGTTTAGTACCGAAGTTAAACTAGGCGTAGCACGAGACTATCTTTAGTACCGTAGTTATTCCGGGACTAAGCGTTAAACCTGTTTTTGTAATAAGGATATTTTTAATACCGGGATTAAACCAGGTATTAAGTCCAGTACTATCTTTAAACTATGTTTTGTAATAAGACGGCATATGTCTAATTCAACGGTATCACTTTCAGAGATAACCAAACAGGGCCTTAACAAACTTCGAGTACGAGAAGAGTTTATCAAGTGAGTAGATAGAAGGAACACAACTACTGACAATGACTGGGACTTACTATTTTTTTATTATTATTTATCTATCACGCCTTATTCCCGAAGGGGTGGCAGAGGCATATTATATGCCTACTTTTCACAATGTGCATTCCTGTCCTACGTAATAGGTGGTGAGCCCATTGCCGTGTTGAAATAGACAGACGCAGGTTGTGGCTACCTGCTGTTGAAATTTTTCAAGCCGCCCATAAGGCCTTCAACGTGACTTAACGACTGCCATGTTACTGGCAACTGGGAGCAACGGTTTAAAATGCCTTCTGAAGCACGGAAACGCTCGCAAATGTAAATGCTACAAAGTGGTCACCATTCCGTGACCAGCAATAGCGAAACTTGCTTAACGCAGTGATCGTTTACAGAACACTGAGTTTACTTTCGGGACCACGAGCGCTTCACTGGGACTTACGACCCGTATAAATAGGTTTTAGGGAGTACTTGCGATGCGTCAAAGCTCACCTCCACTGTATTCTGCTCTCCCTTTACATAAGATCAATATCAAGACAAAGTGAAACCTTAAAACCAGCAATTACAGTACATACTAGTCTTTATATTCAATCACTTTAATGATGTCATTATAATACTGTACCGCCATATGTAGCGACAATGCAGCTAATAAATCTAGCCATAGACTAAAATCTATGCTAATGATAATATAGCCTTAGTCAAGGTAAATATTATTACCATTAAGAGAATAAGGAACGGTTACTGGCAATATAAGTACTCGTTTACAACTTGTGTCGTTCTACAGTGAAGATCTAGTTGTATCCAAACTCTTCAACAAAAATCTGGGAATCGCTACCATATAACTCAGAGGGCCATTGTCATAAGAAAGTACTAAGTAACCCATACGTTGACGGCCTTAGGTATAATGATATTCTCTCCCAAGCTCTGTTTTAAAAATGGGGGAAGTAACAAAAGAGAATCACGCGTACTGGTAGAATACCAAGTCGTTTGTGATACGTCTGAGAAAAGATCATTTTTCTCTCGCATAATAACATTTTATTACAGACGCTGAAGAAAGTTTTAAAAAGCTCTTTAAATAGACTTCATGCATGTTAGCATTTCAGGAGCTGATATACATAAAATTGATTTTTGTGAAATTTGTATGACCTCAATTTGGTATTACGTAAGATGTGAATACAAAACCGGTAATCCAAAAAAAAATTGCTTCCATTGACCGTAGTAAATGGCTTTTCACTATGTGCTTAAGAAATCAGCTTGTGTGGAGGAAATGTGTTTACCGAGTATATCATTGTTTTAAAACCAGTTGAAGACTAAATGTACATTGAACGGCAGCTGTTTTCAGATTTATTAACTTCAGTTTAGATACAAATGGATCATTCAGACCTTAGATCAATACACAGCGGCGGGGCTAAGACGTCAGTAAGGAATTTGTATATCTTCATATTGTATGTAATGAAACAAATGTAGCTGGGTAATGTAAGCACACAATAGAACTCTACCTACCCCTTTCAGTACTTTATTGTTGATGCATCGTAAAGTAAAAACGTTTTCAATATTGATTACTATTTTTAAGAAGTTATGATTGTCAGTTAACGGTATATTTCAGCAATATCTTTAGGCTCCATTTTACTCAACTCGAAGCTTTCCATGAGTCGATATTTCCTCGTGAGATAACGATAAAATAATATCCTACATGAAAAAAATGCAATAAATGAAGTATAGAATGTACATTCATATAAAATACATATGAACACGTTACTGAATACAATTTAGCCTATTACGAATATTAATGGTATAGTCAATGGAAGCGGCATTGCCCAATGTAATAAAACTCTAACAAAATTGACTTCATTTAAATCTGTGATTACATGGTGCCAAACTGGCATAAATTTACATTAGCACTATTAAAAGTTGACTACCGTATGATGTGTGATTATGTCACTAGCGTTGCTTTTATTCTTTCATTTCTCAATCAATCAAATTCACTTGTACAGAAAAAGACTTTTAAAGTATTCAAATCTCTGAATATCATAAAATGAGACCATTAATATCTTTTATCGAAATGATCGATTGCTTTAAGATACGTTATTACGATTTAATTTAATATTGGTTAATAAAATAATGAAAGAATCCATGTTTGAAATGATAAGAGTTATTTAAATTAATGTATTTTTTATCTTATTAAACGCGGAAGGCATCGTCTGTTTGTTTCTTGACTGCAATAAATCTTTGTATATGACTATTCTGAGCTGATACTGAGATGAATTTAAAAAAATAATGTTTCTTTCAACTCTAGGTTTCAAAAAAGTTTGCACAGTAGCTAAGTAGGCACCTATACCTATTGCCGAGGTAATTTTTCTCTCAATCGGCCACGAAAATAATTAAAACTCTTAAATTTAAATGAATGTGGCTATAAATTATATATACACTGCAATTACTTGAGACCAAAATCCGTTTAAAAAGTTACTTAATTTGAATTTCAAAGTAGTTTTTGTTTGTTGGACCATAACAATCACATTCTTACTCATTGCATTATATCATGCACGTAAAAAATAGCATCATCCTAAACAGTAATAGAATGAACTCACAATATCGCATCACGTAGTTGTATATTAATAATACTAACACAATTAGTTTAGACCAAACATTTTAAACAATGTTATCACTGAGTCGAAGATTCGACTACCGATATTGTCACATAACAGACATTAAACGCAAAAAAAAAATCACCTGAATCTACTTTTCAATTCACTGGATGTTTCGAAAATTAAATTTTTCACATCACTGAATTCCTGAATAAAAATCATTTTTTTTATGCTCTTTTATCATGTCCGAAATGTTGGACGAGAACGCGTGGTATCGCCGCGATCAACGGCGCACAACTGTACTCGAACTAATGTGGAATCGAATAGATTATACGAATATGTATCAATTCATGAGCTTTAAGGTGTACAATGGAAAACGAGGGTCAACTCTGACGTCTAACCTTTAGATTCCTATGTTTTTCAATGACGTATAATAAGTGTTATTATTTTTGTTAAACATTTCAGCAATAACATGTACATACCTGGCTCTACACGGTAAACATTAATTGCATGTCGCGAGCGGTACGACTGACGACGGGTACTTGAAACTAAAATTATTTAATTTATTTCGACAAATGCTCGATGTGAAGTCTAAATTTAGAACACTATGTTCCATTCTCCAGTATGTCGCGATATGGAATATACCAGGCGAATGACACGCTGAAAATACTATGCTAAGGAATATTATACTAATATACCCATTTTCAAATTTCGGGTATCTAAGTAACATCACCGGCGTCAGTATGGTTCTTAAATTTTAAAGTTCTCTAGAATATGGATGTGATTGTGTAGTTTAATTTAATATGTACTGAAGGTAGGGTGACCCCTTTTCGCTAAATATACAAGGACATAGCCTCCTGTTTCACATTTCTTTTGAAATACTAACAAGCACTGATAGGATCTTACGAGACGTGCTTAAGCGTGAGAAGCTAAATAGTCTTCTCTTATTTTTAGTGTATTGGGTGTATTGGTCTGGGGCTCTTTTACTTGGCTTCTAGGAGCAGCTACCGTTTGACTTTTGATTTTGCCGTTTGACCTCCTAACCCCGTGAAGGGGCCTGTGTCGGAGCTTCTTCCGTTGGTCAGCGGGTGCACCGCAAACAGGTAAGGTTTATTTGGGATCCGGAGGCCTTCATAGGGCCGCTTACACCCAGAAGTATCTGGTGTAACTAGTTAATGCTGAACGTAGGTCTCTCCCAATTTACACCATGCACAATAATAACACATAAATCAATTAATCATTATGGGGTAGTGTGTTTTAGCGTGAAATAGTGAACAAATCACGAGACAACAAAACAAATTTCTACCTCTTGTTTAGAATAATCATCACAGATTCCTCTTAATTCTTAAATAAATATTCCCTCGAGAATTTCACTTCCGAAAATCCGCAGTAGTTTAAATATATGTATTTAAACTACACATCAATTCTGAAACTTCGCAAATCTTCCAACCATAAACAAGTCATAAAACAGACTCACTAAGGGGGTGAAACTCTCAAGGTGTGTGGTGACGTCACAGGGTGCGCCACCGTATAACCACTAGTGGAAATAGAACACATAAAGGCACCATGTTTGACCATACGAGGTAGAGTGACTATAAATAATATGAAAATTTGAGGATTATTTATTTATCTATCACGCCTTATCCCCGAAGGGGTGGCAGAGGCATACATGTATGCCAACTTTTCACCATGTGTATTCCTGTCCCACGTAATAGATGGTGAGGCCATTGCCGTGTTGAAATGGACAGACGCAGGCTGAGGCGACCTGCTGTTGAAAGTTTTTAAGCCGCCCATAAGGCCTTCGACTTGGCTTAACGACTGCCATTTTTTTTGGCAACCGGGACCAACGGCTTAGCGTGCCTTCCGAAGCACGGAACTGGGGTGGGTCTAAAGGGCCGAATAAATTTAATAAAATGTGTCTAATTTAGATGTTAAATTTGGAAGAAATTTTGGACCCGTTGCCTTTTTAGTGAGGTGGTAACAAAAAGGCTAAAAGGTCTTATGTGCTAGACACTAAATTAGCACGACCAATTAAAGTCCTGGTAGTCTCGGACTCTTTTTCGGACTCGGAATATTAATATTAAAATTAAACGATATAATTAAGAGGCAGTAAAATTCTTCTTTTGAAGTATCTATTCACCATATCTATTCATACAGGCGCTTCTAGAGGTGTTACTCCCATTCTGTGAACTCTGAAAGTTAATGTGAATTCTGGGTAGAAATCACCATCCAGGTAGACTTTGACCGTAAGTAAGTTAATTACAAAAAGGATGTCAAATTGTACATGGAAGTACATTTAATATTGTAACCTTCATTCTACTAGTTCGCAATAACCTTCAAATACGACATAACTTTAGAATAAAATGGGTGTAAAATTATGACTTCCTTTTGTCGACTAAATTGGCAATGCCACCATGCTCATCACAAAGCTTAGACCTATAGAGTGATACAATTGAGATAGTTCAGATCAAAATCTATTCACTTTGATGGTATTTGTAAGAATCCTTTTACAAGTGGAACGAAGAAAACAGGAAGAATAACACTTTCATTATATAAGAATAGTACACTACGGGAGGGAAGAAGAATTCAAAATAGTGAACGCTGAAGACATTGTCGAACATTTAGTAACAGTTCGTCAAAATCTTTGAATTTAATTAATGTACTCGTATTGCAGTTTCGCCCACTATTATCTAATTCACTCAACAGCGTGGCCAACGGCATCCAACTTCCGTTGGGAGATAATAGCTGACAAATACGTACAAATGTCCGCTACACCATCGGGAAGTAACTAAAATAATGTAATTCATCAGTGTGGGAGCGTTATGTTGTGGGACTATTTATACTCGTGTCACAAGTATCAAAATATTCCACCACCTGAATATTTTTTTGTCTTTTATAATTGTAAACATGGCAGATGTTTGACGTGAGAAAGGCGAACTATCAACCTGTAATAGGTTTGAATTCGTTTGGTTTCCAAGATCTACTTTCGGTAATTTTCCGTTTCAGATTACATTTCCTTATTGGGAAACTGAAGGCTTTATACAGTTCGTTTGTAACGACATGCCTTTGAACATAGGTTGGTGGTGGTGGGGTGAAACTTTTGGGAGTTAGCCACATACTCATAAAAAGACGTGAAAAGACAGTAAGATTAATTGAAATAAAAGGGACAGGAGACAAAACCTAAAACGTCGTATTCATTAACTATATACTTGTTGATGAATGAAATGTCGATAATTCATTTCTCTTTTTTATAGCACTGAGGTGACAGACAGATGGAAAGTGATCACCGTAGCCTATAAATGGTTGTAACACCAAAGGTCGTAGCAATCACATTGCCGAGCCTGCAAAACCTTCTAAAATCTCCTTTGAAGAAAAGGCACCTTACTGTGGAAAAACGGAAAAACCTAGGCACTGAGTTAATTCCACAATCTTAGTGTATATGAACCGGGATTGTCTTGTATAGATTACGAAAAAAAAAGTGTAAACATCAATAACACCACTTCACCATCCTATTGCTTTCATTAACACATGTTCATTTTCATAAGGTCGAAGAGTCCGGCTAAGTCCATCATCCATGGTGTCCCTACTGGCCGTATCATTATATCGGGAGTTATTTACGCTTGTTAGTCATGTTACGGCGTTTTTATGTGTCGTTTGGCACTGTTTGTCATTGGCGTAGGTTCAGGTCGAATGCGCGAATAAATCGCCATATTGACATGGGTGTGTCCCAAGTTTCGAGGGTACGTTTTTGAATTAAGTACTTACCAAGTCAATTGTATGCAAATAAAATGTTTTAGCATTTCTTGTTATTGGCGGGGAGCCCATGTTATAATTTGGGTATTTATTGAAGGAAGTTAGTTGAAGTGACAAGTTTTACCAAATAGCTATCCACAATAACAGCGTGATCCGTCTTTTGTAATACCTTTTTGGATTTGAGTTAGAAAGAAAGGCAGTTAGATATTGTTTCACATTACTTGAGCCACGTGCTCACTTTGTGCTGTACTCGTCTAAAGTACAGTGGCTCAGACTTAGGGCCGTATTCCAGAACGATTCTCAATACCCAAGAAACACTTGAGAGTAGTATTTATAAGGCAAAAACTAGCCTCAAGCGTCAATTGAGTATTGAGAAACGTTTTGGAGTACGGCCGTTAGTGGCACGTTTGTCCCGCTTTTATATTAATTACAAATTGAAACTTGAACAAAATGCAACTATTATAAAACTTGGGCGAAATGAGATTAAGACCACACTTGACGAATTGGAGAAAACGGTAAGATTCACACCGTAGGTATATCCACTTTCGATAATTCACTTTGTTTCTCTTTTAAATATCAAGACATGAAAAACAAATTCCACAAACTAATCTTTTCATAAAACTACTATTTCAAGTGACTGAAAGAGCACGAACGGCCTTCGTTAATAAATCAATAAAAGTTAGGCTTAGCGGCCATGTCAAGAGGGCCTCCACGGAAGTGGCTTGACGCTGAAGCCTTACAAACTATATGTAATAACTAATAACCTGTCATATAATACCTCTATAGAGCATAGCTAACCTAGAATAGAACTCATAATACTTTGCATTTTTATGTTGATTATAACACTAAATAGGTACGCCTAAAATACGAATGTAAGTAGCAGATACAACCAGGAAGAGCATTCCAATACATTATAAAAATAATCAGATCTTTTGGTTCATAATATTATCTTAACCTTCGATACAAAGGTACTCCGATATAAAGATAGAAATATGTTTTTTGTTATTAAACACGATACAGCCGCCGTCTCTTTCTGATGACGGGTTATTCACAAACCGAAGTTTTGGGTAACACTACTACCCAGGTATAGGTCGATGAGCGGGTCAAAGTTGGCAACCGGTTATGTTGTTGTTGACACTACCGAATGATGACCCTCTTATTTGTCACTACTGATAGTATCTGATCAGGAAATTATGATGCTCAGCACTTCAGACGAAGTTGATAGCAAAACTAGACCCACCTAACCAAGATTTACCTCTTATAAAATATTGACCAGTAAGTTTTATACAAGACACTAAGATCATAAGAAAGATATGACTTTATTTGGGTAGAAACCATGTTTCACCATATGAAAAAAGATGGCAGAGATGTATAGAATGCACAATGTCGAATATAGCATTCCATTTAGTGGCACCGGCGAGCGGTTCAAAAACCTTTACTGTTTCATTCGGTGGCCATAAATAAACACATTTTTATTATAAAATGGACACAAGAGCGAAAATATACTATAGGAATGGGTATAGGGGGTGGTGGTCATGCACAACACTGAACTGCGCGTCACTCTGACAGCTTTTAAACATGGCGACGCGTCAAGGAGATTAATGCGAGATTATGGCGGGCAAAATAAAGCCCTTGTTGTGTGCAGTTTGTAAATAATCGAAAATGAGTAACAGGGTTACGTAAGCGCATGACTGATTAGGTGGAAGAAACAATATTATGACTTAAACTTGTGTGGCTGTGCGCAGGCGCAATATTAATGAGCCAAAGTGTACATAACGTTACGAGTAATAAGTTTGGATTATGTTTCGAGAACATAAGCATTGTCCAATGGTTAGTCAACAAATTCCTCCAATAATATATTAGTATTTTGCCGTTCTCTCAACAATGCACTTGACATAGATCAAATATAAACATTATTATTTTAAGACACGAGAGTTGAGATAGCTAAACGCTTTCATAATGTTAGTAGCGAACGCCAGATAGTTCATCCGCGTAATAAATCAAAACTCCAGCTGTTTGAACAGAAACAGACTTTACTCCTTATAACAAATATAAGCAAATACTATTTCACAGAATATTTGAGAATAATATGAATGATAGAACTGCAATATACATGGAAGATTATAAGCAGCCATATGTTGATAGAAGAAATTTAGGAGACGACAAGTCTACAGCGAGATGCACATGACAATCGAAACAGAAGTGGAATAGAGATTCATAGCAATATATATTCGCAGCTTACTGTTCCTCAAAGAAAGGAACAGTGTGATAGGGGAACATTGCGGTATGGTAGAAGAAGTAGTGACTAAGATAGAAAAAGGTATGCTTAGATGGTTCGGACACGTGGAGAGGATAGATGAAAGTAGACTAACGAAACAGATTTATCAGAGGAGAGTGAATGGGCAAACTGGTAAGGGGCGACCTCGACGTACATCATCAATCAAATAGAAGACATTTTGGAAAAAGGTCAGGTCAAGAGTACCCTTAACCGGCGTGTGTGTATGAAAACACTTATGAAAGTGGAAGAAGCGAAAGTTGTATGCCAGGATCGTAGCAAGTGGAAAGCCATAGTCTCTGCCTACCCCGATGGGAGACAGGTGTGACGATATGTATGTATGTATGTATGTTCCTCAGAATCGGTTTAAGGAAGAGAGTTTGTAAACAACTTTAGTATTTCGCCGAAAATGACGAATAACAGATCGATGCACGATCTGATTTTAATTCTATTTTCTTCTCCAAGGGGAGTGTGATGATAAGTAATTCCGGTATATTAGTAATGTTAACTTTGGCAGATGATCAAAGGGCTAAGAAATTAGAACTTGGTGTGTTCATAAATCTTACTGATAGTTTGGACGTCGACCTGAACTCACGTGGATCCACGAATATCGTCAAGCGTCGATTAAAAAGTACTCTGATTATGGTGATATGTTTGTAGAATATTTTGATTATGAATATACATTTAGTACTAAAATAAATAAATAAATATCCATCATGCCTTATCCCCGAAGGGGTGGCAGAGGCATATTATATGCCCACTTTTCACCGTGTGGATTCCTGTCCCACGTAATAGGTGGTGAGCCCATTGCCGTGTTGAAATAGACAGACGCAGGTGGTTGCTACCTGCTGTTGAAAATTTTAAAGCCGCCTATAAGGCCTTCAACCAGGCTTAACGACTGCCGTTTTACTGGCAACCAGGACCAACGGCTTAACGTGCCTTCCGAAGCACGGAAACGCTCGCAAATGTAAATGCCACAAAGTGGTCACCCATCCGACGACCAGCCATAGTGAAAGTTGCGTACCTCAGTGATCGTTTACCGAACACTGAGACTGCGGGGCCACGAGCGCTTCTTTCATTTAGTACTCGTATATTAATGTACAATGATTCCACGATTTTACCAGCTTTAGCTTTTCAAGAACCTAATTGTATCAAGATAAAGTTCAGTACAATCGTATTTTAATGTATTCTTAGCAACACTAAAATTTCATCTTACTCATAAGTATGAGTAGTCTGCTTGTTGATAATTTTTTAAAGCAATTATTTAGCTAAATTTCTCATAAATTTTTAATAAAGTGGAAAAAGAAAATTGGATTCGAGACAGGGATTGAACCTGTGATTTTTGCCTAACCAGGGCAATGTTCAGTTTCAATTTTAAGAGTATGACCAGAGCCATCTTGTCTCGAATCATCACTCGAATTGTCTTTTTTCACTTTATTAAAAATAGTCTGCTTGTTTTTAGCGCTTTAATTCAAAAAAAGAATCTGTCAACGGCAAAAACGTAAACAAATTTGAATTTGCTATCTCGCATTCAGTGGAGTAAATAAAATATTTAATAGTCGTCACCCTAGTTCAGTTTAATACATAATAGTGTTTTTTTTTAATATTTACGTTTATAGACGTCAGACGGCGGCGCCAGTGAAATTATACAGCACAAACAAAATAATGTCAACAGGATGTGTCATTTGTTTCATGGTATAAAAATTACGTGAACGGTGGAGACTGCACCCGAAATTTAACCTATATAAATTTGTAAGTATCTAACACGAATACTTGCTCTGAAACTGATGACATATATTCCAATGAATTATTGCTGCATAACTTTGCGTGTCATAATAAAAAAGTTATTTACTTCGTTACGAATGATTACAAACCTACATGCGTTGCACTTGTTAAACATAAATACAGAAGTATGTTAAAATGTATCAATTTTTCAAGTAGTTCCACTATCAATAATTCCAGGGCCCATCTCCAGCATCTGACTGACCCAGTGACGTCTATTTCCGTCGACATGCTACACAGGCGCAGCTCGTGATGAAATAATTATACGTCCGCTAGGGATTCGCGAATATGTTCCGACATTCGACGCAGGCTAAATATCTGTTTTATAAGTTTTTCATAGTTATTGGGTTACGATTATTTCAGTGTGGACAAATTCGACAGGAATTTAGGAAGCCAATGAAAAATTTTAAATTAATTTGTAACAATCTATCATGTCATGACGATTACACCTTTTTTTTCTCGAATACAGTTGAATGATACAGATCTCTTTCAAATAGAGATTGAGAAAATTGTGGTTCAAGTTTTTTAACAGCTACCATGTTTTTAATTTTATTCTTTCAATCCTAGCTTACCAGCTTATTCATCAGTTCGAGAGATTTGTTTTTAAAATGGTTCTGTAAAAAATATTAGATGGTACTACCTTTCCTCTACAAATTAGGAATTATTTATCTGGAATCTATTTTGTTACAGCACCTAAATTATTAGAGCTTTATCAATAAAATATTCTGGATTGAATAATGTTCATTAATATTTATTTCATTTTTATATAAACCCACTAAAACTCAAAATAAATAGCCACTAGAAGCTGAAGTCTTTTAAATGCCACTCAAGACTAAGGCTAGATATTTGAAGACTGCTAAATGGATAACAAAGGGCGTTATATTGTCCCTGACAAGTGATTTATCGCCACTTAATTGGACAGTTTCAGAGAAATTCCCTATCCTCTCCCTATATTTAATGCTTTCTAATCTACAACTATATTACTCTTAGTAAAGCCCAAATATATTATTTTGTCTATAACATGTTCATGAGTAATTTTATATTTTTATATTAATGGAAGTATATTAGCATTATATTTTCACAAAACATCAGCAATATCCTCACCACCATTGAAACAAGTCAGATCCGGGTAGCATGCCCTCAACTTGTACTAAAGTATTTTCGTCAATGACGGGGTATCAGGGCACTTAGCGTGAGCTAACCAGATGCTTCCACACTCGCGCTGTCAATCACATCCCATATCTACCGTTATCTACTGGACAAAGTGAAACGTTTTAGCTGATATAGTGTCACTAATTCATTACCGGTGACGTATGCCAGATGAGAGTACGACTATAATAATTTATTTTAATAATTTGGAGTACTGGCAGTAAGTGGTGATATTTTATTTTAGTTAACATTATATTATACAATGTTTTAGAAAAGTCGAGAATTTTAAGTAAAATATTGTTTTCGGGATATTTACCATGTACACTATCACACGCGAGCATCTGATATTTCGGCACTGTTGCAAGTCTAGAATTTCCTCCCAGTTCCCGTTAGAATAATTTGTCCTATTGGTAACAACCAGAAACGGTGTATATTTCAGGCATATCACGAATATGGTAGCAGATTCAGTTCGTCACAAACCAACACGACGTAACCACAGCCTTTGATAAAAACTGAGAGACCAGCGAAACCTTCTATAAATGCCAATTATACCAGGAATATGTCATAACAAAAAAAGTATGTTTAATGAAAAAACGCAAATTAAATTAGGGCTTATTGCCGAAGTCTCGGGGAGTGTATGTACATACATATGTGTACACAGTGACGAAAGCTACATTTTTGTTGTTAGCTATTCAATTTGAAGTCGGCCCCACCTGTGTTGGACACTAGTACAATAACAGTAATTTTCCACGGTCAAGCCTGCAAGAGTGGTAATTTTATCGGTGGTATTGTTTATAGATAAATGTATATTCCACAATGTGTATTGGTAGGTAAGGAACCGCTTTTTTTTGTACACAATACATCTGATCGAGATCTAAGATCCCTCACCAAGATCTACGGGACCCAAGTAGAGTGTGTTAGAATATTATCAAATATAATGTTCATTTAATACAAGTAGCGCCATCTATGAGATATTGAGGTGAAACTTTGTCTATTGTCCATGTATGATTACTTGAATAAAACAGTCTGTGAGAAACCACCTGCCAACGACTTTTATTAGGTTATGGGCTACTCAGATTTTGCAAAGTAAATTAAAATTATTGCGGTTTTAGAAGAGTTATTGTTAGTTTGTTAGTTTATTTTGCGCGTGTGACATCAATCAAGATGAACTCAAGTCTTATTGCGAGTGTGCCAAAGCTCAAGGGTCGTGAAAATTATGATGACTGGGCGTTCGCCGTACAAAACTTGCTAGTCCTTGAGGACACGGACAAGTACCTCAAGCAAGAAGCCGCGGCGACAGATGCAGCACAGACAGTAGCAGATGCCAGAGCACGCGCAAAATTGATCCTGACTATTGACACATCATTATTTGTGCACATAAAGGAGACGAAGACAACAAAGGAGTTATGGTCAAAACTCAAAGCTCTATTTGATGACTCGGGATTTTCAAGAAGAATAACTTTGTTACGTCATTTAATCTCCATCAGACTAGAAACATGTGAAAATATGACTAGTTACGTTACACAGATTGTGGAAACTTCGCAACGATTAAGCGGTACTGGATTCATTATAAACGATGATTGGGTTGGGTCATTGTTACTAGCTGGTTTACCAGATAAATTTATGCCAATGATCATGGCAATAGAGCATTCTGGGATCCAGATCACGGCAGATTCCATAAAAACAAAATTGTTAGATATGGAAAATGGCGGCTCTGTTGAAGCGAATGGAAATGACAACTCAGCATTTATTGCTCGAAGTTGGCAGAAAAAGAAACTTGGTAAAGTTGGCAGCAATAGCAAACATGGCGGACCGACTCCGAAAATCTATGCACCGAGTACGTCAATGTCAAACTCAAATGACAGAAATAACAAAACAATAACATGCTACAAATGCAAACAATCTGGACATTTCATGTCTCAATGTCCATTTAGAAACGAAAAAACAGAGAAGAAAAAGCAAACAAATGCATTCAGTGTTGTTTTTCTGAGCGGTAACTTTAATAAATGTGACTGGTATGTTGACTCGGGAGCCAGTACACATATGACTACAAACGAAAGTTGGTTGACAAATAGGACGGATTCGTCAAGTTTACCTGAAATCACAGTAGCAAACAACGTGAAAGTGCCTGTATTATGTGCCGGCGACGTAGATGTCACGACGAGTTTCGGTTACGAGGTTACAGTGAGGAACGTGTTGTGCGTACCGACTCTTGCGACTAACCTACTATCAGTCAGTGAATTGATAAGAAATGGAAATAGTGTTGTATTTGAACCCGACCGATGTCTCATAAAAAACAAATTAGGCAATTTAGTTGCGGAAGCTGAACTTGTAAATAATGTATACAAGTTAATCTTGCAAAATGAGACTTGTTTGTTATCATCATCAACAGTAGATGGACAAACATGGCATAGAAGGCTTGGACACTTAAACAGCACAGATATGAACAAGATGAAGCAAGGTTTAGTCAATGGAATGGATTACTCAGACAAATTTGTGACAAGTAAGTCTAGCTGTCAAGTTTGCTGTGAAGGCAAACAGTCAAGATTACCATTTACGACAGGTACACGAGCTACAGAAATCTTGCAGATTGTGCACTCAGACATCTGTGGACCGATGGAGTGCAAATCCATTGGGGGTGCAAGATATTTTTTGCTATTTATTGATGACTTCACCAGAATGACCTTCATATACTTCTTAAAGTATAAAAGTGAAACACTGACTTGTTTTAAAGACTTTAAGTCAATGGTGGAGAACTTTCAAAACAGAAAAATAAAGATATTGCGCACAGACAATGGATGTGAGTATTGCAGCAACGATTTTGGAGATTTTTTGAAACATGAAGGGGTAATTCATCAAAAATCAAATGCTTACACACCAGAGCAGAATGGACTCAGCGAAAGAAGCAATCGCACCATTGTGGAGAGAGCTAGATGCTTACTTTTTGAAGCAGAATTAGATAAAAAATTTTGGGCAGAAGCTGCAAATACCGCAGTATATCTCAAAAACAGGTCTACAGCTTCAGGTATTGAAAAGACTCCATATGAGATGTGGTTTGGTAGGAAACCAGATTTACAACATTTACGTGTATATGGGAGTCCAGTGATAGTGCACACACCAAAAGAAAAAAGAGCTAAGTGGGACAGGAAATCAAGAAAACATATACTTGTTGGTTATAGTGATAATGTTAAAGGTTACCGAATATATGACCCAGTAAAGAACAAAGTCAACACAAGTAGGGATGTTATCATACAAGAAAAACCCAAGCGTCTAGATACTGTAACTGTTTCTCTAGAAAGCACAGATTCAGTGGGGGAGTTGGTAGAGGAATCTGTGGTGAAACTTGAACCCCTGAACAAGTCAAGTTCTTCAGAATCTGATTACCTGGATGTTGAAGAAGAAAGTTTAGAGTCAGAAGCTTGTGGAGAAAACCTGAACACTGAACAGACTAGTTCAGCTCCACAGAGTACAGAAGAAGCTTCAGATATACCACATGCAGATTCTAGTACACCAGTTCCAGAAGTAACAGAGAAGCGTCAGAGGAGAAAGCCAGATAGATATGGTATCGTCAACATGTGTGCTACAGCTACAGGAGAAGATGAACTGACATATGCAGAAGCCATCAGTGGGCCAGAGCGACTGATGTGGTCGCAGGCCATGGCAGAGGAGCTGCAGTCATTCCAAGACAATCAAGCATGGGAAGTTGTCGATACTCCCTGCAACGCGAGTGTAGTGCAGTGTAAGTGGGTATTTAAAAAAAAGTTTGATTCAGTCAATAAAGTGACATATCGTGCACGGCTTGTAGCCAAGGGTTTCACCCAGAAGGCTGGTATTGATTACCAAGAAACCTTCAGTCCAGTGATTAGACATTCAACCCTGCGTTTGTTGTTTGCCATAAGTGTCCAGTTAGGCATGGACATCACTCATCTGGATGTGAAAACAGCTTTCCTTAATGGTCATCTAAAAGAAAGCATATTTATGCATTTACCTGAAGGTTTTCCCATAAATAATTCAAATAAAGTTTTAAAGTTAAGAAAAGCTGTTTATGGATTAAAACAATCATCTCTAGCATGGTATAAAAGGGTTGAGGAGATACTATGTAAATCAGGATTTAGAAAATGTAATTTAGAACCCTGTGTGTTTGTTAAAAATCATAGTGATAATAAGAAAACTATAGTTGGACTGTATGTCGATGATTTTCTAGTATATTCAAATTGTAAGTCTGAATCTGATAATTTAATAGAGATATTGAATCAAAAATTTAAAATAAAGAATCTAGGTCAAGTGAGAAATTATTTGGGCATGAGAGTTAACATTAACAAAAGCACCAATGTAATTACTTTAGATCAAGAACAGTATATTAATCAGTTACTTGAAAAATTTGATATGTCTGAATGTCATGCAGTAGAAACTCCTATAGAATGTAAATTGAATGTTGATAAGTCTAATGTATGTGAACAAAAGCTACCTTATCAAAAATTAATAGGAAGTTTAATGTACTTAGCTGTCCTAACTCGTCCTGATATTTCCTATTCAGTCAGTTATTTAAGCCAGTTTAACAACTGTTATTCTTATGTACACTGGAATTATGCAAAAAGAATTCTGAAATATTTGTCACAGACTAAGACCTATTGTTTAAAATATTCCACAGAAAGTGCAGAGCTTGTAGGTTTTGTGGATGCTGATTGGGCAAGTGATGCCACTGACAGACGCTCATATACTGGTTTCTGTTTCACTAAATCAGGTGCTGTAATTTCTTGGGAGAGCAAGAAACAAAGAACTGTTGCTCTTAGTAGTTGTGAAGCAGAATATATGGCTTTGTCGGAGGCATGTCGAGAAGCAATATATTTACAGAAGTTAGAGTTTGAAATGATTGGTTCTTATAGTAAAATTGTTATGTACAATGACAGTCAGAGTGCATTAAAGTTAGCAAATAATGATCAGTCACATAAACGGTCCAAACATATTGATATCCGGTATCATTTCATTAGAGAAGTTTTAAGAAATAATATAATTGAAGCTAGATATTTGTCAACAGCTAACATGCCTGCTGACTTGCTAACCAAAGGTCTGCCAGCTGTTAAACATTATAAGTTCATGAAAAATTTTGGAATTGTTAATTTAGAATAGCCAAGGCAGAACTGTATACTGTATTTGTTATTGTATATTGAGTTTAAAAGGCATTTTTTGTGTAGCTTTACCTCTCCACTGTATGTAATACTTTGAAAGTGTTATTTTGATAAAGTGGGGGTGTTAGAATATTATCAAATATAATGTTCATTTAATACAAGTAGCGCCATCTATGAGATATTGAGGTGAAACTTTGTCTATTGTCCATGTATGATTACTTGAATAAAACAGTCTGTGAGAAACCACCTGCCAACGACTTTTATTAGAGTGGTTGCTATCTAGTCGTTTCCAATAATTGGAGCAGAGCGAGTGCCCATCATTAGACCTGTCCATTTACATGGCAGTGAGACGTGGCCAATATTGGTGCGACACAAGCAGGAGCTGCGTGTCACGGAAATAAAGATGCTGCGGTGGATGTGTGGAGTCACGCGGATGGACCGCGCGTAGAACTCTCGCCCTGCGGCAGCCTTTACGTCCGTGACATTGCAGATAAGCTGCAAGAGTGTCGCCTTCGCTGGTATGGTCACGTCTTGCGGTAACCGCCGGACTGCGTGGGAAACAAATGTCTGGTCATGTCAGCCCCGCCGGGTCCCGGTAAGAGGGGAAGACCCAAGAAGTGCTGGCTTGACGTCGTAAGTGATGAAATGCGTGCCAATGATCTCACTACAGTTGATGCCGACGACCGTGCGAAGTGGAGGAGAAACTTTACGAAAGCGGACCCCCGGGCGTCGCGAGAAGCAACTGGGACAGACGCTCGGATGATGATGATGGAGCAGAGCGAACGAAGTCTTGGGCGGTGCGAGAGATCAACCTAGACCGACGTCCCCTGAGATTGCAAGGGAATAAGCTATTATCACTTGCGAGCTGATACATCAATATTCAGCACAAGCTCTTCATTATAGATACCAGAGTCTGCTTTGTTTACCTGCAGTGTAACTATCACTAAAATATTTTTACTATTATTACGTCTAACTACTAAGTTTACACAGTAAAGCCCTCAAAGAAAGGTGTCTCTTAAAAGATTACTCCGACACAAATGATTCTTTAAAAAAACTAAGTATACCCATATAGAGTAAGCACGATAAGAGATCAAATCAATCAAAGAACCGATAGTTAGTGGAGCCGTCGGGTTCTAAAGTAAAGATCACGAATACTACTACTCAGGGTAAGAAACTCTCCAACTAGAAATAAAATTACTTTTAGGTAAGAGTTATTTGAAACGTGACGAAAACGTATGAAATCACTGCTTGTTACTAAATAGCGTAATAAATATAGGTATGGGGTCGTAAAACAATCATAACGTGACTCATTTAAATGACGCGAACGACGCTGTAAAAAGTCATAACATTTAAACATAAATTAATGTTTAGAAATGTGTGTCAGAAAATATTTTGTTATAATTCATAATCAAATTATGGAATGAAAAATGTGTGCCAAAATTCTGTCGCTATAATAGAATTTCTTAATCGCTCGCATGTCGAAAAGTCGTGAGACGTGAAGTATTGTGTCAAAATATTATTCAGACATGTTTTAAAAAATAATAATTAGCTAGCTGACTTATTTTTATAGGTCCACGCTTCATATAAAAGTAAAAATGTTAATATGTTATGAAATATAAAAAAAAATTCTAGACTCTTCCATTATACCATAATAGGTAAGCATTCTTCGGCAATAGAATGTAAATACTATAGAATAAAAATAAAATCCGGTAACCGGACTGTGAAAACATGACAAGTGACTATATTTTTATTAATAAAATTGTGTTTAGTAAGCACAGAAAGTTATTTTCCCTATTTAAATATTTACTTTATAAGTGGCAGAAAATCTATCCTTTACATGGATACTCACAATAAGCCAATTCGCAAAATTTATACCTAAATACGGTATTTTTTTAAAACTTACTTTTAGAAAAAAAAATGAGAGCTCCACGCTTAGTTTGTTTGCAAGTAGACGACTTGATTAGAACCATGTACCGAGCTATAGTTTGTTTGCGTTCGAACTAAAAAGTGTTGAGCTGAACGCGCAAGCTCTATTGCTGCAAAGCAGTCTTGACAATGCCTCGTGTATAGGTGAAACATACGTATCGATTTCATACGATATTTAAAAGGCGGAATGTTCCAAAATTAAAAACAAAAAGAGTTCTAAAATAAACACATTCTTCTAATACAACAATTTTGCTAAATTATTGTTATTTGTCTATGTGAAGTGGCTATCAAGTATCTGTGTCGCAAAGAAGACACACTGAGCTTCAGTTGGAAATCCTAGAATGATGTCAGATGTCCATGAGGGTGATCTTGAGTGCCACCCTAGCAAAATCTCAGGGTCACGGCGCGTCTTGTTCTTTCTACAAGTAGAGCAAGCTAATGCCGAGACCAATTTATCTGAGCGCCAAATAAATTTAAAATTAAATGAGACATGAATGCCGCAAGACATGTTTTTGTATATCCTCCACAAAGTCGCCACAAGGCTGAGTGGATTTCACGGAAAGTTTTTAATAGGAAATGGCTTACTGTTATATTTTGGTTAAAGGTATCTCTGGAATATGGGACAGGGATCAGTTTACCAAGTGAGCGGAGCTGAGTATATTGAGTAGTAGTTTAAAATAAATCTGAGTCGGCATAAAAGCTTTCTAATGAGTCTCCGCATATTGTCTTGCCATTTGAGTCTTGTGTGGCTTGGTTTTTACATTAGCTGAAGATCGGGAAAACTGAAAACGCATTACGGTGTAGGAAAGAGGACCTCGGGCTCCAAATACAACTGGGAATAACGTTCAGGTGATGACCATGATAGGTTCTTCTCAGTTTGACTACTAATAACTTATCATCATTATCATCCTAGAGTACCATCCCCCAAAAAGTATCCGGCTATCCGGTGTTACCAATAAGATAGTATTAAAGATAAACTTTGTCCTAGAAGGCTAGGTTAGGTCATTTTTACAGGGTAGGCACGCCTGGAAAAGACCTGCTTGATGTACTACGTTACTTAACCCATAGCTTAAGTTGTTTTGTCATTAAACGACAAAAAAGTTTCAATATAGAATCGCGTTTAGAACTACAAAATTTTGAAAGCGCTGTTGAAATGTTCTATACGAAATAAAGAATTTTGACTTAGGAATAGCCACTTATATTCACGTGTCTAATCTAATAAATCGAACAGATGGCAAAGAAAACTATATTAATTTTACGATGCATCTGCGTCTAATAATTTCGGCACACTACTATTTATTCGTATTTTATTCTAGACAATATCTGTCTATCAACTAGGTCCTTAAATAAGGAGCGAAGGACTAAAAGTGATGAGCCATATCTCTTGAAAAATCAATGAGCTAATAGACCTGGGGGCCTAGTCTGCTATTTCAATCGTGTTGAAATCGTCGCTCAATAGAAAGCCACCGGTACAATTTTGACAGTTTTTTGTAGTCTACTATTACAATCGTACTCCAATAGACTTCTATCGGTCGGCCGATAGAATTCTAGTAACACGTACCGCGCCAGTGGCCGCTAGTAAGTTTCATTTTTGATAGCTTACTAACATTTTGACAGCTAAAAACAGCAATTCTGGTTCTATTCTACGGCTTGTCATAAGTTGACTCAGCCCCCAGATTTATATTGTAGAGTCTTTGTAAATGTAGGATAGAGGCATTACAAACAACCTAATGGAGGTTCAGGGAGAAATACTGGATGCTAAAGGCCAATTGAGGACAGTGTGTTATAGACACAAATCGGAAGATTCAATATAATCTTTTAATAATGAGAAATTGTACTAACTTAGTTACCAGCACTTGTAAACAATTATGAGGAAATTAGTATTATTATTATTATATTATAAGAGATGGTAGATTGAAACGGGCCGATTGATAGTTTTGATTGATAAACCATAAGTAATGTATGTAAGAGAGTTTAAAAGCGTAACATAGCTCCTCGTTTTCAAGGCGAACAATGCATGTTTACCGAAGTGATGTGCAGACAATGTGCGACTTAAGTAAATAATCGTCACCAGTCGTGCGACGCGACGCTTGCTTCCGTAACATCAGATGGGTGAACACAGCTAACTGTTTTTACGTTACAAGCAATGTAATCAAGGTTGTATTTTTGAAGGGGTAAGCAGATGCTTTTCATAATTATATACCCACAAAACTCGTACCTTGTTTGGATTGGTATCATAGTGGTTGGGCCAATGGACGTTAATGATTCCGATTGCATTTGGAAACCGTCTGGGGTCCGATCAAAGAAATTTATTAATTACATAAGCAGTTTCTAAGATAATATTGTATTGGTACATATTACATAGACACCATAGTCTAACTTACGCTCTCACAGATTATCTAGACTACAAATTGACCTAACAGGACAAGACTTTAGCTTTTTATAGAAGATTCATGTGTCAACCTTGTACAAAAAGCAACATGACTTATTTGACATATGAAAATTCCCGTCGATGTTAAAACTACGCGCTAGTTAAAACTAATTTTCAGGGAGAATGTTTTCTCCAACGTGGCTCGCTGTCACATATTTTTTAATAGCGAATGTGTTCGAATTATAATTAAATATAACTGTACTTATATTATTTATATATTTTTATTTACTTTGGAGAAATTATATACTATGTAAACATCAGGAAATCCTAATCATCCAAAAACATTTTATATTACCTTGGTAAAGCAAAAATGATAAACTAAAACATTTAAAAACTCCAAATCGACATTATGAAAACACACTGAACTCATAGAAAAAAATACTCATAAAAGCATAAAACAAGAAAATCACAAAATCAAAACATTTAAGAAAACTGCCCGCAATGCGCATTCGATCGCGACTCGCGCTCTACTGAAAACTCTAATGTAACTTTCCTGCATATTGCACCAAACAAAATCCAAGACCTACGACATCAAACACATTCCTAGAAATCCTAGTTCAAGCTATACTGGTAGATATAACCAGTGAGTATGACACGCTATTTCAGGCGTTGTTATATAGATAACTGGCCAAGCCAGACTGGTGTGTGTTAAAGATAATAGCTGAATAAAGTTGAGCTTACGTTTATGAGACAGCGTTTAGAAATGAAAGGTCCAGATATATTGGGTATTATTTTTGTTTGGAAGACTACGGAGAATGGTACCTGATAATGGTATTGAATTCTTCACAAAAATGCATAAATGAAAGGAATGTAACGTCCCTGCCTTTATTGTGGTAAGTTGCAGGTTCTGGCGGAGTTCTAACTGTCTTACAGTTAACACTCCCAAATTTACTGCAACTAGATGTCATTTTCTAATATAATATACCTTTCTGTTTTTTAGAGAACGATAGAAAGCGAGAACGATGGCGAAAACATATGACACTTACAGAGATTTCAAATTATATTAACTATACTAGCGGTACGCTATGATGGCCGTTCTGACGTTTGTCCTTTCATGAAGTTTCGTATTAAGTTTAATTACATTTTATTTGTAGAAATATGTGAATAGTCGACCACATTAGAGGGTATTTATACTGCGGTAAAAAACAGAGGACTTATGTAAAACAAGTAAAATATCATCACTATTGGAATATGTCAAAACGGCCATCATAGCGTGCCGCTAGTATAGTTACATCAGCGTGAGAGAGTCGCCATCTATCAGGTGGTGATGGTAGTTAATTATGTGGAGTTATATATTTATTTCTAAAAAGCAACTAGCTCAATAAATCCTTGTTTTTGGGAACGACTACCCTATCTTCTAACCACGTTATGGCGCCTGCGTTGTTGCCTCACCGGTTCATCAGTAGCAGGCACTCTGCTTATAAGTTAGGTCGCTTCGGCCCCAGAGACAGTATCTTAGATAGACAACTTTACATGATAACACCTGGCCTCAGGATTCAAATGGGACTAAACTGTGATGATAATGATGATCATATACATAAAAGATCAAATAAAACGATGTCTTGTTACAATATGAACTATGTACTCTGATAAAACATCAAAGCCATTCGTTTATGATGCATGGCCAATATAAACGAACAATTCTTCAGAAACTAAGCTTTTCAAACGGACGATACATTATAGTTCCAATAAACGGTGTTTTGTATGTTGTATTGATGAAATAATGGACGACATATGGATCTAATTTATGTTCGGACAAGTAAAAATATTCAAAGGTACGTATTTACGTACTCGTACTAGCGGTTCGTTCAACTTCAATATTTGCAAGATATTGTGCTATTTGATTTTTACATTAATTTTATTGTATGAAACTTGTTCCCTACAAAGTCTGTTTTTACACCTGTCTGTTTGCGAGTTTCCTATAAAGCAAGAGATAGGGTTTAGGATCCATTTATTTTGTGATGAAAAATAGTATTTTTTGGACGTTTGTTATACCAGAGCCCAACTCGATTAGGTTTTCAGTCGACCTATAAGAATGTTATTGGGTTTTTTATATATGCTTCGCTTGCAGCCGTGAATGACGCTCGGTTGATAATGACCCTCTCCAACAGTCAAAGAAATATACACAATAATCAATTAAACACAAATTTAAACGAAAATCCACGAGGTCTGTATCAAAATTGAAAATTAAACCTTATTTTGTATACTTAAAGACTATATTTGCAGTTAACAGACATATATTTATGTCCTTTTAACGTCTGTGTGCTGTATAGTCTGCTAAATGCTTCAGGAAATAAAGCATCGGTCGGTGTTCCCGTCTCGTGGCTAGGTGAGGATATTTCTGGACGTATGTTGTGGAATTCGCTCGTGTTTTGATATGTGGATCAATATTCGTCAGTATGATACCGATATATAAGCATATCGACATATTTGTGTCACGGGGCGCTCTACATTTGGTTATACAGAAGAAAAATGGTTGATAGGTTATATTCCAGTGGCTTTTATGTTCATATTTTCAGCGCTTTCATAGCATAGATATCAAGAATGTTTTGTAAATAAAATATAATAGTATCACACAACCCTATATCAGCAGCGTACTATAAAAAATCTGATCTTATGGTAATAGATGAACATACATACATACAGGACAAAGTCCGATTTGCTTTGTTAGCTGTAGTCAAACAAAAATAATAAGACTACCTTGTCCTTTGTAAATGTACAAAAATATCTACAGAAAGTGTTTAAAGTATTTATTTTTTTGTATAATAATAAATTATTTTTAATTTTTTCTCCTTTTGATTTTGTTTCCCTGTTCTTAATAAGTACCTAAAATTGTAATAAAAAACAACAGTCCAACACCAATCGTTACTGGGTAATGCTTCGTTTTAACATCTCACTCTGTTTCTCTACATGCTTTTAGAAATTATGAAAATACACTGATCTGGTATAACCAGTGACTATTTTTCGTTATCCAAAACTCCAACCTAGAAACAAGAGCCACCGCACACTGGCTTCTTTCAGTATCCGCAACCGGCGATTTTAAGACTGTGTCGATGCTGAGTCGCGTTTGGGTGACTCTATGGCATACAGCCTCAGCACGGATATCCCGCGTCCTGAACTGCTCGGATACTGTGTTGTGTAAAGTGATTAAGTTTTAGTTTTCTCATATGTCGCACCATAAAAGCACGGAACTCTATGCCAGCGCACACGTTTTCCTCCTCTTACAATCAAGGGTTCTTTAGGAGAAGCGTGAAAAGGCTTATTTCTGGGCCGTCAAAATGAGGGTCGCTATCTGAGCCCTTCGCGGGTTAAGATAGCGGCCCCAATCACGGATCGTCGTCTTTGTTTACCATCAGGCGGGCGACGCCATAAAGACATTTTTTTTTAATGTGACATTAAAAAAAAATCCAAACGACAAAGCTGTAAGTATGGTGTGTGTGGTGTGGGTACTGACTGGTGGTGGTGCGCGGTGAGGCGGTTGGGGTCGCTCGCGTTGCGGTGCTTCCCCCGGCGCGGCGCGTCCCGCTCGCGGCACGACTCCGCGCGCCCCACGCCGCGCGCCGCCGCGCGCCAGCTGGCCGACAACGAGTACCATTACTGTGCTGGACTCTCACACTGATGATCATCTTCGTCATGTCACGCCCATCAATATACTATTACCGTGGTGCTTCCCTATTTCTATAGCATCTACACCTAGTTGCTTTCCAGGTCTCCCGCTTTGCAAAGGAGGGAAGAGGCATTACGTTCTTTTCCTACTTCCTCACATTATCTTCTGATTAATTTCGTTGCGGGTTCCAAGACATGCTTACTTCTCCTGGGACTTCACCGAGATCGAGCTCGGTGTAACTTTTCTGTTTTGGTAATTGCTGTAGATCCTGGTTTACAGGAGTCACAGTAATGGGAATGCGGGTGGGATTAGTCCCAATAAAAAAAGAGCTTGTACTATAGTAACCAGAAAACTGATACACATACTTATATATTTCTAAATACATACATATTAAAAGCAATAACACCCAGGCACAGAATAAACCATGGTGCTCATCACACAATGTTTTATCCTGGGTGGGAATCGAACCCACGACCTCTTGCGTAGCAGTCGGATACACTCCCGTCGCGCCACAGCGCGTCAACCACTGTCTACATTACTGTAGATTCTACCAGCGTGCCTAGTGTTAAAGGGGGCCTATCATGACTCACAGTGAAGCTTGTTTTCGTCAGATCTAACCGACGAAAATCTGCGTTAACGCGCTCAATGTGACGCCGTATAGGTAAACAGTACAGCGAGTTCGAACTCGATAAATTTCAAGTCCAGGATAAGTCACAGTCTCTTGGTACCTACAACACCTTTGGCGTAATAATAACAGTTTCCAAGAAAAAAGTACAGCAAACACTCTCCAGAACTACTAAGTACTATCTCCATTTTAAATCTAGGATTTCTTACATTGTGCGAAAAGCACAAAAAGTACTGTTCCATTTATATTACAGTGTAATTTTCCGGTTGCATGCAATTCTTGTATTAAGACCCAGAGGCTAAGGACAGCAAAGCTTTTTTCTTTATTGTTAAACACTCGTGCTGTCTGACTCTTTACTGGAATGTTATACCTAAGTCTAAAGGCACGCCAATAATAAGTGGAATTATATTGTGGTCTGAAAATCATAACAGATTCTCTACCAATGTATGTGTAAATAAGTATATCAATACTATCTGCAAATCTTGTCCAAAACTACTAATGTCACATTAAAGTAGTTTTTACGTGTCAAATCGCAATACACAAAACAAGTTATTCTATATTTACCTAATTAGATAAAATGAAAACACTGAATAGGAATAGGACTAACAAAAGAAACTGTGCTCTAGCGGCTGCATTTGGAACTTCATGGTTGTTAGTAGTGCAAAGCAGAACTAATAATATTAGTTCCGCTATTCCATAACAGATGGCGTCGCGGAATGTTATAAAAACAATTGTTTACAACGAGACACTTCATATCTGCTAAATGGCACCTTATTTTATATTTTTAATTACAAGTTCATCACAACTTAACACGAAGTACGAGTTGCGTCCAAAATTTCATTTTTGGAGTCCAGTCTCCTCTTTGGTTGGTTGCTAAAAGAAGTTGTTTGTTTTTTCTGGGCCAAGTTGGAAGCGATTCTTCCTTCTCATATTATCAATATAACTTACTTGTTGTCCTTATCTGGCTCCTTAGCGTTGGCGTCACTGATATCGACATCAGCGTCAGGAGCTGTCGGCTCATCTGTTGATCCTTCCCTTCGGGATTCTCCTGTGAATTGGATAGAAAGAGTTTTAGACATATATTAAGAAAATAGTTAATACGGTTAACAAAGTAATCTATAAAAATTGTTAAATAAGACAAAAACACACAGATATAGATACAGATAAAATATTAAAATATTCTATCCGACCTTTCTCTTATTGAAATAAAATGATAAGAGGATGAATCTAATACATATTATCTATTCAGATTATTTTAAACGATAATTATTCTATCAAATGTAATATTACAACGCCATCTATCAATAAATTAATGAAAGTTCTACTCTAGATACCGCTGTAGCCGTAAAACGTTATATGCAAACTCTTTTCACATGAACTTTTTGTTCCAAGTTGACAAATTCTGCTTTAGTTTGTGAAACGGATTTTACGTCAAAAGTAATGTCATTACTATTGAGTGCTGAGTATGGAATGATGCCTTAATTAGTCAATGTCTGGCTTGGTTTATGTTATGTTAGAATATTTGAGGTTTTGATTGGAGCAAGTTACTCAGTGTCACACTCTGACACGGGATTAGAGTCTTAGGGCCGTATTCCAGAACGTTTTTCAACACTCAAGAAACACTTGAGAGTAGATTTTAGAAGGTAAAATTTAGCCTCAAGCTTTGATCGAGTATTGAGAAACGATCTGGAATACGGATCTTAGAGAAGGATGACAGAACTAACTATTCAGATGAATCAGACATGAGTTGTAAGCGATTATTAGTAATAATAATTAATTTAAGGAAAACTACGAGTGATCGATTGAAATAAACTATACTGAGCTATACTCTAAACCATCACATTCGTGGATGGGCGTGACATAACGAAGATGATCATCATCATCCAATGCACTAGTCTCGGGAAGCCTTCATTTTGGACTCCAAGGTTACCTTCCTAATGATTCTATCCCTACTTTCCACAGTGAATATACAAGTACTATAGGCTATTAATCTTACAGACAAAATCTGCATCTGGTAAAATGTGGACGTATATTTGGTTTAGAATATACATTTGGGGAAAGGAAACCGTTTTTACAAATCAAAATAGTGTTGGGAAGTAAAGGCTTATCTGAACCTATTTCTATCAACGAACTCAAATGGCTTAAGAACCTCATGAGTGTTTTCATAGTGAAAGCTCCCAAGCGCAGTTTGTTTGGTTTTATTTATTGGCTATTAGTAGTAACATGGTTATAGGACAAACCAGGCTGCCCATAGCTAAAGACGTCTATCATTAATCCCGCAATAAATAATCACACTTACTAAATACAGATCATGAACCCCAGGATAATACATTCGCTTAGAGTTTGTTTTAGAAGAGTGTGTATTGGCTTATCATTTATTTCATTTAAATATAAATTCTAGAAAAAAAACGAACTCTACATCAACTAACCGAATGCTCGGTGAATAACAAATGATAACACTCTTACGCCTACCTCCAGAGGGTAAGCAGAATTCACAACTAACAATCAACAAGACGTCAGCTAAAACCACAATCATATTAGTCACGGCACGAGATGACGGCACTATCATCACAAACACGCAACAAGTCTCGGCCGACGAGGTTTAATTCTGTTTTCCTAACTGCCCACAATAATAATTGTTTTTCTTACGATATAATGTTTTGTACGTCGTCATATCTATATTTAACTATTCATAAAGTCACGATCATTGTCATCTGAGCCTTATTACCAGTTGCATCCGCAGAGCATCGAAATTAATATATTAATATATAATTAGTATCCGTGACTGTGTGAGGTACCTGCTCGAGGAGTCTAATACCTCGAGTAGGTGTCGGGGGAGCACAGAACTACTTAACTAAGTAAGCGATTTAGCTGCATTATCGCTATAATTATTAAGATTCGGTAACATACAACGCAGGGTTCACAAATGATGCTCTACACAGACAGTTGTACAGGCGATAGAACACGCATAAGGAAGCAAAGTCTCTCCTGTTGCGAAGGGGCTCGAGTCCGCCCGATCGTTCCTCGCACCAAGCGACCGGTACCCGACCGGATTTTTCAAGCGGAATGGGCAGTGAACTTATGAACTATTGTTACTGCCAATAATGGTGGCAATAGTTGCCTGTAATCGTCAGATGTCGCCAAGTCTTTCCATAGAATGTGTAGCGCGGCGTCATTAGAACAAGCTTAATACAAAAAAAAAGCCTTTGTCATTGTAGATATCCACTCTATAGTAATCACTTTAAATTGTGGAAGCAGTTCGTTTGCTCGCTCTAATGGTAAAATATTAAATATTCACTGTACTACATCATTTTCTCAATTAGCAGCGACATCTATCGTCAAGTAATAGAAGTTTAGTTTCTTTTACACTCCGCAGTACAGCGCTGCTATGCGAATAGTAAAACAATGTCGTGTATTTCGACAGCCTTCTTAGTATAAGTGGTACATGGTACTATATGCTACTACCGCGCTAAGGTCTCGGGTAATAATCCCGGGTCCCGATAAATATTTGTATGATCCGCAAAGGTTCTTACGGAGTTTAAGTATTTCTTTAGAAAAAAACTATTTAGTTAGAAATATATATGTGAGAATGAATGAGGAACGATTGACAAAGAATATATATTGTGCGAAAGTAGAGGGTAGAAGGAGTCAGGATAGATCGAGACTTACATATGAAGACCACGTGAGCAGATTGCTCAGAAACGAACAAGTTACAAAAAGTACTCGGATACCCAGACGTGCGTGTATGAAGCGATTGATAAATCTTGAAAAAGCGAAAGTATGGATCGCGAAGCCTGGCGATATATCCTCTCCATGGGCGTACCAAGGGGGGGGGGGGGGGCAGTTGCCCCCCCCCCCCTGGCTTTGCTTTGGTCTCCTACTTTTGTCGATAATAGTACAAAAATAACTTTTTCCCATTTGCAATACCTTATACATCTTTTAAAAATTATGAGGTACGTCGCTTTTAACTGTTTGTTAGCAGCGTCAAGGACTTGAAACGACTAAAAAACTCACGATCTCTACCTATTAGTTTAACACCGGGCGCCGCCAGTAACTACTCGCAAATCCTACGTGGGTTTCCGGTAGAGATTGTCTACCATCGAAGCCTCTTTTAATGGTTTGGGCGTTATCCAGTTTCTTTGGAGTTTAGTTTGGATCCCGCTTTTTGAGACGGTGAGGCGAGCGTGAAATTTTAAGGTCAATCCGCCGTCTTGGACCTGCTTCTGTAAAATGTATGTAAATAACAAATTTGATTTATTAAAATCTGAAGACAAGCAAGATGCATTAGGTGTATTCTGCGATCTATCCAAAGCTTTTGATTGCGTTCAGCATGAAACGCTGTGCAGAAAATTACATCACTATGGAATAAGACGCAAAGCTCTCGACCTTCAGTCTTCAAATTCTTCTTCTGTTAATAAAAAAAAGTTTTATGAAAAAGGTTATTACGCTGTTAAAGACTATTTGCAGTACAAGGACGCCAAGAAATTATCTGCTGGCAAAGTGAAATAATATTAAATTGTAAATAGGCCATCAAAAAAACATTCTTAAGTTTCTTGCCGGTTCTTCTCAGGTGGGCCGCGTTCCGAACCGGTGGTCACTCTAAAAATATTAATTTTATTTTTAAACTAGTGTATGACATTTTGTAAGGGCCGTTAAAATGGTCTATGCAAAATAAAGACTTTTTTTCTGTAGTTAAAATCTGTAAATTTGGAATTACAAACAGACATTTTAATTTTATTTATCTTTACATATAGATTTGAACTTAACCAAATAAAAAAAAAAAAACATTAAAAAATAAATTAAATTTCGAAATTCAAATATATTAATTTTTATATATACTTGTATTTTAAGGAACAACCCTTAAAAAGTAGGTACTATTGAACCCAAACACCATGTCTGCTGTGAATTTTCGAAGAGTCAGCATTAGGTCAAAGATCTCTATTAATTGTCATTTAACTTAATCACACGCCAAAAGTGCCTAACATTATTATGAAAAAAAAAAGTGATACTCTTACACAGCTGAACCGATATTAACCAAATATACCTAAGAACCACCACCAAGAAATGGGTTTTCAAATGAAAAAAAAAAAACCGCATTAAAATTGGTTTGTACGTTTAAGAGCTACGATGCCACAGACAGACACTTACTGGGTACGCCCATGGTCCTCTCTGACTACTTCGTCAAGGATACAGCGTGAAGATAGAATGTTTATGTCTAGATCCTCAATGGCACAAGCTGATATTAGTTGAATTTGGGCTAGACGGTTATTCATTGTTTTAATATTTATGTGATACGGAAAGATGTTATATAAAAAACGCACGTGAAAAGATTATTTCAGTTATTTTCCTTGTGTCTTTGTGAGATACCTACCTTTCATAATTGTTAACATGTAGGTAACATGAATTCCTCGTATTTCTCATTAAAAAGTCGTCAATTTAATATAGCGCACTTCTTTAATTTAACCGGGAGACTTACAATATCAAACGCAATGAGTTGTTCTAGTTACCTACAACCATTCCGGCCCACATGGCCAATGCCACACCGATAGGCACCAATGAGTCAACGCGGAAACTGTCCTGAAACATCCTGTAGTCACAGCTCGCACGGAACGCTCCACTAGTTATCTATACTTAATATTATAAAGCTAAAAAGTTTGTTTGTTTGTTCCGTTGAACGCGCTAATCTCAGGAACTACTGGTCGGATTTGAAAAATTCTTTTTGTGTTAGATAGCCCATTTATCGAGGAAGGCTATAGGCTATATATCTATAATATATATAAATGTCGACATATCGGACAAATTTATATGCATCATTGTTGAATTTATAAGCGACGGGATCAAATAGGTGCAACGGGAGGTCGAAATATTCCACGGGCGAAGCTGTGGGGGTCATCTAGTTTATTATATACTATAGAGGTACAGTTTAAAATATCTATATAAATTAAAATAAATCGTTCAATGTTTCAGCTTGGCAACACCCTAAAGCTCAAAACTCGACAACAACTGGATCAATTTTAATGAAATTTTATGTGTGTCCAAATCATCCAAGTGAATCTAGAAATGGTTTTTAAATAGAGTTGGGAGCCGGTTGGTTGTAGATCAACTTGTAACATAACAAGGTTGGGTTGAACTTAAACCAACTGTTCCTTCATAGTATATGACGAAGGAACTAGATATAGCTTCAGAAGGAAATTCCAGGGAACCTGACCAACCTTGGTCACCAACTGCCAACGTCTGTTATTTAGAAGGCAATTTTCGTTTACCGTACAGAGGCACAGATAGCAACAGTGGCACCCCCATTCTGGACTAGTTTCTCACTTCACCTGACTCGCTAGTGAAGAAATATACTCTAACGACTCATATGTAATCGTTGGCAGGTCAGATAGTATTTCTTCCAACAATAAAGTGTGCGAAAAAACATAGAAACCAAAACACATCAGATCCCAGCAATCACATACACCTTAACAAGTCGGATGCATTAACTGCTACGTATATCACCGTCTACGTTATCGCGTCGTGTGACATTAATATTGTATACAACCCGCATATAGACGATAAATCTGCCATTATCACTTAAAAGACCTTCGTTCAACTACTTGTAAATGCGGAATTCACGTGCAGTGGTCCAGTTAAGCCAATTATTTTATTTAAAGAATCCAGAATTGGAAGAGGTGATAAACATGATGGTTTAAATGTTGGCATTCGTCGTTCCACCTTAAACTGATACCATCAGTAACCAATGCAAAAGTTCCCACCCATACATATACAGTTGCAACGTGTGCGCACGCCCAGCCCATACAAATTAACCGCCACAATTAGCGATGACCTAAACGCTGACGTCATCGTCCACTTAAGACTAGATCCAACCAAAGAATTGAGGAAATGTCTCCCACAATCGCAACTAGATGCTATAAGTAATAACTAGAAGTCTGTAATACGGTTATTTAATTCTAGTTTATCTATTCAAGGCATATGAGCATTATTAATTGTTGTATTACGTAAAAGCATATTGCAACAAATAATGGTAGTATAATTAGTGTTAAAGAATTTTATATAAAACTGAACAGTTATTAGGTATGTCTATCGTTGTAAGTCTCCTCATGGGTTCCTTTCATGAGATAAGAATATCTGGAGCGGCGTTAAATTGTTGGTTTCAGGCAATAAATGTGGTAGCGGTTCATACAAAAATATAAAAATAAAAATGTCATTACCAAAGATACTGTAAGAAATGACAGTAATATTGATGTCTATATTAACAGTCTGTTATAGAAGTGAGGGCTTTTTGAGATAATGATAAATAACGTTTTTAGACATACACTGAAAATGACACGTCTAAGAAATCTTATAGAAACACGATTGCCGTAAGTTGAATAAATAAATATTGATTGAAAAGATTTACAAAAGTTTTTTGTGATAGGTACCTGTATATATAAGTTATTTATTTTAATCAATGATCAAGTGTGAACATGATCAATTTGATCAATATATTTTCATAAAAACCAATATATTATACTAAATAGCAATATAAATTCAGTTTACAACTTAATATTTAAACAAAACTGCTACACAATATTAGACTGTGCAACGCGGACAGAAGATCCAATATCCCTCGGAAGATTTTGACAGGATGAAGAAGTACGTCATCAAGACATCGATTGGTTGTCGACCTGTTTCTGAAATCGCATCCTAATTTTATCAAGTGGGTGTAGCAGAATGGGCGTAATAAATATAAGAATAACATTTGGCTTTACAATGAAACATCAAGACCCAAAAACAGTATGCTTAAATTCATATAATAATTTAATTTATAAAATATAACCTACAAAATGAACCAGTCGTAAACCTAGATGCAATAAACATTAAGGAAATAAGTACAATTAATGTAATAACTAACCGAATGCGTGTCGAACCAGCAAGAATTCTGTATTCTTAGTTTTATTAGATCGAGTTCTCAGCAACGCAAAATCTAGAATTCCGTAGCTGCTAAATAGTACGAAATTTTATTTGTTTTAATTTTCAAATACCTGTGCACCTACATCATGGATAGACGAGATAATAGAAAATAGTAATATACGTGTAGCGAGATATCAATAAAAAGGTTTTTACTTCTTATTTTACCATTTTATCGAAGAGACTAATAATATAGATTTATCCAGCCTAAATTAAAACTTTCTACTATTAAGGATGGTTTACAAAGACATCCCTTTAATTTCGTTAAAATTTGTATCGCAAATAGTTGATACCAAATTATAGAGAAGCTATTATTTAAGGGCACAAATATTCCTGAAGATGCAATCAGCTCTCAGCAAGTGCGTTTAATGTAATCGGACGTTTTGAAGTGGGTAAAAACACGTTAAGAAATTCCGTTACGTACAGATACAAGTAAACCTAATAAAAGCGTGTTAAAAAGATGTAAGTGGAATATTATAACACATCGCAATGTTACACACAACGTGATACACTAACGCCGATTAAAATTAATAATATACTTGAAATTACTTTTTACCTGTTATTACGATTGCGTATTTACGCTTTATTAATTTTTTTGGGGGGGCAAACCAGCGTACAGTCTACCTGATCGAAGATGATCACAGTAGCCTATGGACATTTGCAACACCAGGGGGCCGAGTCTACTATTGACAAGCCGTAGAATAGAACCAAAAACGCTGTTTTTAGCTATTAAAATGTTAGTAGACTATCAAAAATGCAACATGTCATTTCCCTCGGTTGGTAGCTATTGTGATTATGTATAGACAAAACAGGTAAATGTTTAAAACTTAAATGTTACTCACGATGATCTCTTCGAATCTATTATAAAATATACAATTGAACGAAATTTGGTGTGAGGGGTAAAAATTTAAACATAAAATGTGTGCAGTTTTTACATAATATAGGTAAGTGTAACTACAAAATAGTGATTATTTTTAACTAGCTGTTGGTCGCAGGTTAACTCGAGTGGTGAAGTTTTCTTGTACCCGTTTTCCACAGGGTTAGGGTAGGCTATTAAAAAAGGAATGAATGTGTTGTGTTAGGTCTCTTGGTGTTTGGACAGCATTTTTGATAATTGTTTTCACTATATTTTATTTTTTCCGACATCTTGAACTTCAACCAATTTTACATAAAACCTTGACAAATTGTATAACTAAACCTTCCTTTTAAATAGCCCTATCTATTCGTAAAACATGCATGAAAATCCGTTCTGTAGATCAGTAAAGACAAATAGAACTTGTACGGATGTCCCCTACTCATTATTTATATAAATCACAGCGATGCTTAAAAATACGTCCACTCCATGCTTAACAGGAAACATTACTGACTAAATTAAGTGTGGTACGATTAACCCATCCAAAATTAGCTGTCGGGAGACAATGCAGGCCAACGCATGAGTCAGTTGTGTCTATACTATTTATGTGTACACTTCCGGAGTACGGGATCGCGCGCATATCAATCGGATTGACGGAGACAGAAACGAACTGGATTGATAGAGCTATTTGAAAAAAAAAAAGTGATTTTGACTGTCTAGAATGGGCTCACCATTGTTACGTGGGACAAAAAATGCATACGGCATATGCCTCTGCCTACCCCTTCGGGGACGAAGGCGTTACAATATGTATGTATGTGTGTAGAATGTTACAGAAAATATCGCACGTTGAAATAAATAGGTCGAGAACAGATCAATAGCAAACGGACATCTACAAATAAATAGATATCAGCCATAATTTTAGGTGTACATCTAAAATGACAGTAACAAGTGTGGAATTTTTAATGAATACACGCTGCCAATTCGTTGCAAACCCAGCTAGCCCCGGTCGTGAATATATACATTAATGTGATTCGAACCTACGTAACCCAGTTTGAAGTAGGATTCTAGTAACACAGAAACGTCAGTCTGCGAGACCAATGGCCGAGTTATCGATCTATTCGAATGGCAATAGATCGCATACCGCTGGTTATCGATTAGCGACCTGGTTTTAAGGTCATGTACAAGTTGGCAATGTGCAATTGCGATTTAAGTAACTTGTGTAGTTGTGGGTCAAAAAGTAGCAGGGATACAATACTTCACCTAAATGAGCATGTTTTCCAATTGCTTTTTGAGTTAAAAATAAGCTGGAAAAAAGGATCCAGTATTTTAAAGCTTCAAGCGCCCGATATGCACTTCCGTCTGATCTTACACCTCCTCTGCGACCCTATTCATTAGTCAGATGAAGGTATAGGATGTCTGATGTTGGTTTTTTGAAGTCAAAGTAAAACATTAGATAATGATACTGGCCTAAATTGGTACTAAGTTTGCAATTGCCGGACAGATTTACGCTAGTGCCTTGGAAGTAGGGGTATGTGCCTGGTTTAGGACGCGACTTATGTGAGCAACGTGGCTGCGAGTCACCTGGGTCGAACAGCACTTTCCCCTGCGGCCGCGGCCGAGGACGCAGCCAGTAAAAGACATAAAAGGACGCGGCCTTGGAGTCGCGCTGCATTGTGGTCCCACTAGCGTTCGTGACAATGGGCAATTGGAGCATAGAGGCTAAAACATTGGTGACGGATATAGGCCGAAAAATAGGGGAGAAAACCGGTGACTCTCGCTCCAGCTTGAACCTGGTGCAAAGGTTGTGAAAGGGCTGGGCTATTTCACTAACAAATCTTTGTTAGTTATTCCATGAGTTTTGACAGTGAATTTGCAATTGGTAGACACTACAGGCGCTTGACAAAGAAAGTGCACCTAAATAATAGTACTAGACGATTTAGCTGATAGGAAAGCTACCTCAATACATTAAAATCTGAATGCATACAATAGCTATATTATATTATAGGAATGTCTGCTACAAAGAACAATAGATACTAAGAATATATGCATTTTTCACATTGACATTGAAAACGAATGGGAGGCATTAAAATAAAACATTTTTGTGTATCCAAAGACAGATAACATCGACGTAGCAGCTGATATATATAAACATCATTAAGCTGACCACTTAAAGGTTGCATCGAGAACAACAAAGAAACAACTTAAGATAAAAAAAACACCTTCGAAATAAAAGAGCGGACTAAACTTGAAACATTAACACAGAGAATTATTATTTTATCAGGAAAGAACAAAATAATGGTGATCTGAATTGTCTGGCACCAAGTGGACAGTCGATAGTTGAGCATAAGGTCAGAACTTATCAACGGACGATTGATAAAGACACATTGTTCCACAATTATTATAGCTTCAGAGAAATGAAGGCATTGATAACTACGTTCTTTATTTACATTCCATTGAAGAGTGTTTTAGTGATAACGAAAAGTAATAAAATATACAAAGTATGGCACGAGCCATAACAAAAGTAAGATATAAAAAATCAGTAATTACCATTACATTTTAAATATAAATATTCATTTGCTTACAGAGTAATATGAAAACCTCGAAACCTACATGAGCTGTAAAGCAGACATTCAGCAGATTGGTTTGCAGGTAAACGTGTCTGCTACAACAAGTTTTGCAAACAGTTTAATTCTTTTCATTTGTAACCATTTAGCAGGCGAAAATCATTGCTACTTCATTGTTTTAGGAGAATCAATCAGTAATTAGATGAACATAACATTTGAAAGAGATTGTGCAAGTCGCACAGGAAACTCTTCTAGAAGGATGGTTTCTTCTGTTGTCGAGAGACTTACGATTTCTTTTGCTAGAAGTAGTCGTTTGTGTGGTTAGGAGTTTATAATTATAAAATATGAATTGTAATATATATTTATACTTTTAAATAAGAAACTATTTACAACATAATTATTAAATTTCCAAAAAAAAACCAAAGGAATTCATTCTTTTAATAGAAATTAACCTCAAAATATAATGAGCCATATTAGAAAAATAAAAATACAACTAAAATTCCAATTACACTAGAATGTTTTTACTTTACTTTTAGTATTATAATGAACGCACAGGTGTTATCACGCTGCCCTAGTGTATGCTTGTGCACTACCGCATGCCTAATGATAAGAAGGTGAGTTGCGTGAGCATTCTACTATTGATCATTATTTTTCTGTACCTGAACGGTTCTGTGATCGAACGCAGTCGCATCCTCATAGGCAGCCTAACCGGACTACAGACTACATTTAGCCAGATGATTTCAACTGTTATTTAGCACAATATAATGTTAAGTGTTTATATGAAAAGACTCACCTCGTATAGATCCACTGAAGAGCCAAGAGTTGTGTTTAATTGAATCAGAATTCTTTTTCCTGACTACAGGTGTCTGTTCCACGAGACTTGCTTGCCTGCTCCTTCCGCCAATCGAAGGTGTCTTCATGCTTTTCTTCTTACCTTTTTTTAATGTTCCACTATGAGATTTTCTCAATGTGTTGACTTTTAAAGACTGACTTTTGCCACGCACTTTGCTTTTACTCCGAGATGTTTGTCTACTTAATCTTCTCCTCTGCTCGGCTAGCTGTTTAGGAGTAGGTGGTTCATCTTCTGAATCAGTGTCAATCACCGGCTGTGGCCTGACCTCACAGCTTGCTGTATAATGTCTTTCCTCTTCTAGGAATAATTTTGTATAATTTAATACTTCATTTAAATTTAATACTTCATTTAAATTTAATACTTTGTCATCTTCAGCAACAGACTCGACAGGTTTAATAGAAGTGGGTGTCTTTTTTCTTCTGAAAAAACCAAGAGCACTGACCGAGGAAGCCTTACTGGTTTTTCTTGTTTTAGGTACTTCATTTGTACTACTCTTTCTGCTATTAGATTGGTGCTGGTCATCTTTTTTGCTATTTTTCCGTGATGGATCAAGCTTCATTGATGATCCATGTGTAGAATCTTCCTCGCTCCAAAGACTCTCTCTGGATTTTTTCTTGTCACAATTCTTATCATGATCTTTTTTTGCTGATTCAAACCATTCATCCCCTAATGTTCTTACAATATCTAAAGGGTTAGATAGTGACATGGCTTTTCTGTGTGTTTTCTTTATTTTTGCACAATCAACTTCCTCATCTGTGACTGCTAGTTTAAGAGATTCTTTGCTAATAGTTGGTGTTTTCCCAAGCCTAGGTAGAGTGTCATCACTCGCAGATATAGCGTCGCTGTGCCCATCCGCCGACTCGTATAAAGACTCGTCGCTTTCATCTCTTCTCTCTGTTGGACATGTATCATATCAGATAATATTACCTTGACGAAGTAGTTTTAAATAATTTCTTGCCATTTAGTATTCGATTGATTTTTATAGTGTTGCAAAATTCTACGCAATTAGCAATCATGATTTACTGTAAAAACGTCTGTGCGCTATAAAAACTGAAACAATAACCCGATTGTCGGACAAAAATGTCGTTTCTCGATCGATTGTAGTTGGAGACAATGTCAAGATTTTATGAATCATGCGACAACGGTTGAGTGCACATTTTATGAACGTATAGTTAATTATTATTAGCCTAAACCGAAGTGAGACTATTTTGACGTAACGCGTTTGCCGCCACGACGTAGGAACGCTTGCTATACCGCAAGAGCATTCAAAACATATTAGCACATGCGTAACAAAACACAGTACTCGAGGGTTACTGTTTTATGTTTTGTGTTGATGTTTGCGAAAGTCTTGCCAACGTTACCTACATAAAAAGGTGTTCTGAATTACGTAATATACAGAGATTTTTATATAAATATTAAAACATTTATTCAAATCCTAATAAATCATTATGCTTATATTTTTTTTAGACAATCATTTTTCATTCGCTTTGGAAGTTTTCGAGGAGACGACCAGCTGACAATAAATTAATAAATTTAAGTCTCTGAACAACTTGTTAGATGGGATCATCTAGAATTGCGTAGAGTTCACAAACAACGGGATTTTATTTTTATTTCGATTGGTGTTTTCATGATATTTTTAATTGGTAGGCAACAATGCATAATTGGTTTACAGCTATACGCCTTCAGTTCTAAACGTGCCTCGTTGCATTTAATTTATGCTTATTCTTACGCCTCTATCCACACATATGTCCGATAGCATAAAACTTTACACAAGAAAGATAAGCCATCAAGTCTTTTACTTAGATAACGGTGTATTATCTAATACTCTATGGTATTTATGACCGGTATAAACCTATTCCCAGTGCAAAGTAATTTAGGATCTTGCATAAATCGTAAATATTTGACAAGCACCGGTACAGCTTACAACCGTTACACAATATTAGTGTACAACAATTAAGACGCTACTGTTTATTTATATTATTGACCTTGAATAATTGTGTAACGCTACACGTTTTCAAAAGCACATTTGGCTCTAGGTTTGATCTAGAAACTTGTGATCTGTGCATATACTAAATTATACAAAAACTCGTTAATTGTTGAATATTTTGTGATTTTTATAGTAAAATGAAGGAAGTACAGAAAATTATTAATGATTAATGAGTTTACTTGTATGGCCTATTGTATTTAGCAAATTGCTAAAATTAAACATTTCATTTGATTTTGATATGTATTACGAAAACAAATTATATAGTAAGGAAACATAAATCATAATATAATTTGTGAAATGATTTTCTTTATAAGATTCATAATTTATTATGATAAAACATTGTTTAAGCCCGCCGTCGACATTGTAGTTTCCCATCTAGCGATTTTATTATAAACGATAACACGGTTTTACAGTGATTGCACGTCACTCTTAACTTTTATTTATGGCATTGCACAAGAATAACTATTACCGCATTCCAGACATTCCTGCAGAATGTAAAAATGGCAAGAAATTGTTCAAATACCGAATAATCTAAACAATTAAATACAAACCTATAGATACCACAGTATCCAAAATATCTGAGTACCTCCTTCTCTCTTTATCACTTTCAGTTGAAGTTTCTCTTCCACTTGACTCTCTTGTTGGTTTCAACAATAGTGGTTTCTTTCTTCTCAACTTTCCCACCACGCCATTTTCTGCAGCCGGTTTTTCCACAACCGGCTTCGGGTCTCTTTTAAACCACATCATCTGTCCGACCATGTAGTAACTATACACCGTTATTGATCACTGTGATTATTGCAGTTACATTTGGAATAGTACATCACTAATTGCTACAAGCGTTTTGACATTAAACTTGATGTTTGGATGACGACCCACTAGAATGTGGAAATATATTAATAGTTCTAAAGTAATTGGCAAAAATTGTATTTAAAATGTTTGATTATGGCAAGTTTAGCATAAAGCGTGTAATTAAATGACCATTACAGTCCGATATGTGTTGCTCACACAGTTAAATTATAGTTTTATAAACAATGTGCTTTGTTTGAGATTAGGTTTGTTTATTAATAGTATACTATTATGTAGAATGTTTATTTATTAGATTTACATAATATTGTGTCTGGACGACAGTTTTATGGGACAATGTGTCACTGTGTGACGAATATTGCTTAACATGTAGATGGGTCATTTTATTGTTTCATTTTTTCATCGGTGCCCTATGTTCCCCTGTGAGAACTTAAAGTTTGACTTCATGTCACTAAAAGTAACAATTTCCAAACACATAAAACATTTGAATGCGAAATTCTAAAGTGTTGAGAATTTATTAATTTTCCTCTTCCGCCACACATTAATTTGTGCTTCGTGCATCGGCTGGCTGTCTTTCTGAGTATTGAAAAGATTTATTTCTTTAGCCATGGTCAAAGCCTTGGTCAACGACTTAATGTTTAATGATTATCTGTGAGTTGAATACGAAATATATCTAAGTACAGTTGACTTGTTACCGGACGGAGTGTGACCTTAAATTTTATATAATCAGCTGAATACAGTTTTAATTGTGGCGAATGTAGGAAAGGGTTTAGGAGCTAACCCAAAAGCTTGAAGTTTGACTTCAAGCTTTTGGGTAGGACTACCTACTCATATTATAAAACTTACAGATGACTAAAGCATACCATTAGCAGTATCTACAAAATTAATAGAGCAGTAGAACTTGGTTTTTCTAAATTTTAGTCTACAACAAAATAATTGTAAGCATGTTCTATACGATATGTTTTGTATAAACTTCACATTTCCGTTGTTCTCGAAATTTTCAAGCCCTTTATACAGTCACGCTCAAACAATTGTTGAATACTTCCTTAAAACAAAACTATATTATTAAAAACAATACCGAGAGAACAAAGCTTCTCGATTAATAACATTTCGATGCCGTACAGGCGTGTATCGGTAAATTAATCGATGCATCAACATCGACACAATATATTCGTTTGTGTAACATATCAATGTCAATGATAAATCTGTTTAATCCCTCCGGTGCACATTTACTACTTCGCAAAATGATCACATTTCATAAAATCCATAAATTAATTTCGCATCCCACGATTTATTTTTAAATGGACACCATCTCTTAATGTGGGGGCAATTTTTAAAATTAATCTAGGGCGATAAAGCTAGTGATATTGTTAAGTAACTGGACATGATTCCCAAGTAAGTAACTGGACATCTTCAAAGACTATTTATGCAACAAGTAGCTAGTAAGTATATCCGAATACAAAAGTTAGATATTTTTTTTATTTTGACAGATTATAAACTTTTTACTACTTTCTACCAAAAAAAATTACCATTGGGTAGCACTTCGTTTGAAGTTGGTCAATTAGAATGTGTCTCAGCTATGAAGGTCAATGATCGAACATTCATTTCTTGTCGATTTCTTTACGTGACCAATGAGGCATGGTGGGAGAGAGGAGCCCGTTTTATTGCCCTATTATTATGTCAATACAGCAAGAAACGCACTGTTTTGTGTCAAAGTGACATTGCCGATCTGATGTTAAGCAATGGCGACGTCCAGAAATTGAAGACCACTATCACAGCTGTTAATATAAAATTGTTGTTGTATTGATTCTTCTTTAAATAAAATAAATGTCTTCAAGTTGACAGCTTTGACAGTTACTCTTTAGTTTTAAGCCCGAATACTCGGGATTTTAAGACGTAGAAAACTTAATGCTTTAGTTTCAAACCCATGTGTCTTAAATTTAAGAATCTTAAATCTATTCCGAGTATGAAAGTTTTATTACGCACGTGTTGTTCGGTATCAAAATGGGTGGAAATGCTCTTCTGACAACTCGCCAGGGTAGTTACAGTTAAAGCAGTAAAATTTCTCAAAATTTGTTCGAGATATAGAAAAATAACTTTCGTAAGCGTTGTTCATTATTAAGTAAACGGTTGTACTCACGTGTAAATTTCGGGAATGCCCGACTAGTTCCGGACCTAACGTAGGTCCTTTTTCGAGAGAAGCGGCAAGCCACGTCGGAAGCTGCGCCAAATTTACACATGAGTACAACCGTTTACTTTATAGTAATAAGTTTGAGAAATTTCACTCCTTTAACCGAAACTAAAACTTTAAATTAAATCTACTCTATAAATTCCACATTTAGTTTGAACTTTAAGGAATTACCCTTATCACCGTTAGCTGAATCTCTTGCCCTATCAACGGATCGTGCGCGTGCGCACCGGAAGTGTCACGAGGATGCGGCCTCCGCGCTTCCGCACAACGCACGATTGACTAATGTACTACGATGTCCTTATGTTGTGCCATTTGAATATGTTGATGATATTAAAAGTTACATTCAAATTTAGGTGACCCAAGCCCCGTAGCTTTACTCCGTTAAATTCAGACATAATAAGCCTTATTTGATTCTAGCGATAAGTTCCAGTTGCATTAAAATCATCCTACCATGAGCTTTCCATGAGGATTCCCAAGATTTAATTACTAGGGTCGGCTATAGGTCTCCAATACCTACATGGCGAAATTTCCCTCCCTACAATAGGATCCACAATCTGGCTCCTTATACAGATAAAGTAAATATAATAAATTTCCACTAAAGTGTATCCAGCTATTCCAGAAATTACATCTATATTAATACTGCAATAATGCCAGCTCAAATGCCCCACGCTAAGCAAAAAAGCACACGACGCCAAAGCTTTTCATTTCTGCGACTACTCCGAATGCCTATTCCCTCTCCATTCTTAAACCCCACTTGCGGCCAGACGCAACTAAAATGTACAAACTCCATTAAAAGCCAGACGTGGGGAGGAAAATGGGAGGAGTTGGGTGGCCTTTTAACTGAGACAGGAATTGAAATTCGATGGTAGGGGCGCCCTCATAGAAAATTTATACTGCGTATGTAATTAGTCAAAATTTTACCTATTAATGACTGATCAATAATTTTACATGTTAATGATTAAAATAAGTTGTCAGCGACGTTTTTAAGTAAAATAATAACGAAGATCAAGTGTAGATTTAACCGCGATCCAATTACTAATTACTAACTGACAATTGAATATTAAATGGTTAAAACGACATTGACAGTTGAAGGAATAAACCAGTGTTAACGTCATGCTTATTTCTAGAACCTGTTTTCGTCTTGAAACGATAATAAAGGAGGAGAGCAAACCTAATGTGGAGGAACGGATGGAGATGTTCCTCCGACACAAAGGGAGTATCTTCCCACCAGGCAAGGTGATCAGGTGAAGTTGGGCTGTTTCATATATCATTCTTCAGCCGAGAGCTCTCATAGCGATGAGGATGAGCGAGATGTAGGATTCTTAGTATCGGTGTTAGTTCGAAAGCTTTGACATAACCCTTATATGATACTACGTTTCCCCCACAAAAAGAAATTTATCAAAAACAGCCGGAGAAAGAAAAAATGATCTTAACCGCATAAAATCTAATAACAAACAGACGTGGCCCCGTAAGTGGAAGTTTATTATGGGACCACGGATGTTGGCCCAAATTTACCACTATTAATGACGCTCTGGTATCCCACTCCTCCAAATATCCCTCAACATGTCACGTAGAATTAACCAAATATGGAATGCTCTCGGCTGTTAAATGTTTGCGGCGCTTGCGCACGTCTGCACTATAATTAACTAAAACGAGGGCTGCTACAGAAATATCCGAGACGTCGCCTGGGATGTGACGAATGTAACAAATATTTCTATTAATTGCTATTCTCTGACATCTAAAGTGTTCTTAACCTCCATTTTGGATATAATCCCTTTTAACGTTTTGGTGGGCATAACTGCCCGAAAAGAATGTCTGTGTTGAAAACTGGTACTTAGATTTCAGATAGGATGTGAAGAGAATGTGTGCCTGTATTATATTGGCCTAAAGGACATGTGCATAACTAAAATATGAGCCTAGTTGCTCACAAAAGGGACTAGATTTAGACACCAATTGCTATATAGATGCAAACATTTGTTTTATTTTATTTCAATTCTATTTAATTACAAATACAAGATTTTTACAGTTGATAATATTTACTTAAAGACAACATGTTATACAATTTAACATACAATACTAACTAGCTGAGTATATCTATATTAAAAACGTTTTTCTACAGGCGCCTTGCAACCCAACCCCAAAATTTTAAACAACCCATCAAACTAACCAGTACTAAAAAACACATTTAGAACCTCACCCCTACAACACCATTTTAAGTTATCCTCCGCAGGTAATATCCGCAGGGGCAGCCCTACTGACATAGGGAGGGGGAAAGCGCGCCACAAAACTACACTTTGCGTCAGTCGGGATGCATTTCCGTAGTTAATTTCGTGCACTTTGCTTAGTGGGGTGACAAATTTGTGTTTTAAATTAATGCGAGTCTAGAATTTTGTGGCTTTTAAATATTTTCAACACAGCTATTGATAGTGAAGGTGTTTAACACAGTAGCTCGGCAACTTTTGTCCTAATGCAATGCTGAAAACGATTTAAATAAAGGATTGATGGTATAGCATCACTTGCGATTAGATTTCAGATTACATGAGAATGAAGATTGTAAGAAACTATTCCATATTTGGTCATAAACATTTATGGACCGCGGTTTAGTTACATAAACGACTTACATTATCCGAGCTTATTTACTAAGACTTGGATGGTTTTTAATTACTGTAGGTAATTAATAACAATCCAAGTCTTAGTATTGTCATATTCCTATTAATGATAATTAAACCAATTACGATCAAGGCACGTTTTTTTAATGCAATAATGCCTTGCAACAACTAATTAATAACGATATGAAAGAATGGCTATAACATTATAAATATTATATATACAACATACCGATAAGATCAAAGTAAAAAAAACCATTAATAACTGTTACCAAAAATAACCCGTGTTCATGATGGGGGGAACATAAACTAATAGTAATCTTAAATGGGCACTCTCGTTTTATATTTACTTTACTACCTACACCAGAGTTACTCAAATATAGAGGTTAATTATATGCATACTATTTGTTAATAGTAAAAGTGACCACATAATCATATCGTTATACTACCGAAAACTAATAAAATTTGCCGGAATACTAAGCAAAATTAAAAATTGTCATTTTGTAAATACTTTCTTAAAATAAAACATATTACGGCAAAGCGAACAGGAAAGGTAATAAACGCTCTACCTAAACAATTGGAATACTGAACCGACTTTGTCAAATGAAATCCTAATTGAATAAGTGTAAAAGATAAAAACTATTGACGAATTAACAATTTACGTGCGGAAATTCTCATGAATTAAGCCGTAACCTAGGATAGGATGGGGTTCTGCAGTAATCTAAGATAGCTAATTTCACATTACAAAGTAATAAGAAATATAACAAATATAACAACGGTCGCTGGTAACAATGCCAAAAATAAAAAGTCTGATCATTACATAGCCAAAATCATAGCTGCTCCCAGCAGTTCCACTTTCAGGTAAGGTTTGGAAGCAACTAGGAAGACCCTAAGATTCTATACAAATACAATCACAAGGTTGAAAATCGTTGCCCTACGATGTAATGGTGAGTTGGAACGTGACTGAATGCTGGTTTACAGCACTGCCATAACGGCGTGCGCGTGCTAAATCTAACTATTGCTTAAGGGCGATCCGCCACATTTGACTTGGGTTGTGTATAAGTAACAAATGCTGTGTTACACATGCAATAGAGGACTTCTGCATCCGAAGTGTAATTGCGATTGAATCATGTCAGTAATGCTATCTATAATCATGATTGTTATTTAAATTATTTTTAGTCGGTTTAGTGTCTAAAAGAATGTCTTTAGTTGCTGATCATATTACTTGAACACTTATCATTCAGGCTTTTATCTAGAAAGAGTGGCAGAGGCGTATAGGGACCCACATTTCGCTGTAAGAATTTTTGTCCCACGTAACAGGTGGAGAGCCCTTTGCTGTGTTGAAATGGATAGGCGCAAGTTGTTGCGTCCTGTTGTCAATTCCGATAAGGCATTCAACTTGGCTAAACGACTGGCATGTTACTGGCAACTAGGACTAACGACTTAAAGTGGCTTCCGAAGCACGGAAACGCTCAGAAATAGAAATGCACCCGCCCGGAGACCAGCCACAGCAAAAGTTGCTTAAACAGTCATCGTTTACAGAACACTTAGCGGGGCTACGAGTTTCAAGCGCTTACTTGAAAAATGAAAACGCGCTTACTTGAAATATTTTGAGGTGTATACCTCAAAATATTTTTTTTAATCTGCCCTGAATGTAGTCGAGAGTTTCTTCGAGTTCGTTCAGCCGTTTATATTTGTAAAGAATAAATAAAACTTCATATTTCCACCATCTTAATAAACTTTCGCACGCATAATGTTAGTAGTAACTAGACTGGAACTAATTTAATTATTTTTTAAATAATATTTTTTCTGACATTTTTATTCAGCTCAAATTAAGCTAATATCAAGGTCATCATCAGGTGAAGGTCGCAGAAGCTTGTTGGATGCGGGGGACACAAGACCGAACGTTGTGGCGATGTTTGGGGAAGGCCCTTGGAGGAGCAGTCGGCGTCGAAAAGGTTGAGATGATGAAAATGATGAAGCTAATATCGGCTTCTGCTATGGAATCCAGACAATTAGACATTAGTTAATAAACTTTTAGAAATAGAAACCATACAATAGAAACATTCGTGGCTTAACTCAAATATTTGTGCCAAATCGAACTCGATACCTTCACGATACCACTGCACTAATTATATATTATCGGAGTTCCCTTTTGGTCAAAATTCTACCTAGAAATTTTATCAATATAATAGAACAATCTGCCACCTCATTGGTTTAGAAAAATATCGTTTTTTGTCGAATATTTTCACCCCACGTCGAAGCATCTAATAATACACCGCATCATTGAAGAAGTAAAAAAATACATTTGGTTGATTTCAACAAACAGACACGTCAATTCCGTTTACTTTGATAATGCAGGATGAGATTCGATTACTTTGTTTACGAGTTAAGATCAATATTTTAACATTTTTAGTGATCTGTTCATAAATTATTTCTACGTGTTACGAAACGTGTACCCACAGTGCAAAAACATTGTACTATAATTACACAGACGTACAAAAAAATCACTCGCGTATATAATTATTACATTTTCGGCTTTCGCTATAGCCAACTGCCTCGGGGGCTCAGTCGTAGTGTATGCGACTGCCGCGACTGAGGTCCCGGGTTCGATTCCCGGGTCGGATTAAATATTTGTGTGATCCACAAATGTTTGTTTCGGAGTTTGGGTGTTTCCTATGTATAATATGTATGTATTTAAAAATATATAAGTATGTTTATCAGTCTCTAGATCCCATAAAACAAGCTTATATTACTTTAGGATAGAAGGCTATGTGTAAAATAAAAAAAAAATGTCTTACAAAACCCATTATGGCGATTAAATTGAAAGGTGCTCAAGTTAAATAAGATTTTAAATAATTTAAACGAAGAAATTTGAGAGAACTAAATGAGAACGCAAATTAGGCGTAAAGTACCTTCCAGATTGTGTTAGCCGACAGAGAGGTAGCAATCTTGAACTTGCAATTAACATGAACGCTATGTATTGAATGCATGGATTTTACACTCAGAATACTGCGTTAGCAATTAACAAGGTACTACAAATGCGTAATTTTTGAGCGTGAAGAAGCATTACAAATTAACCTGAATATCCTTATTTTAAAGTGAAAGTACTATTATATATCTTTTTACAGGCAAATTTTTAAAATGAAATAACCTTTCTGATGCCCTGGCAACGTCAAGCAATAAAGGGGTAACTAAAATAGTGGGTCTCATGTAACGACCCTGAGAGATGCCTTTTTACATTCTTCCTTGAAAAGTCGACAAGTCTTGACTTGTCGGCATTCATCAGCAATCAGCATAATCGTGAGCATTAAAAAAATATTTGAGTCAAATTACCGTACGATAGTATTTTACCCCTGCAGTTAGCTACCTCCAGGTGAGGTAAAACCTCTTTACCTACCCATAAAACTAAACTGTTTCTATACGTAATATCACTATTTCTAGCTATACTCATACAAGGTCGGCTTGCCAGTTATAAACAGAGCCGTCTGTTTTGTAGCGACCTGTTGAATGGAGAGCCATTACCGTTCGCTAGAAAAGATAATAATTATGGGCAGATAGAATGCCTTTGATGTGGGGTCGATGTTAGTGACGAGTGGGCAAAAAGAATGGGTAGTTGTAGACTGATGCTGAATAAAGATCGAAAATGTTGTATATTTGAATGTCACTTCTTCGTCTGATGTGGTTGCCAATGATCTTACTATTCACTGTTGGGGATGCTCCTGATCGGGAGTAGAAGAAACTTTTAATCAGGAAAGAGGGTCTGGCTGCAAACGGGAATAAATATCGTATGACGATACATGAATGTGACGGTTATGAATAGTTGGTTACTTTAAGATAGATATCAAAACAAATATCTTCTATGTAGAAGGATTAAGTACGTATTCCTGTTATAGGTTGATATATGTACTGAATATAATAGTAGTCTTATTGGAACTGGGAAATTAATATGGAACAATTCAACGCACGCGTTCTCTGAACTTATCGCATAAGTCCAAGAGATCGCTTGCGTTCTAAACCCACAATTGTTGATAAATAACTACATTGACTACTATATTTGAATGACTATTCAGATTTCGAAAGAAAAAAATATAAGGCCCCGGTGACAAGATTCGCTAAAATTTGGCTCTCTGATATACCTTGATAAATCAGTTGCCATATAAATGCAACTATAACCATTACTGGCAGCGCACGCGCATAAACCGCTGCGCCATTAATTCTGAATGTTGCTAACCAAATCAAACAAACCAACATCTATACGATTTTATGATCACAATAATGTGGATTGAACATAAAAATGTTTCTTTAACGCTCCACAGAATATAAACTTGTTTTGGTCTCTATGTATTTAAATACGAATGGTATTGGATCCATACTATCAATCATACCTTATCCCCGAATGGGTGGCAGAGGCATATTATGCGCCCATTTTTAACCGTGTGTACTCCTGTCCCACGTAATAGGTGGTGAGCCTATTGCCGTTTTGAAATAGACAGACGCAGATTGTGGCAACCCGCTGTTAAAATTTTCAAGACGCACATTAGGTATTTACATAGGCTTAACAACTGAGGCAACCGGGACCAACGGCTTAATGTGCCTTCCAAAGCACAGAAATGCTCGCAAATGTAAATGCCACAAAGTGGTAACCCATCCGTGATCAGTCTTAGCAAAAGTTGCTTAACGCATGATCGTATACAGAACACGGAGTCAGTGAAGCTACAAGCGCTTCAATGCATACTAACCATATCAAAAGCAAACCCAGGGCACTAGCGGAACACAGAGAAGCGGAACTTGATCCCCAAACAGGAAAGGTCACCAGGGCTGGCCACTGAGGCGGAACAGGATCCAAGGGTTCTAGACTTCGCCTGTGTCCATGGCTATACTGCTGTATAGCAGCAACATGTGGGTTTAATCGGTTCCAGAATATCTCCCTTACCATTAGCTTTAGTGGGATTAACTCCGTAGGCGTTAAATTAAGACGGCGAATTCGTAGTATACTCTGATTACACCGTTAGAATAAGAACAATGATCGTATTAGCTTTAGAATTATGATTGTGTTATTATTAGTATTTATATGGAGAGCTGGTTTCTTTACAAACAAGTATATAAATATATATATCGAATTGAGAACCTGTCTGCCTTTGAAGTCAGTAAAATAATCCAGAATATTAATGTAAATTAACAATTTATTTATATACGAGAATGTAAACATACTTTATTTAAACCATTCCCTTTACGTCAATCAAAGTCATTAATAAATACTGAACAGACTCTAAACAAAATAGGGCAATATATAAAATTCTGTCGGGATATGAATCTGGGACGTCCTATTTTCAAGGTGCCGCTAAACTGTATTTAGGCTGGCACCACACGGAGAGCTAAATTAGGACGTCGTCTTAATGTATATATTGACTGTATAAGTCTAAATTGATAAGTAATTATATTTCACGAATGAAGTGTTTGCACAAACAGCCTGGAATCTATTTCAACGCTCGAATTACGAGTATGTACACGTCTATCAACATGTCACAAAATGTGACTGATCTGAACTGTAGCTATTACCTAGATTCTAAACCAAAATAAAACCGTTCTTTTTGTTTTATGACTGTCTCAGTGCAGTCAGTGGTAGTATAGGCGACTGTTGCGCTGAAGTCCAGCTTTGCCCAGGGCCACTACTAGCATAGATTCCCATGATGTGAGGGCTTGCTTTTTTTGAGTGGTCAGTCCACATTTATCAACAAAACGGGATATTATGAACCACTAACGTTTCTTCCAATATGTTACTTCGATTGAGGAATTCTAACTTTAAAGCTTAACACAATAAAGCGATCTCTGGAGACCAAGTAGGTGGGTCATATCCGACGTTTCCCAATTCTGAACACATATAAATTTAAAAAGATGGAAACACAATTATGAATTTACCGTGTAGGCGTAGAGTCTGTCACGTGGCAGCTACCACTGAGAGAGACTAGGCTTTGAGAGCCAGTCAATGAGTCTTTAAAATTACCAGATATATATAATTAAATCCCCCGGGATCAATTCAAACGGAAATTTGAGTCTTGCATTTGTAGCCTGGAATCATATTAATAGACTACAGACAGCACAGAGCCCTAGGTCATGACACATTAACTCCAGATTCCATGCGTTGGCGGATAAAATCTGTCGGGAGCTCTAGGGCTATGCTTCTGAGGGCACATTTAGACATCTGGCCATAGTCAAATGGAAGGGCTCCGTGTGGTTTTAGTCGGTAGAAGTCCGGCATATCATCCATGAGGACATCCACACATAAGGCCATGACATATACTTAGTACAATCCTTTTATCGTCATAGGCTACAATATTATGGAAAACAATGACCTGATTATACAAAATATCATTTTGTGCAATACAATGTTGAACATTGTATTATTACGTTATAACAGGCGTTACCTACGTAGATCATTAGAATATAACTCGGTACCTGTTGCTAAATTTGATACGGTTTAGAGTACTGTCAATAATGTAAAATGTCAATATTTGAAGTTTATATATTACAACAAAAATACAGTACACAGAACTGTTTACTGAGGTACATAACACAGTCCTTTCTTTTGCTTTTGTATAAAGCCAGATAACCTGGTGTACCCTCGGCAGCAAATCTCAGGTACCCTGACTTGTCTTGCGACCCTTAACCACAACGTAAATTATGACAATAACTTTTTGATTAGTACCTGTTATAAACAGTTTTCACATTAGAAAATCGACTAGAGCATCTTAAGTAAAAAGTTAATAAAACATTTGATGAATCTGTTGGTGTTGTCACAATTCGACCATCCCGAGAGGCAGAAAATTGATAAACACATTGGAACTTTTATGAACAAAACAGAGACAATTTAAGCAATAGAAAATAGTTTCAGATTACAATTTAAAAGCCCGGGTATCAAGTAATTACTGTACTACGTGGAAACATGTGAACTGGTAAAAGATACAAGACTTAATGGTGCCTACTACTTGTTGCAATTTCTGGACACCCAGTCATCAAATTGTGGAGAAGTACCGGTAAATTCTCTCAGGAGTCGTTAAAATCCTCAATTACCTCATGATCATACATATAGCTAATTTGATACATGACTAAACAATTGTTTTCGGTGGCGTGAATCAATCGGGACGCGAATAAGCGACCTTGGAGTCACTAGCCGCGCTCGCACTTGTCACTTGTCATACCGAAGTTATAATTGGCGCAGTAAACATAGGTGTTTCCGAACAAATAACACACCTATACTGTGATTATTTCATCGTTACTTGACCAACTTTAAATAAACGTAATTCCCACTAAAATTAACCAAATGTCTGACCTTGATATAACTAATTGAATCGGGCGTTACATGGCGGAAATCCATCGTAGAACGATAATAAAGGAGGGGAGGAGGATCCCACCACACACCCTCGATTCGTCAATCCTAACGCACAACGGTCGAGGATAACCTCCACCAATTGTAACGGAGGAATGACGAACCGAACTCCTCAAGGAAAAGGATGTAGGAGAGGCAAAAAGAAACCCTACCCTCCAGGTTGTCAAAACTTTTGCAATATTCCGCTTTACAATGTAAAGCGTAAAGCGGATTTATATGTAAAATGTAAAGCGGAATATTGCAAAAGTTTTGACAACCTGGAGGGTAGGGTTTCCTTTTGCCTCTCCTACATCCTTTTCCTTGAGGAGTTCGGTTCGACATTCCTCCGTTACAATTGGTGGAGGTTATCCTCGACCGTTGTGCGTTAGGATTGACGAATCGAGGGTGTGTGGTGGGATCCTCCTCCCCTCCTTTATTATCGTGTCTGACCTTGCTTCTTTTGCTGACTCTCAGGAATATTTAAAGCTTTTTATCGTATACAGGTCTACATACCAATAATATTGTTATAGGCAATGTTACAGGTATTAGAAACGAAATAACATAAAACTGATGATGATGATTTTATAATTGAATAGCTATTTATTTACACTGAGGTCATTAGAACATTGACATCTCCACATATTTCGACCCATACACAGTGCCGACTGTTATCAGAAAGCATATTGTTCCCTATCCAAGAAAATGGATGATGCTTTTAAGAACCTGACTCGAGATGGAGGACTGTCCTATCAAAACATAACTTAACTTAAGCTAAGTATGTACGCATTATCTAGTGTAATCGTTGGTAGAAACAGATAAATGGTTATTTAAGTGATTTAATCAATTGATGATTTTCGTGGGTATCGCATTGTGAGGTCTTGAATTTTATTCCGGATTCGATCAAATTGTTGTCCAGATCTTTAAGTTAGAGAAATCCAAATAGCTGTACGGAGATTTCGGGAAACTTGATAGTAGTAAGCTCGTAGGGGTTAACAGACAGCTTAAAGTAAATGTTAATGCCGACCGCTTGAGTCGACTGGGACATGTAAAAATGCTGATTGTTAAGTGCTAAACGTGAGCTCACAATCGAATGCGAACCTTAAGAAACTACGACGTCCAATGAGCGCTGTCGACAGTGGCTAAAATTGTATGTCTTTTCACGCTTAGCTAGAAGAATATAGGGATATAGCAAGACATCTCGAGTATCTGATGATATTGATGAAGCAAAAGCATACCTTTCTTTTGCTATTGTCAAAAACTACACACAAAACTCCTAAACCCTAACATGAAAACCATATAACCGAGAATTTTCAAAATTTCGTTCTTAATAACGCTCTATGAAAATAATCAAAATGAAAAGGACATTCGGTACGCTCGAGGCGTTTGCGCTTCAAATCGGTTACTCTCAAATAGCTATGATATCATACTGTTTTCTGCACGACGCTAACATGCATCCAGTTCAACTTGACCGTTCCCAACAATAACTTGTAATACAACTTGAGCGACATGATTAAGTTGACAAAGGTCTTATAATAGCGGTCGTGACTGGGTGGTCATGCTGAATTATTAAGAACTAACTTGTGGTTTTATTCGAGGATGCGTCATTGGCGACTTGTTTTGACATTCGAAAGGAAATTGTTGTAATTATGTTACAGATGTTCTTCGTCCTTTAAGTTGATTTTAAGAGAAAAGTTCATTAGTATTTGCGAAAATACTCTTTGATGAAAATTTCCTTATGACGCGTAATGGAAGTGATAAATTTTTGTACACTTTTTCGGCATTGCGAGAAAGAAACCTTGGCTTTTAAAATAGAATGAGTTAAGTATACTTATTTTGAAAGGTTAATATGAGCTTTCCACGTTTTATACTTCTAAATAGCTGAAACGCTGTTGATTAATTTCCGTTGACTCTAAAGGCAACTTTAGATAAAATGACAATTCAACGCGAAATGGAGATATGTTAAAAAGCTTGATTTTTTTCCAAATTGGAATATTTTACTGTAACTGAGAAGTAATATACAAACCCTCGATAAAAATTTGGGAAATTTATTCATAATTCTGTAACTAAGAATAGTATGTACTAAAGGTATGTAACAGATAAACCTTTGCCCAAGTAATTTAATGACTTTATAACTAGTTTAAGTGATTACCTTGTCAATATTTGTTATGTGTAGATAAATACAGGGTTTTCGCACGAATATTGAACATAATATATTTCCATACTGTCATGTACTAAAAGTTGAGTTGTGGATGTATACACTTGAGCAACGACAGGGCCTGTAAATTCCCATATAATGTCATTTCACTTGTGGAAGTCCCTACGGGCATCAACTTACTGGGGCTATGACAGTTAAGTGAGTCTGGTTTGGAGGAATACCTTAGCATGATCAAAGATGCATTGATTTTTCAACGATAAAGAATACTTTATCGTTGAAAGATGCCATGTAATAAATATTACTATAAAAGTAAATTAAACTAATAAAAATAAAGTTGAACAGGCCTATAGATTTTCCCTAAAATGATTTTAATATGCAGGTAATTTATCCTGACTTACTCAGTATAAATTATATTGAATCCCTTTATATTCATTCATAAATAACTAACATCACGCGACTTAACAAGTAACAAATGACTAAATCGTGATGAATGGTTTTCATTTTAACTAACATAGAAATCCAATTAGCATCCTTCTGTAAACACTATTTTACATAATTGACACATCCTATAGCGTGTTCAGTACGAACACGCTATAGGTGTGTCAATTATAATATATATATCTATACCAAGGGAAGGGTGTAAAGGGGTTTCTTCGGGATCTAAATTAACCCTCACCTACAAATATTGTAATCAGAAATTTATGATATTGAAGAATCTATACTAATATACGATCATGGTAAAATCTCTAAATTAATTATGTAAGAAAAACCTTCAGTTTTAAGCCCCAGGTCTTCTAAGACATCATCTTCTAAAGACCATCTACTGGAGAAATTGCATATAGCTTATTAATCGTAATTCTCGCGAAGAGGACCAGGACGTAAAAACGGATAACTGAAATTAGTTCATTATGGACTATAACAAAACTAGTTTCTAGAACCTTATTGCCTGCCCGTATAGAAACTATAGTATATCCATTTCGCGTTGTACGAACTCATGGGACATACATTTTTTATTTATATTTTTATTTATTTATTTATGAAACAATTTATGAATTACGCTCTTGTATGTAACAACGTATTGGTAATAATACCAGATACTGTATAATTTAAAAAGAAGATGACATCAACTCGTATTATTATACACTACAACTGGTTTAATAAAATAATTTGAGATTAGATGTACTTAGACCATTGCGAATTTGCATAATCAAAGGTCAAGATGTTTAAAACTCTTTATATATATTTCATACTGGGAGCAATATGATTTACTTGAAAATGCATACCAAAAGGTAAAGAAAAGTCAACTTAATACCAGAAAACTATCCAACTACAATCATGTCGTCAATTAAGCGAAGCGGCTCGCAAAATTCCTGATTTTTGGTATCGAATATATCACATAGTGTGGGAGAATAAAAATACGTGCAGGTATACAGTGTTGCAGGTATTATTCAATCTGTAACACTGTTATGGGTCCATGTTCAATATATCCATATTTAACTATCGTGTAATTTTCATAATCTTCAAATGCTTACATGAAAAAGTCATTAAGTAGATTGTGGATAAAATTACTAAAGTGAACAACATTATACACAGGAAAAAGAGTTCCCATGAAACTGCGAGCAAAGCGAATGGGTCGTTTGTGAGGATTTCTCTGATAACATAGATTGACATAAAGTATTGGATCGCAGATTCTAAATTGTGAGATAGTCATCTAGATGGTCAGAAACTTCGAACCCTAATGATAATCAAACGGAATGAGACTTTTCAATGTGTTATAGTATTCTTTTCTTCTAAATGTGACGCGCAAATTTTTTTTTTTACACATTTGAGACGTTGATGTACGTGTGTGACGCCTGCATTCAGTATTGAAAGCTTAATTATCTGATACTTTTTAAACTTTCGCGAGTGTCACTCATATTCACACGTAATTTTATATAAGGTAGGCTTTATACCTAATAATATACGTCGCAAATAAGACCTGAAATTTCATAAATATATCTGATACTTATTACTTTAAGCGCCTTAATTGTTTAGTAATTGAATGTACAACAATTAGCAGTTGTTTTTATTACTGTGGTGTTTCTTAGTATATTTGTATTCAAGTTGCTTTTAAGGGATTTTTTTTGGGAAATTTTTGCGTTTTGTCAATTCATGACTCAAAATCGATTTTACAACTTTGAAATATGCTGTGACAAAGTTGAGATGTAGCTAACGGTCATAAATAAAGTTCCTCTTCGTTTAACTGTAACTTCTTGTGTCTGTTTTTTGACATTGTGAGAGCCTTCTGAGGGTGAATCAACTTGTAGATGATATTGTCTTGCAAATCTTAGTATGTTTAGATCTAACACAGATAATATTCAAGTGTTTAAATCAATTTAAAATTTATTCATGCCTGTTTCTTTTTAAAAAGTCCTACACATTTTAAAAAGAAACTTCAAGATCTCGAAACAAAACTGTACCAAATAAATGATAAAATTGTAACACTTACAATGTGGAACGAATTCAAAAAACATTTAGCTACATTTTTTGCCGCAAATGTATTAAACTCGAATTTAGTAGAATAACATTCTGTCATAAATTCGTACCATTTGTACAAATATGACCACAACAGTGTATTTGTGTGTGTGTGTGTGTGTGTGTGTGTGTGTGTGTGTGTGTGTGTGTGTGTGTGTGTGTGTGTGTGTGTGTGTGTGTAAAGACACGCTTGTTTAGTTTGTGGTAAATGACATCATGTATGGTAAAAACTTATTATTAAAATGAGGAAATTTAACATTTAAGTACTTTGATATTTTTATAATATTATACTGTTTATATGTACTTAATCTACCCGCTTCATTATGTTATTCAAAAAACAAAGCACATTGTTTTTGTTTTCTACTTTCATTTTTGTCATCTTTACTTTTCATTAATGGGACTGTATAATACTCTCAGCATTTAGAATTACATAACAGAAACTCGACTACAATCAAACATTAAACTTCAAAAAAAAAAAACCGTACCAACACGAGCCAACCGGCTCTGGTCCAAACAAAAAGGATATCCAAAAGGAAACAATAAAATGCCAACTACGTCACACCAATACACCTGATGCACAACACTACAACATCACAAGCAATGTCATTGCCACCACTGAAATGCTTTTACACACCGACACTAAGTCACTTTCTAAAAAACTTAAATTAACAACTTATACGTCCGCACTAGACAGCGCTGTTCGGGAGACTGACCTGTGGCGGAACGATATAAACAATGCGAGTGAACGAGACAAATGTACCATGCACCTGTGCTCTTGAAATTGAAGGATCGCGCAAAAATGGGATAGAAATAAAACAATACATATATTCGAAAGAGATGAAAATATAACTAATCCTCTCGGCACCTTAAATGCAAAACGTAATAAGTAACATTTCATAAGATTTGATTGTCTTATTGAAAGTCCTATAAATAGAGTACCTTTTAAGAAATTTACAGGCGATATAATAAGTTTCCATTAGTTCTGAGAAGTTGGTGTATTGTCGGGATGGACATATGGCACGGCTTAAAGGTGGTTGTGGCTGCCAAATTATGGTTATATTCAGACATGTTTTATTTGCAATAGCTTTAGATGACTTATAGCACTTTGTTATTTGCCATTGACAATAATGTTATCAATAGGGTTAAATAAATCATAACAGAACAGAAAAAAAAAGGACTTTTTGCTTCAAACTTTTTGCAAATTTATTAAAAAAGCTTTGTTGCTCACAATTAAATTCTACTGATTTTATCAACACGAAAGTTTGTAGGTAAATATGGACGGATGTTTGTTACTCTTGCACGCAGAATCTACTGAATGGATTTTGATAAAACTACAATAACATAGCTTCCACGTCAGAATAACATATAGGCTACTTTTTTATCCCGAGAACAAGTTCCTGTGAGAAACGGAAACGGGAAAACTTCACCACGCGTGCGGAGCCGCGGGCGTTAACTAGTTAAATCATATTCTAAAAGGCAAACGTCACATGCAGTTTTAAGGCGGGTTTGGCTCAGGGTTATACATACTTATTATTATCAACATTTCCACTTTCAAACAATTTTTGAGACTGTATATCATAACTAAAGGGGATTAAAATTGAAGAGAAAAGGCTTAAGGAAGTCTACAATGTTTATTTTTTATAAAAGGCACTGATGGGTCAATATGGGTATTTGAAACCTCGGTTTAGTATGTTCCTAAAGGGAATAATGGACGGCATGAAAAATTTCAACAACAGATAGCCACAAACTGCGTCTGCAATGGGCTCACCTGGTGCCCTTGCCGTGTTGAGAGCCTCACCATTTATCAACGTGAGACAGGAATACACACGGTGAAAAGTGGCCGTATAATATGCCTCTGGGATAAGAAGTGATTGTTTGATAAACTCAAAAGAAGCTAAAGAAGTATGCATGAATCGCGAAGCCTGGCGATCTATCCTCCCTGACTACCCCGTCAGGGATGCAGCGTGAAGATAGTTAAGTTAAGTATTTATTTCTAAGAATCAGTTTGACGGGTATTTCTGAGTAACAAGCGTTTAACTCAGACAGACTGCAGTGAACGAGGGAATTCCTTAGCAGGTAACTAACATGTTAATGCATTTGTTGACACTTGAGTGGACTGGTCACACTTCATAAGAAAATGATATCAACCTTCGTTAAAGGAAAGGGTGCCACATTTTTTTTAAAACTACCTCTAAGTTGACAAACGAGCATAACCAAACTGGACGCCATTTTATAATCCAGTTAGAAATGTCAATATGTTCAGACTGGGTCAGGTCAAGTGCAAATCGCATATTGAACTAATGCCTGGCACCAAGGCTCGATACTTGGGCCATTCTTGTTCCTCATTTATATTAATGGTTTACCATTTTATGTAGGGGACAGGAATAGGATTGTTTTGTTTGCAGATGACACCTCATTATTTTTAAAATTAAAAGACAATTAGATAACTATGACGATGTAAACAATGCAATTGCAAGAGTAGTTCATTGGTTCAGCTCAAATAATCTTTGCCTTAATGAAAATAAAACTAAATGTATAAAATTTACTCTACCAAATGTAAAACAAGTTGCGGCCAATGTTCAACTGAATGGACAAGTGTTAGAGTTTGTAGAATCAACTGTGTTCCTCGGTACACATAGAAAAGACAGCCTCTAGATTAAGTTCGGCTGCATACGCTGTAAAAAAGATCAGGACTCTAACAGATGTGGATGCGGCTAGAATGGTTTACTTCAGCTATTTTCATAGTATTATGTCTTACGGTATTCTCCTTTGGGGGAGTGCTGCAGATTTAAATATTATTTTTGTTCTACAAAAGCGGGCTGTACGCGCTATTTATAATTTGGGCCCCAGAGTTTCTCTCAGAGAAAAATTCAAAGAAGTAAATATTCTAACCGTACCATCACAATACATTTTTGCCAATCTTATGTATGTCCAGAAAAATCTATCACAGTTTTCTAAACTCTGTGATAAACATAATATAAACACTAGAAATAAAAATAATCTTTCAGTCCACCACAGTCGACTACATAAGATTGGCGATTCTTTCCAGGGTAACTGTATACGCTTTTACAACAAGCTTCCCTGTGACCTGAGAAATTTACCATTAAATAAATTTAAAAAGTTTATTAAAAACAAGCTTTGTGAAAAAGGTTTTTACTCCGTTACAGACTATTTGCAGGACAGGGACGCCTGGAAATGATCTGCTGGCAAAGTGAAATAATATTAAATTGTAAATAGGCCATCAAAAAAAAGCCTTCCTAAGTTTCTTGCCGGTTCTTCTCAGGTGGGCCGCGTTCCGAACCGGTGGTCGCTTTAAATATTTTAAATAGTGTATGACATTTTGTAAGCGCCGTTAAAATGGTCTATGCAAAATAAAGATTTTTTTTTTTCATACATACACACATAGTCATGCCTTTAACCCCGAAGGGGTCGGCAGAGGCATGCTATATGCCCACATTTCACTGAATGCGTTTTTGTCCCACCTAACAGGTGGTGAGGTGAGCCCACTGTCGTGTTAAAATGAACTCTGGCATGAAACTGGGATTAACGACTGTCATTTTACTGACAACCGGGACCAACGGCTTAACGTGCCTTTCGAAGCTCGAAAACGCCCGCAAATGTAAATGCAAAGCGGTTACCCATCCAATGATCAGCCATACTGAAAGTTGCTTAACGCAGTGATCGTTTACAGAACACTGAGTTAACGGTGCCACGATTGAACTAACACGCTTACAAAAATATTTTTTTGGAAAAGTTGTTATGAATGTGGTATGTTAACTTTCTTCCTCGAAATATTTTTACCACTTGCATGTTCCAAAAGATGATTAATACCGAAATGCATTCTTATTGACATTTACTTGCGTGGGCAATTCCTCGATGACGTCACAAACCGGTCGGCAGACAATTTAACCCCACCGCACTGGACGTAATCATGAATAAAACTACCCCTTACCACAAGTTTCGCCAACGCGCTTATTTACCGGTAACGTCAATTAGCAAAAAAGCGCACAGTTACGTCACGTAAATTCGCTAAGGCATTGAAGTATTGGATATTATATTGTCTTCTACAATACAACATGGATCATATTGTGGCTACCAGCGTCACATAGAGATATGCTTTAAAACTACTTCGATACTAAAAATTCTGCATCTGAAATTTTTCCGTAAAAGACATTTTGTGACCCAAAAAATGCCAATCCGGTTGAAGGGACAGGTCTACAAAACCATCATTAGACAAGTACGTTTACATGGCAGTGAGGCGTGGCAAATATTGAAGAGACACAAGCAGGTACTGCGTTTTTTTTTTGCTAATTCAGAAACAAAGTTCTGGCCATGTCAGCCCCGTCGGGTCCCCGTAAGAAGGGAAGACCCAAGAAGTGCTGTTTTGACGTCGTAAGGGATGACATGCGTGTCAATGGTCTCACTACAGGGGATGCCGACGACCGTGCGATGTGGAGGAGAAAATGTAGGAAAGCGGTCCCCAGGCGTCGTGAGTTGCAACTGGGACAAGCACTCAAATGATGATGATGAGATGTCTATAGGTACTAATATTATAAAATTGAAGAGTTTCTTGGTTTGTATGGTTGGACGCGCTAAACTCAGGAACTTACCTACTGCATCGAATAGAAAAAATATTGTGTAGAATAACCCTTTCATCGAAGACTAAGGCTGTATAATATATCATCACGATACTATTCAGGAGAGCAGAGCAGTATCATAAATGTCAACATCTCACATATTTTCAAACATTATTTACGGGATTAAATTTTTTGCAGTTTTGTTCGACAAGATTGTTTTTTGCAAAGATTTTTTGCAGTCGTGTTCGACAAATAAATATATTTAATATTTTCTCATAGCCATCTATCATTTGATATTATGTAGGCGGTATCTATACTAATATTATAAAGGTGAAGAGTTTGTTTGTTTGTTTGGTTGAACGCGCTAATCTCAGAAAGTACTGGTCGGATTTGAAAAAAATATTTTTGTGTTAGATAGCCCATTTATCGAGGAAGGTTATAGGCTTTATATCATTACGCACTACACTACTTACTACACTGGGGAGCAGAGCAGTAGTCATAAATGTCGACAAATCGGGTAATTTTTTATGCATCATTGTAGATTTTATAGGCGACGGGATTAAATAGGTGCGACGGGAGGTCGAAATATTCCACGGGCGAAGCTGTGAGGGTCATCTAGTTAAAATATTCGGAAGTCCGGTAGTGAGCGGACATTGTTCAATATCAATAGAAACAAGTCAAGGTGATGGTCCGATAGAGGAAGCTGTTGTTAAACAATTTATAATACTAGTGTACCATACAAGCTAAGTTTATTACTATAATAAAGGTTAAAACAATTGGAAGATAAATTTAAGAGAAAGTTGTAGTGTATGTGTATAAAAAATTTGTATACACCATTTTTTAAATTTATATTCTATCTTCGCGATCCATGGATACTTCTTTCGTTTCCTGCAGAGTCATTATTCGCTTTCCGTTGTTGAGCAATCTGCTCACGTGGTCTTCAAATGCAAGTCTCGGCCTACCCTGACTCCTTCTACCCTCTACTTTCGCACAATATATATATTCTTTCTTCGTCAATCAAAATTTTATTCAATCGTAGAAATAGTAGACCATATATATAAATAAATAGTAAATAAGTAAGAAAAAAATAGAAAGAATTTAGTACCATCAACACTTTAAAGTAGGTACCGGGGAGGCTTCAAATCGTCTGCGGAGAAAGAGTTAATATCTGACGGTTTTTTTTTGGAATTATATGAAGCTACTACAGTTTGAGGGCTAAACACCTTCAACAGGCGCCAATAACACAGCATCATTCATCATCCGTTAGTAGAGGAGTTTCAGTAGAACCTCGTCATACCGTGAAACGTTCGCAATTAGCACCACTTCTCCAAAACCGCTAAACACTCAACTTTAAAGTTCTTACTAAATACGCACGTTCCGAGAACGGCTCGCGGAATGAATGTGTCTTGTACCAACTGTGTATATTTTCTCATTTCATTCACGCGCGAGACGATATGTAAAATATTGGCACAATATTTAGTCTAATAGTTTACGATCGGCTGAACGGCTCTGGCCTTGTCCCAATCAGTATGCGGTGTGTGAGCTTTGGTGTGTGGCACAAGGTGTGCCTGTAAACTTCAGGCTAAAAAATCAGATTAGATATAAAATCAACTTTGTCTGTTATCGAAGTCAGGTCCATATTTCACGTACGTATCTCGACTTTGTCCAGACTGAGTATTGGATAAGCTAATTTAATAATGGTTTGCTCTCTGAGAATGGATTGATTTTCCCGAATTCCTACAGTATTGGAGTTCTTGAAAAGGAGTATCAGACTATTTTTACAGGATTGGTAGCGCAAGTGTAGCACCTCCAGGGTTCAAACATCCTAGGCTACGGTGACTAATTTTGATAAGGTTGTCTACCACCTTAATGGTCTAAAAAGGCAAAATGCACCTTAATGGTATAAAAAATCATCGACACTGGACGCCACCAGCCACCATATAAAACTGATATAAGTAGGAGGTGAAAATTGAAGCAGAGATTTATTGAACTAGAGGTACCGGCCAAAGCCAAATTAAAATTAACGATAAAACCCTGTTGCTAGCTATATAAATAATTACAATATATATTATATTGTAAATGTAATATTTATAAACTGATTTAAAAATAACACAGCAGCTAATCTAGGAATAGGTACGTAAACCACTAATTGTGAACATATTTATAAGCGGTTCATGGAAAGCTCCGATTCCAAGAACTGGTTCGCTGATAAAGAAGAATAGCTGAGTAATCTAAATGAGAAAACGAATACAGTCTTTTTTTTTTTCGTGTGGAAATCCTCATGGATGCTATGCCGGACTCCTACCGACTAAAACCACACGTTACCCTTCTATCTGTCTATGGCCAGGAGTCCCGGATGAGCCCTCGGAAGGATAGGGCTCCCGACAGACCTTGTCCGCTAGCGCAGGCTCCTTCAGGGGGGGTTCGGGTGCGTATCCTGCCTCTTTGGGGGAACGGAAAAGTAAATGTACATTTTATTTGGAAGATTAATATGTCGTACCATCAAGATAGTTTCCCTAGAAATATCGAAGGTGAACTGCTGTAAGTCATGCAGTAATTACGGCCAATTTGAACCTAATAATAGTTTTAGGACTAGAAGATTAAATTCTATAAAATATATCCCAGTTAAATACCAGAGATAGCTAAGTGAGGCAACACTAATTTTTGAAATATCCACTATGAAATCGACAGTAAATGTTGATTATAATATTTAAAGTGTATATATAGGTACATATTATATGCCCACTTTTCACCGTGTGTATTCCTGTCCCACGGAATAGGTGGTGAGCCCATTGCCGTGTTGAAATAGACAGAAGCAGGTTGTGGCGACATGCCGTTTAAAATTTTTCAAGCCGCCCATAAGGCCCTCAGCCAAGCTTAACGACTGCCATTTTACTGGCAACCGGGACCAACGTGCCTTCCGAAGCACGGAATAGTGAAGCATTGTGACGTCGATTTATGTATAGCCCGACAAAAATAGTTATCCTCGGGGTATCCAGCATTTACATTTGTAGACGGCACACATAGCATGAAGCGCCAACGCCCAGGGGGCCGAATCTGCGATTTCAATCGTTTCGAAATAGAATCGAAATCGTCGCTCAAAAGTAAGCCACCAGTACAATTTTGTCAGTTTTTCGTAGTCTACTATTACAATCGTACTCTAATAGACTAAAATTAAAATTCTACTAAAACGTACCGCGCTAGTGGGCACTAGTCAGTGACATTTATGATAGTCTACTAACATTATGACAGCTTAAAACAGCGATTCTGGTTCTATTCTACGGCTTGTCAATAGTAGACTCGGCTCCCTGGTCCTATTTATGTTATTACGACAATCTTATAATACGTGCTACTCCTCGTTCAGAAAGATCCTGTGTTGGTGATGGGGGCAAGCCAATGAAAAATTCTACAAATGAAGTCGATAGCTCAACCGATATATTCGAAAACGCGATTCAAAGATTGGGGTTTTGGGGGTAGGTAGGAAAGATGCCTATCGTTCCCAAAAATGACAAAAAGTAACCAAACCATAGCTGTTCGTAGCAGCTAAATAAAAGTGTCCACAGGCTTCAAATTTAGGTAGGGTTTGACGAAAGATTAAAATTTTCCCTTTTCCAATGAAAAATATTAAATATTGACAGCCTCTGTGGCGCGGTGGGAGTGTTTCCGACTGCTACGTAAGAGGTTGTGGGTTCGATTCCCGCCCAGGATAAAACTTTGTGGGATGAGCACGATGGTTTATTCTGTGTCTGGGTGTTATTTATATATATCTGGTTACCATAGTACAAGCTCGGCTTAGTTACAAATCAGATGGCGTTGTGTGAGTTGTCCCAACGGTATTTATTATTAATAAATGTATTATTAATATAAAAAGCCTATATTAGACGCGGCGATCTGACGCAGGTATTTAGCGTATATTACGAGCCGCATACGCAGAGATGCCAATCAATAATAGTATTATGTATTTATTTATGTTATGTCGTGAAGATTGATGGACACAACGCTACCAGATAATATTGGAAACCATTTTCTCCTTCTCTGCAACTATGCGTTGCTGTTAAGGCGCTTTATAAACCAAATAACTTTGAGCTTTTCCGTCTCTCACTGAGCGACACGGCGAAAGTGTCGCACTAAGAAAGAGATATTATGTTAATTAAATAGCTTATAATGACTGATAATATCTAAATAAAATACCATCCTTCTATCACTTGGTGGTGTCAAGGGGAATGAACGAAGTCTCCATACTCGAAATTTGCAACCTCATTTATACTACTTACTACTAATATTTAAAGATGAAGAGTTTGTTTGTTTGCCTTGTCATTATTGCACTACTAGTGTAAATGATTTACACTAATAGTAAAATTTGTGCAGCGAAGTAAGGATAAATATCAACCACGTGGAATCATAACTTGATGACTGTTTGCACATTTTAAAACAAAAAAAAAACAAATTCTACAAAGATTGATTACAGCTCTGAATATAATGGCTAATAAATAATTTATTATCCAGATTTACTGAGAAATAAAGACTAGATATAGGTAAAACGAATAATGGCAAAAATAAAATAACATTTGGCAGCATTTTGCTCGGGGATTCGCCTTAAATACTTCACACAAATACTGTATTGATTTCTAACGCAGCTGTGTTTACATGTTTCTCGGTAACCCATCAATAGTTAGGTTCTTGGCAAGAGTAGTTTAACGCCGGCGCTACGCCCTCACCCGTATTCAGTATTCTCAGTTAAGGAAATCTATAAATGGCTCCTGACAAGAAGAGGGCTTCTTGTTAATATCTTCATTAGCTACGCATATTTTCTTAGAATCGTGAATTTTCAGTACTAGCATAATATGTAAAGAAACAGCTGTTACTTTAATAATTATCTAGCTGCCCTACGCGGCTTCGCCCGTGACACTTCGAACCGCCGTAGCACTTAATGCCGTCGTTTATTACTTTTACATTACATACATATTGTCACACCTTTATCCCCGAAGGGGTAGGCAGAGCATACTATACGCACACATTTTACACTACGCATTTCTGTCCCACGTCACATGTGGTGAGCACATTGCCGTGTTAAAATGGACAGGCGCAGGATGTGGCAACCTACTGTTGAAATTTTTCAAGCCCATAAGGCTTTCAACCAGGCTTAACGCTGACATTATACTGGCAACCGGGACCAACGGGTTAACGTGCCTTCCGAAGCACGGAAACGCTCGCAAATGTAAATGCCGCAAAGTGGTCACACATCCAAGAACCAGTTATAGCGAAAGTTGCTTAACGCAGTGATCGTTTAAAGAACACTGCGACAGCGGCGCCATGAGCGTTTTTTTTACAATAATGTATGAAAATTTGTCCGATTTGTCCGATTTGTTCATATTAATGATTAGTGCTCAGCTCTCCAGGGTAGTAGCGTGATGGTATATAGCCTATAGTTAGTAGTTCCTGAGCTTAGCGCCTTCAACCGAACAAACATACCCCTCAGCTAGAAATATGATTGCTAAACTATGTGTACCCGGTGGCTTTCAATAATCTTCACAGTGCACTTTCAGGTAAAGATTGTGAGGTTGTACGTGGTAAACTCTGGATCTACTAAACCGATTATAAAAAATCTTTTACATTAGAAACAATTTTGAAAAGCAATTAGTATGCAAACTTTTTCTAATTTAAATTTTAAAGTGGAAAATTATTTCAGTCACGAGCTGGACTCGAACCAGCGTCTTTTGGTTCATCGCACCAGACACGTTTACCAACTACGTCACCGTGACCTGCTCGCACGAACTGACGAATTTATCCACCTCTTTAGGTGTCATCACAAATCGAATGATTATAGATGCAATTCTATACATTCGTACCGTGAAACTTTGCTAAGTGCTGGTCGCCTTACGTCGCCTTAAGACTTGAAGAGGTGGATAAATTCGTCAGTTTCGAGTAGGTCTCTGTGGTGTAGTTGGTAAACGCGTCTGGTGCGTTGAACCAGAAGACGCTGGTTCGAGTCCAGCTCGTGACTGAATTTTTTTTTCCACTATTGTATTTAAATCTTTAACTGTTAAAAAGTGTAATATTCTTGAGTCCTATGGGCTGGGTTACCTTTTATACAAAGAATATGTTGTGGCAAAAGGGCAAAAGAAATCTTCAGCAAGCAGGCGGAGCGGTGGATATAAACTAGTTATGAATACAATCTGTTGTTATTGGTTCGTACTTTTCAATAGCAACATTTGTCTATAAGCGCGTCCGACATATATAAACAGTGACATCACAAACACATTGTGCTATATACATACAATGTTTGGACGCTGTGCTCCTGCCAGATTAAATCATCGTATTGACTACTGATACTGTGTATTCAAAGTGTTTGTTTTGATAATTAGTTATGTGTTTATAATATTTTGTACCGACCCTTACATGACAACATCTATATATATGAAATAAAGCCTAAATATTTATAACTCAACAACGGCTGTACTGATTTGTCTGAAAATTGGTGGGGAGGTAGTTTAGAGCCAGGCGACGGACAAAGGCTACTTTTTATCCCGGGAACAAGTTCCTGTGGGAAACGGGAACGGGAAAACTTCTCTACGCGGGTAAAGCCGCGGGCGTCAACTAGTAACTAATAATACAGAATTTAATTTCAACCGACTTCAAAACGGAAGGGGTTCTCAATTAAACAAAAACTGCTAAGCCTTCAGGACTGCCTACCAGCGAAATTTTTTTTTAAATGTTAGTAAAATACGTGTATAATGTAACGCCGTGAAATGTACATTTATTTGTGACATTTCATCGACAAGTTTTATTAATATTAATTTTTTTCTCTGTAAGGTTACCTGTTTGTTTGTTCCGGCTAATCTCTAAAACGGCTGGACCGATTTTAACAGAACTTCTTTTGGCAGATAGCTGATACACAACACAAGGTATGTGCAGGAGATCGTTGGAATTTTATAGCGTGCTCGTATATAGACCCGACCTATCCTTAAGTAGCTGGCAATTGTGAAGCGCTCGTGGCCCCGCGGTCTCAGTGTTCTGTAAACGATCACTGAGTTACGCAGCTTTCACTATGGTTGGTCCTCGGATGGGTGACCACTTTGTGGCATTAACATTTGCGAGCGTTTCCGTGCTTAGGAAGGCATGTTAAGCCATTGGTCCCGGTTGCCAGTAAAATGGCAGTCGATTAAACCTTTTTGAAGGCCTTAAGGGCGGCTTAAAAATTTCAACAGCAGGTAGCCACAACCTGCGTCTGTCTATTTCAACAAGGCAATGGGCTCACTACCTATTAAGTGGGACAGGAATCCACACGGTGAAAAGTGGGCATATAATATGCCTCTGCCACCCCTTCGGGGATAAGGCGTGATGGATATTCATTTATTATTTATATCAGCGTAAAGGAGTACGGGCGCCTTCTCCGTATTCTTCTTTGATCGAGGTCGATTCCAGAAACAACATCCTATTAATTTTATAAACGCGATTGATGAAGAATGGATTTTGATGAAACTTTACACTAATATAGCTTACACATCAGAATAACACATATGCCACTCTGCCTGTGGGAAACTGAAACGGGAAAACTTCAACCACGCGTGGGGAGCCGCGGGCGTCAACTAGTAATTTGATAAATTTAAATATGTCCAAGATCATAGCCAAATTTAAGGTCATGATATTCATTTCGACATATTAACTAAATATTTGTATGAAAACGACAATAACAAATATATTCAAGGCACCTTGTGTGCCAATGTTTAATCAGATGTAACCTTTCGAGTTGAACTTCGTCGTTAATTTATATTAGTACTAGCTGATACCCGCGACTTTGTATTGGTTAAATATCGGCTCGAGAAAGTTTAACAAAATAATTCCAGCCGTCATTTAAGACGTTACTACAATCATCAGGTGGCCTGGCGAACGAATTTGATAATAATAAAATAATAAATATGTTGGGACAACTCACACAACGCCATCTGATTCCAAACTAAGCAGAGCTTGTACTATGGTAACCAGATAACTGATAAACATACTTATATATTTCTAAATACATGCATATTATAGATAAATAGCACCCAGACACAGAATAAACCATCGTGCTCATCACACAAAGTTTTATCCTGGGTGGGAATCGAACCTACGACCTCTTGCGTAGCAGTCGGATACACTCCCACTGCGCAGAGGCAGTCAAATACACGGATTTCAGATAAAACAATAATCAACATCTTCCTGACACAAGACGGGTCCACCTTATTTAATATTCTCTATACAAATCGAAACGCTCGTGGCCTCAGTGTTCTGTAAACGATCACTGCGTTAAGCAACTTTCACTATGGCTGCTCCTCGGATGGGTGACTACTTTGTGGCATTTACATTTGCGAGCGTTTCCGTGCTTCGGAAGGCACTTTAAGCCGTTGGTCCCGGTTGCCAGTACCACGGTAGTCGTTAAGCCCAGTTGAAGGCCTTATGGGCCACCACCTGCGCCTGTCCATTTCAACACGGCAATAGGCTCACCACCTGTTACGTGGAACATAAGTACATACGGTGAAATGTGGCTTTATAGTATGCCTCTGCCTACCATTTCGGGGATAAATGCGTGACAATATGTATACTATACAAATCACTAAGTCTTCAGTATTCATATTCTTATTACTGACTCGTAGCACATAGCCTATACTTTATTCTCGAATAACTACTACTCATATGCAATGAATACAATGTCAGCTATATTCCGGTGGCAGTAACGATCTTTGGTATCACTTGTACTTGTTGCATTAACTGAACGGTTCCTTTGATCGAGTCCCTCCGAATCGTAAAATTCTTTGGTAGTGTAAATGCAAGGCTCAAGCTGCCTTTTGTAATTTATTCACATACTAGCTGACCTGCCCGGCTTCGTCTGTGACATACTTCCAACCCCGTGGCAACCATTTAATACCGTCGCTTATTACTTTTCCAAAAATGTATGAAAGTTTCCCCGATTTGTTGACATTTATGATTACTGCGCCGCTCTCCTGTGTTGTGGCGTGATGATATATAGCTTAGAACCTTCCTGAAAAAATGGGCTATCCAATACAAAAAAAAATTTCAATCGGTCCTGCAGTTCACGCGTGATGGTGTGACCAAGGGAAGAAGGGGTTAATTTTTATATATATAGATTCTAATAAGCCATCTATACATATTCTTGCGTCTACTAGGAATATTTCCTTTACCAATTATAATTTAATGAACTTCCCTATCGTATTGTGTATATCCTTCGCAGCAGGCGGCGGTGACATCATCGCTACCAGAAGCCGATTTGTGAATACCCAGCTATTGTTTGCTAAAACAATATTAGTTTAGGGTTGCCACTGACATAACACCATTGTCACTCACTTTTGTTCAAAGGATTTAGCGATTATGAGAGTGTTGTTTATTTTTTAGACGCCTGGCGATGTGTTCTCTTTAAAGCCCGTATTCCAGAACCTTTCTCAATATTGATCGACGCTTGAGACTAGATTTTGCCTTATAAAATCTACTCTCAAGTGTTTCTTGAGTGTTGATAAACGTTTTGGAATATGGACCTAAGTATCTGGTCGAGGATACAACTTGAAGATAGTTAGGAGGTTCCCTAAGAGATAGACATATACCGCCGCGGACTTTTTTGTAGACCTATATTAGATACACAATTCCACAATACATTATTTTGTTATATCTCAAATGGTTTAGGCAGCGTTTTCGTTGAACACTCTCAGACGTCTTATTTTTTCCGACATCCCCAACAAATATCGTTATAATTTAGTCAATGTATACAAAAACTTAACAAACTATACATAAAAACCTTCCTTATGAATCACTCTAACTATTAAAAAACCGCATCGAAATTCGTTGCGTAGTTTTAAGGATCTAAGCATACTCGTACATAGGGACAGATAGAGAAAAGCGACTTTGTTTTATAATATGTCGTCATTATATGTTATAGATAGATAGATAACTCTTTATTGTACACCATAACATACAGTATATTTATGACTTAAATGTATTGATCAGAGTACAATGGGCGGTCTTGTCGCTAAAAGCGATCTCTTCCAGACAACCTTAGTATGGAAAAGAAAAGAACAGGAAAGAAAAAGGTAGTTGATGGCGCACTTAAATATTATATAACGATAGATTAATATATCAAGGATAGGTAATAGTTGTGTTGTACACAGTTTATACAAATTTGAAATTACAAAAAGAGGTATAAATATAAATACTAAGTTATAAGGACAGAAAGTGGGTTTTAACCCTATTTTTGAAAATAGCTAGGGACCTCGCACGTCGATTATCCAACGGCAGCGCATTCCACAATCGTATTGTCAAAACTGTGTAAGATTTGTCAAAAAATGTTGTGGAATGTGATGGCATTTTTAGTCTCAAATTCTCTGATGTCCAGTTAGCACTTTGAATGAGTATCATGAAGGATGTTGTCTTACCAATGAGTCCCATATTAACCACAACTTGACATTTCTTAACGTATTCTCATATTTGACTCTCGCTGACCGTTTTCCTTGCTCAGCACACTCGAAAACATTATCTTGCTTCCGAGGAAGTTGGGTAAATAAAAGAACTTCGAGTTTCCCGACAAAAATTGGCCATTTGCCTCAAAACCAAGGTCTTAACAAAACCAACAATAAACAGTTTATTAAGGATTGTTTACAGAAGATCTTGTAATTGTATCGATTATTGGTTTTTATGCGTCTCGCTGACAACTAAGATGACGCATCACTTAAGTTATTATTTTTCCAACTGCCTAAAATATTAACAACCAAGTTTTTTATTTAAAAAGTATCATCATCATAGTATGGTAACCTATTCCTTATCCTGGCGGATACTCAGCATTCATTTAGTCTACTTACATGGGCGTCTTCAACATGCCTTTTATTTTTACAGTTAATACCAGAGAGCAAGGAATATTGCTCGCTCTTCCTCGCTCGCGCCTGAATATACACAATAGTAATAAACCGCGTCAAATTAATAATATATATTTATATATTGTGAGACACTTTTCACACAGCGCCATCTAGCCCAAAGTAAGCTAATATTAACTTGTGTTATGGGATCTAGATAACTGATAAACATACTTATATATTTCTAAATACATACATATTATAGATAAATAACACCCAGACACAGAATAAACCATCGTGCTCATCACACAAAGTTTTATCCTGGGTAGGAATCGAACCCACGACCTCTTGCGTAGCGGTCGGATGCACTCCCACCGCGCCACAGAGGCAGTCAAATTTACGTCCGGCTGTAAGCGAAAATCACATACTCAGCCTGTCAGATGCCTGCCAATCTATAGTTATTAGTGTAATCGTGTGAGTGAAGGGGACGCCCCCTGACTCGCTAAATTGTCATAAATATATAGACGCCTGTCTTTGGTAGAGCGCGAATGACATTGGCCTTTAAATTCCTTTCGATAATCTTTTATCACCAATCCTTTCCACGTCAAGGATCACTTTTTTTCTTAACAAATCTCTACCACGGTGTACTTCTATTTGTCCACTGTCAAATCGCAACAGCAAAAAAAAAACGTTCGCGATATCCAACTAAGAATATAAAGTGTGATATAGTTGGTGCAGTATGATATCATCTCTGCCAGTCCATGCGTAGGCGCCAGGTCTAGGTCAAATATGTACGTAGTGTCTAAAGGATTATTGTTCAAAATGGTGCTATATTTAGATCATATCAGGCGAGCTGACCTCGATGTGCACTATTAGATATTCATTGATGATAGCAGTGTAATAATGTATAATTATCCTTCTTTTTTTGACCGGTACCAAGAGTTTTGGAGTGGTCTTGTTACATGTATAAATAGGCGAGGGTAGCACTGTCGAATACATACGGCAGACAACTAGATGGGTCAGGGATAAGCAGTATGGTCCTGCATAGTTTAGTCCCAGACTATGCATGGTGACTAGCACAAATTAAAGAACACTCTTTATTTATCCCTTTGCAAAGCATACTTGGAAGAAGACGAATTGACTGGTCACATTTTCATAGAATACCCTGGACTGTGAAATACAGGGTCATATATGTGATCCGAGGTCAAATCTATTAACTGTCGATTACTTAAAATTTCTGCTAGGTTTACTTCTGAGCAATTTCGAGTTTCTGCTAGTTATCTTATGCTAAATGAGTGCAAGAGAATTTCTTGCGGCAAAACCCTTTTTGATATCAATATCTGCTTTCCCTCTACGCCACCTTCTCACATCTTGTCTCAATCACTAACAATTAACCCTTTGAACTTTAAATAAAAACAAAATGGCTGCAATAACTGCCAAAATCAAATACAGTACACTGCCAGACAGTTAAACGATTGCCAATTACACTCTTCCGTGAAACAAAGACCGGATATCTGCGCTCCTGTACGCAAGATGTATTACCAGTTCGATTCCCGGAACGTTATTGAAATCTTTTATATTGTAAACGATACGATTCGGCGTACGGATAGCTCTCTCATCATCTCAGAGGAGAAATTTGCTGGTATGTCTTTGTTCTTGAGGATTGTTAATTTTGTATGTATATTGAGTGTGAGGTCGATTCCCACGGCTTAAGCGATAACAGTTGAAGCCACAGATTGGTAATCTTAATATTATGTAATAACTTAAAAGTATATCAATGCTTACTTGATATTTTTAGCAACTAAATTAATTTTAATTTCACATTTTTTCGCGTTCTCATTTTTCAAGAGCGTCCGTATATGGGACTCCTTATCACGGTTTATTGAGAAAATTACATAAGGGTTCTTCAAAAGTGGCAATGGAACGCCTCTGGTGCTGCAAGTGCCCATAGACATAGACTATGTCGTCAAACACTTGCTTCCCATAAGGTAATGCCACAAGCTCTAATTGGTAAAAAACCCCACAGGAAACTTCTTCATGAAAAAATTATCGATAAGCTTATAGTGTTAGAAATACATGAACTAATTTTAACTAATATTTCGTTATCAAAACTGTTATGTTTTAATATTATTTATAACAGTGGTCCTGCATACAAGCCTAATACCTCCAAGGGGTCTACACACACCTTATATTTTTTTATTATTTTGAAATTGTCACATGTCATCCGAACTTGTCACAAATAATGAACCCTTCCAAAGAATGAACATTTTCATCTTTAACAAGATCGTCACCATGTCAGTGACCCAGTAGCTCCTTCACGTATCACTGAATATGGATTCTATCAGGAAATAGCACCTCAAGGATATTGTCATCTCCTTTGCCCTCTGTATTAGTGCAACAAATATAGTGTAATTCCGAATATTACGCTATATTTGTTGACTAGATAACCCACACAGCTTTGCCTGTGAAATATTTCGACCTCCTGTCGCACCTATTTCATCCCGTCGCTTATAAATTCTACAATGATGCATAAAAATTTGCCCGATTTATCGACATTTATGACTACTGCTCTGCTCCCTAGTGTAGTAGCATTATGATATATAGCTTATATATAGCCTTCCACGAAAATATTTTTTCAAATCCGAATAGTAGTTCCTGAACCAATCAAACAAACTCTTCAGATTTATAATATTAGTATAGATAACCAGGACCTTTTCCGACTAGAGAGAATATCCAGTATTTGATATTCACAGGAGGAAAATGGTCTTAAAATAATAAAGATGGGTTAGTTTTGTGATATTCAGTTAAAATTAGAGAAGGTGTGGGTTTAACATCAGTGGAACTACCACTATACAGGAAATGTTTTTCTTGTACGCCTCTGTCTACCCACTCAATTTAGCAAGTAAGGTGTGACTATGTTTACGTGTCTATATTGATATTCTCTTTGATCAGAAACCAACCAATTTCTGAGAAGTGGTCGGTAACCTAACCGTTTTCTATGGTTCACCTGAATACAGACTTTCCGAATATTGCTACAAAGCAATATTATGTTGTTTTTGTCGTGAGTAATGGCAAAAAATAGGAGAGCTCTGCGTCCAGCAGTTACCTATCATAGTCCATTTGTTATCTGACTTCAAGCACATGCGTTATTTCTATTACTATACTCATAAAACTCTGGATTCCAACCATTCCCTACATCATTACTCCAATACAGCACCAACACCACAGTCAAGGTTTTGTTTCGCATACTGCTTATCTGACAATCACTTAGCGATATGGCCTTAGGCCGAAGACTCTAAACAAGTACGGTTTCACCATACTAAAGATTCTTGTACACACAAAACTTACGAAATCAGTTTTGCCAGCAAAAATATACACTGTGAAACCTATTTATATCCATGCGATATGAGGAATAATATGCCTGGTCTGACGTAGCTAGATGGATCATAGAAAGCAAAGGCATTGTACAGACCCACTGACAGATGGACGTGTGTGTAAACATACTGGGTACCTATTGCGAACAACGCCGTGGGAGATTGTCTGTTATAAAATCGATGTGTCTATAAGAGTCTGATGACTCATCTGGATTCAATATAGTGCGTCGACGCAACAAGCGATGAGGTCTTGAAGTCGTTAGAATATGAATTAATTCAAACCGTTTTAAAAAAGTTGACTTAATTTAGAGTTAGAAAGAGGATAGAATTCAAAACTACTGAACGTAATTCCAAGAGTCTTTAACCACTAGACAAGCTTAGTATATTCTCAGATGTCTTCGCTGCATATACAAGAACCACACTAATCTACCGAGTTGGCACAAGCCGGGACGGCGAGTCCCAAGGATCAGTCCTAGGACTGCGCCTGTGGAACATTGGCTAAGATTGTGTGCTGCGCGGTCCGTTGCTCGCCGTTCTTACAGAAGCAGACCCTAGACGGCGAAGTGGCGTGATAGCTACAAGCCCGCCTTTCAGCTTCACCTCCCACCCTTATTATAAGTGGAACAACACTCGAACACTCCCTAAAGTGGGAAACACCCGAACTCCTCCAAAGAAGCAGAATAACACCCGAAAACTCTTAACAAGTCCAGGAGCTGAGGGAGTTATCCTACCGAGGGGTCACCCGGGATTTCAATCATAGGCAGATAGAAGAGCACCCTGTGATTTTTTGTCGGTAGGAGTCCGGCATAGCATCCATGAGGATTTCCACACGTAAAAAAATCACATAAATCTCCATCACCCAGCAATCTACAAACTACTATAAATTTTTCGTCGCTTTCTTCACTTGGCAACCACATCTCTTTCACTCACTTCACACATCAAGCAAAACATTTAGTATTTTCCGCACACAATTCGTCAGTTTGCATCGTAACAAACGTCGAGTTATTTTTAGCAGATCTCCCGCAGTACATGCGGCGTACCGCCATGTTTTGCCCGCAAATTTTTTATTGTCATCGAGATTGCCAACCGATAGTGGGTTATCAAAACAAGCGACGATACATGTGCAACTATTTATTATGTTGTTGTGGTGAAACACGAGAGTCGAATGTGTCTTTTACAACATCCTTTAGACATTAAACGCTTATTTTTATTTGGAGCTGGTTCATCGTTCAGTTTGTGGGACAATTCAACTATCTATAATTATCTATACTAACATTAGACCTAAGACCTCCTGGTTTAGATGAGGCCGCGGTTACCAAGCCAAAGTCTGCCGGGAGCTCTGGGACATCTGTCCGAGGAGTTATTCGGGGCGTCCGGCAATAAACAGTTATGCAGGAACCGTGTGGTTATAGCAGGTTATACGTTTCCACACACAAAAAAAGACCTGGTTTAATGTAGTGGAAGACGTAATAAATACTAAGATTGCTTCAACAATGACGTTGTCAGAAAAATAATAAGAAAAGTGTCGAATGAACAACCAGCGTGAATTAACTTTTATAAAAGCAAATGGTGACTAATAGGAGTGATAGATTACCGATGAACTGGCTACTCCATGAGCAATGATTGTTTAAACTAGCGAAACCGAAATCATCTCAGAATGCTACAGCTTTAGGACCTAACATTGAAAATATATGTGAAGAATGTTAACAATTAAAAATAAATAAATATTTTGGGACACTTTTTACACAGCGCCGTCTAGTACAAACTAAGCTTGTACTATGGGATCTAGACAGCTGATATACATACTTAAATGTTTCTAAATACATAAATATTATCCATAGGAAACATTCAAAGTCCGAAACCAACATTAGTGGATCACACAAATATTTTGTTTAATTATTTTACTATTTGTTCCGACCCGGGGATCGAACCCGGGACCTCAGCGCGGAAGTCCCGGAAAATTAAGTACATAGTTTAGTAAAAAATATTGCTGAGTGAATTTGAGCTCTGAGAGTAACACAAGTTTCATACTCGTACTAAATCTTCAAGGTTATTTCACAAAAATAATTAGGACTCAATACGAGTACAAATGTCATTAGCACATATTTTTTCTGAGAGCAAAGTGTCCAGCTCTCCAGTTCAATATAAATCCGATTTGTTTAAGTAAAACAGATTGAGTATTACTCAGAAAGATGGCGAATCAATTCATAGCAAGTAATTATATCATAACTCCATAACGTCACGAGTCACTGGCACAAAAGTTGCGCGTCAGTTTGGCCGTCATCCAACCTGCGCGCGCGCACATTTTTCCACTAACGTAGTTACTATTAAATTTGGTTTTCTTTATTATTTCATTCATAATCTTCGAGTTTTCAAGAATGAGTAGGTTTAAGATTTGTTTACGTACGACAAGTACATAGAATTCTACACAAATTTTCCTTCCAGTGTAAGTTCCTCTATCAATTTAGTAATTTTGGTATAAAATTCATTGGAACGTTAGTTTATGCCTAGGTAATTTTTTACATAATTAGCTATAATTTCGTAGAATAAGTTTTTCTAAAAACTGCCGCGTATATATTGTAATAATATGACTTTCCTATACTTCGCGGAGCGCTCGTATACGGTTAGGTGCAACAGAGGCTTTATTCTGCGTTCACTTAATAAATAAATTTAATAATAAATAAATGACTGCCTCTGTGGCGCGGTGGGAGTGCATCCGACTGCTACGCAAGAGGTTGTGGGTTCGATTCCCACCCAGTATAAAACTTTGTGTGATGAGCACGATGGTTTATTCTGCGTCTGGGTGTTATTTATCTATAATATGTATGTATTTAGAAATATATAAGTATGTTTATCAGTTATCTAGATCCATAACACAAGCTAATATTAGCTTGCTAATATTAGTTTCCGTGCTTCGGAAGGCACGTTAAGCCGTTGGTCCCGGTTGCCAGTAAAATGGCAGTCGTTAAGCCTGGTTGAAGGCCTTATGGGCGGCTTAAAAATTTCAACAGCAGGTAGCCACAACCTGCGTCTGTCTATTTCAACACGGCAATGGGCTCACCACCTATTACGTGGGACAGGAATCCACACGGTGAAAAGTGGGCATATAATATGCCTCTGCCACCCCTTCGGGGATGAGGCGTGATGGATAATATTAGCTTACTTTGGGCTAGATGGCGCTGTGTGAAAAGTGTCCCACAATATTTAAATAACATAATAATAATAAATAAATTGTGGAACTTAGAAACGTAGATTGTGGAATGAACTCCCTGCCTAGGTTTTACCGAACGTCTACAGTATAGGGTTCTTCAAAAGGGGTCTTAGAAGGTCGGCAGCGCGAGTGCTACCTGCAACTCTGGTGTTGCAAACGTCCATAGGCTATTTCTATCAGGTGGGCCGTATGCTTGTCTGCCACTATTTTAGTTAACAAAGCACGCATTACTTTAGTTAACAAAGCTACACTCTTCACTCCTTGGATCTTATTTATAAACCCAGCTCTCATACATCAACAAGCGTCCCCGAAATCTAAACAAAAAAGCACGCAATTCGTCTGTGTACCGGCGCACGCGCACCTGCCCGCAGAGCCATCTGTCGACCGAATCTTTCTTCAACAAAACATCTGTTTCCGCGTTAAATAGATAAGATGAATGTTTGGGTTTGTCTTGTAGGTTAAATGTGAAATTATATGTAAGTAATTGGGTGAAATGAGCATACTAGTAGTTTGAGTACAGTTTGCCGTTTTGAATGTTAATATACATACATATTGTCACGCCTTTATCCCCAAAGGGGTAGGCAGAGGCATACTATACGCAAAAATTAAAAATTCCTCAAAGTGGTCACCCATTCAAGTACCATCTATAGCGAATGTTGCTTAACGCAGTGATTGTTTACAGAACACTGAGACCGCGGGGCCACGAGCGCTTCGATTGAATTAATATGCCCACGCAATATTCTTCTGACTTATTTTAATTTTAATAATTTTTCCATTTCAGTCAGGCATAAGCACCGAATAAGTGCTTTGCTGACATAAAATTATACTTTCAAATAAAAAATGTTCTTGGTGAATTTGTATACATTTCAATATATATTATAACAGCCCTCGACCTCGCAGCTTTTTTACAGCAGTGCTAAGAAGGCAAGAAGACCAGTTAGCAGTAGAGGCTTCGTTAAAGAAGAATAGCTTTTTGAATAGAGTTAATTAATTATAGTAAATAAAATAAATAAATAAATATCCATCACGCTTTATCCCCGAAGGGTTGGCAGAGGCATATTATAAGCCCACTTTTCACCGTGTGGATTTCTGTCCCACGTAATAGGTGGTGAGCCCATTGCCGTGTTGAAATAGACAGACGCAGGTTGTGGCTACCTGCTGTTGAAATTTTTCATGCCGCCCATAAGGCATTCAACCAGGCTTAACGACTGCCATTTTACTGGCAACCGGGACCAACGGCTTAGCGTGCCTTCCGAAGCACGGAAACGCTCGCAAATGTAAATGCCACAAAGTGGTCACCCATTCGAGGACCAGTCATAGTGAAAGTTGCGTAACTCAGTGATCGTTTACAGAACACTGAGACCGCGGGGCCACGAGCGCTTCCTTATAATATAATTATAGTAGTTAATTATAGTAAGCCATATATATATATATATATATTTTAAAAGAGCATCCATGGAGTTGCTTGCCAGATTCTTCTCCATGAATGCTGCCCTTGGAACTGGCAATTAGAATCACTCTCACTTCAATTATAGTCATGACTATTATTAAATAACTAAAACTAAACTATCTTCACGCTGTATCCCTGACGGGGTAGTCAGAGAGGACAGATCGCCAGGCTTCACGATCCATGTCTACTTCTTTCGCTTCTTGCAGATTCATCAATCGCTTCATACATGCACGTCTGGGTATCCGAGTACTTTAGACTTTTCCGTTTTTGAGCGATCTGCTCACGTGGTCTTCATATGTAAGTCTCGGCCTACGCTGACTCCTTCTACCCTCTACTTTCGCGCAATATATATTCTTCGTCAATCCTTCCTCACTCATTCGTTGGACGTGTCAAGCGAGCACGGCATTTTCCAGCTTAACGCTGACACTTTCATTCAAACCTGCCATATTGCGTAACACTACGTTACGTATTCAGTCGGCCAAAGTGATGCAGCACAATTTTCAAATTGATCTCATCTCCACAGCATTCAATATTTGACTATTCATAAGTGTCTAAAATGGTTTACATGACAATTTTGATTTTAATTCTGAATTCTTTACCACAGAGGTATAATAAGACCATATCTTCGCTAAACAAACATCCTATGATATTACCTTCAAGTAAAAATCATTCCATCTAATTACTGTTATTCAATCAATTCCGCGTATATATAAATACAAGTGTGAAGGTCAGTGGTTTCCCGCGCACTTTACCTCGTTTTTTTTTTAATTAGCTTAAACATATTATACAAGGTGCAACCGCCGTGACGTAATCCCCAACATATGGTGGAAATGCAGGTTGGGAACATACGGGCAGGTGTTGTGCGCGCGATCGTGACGACTGGAGTTTTTGAATAAATAAATAAATTTCGTTGGGACAACTCACACAACGCTATCTGATTCCAAACTAATCAGAGTTTGTATTATGGTAAACAGATAACTGATAAACATACTTATATATTTCTAAATACATACATATTATAGATAAATCACACCCAGACACAGAATAAACCATCGTGCTCATCACACAAAGTTTTATCCTGGGTGGGAATAGAACCCACGACCTCTTGCGTAGCAGTCGGATACACTTTTTCACCAACAGAGTGGTTAGAGAGTGGAACAATCTTCCTGATGTTGTAATGTCGGCACAAAATGTTAACCAGTTAATAAACAAACAAGACATATTTAAGTTATAGAAGGGACAACAAAACATAGTTATATCAGTTGTAGTAACTGCCTGCCCGATAAATAATAATAATAATAAAAACTTCTGAACCACAGAATTATATAAAAGCTACTACGCAAAATTGAACTCCATATAAAAAACTAGCTGACCCCCGCGGCTTCGCCCGTGATATATTTTGAACCCCCGTCGCATCCATTTAATCCCGTTGCATTTACTTTTACAGAAATGTATAAAAATTTGTCCGATTTGTTAACATTTATGATTACTGCTCCGCTCTCCTGGGTAGTAGCGTGATGATATATAGCCTATAGCCTTCCTTGATAAACGGACTATCCAACTCAAAAAGATTTTTTCAATTCGGACCAGTAGTTTCTGAGATTAGCGCGTTCAACCAAACAAACAAACAAACACTTCAGCTTTATATATTAGTGCCGATAAAAAATTCAAGCAATAATTCATTTAAGTAAAAACGTAACTTGTACTTACTTCAAATGGATGTATCATACAATATGACATCACTATTAATGGCGATCTGAAGTATGTTATAAATATAGCTATAGACGTTAGTGTTATATTATTTGCTTAATACATTAATAGTACTTAACACTCGAACTGATTATACATTTAGATGTGTCATAAATACAAGTATGACATTATATTTCTTGTGAGCTGACTACCTCGGGTCCAGACAGCAAAGCCTTCTATGGAAGGAAATTAATTTATTGAAGTGAAACTTCCTTATCGGCGTTTGAGAGAAAAGTAATAGCTGTAAAAAAAATCGTCACGTTTGTCAATTACGCGCCATGTTGTTTTGAAGTGAAACTTCTTTATCGAAGTATGCGTAAGCCTTATCTATTAAATATTCGTGAAATTGTAAATAGTAGAAAATGATATGTCGTAAAGAAGTTTTACTTCATACCTGTGTGCTCTGGTACACACTCATTATTATATTTTTAGAATCAAATTCCTATATCGTTTTTGATATTAATTGTTAATGCAATAAAAGGTTTCACATCTCTAACCAATTTCAACTATTTATACCTTTTTAATTTCAATACTTTCTTTGGCAGGAGTTGTTGGCAACGAACCCGATACTAAAAAACACTGCACGTGTTGAAGAAACCGCCCTAGCAAGAGGAGTGAACCGCTTTCAAGGTCGAGTTCCTCAAGAGACCTCTGCCTGAGAGTCACTGCAAATAGCCTTGTAGGCTATGATATCAATCACCCCCATTAATCTTTGAATGTCATTATAACACACTGTTAGGCGATCGGCGTCATTTCACAATTTATTTAAAATATACCTCCATCTTTTTGGCGCGGTGGGAGTGTATCCGACTGGTACGCAAGAGGTTGTGGGTTTGATTCCCACCCAGGATAAGACTTTGTGTGATGATCACGATGGTTTATTCATCTATATATATAAAAGAAAGTCGTGTTAGTTACACTATTTATAACTCAACAATGGCTGTACCGATTTGGCTGAAAATTGGTTGGTTGCTTAGAGCCAGGAGACGGACATAGGCTACTTTTTATCCCGGGAACAAGTTCCTGTGGGAAACGGGAACGGGAAAACTTCTCTACGCGGGCGAAGCCGCGGGCGTCAACTAGTTTAATATATATACTATATTTAGAAATATATAAGTATGTTTATCAGTTATTTGGTTACCATAGGAGCTAAAGCTCTGCTTAGTTTGGAATCAGATGGCGTTGCGTGAGTTGTCCCAACAATATTTTATTTATTTTTACTGCTGCGACGGAGGTAGCCTGGGGTTAGATTTCGCTTCGCAAACGAGATAAATATATGTTAAGATTTGAATGCTTTAACGATTTAAACACTTAAAATATTAATATAATACAAGCGATTACCGTCTGATCTCCTAATGTTCAACAATTGAAGGGTTGAAAGTCTAAAGGTCTAAGTGCCAAAAAATCACAATTACGTTTCTGCCCGCTACAACGATCCCCGAATGGTTTTAGGTTGTATTCCCTTCAATTTGCAATTACGTAAATTAATAATTTGAAATGGTTTAAAACGAAGTTTATATACTTCATTCTAAATAATGTGTCAAGATTAATTTAAGTCCGAATATTTCTCCTTTATTGCGGAAATGACAAATATTTCTCAGAATATTTGTGCAATTCATAAATTGACAAACAAATACTTAATTAAAATATATAACTTATGAATGAATACAAGTCCTACGTCCTACGGAATATTGCGGTTGACGTAATTCCTAGAATTTAATATTATATTTTATAAAATAAAACAATTAGTAATAGTTACTAGTTATATCTAAATATGAATTAACTATTGAAACGAATAGGACAATGAATTTTCAAATTGCTACTGCAATCTAGTGATGAGTAGCGGAACTAAAAGTTTGGACATATTCACAATAAACGTTAATAGATGGCGTTGTAACACATTTTTATGCTTAGTATTAAAACTAATGAATCAAAAAAACTAACGTACCGATATTTGTTTATTCTTTAGAGGCTACTAATTTACAGTTGCTGTAGTTTATATATGGACTTACCTGAAACAAAAACATTATAAAATTAGACACACATTTTAGCTTAGTTTTAAACAGAGCTCAACAGAGTTGCGTATCGTACAATACAACAGCGATGTTGATACCATCACAGAAAAAGAGATGGCGCTGTGCACTATAATTTTATCTTAAGCTTACAAGCTTATACTGTTTGGTAAACTGAAATTACTCTTGATTACAATAATAATAGTCACATAGAGCATTTTCTTAATGTTTTGTGGTACAAGGATAGTCGTTTTAACAAAGTACGGAGAAAAGTTGGTCCACAAATATTGACAGCCGATATAAACTATTCTGGAGGTTTAGGGAAGAAATCGAACAATACTGGTTAATGGCGTGTGGTTCAAATTCAATTTAACCTCTTTTATTTCAGAATACATTCATATTTTAAATTCTCATATCTATGTTCATATGCTTAGTCGATAGTATATGTAGTTAAATCTCATGCCTTTTAGCGATTTGGTCGAATACACCGTTATTCAAATTCAATTTAATTGGTTGTTAGGACGAATTAGACAATGTTATAAATATGTCACAGTTATGCATATAACAAAATTTGGAAAAAGAACCTTAACCTCGTATAGACACAGGTTTAAGTTAGGCAGAGATAGTTTTTATAGAAACTCAGTTAATTAAAAAAAATTACATCGCCTATAATTTTAAGTCCGAGACTACCAGGACTTTAATTGGTCGTGCTAATGAGTGTCTAGCACATAAGACCTTCTAGCCTTTTTGTTACGACCTCACTAAAAAGGCAACAGGTTCAAAATTTCTTCCAAATTTAACATCTTAAATAGACACATTTTATTAAATTTATTCGGCTCTATAGAACCACCCCAGTTTCGTGCTTCGGATGGTACGTTAAGCCGTTGGTCCCGGTTGCCAATAAAATGGCAATCGTTAAGCCAAGTTGAAGGCCTTATGGGCGGCTTAAAAATTTCAACAGCAGGTAGCAACAACCTGCGTCTGTCTATTTCAACACGGCAATGGGCTCACCACCTATTTCGTGGGACAGAAATACACATGGTGAAAAGTGGGCATATAATATATATGCCTCTGCCACCCCTTCGGGGATAAGGCGTGATGGATGAATAAAATAAATAATTGACTTTTTTGACTGCCTCGGTGGCGCAGTGGTAGTGTATGCGACTGAAGCGTTGAGGTCGGTAAAAATATTTGTGTGTAATGTTTTTAAACTCACACGACTTATACTATGCATTTTATGTTATTCGGGTCTTTTTCTCGTAATATTTTTAACTTTTTCTTACCTCTCGACGTTTCAGCTATATTGCAATAGCCGTGGTCACGAGTAGACTCTACTCGTGACCACGGAATAACATAAAACAAAATAACTATGTATATTAGTAGTATAGTGAATAACATAAAATGCATAATATTTGTGTGATCTACTAATATTTTTTCCGACTGGACATTGCTGGAGTCTGGCCTAACAACGCGGCAATGCCTAAACCAGTATTTTCTACGTTTGTACTCACAGTTGCTGATGCTACCTATAAGGTATATGCTTCAGCAGTAACTTTCTACGAGAACTACCCTCACTCTCGACTCAGCGAGTGCCAAATGGAACTCCTCGGATGGCGTAAGGGCGTCTCCCAGGAGACTCATTTAGTTCACGCGATCAAAAGCATTTGTTTATTGTCGCGGTGGCCGTTTAGTGACACGTTCGCTTATATATATAAATAACGCTGTGTAAAAAACAATGTCCACAATATTTGTTTATTTAATTCATAATAAAACAACCGCGCACTTGACAAAATGAGAATTGGACGAAAAGTAAATTGCCGACCATGCGACATTCATCGAGTTTCCTTAGTATCACCATAAAGTGACACAATGCGACGAGGAATCAATATACACTCTACAATCCAGCCCACAGCATCAATGCACTTAATTAAAACCCGAGCGACCGTATAATTGGAATACCCAGTGAGTGGGAGACCTCGAACTTAATCCTGACATCAGATGGGTGCTTAGATGTACACAAACGTGTAGACATGAAATTAGTCGTTTAAGCCTGATCAGGTAAAGGCGTTGCTTTGAATATCAATTATGGTCTTTCCAGCCATTTGGATTCCGATGTGGATTTGTGGTCTGGGGACAACTTTTATTACGGTGTTTTTTGGAAAAAAAACACAAGCACAGAATCTTTTCTATCTTTTTTCATGCTGGAAGTGATATTATGTCTAATATCACTTCCAGCATGAAAAAAGATAGAAAAGATTCTGTGCTTGTGTTTTTTACCTACCCCCTGTTCTCTGTTGATTTACCTCAGCATAGATAAAGCTAAGCAGGAACGCATCAGCTCCTTTGGGAGTCCTCCGTGCCATGCCTAGTGACATTCGTAATCTCTTTCTCACTGTAAATTAACTCCCATTGCTGTATGCAGGCATCCTCCAAGCATCAAGCAATACGTTTCATAGTGTACTAGAGGATGCCGCGGCTTTGCCCTTGTGGTGCTTTATTCTGCTAAGTTTGACCTGTTTCTCTGTTGTTTCTCAGAGTTAGCTACCTCCACACCAAATTATATCCAAATTGTTCCAGTCCTTTGAACGTGTAGAAGTAACCACCATTCACACTCACAAACATTTGCCCTGTATTTTGACCTTGCCATACCAAGCTGACTACACGAGTTGTATATAGGGCATTGTTTGGACGCACAGAATAATTATTAGCTTAAATTTTCTACACAATATAAACCATTACAAGAGTATTGAAAGTTTACTTGCGCGCTAACCTTTCAATACCAAATCCAAATAGATTCAGCGCTGTTGCAGTGCTGATTGAAGCCGGACACGTGTTCAGACTATATTGAGATATAGTTCCGGATAGTTCATATATTATCGCTCACCTGTGTGTGGGTTTGGTTTGCATTTAATGATTTTACTCAACTATCTTCACGCTGTATCCCTGACGGAGTAGTCAGAGGACAGATCGCCAGGCATCACGATCCATGCATACTTCTTTCGCTTCCTGTAGATTCATTAATCGCTTCAATGTATGAAGCGACTAATGAATCTACAGGAAGCGTATCGTCTGGGTATCCGAGTACTTTGACTTTTCCGTTTTTGAGCAATCTGCTCACGTGGTCTTCATATGAAAGTCTCAGCCTACCCTTACTCCTTCTACCCTCTACTTTTACCCTCTCTTTTCATTTCCGTCCAGGTTCCGTATCTTATTCCTAAAACTCGACTATCCGTTTGTCTGTCTCCAGGCTGTATCAAATGAATCGAGCTAGCGACAGCTAAAAGTAATTTTGGAGGTACCAACAGCTTTACACACACAACACGTGCGGCCAGAGGAGTCACTCTTACACAGTCGATAGAAAAATTACACAAACCAAGTAACTGGCAGGTCTATCTCTGCCGTACCAAAGAATTGTGAACCAGTGGACCTGTTTACCACCTCTTACAACCAGATAGTAGGGGAGGTAGCGTTCATGCTCACTAATTTGAAATGGTATTAACTATGTATGTGTGGGGACCTAGAATTGACAATTTTGGTTAAAAGCTTGGTTTTACAGCACAATAAAAAAGTTCAAAATGCCCATACATACATAGTTAATACCAAATAACATAGACCTTTGAGTTGTATGGGCGCTTTTACAATTTGGACTAGGTCTAGCTTAATAGGTAACTATAACTTTTGGTACCAGTTTGATAGTGGATCAGACTTACTGACGGTCAAATCTGTTAAGTATTGGTAACGTATTTATTATTCTCATGGATATCAGCCGGTATAAAATTCCTGGTGAGCATTAACGCTACCTACCCTACTAAGAGGTTCCTCAAGCGAAGCGTTAAGAAGTACATTAGTAGGTCGTCAACTTAAAGGCCACTATTAATGAAATTTCCGGCTGATAGCAGCTCTTTAAATATCGTAATGTTTTTACATCAGGTGGACGGAGACATTTGGATATATAAATATATTTTAAAAGGGGTTTATTGGGTAACAAGAACATTACAAAGACGTGTTTTTCAACTACGAAGTACGCGGTGGTGGAAATTTACTAAGATAGGCACATAAACCATGTTGTATAACATGTGAATACTGCGTAAAGAAGGATTTTGGACGTAATCTTAAACATCGTTGAAAAGAAGTTAAACTATTTTAAGTATAGGTGTAAACTCGGTACGACAAATCAAAGTACTTAACTAAGTAGCTTAGATAATGCTCTATGACCTGGTCAGGCAAAAGGTTCAAGTCCGTCCTGAACCAAAAAGTGCTTTTTTTTTCACTCAAATAAAACTTTTATGAAAAATCCAATTTGGTTTTTGGTATTTGGATTATTGTAAAATACAGCGAACACATTATATATAACGTTAGAATTGTAGACATGGCTTAAAACATATAGTAGTAGATTCATGTTATACTCAATAATCTGAATGATTTAGTTCGAAAATTTAAGATCTTTCGCATCTATGGTATGTGAACAATTCCAAAAAGTGGTAAAGTCATCCGCGACGCAGTTATTTATCGTGCCAGTCGCCACCTACACCTTGTTGACAAACGTTAGCGTATTACTAAAATAATGAACTATGCTAACTTCGAAGTTATAATAAATAAATAAATAAATATCCATCACGCCTTATCCCCGAAGGGGTGGCAGAGGCATATTATATGCCCACTTTTCACCGTGTGGATTCCTGTCCCACGTAATAGGTGGTGAGCCCATTGCCGTGTTGAAATAGACAGACGCAGGTTGTGGCTACCTACTGTTGAAATTTTTAAGCCGCCCATAAGGCCTTCAACCAGGCTTAACGACTGCCATTTTACTGGCAACCGGGACCAACGGCTTAACGTGCCTTCCGAAGCACGGAAACGCTCGCAAATGTAAATGCCACAAAGTGGTCACCCATCTGAGTACCAGCCATAGTGAAAGTTGCGTAACTCAGTGATCGTTTACAGAACACTGAGACCGCGGGGCCACGAGCGCTTCTTCGAAGTTTCAGCTATATTGCTCGACTATTTAGCTATTTACCTTTACTAGATGACCCCCACAGCTTCGCCCGTGGAATATTTCGACCTCCCGTCGCACCTATTTAATCCCGTCGCTTATAATTTCTACAATAAAGTCATAAATGTCAACATTTATGACTACTGCTCTGCTCCCCAATGTAGTAGCGTAATGATATATAGCCTATAGCCTTCCTCGATAAATAGGCTATCTAACACAATTTTTTTAAATCCAACGAGTAGTTCCCGAGATTAGCGAGTTCAAACAAACAAACTCTTCAGCTTTATAATATTAGTATAGATACATTTTAGTAATACACGAAAAGCAATAATTATTCAAAATGTATATATGAGAGTGTTAATCACAAGCGAACACCACAGACCTGTCTGAAGTTTGTCGGCGGTGAGGCTGCGCAAGAGCCGCTTGATGCTGCGCCGGCGCCGAACGCCGCACGACTCGTCCGCACTCATCGCCATTATTCAATACATGGTTGCATTCACTCACTTATAACTTTTGTACTTTGTGATCATATTTGGTGGGTTTATCTTTTCAATTATATGACTACTTTGTCAGGGTTACAGCATTAAGATAGTTCATTTAAATTATAACTCGTAAAAAAATACTTCTACACTTATTGGCAATTATGTTAAAGTCTATTTCAGAAAAAAAGCGCCAAATTGAATTTAGGGAAGCTTAAAGAAATAAATTGGACGCCTCAGAAGCTGCACATTTTTTTTTAATGCGCATTCTTGATATATTTGTTTGTCTTGATAAACGATATGATTTTTATAACTATCTAGTATTTAAAATAGCCTATCTGTTGTAATACACACATGCGAACAATCGACTTAGTTTGCAACATGTCTATGGCAATTTTGGAAAGTAATTCATTCAAAAGAAAATAATTTGTTAGGTTATTTGTGCTCTGCATTCAGAATATCCTGACCGACAACAAAACGGTTCGATTCACATTGTGAATGGTAAAGTAATATTAAAATAGCATTGCTTTAAGACTTGGTGGTAGCTCCCCAATACTGCCATGTCTCTGTATCTTAAAATCTTAAAGAGATTATGAACAGCTGGTTTCTGTTAACTGTCTATTTCTTAACGCTTCTGACATTTAGTTGAAGGTGGGTTAGGTATAGAAATCGGCTGTTAAACGAAAGTTTTGTGAGAAGTCTATGAACAAATTTACGTTCCTTTTCGTCAATATAATATCCATATGGTTCTAATAAGATATTTCAGCAATCTGCTTTTAATCCCGATATCGAGCAGTAGGTATATACTGACTGTGACCCATTTTGTGGAGTGACCCAATTTAATTTAAAGGTCAACGCCCCACAAAGGCATTGAACTTTCGTCCAATTGACATTTATTACATTCAAATATCGCCAGAATTGCTATATTTAGTTTTATTTGTATTTCGTGAAATTTATTTAAAATCGCATCTAACACTGGTTGACATCTATCTCTTTCTAACATGTCGATGTGAAATTTCAGGCTCGTTTTTCAGAATGGTGCTGACCGCGGAGTATATGAATGGCTATGAAATTATCATTTCAAAATAGTTGGATGTTTATTGATTTTAAAGTGCTTACTGAGAATTCCTTATCACTTCTGCTAGTACGTACCAAAAAAAGACGTAAATCCAATAACATTGTCGGAGTTGAGGATGGTCATCATCCTAGTAATATTATAAAGCGAAACTTTGTAAGAATGAAGGTTTGTTACTCTGTCACGCAAAATCCATTGAATGGATTTTGATGAAACTTTAGAATAATATAGCTTACACATCAGAATAACACATAGGCTACTTTTATCCCGATAACAAGTTTCTGTGAGAAACAGGAACGGGAAAACTTCACCAGGCGTGCCGAGCCGCAGGCAACAACTAGTAGTCTATAATGCTGAATACCATAAGGAAGGGGACCGTATCAAAACTAACGACTTCAAATGCAAATGCAACTGAGATAAATCCAAAAAAGTAACATTTCAAGTAAACTGAAAAAAAAACATGGTAGATGACCTCTGGAGATATAAAATAAATAGAATGAAGATAACTTATGACTTAATTGTGACAGTTAATGTCAGAATTATAGCTTACACATTCTCGCTGGATAATATATGATTCGATAAATATATTTCTGGACGATTTATGCAATGTCAAGGCGTATGGTTGGTCCCGCGGTGGGCGCCAATATAAACGATCAGTTCCTGTTTTTCAATATAATGTATGTTTTATGTGACGAGACGAGTACGATGTGATGTTCACATGGCTATGCAGTATAACCAGTACCGCTACTAGCGCAATGGCATCTACAATGGAATTGGGATACATAAATTGATATAATTAATCCTTGTTTCATTAGTTTGGTAGTAAGAATTTAATAAATTCTGTTACTTTAAATTGAAATGAGTTCACTTTTTAATTACGCAAAACTGCGTGTGAACGAGAAATCCGGTACTAAGATACTGGATTTCGTTCGCTTTTTCTACCTCTTTCTCACTTCTGCAAATATCCGGCACACTTCTGGCGATAGCAACTGAAGCTCTATCGACCAATTCCGAATATTACTTAAATTCTGCTAACCACTTTCGGTAATCGGGAGAGACCTTCGTTCAGCACAGGATTGCCATAGGCTGCTTTGATTGAAACCGGCATTAACTCATTTTGTAAGTACATAAAATAAAGGTCATCGACCTATGTATGGTAAGCCCATAGGGTGTGTAGGGGGTGAGGGTGGTACTTGTCAGCCCGTGAGATCAAAGCGCGTCTTACACTTCACTGGCTCCCTGCTATCAATGGTGCCATCCTGATTTGAATATTGCGTGGTTTTGATAATTGACTCTGATTTGGTGTGAATTTCCCAAAAAGGTGTCCTATAGATGTTGGAGTAAGCATATACTAAACAAAGTTCACCGGAGCCCCGGTTAACCACACCTACTCATGTTCCTACAGACTGACTAACAAGAGTATGAGGAACGCATTCTTTGACGGTTCTAATGTCAGGCTGAAAGTGTAGGAAACATTGCTAAAAATCAGTTGCCCTTACATGGCAGGGATACAGCTGGTAAATATATTGATATTACATAATGCCTGTTTACCATTAAAAATCAACCTAAGACTATACAGGCAGTGTTATATCAGTGAGCATTCAGGAGGAAATTGAATGCGCCTGTTGTATTCATTGTCTCTACAAAAGCGTGGACTCTCTCCTCATCACCTATTGTGTCAATATAGGACGGCTGTCAATACTTCAGAATGGTAACATGGCGTTAGATGTTTTCTCAACAAATGACCATTTAATAAAAATAGATCTAAATACCTACATGGAAATGCTAAAAATAAAATCCCTTCTTAGGACTGGCGGTTTCGTAAAGCGCAATGATCGTATAAGACACTATGCAAACGGGGTTACAAGTAATTCCTGATTTAAAAAAATATATTCCGACGATTTCCATACGAAGGTAATATTTTTGTCGGGACTAATCCCATCCGTGTACTATGTTTTAATAACACAGTAAAAAGAACGACACCGTGATCTAAAGCAATCACCAAGACCAGAGAAGATACACCGAGTTCGAACTCAGTGAAGTCCCAGGAGAAGTCTAGACTGTCAGACCCGCATTAAAGTTAATCAGATGAATAATTTGAGGGTTGGAAAAAAAGAAACGCTTCTTCCATCCTTTGCAAAGTTTAAGGCAACTTGCGTATATCCTATACAAAAAGGAGCGAAGGTTAGCCAAATTTAAATAGATTCAATTACTTATTAAATTATATTAACTGTGGAAATACAACAAGAATGTTTTGTGATGAAAAAATAGCTTAATCAAAATAGAAATGGCGAAAAAATGCTTTCGTGATTTTATATCCATTCCTATATTTTAAAGAGCTGTCATTAACATTTCACAGTCGATTTCCATAGCTCAATAAATTTGAATGTAGTCATGAATATAAAATATAGGTTGTTGCGATCGTCTTTGATCTAGATTTTTTATTACAGTACATATTTAAGTCTCATGAAACGAAAATGTATCATTATAAAACAGAACTGTGTTCACACTGTATCCCAGACGGGGAAGTCGGAGAGGACAGATCGCCAGGCTTCGCGATCCATGCATACTTCTGAACAGAACTGTTCTGATATAACAATCATTATTAAAATACAAACTGTTCAGAGGGACGGCACCACCAAAGCAGACCAGCAAACGAAACGTAGGCATAGTGCTTAGAATTCAGACCCTAGCCGCTGCCGATAGTGCCGAAAATAAAGTCAGAATATTACTGCTCCTAACAGCCAATAAAATAAAAATAAAAATTTGGAACTGACAACAGTATTCCATTTGTTAATAGGAATCGATAATGACTGCAATAAAAGCAGATGTTTGAAAGCAATGAGGTATAGAAGAAGACGAAATATGTTGAAAAATGAAATGAGTGCCCTATAAAAATGCCCTCTATTTTCTGAACTTCGTGTTCTTAATGGGGAAGTATGTCGATGACGACATCGTACTGTCTAAGAACTGTAAACTCACTTCTACAAATAGCTCATCAACGCTAAAACACTTTTTATGTGTGACACACGCTATTAACACAATATTGGCTGGGTAAGTGTGCCCTATCAAGGTCGATTGAACAAAGTCGATTTACGCGTTGACACGAATATCGATAGGATTTAAAGGTAGAAGAAATTCTTCATCTCAGGTGAATGGTGTTAATAAGTCTAAGTGGATTGACCAATGCTGTCTTAATTTGCTCAATTTTATTTATTTCATAGTCCGAAAAGTGTTATTCACACAATGGCGAGACTTGGAGAGCGAGAGGGGAAAGAGGCAGGAATAATACCCGAACTAATGAGATAGGTGCAGTAAAGCTAATTAAATCGCAAGAAGAACACCAAGGTCTAGAACTGCTATGAGCATAAGACAAATAACGTGCAACGCTGACACTTTCTGGCAGCATTAGAATCAATATCTTGCATCAGTTCTTTGCAACAGCTAGCATGGGAATATTTCTCCTATATTTCTACATCTGAGGAGGTTATAAGAGGATGTCATCAACCAATAGCATACTTATATATCTATCAAACCTTATCTCAGAAGGGGTGGCAGAAGCATATTTTATACCCACTTTTCACCAAGTGTATTCCTGTCCCACGTAATACGTGGTGAGCCCATTGCCGTGTTGAAATAGACAGACGCAAGTTGTGGCTACCTGCTGTTGAAATTTTTCAAGCCGCCCATAAGGCCTTCAACTTGACTTAAAGACTTCCATGTTACTAGCAACCGAGACCAACGGCTTAACGTGCCTTCCGAATCACGAAAACGCTCGCAAATGCCACAAAGTGGTCACCCATCCGTTACCAGCCATAGCGAAAGTTGCTTAACGCAGTAAACATTTACAGAACACTGTGTCCGCGGGACTACGAGCGATCAATAGCATAACACGCGTGTTTATTCGAGATACAATGCAATATTCATTTATTTCGACGTAAAGTGCCAATAAATAACAGGCCTGCGACACAGCAACGTACTAGAAGTTATTTACATCGGACACGCCCGATGCTGAAGATTGCCAGCGTGTACGCAAGTCATAAAACTGATCGAAAACACCTTAACTGGGGGCCGAGTCTACTATTGACAAAAAGTAGAATAGAACCAGAATCGCTGTTTTTAAGTCAAAATGTTATAAGACTATCAAAAATACAACTGGCTAGCGGCCACAGGTGCGGTAAAATTCTATCGGCCGACCGACAGTAGTCTATTGAAGTACTGTTGTAATAGTAGACTACAAAAAACTGTCAGAATTGTACCAGTGGCTTTCTATTAAGATTAAGATTATATTTCGACACGATTGAAATAGAAGACTCGGCCCCCCGGTGTATACAGCGCAGCGTGATAATTTGAGCGCCGGAAGCTTATAATGTATAGGCTAGGCGGTTACCATTATCGAAATAATGTGATATGCTCGTAGTGCCGCTAGTTTAGTGTTGTAAATTCGATCATAGCCTTAAGCAGTACGATGCTATAGTGGCACTCAGCAGTGATACAGCGTTTCAGTGGAGCCAAATTGAAGATGAGTTTTACATAAGAAAAACATATCCTACTAATATTATAAACGCGAAAATTTTTAATAATGGATGTTTGTTACTCTTTCACGCAAAAACTATAAAAAGCATTTAAATAAAACTTTACAATAATATAGCTTATACATCAGAATAACACATAGGCTACTTATTATCCCGGGAACAAGCTGCTGTGGAATAAGGGTACGGGAAACTTCTCTACGTGGGCGAAGCCGCGGATGTCAGCTATATAGTTACTAATAATTTTAATATATAGTAAGTCAAAGGGTTTGAAGGTAAATTTACCAGAAATACAAAAAAAAACAGTATTTCTTGGAAATCGGGCAATATTGTGAGGAAACTTTGTACGTTAAACAGACACTGTATATCTACTCATAAATAGCTGCAAACTATCTACTAAATAACTGTAATGGAACGAATTAACTAAATAATGGGATATATTTGACAGCTGATCGATAAAGTATGTGCTACTGCGCAGTGTATTGTGGAAACGTTGGAACACACACTACGCGTAAAGTATCGACTAGGTACTGTTATAGATGCCTGTAATGTGTTAATATTGTAGCACATACAATTTAATAACATTTAATTTATGGTAACTAACTAACTACTAACTTGGAAGGTTATCCATGCACACTTCTTTCGCTTCTTGCAGATTCATCATACATACATACATACATACGGTAAGAGGGGCAGACCCAAGAAGTGCTGGCTTGACGTCTTAAGGGATGACATGCGTGCCAATGGTCTCACTACAGGGGATGCCGATGACCGTGTGAAGTGGAGGAGAAAATGTAAGAAAGCGGACCCCGGGCGTCGCGAGACGCAACTGGGACAGACGCTCGGATGATGATGATGATGACATACATACATACATACATATTGTCACGCCTCTATCCCCGAAGGGATAGGCAGAGGCATATTAAACACCCACATTTCACCGTATGCATTTTTGTCCCACGCAACAGGTGGTAAGCCCATTGCCATGTTGAAATGGACAAGCGCAGGCTGCGGCGACCTGCTGTTGAAATTTTTAAGCCGCCCATAAGGCATTCAACTTAGGTTAACGACTGCCATTTTATTGGCAACCGGGACCAACGGCTTAACGTCATTTAGATGGGTCTAAAGGGCCGAATATTTTTTTTCCAATTCTATATATATATAAATTTTATAAAATGTGTCTATTTTAGATGTTAAATTTGGAAGAAATTTTGAGCCCGTTGCCTTTTTAGTGAGGTGGTAACAAAAAGGCTAAAAGGTCTTATGTGCTAGACACTAATTAGCACGACCAATTAAAGTCCTGGTAGTCTCGGACTTGGCAGATTCATCAATCGCTTCATACACGCACGTCTGGGTATCCAAGTACATTTGATTTTTCCGTTTTTGAGCAATCTGCTCACGTGGTCTTCATATGTAAGTCTCGGCATACCCTGACTCCTTCTACCCTCTACTTTCGCACAATATATATTCTTCGTCAATCGTTCCTCACTCATAATACACATAATTAGTAGTAATTATTGTAATTTATAGTACACATTACAATATAGGACTGCAGGATACAAAACTTATGGGTCACCTTCATCGATCGATTGAATATACATCTCTCCACAAACTGCATTGTTATCAACTGACTACAGCTGCGATTAATTTATATTTAAATTTAATTAAAAATAATATTTAAAAGCCTAGCTGCCTTTTATATCGTCACTATAGGCTCTTCAAATGAGTAAAATCTGAGATTTCAATATTTAACTTAAACTAAATAAATTAGATTCGAAATTTAATTTAAAGGTTTTATTTGTACTACTAAGTTAGCAGACAAGCATACGATCCTCGTTCGTAAATCTAAAACACATCTAATAGACGTTTAATTTATTCGAACTCTCAATTTATCTTATGATTAAATTTCAAAGCTATTTAAAGGTTTTATTTGTACTACTAACTTTGCAGACAAGCATTCGATCCACGCTCGTAAATCTAACACACACTAAATAGACTTTTTTATTTTTTCCAAGTACCTCAATTTATCTTTTGATTAAATTTCAAAGCCATTCCATGAAAGTCTAACTTCTCCTGGGACTTTTCTATTCGTGGTCATTGTTGTAGATCCTAGTTAAGCATACGGTGAAACGTGGGCGTATAGTACGCCTCTGCCTACCCCTTTGGGGATAAAGGCGTGAAAGTATGTTATGTTGATTAAATATGACATCAATATATCCTCAAAACAACAAACATAACAACCTGCACCTGTCCACTTTCAACACGGCAATGGGCTCACCACATGTGACATGGTACAAAAATGCTTAGGGTGAAAGGATGATGTATAGTATGCCTCTGCCACTTATTCGGCGAATTTTTTTTAGTTAATTATAACAACATATCCTCACATGGTGTGGTCTATGTCCCTTTCAAGAATATGAAATTTCTGACACGTGCTAAAATCTATTCTTCATTTAAAATTATTTGAAAGCGCTCTTAATTCGACATTTCCGCATGCCATGTATTCAAGAATGTCTGCAGTATTTTGACAAATTTGTCAGCGTAGGTGGACCGCAGTTAGCGATGACGGAATAAATTATATTTCCAATTTCGTAACTGGAACGTTTAGTTGCGAATGTGGATGAAAGGGACTAATTACACCCGCATTCCCTTTACTGTGACTCCTATAATCCAGGATCTCCAGCAATGACCAAGATCGTAAAATTCTACACCTAGTTTGATTTCGGTGATGTCCCAGAAGTTATAAGTAACCATAGCAGTAATACATCCTCTAAAATCAAAGTTACTTGTACTTATATTCCACATTTTAGTACCATTTGTACGGTTTCATGTATGCTATTATTATTATTAATAAACCTATAAGGCGAAACTGATCACGTTGTGTCATAAAATGACTTTGGTTTTTCTTTACGTATTACAACAAGTTTCACCAAGTGTGTTGGCACGTGGTCTAGAGCATAAACTAAACCAGAGAAGTGTTATGCAGGTGAGTTCGTGGTCTATTGCCTTTATTTTACAATTTTAAGTTCCTCTCTATCCGCGTGTTTAAGTTTTCCTGTACCCGTTTTCCACAAGAACCTAACTAACTAACTAACTATATTCAAGCTGTATCCCTGACGAGGTAGTCAGAGAGGACAGATCGCCAGGCTTCGCGATCCATGCATACTTCTTTCGCTTCTTCGAGATTCATCAATCGCTTCATACACACACGTCTGGGTATCCGAGTACTTTTGACCTTTCCGTTTTTGAGCAATCTGCTCACGTGGTCTTCATATGTAAGTCTAGGCCTACCCTGACCTCTTCTACCCCCTGCTTTTGCACAATATATATTCTTCGTCAATCGTTTCTCACTCATTCTTTGGACGTGTCCAAACCAACGGAGCAAGCTCTTTTCCAGCTTAACGCTGACACTTTCATTCAAACCTGCCATATTGCGTATCACTTCGTTACGTATTCGGTCGGCCAAGGTAACGCCGCACAATTTTCGAAGTGATCGCATCTCCACAGCATCCAATTTACTTTCATGCATCTGCTGACATACCCAGGTTTCGCTACCGTAAAGCAAAGTTGGCTTTTCCTGAACCCATAAAGATAAGTATGGTACACATACTTGTGTTAATCCAGTGTGTCTAGCTACCTACAAAACAAAAGGAAAATTTCAACAAAAATTCTGTGCAAACTTTGCAACCCCCTTGAAATTAATAGGGTTAAATTTACAAAAATCCTGTCTTAGCGCAAACATATGTTAACAGTTGTGTATTTCATGGTTCTAGACTTAGAGGTGACAAATTTACGTTGATCGATCAGTCAGCCAGATTCCACTTTTATATATTTTGATAGAAGATAGATATAAGCCTACTGCGAACGGGAGCGATTTTGTCCGTAATAAAAAATAACTGTTATAACAATAAAGGTCTGAATACACAATTTTTCGCACTCACTCGCACCAGTCGGGATAAATCATGTTCCTATTTGTATGTTTGTAATTAATTGTTTTTATAGGCCGTTACATCTTTGCAGCAAATATTTCGATGCGATTCATCAACATTTTTGAAAAAAAATGCGTTGACGTCCCATATATGTTCTAAAGCCGTGCCCACCTCTGTGAAAATACAGTAAAGTAAAATAGCTGACGAAAATTTTGATCAGAACTACAAATCTAATCGATTTGGTATCTACGTTAAATAAAAATATCTGGATGTGCTCACTCGACTGAATCGCGGAAAGGGGCAGATCTAAGTTGTGGCGTGTGGTTGTCTTAGATGATAACATGTTTGTCAATCTAACAATCTCGAACGCTGAAGACCATCAGAACAAGACGCGTAATAGCATAAAAAGCGACTCCGGACTTAGATGCAGATTTTGTTGTTCCAAAGCCGATGTGATCGAGATGGCTCTATATAATAGCTTAAATTTGGAAGATAATAGCGTAATTAGCGTTAAGATAGTTTGTTATTTAAAACGCTAATTCTGTGCAAACTTTGCAACCCCATTTAGGAGTGATTTAGGGGTTGAATTTCCAAAATCCTTACTTAGCGCACACCAATGTCAAGGAACAGTTGTGTATTTGCTGACTACCCCGTCGGGGATATAGCGTGAAGATAGTTAGTTAGTTTAGAAAATAAGTATTTCCCAAAACAAAGTGGGTACATATAGACACATTTTAAGTTAACATTGGTTCAGGAAGATATCAATATAAAATATTTATGGCGACCATTTTATTTTGTTTTTCTGATATGATAAAGCGTATACGCGAACCAATCGCATTACTTTGGTTGTGATTAGTGTGAAATGGCCCTATCCGCGGCGCCTGGCTCTCGGCCAAACGGTCAAGGTCGAACTGAACGCGGGTTACTCGTAACGCAGTAAATTACTCTGATTTACACGAGCCGTCACTATATTGCCGATGGTCGTTGCCCGAGAAACTTGCTCTATAGAGCTGTTGCTAAACATCAAACAACGTGATTAGTTTATAAAATGAGAAAATGAATTACTGAAAGTTCCACGTGAGGGTTGGTTCTTAGTCACATCACATACAGACTATCAAGTAATATAAAGTGACTATTTCCAATTTCGTTTAGCGTCTTTCCTCTTACATTCAAAGTGGTTCTAATCCCACAAATGAAATCTTTCGCTCATCTCTAGACATAGCAGTCTAGTTTAAAACGCTAACGGTTCAGGTTCAATATTCAGGAAGTTTTTCTTTCATAAAGGGTATTTTTAAGAACGACGACAGCAACTGCAATGGATTTTCCGAACTACATATCGGCCACTACCTTCTTAGTAAAAAATAACAAAAATTTAAACGGCCGTCACCAAATAGGACAAAGGAATTGGAAAACATTGGACGGCACACATTTGTCGTAGAAGATAGTTTCTCTAGTGGCAACACATGGAAAACGCAGAGCAGAGAGTAGAACTTCCACAAACAGAACAAACGGCCTCATGCTGGTTGTGACAGCCTGCTGGGATAGGACCAGACCCACACGCAGGACTATACGTATTGGCGTCAATTGGAAGAGATTTATTACTATCAGTTGCAGTGTTAGGTTGTATTTTCTTCTTAACATGTCCTTTTTCTTGCATCAAAATTTTCATCAACATACTAACGCTTATAGAATACGAGTCCAAATTCCAAAAGGTATACCTGAAGCCTCTAAATACATAAGGGTGTGAGATAGCTTTACGCATAGTTAATGGAGTATAAAGAGTTTTTAGCGCACAATCCGTGGTTATTGTGCGCTGACCCCTCGTCTAGACTACCAACCCTCGCTTTACGCAAACTTATGTCTAAAATGTAAGGTGTGGCGATGGTGCCAGCGGTGAAAGGTCTACATACCCTTGTGTTACCAGAATAGGTCATGACGAAGGTTCTGACTCAGGTCTGCATTTAGGGTTGAGCCGTCAGAACAAAGTTGCTCATAACAAAAGCAGCAGCCCCTACCTTGCAACCAATCGAAACGAACCTTGTACTTCAAAATGAATTTTAGATGCTACAAAGGAAAGCGCTGAAATTTCACTTTGACACAAAATAAATATTCTACTATTAGGTGATCATGTCAAGCGAGTCGTGGCCCAATAGTTAATGTTCAGCGTGAAAGCTTCTATAGCGCGATGCAATATTCTTTTGCATCAAAAATATACGAATTTCCTTCAAGGTCGGCACTGGTCGTCACAGAGAAAACCACTCCAAGATGAGAACTGGTTCCCAAAATATACATATATATCTATCACGCCTTATCCCCGAAGGGGTGGCAGAGGCATATTATATGCCCACTTTCACCGTGTGGATTCCTGTCCCACGTAATAGGTGGTGATCCCATTGCCGTGTTGAAATAGACAGACGCAGGTTGTGGCTACCTGCTGTTGAAATTTTTCAATCAAGGTATCAACCAGGTATCAAAAAGGTATTCAAATAAGGTTTCAACCAGGCTTAACGACTGCCATTTTACTGGCAACCGGGACCAACGGCTTAACGTGCCTTCCGAAGCACGAAAACGCTCGCAAATGTAAATGCCACAAAGTGGTCACCCATCCGAGGACCAGCCAAAGTAAAAGTTGCGTAACTCAGTGATCGTTTACAGAACACTGAGACCGCAAGGCCACGAGCAAATATGCAATAAAATAATGACATAATTTCATAGATCGCTTACAGTTAGACCACACCCTAGAACAGATACGGGAGTTTCATGTGTGGGGTCGGTCACAGGTGACCAGTACGTTGGTTTAAGTATGCAATTAGATTACCTTGATGTTTACACAAAAGAGTGCGGTATTATAATCACTGAAATATCAGAAAATAAAATACATGCACAGGAGATTTTTGTACTTGATTATATTTTCAGCCATTTAGTTGAATACGCTCCTGTGCATGTATTTTATTTTCTGATATTTCAGTGATTATAATACCGCACTCTTTTGTGTAAACATCAAGGTAATCTAATTGCATACTTAAACCAACGTACTGGTCACCTGTGACCGACCCCACACATGAAACTCCCGTATCTGTTCTAGGGTGTGGTCTAACTGTAAGCGATCTATGAAATTATGTCATTATTTTATTGCATATTTGCTCGTGGCCCCGCGGTCTCAGTGTTCTGTAAACGATCACTGAGTTACGCAACTTTCACTATGGCTGGTCCTCCGATGGGTGACCACTTTGTGGCATTTACATTTGCGAGCTTTTCCGTGCTTCGGAAGGCACGTTAAGCTGTTGGTCCCGGTTGCCAGTAAAATGGCAGTCGTTAAGCCTGGTTGAAGGCCTTATGGGCGGCTCGAAAAAATTCAACAGCAGGTAGCCTCAACCTGCGTCTGTCTATTTCAACACGGAAATGGGCTCACCACCTATTACGTGGGACAGGAATCCATACGGTGAAAAGTGGGCATACAATATGCCTCTGCCACCCCTTCGGGGATAAGGCGTGATGGGTATTTAATTTAATTTAATTTATGTGTATGTATTTTCCAAAAATAACATATTCGTACCATCTGGAATGTACGACTAGTCTCCATATTTTGTTGTTTTCCAGGTCTCCCGCGTTGCAAAGGAGGGAAGAGGCGTTACGTTCTTTTTCCAACTTACTCAAAATATCTTCTGATTAATTTCGTTGCGTTCAAGACATGCTAACTTCTCCTGGGACTTCACCGAGATCGAGCTCGGTGTAACTTTTGTGGTGTTGGTCATTGCTGTAGATCCTGGTTAACAGGAGTCACAGTAATGGTAATCCGGGTGGGATTAGACCCAATAGTCTCCGTATTGCGCAATGAGCTATACCAGGTGAAACAGAAAATTTTGATTTATACTTTTAAAATTCGTTTCTTTTAAAACGCGTTCTAGTTCCTAGACCTAAGTAGCTAAACAAACGAATATCGTCCTTAAAGACTCGCTAAGTGACAACTCGCGGCCCCCCGGTCGCCCGTTCAGTTCGCGACCATCGTTTGCATGGGAAGACTGTTGCGCAGTTTCGCGCTCATTTGATGTAATTTTACGTGTGCACAAAATAAGCGGTAAGTACATCAATACATTTAATTTCTAAACTCAGAGTAGATTATTGTGTGTCTTTAAGCTTCCATTATCGATTTAAAAAACATTTCTGGTATTTTAATAGCAAATAAAAGTTTTATTTTAATTTTTTACACGTTTAGTACGAAAGGGTAATAAGAGTCACTGCAGTGCGGGCAATGAGAGTTGACTCCCATTGACCGCAATCATTACTAAAAAAAATCATTCTCATTCATTACTTTTCCTGAAATGCCGAAAATACGTCGCAGGTCCACAAATAAGGCTCAGTGGTCATCTGAAACACTGTCAAAAGCTGAGGCTCTCGAGTCAATATACCTTTTTCAAGCCTCCAAAAGAGGTTAAAGAAGAATAATTCATCGGAACCACGTCTCGGACGACTTCCTGTATTTACAGCAGATGTAGAAAAGGTTTTGTCAGACCGGATAAAATATTTATCTTCTATTTTTTATGGAGTCACAGCGATTCAAATAAGGAAAGCAGCATACCAGTATGCAGAAGAGCTTAAAATTTCACACAGTTTTGACAAAAGTGCTAAAATGGCTGGACGCGATTGGCTAGAGGGCTTTTTAAAAAGAAATAGCATCTCTGTTCGTAAAGCTGAAGCTACAAGTATCAACAGAATAACAGCTTAAGAATAATATTCGCCTTGCTGAGAAAATAACTCCATACGACGTGGCGGCAATTTTAAATAGAGCATATTCTATGGTGGCATCTATAAACAAAGGTGAATCAGGATTCCGGGCATCAGGTATTGTCCCATATAATCCGAATATATTTTCTGATGAAGATTTTATCGCAGCTGAGGTCTTAACCGAACCTGAAGTAATTATTCAAGATACTTCAATCGTCATCCCATCTACATCTGCTCCAATACCATCTACATCTTCTGCAACAATATATCCAATACCGTGTAATTCATCGGTTACAACAAATTTAACTCTATCTACATCGCATCGTCTGCAGAAATACATCATATGCCAATCATCCATAGCCGTTGATTCAATATCATCGACTTCATCAGCAACGTTAGCTCGTGGAATATTGAATTCTAATATTGAAGATCTACTTCCATTACCTGTCAAAATGATTCCTGAAAAGCCTATAAGAAAAGGATGAATGAAGCAACACGCAAAAATTATGACATCAACACCCGTTAAAGATAGCCTTGTTGAAAAAGAAAATAAGAAAGCATCTAGAGCAGCAAAAGGAAATACCCTTATTCCCAAAGGTAGCAAGAAGCAGAAACTTAAGAATGATATTGCGAATAAAGCCAAAAGGCGCGTACTTCAAGATCTAAATACTTCTTCAGAATCAGATATTAGTCTTAATTAGATATGTGACGATGATGAAGACGACGATTTAAATAAATGTTTGGTATGTGATGAATTTGGTCGCAACAATGAGTTATGGTACAGATGCACTTCTTGTGGCTTATGGGCACACGCTAGTTGCACAGGATGGGACTCGCCAAAAGGTTACGTATGTGACAATTGTTAGATTAGGCTGACTCTCATTGTCCCCATAGTGACTATAATTACCCTCAGATATGGACAATGGTGGTCAAAGATGCTTTTTTTTTTAAGCTGAATATTAATTAATATATGTTTCCAAAGGTAATGAAGCTGTATGAGACTGATAGTTTAATGATTAAAATACTTTAAAAGTTGATGAAAATAAAGATAAAGTATAAATTGTGTTTTTTATTCTATATCTTGCTTAAGTGAATCTCATTACCCCCTTCTCCCCTACCAAAGTAAATGCTACCTAAGTTTTTCTTCAGACCGAATTTTAATAACGAAATGTTTAACTATAGACAATAATATGTATGAATTACCAAAGCTCGCAATACAATCTAACAAACATTGTAAAAATTCAAAATATTTACACACAAAATGTACTCGTATTATACGCCAGCACAACCCGATGGACGACGGCGACGCGATGACACGCCTACGTTCGTCCACTGAGAGAGGTATAAACTTGAACTATTTACACTGTGGAGCTTTGCCAACTGAGTCATCAGGCTACCCCTGTGAATCACGTTACAATGGTGACAACCGTATATTAAAATCGGTCTTGGTATTTATTAGGAAGCTGCATTTGTAGATACAAAAGAATTGCCGTAATATGCATCCTCTAGTATATTGCTAAAGTCATTGCTAATCAAATAGATATCGAAAACACAAAAAGTAAATTACAAGCGGATCCATATTGCCAGCAAGATGGTGCCCCCCACGGGTAACACCCCACCACACCGTGACGGGCATGTTGACCTCGAACTAAAGAAAATCGAATGAACCCAGTAAGTACATCCTCGGAAGGAAATTATCCCTCTCTGAATTGACACAATCGAACAAACATATTGTCACGCTATAATCCCCGAAATGGTAGGCAGAGGCATACTATACTCCAACATTTTACCATATGCATTTAGGTCACACGTAACATGTGGAGTGGAGCTCATTGTCGACACAATCAAATAATAATTAAAATAAAAAAACCTCAACTATCCTCACGTTGTATCCCTGACGGGGTAGTCAGAGAGGACCGATAGCCAGGCTCCGCGATCCATGCATACTTCTTTCGCTTCCTATAGATTCATTAATCGCTTCATACATGCACGTCTGGGTATCAGAGTCCTTTTGACTTATTCGTTTTTGAGAAATCTGCTCACGTGGTCTCATATGTAAGCCTCGGCCTATCCTGACTCTTAAAATAACAGCACATTATTCTATTTTGATAGCTTCTCCTGAGTTTATAGCATAAGTTATTCGCTGTGAATTCAAACTACTGGATATTACTAGACCATATACTAATCTCTTATATCAGTATGTTACGTATACATACGGGGTCGAACTATAGGAACCAAAATAGTAAATGTTTGTAGATAGGCTGCGATCCCGATCGAGTCCCGGAAATGAAGCGGCGCGTGCGCACCGACTCGACCGCGGTACCGACAGCATAAACAACAACAATGTTCTACGAGTTTATTCATGCGGCCAAGCAGCGAGCGACAATGTTTTGAAATGTACTTCAAACTGAACACAGTCAACTTTGATTAACATTTCCTTTCGGCGCACCATTAACGGTTCAAAGTCCACTATCAGAGATACTACGAAAATATTAATTGAAGAAAGTCAAGTTGAAGGCCTTATAGGCGGCTTGAAAGATTTCAACATAGGCAGCAATAACCTGCGTCTATTTCAACACAGCAATGGGCTCACCACGTATTACGTGGGAAAGGAATACACATGGTGAAAAGTTGGCATTTAAAATGCCTCTGCCACCCCTTCGGGGATAATGTGTGATAGATAAATAATACATATAAGAAAGTTTCGAACGGAGCACAAGAGATAATATATAAATAGCAATATTATCTAGAAAAAAACTAGAATACGACCCATATTTGAAGTTGCATAACAGAAGACCATACTATGGCCAGAAACTCCATGAATGCTCTTTTAACATGTAGCAAAGATGCGGGTTCCAAGACATGCTAACTTCTCCTGGGACTTCACCGAGATCGAGCTCGGTGTAACTTTTCTGGTGTTTTGGTCATTGCTGTAGATCCTGGTTTACAGGAGTCACAGTAATGGGAATGAGGGTGGGATTAGTCCCAATAAAAAATGTAGCAAAGTTTTAAAAATATTAATGGATTTAAAACGATATAATAAAGCCTTCATGTATTCATTAAAAGAATTGTTTTAAACCACTTAGATTTAGAGGTCCCGATGATAAAAATTATATGATAAAAATGCTTTAAAAATTAATACTGGACTGTTTCGCGGTCAGTACATTCTATGTCCAATATTTATTTACGACATAATGGGATGGAATGAAGACATATATCGGCCAGCTGTGATGGACGGCTTACACCGATGGTGGTCGTTAGAAGATATCGCAATACGACATAAAATTTTATGGATAAGCACCTTCGACTTGATTGGTTAAACGCATTAAAAGGTATCGTCATAGAAACATTTGTAATTACTTTTTTTAGACTACGACATGGCCCACCTGGTGTTAAGTGGTTACCGTCGTCTATAGACACTTGCAATATTAAGGTTAACACTGCAAGTGCATTGCCATCCTGGGGCCTAAGATGATATGCCTTCCATGCCCAGTAATTACACTGGCTACCTTTCCCTTCAATCCGAAACACAGCGAACTGCTTCACGGCAGAAATAAGAAAAGCGGTGTTACCTACCCCGACGACCCTACATACGGGTCTACCACCTAGTAATGGACAAGACTAAGCCAAAGACTACCTGGAGGCAGAGTCTACTATTGTCAAGCCGTAGAATAGAACCAGAATCGCTTTAAGCTGTCAAAATGTTAGTACATCTATGTCAGCATATGCATGAAAGTAAATTGAATGCTGTGGAGATGCGATCAGTTCGAAAATTGTGCGGCGTTACTTTGGCCGACCGAATACGTAACGAAGTGATACGCAAAATGGCAGGTTTGAATGAAAGTGTCAGCGTTAAGCTGGAAAAGGGCTTGCTCCGTTGGTTTGGACACGTCCAACGAATGAGTGAGGAACGATTGACGAAGAATATATATTGTGCGAAAATAGAGGGCAGAAGTGACTTCTTCTGCCCTCTATTTTGGGTAGGCCGAGACTTACATATGAAGACCACGTGAGCAGATTGCTCAAAAACGAAAAGGTCAAAAGTACTCGGATACCCAGAAGTGCGTGTATGAAGCGTTTGATGAATCTTGAGAAAGCGAAAGAAGTATGCATGGATTGCGATGCCTGGCGATCTGTCCTCTCTGACTACCCCGTCAGGGATACAGCGTGAAGATAATTAGTTAGTTAGAATAATTATAATATATTTAAATCCCGCCTACTCACAGTCACTAAAATAACAGTAAAAGAAAAGAAATGGTGACGGCTAGACATACAGTCACGTGAATAATGATTGCGTTTGTTCAATACACTGAGGGAAACTCTAAAACAAAGAAAATATACAACGAATATTTGTTACAGAAAAATAATCCATCAATATGCAAATGATGCAATATTTTCCTGTCAAAATATTTGTGGCAATACCGGAGCGATCTGGCAACCATCCCAGCTTTATTGGTATTGCCTTTATAATGTAACTCAAGTACAATGCACCGCTTGAAGACAAGGTCTGATGAGGAGATCAGGTTGCGGCAACCTCTGGCATGTAGCCCAGGGTATTGAAATCTTAGATGCACTCAATCGTTTGAGAGGAAAATTTTCTCTTACATTTTCTTTTAAGTGTTAGTGCCAACGTTGTTTCAATGATAGTGAAACCTGCATAGGTAAGAAGATGCAGGTCACTTCGAAAATTGTGCCCTGTACCATTATTCGCCCGAATATGTAACGAAGTGGTATGCAATAAAATGATTAATGAATCTGCATGAAGAAAGAAGAGTGCAAGGATTGCGAAGCTTGGCGAACTGTTCTCTCTGATTACCCTGTCAGGGATATAGCGTAAGTAGAGTAAGTTATTTCTTAATAGTTTAGTTTATCAATCACACCCTATCCTCGAAGCACCCCTTGGGGCCGATGCGTATCATACACCCGCTTGTCACCGTGTGTATTCCTGTCCTACGTAATAGATGGTGAGTTCATTACCGCGTTGAAATAGACAGACACAGATTGTGGCTACTGTTGAAAATTTTCAAGCCGACCATAAGGCCTTTAACTTGGTTTAACGACTACCATGTTACTGGCAACCGAGAGCAACGGCTTAAAGTGCCTTCTGAAGTACGGAAACGCTCGCAAATGCCACAAAAGGGTCACCCATCCGTGCCGAGTCATAGCGAAACTTGCTTAACGCAGTAATAGTTTATAGAACATTAAGTCAGCGGGGCCACGAGCGCTTCAATTTTGTTTCAATTGTGTAGTTTTTAACCGACTACCAAAAACGAGGAGGTTGTTCGATTGGTATTTTTTTTATGTATGTACATCGTTTACGCTGAGATTTATTCCAATTTGCGTGATTCTTTTCTTATTAATATTAAGTTCAATTTTGGAAAAAAAGTGCGGTAAGTTCCGTCAATGAGGATTGGCTGAAGAGACACCATGATAACCTCTCCAGCGCCTTACCGGGCATGGTTACTTCGGCTGCATCAAAGACAGGGTGCTCTATACGCTGGCAATGTAGGTTACTGGCGCTCTTAGTGCACCATGGTATTAGTCGTCACCAGCTTCGAGAATACACAGAATTTAACTACCTAGATTAAATACCGTAGTCTTCTTCGTGTAGTGCAACAGTATGTATTTCAATTTCTCGCAAATAGGTATATTCCATTAAAGCGCTTTTGCGGATGGTGTGGCTTGAAGTGGAAAGACATTAGTTGCCTGAAATATCCGCACGCTGTACCTAACTAACCGTACAATTATCGCATTGTATGTAACGTCGGGAACAATAAACGGAGCGGAACACGGGTCTATTTACGCACTTCCGTGGACGCGAGCGCTACTGCCAAACATTTAGCGGGACATGTGTTCCAACAAGGTACATTCGAAAGCCGCAGCAGCGAATATTATGGTTGTCTGAAACGGTCTAGCCGTTAACACAGGAATGTATACTAAAATGTTTTGAACAACTATGTTTCCCTGTTGGCTATGATTTATTATTATCATAATACTTTTTATGTAAATTTGCAATTTTATATTACTGACGAGAAAACAAATTTAGATCCCTAGGAGGAACACGTTTATCAGTAATTCATTGGGCCATAGGTATTCCATAGAAACTTGGACATTGAACAGCAAGCTGCCCTATCAAAAAACTTTAACAATCATTTCCGTCCAATAAATGGCTGTAAGTAATTGTATTAAGCGATAAGGCAGCCCATTGTACATTACAAAATAATTAATTGGTACACATAAAAATAATTTTTATTCTAATATATTTAAGACAGAATAAACTCCACTTTAGAAGGCGAACACCGTAGTGTGATTGGAGAATGGATGCCGAGGAAAACCTAAATCTCTGGTGGTGATGATGATGACGATACTGCCAATTAACCACCTGATGCTAGGTGGTGGACACAGTAATTTTATGACGACAAGAAGACCACCAAGCGAGATTTAACGAAGCAGGCGTACAGGGTTGGAAGGTCAGACGGCATTCGCTCTCAAAAATGTAAAAAAATAAAAGTCTAATAAAGGTGGATCTCTAGGCTCAACTGGGAATACTCTTCTATTTTTATCTTAGTGACGATGCGAGCAGTGACTATTGAGTAGAAAAGTGTGAGGGTTCAAAACGGAATCGTATCAATACACAATTACGCATAATAAGCATACTTCTATAGATTGCACATATGGCGGAACGGGTGAAGATGGCCATCAAACAGGCAAGGCGATCACGCCTTGCGGGCCGCGGCCCAACGGTTGATATTGGGCTGTTGCATATATCATTCTTCAGCGCAAGAACTCTTATAGCGCGATGTAGGATTCTTAGTACCGATGTAGTTCGATAGCTTTACGCTATATGATGCTGGTGGCCAGAACGACTTATCTTCAATATTTACTGTTATTATAAAAGATGACGAAACTTGGTAATCTAATAATTGCCGATGAAGTGACAGCCTCGAAAGTGCCGACAGTACGTCGACACGAAACAGAAGGGTATTAGTAATGAACTCCCGCTAGTAATAGATTTAGTCTCATAGCGAAAGAATTCTAGCTACAGTTGGTATATACGCGCTCAAGCTTATTCATAGACAACTTGAGTATAGTCGTCTAAATTGTCTTTGTTCTTCATATGAGCATCATCCTGATACATATAAAGCTAGATTATTTTTGCCAAGGTTCAGGGTATGATTTGGTTATTTCGGCCAATGAACCTAAAATTCATTACTGCTGTCTTTCCTTCCCGATCAAGATAAAGGGGTTAGTTCTAGAGCCTTAATCGTCGGTCAGCCGATAGGTATACCATACTAAAAGGCTAACAGGCTCCAAGTATCTTAGTGGAACTTTCATCAATCATTCAACAATAATTACAACATTAGTTACTATTGACTTGCCTCTGTGGCGCGGTGGGAGTGTATCCGACTGCTACGCAAGAGATCGTGGGTTCGATTCCCACCCAGGATAAAACTTTGTGTGATAAGCACGATGGATTATTCTGTGTCTGGGTGTTATTTATCTATAATAGGTATGTGTTTAGAACTACCTAGGTCATAAGTATTGTCACACAGTAAAATCTTTTCTTTTGGAATGCTGGCCACAAAAAAGTTTATTGAATTCGAATTTCGAATTGTTCATGAAAATAAAAATGTATACTTTTTAGAATTTTACTCATTTTTAAATATGCAGTGGACGCTTAAAGAAGACCGTGTTGCAGTTATTGCGTTGCATCGTTGCGGTTACGCGCCAATTCAAATTTTTGACTTACTGAAAAATTTGAATATAACCAAAAGATTCGTTTATCGTACCATCAAACGATACAATGAAGACTCTAGTGTAAATGACAGGTCAAGAAGTGGTCGCCCTCGGTCTGTTAGGACTCCAGCAGTGATAAAAGCTGTGAAGGCGCGAATTCAAAGAAATCCCAAACGTAAGCAGAAACTGTTGGCCCTTCAGATGGGGATAAGCAGAACCACGGTGAAAGGGGTGTTAAATGAAGACTTAGGGCTTCGGTCATATCGAAGAAAAACAGGACATCGTTTAAATGCTCGTCTAATGGACCTGAGACTGAAGAGATGCCGCGCTTTGTTGAAGCGGTACGCGGGAAAAAAAAATCGCGAAATTCTTTTTTCGGATGAAAAAAAATTTACCGTAGAAGAGAGCTACACCAAACAAAATGATAAGGTACGCACACAGTAGTAAAGAAGCGAGCAACCGTATTCCGCGTGTCCAACGAGGTCATTTTCCACCCTCGCTCATGGTATGGTTGGGAGTTTCTTATTGGGGCTTAACAGAGGTACATTTTTGTGAGAAAGGTGTAAAATCGAATGCAATGCATGTGTATCAAAATACAGTCCTGACGAACCTTGTGGAACCTGTTTCTCATACCATGTTCAATAACAGGCACTGGCACTCCAACAAGATTCGACGCCAGCTCATAGAGCGAAGAGCACACAAGACTGGCTGGCAGCGCTTGAAATCGACTTCATAAGGCACGAAGACTGGCCCTCCTCCAGTCCAGATTTGAGTCCGTTAGATTACAAGATATGGCAACACTTGGAGGAAAAGGCGTGCTCAAAGCCTCATCCCAATTTGGAGTCACTCAAGACATCCTTGATTAAGGCAGCCGCCGATATTGACATGGACCTCGTTCGTGCTGCGATAGACGACTGGCCGCGCAGATTGAAAGCCCCGTATTCAAAATCACGGAGGTCATTGTGAATAAACTGTATTGTCATAAGAATCTATGTTTTGTTAAGTTCATTTTGGTATATAAATGGTTACATAATGAATAAACTTGTTTCAATTATTTTATATTAAACATGTGACAGAATTTGTGACCTGACTAGGTATATAAGTATGTTTATCAGTTATCTGGTTACCATAGTACACGCTCTGCTTAGTTTGGAATCAGATGGCGTTCTGTGAGTTGTCCCAACGATATTTATTTATTCATTAATGATCGTTTCTAGTATATCAGTGCCAGCCACAGAACATGAAATATTCCTGGCTGAGATAATAATAATACCGCGTGTCATATTTCCGTTAAGATGCAGGCGGAAATCGCATACGCGGCCTGTCATTTGACTGTCATTCGTTTATTGTAATTGAGCGAAGCTCCTATGGAGCGACTTCAATGGCGTTTGTAACACCGGGCAGAACTTCGCCATTTCTTATCCGATTTCGGATTTTTTTTCTGCTACGGAAATCTATTCAAATTATGCCGGTCGTGACGAAGCCCGAATTTCAAAATTCGATCTAATAAAAAAGTTATCCGCAGAAATCATATTGTCTATGGGAAAACACTTAGTTTGATTTAACGCTTCGCTCAAACTTATGCTGCTAGCATAGGTTACACCTTTGCGACTGCGGCTACCTAGTTATTGTAATAGTATGAATAAAGAGTGACGACCCTACATGCTTGCTTGTATGAAATATATAGTGCGAAGGAGTCTCTAGTAAAGCGCCAGTGACATTGACTACTTATTCTGATGAGGTGCCAGCTGATCATAGGTAACTTCTGCTGATCTGACATTAAGATTGATAGCGAACAATAGAGAGTGTGCTAAACTATCTAAACTGTAAATAATTCTTTAAATGCATAACATCTGTTCTTGCCTATCAATTTATCGAGCACGATTTTATTGTGTTTTTACTGCCCAAGTGATGTAACAATCCGCAAATCTCGAGTGGTTCGAATTAGGGATACCAAGCGATTGAATTTGTGAGGAAAATGCAGGTGAATAAGACTTAGGTTCAGCTGCTGTTGCAGGTCGTCGTTCCAAACTAATGTCTGTGTTGCATATGTTTAAAAAATATATATTATGTTTATCAATTATCTAGATACTATAGCGCAACTTTATATATAAGCTTAACTTGATCTAGGTTTAATACTGCGGTCTTTTTCGGTGCATTTTCTCTGCTATGTAAAAATCTATGATATTGCACCATTTTTGCGAGGGTATTTATTACTGGCGATCTGTCCTCTCTTACTACCCCATCCGGAATGAAAACAGTTAAGTTTATTTTAGGAAAGTTACGGACCTGATACAAGAAAATTTGGCAAAATAAGAATCCCTGGAGATTTTAGATGTAAGTGAACTAACTATAAACCATAGTATTCATTAACTGTCCATAGCGACATTTCCATTTTAAACAGTTATATTCCAACAGTAACCGGTGTAAAATAAATGCATGTGGAACGTCCGCGCGATTAGTCACTGTGGTGTACGGATGAAGTCATACTGATCTAACTTTGAAATTCGTAATGACCTAACTTTGGAAACAAACTAAAAAAAATGTAATCCATCTAATCATGGATATTTATAGATAAAGCTGCTAAACGAATCATCAACTCTTTTATTTTCGTTACTATGCAATTTAGATTATAAAACACGTGCGGAATATCCTACGAGACAACCGAGAGAGAGTTTGAGATTTTTAAGAAAGTAAAGGGCACCAAGCGCTAGGCGATGTGTAATGTGAAGAGGTATGGCACAACAGATCCGTAAGGGACGAAGTGCCACGGTATCACCGTGGCACTTTAAAGGATAAGGATAAAGGGCACCATCAAGGTGTCCAAACTACCACACCACCTGTCATCGATGCACCTGTAGGCTAACTGACCAGGCAATAACGCAGGTACCCTTATGTGGTTAGGAAGTCAGAAGGCACACTCAACAACGCCGAAAATAAAATGTCTAACGACAGCTATTCCCAGCAGCCAAATCAACTAGAACACTAGGCTCCAAATACAGGTAGGGTTTGGAAGCTATAGAGAAAACACTTAAGATGACGAAGAAGATTGATGTAATTCGCAATAAAAAAATAATTTGATTATTATGAACACTATATTGAAACATCAATCGAGGCCTGATAGTAAAATTCGTAAAATGTAATCATAGTAGACAAAACGAAAAATATAAAAGAAAATAATGAGAGTCTATCTTGGAATTTAATTACGTACGCAATATTATATACTTCTCAAACGACGAAACACTTTATATTTTCATGTTATTATTAATATTCGAAATCTTAATACTTAGGGGTCAGCTTACACCGAAAGACAATTTGGCAATAAGTAAAGGTGTATTATTTTATGGGCCGCGAAGTAATCAGAAGTTTCAGATGCATTTTTTTATTGAAAGCATTCGGTGTCACTAGAGAAGGAAAAAAATCATGTACTGTATAAAACGGTACAGGTGCTAACCCCTCTACTCTAAAAGGGTTTACTTACAAAATAGAAGGTGAATAAAAGATCACTGCAATACTTTCCGTGAAAGAGACCACAGAGTTGCTTAAGCGGCCTGGATATAGACTCCTCAGGACCTGGCTAGGACGAAGATGAGAACAATAGCAAGTATTTGCGTCTTACACAAAAGAAAGAAATAAACCCACCTCAGCTGGATTGGATTCATGATATTTGTAGGAAATTCATACTTAACAAGAAAGACCGCTTTCTATATGTAAAAAATAATGATAAATATGGAATACGATACTTAAAACGTTGGTAATTGTAGGATGATTTTAATATGTGGAGGAACGGGTGGAGATGTTCCTCCCACACAAAGGGAGGATCCTCCAACCAGGCAAGGTGATAACGCCTGGCGGGCCGCGGCCCAACGGTTGATGATGGGCTGTTATATATATCATTCTTCAGCGCGAGAACTCTTATAGGGCGGTGTAGGATTCTTAGTATCGATGTAGTTCGATAGCTTTACGCAATATGGCGCTGGTCGCCACAAATATAAATAACAAAGTAATGTGTCTTTTTTTTCTTATATCGTAGCGAAAGATGTCTTAAAATGTCTTTTCATAATAAAAACGTTCATAATAAATTCATTTCATATTAAACGCAAATTTATTTATGTAGAAACAATAAGCACTAAGCACGTATACTATACGCTTAGACTATACGTAATAACAGACGAAATATAGGAGTACGTTATTTAATACCTTCTAAATGCATACTTATATAAGGAATGAAGGTTATACACAATGGTATATAGGAATGAGTAAACAGGGAGTGAATAGCATTGACCTCTATTTTCCGAGCGATCGGCACGTACTTAAGCGACCTTGATAACAGCTGATAACTTATTAGGGGAGGACCCTAAAGAGGTCTGGAGCGTATTATTTATAGAGCTTAGTATGTACTACATAACAGGAATATTGTAGAAACGTGATACCATTTCTTAGCCCTGGCCTATGGAAGTATTTATTATCATTCGAACACAGAATCGGTAAGGATTATGTTTTTAATAATCTGAAGAAGTAGTAATTAGTGGATAATACACAGAAAACGTATAGAATCGCCCATGGCCTCGCTGACACAGGGTTCAGTAAACAATTACTGCTTCAAACAACTTTTCGCTATGGCTGATCACGATGGGTGACCAGGGTAACTGTATACGCTTTTACAACAAGCTTCCCTGTGACCTGAGAAATTTACCTTTAAATAAATTTAAAAAGTTTATTAAAAACAAGCTTTGTGAAAAAGGTTTTTACTCCGTTACAGACTATTTGCAGGACAGGGACGCCTGGAAATGATCTGCTGGCAAAGTGAAATAATATTAAATTGTAAATAGGCCATCAAAAAAAAAGCCTTCCTAAGTTTCTTGCCGGTTCTTCTCAGGTGGGCCGCGTTCCGAACCGGTGGTCGCTTTAAATATTTTAAATAGTGTATGACATTTTGTAAGCGCCGTTAAAATGGTCTATGCAAAATAAATATATTTTTATTTTTTTTATTTTTTATTTTTTTTGTAGCAATTACATTTGCGAGCGTTTCCGTGCTTTAGAAGGTACGTTAAGCCGATGGTCCCGGTAACCAGTAACATGATAGTCGTTAAGCCAAGCGGATGGTCTCATGGGCGGCTAGAAAACAGCCGGTAGCCACAACCCCTGCGTCTGTCTATTTCAATACAGCAATGGGCTCCATCTATTACGAGGGAAAGGAATACACACGGTGACAAGTGGGCGTATAATATGACCCTAAATGTAAACATAGTTTGAAAATACAAATAAAATCCGACATATTTGCAAGCATCTTGACTAATTTTGTTCAAACTCTCGATGAGTCAAAAGGTCCGCTCTGTGACTCTTAGCGCAGCACACCTTGACCTATTTACAAGTATTTTTGATATTATAATTCGGAGAAACAGTTACTATTTATACAACACAAGAAATATGAAAAATCCAAGGAGAAATATGAAAATATATTTATAAACTAGGAAATGGTTGCGAAACATCCTGAAAAAACAACACGAGCAAACGACGCAGCGGGATAACATGAGTGTTATGTTTATGTTGTTTTTTAACCTTATTATGACGCAGAAGGAAAGAGGGGCCAGACAAGACATGAGATGTTTCATGGTCATGTTATTGGTATTATATAACTGCGCGTCACGTGGGTTGATAAAAGTTATGTGTAGATAATATTATTATGTGTCAAAACATAACACAAATGTTGTTGATTCATAAAAAACACCGTCTATCACACACACACATTATTTCATATTTAAGCATCTCTCTTCAACTGTCTCACCTGTTATGTGGGACAAAAATGTATACGTTATCGATGTCTCTGTACATTTATTTATTTTATTTACACGGCAATGGGCTCACCAACTGTTACGTGATACAAAAGTGCATACGGTGAACTGTGGGCGTATAGTATGCCTCTGCCTACCCCTTCGGGAATAAAGGCGTGACAATATGTCCTATGTCTATTTATTTTTGTGAACATGAAAAACTCGAAATTCGATATAAATACTCTTCGAATTTGTAGTCGTTTTGGAGTGTAAGATTTGAATTCGGTATCAATAATAGAATCTATCAATGGTCTAACTACAGGGGATGCCGAACGACCGTGCGAAGTGGAGGAGAAAATGTAGGAAAGCGGACCCCGGGCGTCGCGAGACGCAACTGGGACAGACGCTCGGATGATGATGAATAGAATCTATTAATATTATAAATTTGAGAAAAATAACGATATGTTTAAAAAAAAATGCCTCGCATCTCTAAATTACATAAAATTCATAATCTTTTGCTTCAAAAATCAAAAGTACAATAAGTATCAAGTATATCTTTGGAACATTTCTTTGTAACCCGAGAATTGTTTCAAAGACGGTATCACGAATATCGTACTCGTATTAGTACACTACACTACGAGTACACTACAAAAAGAAAGAGTTTAATGAAGAATAATACAATTAATTACCAAATTACAAATTACAACCAATGCAACAACCATTAGTGGCAGCCTTGACCCGATGACGTAACGGCTACTTCCCCGGTAAGAAGATTTCAAGGCTATTAATTCTCTTTTTTTGTAATGAGGGACAGTGGTACAAAAGCTCTATTATCTACTAGCTAAATGGTTGTTTATTGTAGGACTTAACAACAAGACTAACAACTATAGGTACTTCTTTTTATACCACTGAGGTGGCAGACAAGCATACGGACCACCTGATGAAAACTGGTTACCGTAGCCTATGGACGTTTGTTACACCAGAGGTGCCACAATCGCACTGCCGACCCTTTAAAAAGCTTGTAAGACTCGTTTTGAAGAACCCCATACTGTAGAGGAGAACCCAGGCAGGGAGCTCTTTCCACAACAAAGCGTACGCGGAATAAAACCTCTACATTTTTTTTAATAATAAGTATCCTATCTTACTTCTAATACCTCCAAGAATACGTGTACAAAGTTTCATGAGGATCGGTTAAGTTTTCGCGTGAAAGTGTAACAAACAAACTTACATTCACATTTCTAATTTTAGTAGGGATTATTAGTATAGAAGAAGTGTGGTGAATTGTGTAAGTACAATGTCGACTTCAAAATAAAGTGGTAGGTTTATAGTGACATAACAAGCATTCTGTAGGATAGTAAAATTTCATGGCAATGGGACCGCGCGGTCGTCCGCTAGTTCATATCCATAAATCGCTGCGCTCCCCCAGTTTTCCGAGAACATAACCGATTTAATCTGTAAACGTCCATTCCCTTACAACACACGAATCATATATTATCTATGTTTTGACTCATCCGATGTCTATGTTTGCAGTCTATATAAATATTTGAAGAGTAACCAACTTGTAAACTTTCTCGTTGCATGATTTCGGCTGTGTAACCTGATCGGCACGTCAAGCCAATTTAAGGTAATAATAAGAATGATCGCGATAATACCTGTATTTCATATTTATTTGAAGGTCACGTTATTGGTTTCATGCAGAAATTGCTCTTTCTATCTCATAATAATAATAATAAATCTTTATTCATTTAGGTCACAAAGTAACACTTATGAACGTCAAGAATATTGCTTATACATTTACATTTACTGCCAGATTCGCAAAGCAATAGGTAGAGCCTGAGGAAGAACCTGGCAATAAAACTCATGGCCACTCTTTTCTAAACGCCAGTAATTACATTAGTTTGATTAACATGATATTTGACCAATTATATAGTAAAAAATTTATACAAACAAAAAAACAAAATCAATGTTGTATAGATCATCATGTTATTGGTTATTGATAGCCGCTAGTCAGTTGCATTTTTGATAGTCTACTAACATTTTGACAGCTATAATCAGCGATCCTTGTTCTATTCTACGGCTTGCCAATAGTAGACTCGGCCCCCAAATGTACTGAAAGTTACACAGCAGAGCTTTTGTGTGACACTAACAAGACGGCGGCACTCGAGTGAGTTGCAGCTATTTATGACAACACAGGTAGGTCACTCGTGAAGGGGTAGACTGAGATTTACACCCACGTATATAAACCATCTAGGCATCTACCTATACTAATATATAAAGCTGAAGAGTTTCTTTGTTTGTATGTTTGTTTCTTTGGTTGAATGCGCTAATCTCAGGAACTACAAGTCCGAATTGTAGTAGTAAGTAAGTAGAGCGGAGAAGTAATTTAAAATGTCAACAAATCATTATTTTGTTTATTTTTGGCGTCGCCCGCCGGGTGGTAAGCAAAGACCCGTGATTGAGGGCCTTATCTCAACCCGGAGGGCTCCGATAGTGACCCTCATTTTGACGGCTCAGAAATATGCCTTTTCACGCTTCTCTTAAAGGACCCAGGATTGCAAGAGAAGAGAAATACGTGCACCGGCAGACAGTTCCATGCTTTTATGGTATGGTGAAAATGCATACAATTTTCATACATATTTGTAAAAGTAGGGCTTCAAAGTATGCAGATCCAAGAGTGTCAGCTAGTCTACAAATAAGCAGAAATGAACTATTTGAAAAATACTGTATAATATGTAGATAACAATATTCGTTTTAAGCTCAAATTAGGATTTAAAGTGTGTGTCGGGCCACAGGCAATATAGGGTTCTGTAGATATGTGCACGAAATTTTAATCTCAAATTGTTTTGCTTTTATAGTTCTTTTTTCTGAAACGGTCGTCTATGGCTATTACTAACAACTTTCGCGCCATTCATGTCTTTTAAATGACTTAGGCTTGCATGTACGCTGGGGTTAAATAATTAATTAAAGAGTTCGTTAACTCAGAATGAAGTAAAAAACCTAACCAAGCACTCCGGGAGTGCCGACAGAAGTGAAAACTCGATTTATTAATAATTTATTTATCTAGTTGCGTTGGTACATGCATATATGCACACACTATAGCTGCGTATCGTAACGGGGAGTAGCGAGTCCAAATTTATCTCATCTAAAAAATTGCGTACCGCGCTAAAAGAAGTTTTTCCTTCAAAAATTGACCGGGATCGACGTAAAGATGATGATGATGAAAAATAAATCTACACTGAAAGAGTCCTAATTGATTACACAGCATTATTTAAAAAGACCTGTAAATGACCGGAATCAACGTTAGATGATGATGATGATTATGGTAGCGAGTCCAGAGATTTTATCTCATCTAAAAATATGCGTACCGCGCTAAAAGAAGTTTTTCCTTCAAAAATTGACCGGGATCGACGTAAAGATGATGATGATAAAAAATAATTCTACACTGAAAGAGTCCTAATTGATTACACAGCATTATTTAATAAGACCTGTAGATGACCGGAATCAACGTTTGATGATGATGATGATTATGGTCGCGAGTCCAGAGATTTTATCTCATCTAAAAATATGCGTACCGCGCTAAAAGAAGTTTTTCCTTCAAAAATTGACCGGGATCGACGTAAAGATGATGATGATAAAAAAATATGCGTACCGCGCTAAAAGAAGTTTTTCCTTCAAAAATTGACCGGGATCGACGTAAAGATGATGATGATGTCTTACGCTTTTTCGTCTTACGCTTTTTCGATCAGGACACGTGACCTGACGCGAGTTTAAGATTTTATACCCATTACAGAAAGTGCTCAACGCCGCCAAAGAAGTTTTCACTTCAATAACTTTTTAACCCTAATCATGTCTTGCACCATAGAAAAATATCATCTTGTTACCTAACCCAGGGTTTTATGTCACTATCTATGTCATCAAACCAAACATTAATGATTGAACAAAGAATGAAACATGTATCTATTTATCTCTTTTACACTACAGTTTGCCACATAAGACTTTTTCTTACACGAATGAATGTAACATGACAGCCGAGTGCATTTTTATTTTATCGTATTATGATTGCGCGGTGTGTCACTTGAGGAGTCCGTGTCACGTGCCACTGCATTGTCTGCCAGCTGCTAACCCAAGGTTAGACGAATTAACCCTCTGAAATCGGTGAGTAAAAATTTTAGCGATTTATCCCTTGGTTTACCCTTAACTCGGGGTGATGCGAGACAAATTAATGATTTAACTCGGCCTTAGTCCATACCTCCGAGTTATACACGTTAACCCAAGGTCGTGTAAGGGTGTTTGAGTTACAATACGGACGTATGACGGATAGACACAGCGAGGCTATAAGGAATCCTTAGCTACTACGGAACCTTAAAAACTAACATCTTTATGGTACTATCACGCCTTATTCCCGAAGGGGTGGCAGAGGCATATTATATACTCCCTTTTAACCATTTATATTCCTGTTCCATGTAATAGGGGGATAGCAAATTGCCGTGTTGAAATAGACAGACGCAGGTTGTGGCTACCTGCTGTTAAATTTTTTCAAGCCGCCCATACGGCCTTTAACTTGACTTAACGACTGTCATGTAACTGGCAACGGCTTAACGTGCCTTCTGAAGCACGGAATCGCTCGCAAATGTAAATGTCACTAAGTGGTCACCCATCCGTGACCAGCCATAGCGAAAGTTGCTTAACGCAGTGATCGTTTACTGAATCCGCGGGACCACGAGCGCTTCTATAAACTAAAATCCGATCAGATATTACCGTGGTTTTTTTTATTTTAACACACCTACAAGCATTTTCTTGAAAACAATCCTTAGACGGAAGACTTTATAGTGATGGTCTCCACATCAACACTGATGAATCTTACAACTATTTACCATTATAAAAAACCTAATATGTTTGTTTGCCGAATCTTTTTGTGACTTCTGGAATCGCAAACATCATCCGGTGTGTGCAGGATGCGATAGGAACATCCACAAGAGATAAATTTGCGGGCATTTCACTGTCAGCCGCGTCGTTTAGTGTTACGGACAACATATAAAGACTAGTTTTAAAGTACTATTCCGGGTAGTCAACAGACCTACGACGACAAGTACACTTGGCATTTAAGAGGTGGTTGTAATTTAGGAACCAGAATTATTTAACTGGTTAAATAACGTGGTTTGAGTACTACAAAAATTTTAAATTTTCAATTGAAGTTATGGTACATATTTCACTTGAATTTTATAAATATGGCATTTTAATTTATTCCTATTTTGCTCCTGTCTTTAATTAATTCGGTCATTTATTTCTGAAAAGATTTATCTTTTTGTGTTACTCAATGGATTTGATTATCTGAAAAAATTAAGGCAGTTGAGGAAGACCGATGGACCGAGGAAGATTTCCTATTTAATTAGACGAAGAACTAACTAGGGTATCTATTTTCTGCAAATATATATTTGATAGTTTATTTTTATAAGACGTTTGCAACACGTTTTGAAAATGCTGTTTTACAAAAAAAGGACATCAAAAAATCTGATACAGCACCATCTCCACGACGTCTTAGCATATGGGCTAAATATTGTGTAACTTGCATTGTTCCTCGGCCTAACGACACTAGGACACAACTCGGCCACCAAGCTGAACTTCTGAACTTGTTATGTTCCTACGTCAGATTCAGCTGACAAAAAATCAGATATAACCTACAGAAACCATTACTCGTTAACATCTATAAAAGTGACATAAAATCTAATATATAAAGAAGTTATAAACAAGCTCACTTTACGGCCGCTAAACAGACTTCACGACAAAGCGTAGAGAAAAAACACAGTAATCATTCTTATCATTGCTTGCGCTTTATACCCGGTTGTAACCCTGAATCTGGTTTATAATTTTAGCCGACTGACGCCTACTCCTCGCCACAGGCCTCTGCGGAAGATCGCTACAACATGTCTATCAGAAAGGATATTCTGAGAGGACAAATCGCTTCACTCATAAACAGCCATCCAAAATTATGATAAAAATAAGTTAAACGTCTCTGCAACCACCGAAGGGAAACAGAAAATCCAGATATAATAGTCTACAGATACAAAAACACACCGCAACATTGTCAAACTTAGTATTGAACTTTAGGGGAACACTTTGTGGGGGAGGCATTTTATAGCTTGTAAATGTGAGGGACGTAACTTGACAAAACATTTTTACAGCTTTTGTATTATATCATAACCAGAGAAAAGTAGAATTATTACCCTATACAGAAAATAAAAAAGCAGTTATCATCAAAAGTATATTGACTACATGCGATGAAACTGATAAGTCCGTAGTTTTAACATTATATGAGTACCAACCTCCACAGGACGGTAGGGAGACGTGTTCCCACATGCTCTCTACAAAGGAAAGAGGGAATTGACCCGAAAACTACACTAGTCTGGATCACAAGTCTTAACATCATACAAGCACTAACCTAGCCAGAGTGGCGGCGCTGTTTCCCAACACGCTTCTCTACAAAGGAAAAGGGAAATTGTTCCCCAATCAACACTAGTCTGGATTCCAAGGATTTCTATTGATGATCAAGTGGTTTTTTTAGGCTCGGGTCCGACGAAAATAGCGTACCTACTTTCAAAGTAGGCAGAATTGAGCAATTTAGCTCAATTCTGCCTACTTTGAAAGTAGGTACGTTAATGCTTGAAAGTTTGAAAAGGTTAATATGTTTCAAAGAACTGGAAAGTGGATAATTTAGTAACCAACCCTTAAAGTCTGGGCAATGTCCACGCATAACTTGTTAATTAGCTCCGAAATGACAAGGGACGAAGCTAATTTGTTAAACATTGTTTGCCGCCGTAAACAGTGTTTAACAAATTAGCTACTCTTTTTATGTAAATACATTTTGAGGGTTGGACATGACAACGACACGGCAATATTATGATAATGTAAAAAGTATGATGTGATGTATCTGATCTGAATTAACTATAAAAACAAAGCATTTATTAACTATTGAAGGATAAACGGATTATAGAGGTTCTTTTAGTCGAGGGTTCCTGACAAGCTCCCTTAATTATGTGTGATTTTGGGATGCATTTTTTAATAGTAAACAAATTGTTCGTATCTTTTCTATAATTTGTCTATTTTGGTATTACGCCAAGCATTGCTTTTTTTTTTATAACGTACGGCCCACCTGATGGAAAGTGGTCACCGTAGCCTATGGATGTTTGCAAGACCAGAGGTGCAGCACTCGCGCTGCCGACCCTTTATAAACCTTCTAAGATCCCTTTTGAAGAACCCCATACTGTGGACATTCGGGAAAACCCTGGCAGGGAGTTTATTCCACAATCTAAGTCATTTTATTCCATAATCTAGTAAAGCGTACGCGGAATAAATAAATACTAACAGTAAGAAATTTTTGTTTATGGTTAACTCATAAGAAATATTTTAAGTCTGTAATTACTAAATAGCGAATGCCGCCATCAAAGAGCACACACAATTTTCAACTTTATTGTTCGTTCCTACCGACCAGTTCATGGGTCTGTAAACATGTTGGACTGCTTGCTCTACTTATAAATCCAATCAGTCTGTACTAAAATATTCTGATTAAAAACTGTTTAGTGCTATATAATTACAGACAATAGAGTTGTAGAGTTCGGTAGATGTTTATATTAGCTACCATAATCATTTCTCTCCTAAAATTTTAAATTCGGTGGGATATTACTCTAAAGTCTAGTCTACTTATGTAATGCTTTTCTTTTTAATACATAGAACGCTGTGACGCGTACATAGTGAACGATTAACATGAATTGCATTACAATTGGTAGTTCCTTTTTTCGTTGTCAATGTGTTGATGTCGTTTTTTTGTGCTACTAGTGTGATTTCTTTCATCTGTCTAAAAATAAGCGATTAATTAATAGGATTCTGACAAATTAGACTTAGATCTTTTAATCGAAAGTAATTTTAACAAACAATATTTTTGAAAATCCTAACTAACAATATCACTGTGGTTTAGAATTGTACTCCAAACCATAAACAAAAATAGCATCCAGTGTAGCGGAAGAACCCTAATATTTTAGTCAATACTGACGGACATACAGACATGGCCAGTTAATACGGATCCTAAAAAATAGAAAACGTTTATATAATACCTACATAACATTCTACAAGGTAAACTTTCCTCATAAATATACAAAATCAATTCCATCGGAAAACAGTGTTTTATGTGGGTATGTCGCAACAAGGACTATGTAAATATTGTCTGATCGATCTGTCTGTCTGTTGGTCGTGTGACTACTACCTACAGGGGAACTAAATATATACGGCCCACTGTCACTGGAGGGACTAAGGAAACAGAAGTGGACGTTAGGAGAAAGGTTACTTACATAGCGAGAAAAAAATAGACGAAAATAACTAAAGTGTTTTTCATAAATGTAGGCAAAATACAACATTAAACATTATCATACCACCTCTTACATTGAGTTAAAAATGTTTACAGTTAAAGTTGGGTGTACAGTATGCCTCTGCCACCCCTTCGGGGATAATAGCGTGATTAAAATTTTATTACAACAATGATATGAAAAGCAGAATACAGGATAGACAGGTCAATATTTACGTGATATGTCTGTTGAAGATTGTCCATGAGCGATTAAGAAGAAAATCCTAGAGAAATACCGCAGTCAGTCACTATGTAAGGTAGAATACCCCCATCCAAGTCGACAGAAGACTTGGATGGGGAAACAGAAAGAGGGAGACTGCAGGATTGGTTTGCTGATAGATTTGGTGGAATTTTGATTACAATAAGTACAGTTAGACCACAGAAACAAGAGTGTTTGGTAAATTTTATCCTACTAAAACTATAAACGTGGAAGTTTCTTTGGATATTTGGGTGCATGTTTATTACTCTTTTGTACAAAACGTACTAAATGGGTTTTAACGAAACTTTACAGTAATATAGCTTATATAGCAGAATAGGACATGGGCTACTTTTTAACCCGAAAAACAATTTCCTGTGGGAAACGGGAATGGGAAATCTTCACCGGCATCAACTAGTTCCGTCATAATTCTTGTTGGATTGTAGTCAAACCACCAACTCTTTCGTTCAATTGGTTGTAGAATGCGTTTTATTGATTTAGGGTATGATTGGCTCAAGCCTGGCTGTTTCTAAGTCATAACGAGGGAATCAATGCTCAATTTTAAAGTTTTATATCATCTGGTTCATCATTGTTATCGCTATATAGTAAAAAGGTAAGGTAGTCATATTTTCTGAAGCCTCCCCCCTCCCCACACTCCCTTAGTAACTAGTAGTGGTACAATGGTCACGCTTCGCGTAGCTATTGACGATCGAGTTCTGTTATCACACAAATTGGCTATAGATAAGAAATTAAAACGATACCAAATTAAAACGAGGGCAATGAGTACACCGATTTCAATGTAAATCAATAGTAATCTCAGTACGTTTGTTTTGGTTTGAATAATAAATAGGGTATTAGACCCTGATGGCAGCGTAGAGAAAGACAAGACTGAAGAGAAAGATATGTTTTAATATTCGTCTCACTATACGAAATACGGTAGTGATACGCAATATGGCAGATTTAGAATGAAAGTGTCAGCGTTAAGCTGAAAAAGGGCGTGCTCCGTTGATTTGGACACGTCCAACGAATGAGTGAGGAACGATTGACGAAGAATATGTTGTGTTCGAAAGTAGAGGGTAGAAGGAGTCAGGGTAGACCGAGACTTACATATGAGGACCACGTGAGCAGATTGCTCAAAAACGGAAACGTCAAAAGTACTCGGATCCCCAGACGTGCGTGTATGAAGCGATTGATGAATCTTGAAGAAGCGAAAGCGATGCGATGGGGTCCGCTTCCCGAAATTTTTATGTGATTCACAAATATTTGTTACGGAGTTTGGGTGTTTCCTATGAATAATATGTAAGTTTTTAGAAATATATAAGTATGTTTATGTTGTCTAGATCCCATATCACAAACTTTAGATAGGCTTACTTTGCCTTTTTTTGTTTTGTTTGTTTTTAAGGCACATGTGCGATGACCATAGACTCGAGAGTTACTTCATTTTACTTTTGAATTATTTTACAGTTTTTGGTATATACCTACCCTTTATTTAAGTATGTACTTACTATGTATGTATGTATGTACGTATGTACGTCCTATACGGAGGCTTGTTGTTAGCGAATTGTTAATTTATTAATTGAGTAGTCTATATAACTATTAGGCTGTAAGCCTTCTGCAAAAGTAATAAATAAATAAATAAAATAGATAGACTTAGAAAAAAACAACTAAATCTGGTGAAATATAGGCGTATCTCTGACTTTTTGGGGATAAGGCAAGAATGTAATTATGCGTATGTATGACGAGATTAAAGTTTATTAATGACAAGCTAATCAATCTGCCATGCCTAGTACATACGTACCCTTACACAGTTAGGAGAAGACATACCTAAAGAAAATCCTTCGCTTGCTGAAGTCATAACATTGATTACTAAATGATTGACTTTGATCTTTCATTGTGAGTGCCTAATAAACTCCTTCATTATTGAAAACTCTACTCTCTGATGAATTAATTAAAGCTAATTCCTATACCGAGAGTGGACCCGGCGGGGCTCCATCACAGGGTTGTCTTGCAAAGATATTGAGAGGGAGGTTAAGCGGCTATTTTTCCAAATATATTATTTAGAATATATTAGAATAGAAGCGCTCGTGGCCCCGCGGTCTCAGTGTTCGGTAAACGATCATAGAGGTACGCATCTTTCACTATGGCTGGTCGTTGGATGGGTGACCACTTTGTGGCATTTACATTTGCGAGCGTTTCCGTGCTTCGGAAGGCACGTTAAGCCGTTGGTCCCGGTTGCCAGTAAAATGGCAGTCGTTAAGCCTGGTTGACGGCCTTATAGGCGGCTTAAAAAATTTCAACAGCAGGTAGCCACAGCCTGCGTCTGTCTATTTCAACACGGCAATGGGCTCACCACCTATTACGTGGGACAGGAATCCACACGGTGAAAAGTGGGCATATAATATGCCTCTGCCACCCCTTCGGGGATAAGGCGTGATGGATATTTATTTATATTATTTGCCCTCTCGCTCTCACAGTTCTGAAAAAGAACATGGTAGTGAGATGACCTCAAATATCTTTTGTCTCGTGTTTCGCCGTTTCTATATTTTAACCAGGTGAGCAAGCGGCTTCGCCCGTGACATACTCTCGTCGCACCTATTTAATCCCGTCGCCTATAAATTCTACACAAAATACATTAAAAATTGCCCGATTTGTCGACATTTATGACTGCTCCACTCTCCAAAGTAGTGGCGTTATGATATATAGCCTATAGCTTTCCTCAATAACGAGCTATCCAACACAAACATATTTTTTCAAATCAGACCATTAGTTCCTGAGATTAGCGTGTTCAACCAAACAAACAAACTCTTCAGCTTTATATATTAGTAAGTATAATATAAAAGACATTTCTCCAGCAAATTTAGGCTTACGCTTTACATTTTACTTTTAATATATATATATGTGATCAATAATTGGGAACCAGAATTTAATCTACAAAAGCACTAGCTGAACGAGGCCATCAGGATCATGACTTTCAAAATATCATGTAACGATAGCCATCAATCCTGCATAATAAACTGTTCCCAGTATTCTTTATGTATTGTCCAATCAAACAAGACTGTAAGAGTGTGCCTTTGCCAAAATCTTTATCCCAAAACACAATATAGAAATAATACGTTATGTAAACAGTTGTCTAAAGAAACTGAACGATCTTATCAAACATATTTGATGGCGTCAGTGCTTCTTGATTGATAGATGTTTAGGTGATATGTATAAAATATTTTAAATCTGCCGTGCCGTTATCTGCACTAATATTTTAAACAGGTAAAATTAATGACTATCAGTAATTGTACTAATTACTGTATAGAAAGTGACAAAGTTTCACTGTGTGCAAACAAATAACTAATTATCAGCAAAGTTCCAATATTACAAAACTTCAAGGGCGAAATTTTCAGTATAATGCCATTTTGTTAGCATTATTACGTTTTGATTTTTCTATATCAACAACAAAAGACCGGCTCCCACCGGCATTTAATAACCATCCCCCTACGAAAACAAAAGTTTCATAAAAAAAAAATCTTCTTCATCCTTTTCTTTTTATTGTTTTTCGTCGTTCTTTCAATAGTAATGTTATTTTTGCGGAGTTTCAGATCCGCCTATACCATAATTACGTTATAATAAAAATCCGCATTTTTATAAAAACACTGCACTGGTTTGAACGGCTGACCTTGGTTGACCTTGGATAGATGTCAAGTTTACTGAAGTAAACAGGGTTAGTCGGTAAGATAGTAATTACTTTGTACTAGCATTTAATAGTGTTGTTTTCAATGATTTAGGCAACTTGGACAAAATTTAAATGGTTGCCTGGGACAAAGTCAATAAACGATCAAATAGATTCGAAAATACGAATCAAAGATCCTATAGGACCTCACGGGAATCACTTTTTCGAATCCAATTGACGTTCGTTCGAATAAGTTAATGAATGTTCGTCGGAAAGTTTACGAATGGTTTAATAAGTTAGTTAGAATGGTTTAATAAGTAGTGCAGTCCGCAAAATTGCCAAACGTAATATCGGACAACCAAAAAGATTAGCTTAACTTAGCGGCCTAAGTGACTTATGGCAAAAATTGAAAATAGGATACTTTCATTGAATACCGGATACATGCTTAATCGCTGTACTATACTAAAACAAAGTAAACCCTAACCAAAGTTCGATACACTGTCAATTTCATAGAATATTCATAAAAGTATGTTTACAATTATTGGTTTCCCATTGTAAATTGCTATCGAGGTTTATGGGCTTTATATTTTATCTGTATTTTTCTATTCATGTTATGATTTATGGACTGAAATCGATATCTATAAAACAGTGAATTACTACATGAATCACAGCAGCGCGCAGCAATGATTTTTTTTGTTGAAATCCATTTCACAAAACATTAAAATTCGATATTTATTGATTTAATTTTAATGAATAGAAACATATTGAATACCTTCTAGTATACGAAAAGAAACAAAGTTAAAATTTAGAAGAGCTTCTTTTTCCGACTCCTTCAAATTATCTTCTGATTAATTTCGTCGCGGGTTCCAAGACATGCTATGCTAACTTCTCCTGGGACTTCACCAAGATCGAGCTCGGTGTAACTTTTGTGGTCTTGTAACTATTGCTGTAGATCCTGGTTTACAGCAGTCACAGTAATGGAAATGCGGATGGGATTAGTCCCAATAAGACCTAGAGATACTATAAGAATAGAAATACCACGGCATCGCTTGTAAAACCTTAGCTTCAACAGTATTCAAAACACTCAGTTAGATAATAAGCATTGTAGGGTACGTATTGACAAAAAAATCTGTATGTTTTAGGAAGTGTTAATTCTTTTTCATTAGCGTCTTCCTTCCAAACCCAACCCCCATCCTAGAGCCAGGACTCCGCTTTTATTGGTTTCTAGGAGTAAATATGATTTAAATTTTCTGCTCTCTAAAGCTCCCAGCCTCATAAGGGCACTGGAGCCAAAGCAATGTTGGCCTTTCATCAGCAGGTATACTGCGAGCAGGTAAGATGTATCGGGCACAGAAGATTTAAGTCGAGCCCCATTACATTAAATGTTCATAAGGTCACACAATTTCACAATTTTTTGACTGCCTCTGTGGCGCGGTGGGAGTGTATCCGACTGCTACGCAAGAGGTCGTGGGTTCGATTCCCACCCAGGATAAAACTTTGTGTTATGAGCACGATGGTTTATTATGTCTAGGTGTTACTTATCTATAATATGTTTGTATTTAGAAATATATAAGTATGTTTATCAGTTATCTGGTTACCATAGTACAAGCTCTGCTTAGTTTGGAATCAGATGGCGTTGTGTGAGTTGTCACAACGATATTTATAGATCTTTTTATAATTCTAATGTATTAGGAATAGAGTATGACATTTTGTTTTTGTAATATTATTTAAAAATCTATTAGATGCTTGAAAATATTCTCAAAGTGAAAAGATGTAGGTGTTTACGAAGGGGATTATTGTCGAATTCCTGGACGCTGACTCTACAGCATGTAAGCATAATTCTTCCGTTGAATATTTTCAGTGAAGGTCGCGACGTGTCGTGAACCGATGCGCAACATGTCATTTTGTACACAGTTTAATATTCAGGCATGTTCAGACGATACTAACATGATTTTGAAGAATTCATAGTTTTTTTTGACAAGAAAATTTTCATATTTTATATACTACTCGGGACTTCACGCGAAACAATTTTGTACTTACATTCACCGACGTTTCAAGCGCGTTGCAGCGCCCGTGGTAAGAAAATTTTCTCCGAATTCAAAGCCTAATTTGTTATAAATATTTGATTGAAACCAATATCTATACTAATATATAAAGCTGAAGAGTTTGTTTGTTTGGTTGAACGCGCTAATTTCAGGAACTACAGCTTCGAATTTAAAAATTCTTTTTGTATTGGATAGCCCATTTATCGAGGAAGGTTATTACCTTGCAGAGCAGGTAATCATGAATATCAATAAATTGGCCAAATATCATACATGTTTGTGAAATTAAAAACGATGGGATTAAATGGGTGCGACAGGAGTTTGAAGTATGCCACAGGCGAAGCTGCGAGGGGTCAGCTAGTTAAGTATAAATTAAGATTAGTAATTTTTATAGAAACTCTCAATTCATGGCAATACATTTCTCGTTTCCAATTTTTTAGTTTTCAATTTTGGCTAAAAATAATTACCTTTTTTTGTAAATTAACTAACAATCTTCACACTGTATCCCCGACGGGGTAGACATAGACGACCGATCGCCAGACTTAACGATCCATGCTTACTTCTTTACCTTCCTGCAGATTCATTACTCGTTTCATACATGCTCGTCTGGGGGTATCCGAGTACTTTGGACCTATCCTTTCTTAATATTGTAAATTAAGTTAAAGGTATTTTAGAACCCTGGCCTACCTAAAAAAAACTCGATAGTTAATAGAAGTTATAAAATACATAATCATCATCGTTTGACTGCCTCTATGGCGCGGTGGGAGTGTATCCGACTGCTACGCAAGAGGTCGTGGGTTCGATTCCCACCCAGGATAAACTTTGTGTTATGAACACGATGGTTTATTCTGTGTCTGGGTGTTATTTATCTATAATATGTATGTATTTAGAAATATATAAGTATGTTTATCAGTAATCTGGTTACCATAGTACAAGCTCTGTTTAGTTTGGAATCAGATGGCGTTGTATAAGCTGTCCCAACGATATTTATATATTTTATTTATCGTCGTCAGAGACTTGACTAGGCTACATCCACAACCGCACCTTGCCTCTGCTTTCCAAACTTATACTTTCTTCCACGTCTATTAATAAATAAAAACGCGATTCTTTTTGTTTATTTAAAATGCACTTCACTGCGGGGCATTCCGTAATTAATGAACTTATTTGTGTTATTACTACTGGTAACATTTTGAACTTGAGAAGATATATAAATGAAAGCAAATATAAATATGAAAGCAAACATGTCAGGTTTCCCCAGGATTAAAAAAGTGCAGGGTAGCTGCGTGGAATGTTAGGGGAGGAATGACAGATAAGATGAATGAGTTGATCGATGTTATGAATGAGAGAAAGTTAGATGCAGTGTGCTTGACAGAGACCAAGCGCAAGGGCAGCGAAGTCTTGGAGCTCCCGGGTGGGGTGGTCGCGCTTTGGTCTGGAGTACCAGAGAGCGAGCATGGCAGTCGGGGGGTTGGAATTTTGCTGTCCTCGCGATTGGCCTCCGGTATGTATGAGTACAAACTGGTAGGTCCTAGAATCCTCTGGATCCGTGTAAAACTTGGTTTGACGAAGATTTTCCTGGTAGCTGCTTACGCGCCAGTATCTTCGTCGAACGCGAGTGAGCTAGAGGACTTCTGGGAGAGTATGAGAGAAGCTCTAAATGTGATAGAAGGAAATGAAAGACTTATAGTATGTGGAGACTTGAATAGATGGGTGGGTACCGCTCGCGATGGTTTTGAGTCGGTACTCGGGAAGGATGGGGATAAAAGGGTGAACGACGCTGGCAAGCTAATACTGGCATTTTGTAAGGAAAAGGATTTGTTTGTGGCGAACACGATGTTCAACCACAAACAAATTCATATGTATACGAGAAGATGTAAGTCAAAGAGAAGCATGATAGATCTATTCCTAATGGATAGTCGGCTCCGTAAACAGGTGATGGACACAAGGGTTTATCGAGGCGCTGAGCTGGGATCAGACCACTACCTAGTCATAACTAGGATTAGGGGTCTGTTCGCGGGTTGGCGTCATCGTACCGAGTGTCCTAAACCTGAGCCGACTTATAGCATCAAAAGCTGGAAGCTGCAGGATGCATCCATTAGGGATAAATATAATGAAAGAGTAGCCGAAAAGCTTGGCGACGTCAATGTAAGCAGTGAGAATGTGGAAAGTGTATGGCAGAACCTTAGGGACAGTATGATAAATGCCGCTGTGGAAGTGTGTGGAGAAACGAAAAGAGGCAATAGTAATAAGCGTGATGCATGGTGGAATGAGGAAGTGAAAGAAGTAGTTCGAATGAAGAAGAAAGCATGGCTAGACTACTTAGCCTCGCGGAATGATTTTAATATGAAAGAGAGATACAAGCTGCAGAAAGTTAACACGAAGGCACTGATAGAAGAAGCTCGTGAAAGGTGCAGAATGAAAGCGGATGAAAGGTTGTCGTCCAATTTCCGGGATAATGCCAAGCTCTTCTGGAAAGAGGTAGGCAAGACCCGGAGTTGTTCGGCAATCTGCAGTATGAATAAAGTGCTTAGTGTTAACAATGACGTCCTAACAGACCAAAGTGACGTCCTGCAGAGATGGAGTGAATATTATGGAAAGATGTATGCAAGAAAAGACAGAGATGCCACGTCGGGAAGTGGAGCTCACTTCGATGCTCCGGATCCCGATGTCATTGAAGTCATTAGTATGAAAGAAATAGAACAAGCGATAAGAAGTATGAAATGTGGTAAGGCTGCGGGAAAAGACAGAGTTACTGCTGAGATGATCAAGTACGGTGGGTCGCGTGTCTGGGACACACTATGTCTGTTATGCAACTTGTGCTGGCGGACGGGTGAGGTCCCAGATGACTGGCGAGTAGCAGTTGTAGTACCTATTTACAAAGGGAAAGGCTCGCGCCTAAACTGCTCCAGCTACAGGGCGATCAGCTTGGTCAGCTTAGCTAGTAAGGTGTATGCAAAGGTTATAACGGCACGAATGCAAGAAAAGTCTGAAAGGTATTTATGGGAGGCTCAATGCGGATTCCGACGTGGAAGAGGTTGCATGGATCAAGTGTTTTCTCTCCGCATGATCGCGGAAAAGTTTCTGGCTCTTAGCCAGAAGGTTTTCTGCGCTTTTGTGGATCTAGAGAAAGCATTTGATAACGTTGTGAGAGAAACGCTGTGGGACTTGCTGCCAGGATATGGTGTGGACGGCTCGCTACTGCGGGCAATACAGTCGCTTTATAGGGACTGTAAGGCTTGCGTGCGAGTAGGGGGGGATGTGTCACCTCTTTTTGATGTCTGTACAGGCGTCAAACAGGGATGTGTCATGTCCGCCTGGCTGTTCATAGTGTATCTGGACAGCTGCCTACAGAAGTTGAAAGATTTTAATATGGGTGTGAATTTGGGTGACTTTACAGTAAACTGTCTGCTGTACGCTGATGATGCGGTGCTCATGGCCTCATCAGAAGCCGACCTACAGGCATTAGTCACTAATATGAAAGAGGGGTGTGAAAGTAAGGGTCTCCGCTTGAATGCAAGTAAAACTAAGGTTCTAGTATTTGAAAGAGGTGACGTAAGAACTAAATGCGAGATTAGGGTAAACCAGGAACGTCTAGAGCAAGTGAATGAAATTGTGTATTTAGGAAGTATGTTTAGCGCGGATGGAAGATGTGATTCGGATGTAGAACGGCGAGTAGCTGCCGGAAACAAAGTTAACGGTGCTTTGTCCCAGTTAGTAAAGCGACAAAGCATCGTAAAAGAAGCACGAATGGCGATTCATAACGCAGTGCTAGTGCCAACTTTGCTTTACGGTAGTGAAACCTGGGTATGTCAGCAGATGCATGAAAGTAAATTGAATGCTGTGGAGATGCGATCACTTCGAAAATTGTGCGGCGTTACCTTGGCCGACCGAATACGTAACGAAGTGATACGCAATATGGCAGGTTTGAATGAAAGTGTCAGCGTTAAGCTGGAAAAGGGCGTGCTCCGTTGGTTTGGACACGTCCAACGAATGAGTGAGGAACGATTGACGAAGAATATATATTGTTCAAAAGTAGAAGGAGTCAGGGAAGGCCGAGACTTACATATGAAGACCACGTGAGCAGATTGCTCAAAAACGGAAAGGTCAAAAGTACTCGGATACCCAGACGTGCGTGTATGAAGCGATTGATGAATCTCGAAGAAGCGAAAGAAGTATGCATGGATCGCGAAGCCTGGCGATCTGTCCTCTCTGACTACCCCGTCAGGGATACAGCGTGAAGATAGTTAGTTAGTTAAAAAAGTATTGCCAATATATCATTAACATGTCAATAAATTGTTTCATGGACAACACCCGGTTGGATATGAAGCCGTCTATTAGCTTTGAAATTCAGGGTCCACATTCCTAAATACCTAGTCAGGTCATAAATTCTGTCACATGTTTAATATAAAATAATTGAAACAAGTTTATTCATTATGTAACCATTTATATACCAAAATGAACTTAACAAAACATAGATTCTTATGACAATAAAGTTTATTCAAAATGACCTCCGTGATTTTCAATACAGGCCTTCAATCTGCGCGGCCAGTCGTCTATCGCAGCACGAACGAGGTCCATGTCAATATCGGCGGCTGCCTTAATCAAGGATGTCTTGAGTAACTCCAAATTGGGATGAGGCTTTGAGCACGCCTTTTCCTCCAAGTGTTGCCATATCTTGTAATCTAACGGACTCAAATCTGGAGGAGTGCAAGTCTTCGTGCCGGATGAAGTCGATTTCACGCGCCGCCAGCCAGTCTTGTGTGCTCTTCGCTCTATGAGCTGGCGCCGAATCTTGTTGGAATACCCAGTGCCATAACAGGCACTAAGTATTCCAACAAGATTCATGAGTAGAGTACAGAACATGGTATGAGAAACAAAAAGAATTTCCCGATTTTTTTTCCCGCGTACCGCTTCAACAAAGCGTGGCATCTCTTTAGTCTCAGGTCCATTAGACAACCATTTAAACGATGTCCTGTTTTTCTTCGATATGACCGAAGCCCTCATTTAACACTCTCTCCACTCTTAAGCCCTCATTTAAGTCTTCATTTAACACCCTTTTCACCGTGGTTCTGCTTAACCCCATCTGAAGGGCCAACAGTTTCTGCTTACGTTTGGGATTTCTTTGAATTAGCGCCTTCACAGCTTTTATCACTGCTGGAGTCCTAACATACCGAGGGCGACCTCTTCCTGACCTGTCATCTACACAGAGTCTTCATTGTATCGTTTGATGGTACGATAAACGAATCTTTTGGTTATATTCAAATTTATCAGTATGTCAAAAATTTGAATTGGCGCGTAACCGCAACGATGCAACGCAATAACTGCAACACGGTCTTCTTTAAGCGTCCACTCCATATTTAAAAATGAGTAAAATTCTAAAAGGTATACATTTTTATTTTTATGAACAATTCGAAATTCGAATTCAATAAACTTTTTTGTGGCCAGCATTCTAAAAGAAAAGTTTTTACTGTGTGACAATACTTATGACCTGACTAGATATATTTACCACTTCTAGAGCACACCGCTACTAAAATTGTCTATTCTCAGAACAATAATCTGTAGTACGAGTAATAATCTCGTAATGTAGTCATTAAACACGCATGTATCGATAAAGCGTAAAACTCTTTGTACAAACCAATAATTCACGCTGCAATTTTAATATGCGCGATGGCGCCTGCAATGTAACTATTTTATACCTCACAAAATATGGGAAGATTACTCGGATACCCGACGTGCATGTATGAAATGATTAATAAATCTACAGAAAGCGAAAAAAGTATGCATGGATCTTGAATCCTGGCGACCTGACTACATCGTCGGGGATACAGTGTGAGGCTAGATAGATAAACAAATAGAAGGAATAATCAAGTGTGCAACGAATCTATTTAAATATTTTATTTTGTTCCCAAAAAATGTCGTCTGACTGAGGTTCATTGCAATGTCATGAAATAACAAGGTCGATTTCCCCTTGCGATAATATTATGACAATGACCATTGCTCTCTTTATCATGTTTTATATTTCCGTATTAAATGATATATGTCAAGTTTGAACTGTCAAAGTTAACAACAACACACCTCCTTTAGAAATTCTACCGTAACGATAAATTAGAACTCACAGAAACTGTTGAGTGAGGAACGATAGACGAAAAATATTTATTATGAGAAAGTAGAGGTGGAAGGAGTCAGTGTAGACCTAGAAATACAAGAAGTAGAGGTGGAAGGAGTCAGTGTAGACCTAGAAATACAAGAAGTAGAGGTGGAAGGAGTCAGTGTAGACCTAGAAATACAAGAAGTAGAGGTGGAAGGAGTCAGTGTAGACCTAGAAATACAAGAAGTAGAGGTGGAAGGAGTCTGTGTAGACCTAGAAATACAAGAAGTAGAGGTGGAAGGAGTCAGTGTAGACCTAGAAATACAAGAAGTAGAGGTGGAAGGAGTCAGTGTAGACCTAGAAATACAAAAAGTAGAGGTGGAAGGAGTCAGTGTAGACCTAGAAATACAAAAAAATAATAAGAGTTTGTGCTTAAGACGAATGCAATCAATTATTACGTATGAATATACTAAACACAGCGACACAACAGCGAAGAGCAGCAGACTGTATCTTTCTCGGCGTTCGCAAGTTTACTCGATCGAGCCTTTCACCTCGGAGCGTGACGGATCAGCCTAACTTACTACCTACGGAAAAATCTGTGTGCGGCCAAAAGAAGTTTACACTTCAAAAGCTAAGTTAATAATTGTTTCCGTGGCCAGTGAGACTTCCTTTGTATGTCTGTCACCTGATATCTACCGATTGACAGGTAAAGTAACCGAACAAACTCTTACGGATAATAAATGCAATTACTTACTTTCCTACTATTTTAGTAAACTTTGTGCCTTGGCACAATGCTACAGTTAAGAAAACTATATATCGATATGAGTGACATTTCGTTCCTTAGATTTTAGGGAGTTATATAGACTGGGGTTTATATAATTATGATAAATTAAAAGTTAAAATTTGAAATCCTAGCTTGAGACGTTCTTAATAATTATTTTCCAGTGCCATTTAATTTACTTACTTACCTATACAATTATAAAATTATAGTAATTTCAATTTTTGATGTATTTCAGCTTAAAGTCGCAACGCAACATAAGATGATAATAAGATCATTAAATTTCAACAAATATACGAAGTTACGTAAAATAATAATATGTTCTACTTGCAGTCCACTAATCCTGCATAATTTATACATTTTTATCAATATTGGCGGAAGATAAAACTAAACATAACACCGATTTACTTGTAGGATTGCTTATCAAACTTGTGTTTGTTCGGTTAAGTGCAATATAACATTATCGCCAGTTTATCTTACCACAAAAATATCCAAATATGACCACAATCGATAGATTACTAAGTGTGGTGTCACTTCACTAACTTTTATTTAAAACACGAACATCTTATAAAAAATCAAATTACACCATAAATTGTGGAACGCAGTTCAAAATTAAAAAAAAAATGTTTTGTCACTTGTTACAAAAAAGTTGCAGTTTTTTTAAATTAAATTTCACTTTGTTTTGAATGTGTTGTGTGAATACGCGGGAATTTTGTGCGAGTATTTATAGTGAGGTGTAGGGCAAAACGTCCGCGCGGCGCGAGTGGGCCGCCTACACTCGGGAGCTTTCAGTTTCAGGCCGCCCAGCGCTCGAGGGATGGAGGCGGCTTTTGTGTATGTGTCAAGCGCAATGCCAAAATTTGAACTTGACACCGGTCTGTGTTCTGTAGTGGACTTATAATTAAGCACTTATCTGAAAGTTGCGTTATGTAAACAAACATAATTTATAGCAATATATTTTTGAAGATATTAAACAAATAATGATATTAAAGAAATTGATGCCTTTTACTTAATATTCATAATGCCCCATCCCTATATTAAAATTTACTATAACTTTAGGTTTGTAGATATTATTCGTATCATATTTATTTTGCTGTTGTACCGAGTGGTGCGGAATACCTAACATGTATATTTAAATGGTACAACTCAGTGATAGAAATTTAATTTTGATGTGTAGAAAATAAACCATATCCCAATACTGGAAGTATAGTCTGTAGAGATTTAGATGTCTGGGAATTTGATTAAAACTGCTGTTTATTTCAATAGTTTTTCGACCGTCAAATTTGAGAATACGTCGACGAAACCCCGTATGAACAATTGTCGTTCAAACCACACGAACACCAAATACACAGTACAAATATAACAAAGCAATCAGAAATCAATTACAAATTCATGTCTAAGCCGAATGCTGTACACTATTACACCTATTTATAAACTAACACATGTCCAGAACAATTTGACCTCTCATTCACTTTGATGCTTGAGTAGATAGACATCATAATAGAGGTCTGTGTAAAATAGACAGTAGTAAAGTTCAGGTAGAAACAACTGTTATGATTTGTTGTGCATAATAAATGCGCTGTAGGCTAAGCAGAATAGTGCTATGCCGTACAATATCAACTTTAACCTATCGGAGGCCTAGAACAGCATATTGAAAATTAATAAATTATAGAAACGCTCATAGTGACTCAGTGTTCTGTAAACGATCTTTGTGTTAAACCACCTTCACTATGGCTGGGCACAGATGGGTGACTACTTTGTGGCATTTACATTTGCGAGTTTTCAGTGCTTCGGAAGGCACGTTAAGCCGTTGGTTTCGGTTGCCAGTATCATGACATTCGTTAAGTCAAGTTGAAGGCGGCGTTAAGATTATGGGCGGCTTGAATCATTAAAAATTTTCTACAGCAGGTCGTCAAAACCTGCGTCTGTCTATTTCAACACGGCAATGGGCTATTTCACCACCTTTTACGTGGGACAGGAGAACACAGACATTTCACGGTGAAATGTAGGCATAATAAACCTCTGCAGCCCCCTTGGGGATAAGGCGTGGTAAGATAAAAGAAAATCCTAGAGCGGCGCAGTTGAATATTCGGATCGCAGGACGGGATGAATATTTATAAATTTATCAATTGATATTGATTAAGGAATATATAAGTTTATCAATTGATATTGAATTAAGGAATATATCAGTTTATTGATATTGAATTAAGGAATATATAAGTTTATCAATTGCCTTGGTGCCAACGCAGTTATAGCCAACAAGACGATATTCTGATGTGTAAGTTTCTTAAATCCATTCAGTAGATTTTGCGTAGAAGAGTAACAAACATCCATCCATACCTACAAACTTTCGCGTTTATAATATTAGTAGGATTTGAGCTAGATGTTATATTACAAAGTACTAAAAATATACTCTGGCAACATTGAACATCACGTACCTTACTAGGTATTGTGAGTCGACACAGTGGAATTCTGATGAATACAGGACAACTTGCAATATACAAAGGTTGTATGAGTGGGGCTCACTACGGCTATAGAAGTGGACACAGTCGCTTTATCACAAATTAGGCTCTATTATTATGCAGCCCCGAAAGTGCAACAAACTTAGCTGTATTTTCACGCCAATATATATCATACATATATACATACATATTATCACGCCTGTTTCCCATCAGGGTAGGCAGAGACTATGGTTTTCCACTTGCTACGATCCTGACATACCACTTTCGCTTCTTCTACTTTCATAAGTGTTTTCGTACAAGCTCGCCGGTTAAGGGTACTCTTGACCTGGCCTTTTTCAAAAGGTCTTAGATTTGATTGACATACGTACGCCGCGGTCTACCCATACCAGGTTGCCCATTCACTCTCGCCACATAAATCTGCTTCGTCAGTCTACTTTCATCCATCCTCTCCACGTGTCCGAACCATCTAAGCATCCCTTTTTCTATCTTAGTCACTACATCTTCTGTCATACCGCAATGTTCCCTTATCGTGCTGTTCCTTTCTTTATCCATCAACTTCACTCCAGCTATACTTCGCAGACTTCTCATTTACACTGCATTTATTTTACCTTTATGCGTTTTCTGCCATACCCAACTTTCACTGCCATACATAAGTGTGGGGACCAGCACACCTCTATGTACAGCCAGTCGTGCCTTCTTCGAAACGTTCTGACTGCTCATAAAGGCGTACATGGCTCCATTCACTTTATTTCCTGCCAATACTCTTCGCTCAATGTCATAGTCATACTTTCCACCTCTCGCAAATTTTGTACCTAGATATACAAACTCTTTTACTTGTTCTACTCTTTCTCCTTCCACAACAATTGAGCAATCCGTCATACTTGCCTCTCTTTCAAAAACCATTAATTTCGACTTATTTACATTCACTTTCATTCCTTTGTTTTTTAAAGCATCATACATAATGTTAACCATCAACTGCAACTCCTCCGCCGATGATGCTAGTATTACCTGATCATCGGCGTATAGGAGGCACTTGACGGCCAGTTCATCCATTTTTATACCATACGTACTCTCTTGCAGTTCTTTCAGGCAACTGCCCAAGTATAGGTTAAACAGCAACGGCGACGCTACACAACCCTGTCTCACACCTTTTTCAATGTGAAAAAAGTCTGTGCATGCTCCGTTGATTCTGACACAAGCACTGCAGCCCTCATAGAGAGATTTCAGTGCTCGTATCAAGTGGCTGTTTACTCCATACATGGCCAGTATTGACCACAGTTTATTCCTCACCACTCTATCATAGGCCTTTTCCAAGTCTACAAATACGCAATAGACCTTTTGACTTTTCGCCAAAAGCTTATCTGCTACGCATCGTAAGGAAAAGACCTGATAGGTACATCCTCTTCCTTTCATAAATCCTGCTTGTACATCCCACATTTTTCCTTCAGTTTCATACATCACTCTTTTTATCAAGATTTTTGCATACAATTTGCCGACGATGCTGAGCAAGCTTATGCCGCGGTAGTTTTTGCACTCTTGCTGTGACCCTTTTCCCTTATAAAGCGGCACGATGACAGCCTTACAACAATCTCTCGGTACGCTGCCATTCCTCCAACAAAGGTTGAAAAGGCAGTACAGCTGGCAAGCTACCACGCCTTGTCCCGCTTTCAGCATCTCGACAGAGATCCTATCAAGTCCCGCAGCTTTTCCCACTTTCATGCTATTCAATGCATCCACTATTTCTTCCATACTTATGACTTCTTCCTTACCAATTTCGTTCATTTCCCAGATACTAGTCTGTACTTGCATATCCTCTTTTTCAAACAAGCTTTCAAAATATTGCTTCCATCTTTTTAATACAAATTCTTCTCCTTTCACAAGACTACCATCATGGTTGATATGGTTGAGATGCGATGTCGTCTGTTGACCCCTCACTGTTCTTATGGACTTCCAAAAGAATTTCATATTCTGTTGGAAGTCATCAGATAACCTTTTATCAAATGCATCTCTGTCATTCTCTTTCTTTCTTTTCATCACCTCTTTTGCAACACACTTATACCTTTTGTACTCCTCTTTTGCCATTTTTAGGTCCACATCCGTTGCCTTCTGCATTCTTTGATTGACTTTTGTAGTCAACCCGTCCAACCGTGCTTTCTTCTTATCAGACAACGCCTTTCGAACTTCTGCACACATTCTCTTTCTCTTACATCCTTGGCTTCTCTTACTTACCCCCCACACTCGTCACCATACTTTTCCAATACACTTTCATAACCATCACGCTTCACACCAACCCAACCATTAAAATCACCTAACATTACTATTCTTTCATTCCGTTTGCATTTACTAAGTATATCGCTCACACTCTAACAATTTGCCTGCCTCTCACTTTGGTCCTTTGAAGATCGGCGTCACCGCGCATCTAGCGGAGCATAAACTCATAAAACAAAGATGCGGGTAAGCCCAACCTTCAGCCTCAACCAAAGGAGTCTTGGGCTCACACATTCATATTGTCACACATTCATTCATTCTCGCGGATAGTAAAACACCTACACCCTGGCACGCTGTACTGGTCGGGGCTACACCTGACCAGTAGGCTGTATAGGGTCCATGTGTAGTGGTGTCACATCCTTTCCTCTTTGTTTCATTCACACACAGAATATCACTTCGTCTCTCTCGCATCATCTCGCATACCTCCTCAATTTTATCTTTTAATCCTCCTCTAATATTCAGTGTAGCAAAGCGGCTATTCAAAGCCCACTTTTCGCCTCGATGGCAAAAGGGACGTGACGGGTGGCGAACCTCGTCGCCGCCATTTTGGGATTTAAAATTTTGATACACCATAGCGTTCCCACGAGTGGCAAGGGAAAACAAAAGTCCACCTAGACAGAGCCCCGCTTGTCTAAGTAAGGCTAGCCTTGTTCTGGGGTCGCCCGGTCCCAGGGCATAAGGCACGTTAATGCTAGGCTCGCCCCTAGCCACGCAGCACATAGGCACGGCAACCTTGGCTTGGCGGAGAGAGGATGAGGTAGGGAAAGGATTTATGGAAAGGAAAATGACGATGTAGGAGAGGGGCTTGGATAGGGTAAATATAATATACCTTCTATATCAAAGAGGCCGAATAAATTTAATAAAAAAGGTGTCTATTTTAGATGTTAAATTTGGAAAAAAAAAATTCAACGCATTGCCTTTTTAGTGAGGTGGTAGTAAAAAGGCTAAAATGTCTTATGTGCTAGACACTAATTAGCACGACCAATTAAAGTCCTGGTAGTATCGGACTGTAAATATCAATTTATTTTAAACACCTTACAGTATACATGCACTTTAAACAAATTTAAAAAAAGGAGATTTAGGAAAGTGTATGTCTGTACTTATGTTCACGCGTTACTTCTTTAGGGTAACAAGATAATAATCTTTTTAAAAAATATAGACGTGCGTGTATGAAGCGATTGATGAATCTGCAAGAAGCGAAAGAAGTATGCATGGATCGCTAAGCCTGGCGATCTGTCCTCTCTGACTACCCCGTCAGGGATACAGCGTGAAGATAGTTAGTTTTTAGTTAGTATTTTTCGCCTTATCCTACTTTTGTATATAAAACAAAAATGTAGACTTTAGCTAAATTCAGGGTGTTTGAAAACTACTTTGAATGTAGTTATAAGTTGTCATGGAGACACTTATCAGCTAACGCCAAAAAAGTATATTTTCAAAAAAAAATATAAATAAAAAAAAAGATAAAGGCATGTAATAACTTTTCCACGTCCTTGTCAGTCATAGGAAGCCCACAATGTTGGCAGCATTGCCATTCAACATCAACAGCCTCTAGCCTAAGTACAAACCAGTTTTCTGGTCACAAGAACCGCCGACCAAAAGCTAGCCTAAAGCTCTGTAAAAAAGCTTTACACTAGAACCTCACTATATTAAAGAGTTTCGACTTTAAACAGATCAAATACATAAGCTGTGTTCATTAGCTCGATAAAAATAAACGTTCGAGGCTGCAATCAAGCAGAAGGATTTTGCGCGGGATCTTGGTAAATGGCGGCCGCTTGTTGTATATTATTTTTCAAAACTAGTGCATTAGCCTAGTTTTATGTGTAAAAATGGTAATTTCTTAGACATAATAGTAGTGTAAACGTGCTATAGTGAAAGACAGTGTAATATTGCGGTGAAAAGCTATTTTACAACTTGTCGTGTGGCAAGAACACAGGTCTATGACTGGACTTGACAACGACAAAGGACTGGACAGGTCTAAATTAGAAGATAGATATAGAAGAAATATGATCTAAAAAATTTGATTTGGCTAAATAGTCTTAGTAAACAGGCCATAAACAAATACAAAAATTCTAGCAGAATATCTTGCAATTGGTCATCATTAATAAATTAAAAAGTATGTTCTATGTACCACAAAACATAAATTATACAGAAAATGCATTTATTGATTCATGACATGTAATATTGTAAAGATCAATCTTATAACCTTACCAATAGAGCTGAAAATTATATGCGAAAATAATAATGTGACCAGACATTTGATTGTCAAGTCTATGTCAATGTTTTAAGGTAGATTTTTCACTGTCGTATAAATGAGTGAACTTATAATATGACTTACCTATCACAGGCGTTAACGTTTGCTCCCACGGCTGTTCGTCTTCCGCTTTCCGTGAACTTCGTTCCACTACACAAGAGAAAAATGATATTCATTTTAGTTTAGTTGATAGGCAACGTACTTTACGCTCATTCTTTATATATATATATATATTATGTGCCACGTTGTTTGTCCGCGATGGACTCCTAAACTACTTAACCGATCTTAGTCAAATTTGCAGACCGTGGGCAGTTTGATCCAACTTGAAGGATAGGCTATATATTTTCACGCTACTACCCTGAAGAGCGGAGCAGTAGTCATAAATGGCGACAAATCGGGCAAATTTTCATATATTATTGTATAATTTATAAACAACGGGATTAATTTGATGCGACGGGAGTTTGAAGTATGTCACGGGCTAAGCTGTGAGGGTCAACTATTACTTTATATAAATGAACACATATCACATATTTCCTCCGGATATTATATTTATTTTACCACTAAGGAGGCAGACAAGCATACGGCTCACCTGATGGAAAGTAGTTACGATAGCCTATAAATGTTTGCAACACCAGAGTTGCGGCACTCGAAATATCCACCCTGCAAAAACCGTCTAAGACCCCTTTTAAAGAACACTATATATATGTAGACACTTAGCAAAACTAAAACAGGGATTTCATTCCACAATCGAACCGTACGCGATAGAAATCAGACCTTACCATATGCGAGTGCTTCGAATGCAGTCTGGCTAAATAAACGTTTGGACTAATATTAATGAAACTTAATGTAATTTAGGTGCCTAGGATAGTCTTAGGTGAGTTCTTCCCAGCGGCATCGCAGGATAGGCCTGAGGGCTATTCATAGCGACCCGACTATGGTAATGCGCCAAGATGAGGCTATCATCGGGTGTGTTGGGTGAGTTGGTTTTAATAAGATCAGCTAGGTGGCGCTGCGGTCGGATTTCTGCATTCATGTTTAAGACATATATAACTATATATAAATTAATAAGTACTTACTGATGAGAAAGTGCCCCGTGTTAGACGTCTTCCTCGATTTCTTGTCGTTAGACTCCATATCTACAACAAATACAGCTATTAGTCAAAAACTAACTTACATTACAGTAGCACATGACTTCATTATAGTTTAATCTGTAATTATGTTCAAATTTATAATGAGAAGTCTGCGCAGTATAGCTGGAGTGAAGTTAATGGATAAAGAAAGGAACAGCACGATAAGGGAACATTGCGGTATGACAGAAAATGTAGTGACTAAGATAGAAAAAGGGATGCTTAGATGGTTCGGACACGTGGAGAGGATGGATGAATGTAGACTGACGAAGCAGATTTATGTGGCGAGAGTGAATGGGCAAACTAGTAGGGTTAGACCTCGGCGTACGTATTTCAATCAAATCGAAGACCTTTTGGAAAAAGGCCAGGTCAAGAGTACCCTTAACCGGCGAGCGTGTACGAAAACACTTATGAAAGTAGAAATAGCGAAAGTGGTTTGTCAGGATCGTAGCAATTGGAAAACCATAGTCTCTGCCTACCCCGATGGGAAACAGGCGTGATAATATGCATGTATGCATGTATGTATGTATGTATGTATGTATGTATGTTCAAATTTAACAGCTTGACTTGAATAAAAAAGGTGTGTGAGCGCAATTCTCACTCAGCAGAAGTGAAACTTCAGAAAAGTGTCTGTGAGAGAATGAGATAAATATAGAGTAGTAGGGTGGAGTATTACAATTATAACTGCCTCGGTGGCGCAGTTGTACTGTATGCGACTGCCGCGCATGAGGTCCCGGGTTCGATTCCCGGGTCAGAACAAATATTTGTGTGATTTACAAATGTTGGTTTTGGAGTTTAGGTGTTTTCTATGTAAAAATATATATGAATTCAGAAATATACAAGTATGTTTATCAGTTGTCTTGTTCCTATAATACAAGCTTATAGCTTAGTTTGAGCTAGGTGGCGCTGTGTAAAAAGTGTCCCACAATATTTATTAATATATTTTATAAGGTTTTTTATTTTTATAACATTTAACCAACTACTTTTGATACGCAAATGCACAAAAATGATTTACGTTATTGATTCACCGTGTTAACAATGGCGCATTTTCTGAAAGCTTCGTAGTACGCAAGCGATAAAGAGAAAACACTGTATTTATTATATGTATACTATCTTATTCTCTCGCAGGCTTAATTCTATTTATGATTATGTTTGTCTCTCTTGGTGTCGTTTTATCGTTTCATCAAATTTTCAAAGGCACTGTTGTGCTAAAGAAATTTCAGTTTAACAAAGAATTTTCGAAATCGAATAATTAATTATGGAATACATAAAACTGTATTAAACACCTACTTTTTTGTAAAACCTATTTAAAATAGCTTGAATCGTCAGTATGCTGTATTGTATGCCAAACAACTATAATTAAACTGTATATAATAAAGAGTGTAGGCAGACATACCTTGTTGGCAGCACACACAGCACAGCATACTGAGACTCGTCTATAAATATAGAAACGTTATAATTACTTGAAAAAAATGTATTGTCTTTTTTGTTGGTTACCTTTTATAGCTTTGTGGTCTTCCAACAGATTTAGAATTTTTTTTTTTATTTGGAAGTTGAAATATATTAGACGTTTTCACCTGACGACGACTTGAAGCTTTACAAACACATACTGCTCTATTAACACTGATATACTCATTGAATTTATAAACATTTTCGAACGACAGATTTTAAGATTTTGATTTCGGAATCAATAATAGAATGGATAAATATTATTAATTTTTAAAAATAACGATTTATGTAACATCAATTTAAGCTACATATTGCCCGGGAATCGAACTCGGTAATTCTGCAATAAAGCTCGCAGACCCACTTGGCGTTAGATACAATTGAGGTGGCGTTTTAGTAACTCGAACCGGCGATTTTATTTTCGCGCCGAGACAGCCCTACTTGATCAGATCGGATAAGAGTAAAGCGATAGAGAGAGAAAGAGAGATTGAGAGAGAGAGGCGTGTGGTACTAACTGGGCGGCGCGGTGTGGTGGATGCGCTCCATGAACCACGAGATGCGGTTGTTGTGGTGCTCGCCGTCCAGGCAGCAGCTCTCCTCCACGCCGCGCGCGCAGCCGCGGTGCACGCACAGCTTGCAGTCTGCGCACACACACACACACATACATACAGGCGACACCAACCATTAGTGAAGATATACAGGTCCCAATGTGCTACCCTGCAGTACTCCTCAGTTTATTTTGAACATTTTAAAGTGAAATGTATTGTATATTCACCTAACACAAATATTTCCATATTGATATATTTGTACTTTATTATTCTATACAAATAATACAGCAGCATTACTATTTCGTTTATACTTTGAGCTATACATAATTTGTTAAATGTGTGGTGTTTATCGGAAAACTTGGCAAAGCAATGATGCTTGATTTTCCGACTTCTTTTTGACTGCCTCGGTGGTATAAATGTTAGAATGTGCAACTTCCGCGCTGAGACGTCGGTTTGAATCCTGGGCCGGGACAATTTTTTGTGATGCGCAAATGTTGTTTCCAAATTTGGGTGTTTAATATGTATAATATGTATACATTTAGAAATGTATAAGCTTCATTTGGACCGGGCATTGTGTGACAATGTGCCAAAATATTTATTCATTTATTCTACAAAGCGAACGATTAATGCACTAATGGTTATTCATTTTTCAATCAATGTCATCTATTCAAGAAAATTTCAACAACTTCTGAAGATCTGAAGTGATTTCTCTAGATAAAGAAATCGTTAATGTATGTGTACGGAGTCGGTGTGTGCGATCCGTTTGTACTGCATAGTTACCTGTGCAGACGTAGGCCTGGGGCGCCAGGCCGCTGATGATGTTCTGGCAGTGGTGGCAGTGGCCCACCGCCGTCAGCGCCTGCAACTGCAAGTGGTGCCCGCGAACTACGAACTGGGAAAATTATATTGTGGCTTTACAGAAAGAAATACTCTTCATGTTAAGAAAATTGTTAAATAAAATAAACAGTTTTGGTGTGGAGCTCCCATGCAGCAACGACGTGACCGATTTTAAAAATAAAAATAAAACTGTTTTTATTTGCTGAGAAATTTAAGTAATCGAAATTAGTTGAAAATTAACAAAAATAAATTGTCTACGGGAAATCCCACGTAAATAAAAAATTGTACGCTTTTTATATCTTCATATAGGTTTATAAAAAGATTTTTTAATAAATTAGAATCTTTTAAAAAGCTTCGCTCCAATTATATGCTGCAAGCACAGCAGTACTGCAAGCGACTATGACCTCCCCCATAGTTTCGAGAGAGTTAACAGAAAAAAAAAGATAGTAAACATAAATAATGATAGAGCGCGTAAGCGTTTGTTGTAATGAAATACGAGTTCAAACAGATGAGTCGTACGGAGACGAGAGCACTCACAGGCTGTGGGTGCTGCTTGGTGATCTGCTTGGCGCGCTGCTTGTACAGCTTGTCGCGCTGCAGGAACGCCGCGCGCGAGCCTCCCACCGCGGCCGCCACGGCCGCCGGCCTGACACACACACACACACACACAACTAAGTACACTATACTACTACCATAGAAAGCTACAAAACAGGTAGTGCGAAGGTATTTTACGGAAATATCGCGGTGGGGATGAAGAGCTCACCCTTGTCCGACGCGCCATTTGCAAATAATGTGGCTCACGTTGAGCATGTCGAGGCGACACACGAGTGTTACGCATTTAATATAATTATTCCTATTTTTACCATCTCCTATTACAGTTTAGGTACAAACATTTTAAGTAAATTTTATTCCAAATCCCAGTATATTCCGTCTGTAAAAGAGTTTGACACTAAAACGTGGAAATAAAACTAGTGTAGAAAACAAATGATGAGGACAAGATAGCCTACACCGATGACAAAAAGACGTGATACTACTTTGTACATTAAATTACCCTAAACAGAAAGAATCTTGACAAACATTTTCTTGCTTCCGAAAATAACGAAATAACCTCTATTTATCGCGGCAGACAATCACACAGCCCACCGGATGCAAAGTGGTCACCGTAGCCTATGAACGTTTGCAACACCAGAGGTGCGGAAGGAACCACGTTGTCGACCCGTAACTTTATTATTCACGGTTTTCTTTAGTGTCTTATCGTAACTACTTCTTCGGCAGTCAATAAAACCGGAACCCCAGGCTCTAAATCAAATACTTCAAATCGGAAGCAAATGGGAAAACTGAAGAACTTAGACCCTGGCACGATAACTGTACATAGGTGTGTAAATAGAATAGGGCGTTTCCGCGTTTTATATTTTACGTATTCGTAACTTGAAAATTTTATTTAAGAATAAATTTAGGCGAGTCCTTAATTGTGTCTTAATTGAACAGATATTAACATCAGCTATGAATATTAAATTTATTCTTAAAAAACCTAACATGAAACCCGAGTTTAATGCCTGACTTGTAATGATAACCATTAAATTAAAATATACCTAATGGGAAATGTAATCTACGATAATAAACCCAATTGAATATCAAAATAACACAGTTTTCAAGTATCTAACAATCGTAGGGAATCACTTCATTTAGTACCAGTACACATTATTGCACTCACTTGGTAACTTTTAGTTTCTTTTTAGCTTTGGCACTTTTAGGTGACTGCCACCATCGGCGACGAACCTCCAACGCCTCCAAATCGCTTATCTCAACGCTAACCATAGCGCCAGTTAACAACACCACCACATCACAAAGACAACTAAAAATAATACAGGAAATATGGGCAGGAAAACTACAGGGATATTCTGTATGTGTTATAATATTATAATTTACACATATTTGTAACTAGTTGACGCCCGCGGCTTCGCATGCGTAGTGAAGTTTTCCCGTTCCCGTTTCCCACAGGAACTTGTTCCCGGAATAAAAAGTAGCCTCTGTGTTATTCTGATGTGTAAGCTATATTATTGTAGTTTCATCAAAATCCCTTCAGTATATTTTGCGTCAAAGAGTAACAAACATCCATCCATACTTACAAACTTTCTTATACTTGTCAGTAACCTCAGGGGTAAAAAAAAGACCATAGGCCATAGATATGTTCATTACTTATTACATGGAACGAAGTGGGTGGGTGGATAGTATGCCCCTGCTTGCCTATCTCTTTATCATCATATTATGTTATACGCTACTATGTTAAATGTTCAGCAATATGTGAGTATAATGCCGGGTACTTAGTGACAAGGAAAATGCACTACTAATAACTGACACAAATAAGGTATGAATTTATTACTTAAATACATGCTTTAAAATATTTCCTAATTAGTTATGCACTCAGTCAATGTGTACAAGGTTTATTATATTCGAGTGACTCGTCATTATTATTCGAGTGCTACATCCGTATATTGAATTCGTAAGTAAGTAGAGGCATATTATACAAACACAGAACTGATTATGAAATGTACATATAATTTTTAGCGTATATAAAAGCTTACTGTAAAAAATTTTTGACTATTAATTAGTTCAGTAGAAGCGTCCGTAGCCCTGTTAAATCAGTTTTACTGTAAACGATCATTGCATTAAGCAATTTTCACTATGGTTGGTCACGGATGGGTGACCGCTTTGTGGCATTTCAATTTTTCTAGTCCCACATTAGTTCTTTAATTTGGCTTTAAGATTGCCATGTTAGTGGCAACCGGGACCACCGGCTAAACGTGCCTACCGAAGCACAATTCTCAAAGCATTTCCCCATTTAGCATCCATGACCAGGCATAGTGAATGTTGCTTAACGCAGTGATCGTTTACAGAACATTGAGTTAGGAGGGCTATATGTATTGTGGTAAGATTGTATTTGTATCGTGTAGTGATACTACGCGGTAAAAAATTTAGGAGCATAATGTATATTATTTTTGCATTTGTCTTGTTTTATGTGCGGAGTGGTGGTTTCTTGGACATAAAAGTTGTGTTAACGTGTTATAGTAAAAAACTGCTGCGAGTGCTATTTTCTATCACGCCTTATCCCCGAAGGGGTGGCTGAGGCATTTACATTATATGCCCACTTTTCACAATTCTATTTTGCGGCGTAAAGTCCACTGAAAACCTCAGTATAAGAATCACCATTATACTGAGGGCAGGGACCAGGACCTACGACTGAGGATTCGACATCGACAAAGACTGGACAGGACTAAATTAGACGATAAGCTCTAAGAAATATGATATAAAAAAATTTGAGAGGTGTCAAGGGACACCCGGATGGAACGAAGTTATATTGTCCACAAGAAATTATAATATTAAAAAAAGAAATATAAAAAACAAATTATAAAAGACGAAACGAAAATAACTGGCTTGCTTTCTATGACAGACAGAGAGACAGACAGAGAGAGAGAAAGAAACACGCGCACCGCATGTCTTACAACTATAGTAAAAAGTGTCGTTACAACTTTTGGTCTTAATTGTTTCCGTCTAGCCTCTTTTCGCAACGCTCGATGAGGAACTTCGTTATAAAAATAAGATTTAACTAAAAGATATTAGTAACCCAGGTCATAAAATAATTTCGAAAAAACAAAGTACCTGCAGTGCAGACAGAGCGCGGCGGCTATGAGCGCGGCCAGCAGCGTGTGGTGCGCGTCGGGCTGCGCGCCGGGGTGCGCCGCGCACGTGGCGCGCGCGCCGCCCGCCGCGCGCAGCGCCGCGCACAGCAGCTGCTCCACCACCACCAGCTCCTGCACGCCCAATGTCGTTCTATACTAACTATACTAATGGACGAAGACATGCATTGTGTGAAAGTAGAGGGCAGAAGGACTCAGGGTAGGCCGAGACTTACGTATGAAAAGTCAAAAGTACTCGGATACCCAGGCTTGCATGTATGAAGCGATTGATGAATCTGCAAGAAGCGAAAGAAATATGCATAGATCGCGAAGCCTGTCCTCTCTGACTAAACCATCAGGGATACATCGTTAACATAGTATAGTATATATAACTATACTAGCGGCACGCTATGATGGCCGTTTTGACGTTTTGTAGTGTTAATGAAGTTTCGTATTAATTTTAATTACATTTTGGTTGTAGAAATATGTGAATAATCGACTATATTAGCGGGTATTTATGCTTCGGTAAAAAACAAAGTACTTACTTAAAACAAGTATTTTACTTTTTTTAAATAAATAAATAAATATAAATAAATATCCATCACGCCTTATCCCCGAAGGGGTGGCAGAGGCATATTATATGCCCACTTTTCACCTTTTTTTTTTTACTTTTTTTACATAAGTATTTTGTTCATCACTATTGTAATATGTCAAAACGGCCATCATAGCATGCCGCTAGTAGAGGTGCACTTGCCGTTCCCGGTAACTCTAAATGGAGCCAAACGTTTTGCTATTTTTGAATTCTTTTATGGATGTCTATTTTCCTTTCGAGGATTATTCCTAGACCTAAAACTTTATATTTTATAAAATACAATCAAGATTGGTTATAAAAACAGATATGTAGTTAACGCGCTTCTTTTTTTTTTAGATGTATCTTTCCCATGTCTTTCAACAAGCACAGTTAGGAAATATAACCATTTTCGTTCGATTTTTATGAGCTTTTCATAATACAAATTCAAATTTCATATCTGCCCGCTAAAACAATTGTATGAAGCAAATGAATGTAAATAAATTCCACAGTACATAAGTAACCGATATACAAGACTTAAAATATTATTAAATACGAAAATTCCAAATACCTGCGCCTTATCGACGTCACACTTATCGATGACAGAATCCTCAGGACCGTACAATGATCCGAGTCCTACTTGCCGCTTCACCTGGAACTCTGTCAACTGCTGCGTCAACTCGTCCTTGGCCTTCTGGCGAGCTTTACGGAACACGTTCCGAAGAAGCTCCTCCTTTTCGTATTCTGAAGAAAAATTTTTTTTTTCAATAATTATCTTTAGTTAAATCCGGCTCGAAGGACCACAAATGTAAGCATCCGAATCTTAATACATCAACGTAAATTTCGGCATTTTTTTTAAATTAGGATAAACTTTTATCCAGCTCAATGGACCACATGCAAAATGATATTCTTAATTAAAATTTTAATGTCATACAATATGTACATGGTAAAAATGGTGCGATTAAATCTGAACTAATAAATAGATGCGCCAACGTTAAATGAATAAAATGATTTAGCGATGAAACATATTTCAAATACCCACCATTAACTAAAACATGTTCAATTTCATTCGCCATATTTTCATCTACACCATTTAGCTGTAGTACCTAGAAAAAACAAATAGAATTTAGGAAAATATTTGATAAAACTGACAAAGAATAATAGTTGTGTGTTTCCGTCAGTACCAGCAGTAGTTGGTAAGTGGTAGTTCGTACGTACCGCGTGGGGCACTAGGAAGGTGGAGTGTATCTCGTAGGCCCAGCGGCGGAGCGTGTGCGTGTGCACGCCGCTCGCTGACCGGTACCCGTCCGTCAGTACCAGCAGTAGGCAGGCGCACGCACACCTGGAACAACACATACCCTAGACGTCCCAAGGTGTCCATACTTAACTATCTGTAAGACGCAATACGCGTCGTTGCGAACTACATTTTCATGTAATAACGCGAACTGAAGAGCGGGTAAATTAGTACAATGTATAACAAAAGAGCAAAAGTAATATTCTGACTTTTCTTGAAGTGAAGAATCCTAAAATATAATCCCGAGCCTGAGGGATAAAATTATTTTGCATTCGAGTCATCTCTACTTTTCATACCTTCTATGAGAAAATAAATTAATGACACTTTAAAGTAATTCATGTTTAAGTTTAATATTAGAGAAACAAATTAGTGTTAAAAAGTGGCTATCAATTACGAATTAATTTGATACACTAACCCAATTTTGAAAATAAACTTTCCTTAAATGTCTTCAATCCCTTACAATATTTTTAAATTTATTATTTTTTAGTTTTCCATAGAACATTCTTCAAATATTTCTCCCGGGATTTCGCGGCTATAGTTATTTGTACAACAAGTGAGCAAAAGTATTTTTGCACCGAGTGCTGATGTTAAATCCCGAACCAGCGGAGTAGTCTAAAATTGAATCACGAGCATAGCGAGTGATTCGCAATTAGACTACGGAGCGCAGTGAGTGGAGTTAAAAAAATTTTGCTCTGGTGTGAAACATACAACATTTCACCTCTCCAGCGTAAATACTGTTACCTGAAGTTAATTACAATCATAAACACAAGTCGAATAATCAAAACCATCTAAATTTTTAAATTCCATAGATTATACAGATTATTTTAGAGCTGCGTTCCGAAATTACGATGCATGCAATTTATGAAAACTAAATACTAATTATATTTTTTTGTAACGCGACATTTTTGTTTACTAAATTATATAGATATTATTATTTTTCAATAAAAGTCCATAAATTAATATAGTTACACCTATTAACTAAAATAATTAAATTACATAATTGTACGGCTAGTCTTGAGTTTCAGTTTTATACCGCATGCACATTTCACCTAAGTTCGCGTTTCATCTGCGCCGCGTGTACTTTAACACTCTATAACTTGTAATATAGTAAGTAGCCACAGCTTCCATCAAGTAAATATACATTACAACATCTATCATAACTTATCATTTTTAGTAAGTTGTACCGTACAACTAATGGTACCTTCGAGCCGGATTTGAACCAGCTACCTTTATAACACAAATATCAGTTTCGAAAATTCGTCCTGCTTGGAAAAATAAATCCCGCTGTAACTTCAATACCTACTTATAACCACAGTTTATTATTATTATCGGAAAGCAATGCCTAAAGGAATAAAATAATACATTATATACTATTAATTACCTTCTTTCTCCTAACAGCCAATTGAGCAACACAGCCGTCCTCGCATTCGATTCACGCACCGCTCGCAGATTCGAGAACAGACCCGAATATGTTGAGTTGTCCTAGAAAACATTACACACGACCCATTTAAATCATACATAAGAAAAGAATATTATACATAAATAATTATTTGCCTCTGCCACCCCTTCGGGGATAAGACGTGACAGATAAATAAATATATGATGTTATTTGTAACTTACAGATGCTGGTGAATCGTCTTCCTCCATCGATATTATAGCTCTTTGGGGATCCGAACATGGCTGAAATGAAAAATAAAAGGGTATATAATAAGTACATACATTTTATAACATACTTTGAATGAATACATCACATAATTTAGAAAAGAGCAAAAATGCTGAAACATCAAAATATTTTAGTACCATTAGATCCTCTTTCAAGTGTTAATCAAAAAAAAGTGTATTGGACAATTTAAGATATGAGTACTAAAATGGTAGAAGGCGCCAAAAATTTTTCCCATACAAAAATTTCAAAAAATATTGAAATTTTTGTTTTTATCATATTGTACAGAAATATCAAAACGACTCTAAATTTTACTTTTAAGGTAGGACGAGCAATGAGGTTCTTTGGTAGGATCAATGAAATTCTAACTAATTATCGTTACGCTGTATCCCTAAGGGGGGTAGAAATTCACAGTTATTAATTTACATACCAAATAATGTAGGATTAGTTTACCAACAGAAGAGTGAAAACTATAAACATTCATACTATTTTTTTTTTAATTTTAACCCAGGGATCTGCTTTAAATAGAGTTCTAATATTTGTATGTATTTTTTAGTATCCATACTAAATGACCACTACGTGGATATTTGTATATTTCAACACGGTAATAGTCTCACCACCCTGTTACGTGAGACAAAATTGCATACTGTGTTGGCGTATTTATGCGTCTGCCTACCCCCTTCGGGGATAAAGGCGTGACAATATGTGTGTACACATGTACTACGTAAATGTGTAACGTATTAAAACAAGTACCTGTGTGTTAGTGTGGTACGGCGGCGGCGGCGTGCCGGGCGGCGGGGTGTCGCGCTCGCGCCACTCCGCGGCCGACCCAGGCGCCCCCGCCGACCCCAGCGCCCCCGCCGACCCCAGCGCCCCCACCGACCCCAGCGACCCCACGGACCCCAGCGACCCCGCCGGCATCGCCGCCAGCTGACCGCACACCGTTGTGCCCACCGCAGTATTTAAAGGGTTTGAGCACACCGCTGGAACAATAACACAATCCGTGGATTACAACATGAGCTTGATTGTTTGGAGCAGCGGTAGGCGTGAGATCACTAGTAACTGCATTCGATCTCAGCTGTTACACCACCGAAGTTATCTCTCTCCTAACCTAAGACGATTTAACCAATGGACGCGTAATGTACGTTCAACAAACATTCGTGCGAAAACTTTCGTGCGGAAACTACACATATATTGTTTTCTTATTCTTGCATGAAGTGTTGTCACTGTCTAACAACCAATAAAAATACAACTGCCAATAGAAAAATGTATATATGCAATACGAATTTGACACTATATTATTCGGCTAATTTGAGATGGTAACTTTTTGTATAATAAAAAAAAATAAAAAATAAAAATGTCTTTATTTGCATAGACCATTTCAACGGCGCTTACAAAATGTCATACACTAAAACTAAAGAAAAAATTGTATATTAAAAGTGACCACCGATTCGGAACGCGGCCAACCTGAGAAGAACCGGCAAGAAACTTAGGAAGGCTATTTTTTTGATGGCCTATTTACAATTTAATATATTATGACTATAATATTTTATTTGCCAGCAGATCATTTCCAGGCATCCCTGTCCTGTAAATAGTCTTGAATAGAGTAATAACCTTTTTCACAAAGCTTTCTTTTAATAAACTTTTTAAATTTATTTAATGGTAAATTTCTCAGGTCACAGGGAAGCTTGTTGTAAAAGCGTATACAGTTACCCTGAAAAGAATCGCCAATCTTATGCAGCCGACTGTGGTGAACTGAAAGATTGTTTTTATGTGTAGTGTTTATATTATGTATATCACAGAGTTTAGTAAACTGTGATAGATTTTTCTGGACATACATAAGATTGGCAAAAATGTATTATGATGCTACGGTTAGAATATTTACTTCTTTGAATTTTTCTCGGAGGGAGACTCTGGGGCCCAAATTATATATAGCGCGTACAGCCCGCTTTTGAAGAACAAAAATGTTATTTACATCTGCAGCACTCCCCCAAAGGAGAATACCGTAAGACATAATACTATGAAAATAGCTGAAGTAAACCATTCTAGCCGTATCCACATCTGTTAGAGTCCTGATCTTTTTTACAGCGTATGCAGCCGAACTTAACCTAGAGGCCGTCTTTTCTATGTGCGGGCCCCACTGCAAATTGGCATCAATAGTTATACCATGGAAAACAGTTGATTCCACTAACTCTAACCCTTGTCCATTAAGTTGAACATTGGCCGTAACTTGTTTTACATTCGGTAGAGTAAATTTAATTTTATTTAGTTTATTATTTATATATAATTATTTATATATTATTTAGTTTTGTTTTCATTTAGGCAAAGATTATTTGAGCTGAACCAATGAACTACTCTCGTGATTGCATTGTTTACATCGTCATAATTATCTTTGTCGTCATAATGTTTATGGAGAATGAAAGTATATTTAATATAGGCTGATTATGTTATTGGTATGTTTCAATAATTAATGGTTTTTGTTAAAAATAGATATATAAATGAAATAAAATTTTACTTACTTCCAAACGTGTACGATAGACTGAGTCCGCGGAACAGCGACTTAGCTAAAAGTGCTTAGCAAATGGCAAGCGGGTTATAGGCGCAAACGGTAAGATAGCGCGTCCATTGGTTAAATTGTCCTAGCTCCTAACACAAGCATTTTGGCAAGTACTTTAGTTTACATAGAAAGGTAATTGCTGGTATTTTTTTTTAAATAATTAGTTCTAAAATTCAGAATACTCTTCAACAGAAGTAGCAATACTTTATAGTGAATTGGTTGTACAAGTCCGTCATAGACGACATGTAATAAACTAAATGGATCGCGAAGTCTGGCGATCGGTCCTCTCTGACTACCCCGTCAGGGATACAGCGTGAAGATAGTTAATAAACTAATCAATTACAATTAAATACATTATCGTTAACAGAATATATAGACGACAACCAAATACATTCACATTTTTAACAAATTTTCCGCCTTTATATGTACTATCGAATGAAAAACTTGTTTCCATTATTCGCAATAAACATCTTTTGAGAGACATTGACAACAAATGAAGTATAAATTAAGACGGTTTTATACTTTTTATGCATTAGTAGGACCACGACTCAGTATCTTATTTTTTTAATACTACTGATGTGGCAACACGCCTTACTACGCAACTTGCTACGGCAACTAATGAAAAGTGGTTAAATGCAAGATTTAATTTACTATTACTTTCATCTAGTTTTACTTTAGTTTTTTAGGAAGCGCTCGTGGCCCCGCGGTCTCAGTGTTCTGTAAACGATCACTGAGTTACGCAACTTTCACTATGGCTGGTCCTCGGATGGGTGACCACTTTGTGGCATTTACATTTGCGAGCGTTTCCGTGCTTCGGAAGGCACGTTAAGCCGTTGATCCCGGTTGCCAGTAAAATGACAGTCGTTAAGCCTGGTTGAATTTATTATGGGCGGCATGAAAAATTTCAACAGCAGGTAGCCACAACCTGCGTCTGTCTATTTCAACACGGCAATGGGCTCACCACCTATTACGTAGGACAGGAATCCACACGGTGAAAAGTGGGCATATAATATGCCTCTGCCACCCCTTCGGGGATAAGGCGTGATGGATATTTATTTATTTAGTTTTACTTACATCGAATTTATTTGATTTGCAGTATTTCCTTTCGAGTTTATACCCAATTCGCTGGACACACACAGCTGTGAAGAGGCATCGTGTGGATTTACCCGGTTGGAGCCGTCATGTCCACTTTACCGTTATCTGTGGAGTGAACTCCATATGTTTTCCATTTTGTAGTTCTAAACATACAAAAAAGTGGTACATACTCACATTTAGTCATTTCGTGATCCAATTGTTCAGGAGACGATCGACTCCTCACATGCAGAACGGGCACGCCGGTTCTGTTGTCAGTCTGTATGTGTACACATAATATAATTAATATCTATGTCAACAAATTTGAATAATGGCATTGTAAGTTCCTTCAGATATATTTTTTATTTAGGATTTGATTCCTTTTTTCCCAAATCGATGTAATATCGAACAATCGTAATAAAAATATAGTCAAACTCTAAAATATTAACTGTATAAAGCCTTTACCTAGACGAAGGTCGTCGAGATGTGATAATAAACCCCAAAAGAACTTATAATGCCTTTTTAAACTGATCTGCAACCTTACTGATAAAAATTCAATAACATTAATTTGATAGCACATTTTATTATTACTATTATAAGAAATTAGAAATGTTACCAAGTGTTACTGACTTCATTAGTAAGGCGTTTGCATAAGAGTTTAAATGATTCCCGGTTAGTCACAATTTGAAAATAATGTTAATAACATTTAAATGCTTGTAGGCATATTTTTGTAAAACATAAACATATAATAAATTTATATTCTTTAGGAAATTTACAATTTAAATTTGTGGATAAACTAATGTATAACTAATGCTAATCCTATATGGTCTATATACTATAATTACATGATAATAATACATCTATAAGGTACTTCAAGCAGTAAAGATATAAGGTCAAGCACCAGCGTTGGAGATAATAAAGTAAAAGATAAAAAAACGCACAGGAGAGACATCCAGCCCAACTGTACACATAAAGGAATTAGACGACATGATTTTTAGAACTATTCTTTATACTATCAATCGATATTATGAGTATAATTAGGAACATTTATGAGCTTTTTTGGGTAATTCAGAAACATTTTAGAAGTCTATAGGATTTAAGTCAGTGACAAACATATTTATATAATTGTGAAAACATAGAAAACAATACATCTAAACTTTCGAAAGAAATATTTGCGGATTACACACAATATTTGTTGCGAACCGGGACCACTAATAGGTTCTTCAACTATCAATTAAAAATTCTACATAATGGTCAATACATCACTTCCAGATTAAGCAATTTCCTATGTTTTTTTTTTATAAAATACAGATTCATAAAACCATACAGTAATAGTTCCAAAAATTCAAAATCATCCATATTACCTGCAAGGGCGGCGGCGGTACATTGACGAGCGGATAGCTCATTTGCAAGGCTATCGAATTCGGCTGCGGCCCGTCCAGCTCCCCGTCCAAAGAGTGTGAAGACCTCCTGAACTGTTTCTGCTCATCATTGTATGAGGGCATCGACTGATGCATCGGAAACTTCTCAGGATAGTACCTGCCTTTATAGTACTGCAGGTGCAATGGAGACGCGGAATTACAAGGCTTAGCCGAGCCGGCTAGGGGGTTTATAGGACGTGGAGGGCATATGGTTGGACTGAGAGGATTTCGTTTCGGTCTTTCGATGGATCTTGGCGGCAACGGTGGGGGTGAAAGATTGTCTAGGCACGTGGTGGGAACCATAGGAACGGTGTTGTTATGCACATGTCTCCGCTTATTATTGGACTCGTCTGAATTTTGCCGGACTAGCGGCGGAGTGTTTTCTTGGCTGGTTTTATTCCTGGCCTGCCGAAGGTTCCTCAGGCTCTGTCCGGTGAGGTTGGACAGTGATCTCGGCAGGCCGCTGAGGAAGCCAGTGTTGGTGTTGGGTAGCGCCGACGGCGACTTGTCGATCTGCTTGCGAGTTGTGAGCCGAGGGGTCGACGGGGCGGCGTCCATCGGCTATATAGTATTGTACGTGTCAAGCGTGTATAAAACATTGCGCATTGTGAATTTGTGGTGAGATTTTTATGTTTTTGTGTGATTCAAATAGCAAGACTTATTCGTACTGCTTGAAATGCTAATGCGAATTTAGTTTCTAATTCTATCAAAGCCTTTTAAGGTTAGTAATTTATGAGTTGGACTCCACATAGGCGCGTGTGTCTTCATCATTAAAGTATATTTATATTCATGATAATAAATTATGTAAAATGCTTTACATTTCTAATAACCTTGACCTTAAATACGGTATATCGTTTGATACTTGCTTAAATGATGAATATTTATATAAAATGTCGATATTATTATTTTACAGGGTCCTTTTTTGCTAATAGTATAGCCCGGGTCAAGAGGCAGTGGTCAAAAGTCGGTGCCTCATAAGCAGAAATACGTGTCCGTCAGCTATTTTATATATCCTCTAACAATCATAGCCATTTTTTTTTCAAAGCTTTTGGTAAGTTATAGTGAAGTCTGTAATGTATTCACCTCACTTCTAGAAACCGGGGTAAGAGTATGAGAAATGCATCTAAGTATATGCTGCGACAGAGAAATGGGTGCTCAAAACACTTGGTTCACTTTGGAATTCTGTGGTACGTTGTATGATGATAACACATAGCAGCTGTTGTGTGTAATTAAAAACTAGAGAGAGTAGCTCTATTGGAGTCAAGCTCATTTAATGTGCTAATTTTGAAAATCTACTCGTAAGTAAAAAAATTGAATTTTAAGTGTCATTCTATTTACTACCACAATATGTACAAAAATCTCAACACAACAGACGGTAAAGTAGTGTTGTTGCAATGTTTATACATCTAAACACACCTTAGAGTTGCGAGACGAAAGATACTTTGATTTAAATAAATTAAAGTTCCTTGCCTGTTCCTACGAATCCTATTCCTTGCCTATAATCCTACGAGTTTTCGTTGGCATAAATATATTTTTACGCCAACGAAAACTCCGTTAAAAATTTCCATGAGAAAGATTTTTTATTAAAAATTTAATACCGATAGCACTTTGTAATTTAAAGTAGCGCTGAAAATAATGATCTGTCAAAAAATAGGATAAATATTTCCAGAATTGTTTGAAATTAATATATAAATATAAGTTCTTTATAAATTTATGAATTGGACTTTCACACACTTATACGAAATAGAGGACTCTGCAGTACTTACTATGTATATAGCTTTTAATCTCAACTCAACTAAAATAGCCCGATAACCAGATACTGTTGAATATTATTATTTATCAGAAACCTACCCTCTATTATTGACTTTCGACGTACAAGGCTATCGAATTCCCCCTAGCTCCAGGGTAATCAACCTTATGCAACCGGGTTAAACCCGTAGAATACTCATCCTAGGGATGAGTATTCTTTATAACGCATAGCTAAATCACAGTATTTTGCTAAAAAGTACTTTATCCTATTTTTTTTCCAACTAAACAATTTATTCTATAATTTTACATAAACTCCAGAATCCTTATGATAGCGTAAGATAAAACAAAATGAGATAATTAGACCCGGCATATGACGTCACACATGTGTATGGCCCGGCACTTATTACGTAGAAACAAGCATGCATAGAAGCAGACAAGTAAACAAAACATTTACCGATTCGTCCCTCATTAGCCTGGTTAGTGAGGCTTAGTTCTTTAGTCAGTAAAGTGCGACAAATTTCTTGAATGTAGCAGCCAACTTGCTTAATTCGTTATTTACTCAACTGACTAGCTTGTTGACAATATGCTTGAAACAATAGATTTTTTTAACAAACGGAGTGGGTAATTCTTAAGTCGTTCGTATAATTGCGATATGGAACTTAAAAAGGAGAACATGTAGTAAAAAAAATTTTTGGACTGACATACTCTTACGCTAAGCGTCAAATAAATATAATATTAAGAAAAAATATTTTTTCATGTGATATTAATATCTAAACGATTAAAAAGCTCTAAGGGTACCAGACTCAAGTAAAATCACGAAAATTATATAAGATTGGGCTAAGTAAATAGTTAGACGTTATCAGCCAAAGGCATTTGCCTAGCTGTATGATTGAATTTCAACCTGCTATCTAGAATTAGTTAAAAAACTATCTAGGCAATTGATTAAACAGCAAATTATACCAGTTAGCTGTGTCATGTCAATTACGATATACGTCTATGGGCTAGACCACAAGAACTAAACCTTAGCATTATTATATGAGACACGTTAACGTTTAATCAAAATTGACACTTTACTTTCGCCTCTCAAAATATTACACTTGCGTCCAGGATTTATTACACAACATAAAATTACACGACAGTATGTATATCATTCAACTTCTAAATTTTGAAATTATTATATACCTCCTTTAAGCGGTCCTTTCAATTCTCAATTTGACAACAGACTTAACAAATGAGTATGAGTATATTATGCGTGTTTGTGTCAAATACATGGTAGTGTGTGTAATGTTTTTTTTTATTAATTTAATTTATTTAGCATAATTTTGATATACATATTAGCATTCTCCACTTCTTATCTAAACCTTTAGGTGTGCGAAATTTCATACTCCTCCATACGCGTATTTTTTTGAAAAAGGTGTACATATTTCTCGCTTCACGTACGTGCTCCAACTAGGGTTTTGTCTCACATATAAATATGCATTATTTGGACTAGGTCCTCTTCCCAAATCATTGTTTTTAACAATTTCTAAGTATCATTAGTAGTTTCAGTTGAGCGTGATTCACTTTCTTATATTTACAGAGTCGCTCATGATAACAGAACGTATTTATGTATATATTGCGTCCTATGCATAGTATGAATTGGATTTCCCACTTCCAAGGTGGCAGACAAGCATACATGATTTTATTTATTTTTATATCACGCCTTATCCCCGAAGTGGTGTCAGAGGCATGTGTTTATATGATTAGTAACGATTTTGTTTAAATAAGTTTAAGCGCCAAAAAATTTTATATCAACATCAATTAGTATTTATGTATAAGGGACTTGCCCGTGTAGCAATTACGAGTTCTATCTATAGCAATTTCACTTTTCTATACGTTTTCACTACTGTCACACTATCGTTGATATAGGCTTGAGCAGGCGTTTTGTGTAGATTTACATGAATGCTGATATTCTGGTAAAACTACACAAAACCTGCTCAATCTACTGCTTTCCAATATGTTAAAGTATAAATCTAAGTACAATTCGATCACATTTCCTCAGTGGGTAAACTTTAACAATATATTCAATCCATACTAATAAATTCCGACAGAGCGTGCTAAAATGAATCATCAACAACCGCATTGAAATCCAAAATACCGCTTTATTTACATAAGCAAGTGCAATATTTACATAAACATCAATGCGTTTGACATTATGTAGCAATTATACGGTATTTGGGGCAGAGAAATCGTATCCTACGTCCTAAGAAACGTAAATAATTATTGAGGGCCGGTGTATAAGCCCTCGAGTGTATCGCAGTGAATTTATAATGAGCCGCGTGCAGCTAGTCTTGTAATATTAACAATTTAGAATGTGACATTAAAATGTGTAAGTGCCAACCAACTTAATAAGTGTAGTGTGCCGATTTGCATAATAAAGGAGTATAGAGGTGCGGTAGACTTGTAATATAGTTTCGTAGAAATATGTTTTGGAAATAAGTAAAGTGCCCCCTTATCCTGGCCGCAAGTGTAAATAGAACACATAGAGTAAAAATACAGTGACAAAAATGGAAAATAAAAAAAAACTTTTAGCTGCAACATAGGTACGAAAAACAGCTAAGTGACCAATAGTAGTCTGATACAGAGATTATTGCGAAATGGACTGTATTTTAAAGTAAATATGGTTGATTATTACCTGTACAGCCATGATGGTGTCGATTTCTTGTTGTAGTTTAGAACATCGCAGTTCTGCTGACTGGAGCTCCGCTTGTTTGCGCACGTCTGGCACTTTTGTGATTTCAACTGAAATTGGTACGATTTAAAATAAATAAACAACACATGTATATACATACCGACACACCCTTTTCACGAAAGGCAATTAATATACTATACACTCACGTAATAAGCGATGAACCTATTGCAGGTATGTTTAGTCTATTATACATGATCTCCAGAGAGCTACACAGATAAACAAGGCCCACACCACAACTTGCTAAGTCATGAGTGTGATAACAAGACATCGACAGAAAAACATCAGAGAGATATGACCAATATTCCAGAGTCGTCTGATTTGGGAGTCTCGAGATATAAGTGGGGAATGCTAGACATCCACATCAGACCACTAAAGGTCATGGATGGGTGACCACGTTGTGGTATTTACATTTCCGAGCGTTTCCGTGCTTCGGAAGGCACGTTAAGCCGTTGGTTCCGGTTGCCAGTAACATTGGCAATGGGCTCACCACGGCTTACGTGTGACAGGAATACACATGGTGAAAAGTGGGCATGTAATATGCCTCTGCCACCCCTTCGGGGATAAGGCGTGATAGAAAAATAATAAAAAAAAACTAGATAAGCCGCTTTATGGCGATAAGTAATTTATCTTCCGATTGATTTCGAAGTGCGTTCGAATATATTGTAACCTCTCCCGAGACTTTTTCGAGTTAGAGTTTGGTATAAGTTTTCTGGACTTGGTTTTTGCTGTATATCCTATTCTACAGGAGCTACAGAAATAGGAGTGCGTGTGGGTATAGTCTTACAATCAGCTGACGGTTAATTATTATCTTATCAAATTAAGTGCTGGCCTCATGTTCATGTGCTTAACGAAAGTGGATGTATAGTTAATCTCTGCCTACTCCCATCTACTATACTATGCAACGCTATAAATATGATAGCTGCAATAAATGTTGAACTTGCACTATCTTACTAAATTAGCTCCAATGCAACGCAATCTACTCCTGCTAATTATTACAATTAGGTGAAATGCTGGCTACAAGTCATTTCCTGGAGTCACTACAGCTACCCACGTTGAATATAATATACCAGTTACAGCGTGCGACTTCGCTCGTATTAATACGAGTATTATATTTTAAAATTCTCGCTCGCAATATTTTAAAATAATCATAATATGAATCCGTATATGAATCCAAAGTTCTACTGTCTGATAGACCCTGATAATATCGATAGATAGTCATCGAGAAGGCTTACCTTTTTGAATAGTATTGGGTACAGAAGTTAGGAGTTATTTGTTAGTGTTAGTGTAGTGCTCTAATTTTTGAAAAAAAAAACAAAACAGATGAAAAAACATTCTGACAAATCCAAATTTGAACACTGACTGTTAGATGTTCTATGTAATTGTAAATAGGACATGCCATATTGGTAGTGAGTGCCACAATAATTCTACTAAATTGCTTGATGGTCATTCTATGTTCTCTACTGTGTTCTAATGGTAGCATCCAGAACTCAAAAATATCCTTCTATTAAAATTTCAGGATGACTTCTGATGTCTTTAATATATTTGACTCAGTCCACCCCAGATCTACCCAGAAATGCAACACAGAAAATATGTGACATCACAATGTACGAGTATTAACTTACTGCGCAGATCTCGTATGAACTTCTGTTCCTTCTCCAGCATGAGACGAACTGTTTGCACCTTCGACGCTTCCAGCTGCCGTTGCTTCTCCGACTGGAATCATGGAATAGGTAATCTTAGGCAGTTGTCACTGTGTGGATCTAGCTCAATCCTACCAAGGGAAGGCAAGGGGTACTAGTACGTAACTCTAAAAAAAGGAAATCTCTTTTCTATAGTCTATCACGACTGACACTGGCCAGGAAACCAGCATTTTTATATTCAACGTATCAATATGCACAGAATTTTTGGTGTCGGTGAATTCAGCAGTAAAAATCCGAAAACTGTACAAATGGTTCAGAATAAGGGTGAAGATATATTTTACTCCCGAAATAAAATGCCTGCGATCAGCTTTAGCTGCCACATCTTAGCGATTCAAATAGTTCCTTAGGGGTTATTTAAATCTAGGAATGCCTGAGACTGCTTTTAATAAAGCTACAACCAGAACTATCCAATCGTATGTGTAGTAAGACAAATTATGGTGACCGCAGGTATAGTTACTCAGTATTCATTCGATTATTCATATCAAAAGCTTTACGTTCTTAAGTTCATACTGGTGGTGGGGTATATGGTACGAAGCAATATAAACTGAGCCCGATGACGTATGACGCCAGGGTACTCCTACAATACTGACGTCACCAGCATGGAAGTCAGATGTCAAATTTATCGCGCACGTATAGTAATTGCTTCAGGTTATATGAGATCACCAACATACTAATATTTTTTACCTTTACTCCTGCCACAGGTTAATATCAAATGTTTAGGTACAACATAGATTCTTTACAATGATACCTGACATACAATGACTTCCTCATTACGTCACCTCACAACAGCAATAAATACAAGTGGAATCCTTCAGGCCCACACTTGTCTAAACACTACCAACTTAAGGTCGCGTTTTTCGACATCTACGCGTAGCCACTGCGCTTGCGCAACGCACTTTCGTCACTACTCAAAAGTAAAATTTTATAATAAGGTTTTTGGCCTTTATTCAAGGAGAACTGGAAGCAAGTGAAAACTTCGAAGCGATATAAATTATAGTGATGACTATTAACTAGGTTTTTACTGAGACTTAATTAAACAAAACTAGGACAGTATAGGCCCATACAGTTCTTACTTACGGCAGGCCATAGCCCATCAGGTCATAATTATGATCATGTTAGAGGCAGCCTATGGCTATGATAATCTAATAAAAGAGGCAAGTTAATACTCGCAAGAAGTAAAAGGCAATATGTTGCTGGCGGCTATGGCATGGTTCAATCATTGCATTCAACGATAGCTATTTTAGAAGTTGAGTATTTAATATTTTGGTAAACCATATATGACTGATTGTACACCATAAGGCTGGATCAAATTTGACAGATTTTTTATCAATACAATTGACTACCTTTTCGCACAAAACAATCTCATATAGGTAACTTTTACAAGCTCCTAAGATATGCTTCTTAGAAGAACCCTTTTAAGACAAATTCCAGCAGAAACGTACCTTTACATACTTCGAAAGGTATGACCTTAAATTAACTCTGCTGTTGGTAGTATCGTGCCGGAAATCAATATTGGAATAATAATTTAAAATCTATAGCTCTCTTTCAAAAAATTAATAACTCATGCAAACTAAGCAATAATCAGCTAAGCGACCCCATTTGTTTAAATTATCCTTGCGGTACTCAAGCGCAGCGCATCGCGGCTCTACACGATATAGCATTTCTTGGACTGATAGCGCACAAGGCCGAGAATGTACTCTTTAGCACTAATTAGATACCTTCCATAGTTAGACTATTTAGGGTAATTAGTTTTAATTAGGGCTGTGTGAGTATGTCTTGCATTGTCTTCATAAGGGCTTTTTTCGAATCATAAAAGAATTTCCGGTTGACCGGTGGAATGGAGTAAAAATTTGATAGCTTTAGGAATCGTTTTGAATACTGACTATATAATAAATTTTAAGTGAGATAGTCTCGAGCGGGATTCAAACCCGCAACTTCTTTCTAGCCGGGGGAGCTGCTTAACCAACTAAGCTTCCGAGCAACACTCGAAACTGACGAATTATTCCATGTCATACGGCGCAAAAAAGAAATTGTCAGGGTCGAAATAAATATTTATTAAGGTTAATTTCTAAATACACATGAAAACTAAAACGTCAAAAAAATCAAGGTCACTTCCCCAATTCTTTTTCCGCATTTTCTAAGTACAAACTTCAATATTAATGACTTGTAAGTATTCCTTGTAAGTAGTCATTGGGCCGCCAACTTGAGGGACTGTCAGTAGTCATGCAGACTAAGAGAGTGCCCCTCAATTCGCTAGATGTCGTCATTTCATCAGGCGAGTGGCGTCATTTTAGCGAGCTAAATATTAAAAAAAAATCATTTCCAATAAAAAGTACACAAACAAACACATTAAACTCACCTTCGCATTACTAATAGTCAGGATACTCACATTGACAGGCACCGGCGCCGTGATGGGCGTTTTGTGTCTGGACGCGTTCTGTTGTACCGTCAGCACCGCGGTTGGTTTAGCTGGAAACAATAACAGGCGCCATTAATACTATTCTTAAACGATATGTTCGACGAGGTGTCACGAAAATTCTGCGTAGAGATAAATCATAAAATCTGGTGTAACGAGGCAATTATAATTAAGGAGGCGAGAAAGAAAAAGAAGCGCTCGTATCCTCGCTCACTCAGTATTCTGTATGTAAACTATCACTGCGTTAAGAAACTTTCGCTATGGCTGGTCCTCGAGTGGGTAAACATTATATGGTACGTCTTTTTCACGAGCTAGCTACGTAGGACAAACATAGTTACGATGAAATGTGGGTGTATAATATACCTCTGCCACTTCTTCAGGGTTAAAGACGTGAAAGGCGTAAGAAAGAAACCCGCTATGCGTTGTCAGTTTTGATACTTTAACAATGGCAAAAGAATCAACTTCTCAGCTGATTAACACCCACTACAAGGAATAGACCCCGCCCCTGAAGACCGCTACAACTTTCAGTCATACGTTGCACGCCTCCATGAGGCCGTGAGTTTACTATTTTCTAATAGAAAACCGTTCTAGTTCTATTCTATAGCGGTTCTATTGCGATTAGTCCAAACTAGAAAGTCTACTAAAACTATTATTTATTTCACAATCACACTTCTCAAGCTGCAGAACAGAAATAAAATAGCTGTTTTAAGCAATCAAAATATTTACTTACAATAAATATTACTACCAAAAATGCAAAATAAGAGCCGGCCGATAGAATTCTATTGGATCGCAATTGTAATAGTGGACAACGAAAACTCAATTTTTTTTGTCGGCTCTCTATCGAGCGACGATTTCTGTTCTCTTCTAAGGCGATTGAATTAGTAGACTTAGCCCCCAGTATATTTCGACTACCTTTATGATGTCGTCTCGTCAGTCCACCTACCGCGACATCCAACCAAACGATGCGTTTTTAAAAAATAATTGCCCGTTGTCCACCCAGTGAACTACGCAGGTGGACAAAGGATCAATGGGCAATAAACGGACAAAGGATCGCAGCAGCTGCTGCTCGATCCTTTGCCCTGTTGAGCAGCTAGAGCTCTGGTGTTACAGACCTCTATAGGCTCCGGTAACCACTTCGATGGGTCACAAACTTGTCTGCGACCTCGGTAGCGTAAGAAACAGCTACTTAATAATAAAATCTGACTACCCCGTCAGGGATACAGCGTGAAGTTAGTTAGATAGTTGAAGCGCTCGTGGCCCCGCGGTCTCAGTGTTCTGTAAACGATCACTGAGTTACGCAACTTTCACTATGGCTGGTCCTCGGATGGGTGACCACTTTGTGGCATTTACATTTGCGAGCGTTTCCGTGCTTCGGAAGGCACGTTAAGCCGTTGGTCCCGGTTGCCAGTAAAATGGCAGTCGTTAAGCCTGGTTGAATGCCTTATGGGCGGCTTGAAAAATTTCAACAACAGGTAGCCACAACCTGCGTCTGTCTATTTCAACACGGCAATGGGCTCACCACCTATTACGTGGGACAGGAAAATCCACACGGTGAAAAGTGGGCATATAATATGCCTCTGCCACCCCTTCGGGGATAAGGCGTGATGGATATTTATTTATTTATTTTTTAAAAATTGTACCGGTGTAGTGACAGTTATAACATCGGAAAAATTTGCAATATTTGAAATTATTACTTGGATTTCGCAAGATTTATAAAACTAATAGTTTTTTCAATCAAGGTTTGTGAGTTTAATTACTTTTACATCCTCATATGTCCATTAATAGTGCGATTTTGTAATTTTCTATGAATAAAACAAAACCTTGTTTTGTTTCGCATTTCTTTGCTCTAAGTCTACTTTGCTAATAATTACTGTTTCTGTAGCACGTAATTATAACAAAATGTCGAATACTATTAACATGATAATGACGCGTAAGGCCTTGGCTCTTCAGCAAGAGACAAGGCTTCAATTAACGTTGAAAGAGTTACAGATATTGAGTGAGAAGTGCGATAAACTAAACAAGGAAAGGGGCGAAAATGAGTTAAAACTGCTAGGTATTTTAATTAAGAACGGACAACTCAAAAAAGAACTGGCACAGTTGCATTCACTGTATACTGATACCTTACAGGATCGGGATAGGTTACAACTTATAGTTGACAGTTTTGACTCATGTAGGGATCATTATGAACAAACTCTGCACCAAATTAGAATACTAAAGGAGGAGCTACAACGATCGGAAATCAAAATATCGCAACTAGAAGACAAGAAACAGAGCACAGTGGTTCAATCTAATCAGAGTTTGTTCGATGAACTGATGGCTACAAGTTTAAATACTGCTACAGCTCACCCTTCCATTGTCATAGACCTCACTTCTGATGATGAAACCGGGGGCTGTTCTAAATCATTAAAAATTATTAAGTGTAGTAAGAATAAGTTAAAGAAATATTTAAAAATTAAAAAGTTTATTACTAAATCTAAAAAAATGATACATAAATACAAGTTTTTTATAAATAGCATGTCACTTAATAGACAGAGATTGCAACTGATTGACCAGGTAAATATGTGTGTGTTAGAACTTGATACTGTTGCACAACAGTAACGTCAGATTGACCGACTTCAAGACTCTTTGAAATCAATTTCATATAAATATGAAACAGCAGAGAAACAGAGTAGGGAACAGGTGTTAGCCATAGGTAAATTAGTAAATTCATGTCATTGTCAAAATGACCAATTGATATCCGCAGGCCATGTTCCCTCCTCACCCTTGAGTTGTGAAAGAATTAGATGCAATGATGAATTTTCACCAATTAAAACTGTGTGCAGTGTGGATAATAGTATATTAAGTTTAAGTAGTAATTGCGAGGCATCTATAATAGAAAAGTTGCAAATAAAAAGTGATGCAAAGACCATAGTCTATTGCGATGAAATAGGTAAAAATTTTGGACATTATTTATCACAGTTAGGTCATTCTGTAATAAATCATACATATCCAGGAGCCTCATACTCTCAAATTATTGATTTTATATTGACTGGTACACACTGCATGCAGTCTACTATAGTGGTGCTGGTTGGTAGAAGAGGCAATATTAATAGTGACAAACTTTTAAAAATGTTTGTTAAGTTATCAAGTCTGCAAGTTAAGCAAGTAATTTTGTCCACCTTGCCATAACTGCTATGAGCCACAAGGAAAATCACTTCAGATACAAATTACATATGAAACTACATACCATGGTATCATATTCCAAAAAAATTGAATTGTTGGATTGGAACATAATTTTCAATAATAATAGTTTGTTGACATTAGATAGATATTTTCTATCAAATTTTTTACATCGAAAGGTAGCAGTCTGTTGCTATCTAATTTTTTAATTTTGATCTTCTGATGCTTCTTACATTAAATTTAAAGAAAAGCTTGAAGAAGCTCTGTTCAAATGCCAATGTTCTAAGAAATCTATAATAGTTTGTGGAGATTTTAATGTTGATATATTGTTGATATATAACTCCATCAGAGAGAAATAAAATGAAAAATGTATTTAAATCCTTTAATCTGCATAGTACATTCTTAGAACCCACTCGTATTACAGCCACCATTGCAAAATGTATTAATAATATTTTTACTGATATTAAACCTATAGATAAAGGTATTGTGGATCCTGTAGAGTCAGATCATCGTGGCCAATGGATAAAGTTTCCTAAAAGTAGTTACAAAGTCTGCAAAAAAAAGTTTAATATGTACCAATTAACCAAAGTCGTTTGAATAATTTTAAAGAAAATGTATTAAAGAGATTACCATATCTACCTAACTTCACTTGTGTAGATCAGTCATATAAACACTTATTTAATTTGATTAATGATGAGTTTGGCAGTTTTTACCTCAAAAACACTACAGATTGGTGGTCATCCTGTTTTCAGTGACTGGGCAACACCAGGTATCTTTAAAAGTAGAAATAAATTATTTAAATTATATTCAGAAAAATCATATAATTTTAGGCAAACCTATCAGGATTATGTAAAAAATTATTCAAAGATATTTAAACAAACGTGTTATCTTGCTAAGTCAAACTTCATTAAAATAAAATTTCTAATTCTGTGAATAAAATAAAAATGACTTGGAACATCATTAACTCTTAATGCGGTAGATCTTTGGTGACTGAAAGGGATTTCCACTTAAAAGTAAATGGTTGCCATGTTACAAGGGACCTGGAAGTGGCGATGGAGTTTGAAAATTTTTTCAAAAATGTACCTATATTGACAACAAAATCTCTCCAAACGTCTTCCAGTTCCGCTGAACATTTATTAGAAGAATCTGTTCTTTGTTGCAGGGATGCATTTGTATTCACAGATATTTGAGCTCAGGACATTGTAAATACATTTAAATGTATCGAAATTAAGAAAACCGCGGACCTTTGGGGATTATAGGTCAAAACTGCATCATGTATAATTGAGATCATTGCGCCCCATCTAGCAACTGTGTTTAATGCCTGTGTTTCTAGTGGTACATTTCCTGATTTAATGAAACACAGCAAAGTCGTTCCCTTGTTCAAGGCTGGCAGCGCTACAGACCCGTCTAATTTCCGACCAGTGTCGGTGCTGCCAACTTTGATCAAAGTATTTGAAAAAATTATCTTGAATCAAATGCTATCCCATTTTAATAGTCATAAAATACTTCATGCGAATCAATTTGGGTTTACGAAAGGGCGCTCAACTTCCGATGCTGGTGTTGAGTTATTAAAATGTATTCATGAAGCCTGGGAAGACAAGCACGATGCATTAAGTATATTTTACGATCTATCAAAGGCTTTTGATTGCGTTCAACATGAAACGCTGTGCAAAAAATTACACCACTATGGAATAAGAGGCAAAGCTCTCGACCTTCTGTCTTCATTTTTGAACAATAGAATACAGAGGGTCGATATAAATGGTACGCGTTCTGTAGGATGCTTGGTTACTATGGGTGTGCCGCAAGGCTCAATACTTGGACCATTCTTGTTCCTCATTTATTTTAATGATTTATCATTTTATGAAGCGCTCGTGGCCCCGCGGTCTCAGTGTTCTGTAAAAGATCACTGAGTTACGCAACTTTCACTATGGCTGGTACTCGGATGGGTGACCACTTTGTGGCATTTACATTTGCGAGCGTTTCCGTGCTTCGGAAGGCACGTTAAGCCGTTGGTCCCGGTTGCCAGTAAAATGGCAGTCGTTAAGCCTGGTTGAAGGCCTTATAGGCGGCTTAAAAATTTCAACAGCAGGTAGCCATTACCTGCGTCTGTCTATTTCAACACGGCAATGGGCTCACCACCTATTACGTGGGACAGGAATCCACACGGTGAAAAGTGGGCATATAATATGCCTCTGCCACCCCTTCGGGGATAAGGCGTGATGTATATTTATTTTATTTTTTTTTTATGTAGGGGACAGGAATAGGATTGTTTTGTTTGCAGATGACACCTCATTAATTTTTAAAATTAAAAGACAATTAGATAACTATGACGATGTAAACAATGCAATTGCAAGAGTAGTTCATTGGTTCAGCTCAAATAATCTTTGCCATAATGAAAATAAAACTAAATGTATAACATTTACTCTACCAAATGTAAAACAAGTTGCGGCCAATGTTCAACTGAATGGACAAGTGTTAGAGTTTGTGGATTCAACTGTGTTCCTCGGTATAACTATTGATGCCAAATTGCAGTGGGGCCCACACAGAAAAGACAGCCTCTTCGTTAAGTTCGGCTGCATACGCTGTAAAGAAGATCAGGACTCTAACAGATGTGGATACGGCTAGAATGGTTTACTTCAGCTATTTTCATAGTACGAGTATTATGTCTTACGGTATTCTCTTTTGGGGGAGTGCTGCAGATTTAAATATTTGTGTTTTTTTGTTTGTATAAATTCATTACTATATAATTGGTCAAATATCATGTTAATCAAACTAATGTAATTACTGGCGTTTAGAAAAGAGTGGCCATGAGTTTTATTGCCAGGTTCTTCCTCAGGCTCTGCCTATTGCTTTGCGAATCTGGCAGTAAATGTAAATGTAGAAGCATTATTATTGACGTTCATAAGTGTTACTTTGTGACCTAAATGAATAAAGATTTATTATTATTATTATTATTTTTGTTCTACAAAAGCGGGCTGTACGCGCTATTTATAATTTGGGCCCCAGAGTTTCTCTCCGAGAGAAATTCAAAGAAGTAAATATTCTAACCGTACCATCACAATACATTTTTGCCAAACTTATGTATGTCCAGAAAAATCTATCACAGTTTTCTAAACTCTGTGATAAACATAATATAAACACCAGAAATAAAAATAATCTTTCAGTCCACCACAGTCGTCTACATAAGATTGGCGATTCTTTCCAGGGTAACTGTATACGCTTTTACAACAAGCTTCCCTGTGACCTGAGAAATTTACCATTAAAAAAATTTAAAAAGTTAATTAAAAACAAGCTTAGAGACAAAGGTTTTTACTCCGTTAAAGACTATTTGCAGGACAGGGACGCCTGGAAATGATCTGCTGGCAAAGTGAAATAATATTAAATTGTAAATAGGCCATCAAAAAAAAAAGCCTTCCTAAGTTTCTTGCCGGTTCTTCTCAGGTGGGCCGCGTTCCGAACCGGTGGTTGCTTTAAATATTTTAAATAGTGTATGACATTTTGTAAGCGCCGTTAAATGGTCTATGTAAAATAAAGATATTTATACTTTATTTATAAAATAAAATAAATAAATATCCATCACGCCTTATCCCCGAAGGGGTGGCAGAGGCATATTATATGCCCACTTTTCACCGTGTGGATTTTTCTGTTTTTTTTTTTTTTTTTTACTTTATACTATGTCTATAAAAATTACTAGTCAACTAAATACATATAATGTTAGACACATTTTGAGACAGACGTACAATGCATGTATGATTAAGGGTATTCCCGCTGGGAATTCCCTAAACTTTCAAATACAAAATTAGAAATAGTTGGCAATAATGCAATAATATTGTCATGTTAAACGAGTCATTCTGTGGTCTACGACATTACTAATACTAACCAACTAACTATCTTCACGCTGTATCCCTGACGGGGTAGTCAGAGCAGACAGTTCGCTTCGATCGATCAGGACACTTCCACCTACTCTCTACTAATACCAAAGATAATGAAATCAAATAGAAAATAATTTTGTTCCTACGTCAAGTTCCAGTTGCGTTCAAAGTTATTAGGCAAGAAACCACATTAAAGTAAAACTACCATCTCTTTCATCAAGGGTATCCTTAACGACAGGACTGGCAAGCTTAATGCATTACCCCAAAATACCACTCCATCAAGTCAAAAGATAAGCAGATACTTAAGCGTTTGTTTTATAACCTAATGGAAAGTTGTCACCGTAGTCTATGAATGTTTCGTCAGGAACGCCACATTCGCGTAGCTGATTTTGTAATAGCCTTCTAAGGTCCCTTTTGAAGATTACCATAAAGAGGACATTGCGGCGGTGTGTTAAAAAGGAGTTAAAAAAGCAGTCTTTGAAAGTGTATTGTGAGCCCACCTCGTATCATGTGCACGACCTGCTGGTGTGTGTGATGGTGCACAGGCACCGACTCCACGCGCAGGATCCTGTCACCAGCCCGCAGGCCCGCGCGCCACGCAGCTCCGTGCTCCTTCACTGACTGGACGTACACCGGGTTGTCTCCTATGAATACAATATAGAAACATAATTAAATGAATACTGATCAGCATCATCAACTAAACAGTTCGAGATTATTTCGTGAAGTGAAGTCGGGGACTCAAAGATCAGCTCGAATTATTTCTGCTAAAAATCAATGCAATTATAATAATACAATTATAGCTGACATCGATATATCTGTAGTATTTTACTGGAGTGTTAAAAAATCTCGAAGAACCGAAGGTTTGGTACGGTTAAACAAAATCTTGAAAATCGAGTTAATCGGTATAGGCTTTAGGTATTCTATAGAATAGAATAAACTTGATTCCACGAATATATAAAAACACTCATATAAAAATATTACAGTTTCATAAATGTACAACGGGCGGCCTTATTGCTAAAGAGCAATATCTTACATACAACCTTTGGATGGAAATCGTTGTCAAGGACGGGAAATATTAACTACAGTTTCTACAGGTAGACTTAAAACACTCGTTGAAATAGATTTGGTGAAATGCAGCGGCAGTAATTGTTTTGCGTGTCTATAAAGGTTAAGTTTTATAGAAATTTATGGGTATAAAATATTCCAGGACTGTCTATGATTTTGGAGGGTACGTTGCTGATGCTGCAATACATTAAGAGCTTTTATTAAGTACTTTACGAAATTATCTCAAATGTATAGTTCCAAGTAGCAAAAATTACTACCTGAAACTGTAGCTAAGCGTCTATTTCAAATAAACTCAAAATCGTACTAAGAGAAAAAATATTTTGTACTGATATTGCAAATAAATTCGTAATCGAAGACTTATAAAGGTACCGTTTGTCAGTAAAGGTGAAAGCATGGCTCGTATGCAAGTGACTAGCAGACGCCAAAAGCTATTATTGTCACACACTTGTTGATTATTCAAACATGACTTGAATGCATTATTTAGTTATTCCATGTTTATACATCGTGTTGATGTATAAAAATGGCGCGGGGTGTAAATATTGTTTGTATTTTAGTGTTTTATTGTGCGTCGTGTGTACCTTACTCTTTCCCTTTTGACCTAATTAAGAAACGTACACTCAATCTTGTATAGTTCAAGGTGTATACAGATATGTGCAGGACCCAAGTCAACATAACATGAAAGTTTTCACCCTATTCGAGGATTCGGTGTTGGAAATTGATGAGGCTCTGGAGTAGATGCCCAAGAAGTGTTGGAAGGTTAGATGGCAGTCACTTTTATATAACAATCCATCAAACAAATGCTTTTGCTAAAGCTTCATCACAATCGGCAGTTCGTGCTAAGAACATTTCTCAAGGATTACCGTTTCCTACGGAAAAAAAAAGTTAATTTAAAATGCCCACGTGAACGAGCATAAATCCAGAGCACGGTCAAACTTATTGAAGTATTCGTGTCACAGCTACACGGAACTAAATTACTGATAATAAATGCATTAAGTCGTTTCAATAGCAAGGAGTTATCATGCGACACGTGCAAATTTCCATCCATTCATCGAGTTATATTCGCATTACAGTAAAACCAAATGCGTAACTGTGTGTTGATGATGATGATGAATCCTAATTGCGACAGAAAGGGGTGACACACCGAACTCCAGTAAGAAATAAACAATTCTAGCAGAGGTGGGAAATTAGTACCTCATCGGCCAGAGTAGTAATAGATAGTATGTTATCTTCAGATTTAAAATGTGATAAGAGCCGAAACACCGGGCATGCGACTTGCGACCTGAGAAACGTAAAAGAAAGGGGTGGTGGACAGCAACGTGCGGCACAGTAGACGTAATGCTCCCTTAGTAAATTTTGTGACAGCTCCGCAGTAAACAGCGTCAATGCGGCACAACGTGGGAGAGTTTCAAAGTGAAGAACTTTGGAGTTTATTGCCGCACCAACTCACCTATAGAATAGTTCTGGCGAAACTTCTATTGAAAACATCGTTTCTCTTTCGGAGCTTAGAAACCTGCGAAACGCTTTGTGTCCTTCCTCTTGCAAACTCGGGTTCTTAAATCTGAGCTCGCAGAGGCACATCATTGGGCCGCCAACTTGAGGGACGCTCAGTAGTATTATGGACTATGATAGTGGCCCTCAATTCATTAGATGTCATCAGGGCTTTTCATCAGGCGGGTGGCGTCAATTTAGCGACCTAAATTTAAACAAAACATAGTAAATAGTGTCCTACCGGAGACTTTCATTCCATATCCGTGCTCGTCGCGTACCACGGTGACGGTGAGCAACTCGTCGCCACCTGGCGACCCCGCCCCGCCCAGCATCACCTGCAACAATACAAATATACCGTTATTGATGTGACCTTTGTTCCTTTAAATACGCCTTCGAATATAGAGAAGGTAACTGCATAGCTACTTACTTCTATAATATAAATTTGAAATAGAAACGAGGAAGTGACTCATGCGTGCTCGTCAGAAATTTCATGCCGCTAAATGCTACATTGTGATGAAATCTTATAAGGAAGCACTTTGAACCCAGAGGAAGGACATGGTCTACTTAGATTATGATAGCTAAAATCCACGCTATCAAATCCGTTAGTTAGTCGGTCAGTTTATTAAAAACCTTGGTATCAATAGATGGTTGTAGATCACAATATATGTGTTTTAGGCAGAGTAGCTAGCCTACGTCAGTATATTATATAACGTAGGTAAATAGAGAAGCGTGTCGCCGAAACAAACAAACAATAACCGCGACCTCGACCCGGGACGTGACACGTGATCCCGCAATAAAAGCACCATTTACTCGTACAGGAAGCGAGCCGAACACAAAACATTTCCTTGGGCCGAAACTGTCGCCAGTTTAACACATCGTGACATGACGCGACCAAACACACAGCAATGTACCTAGTTGAGTATGTTTTATGCTGCTCAGTAGATAGGAGAAACATTTTTCAGAGAAGCATAATACAATGGGGTAGGAAACGTCCAGGGATTTAGTTGACGACTGTCTACATAAAAAAAGACCCAGATGACATTGAGTATAAACCCTAGTTTATCTATCACGCCTTATCCCCGAAGGGGTGGCAGAGGCATATTATATGTCCACTTTTCACCTAAATTTAAATATTTTCTTAATTTTGAAAGTGAGTTTGTTTCCTACCGTATACGAAACAAGCGTCTCCAAGGTGACAAGGAGAGCTAGTGGATAGGTGTATAATTGTCGGTATATGGGTCTATAATCTACAGACTTTCTTTAAGATGCAATTCATCAAACAATTTAGTTACAGTATGATCTACTATATATTGGAAAAAGGCCAGGTCAAGAGTATCCTTAACCGGCGAGCGTGTATGAAAACACTCATGAAAGTAGAAGAAGCGAAAGTTGTATGTCAGGGCCGTAGCAAGTGGAAAGTCATAGTCTCTGCCGTCCCCGATGGGAGATAGGCGTGATAATATGTATGTACGATCTAATACCGCGCTTTAAGAGAGTTTTTCATGACCTTGAAATAAAAGCGAGTAGACGCTTACGTCTTCAGAACAACACGCAACGTCCATATCGTGCGCAAACTCTATACATAATTACGACATAACTTTGCTGAATGATTATTATTTAATAATGCTCATTATATTTCAAACGATACTATGCGCCGGCGCCGGTGCAATGTCATGCACGAGCGTTTGACACTTACGATATTCGCGCTTCAGAGAGAAAATGTTATAGGACTATGAAATTTAAAAATCAATGCCACTTTACGTTGTAATTTTATAACTCAAGAACGGGCTCACCTATCCAAACAAATGTTTAGGCTTTGTTCGGACTATTTAGTAGATGGTTTATATGATGGTTTGCACAAAATCGGTCGAGCGGTTCTTCATTTATCACATTTTTGGTGGCGCTAACGAAGTCGCGCGGGTCAGCTAGGACTGTGAAATGAAATGTTAGAGGAGCCACAATATTGGAAGAAAGGAATATTGGAAGAGTCACTAGTGCGGCACTAGTGGCGTTATATTTGTTTACGTCATCCTACCGGAGCTAAAGTTGAGGTGAGTATGCCGTCGGACCAACAAAGTTTTGGTTATCTGTGGCAAGAAATCTTACGGTCACACTTTTCAAAATAGAATTGCCAAAAAGTATCTTTATACAAATTGATACAATACATTACAGTGATCGTTTTAGTCTTAGTCTAGGATATCATAAAAATCCTCGAGTCCCTGGCTCCCTGCAGTTACGAGGCATCTTACTTATTTTCGTCAAACTTAGCGTTGTCCCGTTGTTACCACCAAACACTGCACTTGAAGTTATGTTTGGGTTCTGTAGGCAACTGTGATTTGCCTTTTTGTTTTTAGTATCGTAATTGTAAGTGAGTGCATTCTGACCTCCCAACCACGTTAGGCACACGTACGCCTTTGACTCGTCCTTGAATCAGAAGTGCACATGCAGGTGAAGGTTAACTGAGGCAGTGACCCAGTTAACATTAGCTATTTATTTTTAACGACCTCTAGCGATCTTCTTTCCTAATCTGAATAACTTAAAATGTTAATTCGAGCCTCAACATACTTAGGTTTATATCTATAGATATAAGTTTCACCCTCAGTTCTCTAAGCAAAATGAGTACGGCAATAAAAGTAACTAATTTAATCATAACAGTCAATGGAAGCTGAAGCCATGGTTAGCACGCAGCAACCGGGACTATATATTCAGATGAAAAATAAAAGGTGAAGCATCTCTTAATTGAATGGAATGCAATAAAATTATTGAGTATTGAAAGTTTAACTCATTCATTAACACAGCAGTGTCTTAACAACGTTCAATAAAGTCCATGATATAAACAAACGAAAATATTAACGAAAATGTTTATCTTTAAAACACTCTACACATAAACCCGCATAAAACCGATGTAACAAGTATACACTTTATTATTTATTACATAAGGTTTGTAATTCTTTACATGTGGTTGTAATTTATTATCCTGTGTTTCCGTATTACGTGCACAGATTGGTATCACCACAGTGGTATCGCAAAAGAATGTAATTCATACGTTTTATCGTGAACTAGACTATATATTTGACGTGGTGCCCCTTTGATATCAGTATAATGCCGTCTCGGAGGAAGCAATCAATCCGCGATTGATGTCTGTTGATTGGATTCGATTTCCAATGGAGCAGATTAATCTACAAGAATGGGTGATGGAATGTTTTTTTTTTTCATTATTTCGTTTTTGCTACCGCGAGCCAGACACTACCATACTTTCAGTAAGCTTTGAGTTAAATGAAACTGTGTTAAAAAAATGCACAATTAATAAATATATCTTCGCTTGAGCTATTTAGGATTCTTAGAATATTGTGTTATTTTGTACTTGTCTTGAATCTGCATATATGTTGTATTTTTACATTTCTACATTGTGAATAATTTGAAACGTCAGACAAATAAAGGTTTCTAAATTGGCTGCGTTTAGTTCCGGTAATAACTAATATGCAAATATGTAATTTGAGTTTGTTATTGTGTGAGCACCAAGTAGACTTATTTATTATTTTGAAATTGACATGATAGTTGCTGTGCAGTTTTTGGGTATGTCATGCTCGCCAAGTGTCCTGGCAGTGGTGGCGTATGTATCGGGTCGCCTTATTCCCTATAATACGGTTGAGTAGGGTGATGGCTGATTTATACGTCATACCCGTGAACGGGTGCCGTCTGTTGGGACTGGTCAGCTCATAGCTGTTATAGCAATTATTACAAATAATATTATTTAAATTTAAGGCAAACTAAATTTAGTCGACTGTTCTCACATAAATCTAAAGGAACAATGTGTAATTTTAATGTTGTAAGCCACACATACATTTCAAAAGAGCATCCATTACTTTCTTGCTAGATTCTTCTTAAAGTGTAGGCTGCCCTTAGAACTGGCAACTAGAATAGCTCTAATTTTGATATGATTTTAAACATAACATTGATTTTGTTTTTGTTTTGTATAAATTCATTACTATATTATTGGTCAAACATCATGTCATCATCGAACTAATGTAATTACTGGCGGTTAAAAAAGAGTGGCCATGAGTTTTATTGCCAGGTTCTTCCTCAGGCTCTACCTATTGCTTTGCTAAACAAAATCGGTCTGCACCAGACCATTTTACGAGTTACGTACAAATGTCACTATGATCACATAACAATTTATGATTACTATTATGCTATGAGTAATATACCAGAGCGAATGATATAATCCTTGAGTCACCTGCCCCCTTAGCACACAACTTCTATTTATTTCAACTCTTTTTAACCAATCAAATTGCAGAAAAATTTGTTTTCGATTTTCATTGGGTGAAATACAAAAGAACAAAAAGGCGCTACACCAACACTACTAGAACCCGAGGCAGTTTGATGTGAAATGTGCTGCAACTGCTGGATGATAAACTAAGCTGCGGTGACGTACTCTAATAGACTAGACTTTTACGCCCAAACAGAATAACGTTTATAAGGCAGCTTCTATATCAGAAATGTCGTCACTTTTTATCGATACAGTTTTGAAGTTATTGTGGTAGGTGCACCTGCTCACCAACCGACGAGACGGCGACGCTCTCAACAGTGGTAAAAAAACCCAAATCTTAGCTAATATGGACTCTCCCCTAACCGTTATTTCAAAGACTTCAGTATACCCACAGTTGGTATAAAAAGGTTAGGTAACGTTAATTTAAAAAATATGTTGTGTAGCTCTAGTTACCTAAAAATCCGAATTATATACACACGTATTATGTTATGCCAGGTCACAGCAATCACGAGTACTTTGCTGTAAGAAATAAAAGAATTCCATTGTACCTATACCTCCGAAGATCTTCCTCAGACCATAATATGGTATGTATCATAGAAAAAAATATATTTATAATACTGAATCAGTAGTTACCAGTTTTCTAGAAAATACAGACCTACGAGAAGTATAAAGAACCTTTTTAGACTTCTAAAGCATAAAGTTTAGAAAAGTCTTATAAAACGGCTCAATCTGCGTGTATATTTATCAGGAACCATAAGAAACAGAGACTAAAGGCAGCATTCGATTCGACGCTAAGGCCCGTACTCCAGAACGTTTCTCAATACTCGATCGACGCTTGAGACTTGATTTTGTCTTATAAAATATACTTTCAAGTGTTTCTTAAGTGTTGATAAACGTTCTGGAGTACGGACCTAAGAATACGTGCATAGGCGATTTTAAAGTTTCTACCACGTAGGGTTTTGAAACTGGTTTCGGTTTAAAAGTCGTCTGATTCTTCAGCTACGATAGTAAAGGATAAATAAATAATAATATAAAATATTGTTGGGACAACTCACACAACGCCATCTGATTCTAAACTAACACAGCTTGTACTATGGTAACCAGATAACTGATAATTAACCAGATAATTGATTTCTAAATAATCCATTGTGCTCATCACACAAAGTTTTACCCTGGGTGAGAATCGAACGCACGACCTCTTGCGAAGCAGTCGGATGCACTCCCACCGCGCCACAGAGGCAGTCAGTCGCAAGATGCGTTACTTTTTTACATTAACTTTTAAAAAAGCAAATCCTCAGCAAATCGGTTCAACATAACGGTCATTTGTGTTAACAAGCATGTGATAGATAACGTCGAAACCACCCGTACACCTCATATTGAACCATTAAACCGGGATTAGCTTCCAGCAAATGGCTCTGAGCCAAGAGACCCCTATCACCCCTTCAACTTGATAAGTGTTGACGGAACACGGGTCGGTAATCAAAGTGGGGTGGACAGAGAAGCTTTATGCTCGACTGATACTGCGTAGATAATATTGTTTAACTATTTCATTCGGAGGGACATAACCTGTTGTTTTTTGGTATTGGGACATAACAATGGAAGTTATGGAGTTTAGGTGTTTATATAAACTTATAATCCTAGTAGAAAATAATGTCATAGCAATAGTTGCTGACTTATCATAAATTTAAAATAGAAAAATTTTCAGCATCGAGGGGTCGTAGCGTCCATGAATCATGGACGCTGCAACGAGTTCGAAACGTCAATGTAAGTGAATATTATTATTTCGCGTGAAGTCTAGAGTAGTATATAAAATATCCAATATTTCAGTTAACCCAGATAAGTTAAATACCTTGTGTAAGAGTAAGTTCACGTCACGTCGCTTGGTATTGTTATAGCCGGGAAGTCAACTCAGGTCGCAAGAGCGCAAGACCTTAACCACTTGACTACAGTCTTTACTTCTGATTACGTTTATTAGTCGTTTTAATAATAGATTTAAAATCTAATTTGAGGGTTTAATCAAAACATTCCCACGATCAGTTATCTATTTGTTAACTGCTCAGAAAACCCGATGTTTTTAAAACATCGACGTAACAATATCGTTACAAAATATTAATTATGTTGCGGCGATGCGCGGGCGCACGTCTCTCGGGAACACATTAATTTTGACAACATTCGCGCGTCATACCGCAACGACAGGGCCGATCCATGCCAAGATACGCTGGAGTTAAGAATTAGAAAATTTAATATATAATTGACGTGTGCCAAATTGGATATTGTCATTTAAATAAACTTCCTGTTTTTTTATACAATGTCGATGAGACGTTATTTAAATCTGAAATGCCGAAGTACAGTTCAATAATCTGATTTATCACTTTAGTTCAATCAGAGATATGGCTTGGCTTGGCTTGGCTTATAAATATATTGTGCGAAAGTAGAGAGTAGAAGGACATATGCAGACCACGTCAGCAGATTGCTCAAAAACAGGAAAGTCAAAAGTACTCGTATACCCAAACATGCGTGTATGAACCGATTGATGAATCTTGAAGTAGCGGAAGAAGTATGCATGGATCGCGAAGCCTGGCGATCTGTCCTTTCTGACTACCCCGTCAGGGATATAACGTGAAGATAGTTTAGTTTGGTAAAAAAATACATACATCACACCTCTAACCCCGAATGGGTCGGTAATTTATTTTTAACCCCCGATGGAAAACGAGGCGTGTTATAATTTTAAGTCGCGTTTCTGTTTGTCTGTGATCATGTTTGATGCAGATTTTTTGCTCGAAAGTTGTTATGATCGAAATGGTGAAATTCAGAAGTCCGATTGATCTAAAATCTGGTATAACCTACCGCTACTTTGAAGGTATTTCAACGAATTTACTGCTGCTACAAGTAGTCTACGGGATACCCAGTTGGGTAAATTTAATTATTATACCATGTTCGGGTTTATTAGAATCCAACTGTCTCAACGAGTGGTCGATGTTCTTGGTTAGGATGCTTTTTAATTTTTTAAATTACATACCACATATGTTACGTCTTTATCCCCGAAGGGGTAGGCAGAGGCATACTATACGCAGGCACATTTTACCGTATGCATTTTTGTCCCACGTAACAGGTAGTGAGCCCACTGAGCCCATTGCCATGTCGAAATGGACAGGCGCAGGCTGTGGCGACCTTCTGTTGAAATTTTTCAAGCCTCCCATAAGGCCTTCGATCAGAATTAACGACTGCCATTTTACTGACTACCGGTACCAACGACTTAACGTGCCTTCCAAACCACGGTATTTTTAAAAATAACCATGTTTATTTATTTATCTTGTTAAACGATTTCTTAGTAAAGTTTTCCTAAGTATATTGGTTAAGTTGTGACGCGATGGGTACAACGTACTACTCAATATCTAATCAAATACAATACAAAATCGAAATGAGTAATATTAGTTTTATCAATATTTTGATACAAGACATATAATCCGATTAGTTAATGAATATCGAACTGATAACCATTCGATGGTGGAATAACCGATCATATTTATAAATAATTTAGTTATTAACATGTGATTACATGGGAATCTAACATCACTTAACAATATTCATGACTGATCACCTAATTATATCTATCTTCACGCTGTATCCCTGACGGGGTAGTCGGGAGAGGACAGATCGCCAGGCTTCGCGATCCATGCATACTTCTTTCGCTTTATTAAGATTCATCGATGGCTTCGTACATGAACGTCTGGGTATCCGAGTACTTTTGACTTCTCCGTTGTTGAGCAATCTGCTCACGTGGTCTTCATATGTAAGTCTCGGCCTACCCTGACTCCTTCTACCCTCTACTTTCACACAATATACATTCTTCGTCAATTGTAATTATATCATTCGAGTAATGAAAACGTTTAAAAATACGTACTCATTGTCTAGATCCATCCCACCTGGAGCGTAGTAACGTATTAAATGACCAAATTCTTCAAGCGATAATTGCAGGACAAGAGGGCGATTTATTACGCTGTTAAAAAAATAAAATTTAAGCAAAATTTTGAACCAATTAGGAGCAGAATGTCATAAGCGTAAAATGACAAACGATCTCAAATTGTCAAAAGCGCGCGTGGTCAAAAGCGCACATAGTCATAAGATCAAATAGTCAATAATACTACTTTAACAGGTTAATCGTGTAAGTGTTTTGTGTAGCAGTGGAAAAATTTAGATAGCATACTAAAAAGAAACAAAACTAACAAAATAACATAACAAACTCTATGTTCTGTAAATATAGCATTTAAAAGATAATATCCCGCCAACCCTCTGAATTTAATGTATTTACTCGTAAAATACGAAAGCAGCTAGTGAGCGGTGTGCTTCACTGCTCACTTGCTGGTTTCGAGCTGTTCGAGGCGTGAAAATGTTTAATCTCAGAAAACAGTCAAACTAAAAACCGCTATCTCAGAGAGTCATGTCATTACTATCCAAGGCGGGGTAGACATATTTACGGCACAAATAAGTAATTCAAAAACGAACCAAACGTGTACCCTGTATCCTGCATTACAGGAGGCGTTGTTAACACAGACAGAGCGACGCCGGCTATCAAATAAAGATATTATCTGGTACCGACAGTACCATTCAACGAACGAACGTGTGGACGCCGCCGGAACATATCGTGTCGGGCAACTTCGGTGTGAATATTAATGAAACAGAACAATATTGTTTTCAAACTATACTATCACAATGGTAACCACAGACACAAAATATTAAATTAAAATATTTCTAACTAGCTGTTGCCCGCAGCTTCGCCCGGGTGGTGAAGTTTTCCTATTCGAGATTTCGTACGGATCCCGAAGCTTTTTGAAATAATCCAATATAGCTTATGTTTCTCACGAAGAATGTAGCTGCCTAATGGTGAAATAATTTTTAAAATCGGCCCATTATTTTTTGATTCTATTCATTACAAACAATTCATAATGTTAGCATAGATTAACTCAGCATAAGGAAGTTTTGACAGGGATTGGTTGGGGTTTTGGGTGTAAGTAACCCCACCAACATCTCCGGGGCCCGACGGTGCACCTGCTGACGGACGAGGCAACGACGCAGGCGCGGGGTTGGGAGGTCACACGGCAGTCTCTCCCAACAATGCTGAAAATTAAAAACCAAACGATAGCTGCTCCTAGCAACCACATAAAAGTGTACCCCAGGCTCCAAATACAGGTAGGGCTTAGAAGCAACTAGGAAAACATTTACCTAAGTTGTCACAGGGTCGTTAACATAATTAAGGAATTGTGAATTATGCCAGGTAAAATACCGATATCACGTGTATTGTGTTATGTAGCTACATATAAAAAGAATATATTTCAATGTATTCGACAATTTTGAAGTTGCTTCTGAATGATTGATATAAACATGGAAAGTTCTTATTCCGACATCTTTAGAAAACTACTTACCAAACACATCTTTCATTAGCCATTTATTTTTCATCAGTATCTAAACGGTAACGAAAACTTGACACATATCGGTTTGCGCAAACGCAGACATAACTTCCAAACAAACTTACAACAATCGCTCGTATTTCGTCCAAAACTTTTACTGGAAAGTGGGCTGACACCTAAATTATGTAGATGCTATAATAATCTTCTACTTTCATCAATGGCGTAATTTGAATGGATCCGTTGGCTAGATAAGTCGTTCACCAGGCGCGTACGCAGATGTAATGTACCGCAACCGTATTATTGCCGGCTTTTATTTTGAGTATTCCATTATCTTTCATAAGCATTCTGGAAATGTAGTTACGTTTGTGGGCACCAAAGCGCTTTAAAAAGAAACGCGAACAGTAATAATGCTAAATCAATTCTGGAGAACCTCTCTCCACACACAAATTACTGGAAATCTTCGAGGTTTATAACTTCGTAGTAACTTGTATACAAAGTCTCTAATTCAGTCACAATACACAAAAATCATAAGCTCTGACAAATGTTGAAGTGTATTTCAATAAGACAAGGCGTTGGCTCTTCTGAATTAAAAATGATTTACCCATTATCAAACGGATGATAATCTGCACATCCCCATTTTAATTAAAAGCAAGCATCGAACTCAAATGTGAATACTTACATACCTTGCTTTTAGATTCAACGAAAGTTACTGTTTTTTTTAGTACAATTAGGCAAGTAAAACAGTATACTTACGCAAGGAAAATACAGAAATTGTTCTAAGCTGTTTAAGTACGACTTTTGCCAGACTGAAAACTTTGCCGCAACCCTTTTAGCTACCAACAAACGACCGCTTTAAACTAGTCTACTACGAATGTCGCAATGCGCCATTAAAACATCGCCTTCCGCCGACAGCGCGGTTACAGCCAAAGACAGACTAGACCTATTGTCTGAGGGTATGTTAAATGCCTTTTTTTTATGTTTAAGTTCTTAAGTTATACATAAATATACATAGTACACTTCAGGATAAAATTATAGTCATCTCTTAGTACGTATCCGAAACTAGTTTACAAATGCATGATCTGATTATGAAGAGTACTAACAGCTTTTTGGGTGTAATAGAACCAAGATCTTTGCGACTCCAGACTCTAAACCCAAGTAGTAGGTTTAACTCAAGAAGCATCTGCAAAGTCAAAATAAAATAATAGTTACCAAAATCCGTAAATTTAAATAATAAATGTAAAAAACAAATAGCAAACATTGAGTTTGGTGGTAGGAAATATTATACATATTGTCACGCTTTTATCCCCGAAGGGGTAGACTGAGAAATAATATACGTACATTTTTTACCGTATGCATTTTTGTGTGTGGTAGAAATTAAGACTCCGAATTCATTTATGAACTAGATTGTAGAACTTATTGAGTATTATAATTTGTATTCAACTAAAAGCGTATGTGATAAACTCACAGTCTAAAAAGCTAGTTCAACAAGGAGCCATGTAAGGTTGTACATACTTTGGTGGACGTCATGGTTTCTTCCTACTTTATACCGACTACTTCTGTGGCGCGGTGGGAGTGTATCCGACTGCTACGCAAGAGGTCGTGGGTTCGATTCCCACCCAGGATAAAACTTTGTGTGCTGAGCACGATGGTTTATTCTGTGACTGGGTGTTATTTAACTGTAATATGGACGTATGTAGAAATATATAGTATGGTTTTCAGTTATCTGGTTACCATAGTACAAGCTCTGCTTAGTTTGGAACCAGATGGCGTTGTGTGAGTTGTCCCAACGATATTATAATAATTATTATTAATTACCTAATAGAGAATCTAAGAGATTTTAGTTTCACGTGGAAATAACCACGTCCTCCTCAGGGAAACCCGGAACTTTTGTACACAAACAAAATAAACAACTCAGCCAGAGAAAACAAAACTCACGAAACTTCATAACAATTACTTTTAAGTTAACGTTATTGCTCTCTAACATCACGTACATCGTACACAATTAAACGGGCGATGTCATCATTTTATCCAAATAGACTTACGAATCGTTGTGCATGGTGTAATGACTCACGAGAGATGCACTCTAAAACCAGAGCGTTATAACATTATGAACATCACGTTCCCACGGATCCTGGCATATACAGGGTTGTCTCTAAGTGATGTCTCATACAATAAGGCTGCCTAATCCTATCCTACTAATGTTATAAATGTGAAAGTTTGTATAAATGTTTCCTACTCTTTCACGCAAAAAAAATACTGAATGGATTTTAATGAAACTTAACAGTAAAAGATTATACATCAGAAAAGGACTTGAGCTAATAGGCTACTTTTGTCCCGCAAAAAGTTCTTGTGGGAAACGGGAACTGGAAAACTTTAACATAGGGGCGGAGCTGCTTGCATCAACTAGTTTTCTATAAATGACTGATGTTTTCTATATTGAACTTTTCTATTGCACACACCATTAAGCAAATCCAGTAAATGTATTTACGGTACCAGCATGAGCTAAGTCGATAGATAAATTTTCACGCGGGTTTTGAGACAACCTGCCTCAGGGTGACCAGCCTGCGTAGTCCAATCACGTTCTAGCATTAAGAGCATAATAGATTCTATTAAATACCTTATTAACAATGCTTTCAGTTCGTTACATAAAATTGCAGATTTGAATCAATCCACACGTCTATTCCATGAAACAAGACTTTCCAACAACAAAATACAACAGAAATCACGCACGAAATTGACTTCTTTTTGAAAGGAACCACTCAGGAAACTGCACTACCCACTACATAAAATACTAGACAACGAGGTGTGTGACTAAATTGTTCAAATATAATAATAGTAAACAAAGATTGAGTAACGTTTACACAAATATAAACAAATTTCGGCGAAACTAATAAATTAAAAATGGAAACAAATTGAGATACTATGAAAAAACTGGACAAGTGGGTAGTAGACTTGGCACATTACATCAATAAAATACTAGGTAGTAAATAACAACAAAAGAAGTTAGCTGATATTGTTATTTTGGGTTTTCATTAGAGAACTCTAGTTCTGGCGAGTTTTCTAATGAAAAGAATTAGACGAAATATGTAATAGTCTAATATACAGTAGACATTTTGCATTTTGTTGAATATTCGTTTGGTGTATTTTTCCCGTACCTATTTCCCACAGGTACTTGTTTCAGGGATAAAAAGTAGTTTATATAAAGAAAGATGAACGAATTTTAGAAAACCAGAATGCTTTGTGTTCAATCTAACAATTAATTTAAATTAAATTATTATTTCACTACTCATACTCGGAAAGTGCTTATTTGTGCAGATTCGATTTTGCGCTCGTGGCCCCGCGGACGTAGTGTTCTGTAAACGATCACTGCGTTAAGCAACTTTCAATATGGCTGGTCCTCGGATGGGTGACCACTTTGTGGCATTTATATTTGCGAGCGTTTCCGTGCTTCGGAAGGCACGTTAAGCCGTTGGTCCCGGTTGCCATTAACATGACAGTCGTTAAGGCAGTTGAATGCTTCATGGGCGGCTTGAAAAATTTCAACAGCAGGTCGCCACAACCTGCACCTGTCCATTTCAACACGGCAATGGGCTCACCACCTATTACGTGGGACAAAAAGCAAAAGCATACGGTGAAACGTGGGCGTATAGTACGCCTCTGCCTACCCGGGGATAAAGGCGTGAAAGTATGTTATGTTATGTTCGATTTTGTGCAGCCTATATCCTGCACAAATAAGCACTTTCCTCGCAATCGAAGTGAAAAGCAGCGTTTATAACTCGTCCACAAAACCATTTTATCCTCGACATTACTATCAAAGAGCCAGAGCTAAAAAAGTCTCGGATAAAAACGGTTCGTTTTGTGCACTTGTAAAATCTACCATTTAGGTACATGTAACACGTAACCAACCAAATTAAGTTTCCAGTGGCGTTTCATTAATAGGACGGGATTGATTTTATTATGTCATTCAAGCTGAAGAAGCTGAACAAGTAAACGCGGAAGAGCTGATATAATTTTGAAATGAAATCAATTTATTAGATTCAAGCGAAAAGGTACCTAAATGACCAATAGCTTTTATCCGTTCTGCTTTTTTCAGTTCGAATAAAATAATTATCTCATTCAGCTTCTTAAGTTTGAATAATAATATTATCACATTTGAACTAAATATCAAAATTCTATCAGCCCTACCGCGGCGAAATTTCGCTAAGGGCTAAATGTTTATGTGAAATAAAATCAACACAATGACTCATATCGATTTGCATTTTTGCCCTACAGCTTCTCGGTATCTCATCTCACATGGCCATGAGATCACACACACCATATGGAATGCCAATGGCCTGTATACATTAAGCTTCGATCGAAAATGCGCTAACCGGTCACACACTTCACCTCTGACTAATGGAAAAGTAATAAAAACAGTTTATTGACAAGATAGTATTTGGCGAAATATGTTCTGTATTACGTTATCCTTTTACAAATACCATTGTACGCACTTATCTGGGGGTCGAGTCTGCTATTTCAATCGTATCGAAATCGTCGCTCAATAGAAAGTAACCGATACAATTTTGACAGTTTTTCGTAGTCTAATATTACAATCGTACTCCAATAGATCGGTCGGCCGATAGAATTCTACTAACACGTACCGCGCCAGTGGTCGCTAGTTAGTTGCATTTTTGATTGTCTACTAACGTTTGACTGCTAAAACAGCAATTCTGGTTCTATTCTACGGCTTGTCAATAGTAGACTCGCCCCCCTGTTTCTGCAATACAAATCTGTGAGATCTAAAAAACAAATCATTATCACTTGACTCGATAAAATTCAATACAAACAGGAGAAGAACCCACCCGCGATGACATCTATGGAAAACGAGAGAGACAGAACGAAAGTATTTATTATTATATGATGTTTTTCAACTTTTTAAATTGTCAAACAGCAACAGCAAGGCCGTTGAGCGTTCAGCCAACACGTTGAAACTTTTGACGTAACGACACAAACTGGGCGATGTAATCACTGTAACCTGGCCGAGGTTAAACAAACATACTGTTTGTTTACAGTGATCTTATTACGCTTCTCGTTTGTCGGGCAATTGATTACGAGTATGTTTATTGCTACTGGGGTCGAGGAGGTGCAGGTACTGCGCCTTTGTGAAACAATTACTTATTAACGACATTATTGATAGTTTTTCCAATACAAATAAGTGTATATTATATTAAAATTAACTCGCAGCATGTCACTGCTACAAATGATGGCCAGAATATCAGTTGATGAAGCGTCATATTCTGTACTCTATACAGATAAATAAAATTTAAGTGTCTGTTTATAAATAAAAATTAACAACATACATACATACACACCTGTCATCACGCTTGTCTCCCATCGGGGTAGGCAGAGACAATGGCTTTGCACTTGCTACGACCCTGGCATACAACTTTCGCTTCTTCAACTTTCATAATTGTTTTCATACTCGCTCGCCGATTAAGGGTACTCTTGACCTGGCCTTTTGGCAAAAGATCTTGAATTTGATTGGCATATGTACGTCGAGGTCGACCCTTACCAGTTTGCCCATTTACTCTCGCAGCATAAATTTTCTTCGTCAGTCTATTTTCATCCATCCTCTCCACGTGTCCGAACCATCTAAACATCCCTTTTTCTATCTTAGTCACTACTTCTTCTGTCATACCGCAATGTTCCCTTATCAATTTCATTCATTAAAAATTTACTCATCATACAACTTTTCAGCATAAAAAAACTGTCTGCCTGTCCGTCTGTTTGTTTATTCCGGCTAATCCCTGGGACGGCTAGACCGATTTTAACAGCAGATAGCTGATGATATAAGGAGTAACTTAGGCTACATTTTATCCCCGTATTCCTACGGGAACGTGCACTATGCGCGTGAAACCGCGGGGCGTCCGCTAACTAGTTTTAATGTAATAGTATAAATTAGGCATTCATATTTTGCTAAATAAATAAAAGCTTTTTTAAAAATATCAAAATAGAATTCACTTACTGTATTTACAAATAAAGGAGGATCTACACGATGCAAGTCGTTTCTGCACGCGCTTACCACTAACCACTTTTGACCGTGTAAAAAGAGTGCAGGTATAACAAGCTAACAATGTACCTGCGTAGACCACCCACGCAGGTAACCTGCCCTTCACCCATTTCTCGCCCTCAACTCCCTTTTTGTAGTTAATGAGACATTTTTAAAAAAAGCAAGTACTTAGATATACATAGTGTGTAAGTAAATTGTGCGCACTTTTACTATTTATTTGTCTATTACTAGCGCCAGTAGCTCCTGTACTTGCACAGCTATTTCTTGTGTTCCAGCAGCATAAACTTTACTGCTGGTATTCAGTGTTTCGTACTTACATTAGCGTAGAAATTTCCGAACTTTTGGCCGAGAATATGCAAATTACATTATACCAGCTTATAATTATGTTTCTTACTGTACAAAAGCGAATAGTTTCTACCGCTTGAATCGTTACTTATATCAAAATAGGTCATGCAATTAAACCGGTTGAATATAAATGAGGCGTGTACAAAACGGTCTCGTTTTAGCTATCGTTGGAGTATGCGCGCGAGACATATCGTCAGACAAACAATACCAAATCAGGAACCGTTATCACGTCATATCGTTGTCATTGTCTAGAATAGAATTAGTTTTTCTTGTAATATTTAATATAGTGACACATGTGGCAGTGTGGAGAGTCTTGGTATTCCGCGAGACAGGTTTTATTATACCACTAATGCGGCAGTAATATGGTACAGGTGGGCCGTATGTTTGTCCAAACCTGGAACTTAATGCTGCTATTCTTTGTAAAAGCAAACTATTTTTATTTAAAATCGCACTCTAAAACAATGACTACTATTTTCAGAATTTATCGTTATTGACAATAACCATTAATTCATTTAATATTCCATTGCCATTTTTAAAAACGACAGTGGAAACTTAGAAAATGAAGCCCATACTGCTGTAAAGGTTTAGAAAAATCGAGGCAGGGAGCTCATTCTATAATCTAAGCAATTTTCCTACTGCATAAACCAGTCACTCGTAAGGGATAGTTACTATTTTGGTTTGAAATAGACCTTAATATCTATCACCTGTTACCTGGGACAAGAATGTGGGCGTATAATATGCCTCTGCCACACCCTCGGGGATAATGGTGTGATTCATAAACTTAATAGTTATGTAGGACCTAAAAGTATGTTTTTTTTATTATATACTCGTACTAGTTGACCCGCGCAACTTTGTTAGCGCCACATAAGAGAAACAGACTATCTTTTTTATATTTTTTTTTACTAAAAAAAAATATCCTATGTTACTTCTAATACCTCCAAGAATATATGTACAAAGTTTCATGTTTATAGGTAAAGTAGTTTTCACGTGAAAGCATAACAAACAAACGTACATTCACATTTATAATGTTAGTAAGGATAGTATATGTTTCTAAACTTTACATTTACCCTATTAATGTGATAAGACGGTACCTACAGTGCCTGCATCAAGATTTCTACTTCATCTGCTTCAGAAGTATCAAGGTTAACGACATTTCAGGGGTAGAAAGGTCAAACGAAAGCCGCACCCACAGATTTCTAAACTAAATAAGACCTAATAGAAGCGGGTCTTCAAATGAAAGCTTTTTTATTACGTGAAGATGGACCAAGTACCAGCTAGTCTCTTTGTCTCACTTAGCGAAGTGACATGTGACCAGGTGACTCAGTACATAGCACAAGAACTGGGTCACTTAGATCATATTTCAACATATGTATATCAAGATCAAACTACTGTGAGTTTATGGGACTTGTCGGATAAGTCAAACAGCTTATAAATAGAACTGTTAATTGGTAAATTTCCTGCGTCCACGTCTTTGTGGCTTTATGATGAGTGATTAATGATGATATTAACCATTTTACGGCACTATATGACTATGGATATAAAAGATTTCTATAAATTAAACTGCGTGCAGGCGAGATACAATATTCTGTAGGAAAAGAACAAACGTGGGTGTTGAGTACTGTACAATATTGAATTCGTAGCGACAAATTTGTACAAAATTTCTAGTGCAAATAACTTTCTACTTTGATATTGTTACATTTTGTCAGTCGGTCGCAGTGTGAAGCCTATTTATTTACGATAGTTTTCTTTTAATTTAGTGAAATCTGAATTTTTACATGACACAAACTTGAATCTAACAAAAATAAGCAATGTTAAGCCTTGTATTTCACAAACGGAATTAATAGCAAGAGTTTTAGCAAACATTTTATTAAGCTATCCAACAACATTCTTTTGGAGACGAAAATACAAAAAATCTTGCTTACTTGAAAATGGAAAAAATATCCAAAAGTGTCTTTCACTCAATTATCAATTATTCTCATTGTATTTTTTAAACCACTAAGCGGCAGGTGATTGGTAGACTCGCCTGATCAAAGTTGACAATGATGCGACACACGAGTCACATTACAGTTTTCCTTTTAATGATCCATAAATGAAAGACGCACAAAAAATGGTGAAACTATAAAGATTCCTTGTTTTCTAGAGAACACTAAAATATAATATTGTACTATATTAATTTTTTAAAAACAATGCGGGCAGTGTCATTTGGCAGTACTGTGCACATATGACTTAAACACATCCTACTAATTTTATACCTAAACGCGAAAGTTTGTAAGAATGGATGTTTGTTACTCCTTAACGCAAAATCTACAGAATGGATTTTGATGAAACTTTACAATAATATAGCTTACACATCAGAATAACACAGGCTACTTTTTATCCCGGGAACAAGTTCCTGTGGGAACCGGGAACGGGAAAACTTCACCACGTGTGCGGAGCCACGGGCGTCAACTAGTTTATTTTAATGGGACCTTGGTCAATACAATCAATAAAATAGCGCTTTAGGTGATACAAAACTATAACGGACGAGATGCTGTCCGCAATAATGACGACTATTCCCAATTTTCTCGGTCATCATAATTAACCTTCACTTTGTCAATTGTAATAACACTAGGTGACCCCCCCGGCTATGCCCGTAACATATTTCGAACTCCCGTCGCTTATAAATTCTACAATCTTGTAATATTATAAATGCGAAAGTTTGTGTGAATGTTTGTTACTCTTTCATGTAAAAACTACAGAATAGATTTTTATGAAGCTTTACAATAATATAGCTTATACATCGGGAAAACTTCTCTACGTGGGCGAAGCCGCGGGCGTCACCTAGTAATGCATAAAAATTGGCCCGATTTGTCCTGCTCCGCTCTCCAGATAAATCATTCTCGATAAATGTTTTTTTTTTAAATCCGACCTGATGTTTCTAAAATTAGCGCGCTCAACCAAACAAACTCTTCAGCGTTATAATCTTAATATATATAAATTACGTGTCACGTTGTTTGTTCGCGATGGACTCCTAAACTACTTAACCAATTTTAATCAAATTTGCACACCGTGTGCAGTTTGATACAACTTGAAAGATAGGCTATATGTCATTACGCCACTACCCTGGAGAGCGGAGCAGTAGTCATAAATGTCGACAAATCAGGCAAATTTGTTTGCATTATTGCATAATTTATAAGCGACGGGAGTAAAAAGGTGCGACGGGAGTACAACCTTTCCAACGGGCGAAGCCGTGGGGGTCATCTATTATTAGTATAAATTACTTGATTCCCATGTTATTGCCAATGATAGAGCCAAGTTGCAAACAACAAGATTACCGAGGTTCAAGCGCTCTTACCTGCAAGCGGTGCGCCAAGGCAACGGCACAGACGCCCTTGCAGGGTTGAGAGGTCAGACTGTAGTCGCTCACAATAGAGCCTGCCAGACAAAACTCTAACAATGGCTACTTTTATCAGTCAAATAAAACTGGACCTCTAGGCTCCAAATGTAGATAGGGTTTGAACCGGCAATACCCTAAGACGAAGAATAAATGGTCTACCTAGGGCCGGATAAACGCTGATGTCGAGAGATCGATAAATATTAAAGAAATTCCATACCGCTGTCCTCGGATTCCAATCAAAGCTGAGGTGAGCGATTTTTACTAAAAACCCGGTTTTATCTAAAGTAAGTATAAAGGGCGTGCTCCGTTGGTTTGGATACGTCCATCGAATGAGTGAGTAACGATTGACGAAGAATACATATTGTGTGAAAGTAGAGGGTAGAAGGGGTCAGGGTAAGCCGAGACTTACATATGAACTCCACGTGAGCAGATTGCTCAAAAACGGAAAAGTCAAAAGTACTCGGATACCCAAACGTGCGTGTATAAAGCGATTGATGAATCTTCAAGAAGTGAAAGAAGTACGCATGGATCGCGAAGCCAGGCGATCTGTCCTCTCTGACTACCCCGTCAGGGATACAGCGTGAAGATAGTTAAGTATAAAAAGGCGGTAGAATTAATAATACTAGGAAACGTAAGCTATTTTAGAGCATAGACAATAAAACAAAAAAAATAACAAACGTCAGCTTTTACCTGGAACTAGCTACAAAGTGTAGTGCGTCGTAAAGTGACGACAATGGTCCGAGATGCTAGCCAAAGGATTAGCAGAAATCGTAATATATCCAAATAACCATAACGTTATAGCTAATTTCATTTACGAGTTTCCTTTGTTAATGTAATCGGCAGCAGCAATTGGCTGAACAGCGGGTTCAATATAAAATTCTATAACTTGAATTTTAGTAGAAGGTTTTGAAAAATAGATTAAGCTAAGTAATGGCCCGCAACATCGTTCACCTTGAAGTACCTAATCGTGAAGGTTGCCTCAAAATTGATCCAGCTATTTCGAAAACTTTTTAACAATTATGTAGGTAACACAAAAAATTTCCAGAAATAGGACTAGGGATCAAAACGTTTGAACGAGCTGCAAGTACTCGTGGGAATAGAAGGTTTAATCGATATTAAGAAACATGGAATATACTAAAATCTTATGCGAGATTCAACGGTAAGGCTGATATCAAAGCGGTACTCAGTCGCATCGAGCTGTGATTGTACAAAATAACGTTATTCGCGGCGCTAACCTCACCGAACCTATGACCCGTCCTTCATTTGACCTCAATACACCTAAATCCCCGAGAGTCATCGACCTAACTGTCTGCCTCAACCTGGGCTTATCGCACATTTACTTTTAAAGGCGTTTCAAAACAATTTTACTTCTAAGAAACTCTTATTATTTGTAGTATGCGAATTTTTATATAAATAACGTGAATAATATAGTGATATTATTCACGTTATTTATATAAAAAAAGACATTTTGGTATAGGACGCTACTTGAACTCATAACCTTAGTCTTCAATGGCCACTTCATACATACCTACTGTTTTAATTACCCAAAAGCAACTGTTTAGCTGGATGACGGCGAAAATTTGACTCGGTCAAAGATTGGCACGAACTTCACAAATAATCGATATTCTGATGGGGAAATGGAGTAAGCAAACCTACATTTTTAAGACCTATCCAACGATACTCTTAACGAGAAAAGAGGAGAACTAAAATAGCATACCTACTTCATGTGTGTAGGGGTGTAGCTTATTTTTTAATGAACTTATTTTACTGCTTTGACGTCAGTGAAAGTAATATAGTAGAACAGTAATTTGGCAGTAATATATATTAATGCTAAATTACTGTTCTACTTCTTAGGGTCTCTGAGCTAGACGACAAACGGACGGTCGGACGTGATGAAATTATAAAGATTCCTTGTTTACTACCTACGGAACCCTAAAACACAAATATTATGCTGTTTTAAAGAACGTCTCAGAATATAAAGATACATTGTGTATAGAATTTAATGGCGAAATACCTAATACCTGTAGTTGGTTTCGTAACGTTCTTGGGTATCTACTTTCCTTATTGGAGATGTCCTGTTTTATCTAGTAGTTACGAATATATACTCCGAGATCTAAGAGACGAAATCGGGTTAAAATACTTAAATTAAAAAAAAATACTTAAATACGGGTTCCAAATATATATGGTAGGTACGTGACAGAATACCAAACCGAACCCCTGGCATGGAAGTTTTGGACACTAGCGATACTTCACACCAAGATGAAATAACTATGTCCAATTATATTATTAAATTTGTAGTCATAAGTCATGGATCACCTACATAGTGGCATACTCATTTCTCACAACAAAATTACAATATTTCATCAGTCTAAAATTAAATGCTATTTCGGTCCAATTTGAGTGAAATAATAACGAAAGTGATATTTTTAAAAGTAGGTAATATTAATGTTCTCCTTTTTCCAGGTGATAAGACTGAGTAAAGAAGTCGGAAAAAGCAGCTGGATAGATAAAAGAAAAAAGAGCAAAATCTGCAGTCTCCTGGAGTGCAGGCCTCAGAGGTCGAATGATGGGACCTAGCTACCGTCCGTCATAAGACCTAAATTTAGTTAGGTCCACGCTAGATCACACGGGTTTCGACTTCTCCTTAGTTGATATAACTGATACATTCGTTCGCTTACGTGATATCAAAAATATAATTTAGTTGGGGAAATGTAGACAGTCCATTTAATTTCTACAAATATAGCAAAATTATTCAACATTTAGTTATGTAAACTTAATTTTGATAAATTACATTACAAAAATAATTTCACACCAATAAATAATAGAGCACTGACGTGCGAATATATTACAAAATTACACGTAACAACGTAACTATGTCACGGAAATAAACACAACATTTAAAAATAAAATCAATGTGAACGATAATTCAGGAAAAATGTAGGTTGAAGTGAAATTAGTATGAAATATGTTATCGCTGATGAAAATCTAGTTTATTTTTGCCAAGTGTTGTTGATAGTTCAAAATGGATTCTTGCGTGCGCAAAACGCATCATTTGATATAATTTAATGAAAATTAGGTTGAAGGCTCCATCCATAAAACGATGATGAGTTAAGAATTCAAAGAGTGTGATTTGTAAATTACACTAAACATACATCACGCCTTATCCCCGAAGGGGTGGCAGAGGCATATTATATGCCCACTTTTCACCGTGTGGATTCCGGTCCCACGTAATAGGTGGTGAGCCCATTGCCGTGTTGAAATAGACGGTGCAGGTTGTGGCTACCTGCTGTTGAAATTTTGCAAACCGCCCATAAGGCCTTCAACCAAGCTTAACGACTGCCATTTTACTGGCAACCGGGACCAACGGCTTAACGTGCCTTCCGAAGCACGGAAACGCTCGCAAATATAAATGCCACAAAGTGGTCACCCATCCGAGTACCAGCCATAGTGAAAGTTGCGTAACTCAGTGATCGTTTACAGAACACTGAGACCGCGGGGCCACGAGCGTAAATCACACTAAATAACAAGATATAATTATGAATAGTAGACAGACACAGCAGACCGAGACTTACATATATGAAGACCACGTGAGCACATTGCTCAAAAACTGAAAGGTTAAATGTACTCGGACACCTCAGACGTGCTTGTACAATACGACCGATGAATCTACAGGAAACGAAAGAAGTATGATATATAGATATATACTTTCTTCTTCTTCTTAGTCGGTCACTCTTGTCCGAGTGGTCGTGGCTGTTGATGAGCAGGGCTGCGGTTCGCCGTCACCACTTGCTTTCACGGCTGATGCATGCTGCGCTCTCTCCCTCCAATTTTGGCGGCTTTCGGCACTGCGAGAACATTGTACTGCGGTCGATTGAATGAGATCCATTCAACGGGTAGGGGACCGACCCCGTGACCTCGTTTACTACTTTATTGTACTTTATATATATATAATACTTACTATATATAATACTTACTATATATAATACTTACTATATATAATACTTTATTGTACAGCATAAAACAGAAAACAGTGAAATTAAGTATGAATGGATCGTGAAGCCTGGCGATCAGCCCTCTCTGACTACCCCGTTAAGGATACAGCGTGAAGGTATGTATTTATGGATGTATTATAAATTGAAAATTGTGTTTGTGTATTTGTTTGCTGATCCTTTCACGTTACGATTATGATTTTAATTAAAATAGAGATCATTATAAAAACGCCGTAATTTATCCCAAAAATACATCTTATCCTGCGTAAACACACATTTGAGCGATTATCCAATTTCACTCGGGTGGATTTGCGTGATCTTTTTTCCCAATACTGATTTTTGGCTAATACTGGTTTAAAGAGAACCATAACACCATAAGAAAAAGTCCGTATTGTCTCCTACTCTTAGTTACCCAATTCACAAAACATTGTAGACGTGTCATTGGATTAATAACAATAAACGTTTGTAAGAAATTGCAGATTGTATAAAAAGTATTATGAAATGTTTCGAAAAAAAATCAATTATTCATTTAGTTATTTATATCAATTTTATCCAAGATATAATTATCTCTCTCCAGGGGGCCGAGTCTGCTATTTCAATCGTGTCGAAATAGAATCGAAATCCACGCTCAATAGAAAGCCACCTGTACAATTTTGACAGTGTTTCGTAGTCTACTATTACAATCGTACTCCAATAGACTTATTTTGGTAGGCGGATAGTATTCTACTAACACGTACCACGCCAGCTGGTCGCTGGTCAGTTGCATTTTTGATGGTCTACTAACATTTTGACAGCTAAAAACAGCGATGCTGGTTCTATTCTACGGCTTGTCAATGTAGACTCGGCCGCCTGGAAGGCATCGGAAATTGCGAAAAGGTTCCTTATAAACACAGATTTCTACATACTGTATCCTTTTGTTTTGTTACACGTATAATAAAGAACATGTAACTCTCGGCAAAAAAGTTCAGTATGCAGCCCCAGGCCCACACTACATGACGCTGTTTGCATAAGTAAATTGTTTCAATTAGTGAAATTACGAGCCATTTATAGATATTGGTAAGCAAAAAAAAAGGTTTTAACATCTTTAAAGCTTAGTAAAAAGAAAAAACAAACACTAAAGTAATATTAATTGATTTTGAATTTGAAATAGAATTATACGAAATAATCGTTAAATTCTTTTACACATTTTGTTCATCTATATGTCCATGATATAAAGAAATTCGTTGTCTGTTTCTAGGGTACACTGATGATTTATCGACATAAGTGTACATTGGGGGTCGAGAGGAAACTATAATATTCTGTGTGGAAAAATAAACTACAATTAGGGGCCCAGTGGATACATTAATTATTAGGGGTCGAGGGGTCGAGAGTGGACTAAAACTTCCATCCAAAGGTCGATAAGGCCACCCTTTGTACATTTATGAGACTGTAATCTCTTTACATGAGTGTTTGATATTGATGTGCAATAAAGTTCATTCTTTTCTATTTAATTTTTATTTAAAACAAGTTGAATCTGACAACGACCAACATCCGTTCACAAGACTGTACACGCTACAAGCTTGCCTGGTTAAAAAAAGAAGCAAAAGGTTAGAACACTCTTGACCGACCTGATTAATTATATGTGGTATAGTCCTAAACCTGTTAACCCATTTTGAGATATAAGGGAACATCACACGGGTACATCTAATTAATAGTCAGCTTGTCTTCTGCGAGAATACACTTGACTGTAAACCAAATTGTTTTGTCGAGTGACTGATTTATAAATTAAAGATTCCGCATTCTCATCTGTCAATGTAATTTGTATCCACGCATATAGCAACATATATAATCCTAGCCGACACAACACAACAGGGGGCCGAGTCTGCTATTACGATCATGTCGAAATAAAATCGAAATCGTCGCTCAATAGAAAGCCACCGGTACAATTTTTACAGTTTTTCGTAGTCTACTATTACAATCGTACTCCAATAGACTTCTATCGGTCGGCCGAGAGAAATCTACTGACACGTACCGCGCCAGTGGCCGCTAGTCAGTTGCATATTTGATATTCTACTAACATTTTGACGGCTAATAACAGCGATTCCGGTTTCAATTCTACGGCTTGTCAATAGTAGACTCGGGCACCCTGTTCTTACGTAATAAATATCGGGCAATCTCCGCGAAACATTTGCTATTGGCTCCTAGCAGTTAATCAAAACGGGCCCCGAATTCTTTAATGAACATTTTGAATGCCACCAGTAATTTACTCTAAAATAGGAGCCTGTTTTGAACGCAAATGGCTCAACATAAATTAACAATTAATTGAATTTCTTAAAGCGCATAAATGCACATTAAATAATACATTGTATGACACAATGTAACAATTCGATTGTCCTAATCGGCTATAATTTCTATACTAAGAAAGAATTTCAGTTAGTTGCACATAGCAGCGATTGCAGAAAATGATGTAACTTGCAGTAATTTAGTAGTATTAATGACGAGATAGAGTTGGCGTATAAATTCATGGCTATGTCTGACTTTAACTGCCTATAATATAATGTTCTTATGCAGTTTCAGCCCTTGAAATTTATTAGGTACTTCATCAACAATAGAGTATTACGAAGGTTATATATATGACCACCCCTGTAGTCGATTAATTTTGTATTAGGTATTTTAAAGTAAGAGTGTATGAGACAACATTTATTATTAGATTCCGTGACTTGTGAAGAATCAATTCCTTGTCAATAAATGACATTAACAAAATACTACTCAATACAATACCTATATTTTTTTTATTATGTTTTTGTTTATAGCAAGTAAATATATCCTGTCATATATATGAAGCGCTCGTGGCCTAGCGGTCTCAGTGTTCTGTAAACGATCACTGAGTTACGCAACTTTCACTATGGCTGGTCCTCGGATGGGTGACCACTTTGTGGCATTTACATTTGCGAGCGTTTCCGTGCTTCGGAAGGCACGTTAAGCCGTTGGTCCCGGTTGCCAGTAAAATGGCAGTCGTTAAGCCTGGTTGAAGGCCTTATGGGCGGCTTGAAAACTTCAGCAGCAGGTAGCCACAACTTGCGTCTGTCTATTTCAACACGGCAATGGGCTCACCACCTATTACGTGGGACAGGAATCCACACGGTGAAAAGTGGGCATATAATATGCCTCTGCCACCCCTTCGGGGATAAGGCGTGATGGATATTTATTTTATTATTTTATTTAAATATATCCGATCTGGCTTCCTCGCTAAAAAGTAAGAAAAAAAGTATGGCTCAAGGGGTATCCCTTGAGCCATCATTACGCTGAGAGAGGACAATAATCGGTTTCTCGTTGCTTCTTTCATTATTATTTTTGTTTATCGAGATGTGAAATATAATTGTTCTTATTGATGGTACTATATCATGTTCCACCAACTGACGAATAAAGTACATTTGTTTTGTTTTTGTTAGGCTGCATACCACAGATCAAGGAATCAATGTTACTCGAATTTAGGGCAAACTAAGTTTAGTCTACTGTTCTCACATAACTCCAAAGAACAATGAAAATTAAATATCGTAAGGCATACCTACTAAAAAAACATCCATAGAGTTTCTTGCCAGATTCTTCTCCATGAAGGGTAGGCTGCTCTTGGAACTGGAAACTAGAATAGCCTCTCTTTTTAATAATTATCATGACTGATAAGTGCATAAAATGGTCTACATACATCTTTGATTTTGTCTCTACTAATCTCTAGGCCTTAGGGTCAGCACGGACGAAAACTTGTCAGGCGGTATTATTATTACTTTCGTCTATATTTTGCTCGGGCGAGAGGGAGTCAGCAACATTCCTTGCTCTGTTTAGCATTCCTACTGGTAAGACAAACTTTTCAGATACAAAGCACACTATTATAACTGCGATTGCAGGTTTCGTAAGATATTGACGATAAGGATAGAAGAAATAGAAACAAAAAAGAATGTAGTAAACTGGAAAAAAGTTCCATCCAATTATGTGGAGTTATGTGGAGTTAGGACACAGAACAAATGAACCACAGAAAAGAAGAGAAAACCATCATAATAGGGTCGGGATGAGATACTCGGTTATATTAATCGGCAAGTAGGTTCTATCCCTTCTCTCGTTAAGTGAAAGAGCTCTTTATAAGGTTGTGTCGATTGAAGATATACAAGATTGAATTTGAGCGAACTCAAGTCTCCTAAAAAAGGAGGTCGCTCCAAGAAATATTCTAAACAACTGTACGGCAAGATTCAAAATGTCACTTTTGCGATGTGATCACTTTTTTAGAGAAAATCTAGCTAATTAGGCTGCTAATTTAATTAAATGTATAAACTTTCGCGTTTCATAGTGAACTTGATATTATACAATTATGAGTACGGCAACTAAGGTAATATTATAATTATAAATAATACATTATACGAAAATTCGTCTAACTTAAATACTTATTTTTATAAAATTAACAAACGGTATCTATAAAAGGCCTAATATTTGCCGAACCACTTTCATCAAGTACTAAAATTCCTGACGAAAAAAAAAGTTCATTGATCTCGAAAAGAACAGGTACATGTCGTTCCGATACTGTTATATTATTAGATCGGTTAGCCACACTCGCATAGATTCGCGGATGAGCGCATTAATACGCGTGACAAAACTACTATGTAATCATCACTACAATAAGAAGTTTCACGATAATATTATTTAATCTAGTGGTAAACCGAGGCCGTGGGTGGTACTCGTATGTCTGGGTCGATCGTGGGTTTGGTATCGGGCTGTTTGGCTTATCCAGCTCCAAACTTAACTAGCGTAAAGTAACTCATCTTTCAAGCTGCTTCTGGGGTAGCAGTAACGCTTTGCTCGCCTTTGAAACCAGTGGCTATAGATGCTGAACACCTTCTGAAATGAAGGAAGATAAGTGGACCCCGAGGCTACGAACGAACTTAGGGGATTGGATGCAAACGGTACTGGAATGATGATGAAACTAACTCTTAAGAAGCGGGGTTTCAATTACACTTATAAAAAATACCAAACCTTGAAATTTGGAATTAATTTCTTGCAATTACTGAGCAAGTCAAAATTAACATGACCAAAATGTAAATTCGCTCATAAGACCATTAATAAAACACGTCTCCACTCCCCTATAATTTTAGCAAAAGTATGATGGACTTGAATTAAAAAAGAAACATAAAAGCGGCAAGCCGTGCCATTCTGGCGGCAAGAGGTATGGGTATGTGTGTCAATTAAGTTGACCTTACTAACTAGGTACATATAACATATAAAACTTTGCAAGTTTGACTTATAAAATATTAATATCAGCGCTCGTGGCCCCGCGGTCTAAGTGTTCGGTAAACGATCACTGAGGTACGCAACTTTCACTATGGCTGGTCGTCGGATGGGTGACCACTTTGTGGCATTTACATTTGCGAGCGTTTCCGTGCTTCGGAAGGCACGTTAAGCCGTTGGTCCCGGTTGCCAGTAAAATGGCAATCGTTAAGCCCGGTTGAAGGCCTTATAGGCGGCTTAAAAAATTTCAACAGCAGGTAGCCACAACCTGCGTCTGTCTATTTCAACACGGCAATAGGCTCACCACCTATTACGTGGGACAGGAATCCACACGGTGAAAAGTGGGCATATAATATGCCTCTGCCACCCCTTCGGGGAAAAGGCGTGATGGATATTTATTTTATTTATTTTATTTTTAATATCAAATTTGTGGAGACCTAAGATTTAAGATAAATTTTCATAGAATTTTATAATTCAATACATTTTATTTTTATAGTTAAACTAGCTGATGCTCGCAGTTTCGCCTGAATGATATAGTTTATTTTTACAATATTACGTTTCTTAAGTTACTTCTAATACCTCCAAGAATATGTGTACAAAGTTTCATGGTAATCGGTTAAGTAGTTATCGCATGAAAGCGTTACCAACAAACTTACATTCACATTTATAATATTAAGAAGGGATGACAGAAAGGCACAGAGTTTTATTACAGACAGAACCCATGTGTGGAAACCGAAACCCTATTATAGGATCATAAATTTCACTAGGCTAAGGCGCAAGAATCAAAGGATTAGGGTCAATAGGTATTTTAGGTTGCTGTAATTGAAAAGCTAGTTCTATCTTAATCAAGTTTTTTATAGTCATATTCTAAAGAAACATCAATCTTTAAAATATATAACCAAGATCATTTGACTAACGTATATTTGCCCTGCGCGGGCGGAGGAAACTTTTTTATTTATTTTTCATTCTACCCACACATTAATGCACGGCGTGCTCTTCCTAAAAAACTGTTTTATCTCTAATGTTTCTCTTTTTAGAGAACAAAGCGATACTTATTTGCACAACAAAGAAATCTGGGCGTGTCCCAATGGGATTTTGTAATAATTGAAACAAATAAATCAACGTTCTCCTCACATTTTCAATATATAGGTCAAATTTTTTCGATGATAGTCAATGAATTTTAACTGAAAAGAGGTACCTAGATATGTTACACGCGCTCCGAAGTGGCACGCTAAAACTTTGCTAAATAGCCAACATGGGGGCCGAGTCTACTATTGACAAGCTGTTGAATAGAACCAGAATCACTGTTTTTAGCTGTCTAAAGGTTAGTAGACTATCGAAAATGTCACTGACTGGCGGCCACTGGCGCAGTACGTTTTAGTAGAATTCTAGCGTCCGATCGACAGGCTTTATTGGAGTACGATTGTAATATCTATCTATATGAGGCTACGGAACTTCTGTTGAATCCTGTCATTTAATAAAATATGCTTGCATTTGTATCGGGTTGGTTGGAGAATTTGATGGAGTGCATACCGCTCGGTGGAACTGCTGTTGGGTTAAAATACATTGACTCTCATACTCTCGCTCAAACACACCCTCTTTAAAACACATTCGCCTACACACTCATATTCAAACACACAACACACAACATTTTTATATTTATTTAATTGTATCCAGTCTTTATCCTTTATTCTTCTTGTAACGTCTGTTTATGGGGAGTCGCATTGCAGTTGTTTTCTAAGATTATTGTTTCGGAAAACAGTTGTATGTGATTGCTTACAATATCATTAACCTATCTCAGTCATCTAATTACCTGCGGGAGGGTCCTGGTGACCAGTAATACAGGTTGTGCACATGCACAAACCTACTTCAGGCACCAGTCTCTCACAATGTTAATTATTACAATTTTAAAAGATAGGCATATTCTGTCGCGGACTTTATTTTGGAACTTTTAAAGGGGAATAATTATGTAATACATAGTTTTTGCGTAACTTTATTGGTTTACGCAGCGTTCGCAACGGAAGCTATCAAAAGGAATATTTTGTCCCCGATTTTGCCACATTTATCATTGCTGTTCCGCACCTATTGGTCGTAGCGTGATGCTATATAGCCTATAGCCTTCCTCGATAAATGGACTATTTAACACAAAAATAATTATTAACACAAACAAACAAACTCTTCAGCTTTATAATATTAGTATAGATATATTAATACTTAATATAAAAATATCATTGATTATAAATAAGTAAACGGGATTACTCACGTTTTACGATCAGTAATAGAGCGACCGAGGTGCGAGGGCTTCAAAAGAGCCCTCGGCGAACGGTTCGCACCTCTGAAAAAGGCTGTCTTAATACCTACAGCTGAAACCAGTAGTCGAAATATTATGGTCGTAGAACGTAAGTAATCCCGTTTACTTATTTATAATGTTTAATAATTAAGTTAGTTTTCTAGTTAAAATATCATTGATGATAGTTTTGTAAAATGTGGACAGCGTAAGAAATGAACTAAAATTTTTTGTCATGAGCTGTAAGTTCTAATATTGCTGTAATCCCCTCATATTCCGTATGCAGTATATTTTGACGTAATTGTGCCGTTGGTCCCAGTTATCTGTTACATGGCAAGTCGTTAAGAAAAATTTCAACAGCAGGTCGCTACAATCTGCGTCTGTCCATTTCAACACGGCAATGCGCTCAACACCTGTTCTTACGTGGTACAAAAAATGCATACGTTGTAATGTGGTCGTATAATATAGCTGTGCCACTCCTTCGGGAATAAAGGAGTGATTGTTGATTGACAGGTACTTAAAAAGTTTTGTAAAATGTTGAGGAATGAATAAAAATTCTTTTCATGAGCCATTGAAAGTTCTAGTATCTATTCTGATAATCCCCTCAGAGACATCTTATTTATACCTACTCTTATTTAAGTCTAAATTAAGTCGATATAAGCTTGTTCTACGGTAGCTAAAAAACTGATAAACGAAATGTCTTAAATACATATAACTGAAATTGTTGTGTCTGTTTGTAGTTCCAAATTAACAACTTTTTCGTTAAAAAAAAAAACAAAAAAAACAGTGCTCTGTCTTTCAGAGTCTTTCTGTTTGTTCCGGCTAATCTATTAATCGGCTGGAGCTGGGCTATTACTGGCAGATAGTTAATATTATAAAGAGTAACTTAGGCTATATTTTATCCGCGTATTCCGACAGAAACGGACTCTACGCGTCCGCTAGAAATATAAAAAATCGTACATAGAAAAGACCCAATTGGGGATGAAGAGTAGAAGCGTGCACGTCGCCATCCCTGCCAGCTACGGCTGCAATTCTACTCTAACACGAGTGCCACCAGGTCGAATAATGCTAGGGTGTGCCCCCGAGGCGACGCGCACCAGTTCGTCCCCGCTGGTGCGAAAAGTGTGTGCCAGAGCGGCGTAGGGGACCGCTACCCTACACGCGCGGCCCGACACGGCGGGAAGTGGAGGATGGAGTGCAGGGTAGCTGCGTGGAATGTTAGGGGAGGAATGACAGATAAGATGAATGAGTTGATCGATGTTATGAATGAGAGAAAGTTAGATGCAGTGTGCTTGACAGAGACCAAGCGCAAGGGCAGCGAAGTCTTGGAGCTCACGGGTGGGATGCTCGCGCTTTGGTCTGGAGTACCAGAGAGCGAGCATGGTAGTCGGGGGGGTTGGAATTTTGCTGTCCTCGCGATTGGCCTCCGGTATGTATGAGTACAAACTGGTATTTCCTAGAATCCTCTGGATCCGTGTAAAACTTGGTTTGAAGTAGATTTTCCTGGTAGTGGCTTACGCGCCAGTATCTTCGTCGAACGCGAGTGAGCTAGAGGACTTCTGGGAGAGTATGAGAGAAGCTCTAAATGTGATAGAAGGAAATGAAAGACTTATAGTATGTGGAGACTTGAATAGATGGGAGGGTACCGCTCGCGATGGTTTTGAGTCGGTACTCGGGAAGTATGGGGATAAAAGGGTGAATGACGCTGGCAAGCTAATACTGGCATTTTGTAAGGAAAAGGATTTGTTTGTGGCGAACACAATGTTCAACCACAAACAAATTCATATGTATACGAGATGTAAGTCAAAGAGAAGCATGATAGATCTATTCCTAATGGATAATCGGCTCCGTAAACATGTGATGGACACAAGGGTTTATCGTTGCGCTGAGCTGGGATTAGACCACTATCTAGTCATAACTAGGATTAGGGGTCTGTTCGCGGGTTGGCGTCATCGTACCGAGTGTCCTGAAACTGAGCCGACTTATAGCATCAAAAGCTGGAAGCTGCAGGATGCATCCATTAGGGATAAATATAAAGAAAGGGTAGCCGGTAAGCTTGGTGACGTCAATGTAAGTAGTGAGAATGTGGAAAGTGTATGGCAGAACCTTAGGGATAGTATGGTAAACGCTGCTGTGTAAGTGTGTGGAGAAACGAAAAGAGGCAGTAGTAATAAGCGTGATGCATGGTGGAATGAGGAAGTGAAAGAAGCAGTTCGAATGAAGAAGAAAGCATGGCTAGACTACTTAGCTTCGCGGAATGATTTTAATATGAAAGAGAGATACAAGCTGCAGAAAGTTAACACGAAGGCACTGATAGAAGAAGCTCGTGAAAGGTGCAGAATGAAAGCGGATGAAAAGTTGTCGTCCAATTTCCGGGATAATGCCAAGCTCTTCTGGAAAAAGATAGGCAAGACCCGGAGTTGTTCGGCAATCTGCAGTATGAATAAAGTGCTTAGTGTTAACAATGACGTCCTAACAGACCAAACTGACGTCCTGCAGAGATGGAGTGAATATTATGGAAAGATGTATGCAAGAAAAGACAGAGATGCCACATCGGGAAGTGGAGCTCACTTCGATGCTCCGGATCCCGATGTCATTGAAGTCATTAGTATGAAAGAAATAGAACAAGCGATAAGAAGTATGAAATGTGGTAAGGCTGCGGGAAAAGACAAGAGTTACTGCTGAGATGATCAAGTACGGTGGGTCGCGTGTCTGGGACACACTATGTCTGTTATGCAACTTGTGCTGGCGGACGGGTGAGGTCCCGGATGACTGGCGAGTAGCAGTAGTAGTACCTATTTACAAAGGGAAAGGCTCGCGCCTAAACTGCTCCAGCTACAGGGCGATCAGCTTGGTCAGCTTAGCTAGTAAGGTGTATGCAAAGGTTATAACGGCACGAATACAAGAAAAGTCTAAAAGTTATTTATGGGAGGCTCAATGCGGATTCCGACATGGGAGAGGTTGCATGAATCAAGTGATTTCTCTCCGCATGATCGCGGAAAAGTTTCTGGCTGTTAGCCAGAAGGTTTTCTGCGCTTTTGTGGATCTAGAGAAAGCATTTGATAACGTTGTGAGAGAAACGCTGTGGGACTTGCTGCCCGGATATGGTGTGTAAGGCTCGCTACTGCGGGCAATACAGTCGCTTTATAAAGACTGTAAGGCTTTCGTGCGAGTAGGGGGGGATGTGTCACTTCTTTTTGATGTCTGTACAGGCGTCAAACAGGGATGTGTCATGTCCGCCTGGCTGTTCATAGTGTATCTGGACAGTTGCCTGCAGAAGTTGAAAGATTTTAATATGGGTGTGAATTTGGGTGACTTTACAGTAAACTGTCTGCTGTACGCTGATGATGCGGTGCTCATGGCCTCATCAGAAGCCGACCTTCAGGCATTAGTCACTAATATGAAAGAGGAGTGTGAAAGTAAGGGTCTCCGCTTGAATGCAAGTAAAACTAAGGTATTAAGGTAAGGTATTCGAAAGAGGTGACGTAAGAACTAAATGCGAGATTAGGGTAAACCAGGAACGTCTAGAGCAAGTGAATGAAATTGTGTATTTAGGAAGTATGTTTAGCGCGGATGGAAGATGTGATTCGGATGTAGAACGGCGAGTAGCTGCCGGAAACAGAGTTAACGGTGTTTGTCCCAATTAGTAAAGCGATAAAGCATCGTAAAAGAAGCACGACTGGCGATTCATAACGCAGTGCTAGTACCAACTTTGCTTTACGGTAGCGAAACCTGGGTATGTCAGCAGATGCATGAAAGTAAATTGAATGCTGTGGAGATGCGATCACTTCGAAAATTGTGCGGCGTTACCTTGGCTGACCGAATACGTAACGAAGTGATACGCAATATGGCAGGTTTGAATGAAAATGTCAGCGTTAAGCTGGAAAAGGGCGTGCTCCGTTGGTTTGGACACGTCCAACGAATGAGTGAAGAACGTTTGACGAAGAATATATATTGTTCAAAAGTAGAGGGTAGAAGGAGTCAGGGTAGGCCGAGACTTACATATGAAGACCACGTGAGCAGATTGCTCAAAAACGGAAAGGTCAAAAGTACTCGGATTCCCAGACGTGCGTGTATGAAGCGATTATTGAATCTCGAAGAAGCTAAAGAAGTATGCATGGATCGTGAAGCCTGGCGATCTGTCCTCTCTGGCTACCCCGTCAGGGATACAGCGTGAAGATAGTTAGTTAGTTAGAAAAGACCCAAAGTGCGAAATTAGCATTTGCGAATAACACAAGTAATTGAACAGACTGATTAGAATTCGAGACTTCAATTATGGCAGTCGCATACACTACCACTACGTTACCGAGGCAGTCCAAATAATAATGTGTTGATACAACGGTGAATGTAATCACAATTATAGGTAATTATTTAAGCGAATTAACCCGTACAGTTCTGTATATTTACATGCAATTTCGGCAACAATACCACAGTTCGTTTAATACCTTCATCAGGCCAATTTAATAATGACATCGAGTAGTAAACAAATGTCAGTGAATAGAAACGCGCCGCAGATGAGCTAACCGCGCTGACGCAAGTACTGAATAGTAAACCTTTAGCTTTACACACTATATTGACAAATACGAGACCTTGCATCGTCTATGCTGTTGCAAACATTCATTTAAATTTATATATCTATACTATAATAAAATTTAAAAAATGGCCATGGCGTTACATTAGAGATAATTTGAAAATACTAACTCATATCTTTAAACTTTCACGGTGTATACTTATTTTTTATAAACTACTCGGAGTCCAGCCGCGACCACGGACGTTGCAACGCGTTCGAAACGTCGGTGAATATAAGTAGAGTTTTGTTTAGCGTGAAGTCCCGAGTAGTATATGAAACATGGCTAACTCATATTAAATATTTAGGGGATTATGGGGCCGAAACGACGATTCGTTTTCTTCATGTCTGTTTGTTTGTTCGTTATTGACGCAAATTCAGTTACTTAATTTTAATTTTTCTATTACTGTTACATAAACAATTCTCATGGAAATTCTGCTACATATTTCAATAAAATAGGTGAACTGGAAACATAGCTAAAGTTTGAACTGTGATCTACTATTTGCGCTTCACACTTCGACTTGTGAGGTCACAATAAAAGGGCTGAGTTGTAGCTTTGTCTTCTACCCCGTCAGGGATACAGCATATATTTAGTTATAGAAGTAGACCTCGAGTACTAAAGCCGAAGCTTTGGCAGCAACCATTGGCAATAATGCTGAGAAAATAATATGAAAACTGCCCACTTGCTCGGTTACAGAATAACCATTACGTAACACCATGACGTCACTAACATATTTTTCATCTGAGCGAAACGTCCTACGTCAAAAAATGTGTTTATACGTAAACAATGCATTATTAAATGATTCTCTATTACTTTTGTTGTTATTCTTATAGTAAAATGTTTACACTAATTTTATGAACGAAAATAAAACAAAAGTACCTACAGATATATGTAGAGCATAAAATTTTTTATTCAATTTCGAAAGTATTTAGTGCGTATAAATACCTAACGTGAATTATATATGTTTTATTTATTTTAATGTAAACGGTGTTGTCAAGTCTTTCTTTCTCATCTCAGCTTTGATTATCTGCAAGGGGCGGCTATAATTTGTCTTTTTTAATCATTTCTTAAATTGCTATCGAACCTTAAAGCTCGAGTAATGAGTGCATATACTAGTAAGCGTCGTTCGTCGGTACGCAGCAGTATCAATCTCAGGTGAAGTTAGGTTAGGGATCTCGCGCGGCAGTAGCATTATACTATCTATCTATCTTCACGCTGTATCCTTGACGGGGTAGTCAGAGAGGACAGATCGCCAGGCTTCACGATCTATGCTTACTTCTTTCGCTTCTTGCAGATTCATCAATCGCTTCATACATGCACGTCTGGGTATCCCAGTACATTTGATTTATCCGTTTTTGAGCAATCTGCTCACGTGGTCTTCATATGTGAGTCTCGACCTATCCTAACTTCTTCCTTCCTTCCTATCTCCTCCTCGATTCCGATATGCACATCTCTAATAATATTGGGGTTTTCACACATTTAAAAGTTTGTAGAAGGAATTAGGGTAGATGTAAGTCTCGCTTACATGCAAAGACGACGTGAACAGATTGCTCAAAAACGGAAAGGTCAAAAGTACTTAGGATAGATATGACGAAGTAGACGAGCATTCATCATCATTATCCGAGCGTCTGTCCTAGTTGCATCTCGCGACGCCCGGGGTCCGCCTTCCTACTTTTTCTACTCCACTTCGCACGGTCGTAGTGAGACCACTGGAACACTAAGATCCGCGATGGTGGTCCAAAGTTGAAAACATCAAATATTTTTAAAAGCATCTCATTCACGAAATGATTAGTGTTCCCATTAACACCTCACAGTAGTGCCAGGTGTTTGTTACATAGAAAGTTCACGGCAGTAGCTTTAAAGGTCGGGGTTTGTTAAACAATGATAAAGTATATGGACGTCTGTAATATTAAAGTTACAAACCTACTGCTGACCTTATAACTACTTCATTATAACTATTTTTGTATAGCTGTGTTTTGGGGTCTTGTACGTCTACAGTATGAGGTTCTTAAAAGGTTTTTACAGGTTCGGCAGCGCGAGTGTCGCACCTCTGGTGTAGCAAACGTCCATAGGATACGTTGACCACTTTCCATCGGGTGGGCCGTATGCTTGTCTGCCATCTCAGTGGTAATAAAAAATATATTCACTTAAATGTGAGGATCGCAAGAATAGAATCTGTTAGGTATATTACCACAAAATCCGTACCCACATGGCCGTTGGTTGTCATACCCTGAATGTACAGTCGGTGACGACTTCTTCTTCGAACGTCTATTCCTTGAATGTCTAATATCAATAAACATTGGTGAAACAAAACCATTTAACTCTAACATCTAAATCCATCCACGCAATGTTTGTCTAATAAACTCTAACAAGGCATCAAAAGAACACGTCATTTCACGATTGTATTGCACACAGTCACAAATCGTCTCTTGGATGTGTGTATGTTGTTGTGTTGTTTCTGTGATATTTTATGTGAGAAAATGTACATGCGTCAAACTTCGCTGCACTCCAGTAGGTTTGACGCTAAATACTGAAGTTTGAAGTGGCAAGCTACTAATATTAATATTCACTGTATTCCATTCAATTGTGAACTAGTGACAAAAAGTGGTGCGGATCCTGTATTTAGTGGTATGTGTGAAGTTAGCCCCCCAATGTTCAGATAGAAAAAAAAAAATAGTTCTAGTCGCCCCCACAGAGTTCCGAAGTTCTTTATACTTTTTGGAGATAGTTCTATTGTTTACACAGCTCAAAAACGGTTTCAAAAATGTTTATAAAATAATATTTAAAATATTAGAATTGCAAAAGTCAAAGTGTCATATTATTCAATGTCAAGAATTAAAAATGTCAAAAGTATTAAATGTCAAGATATTAAATTGTCGCAATTATTAAATATTAATTAGGTACTAAATTACTATGATTTGCCATATTGAACTATGTCATTAACTACACAAATTACAATCATTTTTTGCTTGCGCCAGAATAAAATCGCTCGTTTTAGTAGGTAGACGAGCGATTTTATACTGGCTTGCGCGTTGTGGTTCCGTTTGCCCCCCAAAGAGTTCTACAAATCTTCCCCGTAACTTTTTATCATACGGTCAAAAATGAAGACACCAGGCCCTGGCGAACATAAATAAATAATGAGAAATATTAATAATTTTGAAAATTTCAATTTCTACCAAGAGTTCTAGTCGCCCCCCAAAGAGTTCTATACATTATCCTAATAACACTTTTCGATCCGATTAATACTTTACTGTGCACAAGTCCGCAAAAAAAACAAATTTGGAAGTTGGCCCCTCATTATTTTTGAAACCGTTTTTGAGCTGTGTAAACAGTAGAACTATCTCCAAAAAGTATAAAGAACTTCGGAACACTGTGGGGGGCGACTATAACTCATTTTTTTTTATCTGAACATTGGGGTTGTGGTCACAAGTGACCTAATACTCCTCGCTTCGCCCGTCGTCGTACCTATTTATGACTTTACTAAAATTATGCGTAAACATTTTATGACATAAATAAATAATGAGAAATATAAATAATTTTGAAAATTTCAATGTCTGCCAAGAGTTCTAGTCGCCCCCAAAGAGTTCTATACATTATCCTAATAACACTTTTCGATCCGATTAATACTTTACTGTGCACAAGTCCGCAAAAAATTCTAATTTGGAAGTTGGCCCCTCATCATTTTTGAAACCGTTTTTGAGCTGTGTTAACAATAGAACTATCTCCAAAAAGTATAAAGAACTTCGGAACTCTGTGGGGGGCGACTAGAACTCATTTTATTTTTGTATATTTCAAATTTGGAAGTTGGACCCTCATCATTTTTTAAAACCGTTTTTGAGCTGTGTAAACAATAGAACTATCTCCAAAAAGTATAAAGAACTTCGGAACTCTGTGAGGGGCGACTAGAACTCATTTTATTTTATTTTTATCTGAACATTGGGGGGCTAACTTCACATGCGTGAAAACCGGTCCGACAGCTTTCCGATTCTTCGCAAGCGAAGCGAAGCACAGTCTGGACTAATCTTCAGTTTTAAGCCTACGCAATGTGCCAATTGGGAAACCGTTCTGGCTAGTCAGTCCCTCTCCTTGTCTATTACTACTAATTGCCGAATCTCATTCTCACAGGGTATACATAGGCAAGCTACTCATTCTCCACAATTCAAAGTGATCTTCTCAACTCCAATATAGATACCTACTTAATGTTATTTTGTGAAATAAACGACACAAACTTTCAAGCGGTGTGATATTTTATCTGAAAGAAATTATTCTTCTTTTCACATTTTATTGAAATAAACGTTACAAAAACATTTATTCAAGAAAATAAAAACTGAGTGTTGACATGCTAAAATTTACTGGCATACTAAAATTTGTTGATTTTTGTTAACTTTCAGTAGGTTAGTTACTTTTTTCACACTAATATCTTTCAACGCAGTAAATTCGGCTAGCGTAATATAGAAAACTTGTATAAGTAGCAAAAAAAATGCTCTCTAATCCGAGAAGTATTGTTTTATGAGCGCCACCCACGGTGATGCAGTATCCTACTACGGATTGGCACAATGCGAGATACACCATTCTCAGGGTTTCTCTGTTAGCCGAGTCCGAAGGGACTTGTAAGAGCCTATAAGACGTGTTAGAAAAACAATACGCACCATATACTTGTCTATGACTTTGCTGGAGTGGATGCTGAAGACGAAGGACAGTTACATTGCGAAAATTGGGAGTGGTCAATGAACAGCAGTGGACTACGATTAACTGTTTTGAACGTCTTCCTTTTCTCTAAAATAATTCCATTAATAAATACCACTGCCCGGGAAATCGAGTGACAGACATTTAAAGTCTTCGAAATTACAAGAGAATAACAGTTCCGCTCTCGAAATTATGCACAACAAAGCATCAATAAAGTCGTATTACGGACTTAGGAGTATGGCAGTCGCGGTCACCCCGCGTACACCCACTATATCAACATTTCTGGCTATGGCAGACTAGCTACTTTTAGTCGACAAGCAGTGGCTTTCACTTCATACAGTTCATACAGAAAGACAGTGCCTGCTTTATGATTGCCTAAAGTACCCAAAGATGATACAACCGATATATACTATCTTAAACAGACAAGATATTAATGATTAACAAAGCGATAAATCAACTCCATATGTTGCGTTAAATGTCGTTATTAATATTTAATAATACACTGGTGTAAACAGTTTGTATTTGGTTAAACAGTTTGTACTGGTGTAAACTGTTTTATATGTGCTAACCTTTGAAAATGCCGTAAGGCGAAACCGGTCAGGTTTAAGTAATAAATAAGTGGAATAGTACAAGTGTTTTAGTTCAAAATAATAATACAAAATTTGACAAAACTCAACAGAACTTGTGACTAAAAACAAATTAGTTAAACAAAATTTAAAATAGCTCCATTTACAATTTTACAGTACGTTATCGAATGCTCCTATGTGCTGCAGTAGTCGCTGCTGTGATACGCCGAGATAAATCAGGTAACTTTTAAACTATAACATTTCATATAATAAAGTAAATATATGTTTTTCTACTTGGCTAACGACAGTTACTTTAAAAATTATTTACCTTTTTGTTGTTTTATCGATTACAATAGGTAGGTTTTGAGAGTGGTATCTACTTTATAAATATATAGAAGCAAAAGGAAAATGTTAATTTTATATTTACGCTAAAACATTAGTAACAAAAGTACTACGTCAAATCCAAGACTCTGGCTAAACTATCATAAAAAAAACGAGACTCGAGAGTATCATTACAACCATATCATTTATCACAAGTCAGCACACAGAACAGGAGCGACAACGAGCCAACTTGCTACTGTTGACAGTCTCCCTACAAATAGTTGCAAGTCAACAAAGACCACACAAGTGCGGGCGAGTGTCCGATTTCATTCATCGCGTCGCACGCGCACATACAAACAACAATGAACGCTTGCGTGAGTGCAGAGAAGCGAGAGTGACTATGAAATGAACTTGTTAAATACTGTTCACTGACCATGCCAGCGCGCTCAATTCATTGTTACTGCGCTTGCGTTTGAAAATTTAGATATTATTGCTTGTGATTTGTACTAATAAGCGAACCATAACTCGTGAGGTTCTGTTCTGATGTCACAACAGCTTTCTGCGTTTTTCTATTCTCACACGTCAAATGAAACAGGTTTGAATATAATTTAGCAAACAAATGATAACCTGGGGGAACACAGAATATTATTGTCTTGTGCCTGGTATACATTCCTGGAATTCTCACAACCCAGACAAGTACCTAATTTAAATGGCTAATCATAATAGAATGCGCTTGCTACCTAAAACTTAACCTATTTAATACTTAACAAGAGTTTCTTAAAACAACCATTGTAAGGAGGAGATGCCTTATGTAAAATGTTAGCATTACCTAAACATTATATCTGAGAAAGAGCTCTTGGCTATTGAGATATCATGTGTATAATCAATATTATATTTCTACGTTGATCATTGCAAATACTTTATAAATCACACTGACTGAACTTGGTAACGTGATCATAATCAGTTACATACTCAACAGATTGAAGTAAGGATAGTTCAAAATCTCATGAATCGGAGCTGTCATTAATAGTGGCACCTGGCAGCCGACTATCTTATCATCAGCTTATTGCATTACTAGGTAGCTGATTTATGTATTCAATTCGACTAATACAAGTGCTTGGTAATTCGAGCGATGAATGAATAGTGATAAGATGGCCATTGCATGAAGTATTGTTATTTAATTTAAGAAGTAACCAGTGTAAGATTTTCAAGAGTAGTGCATTCATTTCAAGAGTAGTGCATAAATACAATTCATTTGTAGAATACAAATGAATTGTATTTATAAAACAATAATTTATCAATAAAAGTCACTGAATTAAACATAATTATAAGCAAAAAATAAGATTTCTAAAATTTGATCCTATTTTAAAGAAACACTTTGTTTTGCGAACAGTATTATTTTAGTACATTTAACGGAAAACTGAACGTTCTTGAATAGGTTTAAATACGTTTATGAACTATAGAAGCCTGCAATTCGATTTCGTCGTTTAATTGAACCCACAGTTTCCGTACTAAGTAGTAGGTACTGCACTGCACTCAATTGTTCTCATTAATTGACGACGTCAAGACGCCATCTTAAGCTTCTATGCATTATGCATTTCATAGTGTCTCCTAAAATACTTTTGTAACGAAATCGCACGAAGATATTTTGGGCTCTAGCTAACCTGACCTATAAGTTTATGCAACTACAGACTACTGAACAAATAGGAGGTAGTAACGCAGGAATCCATATAAGACGGGATGATAGACGCCTATCACTTCAAACAATGTAGAAAGAATCATTCTTTGCAAGTTGTCCCTAGCAGCCAATGACAAATGCCCCAAAATAGTACATTTTGACACAACCTGGTAAAAGCGTGGTTGTCTAATATAACTGGTTGATCAATCATATAAGTAACTGATATTTTAAAATTTTATACAACGTTAATAGGTTAGTAATTAGATCGTCGACTAGTAGATTTAATATGATAATGTGTCTTATTTTACACAAAATCCGGTGTTTAGAGATCGCGTTAGCGAGAAACAATGACTAAATAAGATACGACGAAAAACTGGTTCCTGTCTGATTTAAGGGTTTGATTTTTTGATTGGCATTGAATTTTATGTGGCTTCTTAAAACTTGATTTTAAGCTACTAATAGAGCTCAAATAGAGGGGAATGGAGGCTCTTCTTCTTCTATCTCTACATGCGTTAAAATGCAATCGTTAGTTTGTAAGAATGGTACTCATGGGTTTTATCTTGCGTTTTAGTTGACCATGACATTTTGCTTAATTTACTTAATGTGTCGTTGACAGCGATATTCTATTTATGCAACTAACCACTTTATGCACTCTAGCCTTTAATATTATGTAACCGTGCGAGCATTCCTTAAGTGGGGATTATTTATTTATTTCTGTTTCTCGTTATCATCACAAGCACATTAAAACATTATTTTTCTCTCTATTCGAGTCTTCTTTTTTGGCTAAGAATACTACGTTGTAAAGTATGACACACATCCTCCGCTAGGTCTCCCAATCAGTTTGGACATGCTGAAGATCCACAGAAGTGGAAACGTAACAGCTGGAAAGTAGACCTCGAGAACCGAAACGAGGCTTTTTATTAAAATGTTGGAATGATGATGACGGCGAAAATGCAATCATATATTTTTATTACTATACTAAGGTTAAATTACTTACAATTTTGCACACAAAAAACTTTAACGGATTAGGTAATGTAATTAGATCGTGAATTATAATTGAAAACGTACTAAAGTAGCAGAAAACCAACCTTCAATGAAAATACCGGCGGATATATTTAAGTACTAGTTGGTGCCCACGACTTCGTACGCAATTAAAACGCAATTTTACGCCTTATGACGTCACTATAATCATTCGCTCATTTTAGCACCTGGGATCCGCCCTACGGAGCCCAGGATCTTCTTTACTACTGTTCTCCCTCCACTTAACAATTTGTTCTGCATCCCTGTTAAAATAATAAATAATAAAAATTCATTACTCGTGTTTTCTCTGGATGTATTTTTATTCCCACTTTCGCAATTTGTTCTGCAAGCTCTCTTAACATTAAAGTAATGTCCTTGGGTGTTTCAGCAAATAGGACTATGTCATCTGCGAACCTTAGATGCGTTAAAGAGACACCATCAATATTAATTGATGGTGTCTCTTTAACGCATTTAACGCAACGATTGACTTCCGGAAGGCGTTTGACGTCGTCGATAACGACATCTTGTTGGAGAAACTTGCAGCAGTGGGCTTTACACCGCAACTGTTGCAATATTTTTCCAGTTACCTTGGCGAACGCCGGCAGTATGTGGAATGCGCCGGACATGAGTCTGACCCATATTTTACATTTTCGGGTGTGAGCCAGTAATCTAGGGCCTCTGGAGTTTATCTTGATGATAAACGATCTTCCAAAGGTAGTCCGGAATGCGAGATGCCTACTGTTCGCGGACGATCTCAAACTGTTCTTAACAGTGAATGATAGATCCGATTGTGATCATCTACAGCAAGATATTGATGCGGTGGTGCAGTGGGGCACTAACAATAAACTGTACTTTAACTCAGCTAAGTGTAAAACTATGAGTTATGGGCGTAAACGGAATCTGATGAAATACTCGTATCGTGTAGGTGATGCGATAGTGGCGCGTTCGGGTAGCCTAATAGACCTGGGCGTTCGAATGGTATCGGATTTAGCGTTTCGGGATCACATCGTTGACATCTGCGGAAGGGCTTTCAGGAGCCTGGGATTTATTTTAAGGCAAGGTAAGGATTTCCGTGGTACTGAAGTCACCAGAATACTATATAACGCACTCGTTAGGAGTAGACTCGAAACGAGTGGCATAATATGGAATCCGCTCGAGACTAAATATATTCTTATGTTGGAAAAAATACAGAATAAATTTGCACGGTTTTTGTATCTGAAAGAGTATGGCGTTTACCCCTTTTACCCACTGAGGTACCCGACCCTGTTTGTACTCGGCATGGTGGGGTACAACAGGCTAGCAGTGAGGCGCATGGTCGGGCTTTGCAAGTACGTGTGGCGCGTACTGCGCGGACACACGCACCACCCCGAGCTGTTGGCGGCGCTGGGACTGTGCGCGCCGGACAGCGCCGCCAGCAGGAGGCGTGGCTTCCCCACCTTCAGTGTTCCCGTCTGCAGGACGAACCTTCTCGAGGGTGCCCCTGTATCACATGCACTAAGACTACTGAACCAAATAGCTGAAAAAGTAGATATTTTTCAATGTAGCTTGGCAGAGTTCACAAGAGTTGCGTGTGATACTTGTGAACATTTTTAATTTTGATAATTTAATGTTTAATTTTACTTTCTTTTAATTTTAATTTTGTTTAATAATAAATTCTAAATAGTAATTTCATAATTTTAATTATTAAATAGATTCTGAATTGTAATTTCTTAATTTTAATATGACATTTTTATGTTTTTTATTTTTTAAATTAATAATTAATGTTTTTTTTTATTATATTCAGTTATTATTAATTATTTATATTATTTGGAATTTATTTTTATTAATAAGATTACTCATGTTATAATTTTTTAAATTTTTATTTATCCTATAGCATTAAATTCTAAATTGCAATTTTTAAATTACATTATTTAATTAATTAAATTCTAAGTTGTAATTTCATCATTTTAATTTTTAAATGAGTTAAATTATGAAATGTAATTTCTTCATTTTAATTTATAATATTTATCTTTTATATTTTTAAATTAATAATTAATTATTTTTTATTATATTCTTATTTTATTAATTATTCATATTATTTAGAATTTCCTCTTTTATTAAGATTTCATGTTTTAAATTTTAAAATGTATATGTATCTTATCCTATTGCATTACATTGGCATAAAGCTGTAATTAATGTTATAGATGTATGTTAAATAAATAAAAACAAAAAAAAAAAATTTCGAAGTTTTCCCAACTGAGAGCTATGAATATTGATTCCAATACTGCTGAGAAAAGTTTCGGAGAGAGAGAGAGAGAGAGAGAGAGAGAGAGAGAGAGAGAGAGAGAGAGAGAGAGGGGGGGTTCCTTGTCGGGCTCCTTTGCCTACACTGAACGACTTACCTCTCTATTCCAGCTGAATCCTTGCTGTGCTGTGGCGGTATACATTTTTAATTAAGCGAATATATTTATGATCTATTCCTTGTTCTTTTAGACTCTCCCATATCTTTTCATGCAGTAAAGAGTCAAAGGCTTTGCTGTAATCAACAAATGCTATATAGTATGTACGTTGGTATTCTCTGAACTTATCTAGAATTTGGCGTACCACATGTATATGGTCGATTACAGAGTAGTTTTAGCGGAAACCTGCCTGCTCAATAGGTTGCTGTTCGTCAAGTATTCTTTCCAGCCGGTTTAATAGGATCTTGGCGAATATTTTATATATGTTGGACATAAGGCTGATAGGGCGGTAGTTTCCTATTTCATGCTTGTCGCCCTTCTTGTAAAGCAGGATGATGTTGGACTCTGTCCATTGCTTTGGGATAATTTCCGTCTTTATAATCTCGTTGAATATTGCAGTTAGGACAGGTGTCAAGACGCTTTTACCTTCCTTGAGAATTTCATTATTTATGCCATCGGGTCCTGGTGCTTTTTCTCTGCTTTGGCTATCAATAGCTTTTTCTACTTCGGCTTGGAGGATGCTGGCAATGTCCGAAATTTCTTACAAGTCGGTGTCGCTCTGTGGAGAATTGTATTCGTACAGGTTTTTGTAGTAGGATGTGGCTATTTCTAATATATCCTTTCTATGATGTTTCCATTCGTCTCCATAGTTTTTCATTTTTACAATCCAGTCCTTTGAGCTCTTTAACTTCTTGTAGGCTTTTTTGACGCCTCCCGTTTTAGAAACGTACTTCTCGATGGTTTCCATTCGTTTTTTTTTTCTGTCTTTTCTTGTACTTTCTTTGATTTTTTTGCCAATTTCCGCTAAAAGTCTTCTTCTGTCTTTGGAATCTCTCTCATCTATGAGGTGGTTTCTTTGTTCAAGCAACTTTAAGGTGTTAGTTGATAGCAATTTTTTTGTATCGATAATAGTATTTGCAGTGACTTGTAACTCGGTTCTGAGGACATTCTCTATCCAGTTATATTGTTCTTGTGTACCTAGATCTTTCGTTTTGTCTTTGAAGTCTAAATTTATCTCTCAGGTTGATTGTTAACTGTTCTATTTGATGTTTGCTCATTGTAGTATTTCGTAACTGTTGCCTTGGTCTAGGTTTTCGTGGTTCTGATACTTTCAGTTCAGCACTGGTTAATCTGTGGTTAGTATTGAAATTGAATTTATTAATAACGCTAAAATTGGTGAAGAAATTGCTCCTATTTGTAATTATGAAGTCAATTTGGTTTTTTGTTTTTCCGTCCGGAGAATGTAATTATGAAGTCAATTTGTATTTTTGTTTTTCCGTCCACATATTTTTCTTCTTTTTCTAATAGGTAGTGTTCAGAATGATAAGGTTGTTTTCGAGTGCGAAGTTCCTAAGTTTTTCTCCATTTCTACTTCTGGGTTTCTGACTATATGTGAATGGTCCAAGTATTGGTTCTTCTCCTGGTCGTCTTTGTCCAATCTGGGCATTGCAATCCCCCATGACTATTAAATTTTTGTAAGCGTGCTCTTGAATCGTTTTATTTAAATCAAAGTAGAATTTGTCAATTGTTTCTAGGTCAGACTGTTCTGTGGGTGAGTATATCTGTATTATGGACCATGGATCTTTATAGCCTGGTAGTTTAATGTTCATCACAGCTATGAGTTCCGAGATACCAAGAAATCCTTCTATATAATCTACAAGGTACTTTTTTATGATAAAACCAACTCCATATTGACCTGGGGTTGATCCTATATAGTATAACAGGTAGTCTGGGTAGGAAACTATTCTCTCTCCTATTCGCCTTACTTCGCTTAATCCGGTGATGTCCCATTTTATTTTTTCTAAGGCATACGTTAATTCTGTAAGATTTTCTTTTTCTTTTAGTGTTTGTACATTGAGGGATGCGACATAGATTTTTGTTTCTCTTTGTTTGTTTTCTTTCATTGTTTGAGGGTTTTGGTCTAGTGCTCCCGCAGGGACCAGCTGTCTTGGGAGACATTTATTTTTTTGTAGTAAATGTTGTTTTCTTATCATCTTTCCGATTCCTGTTTGCGTTTGAATGTTTTGTAGAGTGTTTGTATATTTATTTTGTTGGAAGGTAGTTATTGGTAGTGGCAGTTTTTAGTTTTTTGAGAAGCCGGTTGATGTAGTTAGTGAAGTTGTTCTTTCTCGTTCCACATAGTTAAGTACACTTGGCTTTGTTATTTTTTTTTGTTTGTCCTGTTGTTGCCTTGTATTTTATTTTCGGTGTTTGCTTTTTTCTGAGTGGCCGAGTTTGGTGAAATGGAGTCTTCTCGCTTCCTTTTGGTCTTGTCTATTGGTTTCTTCACTACCAGTTTGTCATAGTTTATGTATGCAATGTTGCCTTTTTTCCTTTCCTCATCTACTTGTGGTTGAAGTTGCTTGTGTACCTCTAAGACGTTCTTCGGGTAGTCCTGCGTTACACATATTTCTGATGGAAGGTCGGCTTTGTTTTTCAATATCCGGTGCTTTTTCCACATAGAGGTGATAGAAACTACAACCGGGCGGTTTCTGTCGCTGTAGCGCTGGCCAATTCTATTAGTGTTGTTTATTTCGTGACAGTCAATATGCGTCCCTGATTCTATTATGGCTTCTTTAATGAGATCGACTAGTTCGCATTCATTTTATCCTTTCTCTTCTATGCCAAAAAACACTAGGTTATGTTTGCGTCTTTCTTTATCGACTGTTGTTAGTTTTTGTTCTAGTGAAGTTATCTTAGTTTTGAGTTCTGCATTTTCTTCCATGACCACTTTAAGTTTCTGGTCCAGAAATTCTATTACACTTTGAGTCACTGATGCCGTAATGTGGACAGTTTGTTGGTTAAGCTTTTCGTCCAGCTTTTTTAGCAGTATATCCATGCTTTTCTCCATTTTAGCGGTAAATGTTTACTCTATATTGTTCACTTGTAGCGTTGTTTACTTCAATTTTGTTTTGGTTCCACCAAAATTATTTTTAATTTTAATAAGTATTTATTTGAGGTTACCCTTTCAGGGTGCAATGTATGCTTAAGTGGAACAAGTAAACAAGCAATGTATGTCGTATTTATTTATTATGTTGGCAGCTCTTGTTGATATAGTGCATTTAATGTCAGAATAAATTGAGGGTATTTTGTTTTTTTTTTTTTTCGTGTGAAAATCCTCAATGTTGCTATGCCGGACTCCTACCGACTAAAACCACACGTTACCCTTCTATCTGTCTATGGCCAGGAGTCCCGGGTGAGCCCTCGGAAGGATAGCCCCAGGGCTCTCGACAGAAAATTGAGGGTATAAAAATATTAATTTTGACAGGAAGAATTATTTTTTGAAATAATGATTTATATTACTGTTTTTGCACTGATTTAAGGTTTTTATTGTCTGCAAACATTAACAGTTGTTGACAGTTTCAACCGATGACAGATGATGTGATCCCTGTTAGTACCCACTGATTAATCCTCCTACTGGGAATCTGTGGAGATGTACAGCAGTACAGTGGACTATTATTCCCAACCTATTATACGTATCAGCTGAGACAACCTCTGGCCCTCCTACGTACCATACTCCTCACATCCATTACTGTACATGAGTATTACATCTCTGCAACAGGCAGTTCTTTCCTGTGTCATGATAACTCCTAGCGTTTCACGCAGAAGTATATGCCTTCACTCTAAAGGCCGCTTATTGCTGTCTCATAATGCTACGTAATGACATCACCGAGATTTAGAGGAGACCAGTACGAACATGATGAGTGATGACGTTTAATGCTCTTTTGTCTAATTCTTGTCGCTGTGATAGGCGTGTTTGTATGCAGGTATGTTAGGAAGTATAAATGTGCAATATTTGTATATGTTTAGATATCACTAGTATGACATCACAGCTTCCTAGATTTAGTAGGTATATGCTTCTAGTAGGTATATGTCAAGGTGAACTCGTAGTTACGAGATTTTGTAAGCGACAAAATTTATCAAGTAAAATTATAAAATTGTTTGGTAATTCTAGCGTCATTTGTCCTCATTTTGAGTTTCAAATACATTCCTATGAAGTATAGTGAATAGGAACATTTATCTTCTTCAGTTAAAGGATTCATCACCTAAACGGTTCAATCGTACCAACGATAAACGGTATATAATCCACACGCTTATACACTGACCTTAAACCCTGAGGAGTCATGGCTTACCATTTAATAATTCATGTGTGTGTGATGTGTTATGCACCAACCACCATCTCTTCGCTCTCGCAAGTTAACCTTTGTACCATTTCAACTATCATGCTTCATGTAATTTGAGCAGATCTCAAAAATTTCTCCAGTCGTTATCATATATAGTTCTGAACTCACGTTTGAGTACCAGCGGATTACCTCAGAGTGTTTGAAATGTCGAAAAATATAATTTACATCCAATCCATCATTTCATATTTTAGAGATCCAAATCGGAACTGTAACCTAGGACTCAATTCAAGTCCAGAGCTCACGTTCAAGTTGGCAGCAGATCATATCAGAATGTGTAAAAAGTCTAAAAGTTCAATTTTAATCGTTAAAACCTTTACCTAGGAAGTTGGCAGATCATTTTGTCGATTGTCTTTTTTTTGCAAAAACGCTGGAACTACGTCTATAAAGTATAATGTATGTATGGAACTGTAGAACTCAGCTGTATGCGATAAGAACTCACATTTATTTCTGGTCTGCTGGACAATGATCTGCTAAGTTCACTAACATTGGGATTCGCGCTCGTATTCAAGGCGGTGCGAAAAAATCGTTAGAAATGTGTACCCGCCTATTCCATAAAAGAAACTCGCATCAATGATCTTACCTACCTAGATTAAGATCTTAGCGTTTCCCCAACTGTTTTTAAATCCTACCTGCATTGGAGCAGTGCAGGTGAAGTTATGACTTAGCGTTTTACTTTCAGCATTTACCAACGGCCCTCTTGGCTCCGATCAGACCACTCGTTTCTTCAATGACCGACTGTCGCTGATAATGACTAAAACGTACACAATAATTCCATTTTACTTTCAGCTTTACATCATCTTTTATATGAACACGTGCAAGAGATATTAAATAAATTTATGACGATTTAAACCCATCAAAGATGTATGCCTCCGTCTGTGACATACTTAGCTATATACCTATTTCCGTACAGACTGTTTTTTTACCTTCAAGGTGGCAAACATGCATATGATATACCTGATGGCCCCTTTCCCTCATGTAACCATATGCATGCACTGTAGCCTATGGCAAGTGTTACATGTGTCTCAAACTATTTATCATTAGCGGAAGGAGTGGTTGTACCCGCGTAGTGCTAGTTCTCGTCGAAATACGGAGATAAAATTTAGTCTAAGTTACTCAAAATCTGTCCAGCCGAATTTAGCCGGAACAGACAGAGAAAAAAAATTAAAAGTTTATTTTTTATGTACAAGTAAGTACCATGTTTACCTACTTCAATTTATTGAAAAGCCGTTAATTTGGATTTACAAACAGACACTGCAGTTTTATTTAAATCGGTATAGATATAGATGATATTTAGTAAGGACTCGCCGCAAACGCACTGGCGTGTGTAGAACGCGTGAAGGGCATAAACCAAGGGTACTGGTTTCACTAACAGAATGGCCACAGTCTAACTGTTTCTACCATGTTTATTTTGTTTGTAACATTTGTTGTAGTATTATAGTAAATAAATAAATAAATATTCAACACGCCTTAGTGTAGAACGCGTGAAGGGCATAAACCAAGGGTACTGGTTTCACTAACAGAATGGCCACAGTCTAACTGTTTCTACCATGCCCCCGGCTCGTGGGGGCTGTCCGGCCCGTCCTACGTGCTTGGGTAGAGAGGGCACACGGAGCGCCGACATTTCACCTCAGTCAGCTCCTCACAGGGCATGGCGTATTCGCCAAGTACCTGTGGGAGGTGGCTGGGGTGGAGCCGGACCCCGTGTGTCGTCACTGCTCAAGTGGCGTCGTGGACACGGCGGAGCACACACTCGCCGTGTGCCCGGCGTGGGACGGGCCGCGTATCGCCCTTACGGGCCTTGTCGGTGTAAATTTGTCGCTGCCGGCTGTGGTGCAAGCCATGGTCGGCAGCCAACAGTGTTGGGCCGCCGTCGCCTCGTTTGCTAGCGAGGTGATGGCGGCGAAACGAGAGGAGTTGCGGGTGCGGGAGCGTACGGGACAGACGCTCCCGCCCCGCCGTCCTGTTCGGGGGCGTCGACGTGCTCAATACATGCGCGCCCCCGAATAGTGTCTGGCCGAGGGCGGAAGGTCGGGGGACCCCGCCCAACTGGCCACTTGGCGACGGGCACCCTTTCTGTGTTCCAGGGGGTGCCCACTTTTTGCGCACGCCCGTACCGGCCGCTCTCACCTCCTCTGCTTACAGAGGAGAGCTCGAGAGCGGTGGAGGTGCGGGCTAGTTCTTCAGCTCCTTAGGGAGCTCCGGGGTGGTCGCTTATCGACCGCCCCGAGACGGACCCCTCCGTTCTGGGGTGCCCCTTGCCGGCTCGCAGTGATTTAACCTCAGGCCTACCCTGCGAGTCGGTTTTAAGGTGAGGCGGAACACCGCGGGGTTTAGTGGGTAGGACGGCCCTCTCTCTCGGGCCGGGAGCCCCACACACCGTCCCTGCTGCCCCCGCAGCAGGGATGACGGTGCGTAAAGGCATTCCCCGCGAAAACAAAAAAAAAAACTGTTTCTACCATGTTTATTTTGTTTGTAACATTTGTTGTAGTATTATAGTAAATAAATAAATAAATATTCAACACGCCTTATCCCCGTGCCTTCCGAAGCACGGAAACGCTCGCAAATGTAAATGCCACAAAGTGGTCACCCATCCGACGACCAGCCATAGTGAAAGTTGCGTACCTCAGTGAACGTTTTACCGAACACTGAGACCGCGGGGCCACGAGCGCTGCTTCTCGAGTATTATAGTCTTTACTAATATATAAAGTTGAAGAGGTTTTTTTGTTTGTTTGGTTAAACACGCTAATCTCAGGAACCAGTCGTCGGATTAGGAAAAAAAATTGTGTTAGCTCATTTATCGAGGAAGGCTATAGGCTATATATCATTACGCTACTACCCTGGAGAGCGGAGCAGTAATCAAAAATGTCGACTATCGGACTAAATTATAAACATTATTGTAATAATAATAATAAAACCCTCGAGGACAGTCGTTATCTTTTATAGGATTAACGCAACCCTATGAGGGTATAGTAGATTCGCTTTTTGAGTTATCCACTTTCTGATATCAACAAAAAAATGTATCAGTAAGTTATTGAAAAGCTCACATCCGCAGGGCAGCTTGTGGCGAGCTGAATGTGCGTGGCTACACATCGGTCCTGATTCCTCAGAGTTTTGTTGCCCTTCTGCACCGGTTAGGATTTAATGGCCTAACTGGAGAGCAGGCCGGTCAGAGGGAGGGAGCCAGAGCTATATGCTCGGGGGTGGAAGTGTCATTTTCAAGGGCATAACTACGGGGAAGCCCGCTCCGGGCCCGCGAAGGTGAAACCGGCGCCGCACCGCTCGACACCCCAAGCCGCTCACACCGGTGTTGCCCTCTGTTGCCTTACAGGCTTATCATGCCTACGGTGATTGTATAGGGGGCCCATCTAGTGAGTTGGCAAGTCACCGTCTGCCAGTATTTTGATTATAATATATTAAAAAGGCAGACGCCGTCTTCATCCATAGTTCTAATCACTCAGTTCATTTAACCTCCAACTCAATAGCCCAATAGTAGTTAGCATATTTTACAATGGTTTAACCCCATTGGAGATGGTCCATTACCGTTCTTCTACATAAGGCGGACGTGGATTGTCTGCAGTGGGAGTCCCATTCCCTGTTACATTAAAATTCTCAAAAGGCCTCTGCGTGTTGGACCTCTATGTCCCCATGTAAGCCTCCCAAAAGACCGGGTATCTTCGTAAGAAAAAAAAAAGAAGATACCCGTGAACAAGAAACAAATAATAATAATAATAAATCTTTATTCATTTAGGTCACAAAGTAACACTTATGAACGTCAAGAATATTGCTTCTACATTTACATTTACTGCCAGATTCGCAAAGCAATAGGTAGAGCCTGACGAAGAACCTGGCAATAAAACTCATGGCCACTCTTTTCTAAACGCCAGTAATTACATTAGTTTGATTAACATGATATTTGACCAATTATATAGTAATGAATATATACAAACAAAAAAAACAAAATCAATGTTGTGTTTAAAATCATATCAAAATTAGAGCGATTATAGTTGCCGGTTCTAAGGGCAGCCTGCCCTTGAAGAAGAAGAATCTGGCAAGAAAGTCAATGGATGCCATTTTAAAATGTAGGAATGGCTTACAACATTAAAATTACACTTACATTGTTAATTTGGATTAATGTGAGAACATCAGTATATTTGTTAATAACGGGGCTAAACGCGGTTATTCCCCATACCTTTGGTGCCTGACGTTTCGACCAGGTTGCACCGGCCGTGGTCACAGGCTGACTGGCTCAGCGGCGCACGCCCTCCGTCGTCGAGTACGCGTGGTAGAAGTTTCTCCATCCACCCGCACATCTTCGTTATTCTTGATGTTATTTTTTTTTTATCCACGTACCGTCATACACTACACTCACGGTGTCCCTATTCTGTAAGATAACTGACGCGCGCCTATTCTGGTGTTTACCCGACTGTGCACAAAAGCGAGATTTTATGTTACTAATCACTGGATTCCACGCTCCTGATAATTTACACCGCTCTTCCCGATTGAATGTTTCATGTTTTTTAATCTCAATCGCTTCACGTACAACTCTTGCATAATAGTGCCGTTCAGTAGAGAGGACTTGCGTGTGATGAAATTCAATCCAATGATTAGTGCCTGCTTCAAGTAAATGTTCTGCGATCGCGGATTTACTAGTGTTGCATTTCTTTATAAGGTGGATTGCAGCTGCGGTAGGTCGTATATAGGCCAAACGAAGCGTACTATAGCTGAAAGGGTCAAGGAACATATCGCAGCTGTAAAGAAATGCAACACTAGTAAATCCGCGATCGCAGAACATTTACACACAATAACAAACTCAAATTACATTGTATATTAGTTAATACCGGGACTAAATGCAGCCAATTTAGAAACCTTTAGTTGTCAGACGTTTCAAATTATTAATAATGTAGAGATGTAAAAATACAACATATATATGCAGATTCAAGGCATATCACAAGATTCATTCGAATCCTAAATAGCTCAAGCGAAGAGCAAGCAACTAATTTCCATTTATTTTTATCGTTCAAATAATTATTAGTAGTGTAATAGGCCCTTTTCAAGAGGTGCGTCTTAATTTCCGCCTTAAATTTATGTAACGGCAGGTTCATAATGTTTAAAGGAATTTTATTATATAGGCGTACGCCAATTCCTGCAAAAGAGTCGTGAACCTTTTGTAAACGATGATGCGTTCCAATTAATTTATGCTTATTTCTAGTATTTCTCGAATGTATGTCACTGTGTCTATTGTATAAATGTATGTTCTGTTTAACTAACATAATATTTGCAAATATATACTGTGATGCAACCGTTAAAATGCCAACTTCTTTAATTATTTCTCTAAGAGACACTTTAGCACTCAATTTATATATTGCACGTATAGCTCTCTTCTGGAGTAAAAAAATTACTTGTAGATCAGCTGCTTTGCCCCACAGCAAAATGCCGTAAGACATGACACTATGAAAATAACTAAAGTATACCAGCCCGGCAGTTGCCACATCAGTAAGCTGCCTGACTTTACTAACGGCAAAGGCTGCCGAGCTGAGTTTACCTGCAAGACATGTTATTTGGGCATTCCACTGCAGTTTGCTTTCTAAAGTGATCCCCAGAAATACAGTTGATTCTACAAGATTAAGAATATCACCGTTCAATGTTATATTTGTACCGCAATTCCTGACATTAGGCATCTGATACATTTTGTCTTCTTAGCGTTTAGTAGCAAATTATTGGTCGTAAACCAATCTACAACTTGGGCAAGCTGACGTATCATCAGCAAATAGAACAATGTCGCACAAGTTCTGTATATAGAATGGCAGATCGTTAATATAAATTAAAAATAAAAACGGACCCAGAATTGATCCCTGCGGTATGCCCATAGCAACAGATGCTCCAGAGGAGCGAATTCCATTGACATCAACATGTTGTATTCGATCATTTAGGTAGGAGACAACAAGGTTCAGTGCAGATTCTTTGATACCATAATAAAAGAGTTTTCCCAATAGTGTTTTATGGTCAACGCAATCAAATGCTATCGCAGAATACACCAATAGCATCTTGTCTATTCTCCCAGGCGTCATATATATGATTCAGAAGTGTCACACCTGCATGAATGGTAGAACGACCCCTTGTGAACCCATACTGCTCCTTATGTAATAGTATATTTAAATTAAAATGAGCTTGTAATTGTTGCAATATAATTTTTTCAAAAATTTTGCTGGTAATATTGAAATTGGCCTGAAATTACCAGGGTCAGTTTTGGATCCAGATTTAAATAGAGGTATTACTTTACTGTGTTTCATTAAATCTGGAAACTCCTTTATCAACACATTTATTAAATATTTCCGCTAGATGTGGTGATATATTAACAATGATAGACTCAATCAATTTTACAGAAATACAGAAATTGTCAGCTGTCTTTTTTTGAGTTAAGTGACTTGAATACTTTAATAATATCGTTGGGGTTTACATATTTAAAGCCAAATAAGACACTACACTGATCCACGCTGCCCCCAAGCATGCGTTGAGCTTTTATTGGACAAGAATTTAAGGAGCTAGTTGTTTTCGCGGGTATGTCTATAAAATAGTTGTTAAAAGTTTGTGCTATATCTAATTTATTATTACACATTATAAATAAGTAAACGGGATTACTCACGTTTTTACGACCAGTAATAGACCGACCGGTTTCAGCTTTATTTAGACAGCCTTTTTCAGAGGTGCGAACCTTTGTGTGGAAAGTGAATTCTACCTTCAGATCGACGGTGTAGCCATGGGTTCTCCTATGGCTCCAGTTGTAGCCAACATATTTATGGAATGGTTTGAAGATACCTCATTGGCTAACATTCCATACAAGCCGAGACACTGGTAGCATTATGTGGAGGACGTGTTTGTCATTATTCGGAGGGATAGTGTAGGGCCATTGTTGCAACACCTGAATGGTGTCCATCAGAAGATTGCATTTACCGTGGAATACGAGAAAGACGGAGCCTTGCCTTTTCTGGACATTCACCAGTAGGTGAAGCGAGATTCGAGTGGTCGACTATCTCACGGGATATACAGAAAGCCAACTCACACGGATAGGTATCTGAGAGTGGATTCACATCATCACCCAGCGCATCTCGCTTCAGTTCCACGGACGCTTATTAACAGGGCTTTGAGACTGTGTGATCCGGAATACCTGGATACTGAGCTGGAGCATGTGAAGGGTGTGTTGTGCAGCAACGGATACAACTGGAGACAGAGTTGGCGGGTAGCTAATACGTGTGCACGGACTCGGCCTGCATCGGTGGAGAGAGCGGTGGCTTTCCTCCCATATGTCAAAGGGGTGACGGATGTGGTAGGACACTTGTTACGCCGAAGATACAGCATCAAGACTATCTTCCGTCCCTTTACACAACTTCGACATCTACTGCGCTCTCCAAAGGATAAAGGAGACCCTCTGGGTGTCCCCGGTGTTTATATGATTCCCTGTGATTGTGGAAAATGTTACGTCGGGGAGACAAAGCGGAACGTTTCTACGAGACTCAGCGAGCACATACGTTCCATGAAGAACCAAGATATCAACGGATCCGCGGTGGTAGAGCATGCACTGAGCTCTGATACGCGTCACTTTATCCGGTTTGATAAGGTGAAGATATTGTCGCGGGAGAAGCACTTTGTACCCCGGATAGATGTACCTAGAGATAGGGAGGCGGCCGAATTTTAATAGAGATGGGGGCTGGAGTTTACCTCCTACATGGAAGCCGTGCCTTCGTGGTGCTCGTTGTTATGTGGAAAGCGAGTCTGTTGAAGACACAGTGAGCTATGCATGCAGAGACGCTCCAAATAGTTTGGATGGGAGCGATAGTGAAGCGGATCTCACGTGTGCCTCGGCGCAACCCTACGTCCACCGAATACCCAAACAACAAAACGCGGGCAGCGCGCGAGCGGCGAGAGCGGATGCGCGTAGTGTGCGTAAAGAGTGCTCGGTGAACGGTTCGCACCTTTTAAAAAATGCTGTCTAAATACAGCTGAAACCGGTCGGCCTATTACTGGTCGTAAAAACGTGAGTAATCCCGTTTACTTATTTATAATGTGTAATAATAACTTTAGTTTTCTAGTTAAAATATTATTACACACTTCGTTATTTATAATTAACTCAATGTTATTATCACGGGGTAGTAATCGACCGGTTTCAGTATTGATTACATTCCAAGTCATTTTTGCCTTGTTTTTTGACTCTTTAATTTTATTACTTATATGTAACGACTTGGCAGCAGCACAGGCCTTTTTTAAAGGTCTTAAAATAAATTTTAAAATATTGAATAAAGGCAGGATCAAAATTTAATTGCTTCATACCATATAGTTCGTACAACTTAGCCCTACTTTTGTAAATTCCTGCAGTTGCCCACTCACAAAATTTGAAGGTTTTTGTTTTTATAAAATGTTTTAGATTTAAATATGTTGTTATAATATATTCTGCAACTGTGTATCAACAACAAGGGAGATACTAAGTAACTTTCCATCAGATCATCTTGGTCAAAAAGCAGCATTTCCTATTAATGTCACTTCTAAAAAGAATAAAATTGTATGTAGGCCAATGAGTGCACATCGACTTAAACAATTTAATGTTAATGTTTCAGCAAAAGTCACTCATATTGACTTTAATCAGGAAGATCCAAACAGCTTATATGACTCCTTATTTAATACAATTAAAGCTGAGTACAACAACATATTTAAATATAAAACATTTTATGAAAACAAAAACTTGCAATTTTGTGAGTGGGCAACTGCAACTACAAAAGTAGGGCTAAGTTGTACGAACTATATGGTATGAAGCAATTTAATTTTGATCCTGCCTTTATTCAATATTTTAACAATACAGCTATCTGACGTCGTAAAAACTTTGATAGTAAACAACTATCTAATGTCAAAAAATAATAATTCTGTAATAAAGGATTACAGTCAAATAATTCTATATTCCTACAATATGTGGTCAAGGTATGTAACTTTCTATTTATATTGTATCTAATGTTATTTTCAATTTGTGTAAAAGATTTGCTATATAAATAAAAATATCTTTATTTTGCATAGACCATTTTAACGGCGCTTACAAAATGTCATACACTATTTAAAATATTTAAAGCGACCACCGGTTCGGAACACGGCCCACCTGAGAAGAACCGGCAAGAAACTTAGAAAGGTTTTTTTTTGATGGCCTATTTTTATTTAATATTATTTCACTTTGCCAGCAGATCATTTCCAGGCGTCCCTGTCCTGCAAATAGTCTTTAACGGAGTAATAACCTTTTTCACAAAGCTTGTATTTAATTAACTTTTTAAATTTACTTAATGGTAAATATCTCAGGTCACAGGGAAGCTTGTTGTAAAAGCGTATACAGTTACCCTGGAAAGAATCGCCAATCTTATGTAGTCGACTGTGGTGGACTGAAAGATTATTTTTATTTCTAGTGTTTATAATATGTTTATCACAGAGTTTAGAAAATTGTGATAGATTTTTCTGGCATAAGATTGGCAAAAATGTATTGTGATGGTACGGTTAGAATATTTACTTCTTTGAATTTTTCTCGGAGAGAAACTCTGGGGCCCAAATTATAAATAGCGCGTACAGCCCGCTTTTGTAGAACAAAAATAATATTTAAATCTGCAGCACTCCCCCAAAGAGAATACCGTAAGACATAATACTATGAAAATAGCTGAAGTAAACCATGCTAGCCGTATCCACATCTGTTAGTCCTGATCTTTTTTACAGCGTATGCAGCCGAACTTAACCTAGAGGCTGTCTTTTCTATGTGTGGGCCCCACTGCAAATTGGCATCAATAGTTATACCGAGGAACACAGTTGATTCTACAAACTCTAACACTTGTCCATTCAGTTGAACATTGGCCGCAACTTGTTTTACATTTGGTAGAGTAAATTTAATCATTTAGTTTTATTTTCATTAGGCAAAGATTATTTGAGCTGAACCAATGAACTACTCTTGCAATTGCATTGTTTACATCGTCATAGTTATCTAATTGTCTATTAATTTTAAAAATTAATGAGGTGTCATCTGCAAACAAAACAATCCTATTCCTGTCCCCTACATAAAATGGTAAATCATTAATATAAATGACGAACAAGAATGGCCCAAGTATCGAGCCTTGCGGCACACCTATAGTAACCATGGATCCTACAGAATGTATACCATTAATATCGAGCCTCTGTATTATATTGTTCAAATATGAAGACAGAAGGTCGAGAGCTTTGCCTCTTATTCCATTGTGGTGTAATTTTTTGCACAGCGTTTCATGTTGAACATCAAAAGCCTTTGATAGATCGCAAAATATACCTACTGCATCGTGCTTGTCTTCCCAGGCTTCATGAATACATTTTAATAACTCAACACCAGCATCGGAAGTTGAGCGCCCTTTCGTAAACCCAAATTGATTCGCATGAAATATTTTATGACTATTAAAATGGGATAGCATTTGATTCAAGATTATTTTTTCAAATACTTTGCTCAAAGTTGGCAGCACCGACACTGGTCGGAAATTAGACGGGTCTGTAGCGCTGCCAGCCTTGAACAAGGGAACGACTTTGCTGTGTTTCATTAAATCAGGAAATGTATCACTAGAAACACAGTCATTAAACAGAGTTGCTAGATGGGGCGCAATGACCTCAATTATACATGATGCAGTTTTGACTGATAATCCCCAAAGGTCCGCGGTTTTCTTAATTTCGATACATTTAAATGTCATTACAATGTCCTGAGCGCAAATATCTGTGAATACAAATGCATCCCTGCAACAAAGAACAGATTCTTCTAATAAATGTTCAGCGGAACTGGAAGACGCTTGGAGAGATTTTGTTGTCAATATAGGTACATTTTTAAAAAATGTTCAATCTCCGTCGCCACTTCCAGGTCCCTTGTAACATGGTAACCATTTACTTTTAAGTGGAAATCCCTTTCAGTCACCAAAGATCTATCGCATTCAGAGTTAATGATATTCCAAGTCATTTTTATTTTATTCACAGAATTAGAAATTTTATTTTTAATGAAGTTTGACTTAGCAAGATAACATGTTTGTTTAAATATCTTTGAATAATTTTTAACATATTCCTAAAAAGGTTTGCCTAAAATTATATGATTTTTCTGAATATAATTAAAAATAATTTATTTCTACTTTTAAAGATACCTGGTGTTGCCCAGGCAATGAAAACAGGACGACCACCAATCTGTAGTGTTTTTGAGGTAAAAACTCTGCCGAACTCATCATTAATCAAATTAAATAAGTGTTTATATGACTGGTCTACACAAGTGAAGTTAGGTAGATATGGTAATCTCTTTAATATATTTTCTTTAAAATTATTCAAACGACTTTGGTTAATTGGTACATATTTAATTTGTTTTTTGCAGACTTTGTTACTACTTTTAGGAAACTTTATCCATTGGCCACGATGATCTGACTCTACAGGATCCACAATACCTTTATCTAATATCAAGGTTTAATATCAGTAAAAATATTATCAATACATTTTGCACTGGTGGCTGTAATACAAGTAGGTTCTAAGAACGTACTATGCAGATTAAAGGATTTAAATAAATTTTTCATTTTATTTCTCTCTGATGGAGTTAATGATGTATCTAATATATCAACATTAAAATCTCCACACACTATTATAGATTTCTTAGATTGGCATTTGAACAGTGCTTCTTTAAGCTTTTCTTCAAATTTAATGTAAGAAGCATCAGGGGGACTGGATATGCTTAACAAGATGAAATGCTCAAACTCAATACTGGCAATCTCAATAACTCGCTCAATGGAGAGCTCAATGGAGAGGGCTACTAAGTCTTTACATTCTTTAAATTTTAAGTTTTTATTAATTAATATTAAAGAGCCTCCACGTTTAGAATGTTTTCTATTGAACAAGCTAGCAACCTGGTGATTTACGAAGTTCAACAATGTGATTTCATGATCTTTTAACCAGTGCTCTGTAGCACAAAAAATATTAATAGAATTTGCATTAATGTACAGCTCTAACTCTAAATCTTTACCATTTATTAAACCCCTAACATTATGGTGCACCAGGTTTATAAAAACAATATTTTTACTAAGATTATTCTCAGGGGCCAAAGTCAACTGGCCAGATTTATTATCTGTTGTCCTATAAACTAGTTTTTTGGAATTTCATTTCCATGGGGATGAAGAGTAGAAGCGTGCACGTCGCCATCCCTGCCAGCTACGGCTGCAATTCTACTTCAACACGAGTGCCACCAGGGCGATTACTGCTAGGGCGTGCCCCCGAGGCGACGCGCACCAGTTCGTCCCCGCTGGTGCGAAAAGTGTGAGCCAGAGCGGCGTAGGGGACCCCACCCTACACGCGCGGCCCGACACGGCGGGAAGTGGAGGATGGAGTGCAGGGTAGCTGCGTGGAATGTTAGGGGAGGAATGACAGATAAGATGAATGAGTTGATGGATGTTATGAATGAGAGAAAGTTAGATGCAGTGTGCTTGACAGAGACCAAGCGGCCCGACACGGCGGGAAGTGGAGGATGGAGTGCAGGGTAGCTGCGTGGAATGTTAGGGGAGGAATGACAGATAAGATGAATGAGTTGATGGATGTTATGAATGAGAGAAAGTTAGATGCAGTGTGCTTGACAGAGACCAAGCGCAAGGGCAGCGAAGTCTTGGAGCTCCCGGGTGGGATGCTCGCGCTTTGGTCTGGAGTACCAGAGAGCGAGCATGGCAGTCGGGGGGTTGGAATTTTGCTGTCCTCGCGATTGGCCTCCGGTATGTATGAGTACAAACTGATAGGTCCTAGAATCCTCTGGATCCGTGTAAAACTTGGTTTGACGAAGATTTTCCTGGTAGCTGCTTACGCGCCAGTATCTTCGTCGAACGCGAGTGAGCTAGAGGACTTCTGGGAGAGTATGAGAGAAGCTCTAAATGTGATAGAAGGAAATGAAAGACTTATAGTATGTGGAGACTTGAATGGATGGGTGGGTACCGCTCGCGATGGTTTTGAGTCGGTACTCGGGAAGTATGGGGATAAAAGGGTGAACGACGCTGGCAAGCTAATACTGGCATTTTGTAAGGAAAAGGATTTGTTTGTGGCGAACACAATGTTCAACCACAAACAAATTCATATGTATACGAGGAGATGTAAGTCAAAGAGAAGCATGATAGATCTATTCCTAATGGATAGTCGGCTCCGTAAACAGGTGATGGACACAAGGGTTTATCGAGGCGCTGAGCTGGGATCAGACCACTACCTAGTCATAACTAGGATTAGGGGTCTGTTCGCGGGTTGGCGTCATCGTACCGAGTGTCCTGAACCTGAACCGACTTATAGCATCAAAAGCTGGAAGCTGCAGGATGCATCCATTAGGAATAAATATACTGAAAGGGTAGCCGAAAAGCTTGGCGATGTCAATGTAAGCAGTGAGAATGTGGAAAGTGTATGGCAGAACCTTAGGGATAGTATGATAAATGCCGCTGTGGAAGTGTGTGGAGAAACGAAAAGAGGCAGTAGTAATAAGCGTGATGCATGGTGGAATGAGGAAGTGAAAGAAGCAGTTCGAATGAAGAAGAAAGCATGGCTAGACTACTTAGCCTCGCGGAATGATTTTAATATGAAAGAGAGATACAAGCTGCAGAAAGTTAACACGAAGGCACTTATAGAAGAAGCTCGTGAAAGGTGCAGAATGAAAGCGGATGAAAGGTTGTCGTCCAATTTCCGGGATAATGCCAAGCTCTTCTGGAAAGAGGTAGGCAAGACCCGGAGTTGTTCGGCAATCTGCAGTATGAATAAAGTGCTTAGTGTTAACAATGACGTCCTAACAGACCAAAGTGACGTCCTGCAGAGATGGAGTGAATATTATGGAAAGATGTATGCAAGAAAAGACAGAGATGCCACATCGGGAAGTGGAGCTCACTTCGATGCTCCGGATCCCGATGTCATTGAAGTCATTAGTATGAAAGAAATAGAACAAGCGATAAGAAGTATGAAATGTGGTAAGGCTGCGGGAAAAGACAGAGTCACTGCTGAGATGATCAAGTATGAGATGAGATGACTGTTATGCAACTTGTGCTGGCGGACGGGTGAGGTCCCAGATGACTGGCGAGTAGCAGTTGTAGTACCTATTTACAAAGGGAAAGGCTCGCGCCTAAACTGCTCCAGCTACAGGGCGATCAGCTTGGTCAGCTTAGCTAGTAAGGTGTATGCAAAGGTTATAACGGCACGAATGCAAGAAAAGTCTGAAAGGTATTTATGGGAGGCTCAATGCGGATTCCGACGTGGAAGAGGTTGCATGGATCAAGTGTTTTCTCTCCGCATGATCGCGAAAAAGTTTCTGGCTCTTAGCCAGAAGGTTTTCTGCGCTTTTGTGGATCTAGAGAAAGCATTTGATAACGTTGTGAGAGAAACGCTGTGGGACTTGCTGCCAGGATATGGTGTGGACGGCTCGCTACTGCGGGCAATACAGTCGCTTTATAGGGACTGTAAGGCTTGCGTGCGAGTAGGGGGGGATGTGTCACCTCTTTTTGATGTCTGTACAGGCGTCAAACAGGGATGTGTCATGTCCGCCTGGCTGTTCATAGTGTATCTGGACAGTTGCCTGCAGAAGTTGAAAGATTTTAATATGGGTGTGAATTTGGGTGACTTTACAGTAAACTGTCTGCTGTACGCTGATGATGCGGTGCTCATGGCCTCATCAGAAGCCGACCTTCAGGCATTAGTCACTAATATGAAAGAGGGGTGTGAAAGTAAGGGTCTCCGCTTGAATGCAAGTAAAACTAAGGTTCTAGTATTTGAAAGAGGTGACGTAAGAACTAAATGCGAGATTAGGGTAAACCAGGAACGTCTAGAGCAAGTGAATGAAATTGTGTATTTAGGAAGTATGTTTAGCGCGGATGGAAGATGTGATTCGGATGTGGAACGGCGAGTAGCTGCCGGAAACAAAGTTAACGGTGCTTTGTCCCAGTTAGTAAAGCGACAAAGCATCGTAAAAGAAGCACGACTGGCGATTCATACCGCAGTGCTAGTGCCAACTTTGCTTTATGGTAGTGAAACCTGGGTATGTCAGCAGATGCATGAAAGTAAATTGAATGCTGTGGAGATGCGATCACTTCGAAAGTTGTGCGGCGTTACCTTGGCTGGCCGAATACGTAACGAAGTGATAAGCAATTTGGCAGGTTTGAATGAAAGGGTCAGCGTTAAGCTGGAAAAGGGCGTGCTCCGTTGGTTTGGACACGTCCAACGAATGAGTGAGGAACGATTGACGAAGAATATATATTGTTCAAAAGTAGAGGGTAGAAGGAGTCAGGGTAGGCCGAGACTTACATATGAAGACCACGTGAGCAGATTGCTCAAAAACGGAAAGGTCAAAAGTACTCGGATACCCAGACGTGCGTGTATGAAGCGATTGATGAATCTCGAAGAAGCGAAAGAAGTATGCATGGATCGCGAAGCCTGGCGATCTGTCCTCTCTGACTACCCCGTCAGGGATACAGCGTGAAGATAGTTAGTTAGTTCATTTTCCAAATGTGAAGTGTCAAAACTATCCTGCTCAATAAAAGCAGTTGTATTTACCAATAATTTGGTATGAAAAATTAAAAAAATTTGATAGTAACAAAGCTACCTGTCGTAAAAATTTTTATAGAAAATATCTATCTAATGTCAACAAACTATTATTATTGAAAATTGTGTTCCAATCGAACAATTCAATTTTTTTGAAATATGATACCATGGTATGTAGTTTCATATTTAATTTGTATCTTAAGTGATTTTCCTTGTGGCTCATAGCAGTGCTGTATGGCAAGGTGGACAAAATTACTTGCAGACTTGATAACTTATCAAAAATTTTTAAAAGTTTGTCACTATTAATATTGCCTCTTCTACCAACCAGCACCACTATAGTAACTGCATGCAGTGTGTACCAGTTAATATAAAATCTATAATTTGAGAGTATGAAGCTCCTGAATATGTATGATTTATTACAGAATGCCCTAACTGTGATAAATAATGTCCAAAATTTTTACCGATTTCATCGCAATAGACTATGGTCTTTGCATCACTTTTTATTTGCAACTTTTCTATTATAGATGCCTCGCAAGTACTACTTGAACTTAATATACTATTATCCACACTGCACACAGTTTTAATTGGTGAAAATTTCACAACTAAAGGGTGAGGAGGGAACATGGCCTGCGGATATCAATTGGTCATTTTGACAATGACATGAATTTACTAATTTACCTATGGCTAACACCTGTTCCCTACTCTGTTTCTATGCTGTTTCATATTTATATGAAATTGATTTCAAAGAGTCTTGAAGTCGGTCAATCTGACATTAAAGGGCCTGTGTATCAGTTTTGTACTGTTGTGCGACAGTATCAAGTTCTAACATATACATATTTACCTGGTCAATCAGTTGCAATCTCTGTCTATTAAGTGACGTGCTATTTATAAAAAACTTGTATTTATGTATAATTTTTTTAGATTTAGTAATAAACTTTTTAATTTTTAAATATATCTTTAACTTATTCTTACTACACTTAATATTTTTAATGATTTAGAACAGCCCCCGGTTTCATCATCAGAAGTGAGGTCTATGACAATGGAAGGATGAGCTGTAGCAGTATTTAAACTTGTAGCCATCAGTTCATCGAACAAACTCTGATTAGATTGAACCACTGTGCTCTGTTTCTCGTCTTCTAGTTGCGATATTTTGATCTCTGATCGTTGTAGCTCCTCCTTTAGTATTCTAATTTGGTGCAGAGTTTGTTCATAATGATCCCTACATGAGTCAAAACTGTCAACTATAAGTTGGAACCTATCCCGATCCTGTAAGGTATCAGTATACAGCGAATGCAACTGTGCCAGTTCTTTTTTGAGTTGTCCGTTCTTACTTAAAATACCTAGCAGTTCTAACTCATTTTCGTCCCTTTCCTTGTTCAGTTTATCGCTCTTCTCACTCAAAATCCATAACTCTTTCAATGTTAATTGAAGCCTTGTCTCTTGCTAACGAGCCAAGGCCTTACGCGTCATTATCATGTTAATAGTATTCGACATTTTGTTATAATTACGTACTACAGAATCAGTAATTATTAGCAAAGTAGACTCAGAGCAAAGAAATGCGAAACAAAACAAGGTTATGTTTTATTCATAGAAAATTACAAAATCGCACTATTAATGGACATATGAGGATGTAAAAGTAAATAAACTCACAAACCTTGATTGAAAAAACTATTAGTTTTATAAATCTTGCCAAATCCAAGTAATAATTTCAAATATTGAAAATTTTTCCTATGTTCTAAGTGTCACTACACCGGTACAATTTTTAGTTTATATTTATCTACTTTTAGCACAATAAATAGTGAAAATGATTATTTAACACTCAATATGGTATTATTTAGCAATGATGAATTGGTTTTTAGTTAAAATTATTATTATTTTTGCAATATTACAATATGAAATATGGAGCCAATTCAAATCAGCTGTTATGCCTGGGGTTGCTACAAGGAAAAAACAGCAGTAAAGTAAGTAGTATAGCAGTGTAGACATTATAACCTGTTTAACAACTGTTCATAAAACCGTATGATAGTTTTAATGTTCACATTATCTCTTCTGCCAATAAGTATCACTATTGTTGTGTGTGGGCAATGTGTACTGGTTAATACCTTATTAATTATTTGAGAGAAGGATGCCCCAGGAAATGAAAGTGTTATAACCGAGTTACCCAGATGTTGAATTAAGTGATAACCTAAACTCTTGCCAATTTCATCACAATAAATAACAGTCTTTCCAACATTTAATGGTTGCGTAATTTTTGTTACAGGGCTATCACAGTAAATGTTATTTGTGCTTACAATATTGTCACATATACTGCCTACAGAGTCAACCATTGTAGAAGTTGACTCGGACTGCGATGTTATTGACAATGAAGAACATGGTAGGGATTTATCACAGTCAGGTGTTTGATTATATAATTTTTCAAGTGATAAGAACTTTTGTTCATTGCTGTGACAAGACTCCACCAAGCTATTCAATGCCTTAATGTAATCCCCAATTTCTTTCTGTGATGTTTTGTATTTTAAAGTTATTGACTCTAAGGAATCATTTAAACACATAATTTCAGTCTGTAATTGATGTATATCCATCTCATATTGCTCTGTTTGGGTGTATATATGTTTTTTACTTGTTTCTATTGGTTGTTTTAACTGTACATTTGATTTACAAGTCCTAAGATAATTGTTCATTCCTATTCTAAAGTTTTTAATGTGCTTCTGTGATTTGGAAATAAATTTATTGAGTTTTATGTATTTTTTTAATTTATTCCTGCTACTACTAACTAATCTTATTGATGTGTTGGTGTTAGTCGATAACAAGTGGTCACCAGTTTTGTCTATTGCTGCAATAGGAATATTCAATGAGTTAACTATCAGGTGCGAGGTGATGGGCTCATCAAGACAAATAAGATCTGGCTCCGACCTCCCACACATTAGCTCATTATACAGACTGTTGGAAAGGTAGTTTGAACTATTTAGTATAATATATTTTATATTTATTTTATTATTTAGGTACAATTTTTATATTAATATCCCAATAGGTGATGTGATATGTTTTTTCGGTAGGTATTTGAATTAATATCATGTACCCTACTCTCAATTTTTATGTTCGAATTTTGTACAGATTAGTAATAAGTAAGTATGCTATTCTTCTGATTAAGTTCATTACATGTCACAATATTTGTTTGTTTTTATTACGATTTTAGGATCACTAATAACAGTTTATTCGTCCACTTAATTTTTTACAATGGTAAAATAAATTTGAAAAAATTTACAGTTGATCACTGATTCAGAAATAACTTTGTCGTAGCCTTGTGCTTGTTTATAATAGTTTTTACGGTATTTTTCCATGTGTTTATTTGCACTTTTAACACTTTTTTACTGTAGTATAACTACGCATGTGAAGTTAGCCCCCCAATGTTCAGATAAAAATAAAATTAGTTCTAGTCGCCCCCCACAGAGTTCCGAAGTTCTATATACTTTTTGGAGATAGTTCTATTGTTTACACAGCTCAAAAACGGTTTCAAAAATGATGAGGGGCCAACTTCCAAATTTGAATTTTATGCAAAAATAAATGAGTTCTAGTCGCCCCCCACAGAGTTCCGAAGTTCTTTATACTTTTTGGAGATAGTTCTATTGTTAACACAGCTCAAAAACGGTTTCAAAAATGATGAGGGGCCAACTTCCAAATTTGAATTTTTTGCGGACTTGTGCACAGTAAAGTATTAATCGGATCGAAAAGTGTTGTTAGGATAATGTATAGAACTCTTTGGGGGGCGACTAGAACTCTTGGCAGAAATTGAAATTTTCAAAATTATTTAAAATAAAAAATAAAAATATCTTTATTTTGCATAGACCATTTTAACGGCGCTTACAAAATGTCATACACTATTTAAAATATTTAAAGCGACCACCGGTTCGGAACGCGGCCCACCTGAGAAGAACCGGCAAGAAACTTAGGAAGGCTTTTTTTTTGATGGCCTATTTACAATTTAATATTATTTCATTTTGCCAGCAGATCATTTCCAGGCATCCCTGTCCTGCAAATAGTCTGTAACGGAGCAAAAACCTTTTTCACAAAGCTTGTTTTTAATAAACTTTTTAAATTTATTTAAAGGTAAATGTCTCAGGTCACAGGGAAGCTTGTTGTAAAAGCGTATACAGTTACCCTGGAAAGAATCGCCAATCTTATGTAGTCGACTGTGGTGGACTGAAAGATTATTTTTATTTCTAGTGTTTATATTATGTTTATCACAGAGTTTAGAAAACTGTGATAGATTTTTCTGGACATACATAAGATTGGCAAAAATGTATTGTGATGGTACGGTTAGAATATTCGCTTCTTTGAATTTTTCTCGGAGAGAAACTCTGGGGCCCAAATTATAAATAGCGCGTACAGCCCGCTTTTGTAGAACAAAAATAATATTTAAATCTGCAGCACTCCCCCAAAGGAGAATACCGTAAGACATAATACTATGAAAATAGCTGAAGTAAACCATTCTAGCCGTATCCACATCTGTTAGAGTCCTGATCTTTTTTACAGCGTATGCAGCCGAACTTAATCTAGAGGCTGTCTTTTCTATGTGTGGGCCCCACTGCAAATTGGCATCAATAGTTATACCTAGGAACACAGTTGATTCTACAAACTCTAACACTTGTCCATTCAGTTGAACATTGGCCGCAACTTGTTTTACATTTGGTAGAGTAAATTTTATACATTTAGTTTTATTTTCATTAAGGCAAAGATTATTTGAGCTGAACCAATGAACTACTCTTGCAATTGCATTGTTTACATCGTCATAGTTATCTAATTGTCTTTTAATTTTAAAAATTAATGAGGTGTCATCTGCAAACAAAAGAATCCTATTCCTGTCCCCTACATAAAATGGTAAATCATTAAAATAAATGAGGAACAAGAATGGCCCAAGTATCGAGCCTTGCGGCACACCAATTGTAACCATGGATCCTACAGAACGTGTACCATTAATATCGACCCTCTGTATTCTATTGTTCAAATATGAAGACAGAAGGTCGAGAGCTTTGCCTCTTATTCCATAGTGGTGTAATTTTTTGCACAGCGTTTCATGTTGAACGCAATCAAAAGCCTTTGATAGGTCGCAAAATATACCTAATGCATCGTGCTTGTCTTCCCATGCTTCATGAATACATTTTAATAACTCAACACCAGCATCGGAAGTTGAGCGCCCTTTCGTAAACCCAAATTGATTCGCATGGAGTATTTTATGACTATTAAAATGGGATAGCATTTGATTCAAGATTATTTTTTCAAATACTTTGCTCAAAGTTGGCAGCACTGACACTGGTCGGAAATTAGACGGCTCTGTAGCGCTGCCAGCCTTGAACAAGGGAACGACTTTGCTGTGTTTCATTAAATCAGGAAATGTACCACTAGAAACACAGTCATTAAACACAGTTGCTAGATGGGGCGCAATTACCTCAATTATACATGATGCAGTTTTGACCGATAACCCCCAAATGTCCGCGGTTTTCTTAATTTCGATACATTTAAATGTTTTTACAATGTCCTGAGCACAAATATCTGTGAATACAAATGCATCCCTGCAACAAAGAACAGATTCTTCTAATAAAAGTTCAGCGGAACTGGAAGATGCTTGGAGAGATTTTGTTGTCAAAATAGGTATATTTTTGAAAAAGTGTTCAAACTCCGTAGCCACTTCCAGGTCCCCTGTAACATGGCAACCATTTACTTTTAAGTGGAAATCCCTTTCAGTCACTAAAGATCCACCGCATTCAGAGTTAATGATGTTCCAAGTCATTTTTATTTTATTTACAGAATTAGAAATTTTATTTTTAATGAAGTTTGACTTAGCAAGATGACACGTTTGTTTAAATATCTTTGAATAATTTTTAACATATTCCTGAAAGGTTTGCCTAAAATTATATGATTTTTCTGAATATAATTCAAATAATTTATTTCTACTTTTAAAGATACCTGGTGTTGCCCAGTCACTGAAAACAGGACGACCACCAATCTGTAGAGTTTTTGAGGTAAAAACTTTGCCAAACTCATCATTATTCAAATTAAATAAGTGTTTATATGACTGGTCTACACAAGTGAAGTTAGGTAGATATGGTAATCTCTTTAATACATTTTCTTTAAAATTATTCAAACGACTTTGGTTAATTGGTACATATTTAATTTGTTTTTTGCTGACTTTGTTACTACTTTTAGGAAATTTTATCCATTGGCCACGATGATCTGACTCCACAGGATCCACAATACCTTTATCTATAGGTTTAATATCAGTAAAAATATTATCAATACATTTTGCACTGGTGGCTGTAATACGAGTGGGTTCTAAGAATGTACTATGCAGATTAAAGGATTTAAATAAATTTTTCATTTTATTTCTCTCTGATGGAGTTAATGTTTAATTTATATTTCTCATTATTTATTAATGACATAAAATGTTTACGCATAATTTTAGTAAAGTCATAAATAGGTACGACGACGAGCGAAGCGAAGAGGAGTGTTAGGTCTCTTGTGACCACAACGCGCGAGCGAAGCGAGCAGACAGCGGCAGCGGCCGGCGATACGCTAGAATAAAATCGCTCGTTTTAGTAGGTAGACGAGCGATTTTATTCTGGCTCGCGCTTTGTGGTTCTGGTTGCCCCCCAAAAAGTTCTATTAATCTTCCCCGTAACTTTTTTCATACGATCAAAAATGAAGACACCAGGCCCTGGCAAATATAAATAAATAGATAAATAATAAAAGATATAAATAATTTTAAAAATTCCAATTTCTACCAGGAGTTCCGGTTGCCCCCCAAAGACTTCTACAAATCTTCGCCGTAACTTTTTTTCATACGGTCAAAAATGAAGACACCAGGGCCCTGGCGAACATAAATAAATAATGAGAATTATAAAAAATTTTGAAAATTTCAATTTCTGCTAAGAGTTCTAGTTGCCCCCCAAAGAGTTCTATACATTATCCTAATAACACTTTTCGATCCGATTAATACTTTACTGTGCACAAGTCCGCAAAAAATTCAAATTTGGAAGTTGGCCCCTCATCATATTTGAAACCGTTTTTGAGCTGCGTAAACAATAGAACTATCTCCAAAAAGTATAAAGAACTTCGGAACTCTGTGGGGGGCGACTAAAAATCATTTTTTTTTATCTGAACATTGGGGGGCTAACTTCACACGTACAGTATACCTTAATATTTATAAATTTCCTTAATAAAAATATACAGAGACACTGTTTACGTTATGGCACAGTAGTGTGTAGAATTTATAAACGACGGGATTAAATAGGTGCGACGGGAGATCAGATCGAAGTACCATGTCACGGGCGAAGGGTTACTTATTAACCAATAAAAGTAGGACATAGAAAATCGTGGCCCCACGGTCTCAGTGTTCTGTAAACGATCACTGAGTTACGCAACTTTCACTTTGGCTGGTACTCGGATGGGTGACCACTTTGTGGCATTTACATTTGCGAGCGTTTCCGTGCTTCGGAAGGCACGTTAAGCTGTTGGTCCCGGTTGCCAGTAAAATGGCAGTCGTTAAGCCTGGTTGAAGGCCTTATGGGCGGCTTAAAAATTTCAACAGCAGGTAGCCACAACCTGCGTCTGTCTATTTCAACATGGCAATGGGCTCACCACCTATTACGTGGGACAGGAATCCACACGGTGAAAAGTGGGCATACAATATGCCTCTGCCACCCCTTGGGGATAAGGCGTGATGGATATTTATTTATTTTATAGAAAAATGAAAAATGTTTTATTCCACAAAGGTAGATAACAAAATACATAGCATTAAAAATATGAGTACAGCTTAATAATCTTAATAATATTGTAAATGAAAAAGTTTGTATGGATGTTTGTTACTCTTCCACGTAAAAACTACTGAATGGATTGTAATGAAACTTATCAATAATATAGCTTATACATCAGAATAACACATAGGCTACTTTTTATCCCAGGAACAAGATCCTGCAGGAAACGGAAAACGGGAAAACTTCTATACGCGGGCGAAGATGCGGGTGTCAACTAGTCCTAAATATAAGTATAGAAACCTAAAAATAAAAACTAAAAAGAAGTAGGTAAGCAAACCAAATAACCAATGTGCATCACACCTGTTATGTGGAACAGGCCACCTTTCCGAAAAAATAATACTTAGAAGCCCAATGGAGACATTATGAAGGCTCTGAGGCAGTTGAAAAAGATAAAAAGAAATAGGAACAGAAGGTAGTGGAGCTAGACAGATTAGAATAATGAGTCATTTATTACTACTAAATAATATTATAATGATTGTGTTCACATTATAATTAAGTAAAGTGTTATCAGGTCCAAAAGTAGTCGGGAAACCCTGAATTATTAATTATTTATTGCCTATACAAATTATTTAGACTTAACCCAGGAGTTACCCAAGGTACTCTGAGGAGTTACTCAGGGTGTCCAGCGCATTGGTAGGGACCGTGTACTTTTAGTTGGGTCGAGTCCAGCATAACATCTGTGGGGATTTTCACAAGATCATAAAAAAACGATTATTTGCATATTTAGTCATTGTAGTCAACAAGGAATCTACACTGTGTATATTGTCGGCCAAAATGAATCTATGAAAAATAAAATATGTGAATTTTTAAGTAAGCTGACAATATAGTCCCATCTGTTCCTACTCATACATAACATTGTTTTTCTGTAATTTACAGAATATAAATGCGATTTTATGTTCAAATTTTTTTTATATTTCTACACTTTTTTTTCAGAATGGCTGACTAGCCAAGATAATTCTGCAGTAGCATACATAAATTTGCTTTATCTCTATGTGATAGAGTTGAAATTAACGAGCAAGAGCTATTATTTGATAATTAATTAGTTACCATTGATGTTATGATAAAAAATACTTTCAAATCATGTTATTTTTACTTATTAAAATTACACCTCAAAGACTACACAACCTTCTGGTTACCATGGTTAAAATTACAAATCTTAAATCTGAAACAGCTGAACCCATTTTAAGGGACTTTGACTGACAGATAGCTGATGTTAGAAGAAGTACCTTATTATATCACTGTATTCCAATGGTAACGGGAATTATGCAGGAAAATCCATGGGCAGTCACCAGTTATAAATAGGATATTATGCATACATCTTTTCATACATGTACTTCGGCATGATGTAGGTGTTGTTATTGTTTATCAATCACGCCTTATCCCTGAAGGGGTGGCAGAGACTTATTATACACCCACTTTTAAAAACTTTTAACTTTCCCATTGACAAATCCACACTAACTTTCAGTTTTTTTATGGTTAAGTTTGACTAAATACACATTTGCACTTGAATAATAGATTAAAAACACTAAAAATGCATTAAAGTTAAAATTTTATTAAAAGACTAAAAACGCATTGCTTTACACTTGAAAAATAGAGTAATATAGTTGAAATTCCTGAAAAGATAAATAATAAGAAATTTTCAAATAACTTTCAATTTTCTTATATTTCTATTAAAACATTAGTCTTTGCTACATGGACACTAAGGATTCCTGGCAGAGTGCCAGCAGAAGCACAATGTGTTTGTGATATTATAAATGATAATATCAAATTGTTTGATATTATAAATTGCTAACAATTAAGTTGATTACAAATCATGAGCAATTTTAATTTGCTATCAGTCATTTCCTTGATATTTTGTTGTTTAAAAAATGTCCTACATAGTTTACATTGATTAACCAATTCCAGTTCCTCGACTTCAGATCGATAATACAATCAGGACACTAATGGTTCTCTTGTGACTAGAGATCAGTTGTTTTTGAGAAGTAGGTAGGTACAAGTTTATCTTGAAGTGTAGTGAGATTTACAATATTCTATTTAGAATATGCTTCTTATAGCCAGATAATCTATTAGATTTGCAGTATATTTATCATATAGCAATGATATTATATTACTAATAAGACAAGTTTCACAGCACCAATCTAATCCTGTTGAATAAAATAAAGATTTCTCGTATTATGCTTTAATCTAAGGAAGATAGAAAAACAGTTTCTTGACGTAAACACGAAGCCTTGATATGAAACTCTCTGCAACACGTGTGACAGTGAAAATATCATACAGATTCTTAAAATACGCGAATATGATGTCACTATGGCAGACATCGCGGAGCTGCCTACGCGCCGTATGCCACATTAGAGATAAAACATCTAATTGACCTCCGACACGCGGCGGTGACCACTCTACAAATCAGGCATTTCGTAATAGGTCACCAAAAAAACAATAATACGCGGCACTTTCCAAGGGATAGGGAACCTAAACTTTAGCATACCATCATTTCACTATCTCTATCGCGCCACGGGTCTATACCTTCAAATTAAGCGAGACAAAAGCAGTCAAAACTTTATCAACTTAAAACTATTTACATTTCGTAAAACTATTACATACCTAGTTTTATCGATAAAAATGTATGCAATATGTGAACTTACTGTGTTCAAGTGAACATAAATCCAAAACAGATGTCAGGGTAGATTTATTGACGAAAACAAGGCACAAAACACAGACAAAACACCTATTTAGTTAGATATTTGATCACAATGAAAGCACTCAAATGAACACTACATGCACTAACACTGGGCACTAATGAGGACGCTGTGCACGACTAATTATGTTTTTTTACGACGATTATAACTTAAACACAACGCATTTAATCCAACACGTCTGCCGTAACATAGCGAGCAGCGGCCATCTTACTCGCTGTCGAAAAAAAAAGAGATGCAGTCATTTTACCTTGATTTTGTCAACCAATGAAAAGAAGTGTCAATCAAATTCTCTACGTTCATTGGTCACTTGAAAAAACGAAGACTACGTTTAGCTATTCAGATGTAAGTCTTCAAAATTATTTTCATTTGTGCATTATAGTATTGAGCTATAAAGAAAACTATACGATTTTTATTCAAAACAATATTCTACAACAGATAATGTAATATACAACCTAGTGACAAACCTAAATAGTAAGATTGAAAAAAAAGCACTGCTAAAAATACAGAACAAAATGAAGTTTTAAAACGTCGAAATTGCGCGAAAAAAAAAAAAGATTATTTGGCACTGAATGTGCCAAGTTTGAACTTTTCGCCTTGTATTTTTCGTTGGGTTATTTAGTATTTTTTATTTAAATATTTTTTTCGTTATGTATTTTCGGCGGTGTCTGCTTATTTTAAACGTATTTGTAGTTTTTACTGTAAGTAATAACTATTTACATAGTTGCCTGCATATGAACTCCACATTACGTTGGCTCCGACATACTCCACTAGCAGCAACTTGACGGGTTGATATAGGCGTAACTTAGAAAAAGTCAAGGTTACGTTCAGTGAACAATTACAGGAACCGATATGCATTGCTTTTTAATAAATTCGAGACTCCATCGTACCTAATCTGATAATTCTTCAGGTTAATTAATATTTGTGACCTCAAGGCTAATGTGTAGAACTTGGCACAGGAATGAGTTTGGTCTGGGTCTGTTATGTGTATAATTTCATACATACGTTTACATATTGTCACGCCTTTATCCCTGAAGGGGTGGCATAGCCATACTATATACCCACATTTCACGCTATACATTTTTGTCCCGCGTAACAGGCGCGTAACACGGCAATGGGCTCACCACCTGTTACTAACAGGTGGTGAGCCCATTGCCGTGTTAAGTGGATAGGCGCAGGTTGTGTCGATTTGCTGTTTAAAATTTTCAAGAACTTATTTATCTTTACGCTGTATCCCTGACGGATGTCAGATAGGACAGATCGCCAGGTTTCGCGATCCATGCTATAAATATATCCGTGATAATTCTGCATAACTATACCTATAGTAAAAAAAAACCGGTCAAGCACGAGTAGACCACGGCTATTGCAATATAGCTGAAACGTCGAGAGGTGAGAAAAAGTTAATATATTACGCGAAAAGACCCGAATAACATAAAATGGATACTATAAGTCATGTCCAGTCAAGCCAGTTTAAAAACATTAATGGAAATGCTGATTGAAGCAATAGATTGTAACTTGAATTTACTCTGGTATTAGATTACAATGTTCGTAGGCCCCGTATTAGTATCCACGTAGTTAGTATCACTACAGCGCACTTTAATTTATTTCAAGTATTTTAATTTTTGTTTGCAGTTCAATATAACAGAATTTGAATGTAGACGGTTAACACATCGAGAATTTAATGAAACTCTTGGTAAGTACCATGTTTCTATATTTCTACAAACTAGATGACCCCCACAGCACAGTATAAAGAGTAAACCTATCAGTAGCGTTACGCCTTTGAAGTTGACAAAAATGCCGACAACGTCTAGACAGTGATGCTTGTAGGGTTGTCACAAGTTTACAAGGCTGATGTTTTTTATAATTTATTTATTAACTCGTACTCGCAATCAACTATCAACATTATAATATAATATCTTAATCTTAATAATTATAAATGTGAAAGTTTGTACAGATGTTTGTTACTCTTTCACGTATAAACTACTGAATAGATTTTAATGAAACTTTACATTTAGCTTATACATCAGAATAACACATATACTTTTTATCCCGGGAACAAGTTCTTATGGAAAACGGGAACGGGAAAACTTCTCTACACGGGCGAAGCCGCGGGCGTCAACTAGTATGTATATATAATAAATCAATAATATAAATGCCGATTTAAAAAAAAGGATCTGAGATTTCATCAATTGCCGCACACGGAAGTAAATAAGGTTCATTTCATGTCGAATCGATAGTTTTTTTTATGAGAAAGCGTTTACGAAATGGCTGCCGCGTAGTAGATATAAAATTATGGGGTTTCTAGCAATCAATATGGCCGCCGAACTATTCTTATAAAATTTCATGTTGGGTATCGTATAAAGGGTTTTTTGGTATGCTGAGTACGAATTTAGTATTAATTTTGCAATCCAATATGGCCGCCGCGCCGTGGTTATAAAATTTCATGTTGGGTATCGTATAAGGGGTTTTTTGGTATGCTGAGTACGAATTTCGTGTTAATTTTGCAATCCAATATGGCCGCCGCGCCAACTGTTATAAATTTCATGTTGGGTATCGCATAAGATTATTATGGTATGCGGAGCCACACATGTGGGATTATAACTATACTCTATACTATGTTACCCTGTGTTCAAGTTTTTCGTCATAATTAATATTTAAACTTGTTCAAAGCGTAACCAATATTTTTTGTTGAAAACAACAGTAGCATTAAGTCCAGTTAGTCAGAAACCGAAAATATTTATCATTAACTACTAATAATATACCTAATATACCCGACGAACTTCGTATCTCCATAGAATTTGGTTTTTTTTTCTTAGAGTGCTCATCGGGGCGGTGACAAATTGAACAAATTAATAATAATAATATATAACCCTCGAGGACAGTCGTAATCTTTTATAGGATTAACGCAACCCTATGAGGGTATAGTAGATTCGCTTTTTGAGTCATCCACTTTCTGATATCAACAAAAAAATGTATCAGAAAGTTATTGAAATATGCTCATATCCGCAGGGCAGCTTGTGGCGAGCTGAATGTGCGTGGCTACACATCGGTCCCGATTCCTCAGAGTTTTGTTGCCCTTCTGCACCTGTTAAAATTTCATGCTGGGTATCGTGTAAGGGGTTTTTTGGTATGCTGAGTACGAATTTAGTATTAATTTTGCAATCCAATATGGCCGCCGCGCCGTGGTTATAAAATTTCATGTTGGGTATCGTATAAGGGGCTTTTTGGTATGCTGAGCACGAATTTCGTGTTAATTTCGCAATCCATAATGGCCACCGTCTCGTTATAAAAAAAATCAAGGGAATGGGAGCATGAACCAGGAATGAGAATTGACGATGAGAACTAGGGATGAGAAATGGGAACTAGAAGCTGGGGATGGGAACTGGGAATTCAAACAAGGGTGAGCTGACATGTGTGATCTCATATTATTGTTTCTTCTTTTCACGGGTATCTTCTTTTTTTTATGAAGATACCCGGGTAGGCGTACATGGGGACATACTGGTCCAACACGCAGAGGCCCTTTGAGAATTTTAATCTAAAAGGAAATGGGACCCCCACTGCAGACAGTCCACGCCCGCCTTATGTAGAAGAACGATAATGGATAACCTCCAACGGGAGTTAAACTATTGTAAAATATGCTAACTAAGAAATGGGCTATTGGGTTGGGGGTTTGATGAACTAGTTGATTATAAGTATGGATAAAGGCGGCGTCTGCCATTTTAATATCTGATTATCCTAATTTTGGCAGACGGTGACTCGGCAACTCACTAGATGGGCCCCCTATACAATCGCCATAGGCATGATAAGCCTCTAAGGCGACAGGAGGCAACACCGGTGTGAGCGGCTTGGGGTGTCGAGCGGTGCGGCGCCGGTTTCACCATCGCGGGTCAGACCCGGAGCGGGCTTCCCCGTAGTTATGCCCTTGAAAATGACACTTCCACCCCCGAGCATATAGCTCTGGCTCCCTCCCTCTGACCGGCCAATTAAGGCAAGCCAGAGTTGAGTTTTGCTGCACTCCCGGGAGTAGCACTCTCACTGCTCACCCGTTAGCCCATTAAATGCTAACCGGTGCAGAAGGGCAACAAAACTCTGAGGAATCGGGACCGATGTGTAGCCACGCACATTCAGCTCGCCACAAGCTGCCCTGCGGATATGAGCATATTTCAATAACTTTCTGATACATTTTTTTGTTGATATCAGAAAATGGATGACTCAAAAAGCGAATCTACTATACCCTCATAGGGTTGCGTTAATCCTATAAAAGATTACGACTGTCCTCGAGGATTATATATTATTATTATTAATTTGTTCAATTTGTCACCGCCCCGATGAGCACTCTAAGAAAAAAAAACCAAATTCTATGGAGATACGAAGTTCGTCGGGTATATTAGGTATATTATTAGTAGTTAATGATAAATATTTTCGGTTTCTGACTAACTGGACTTAATGCTACTGTTGTTTTCAACAAAAAATATTGGTTACGCTTTGAACAAGTTTAAATATTAATTATGACGAAAAACTTGAACACAGGGTAACATAGTATAGAGTATAGTTATAATCCCACATGTGTGGCTCCGCATACCATAATAATCTTATGCGATACCCAACATGAAATTTATAACAGTTGGCGCGGCGGCCATATTGGATTGCAAAATTAACACGAAATTCGTACTCAGCATACCAAAAAACCCCTTATACGATACCCAACATGAAATTTTATAACCACGGCGCGGCGGCCATATTGGATTGCAAAATTAACACGAAATTCGTACTCAGCATACCAAAAAACCCCTTATACGATACCCAGCATGAAATTTTAAAACCACGGCGCGGTGGCCATATTGGATTGCAAAATTAACACTAAATTCGTACTCAGCATACCAAAAAACCCCTTATATGATAACCAACATGAAATTTTAAAACCACGGTGCGGTGGCCATATTGGATTGCAAAATTAACACGAAATTCGTACTCAGCATACCAAAAAACCCCTTACACGATACCCAGCATGAAATTTTAAAGTCACGGCGCGGCGGCCATGTTGGATTGCAAAATTAACACTAAATTCGTACTCTGCATACAAAAAAACCCCTTATATGATACCCAACATGAAATTTTATAACCACGGCTCGGCGGCCATATTGGATTGCAAAATTAACACGAAATTCGTACTTAGCATACTAAAAAACCCCTTATACGATACCCAAAATGAAATTTTATATCCATGGCGCGGCGGCCATTTTGGATTGCAAAATGAACACGAAATTTGTATTTAGAATATTAAAAACCCCATGAATTAAAGAAATCTATACAAAAATTCAAAAATCATAGCAAGCGGTCGTGAATGCGTCAACCCTGAAAGACTGTCCCGAGCCACTAACAACATTTTGTTCGCAGCTCGGGACAAACCCTCCCGCGTCTCGTCCCTTGTCCCCCGCACGATTGCTCTGTCTAGGCAGCTTCGTCGACCGACTGTATGTCTTTCGGCTGTGCCCACAGCTTCGCCCGTGGAATATTTCGACCTCCCGTCGCACCTATTTAATCCCGTCGCTTCTAAATTCTACAATGAAGCATAAAAATTTGCCCGATTTGTCGATATTTATAACTGCTGCTCTGCTGCCCAGTGTAGTAGCGTAATGATATATAGCCTATAGCCTTCCTCGATAAATGGGCTATCTAACACAAAAATAATTTTTCAAATCCGACCAGAAGTTCCTGAGATAAGCGCGTTCAACCAAACAAACAAACAAACTCGATATAGTACTCAGTATAGATTCGATATGTTTGGAGTATGCTATATTGTGACTGCAATACAGAGGCTAGGGTGTTAAACCACTATATACACTAACTACCGCATGGTCAATCAGAAACAACAATATACGCGGCCACTATCGACTGCGAAGCACGATCCAATAGTTCATCTTAGTATATGCTCGGTTGCTTCCAATCTCCACCTGCTTTTGGAGTCTATGATCAAGTTTTATTCGCTGCAAGGAACAGCACAGCTATTGATTAGATTTTTAGGGTCGGCAGCGCGAGTGCTGCAGCTCTGGTGTTGCAAACATCCATAGGCTACAGTGACCACTTTCCATCAGGTGGGTGTATGCTTGTCTGCCACCTCAGTGGTATGTAAAAAAAACAATTGATCTACTCGAACTTCTGTATTTTTGGAAGCAACTATCGAATGTCTCAACTCTGAAAGGGTGCCTGCATTGTTGCCTCATCCGTTGATCAGCATGTGCACCACTTATAACTGACAGGTCACTTGGCCTCAAGAAGGTATTTTGACCGGCCCCTTACATCCCAATAGTATTGACTAATTTATATGTAGCTAACATGAATTCTTAACTTTCAGAAGATGCATCAGGAATGTTTACAGATTTCCCACTCGGTTTATCTGAAGTACTTGAGAATGCCAGTGGAGTCTTTGGCAAAGTCCTTGGACAGATAATAAACAAAAAGAAATTCTTGGGTATTGAATCTTTCTATCAATAATAATAAAGTACCTTTTGTAAATCAGATTTTTTTTTGTAAACACAAATTGTTTTAAAACATTATCTAAGTTTTATTACTTTTTTGATGCTGATACAGTCTGCTTGTGGCATCAAAATGTCTTTTCCGATGTCTCTTTAGACGTGTTTGTCCCTTGTATTTACCATGACATATTTCACATTCTAGATCTGGTCCTGCATGAATTTGTTTCACATGTTCTGAACGCCGAGATGCAGACAAAAATTTTAAATCACAATGTTCACATTTATATGGCTTCTCCCCTGTGTGTGTTCTAATATGATACAATAATGACATCTTTGTAACAAATTTTCCTCCACAAGTGTCGCAGTGATAGTTCTTTTGCTTTGTGTGTTTTATGATATGTTCCTTCAATCTGCTTTCTGAACTTAGTTTTTTTCCACACCAGTCACATATTAAAGATTTGCCATTTTCATGTTCCAATCGTAAATGAACATTCAATGCAGAATTATGTGTGTATTTTTTATCGCAATATTTACACTTCAGTTTTGCAGTTGAATTGGCCTTCCTGATTTTTTCACATAAATTTTGTTCAACATGGTTATTGAAGGATTGCTTGCCTTTATAAACTTTACCACAAGTTTGGCAGACAAGGCGTTTTGATGAGTGGTGAATTTTCTCATGATGTCTTAAAGAGTACTTATTATTATATGTCCTCCCACAGCAACTGCAGACAGCAATACAATGACTTTGTTTAATATGATGATTTAGTAGCAACTCAATGCCAAAACTTCGAGGGCATTTTGGGCATTTGAAGCATTTTGGTGCATGAACTCGCAAATAATGCATTTTTAATTTCTTATCTGACTGATAGACTTTAAGACAATCTTTACATTTTAAATCATTTTTGTCAAACTTTTGATTTGGTATATTCAAATTTTGTTCAGACTGAGCAACAGGTTCATACAAATTTTTAGTTTTGGAACTGCAGACATTCACCTCGTTTACGGTAGATTGAATAGTTCTGCCATCATCATAATTTTCTGGCTCATTTTTTATGTCTAGTGTAATTAAATGGAAGCCATTTTGCAGCATAGAATTTTTTTTCTGTATGTGTGCAAATGCCTGTGGAGTGTGTCTAGATGACTTTGTGCTAAAGACTTTGTTAGTTCTTTCTCCGTCAATAACTATTAATAAAGACTTACAATGTCTCTGTTCTATTGCATAATTTGCTACATAGTTCTGAAGCCAACTAATGATACCAGATAAACCAAGAATGTTCTTTTTACAAAGTTCTATAAATTTATAGCTATTAATGACTGAATATGTACATTTTGTACATATGGTATTTGTTGGTAGCAAGTTCATTACCTGTAAATTAAGAATTATTATGAAAATATTATTTGTTGTTACAAAAAAATAATAAGAAATATTTCGTTAGCACTCGCTCTGGTAAATTGTGAACTCAAGTAAAACACTAACGTTTTCGCCTAATACGGTAAATAATATTTCATAGATATCTTCGACGCCTTCAATTTCAAGCCTTATCTCGTCTCGAATTCTAAAACTTCTATCCAATTCTTTCACTGTTTCCAAACATAAACAGCAATATTCCTCTGTACAATCTGTTATAAGTTTACGAAGGATATTCTTCATAGTGTTTAATTGCCTTATATTTAAGATTCAATTTAATTATTAATGCAGTATAACAGCAATAAAATAAAAACTGCTACTATAATACCAAGAATTGCCAAGAAAACTGAGAAAATAAGGCTTTTTTTTTGTTCTTGTGGCAAAATGAGGCTTGAGACGAACCTAGGTTTTTTTTTTTCGTTGTTTTGGCGATGTCCGGCTCGATTGCCAACAACAAAATTTATAGATCTTCCATTACGTATTAAATTTTTCTTCTGTAGTGATAATTTCCAAGTAGATAATTAATCTTCTTCATTCAAAAGTAGTTAATTATTCTTATTGATAGCAGCGTATTCATGTATAGCTTTGTTTAAACTCATATTTTATATACTACTCGGGACTAGCTTTGTTTAAAGTTCTACTGCAGTAAAATGATGGTCAATTTTACTGCAGTTATATGTGGATTTTGGAAGCCAACAGAAAATACCGCGTTTCACTAAGTTATCAAATTTCACAACACTTGTGCACATTGTCGAAGCTTTTATGTTCAAAACACCATCATTTTTACACATAAACATCCGAAAATACACTACCTAGGTATATTTATTTATTTTCAACTGGCATCTGGCTGGCTACGCACGGTGACGCGATTGCCAACAACAAAATTTATTGATGTTCCAATACGTATTAATTTTTTCTTCTAAAGTGATAATTTTTAAGTAGATAATAAATCTTCTTCATTCAAAAGTAGTAAATTGATGGCAGCGTATTCATGTAAAGGTTTTTACAAAGTTCTACTGCAGTAAAATGAAGGTAAATTTTACTGCAGTTATATATGGATTTTGGAAGGTAACAGAAAATACCGCTTTCCACCAAGTTATCCAATTTCACAACACTTGTGTACGTTGTCAAAGTTTTTTGTTTAAAACACCATCATTTTTACACAAATACCCGAAAACATACTAGTTTGAGTAATTTATAACGGAGTGGCGACCGCATCATTCGCTGTTTCCGGCCAAAATCCGAGACGAGATACATTTATTTATTATTTATTTTTTATTCTGGCTACGCACGGTGACGCGATTGCCAACTGTAACGTTAGGGTGGGTTGGTGGTAGACCAACTACCCCTAGTCACAAGTTAAGGAAAATTAGGTAGATGAGAGCTTGAGAGATAAATTAAGCGATGAGACTATTTAAATACAACAGTGGTGCTAATTCTGTTGTTGAAACCACAAAACTAAATTTCTCTAAAATTTTCTTATTTTTTATTGAGAGATTGCCAAATGCTATTCTGTTATTATGTCGAACTAAACTTGGTGATATCATAAACAGCACTAAATTTCTATTTGACATCACTAAAATTGCATTTATGTGATAAAATTCAACAAAACATGTATGTAGATGCCGACTAACTTAGTGATTGAATTGTCTATGTACATTTTTCTCTTTTTGTTGAATTTTATCACATAAAATGAATTTTTAGTGATATCAGATACAAATTTATCGTCACACAAAATTTTAATGTTTTTACTAAAATTAGACATCACATATTTAGGTGACGTCTTATTTTAGTAAAAACGTCTAATTTTAGTGGGACGTTTATTAATTTTAGTAACCGTTTGAAATGTGAAAACGTGTAAAACGTTCTAACGTGAAATATTTACATAGATAGTTCAATCACCAAGTTAGTCGGCATGTATTTACATTCGACTGTCTATGTACATTTTTCACGTTACAACGGCAATCTCTTAATAAAATTAAGGAAATTTTAGAGAAATTTAGTTTAGTGGTCACAACATCAGAATTAGCACCAGTATGTATATTAGAATTTTAAATAGTTAGGTACATCCAGGGTCGGGTTCAATGCAATGGTTCCAGGAAATATTAGCTAAAGAACACTCTTGGAAGTGCCTTCGCGAGTCCGAGATGGAAGGAAATCTTAACTTGCAGTAGAAGCGGAACAGGCGCTGCCGGACACGACGGGAGAATGTAATGACTTAGACGAGACCCTGCGGACAAAGGAAAAGGTGTCAGTATGTTATATTAACATACCGCTATTCGGGCGAAGAGAACTCCCCTTTCAACTTCCTATTAAATTGCATTCACAGGGACCATTGTGATGTACCCTCGCCAACGCGAAATGAAGGTGTATAGGTAACCGGTAACATACAACGAGTATGTTGCAGTATTAAATAGCATTTGTAGAATTCAACTGTTTTCAAACACGGCGTGAATTACTGGATGCCCAGTGAATGCTAAAATGCTAATACCCTGTAAAAGATGTAATTATTACAATTTTATTAATGGAGCTTACCCGAATCAGTGTAAGTGGAGAGTGGCGAGAGAGGTGAAATTTATTACGGATAAATTTCGCCACACTCAATTATTAACGGAGTGGCGATCGCGTCATTCGCTGTTTCCCGCCAAAAAACGAGACGAGACGAGTATTCTTGTTGTTGTCGTTTTTTTTGTTATTATTTATGGCCTGGTTACTAAGACCAAGATCTTAATTTATATTTCTTCAATCTTCTTTCTTCACAAATTTAGAAGAGTAAGCAGATCAAACATATTCCTTTGTTTATGGTGTAATCATTGTAATTTGTTGTATAACACTATCTTTTTTAATGCGCCATTTTTGAATCAGGAATTTGTTAGTGTTTTGTGCCGAAGGGAAAATATTGTGTATATATATTTAAATAAAGGTTATAAAAGTATAAAAAACATGTGAAGTGTTGTGTAAGTTGAAAAAGCAGCGCTCAGCGCAGTTGAAAAAAATATGTTCCAGGGTGCCCTCGTCGATGCCACACTCGCACAGCGATGTATCCCGTATACGAATTTTGTGCAGGAATACAGGAGAGCAGCAGTGACCTACACGGATCCTACAAATAACTGATATAACCGTTTTAGGTACTTTTTTATAACTGTAAAACCATGGCTTTGGTTTGATGAAGGGTTGGATAAGATAGTAGGATTTCCCTTTTCTGGTGGAGCTATCATTCCAGTCCGCTTGCCAGGAAGCAAGAAGATTCCGTCGAGCGACGCCCATCATGTCATATACCTGGACAACCCTGTGGCCCAGGCCAGAAATATCAGAGACAATTGCAATTTTGGCTAAGGCGTCAGCACATTCGTTTCCAGTAATACCACTATGGCTAGGTATCCAAACAATATGAACGAGCTTCTGATCTTTAGAGCAATTGAATAGTACTTTTTTTTATCTCTAATAAAAGTGGATTATGTTGTCTGGCTCGAAATGGGCTTTGAGCCAGGGCCTTAATGCAGCTAAGGGAGTCACTGAATATCACTCCCTTATAGATGTTGTGTGCTTCAATGTATCTGTATGCCTCCAAAATACCGATACATTCACCTGTGAACACTGAAGATTCCCGAGGTGCTATAAATTTTAAAACTATTTTCGATGTCTGGTAGTAAACAGCTATTCCTATGTGGCTATTGGTATCGAGTTTTGAAGCATCGGTGTAAAATTTTTCAAAGTCTCTCCAGTACTTATCCACTGTGGCATTAAACAAACTGTTTGCTGAGGGTGTATTTTTGTAAACCCCTTTTTTTTTTTTTTTTTTTTCATTAAATCTGCAATCAGCCCCAGAGCTACAATCAGATCTTTTGAAGTACTAGAACTGTTGAGATTGCACATCCATTGATATTTAATCTCTTATTTTCGAACTCATCTTTGTGGTTAGTTTGACGCCAGTCGCATTCTTTTCAACCGAAATATGCTGTCATTGGTATTTATTAGTTTTGCAGCTAGATGATTTCTATGTACTGTGAGTCTTTGTTTATAGGTAGAAGAAGAACTTTCTATTTCTTCCTTAACTGTCGGGATTTCCAGGTACTCATGGACCTCAGTGTTTCGTGTGAACCATGGTGGCTGGAGGACTTCTGTGTTTGAGTGGCTCGCTGATCCCCACAGTTGTATACCGTATGTCCAGACCGGTTTAATGATACATTTATATATCAGGAGTTTGTTTTCCAGACATACTGTCGAGTGTCTGCCCAGTAGCCAGTACATGTCTGCAAACTTTTTATTTGCCTGATCTTTTTTTGCCTTTATGTGATCTCGCCATGTGAGTCGTCTATCAAGGTGCACGCCCAAATACTTAACGGTCGTTTGGTGTGGTAGGATAGTTCCGTTAAGAGTGACTGGTGGGCAGTCGCCTCTTTTTAGTGCGAAAGTAATGTGTACTGATTTCGCTGGGCTTGCTTGGATTCTCCACCTCTTGAGCCATAGTCCAATTTTATCCAGGCATTCTTGCAGTTTTGTAGAAGCTGTGTGTGGATCTTTGTTACAGGAGAGAACTGCGGTGTCATCTGCGTAGGTTGCAGTAACTATTTCTTCTGAGACAGGTAGGTCAGCAGTGTAGATTGTATATAAAATTGGACCCAGTACGGAGCCCTGCGGTACACCAGCTTCTATTTGATTGATCGATGATAGACAATCTTCGCATTTAACCTGAAATATTCGGTCTTGCAGATAGGACTTCAATAGCATAAACGCTGTATTTGGGAGGTGTAGCTTTAGCTTATATAAGAGACCCTTGTGCCATACACGGTCAAAGGCCTGTTTTATGTCGAGAAAAACGGCTGAGCAGTATTCTTTCCTCTCCAGTGCTTGCCGTATTGTATGAGCCACCCTATGTATTTGCTCTGTAGTTCCATGATGTGCACGAAAACCGAACTGGTGATCTGGTATGAATTTTTTTTCTTCGAGTATTGGGAGTAAGCGTCTCAGAAGTAGCTTCTCGAAGAGCTTTGATAGTAAGGGGAGAAGACTTATGGGCCTGTATGATGTTACTTCTGTGGCGGGCTTTCCTGGTTTAGCTACCATGTTTATAATAGACACTTTGCACAACTTTGGAAAGTATTGTATTCTCAATATTGCATTGAAGAGGATTGTGAGCAGAACAATGCCCTTTTTTGGCAATTGTTTTAGGACTTCTGTCGTTATTAAATCAAACCCTGGTGCCATTTTTTGCTTTAGACTTATTATTGTTTTTCTTACTTCTGCCGGTGAAACTGATTTCAGTGGTAAAGACATCTGTTGGTCACTGTTGATGAATTCATCAATTTCTTCTTCGGTCTGGGCGATGTCGGGTTCGTTAGGTTTAAACACGTCTTTTAGATAGTTAGCAAATAGCTCAGCTTTATCTTGAGGTTTTCGTGACCAGTTGCCATCATCTTGTCTTAGTGGTGGTATGTGTTCTTTTGGTCTTTTTAATGAATTAGTCATTTTCCAGAGTGAATAGTCCTCAGCTTTGTTTGGTGACAGGGTTTTTAGTTTATCTTGCAAGGTACTATTCTCATTTTCTTTAAGCATTTCTTTGAGCTCTTTTTGAATTTTATTGAGTGCTGTTTTGTCTTCTCTATTTCTGCTGGTGTGCCACTGCCTTCTTAGTTTTCTCTTTTCAGTTATCAACTCTTGGATTTCCTGGGTAGCGTCATAACTTTGAGGTTTATATTTTATAAACGGAGTTGTTAGCCAGGCTGCTTTTTGAATTAGGTTGGTCGTATACCATGCAGCGTTTTCTATGTCTTCTTCAGTTTTTAGTGGTATACACAGGTTAGCATTTTCTTCGATGTATTCTCTAAAAGCCTCCCAGTCAGTTTTGTGATTGTACAAGGTCTCACGTGGTTCTTTCAGTATGACTGTAGAATTCAGTGTGCAGATGATAGGTGTGTGGTCTGAGGAACCGTCTAGACACGATTCTACTTTTGTATAGAGTCCTGATATTCCTTTTGTGATAAAGAAATCTATAAGATCCGGAGTTTTTCTAGGATCTGATGGCCAGTGGGTAGGTTTCCCTGTTGATATTACATTGAGGGCATTGCTATCATGATCTGTCATGTGCGTTTCTGTGATTAGAAGGATATCTATTTTGTTATAGTTTATGAAAAGCTCAGCCTCTTGCGTATTCGGAGATAAGCCATTTATATTCCATGAAGCAATGCGTAGGAATTTCATTTTTTCTGTCGGGCTATGAGGGTTGTTAAAAGGCCCATTAGGGTCCCTATTTGTTGGATGAGAATGTCTATCTTCTCTGATTGTTTAATAATAATTTGCTCGAGGGAGCTTGTTGACTGAGATTGTGTATTCTCTGTTTTTCTATTCCAGTAGTTGGTATTTGTGGTGTTGGACATATTTTCAGGTATGTTCGCTGTGTTTCTTTCTTGATTAGAATGAAAAGCCATTTATACCACACCAAAGGAAAATCATCTTTTTGAGGTGGTGGTATAAATGGAACTTTCCTTTTTCCAGCTTGTGTCATTTTTCTTGCTCTGATCTCTTTATAAATTTGGCAGCCCTTGTAATTGGCTGGATGGTCACCATGACATAGAGTACAAGTTGCTGGTGTGTTCCGATCCTTTTTTGGGCAGTCAGTGGTTTTGTGTCCTTTTGCACACTTGACACACCTGTATGGGCGCATGCAGTTATTTTTGGTGTGCCCATATTGTTGACACCTAGTACACTGAGGAATATCAGTTGATTTCTTTGGATCTTCGATCTTACCTCTCGTGTGGTATATATATTCTATATTTTTTATTTGCGGGTTATTGGGGCTAGGTTCCACATTTACAAAGAACATGTTCAGGGGCATTTTGTTTTTCTTAGATCTTGCACAAACAATTTCGCCTCGTACCCTGTTTCCCGTTTTTTCTATTTCTTCCATTATAGCCGATTTGGGGGTAGTGTGATGTAAGTTTTTGATTACAACTCTGTAGCATTTATTTTGCTTTTGAGTGAATGTATGACCAATGAGGCCTTTGGCACGGATTAGATCAATGAGACTTTTATATGTCTCAGCTGACTGTGTCATCACTCTTAGCTGGTCTCTATTAGTAACTTTATATGAGTAGCTGCCAGTAGGTACAGACTTATCTAATAGTTCTGTTAATTGGGAGAGATCTTCTATGCCATATAATATTATGGGCGGTGGTTTGCTGACCCTTTTCACTTGAGTAGAGGCAGCTTCAGTTGACTCATAATCAAGTAAATCTACAGGTAATTCACTGTATCTGTTAGAGGTTTTTATTTCCGTTTGTACTCTTTCAGTACTTGGCGGACTGTTTGATAGTTTTTTCCTTTTGGGGTAACGATCAGTACTCTTTGCCAGGAGGGAGGGCAGATGTTGTCTTCATCGTCTGCAATAGTTATTGTTGGGGACATGGGATGAGAAGTGCTTGAGTCCATGGTTTTGATATTTCCCAATGAATTTGACCTTGGTCTTGCTATGAATAGGCTTGGATGAAATGCCTGCTGTACAAGTTTTTTATTAGTGCTTCCAGTAGCATTCACCGTCGCGGAGGCCTGGTCGTCCACCGCCGCGCAGTCTTCGGTAACATATTTCACACTCGCAGGCCCGGGTACCCGCGAGCGCCGGGCGTTAGACGGATCGCATGACAAATCAACATTCGTATCGCTCATATTTTCATTTTTCAAAAGAAGGCGGGACATACTCATGTTGCTTTCCCAAGGCAGCATGGCCACACTTTTAGGAGGGATTTAGTCCTCCTTGGTCTGTACACCAGTGGACAGGTTATTTGACCGCCGCCTGTTGCTCGGCGTTGATGCTCATTTAGCACCACCCGGGGGGCACGTGTAGGGTGGGCCTAGGAGAAGGTGGTAAATCCTACGGACGCGAGCAACCCTACCCCCCAATTTTGTAAATCCCTATATCCAGCACGATTTTAGGTTTGAAGCACAGGGTTTCATACTCTGTACAGAACATAAGGACTTTGGCTACTGACATGATAGGAAAATCTAAGTTATTAGTGATTTGGTAAGCAGCCAAGGTGAGAGGAATGACTTTGTGGTGCCAGTAGTCGGTGGTAGTATATAGGGAGTTCAATTCCTCAAGCTTAGGCAAGAGGGGGTGGGATAAGACCATTGCACACTTGCTTACAAATTGGGTCGCCAAATATTGCCTACGTGGAGAAAGTGGAGGATCTGCACTTGGAGAGCATTAGTAGGAGTAGACTGCATGCATCCAAGAATTATGCGAAGACACCTGTATTGCATTTTATCCAGCCGAGCAAGAGCCCCCTTGTTGCATAGGGGGAGCAGAAAAGTACCATAGTCCATGATGCTTCGGATAAGCGCATTATAAACAAGCTTCATGATATAAATGTGGGCCCCCCACCATACCCCGGACAGGGCTTGCAAGATTGGGATCACCCTTTCGCATCTCTTTATCAGATGGTCAACCTGGTAAGTTCCCGACAGCTTACTATATAGATAGACCCCTAGAAATTTAACTCTTTTAGACACAGGTATTTCCTGACCCTGAATTTTAATACTAATCGGAGGAATCCTGGTCCTACGGGTGAAGATCACAACTGAGCTATTTTGGGGGGAAAGATTCAAACCATGGTTTATTAGACATTGGTTCAGGGAGACCAGGGAGAGGCAGAGAGAGGAAGCAGCGTCGGAGATGGAGCTATCAGATACGTATAAGGCCAGGTCATCAGCATACTGTAGTATCGAGCAGTTGTTGTTGAGGCATGAGCCTATGTCAAAGATGTAGAGGTTGTACAACAGTGGGCTGAGGACCGAGCCCTGAGGTAATCCCTTCCATGTATTCCTACACTCCACTAGCTCGCCCTGCACCCTCAGAATCAACGATTGCGACATCAAGATATTGCATATGCACTGCACCATCATCGCCGGCAGTCTCAGCTGCAGTAACTTCTGCCTGAGAGTGATAACCTGATATACGTTGTCAAAATTGCGATGCTGTCCATAGTGCTTGAAGCTCTCCCAAACCCAAATTGGGAGCTCGGCAGTAATCCTCGGGACTCAACAAGCCACTCAAGTCTATTTTTAATGAGGTGTTCTAATATTTTTATCAGAGCTGAAGAGAGGGCTATGGGCCGGTAGCCATTAGCATCATCCACCTTTTTTCGCGGCTTTAGGATTGGGATGATGACCTGAGTTCTCCATTGTACTGGTACCCAGCCAGACTTGTAACAGTAATTTAAAATGTTTAATAAATATGATTTTGTCTTGCTTCCAGAATGAGAAATAAAGGAGTATGGGATGCCATCTCTACCGGGAGCTGAATCTTGTACATGGCTGAGGACGGTGTCCAGTTCTGCTTCAGAAAAAGGAACATCCAATGGGTCAACTGGTACCGGGGAGGGAGGTAGTTGTACTTCCTCCAAGGAAGGGACATAAGGAGGGGCCACTTTGGCGAAGAAGGCTTCATCAGTCACCTGTGAAATAGGAGAGGTAAAGGCGGGAGAACAGCCGGTCCTAAATCGGTTTAACCGCTTCCATACTACGGATACTGGAGTAGAGGGGGATAGCAAAGAACAGAATGCCATCCACCCATGGCACTTTTTCTTGCGGAGTAGTCTTCTTGATTTAGCGAGGACTCTTTTGTATTCAATAAAACGTTCAACAGTCGTTGCTTAGTTGTAATTCCTCTCTGCTTCCTTTCTTTCCCTAATAGCCCTAGTGCAGTTTTGGTCCCACCAAGGGGGAGATGGGATTTTTGCACGGGCACTGTTTTTGGTTGGGAAGGTAGCTTCGGCAGATGAATTAATGGCTGAGACTAGAAGGTCACAGCAGTTTTGTACATGGCAGTGACCACTACATTCAATACCGTAGTGTCTAAATTTGGAAGGTTATCTATTTCTAAATCAAATTGTGTTTTGAATTTAGGCCAGTCAGCTCGTGACAATTTATATTTAAGTAGAGGGATGGGAGCTTTAGATAGAAAGGTTCTGTTAGTCAGAGTGATAGTAATAGGGTAGTGGTCACTGCCATGCGTCAAATCCCAGTGGGCAGCTGCCGCCAGCTCAGGGGAGCAGAAAGTTAGATCGACACAGCTCTTCCTCTGTCCTGGTATAGGTTTTCGTGTTGGGCAACCAGTGTTCAGTATCCAGAGGTTGAGCTCGTCCAGAACTTCAACCAAGGCTATTCCTACCGAATTACAACTGAGCCTCACCTAAAATGGTGACAGTTGAAATCTCCCATAACAATTAAGAGGCCTTCTACGGACTGTAATAGCACCTTTAGGGAGGAGATAGTATTTATTTGCGGGTGAGCAATATATATAGAGAAAACAGAGATGTTTTGAATCTTTGCAGCCACTATATTTATATCATCGGATAAGGGCAAGGTGATAGGAGAAAATGGGACTTGGTTAGAAACAATGAGAGCTAAACCTCCATAACCGTCAGATCTGTCACATCTAGCGGTTATGAATTGTGGGATATGAAAATTAAGACTTGGAGTTAGCCAAGTCTCTGTGATAGCGCAGATAGCAGGGTTGCATTTGTTCAGAAAGAAAGTGAGGTCGTGTTTTTTATAAAACACGCTCCTCATGTTCCACTGGAGAAAGACAAGAGGGGGGGGGGGGGAATGTTGTTGTTGAAAAGAAGAGATATTAAGGTTAGGGCATCGTTGGACGGTATTTGGAGGGATTTATGTGGGGTGGAAGAGGACTGGGAAGTTTTAGTAGAAATATATGAAGTTAAGAGCTGTAAAACTGAAGAGGAGGGTAGACGAATGTCAACAAAAAAAGTTGGCTCTGTGTAAATTTTGTGGATAAATATCTAAAAACATTAAATTTCTAGTAAAATCAGTGTTCAATCTGTTTAACAAGTGTTAAATCATCAGTGGAATTGTTATTAACTCACAGTTTGTCGAAATTTAGTTGAAAATAACACATGAAGTTTACAATACATTAGCGGCCACACTCTAAACTTCCAGAGAAAATAAAGAAGGAAATCACAAACACAAGGTTAGTCATGCTAAATAGAAGTACTAAAAAGTGATAAAAGTGCAATATGAACCTATAAATAGAATTAATTACCTATAAATTAAAAAGAAAAATCAGCGCCATCTAGCGGTAAATAGCCAAATTATTTGATTTGTTCACTTACAAAACGCAGTTAAGTTTTAACATTACATCATTGGCTGTTAGAGGTCACTGAAATAAATTATGGAAGAAATTATGACAGCACTTAAAAATATACAACATGAATTAGTACAGCAGAAGCGTGATATGAAAAATATAAGCGAAAATATAATGGAAACAATTAATAAAAATATAGATCAAAAGTTTCATCACATTGAAATGAAGATAAATATACTAGAAAATAAGATAGAACAACAACAGAAGCAAATAAATTTTCTTGACCAACAATTAAGGAAAAAGAATCTTCTTTTCTTTTGTGTGGAGGAAAGGGAGGTAAACTATGAAGATCTGCTAAACACTATACTCGAACTCATTAATTCACAAATGCAAGTACAGTGCTCTGAGTGGGAAATTGAAAATGTCAAGAGAAGAGGTAAACCAAATGGACAGATCAGACCAGTGGTAGTGACCATTACCACTTTTAGTAAAAAGTTGAAACTCCTTAGTAAGAAAAAGTCGCTGCAAACTACAAAAAATTATATAAAAGAAGATTACAGCCCCGCCGTACTTCAAAAACGGAAGGAGCTCCAAAAGGAACTGAAAGAAAAATGGGAATCTGGTCAGAAGGTTGTCCTACGCTATGACAAAATTATTACACGAGAGCCAAGGGGGGCAGCCCGTACGTCAGCAGATAAACCCGCTAGTAAAAGGTTCTTGCCAGAGTCACCTGATGCTTCAGCAAACCGGGAGGTGAACAACATCCATGAGAAAATTAGACAAGTACCGAAGAAAAATAGACCACAAAACATAATGAACTACTTGCGCCCATCGCAACCTAGTCCCACTGCAAAAGCTTCAACGAGCACAGATGTACAGGAGACCCCAAAAAATTAAGACAAGCCCCTTCGCATCTTCGCAGACAGAACCAAGATAATACAATCAAACCCACAACACCTCCCAATACGGCTGGTCCCCGCGGGAGGATGCGACCAAAACCCTCCAACTAAAATAAACACTATTATTATGCAGATAATACGTCAAGTAATATGCAAAATAATATTTATATCTGTTCTTGGAACGTAAGATCACTATTGCTTGAGACAAAACACATAGAATTAGAGCACAGTCTAACAAAGTTTAAATGGGACATTATTGGATTATCAGAAGTAAAAAAAGAAGGGACAGAAATACTAGAAACTGGAAATTATATCATGGCATACTATGGAGAAAAAGGCGGAAGAAATGGTGTCGGTTTCATTATTAAAAAACACCTAAAATCACTCATAGTCGGTATCCATACTATATCCGATAGAGTCATAAGATTGGACATATCGCTATATAATAAATCTCACAATTTAATACAATGCTATGCACCTACAGAACGATCAACACCTGAAGATTTGGAGAAATTCTATAAGCATGTGAAATCTGCTCTAGAAAATACGGGAAAAAATACAATAGTCATGGGAGACTTTAATTCTAAGATTGGGATGCCTACAGCTGAGGATAAAAAGATTATGGGACCATGGGGGTATGGTGAAAGGAGCACGAGAGGAGACATAATTAATACAATTTTGCTTTGAGAACCAGCTCTACATTGCCAACTCTCACTTCAAGAAAAAGCCCAAACAAAAATGGACTTGGTTATCACCTGGCGGAACCACACGTAACGAAATAGATTTTTTCTTGGTTAAAATATAAAAGAAGTAATAAATGTACAAGTTATAGATATAAAATTTCCTTCAGATCACAGAATAATACGAATGAGTTTGTTAAATAACTGGAATAAAACTAAGCCAAGAAAAGCTTACAGGTGCAAACTATCTAAATTAAATCAACTAGAACTAGAGTCCTTGAAAAACATATATGACAGTGACATACAACTCGTTTGGAAAGAAAACACTCAACTGACATATGAACAACTAATTAAAAGTATACAAGAGGTTTTTTGGATCTGTGGTCTAGTGCTTAGTACAAGTGTTCGGCTTTTCCAAAAATATTTTCATCAAAAACAAGTGCTGGTGTCGTATTTTTAGTGCTTTTGTGTTGTTTTGTGTGTGAATTATTACGCAACTTCCAAATTCCCACGTAAGTAGATGTAATTATGGACGATCCACCCGATCCTGGTGGAGGTGATGGCGCTTGCCATTTCCACGATCCTTCTTTTTCATCACAATCTATTTCCAATTCACATCCCAAAAAACGAAATCATCCTCTCGATGACCCTTCATCCCCTGCTCTTAAAAAATCTATTACTGATCCATCACAAGCATCTCCTTCCATTCAAACTTCTTACACCCATCCCGATTTTGATAACAAGCCCACGAGATACACCGATACTGATGCTGGTCCGTACATAGTCCATGTATCCAGATCAGTGGACAACCCGTCCTCAGGTACGGTGTTCCGTCCAATTAAGTTTGGTCATTTTATCCACAATAATAAAATATCCAACGTAACTGAAGATGGCATTAAGCGTGTAGGCCGTAACCGTCTATCAGTTCAATTTAAATCAGCTGTAGACGCTAACAATTTCTTAACTCACCCTTCCCTATCCAGAGCCAAATATGAGGTATCCATTCCTTCTTATGCATGCTCAAGAATGGGAATCATTAGAGAGGTTCCGGTGGAATGGACCCTTGAGGAAGTGGTCCACTCAATCCGAGTTCCTGTTGGATATGGCCGAATAATGAAAGCCAGACGACTTAACAGAAGAAAATTAAATGAAAATAATATTCCCTCTTACATACCCACTCAGACAGTTGTTCTAACATTCAGTGGTCAAACTCTTCCTCCACATATTTATTGTTTTTATAATTCCCTCCCCGTTGAAACTTATGTCCTTCCTCTAATTCAATGCCTAAAATGCTGTAGGTTTGGGCATATTACATCTCAATGTAGGTCTTCCCCACGTTGCTTTACTTGCAGCCAACCCCATGAAGGTATTTCATGTACTAATCCTTCCCCATCCTGTCTTTTCTGCTCTGGTCCTCATACCTCTAAAGATCCTTCTTGTCCAGAACACAGCAGACAAAAATCTATAAAAATAGTGATGTCCCAGGAGAACATTTCCTACATGGAGGCATCGGCAAGATTCCCCCATGTGCGAAGGTCTTTTGCGGATACTGCAAAGTCTACTACAACTACTTCATCCTCTATTCATATGTCTCAAAAATCCCCTATGCCAGAGTCTTCTCAAACATCTTATAGGAAGACAATCCTAATTCCCCGTGGATCATAACCCAGCATCTAGCCCAGGGTTTGATAGACTGACCCATAGCCTATTAACCCAAGCTCCTCCCTCCTCCACCCCTAATGGCTGTGCTCTCTCAGAACATAATTCAACAGGACAATCTAGTCCCAGTGATAATCTCCTTGAATTACTTCTTTCCACTGTCATTAATATGCTTTCCCGATTTAGTGACACTGAGCTTCCAGATAAACTTAAATCCAAGATTTCTCAGCTATCTTTCTTATCTAATAACATTCCCTCCAATCCTTCAATGGAATTGTAGGAGCTTAAACAACAAAAAGAATGAACTAATTTTTCTTATAAACAAATATAAACCCCTTGTTATTGCCATCCAGGAAACTTGGTTTAAGCCTGCCTCTCGGTTTAGAGTGTCAGGTTTTGCCTGTTTTCGGGACGACAGAAATGATGGTCATGCTGGAACCTGTATATTAGTTTCCAGATCCTTAGTTTACTCCCTAATTACCCTACCCCCTCACAGTGACAGCTTTCATATTGTTGCTGTAAGAACCATGAATATTTCTTTTCTATCTGTCTATATCCCTTATCCAGACCGCTCAATTTTATCTGAATTGAATAACATATTATCCTCCATTCAGGCATGCAAAAAAAGGAAAGATGCAGAAAAGGCATATTCAAGAGATATGTCAACTGACAACTACCTGAACTATAAAAGGATAGCAGCAGAAACTGTCAGACTTCTGTCACAAAAAAAAAAGGAAGGATGGCGTGCATTCTGTGAGTCTCTGTCTCCCCATACTCATTCCACATTAGTTTGGAGAAATATCCGAAGATTCAAGAACTCAATGTCGGACATCCCCATGATTTCTAACGATACATCAACATGGATTCAAGGCTTTGAGCAGAAACTCGCCCCTCCCACCGTCCCTTCTGCTTCTGAGTGCTTAACTCTCTCTTCCTTGTCTACTCCTACCAGACATACCTTTGACTCCCCTTTCACTCAAGATGAGCTTCTGACTGTTTTAGGGTCCCTGAAAGATTCTGCACCTGGGGTTGACGGAATCCCCTATTCTTTTATAGTTAATAGCAGCTTGGATACTAAAAACTATTTCCTTAAAATCTTAAATCTTGTCTTCTATTCTGGCATACCCCCTGATGAGTGGAAGTCCCAAATCATTCTTCCGATATTGAAACCAGGAAAACCGAGTAACGACTGTTCAAGCTATCGCCCTATTGCCCTTTCCTGTACTATGGCCAAAATAATGGAACACCTCATTAAAAATCGCTTGGAATGGTTCATGGAAAGCCAAGAGTTACTCTCGAAGACCCAGTTTGGCTTCCGTAAGGGCCTCGGAACTATGGATAGTCTAGGCATTTTCACTACTGATATTCATATAGCAATGTCTAAAAATCAGTACTGTGTGGGTGTATTTCTGGATATAGCATCCGCATATGATAATGTTCTTCTTCCTGTGCTCAGGCAAAAACTGCTTAAGCTGAGTGTTCCAGAGAAGATAATCAATTTCATATCCAATATTTTTTCTGGTAGAAAAATTTCAATAAAATTACAAAATTCTATTCTATCCCCCAGAACTGTGTGGAGGGGCTTACCACAGGGCTCTGTGCTTAGTCCCCTTCTGTACAGTATATATACGTCCGACTTAGAGCTCTCGGTAATCTCCTTTTGCAATATCTTGCAGTATGCAGATGACATTGCACTTTATGTAACTGTGGATGACATATCGGGTGCTGTATCTAGACTTACGTCTGCTGTCTACTACCTCCAAACATGGCTTGCAGATCACGGATTATCTTTGTCAGTTCCCAAGAGCTCAGTTGTGGTTTTCTCCCGTCACAGATCCATAAGTGATTGCCAAATTTCGTACGAAAATCAAGTATTCCCAGTAAGAGAGTCTGTTAAATTTCTAGGTATGATTTTGGATAGGAAATTATCTGGTATTCCTCATATAAATCAGATACTCTCTAAATGTGAAAAAAATATTAATATTCTAAGGTCCTTATCTGGTACCTGGTGGGGAGCCCACCCTTATTGCCAAAAGTTATTATATAATGCAATTATCCGCAGTCACCTGGATTATGGTAGCTTCCTTCTAGAACCATGTAACAAAGAGCCCCTTAAATCTCTGGATAAGCTCCAGGCTAAATGCCTGCGCGCTGTGATTGGTGCAATGAAATCCTCGCCTATAAACGCCTTGCAGGTAGAATGTGTGGAACCTCCCCTCTTTCTAAGGCGACAGTACCTGGCTGACAGGTATTTTTACAAAACTTCCCAACTTGCCCTCCATCCTCTTATCCCTAAACTACATACTCTTTCGGAATTTATATCATCTGGTGGTTACTGGTCAAATAAAGTTCATCCCTGCTTATTTAATAGCTTTCTTAACTTTCTACGCTTCCCGTTCCCTTGCTCACAGTCCAAAATCAACCCCCTATTTGAATCCCCATTCGAAGCCATTATACATTCTCCAGACATAATTCTAAATTCTGGTATCAGTAAAGGTTCTATAGAGGCTAATAAACACCTACTTGCCTTAATTCATCAAAAGTGGCAAGATCGATTGGTCTTTTTTACAGATTCCTCTAAATTGACAGGCTCCTCATGTGTTGGGTCTGCAGTTTGGATACCCCGATACAAAATTATCCTCCCCTTTAAGTCTCCTTCTGTGAACTCTATCTTCACAGGTGAAGCGATTGCCATACTTGAAGCCATTTTATATATAGAGTCACATAACATAAGTAAGTCAGTAATTTTTACTGACTCTAAGAGCTGTTTAATGGCTATTCTGGCTAATCATTTCGCCGGTAAAGTTAGATCTCCTTTAATCCTCCAAATAAAGAACTCCCTTTTTAGATGCCAATCTAAGGGACTATTAGTCTGTCTGGTCTGGATTCCTGGGCATAGTGGAATTGTTGGCAATACAATGGTTGACTCATTGGCCAAAGATGCTATTACTAATGGCTCTCTTGAACAATACAGAGCCTATCCTCAAGATCTTACCTCTCTCTCTAAATCCAGTCTATTTTCAAAATGGATGGACCTCTGGACTATATCCAGTAAAGTTAAGGGCTTACATTATGCTTCCCTTCAGGGTGATATCCCAGCTAAGCCTTGGTTTTTTAAATTTCGAGAAGCTAGCAAGAGAGCAACATCAATTATTTGTCGTTTGCGGTTAGGTCATGTTTGCACTAACGTTTTTTTAGCAAAAATAAGGATTAGGGATAATTCTTTGTGTGAATGCGGTTTGGACGAATATACTACAAACCATATCTTCTTTGAATGCCTGAGAAGGAGTGGATCCTTATATGACTCTCTGCCTATAGAACATTTCCCCCGTCCTATTAATTTTAACTCCCTCCTGACCTATGTTGATTCTCCTCATATATACCTTATATGTGACTACATTGATTCCAATAATATAAAGCTCTAGAACATTGTGTGTTTGCTCTAAATAACTAACATAACTCGTGTGCTTTAATGTTGTCTTTTTTTTTTCTTGTTACATGTACTTCAACACAAAACTTGACTGTTGAACATTTCGGCCTTCGTTACCAAAATTTTTATCATTTACCTTGTACACTCACAAAACTTGGATCGTACCTAAGTGTGGACCGACTTACTAAACCCCTACCAAATCCACACTGAGTTATTGGCGGAGCAATAGTATCGCCACAAGAACAAAAAAAAAAAAAGTATACAAGATTCTGTAAGAAAAGTGCCAAAATGCACAAAACCGGACAAGCCACTGCTGTCAACAAATGTGGAGAACCTTATAAACGATCGGAATAGACTGAAAAATAAAGAAAACAAAACTAACTAACTAACTAACTATCTTCACGCTGTATCCCTGACGGGGTAGTCAGAGAGGACAGATCGCCAGGCTTCGCGATCCATGCATACTTCTTTCGCTTCTTCGAGATTCATCAATCGCTTCATACACGCACGTCTGGGTATCCGAGTACTTTTGACCTTTCCGTTTTTGAGCAATCTGCTCACGTGGTCTTCATATGTAAGTCTCGGCCTTCCCTGACTCCTTCTACCCTCTACTTTTGAACAATATATATTCTTCGTCAATCGTTCCTCACTCATTCGTTGAACGTGTCCAAACCAACGGAGCACGCCCTTTTCCAGCTTAACGCTGACACTTTCATTCAAACCTGCCATATTGCGTATCACTTCGTTACGTATTCGGTCGGCCAAGGTAACGCCGCACAATTTTCGAAGTGATCGCATCTCCACAGCATTCAATTTACTTTCATGCATCTGCTGACATACCCAGGTTTCACTACCGTAAAGCAAAGTTGGCACTAGCACTGCGTTATGAATCGCCATTCGTGCTTCTTTTACGATGCTTTGTCGCTTTACTAACTGGGACAAAGCACCGTTAACCTTGTTTCCGGCAGCTACTCGCCGTTCTACATCCGAATCACATCTTCCATCCGCGCTAAACATACTTCCTAAATACACAATTTCATTCACTTGCTCTAGACGTTCCTGGTTTACCCTAATCTCGCATTTAGTTCTTACGTCACCTCTTTCAAATACTAGAACCTTAGTTTTACTTGCATTCAAGCGGAGACCCTTACTTTCACACCCTTCTTTCATATTTCATTTCAAGAAAACAAAACACGATCAGAAAGGCAACAGCTCAAGGCACTCTACAGGCTTGTCAAAAAGCAAATTAATCGAGAACACAGGGCACACCGCTATAGTGTAATAGAAGAAGAACTGGAGAAAAGGTCATCGATAAAAAGGGCACAGCTAAAACAAATTCAACTAAACAGTGGATTACGTCTCTTAACAACAACAAAAATGTAATAATTTCAAATCGGGACCAGCTTATTGAAACAGCTACAAATTTCTACAGAAAACTCTATGAAAGGATAGAGTCTAGCTTAGAATATGACAACTTTGAGCTATACGAGGACATCATACCACCTATATTGGAAAGCGAGGTCCATAGTACAATCCAAAAGCTTAAATCTACAAAAAGCCCAGGTGATGACGGGATAACAAACGATATCCTGAAATCAATCTCCAACTCTTTAGTTCCTATATTGCTGCAATTTTTTGACAACATATTAATATCCAAGGAAATACCGAAAGACTGGAGCATATCCATCATAACCTTACTTTACAAAAAAGGAGATCCCAAAGACCTAGGAAACTATAGACCCATCAGTTTGCAACAAACACTATATAAGGTTTTCGCCTCAATACTGGTAAGAAAATCTCAAAAACTCTAGACAGAAATCAACCGAAGGAACAGGCTGGCTTCAGACAGACATATTCAACCGTGGATCACATCTTCACTTTGACCCAAGTCATTGAAAAACACGTAGAATATGGAAAAACAATCTACATAGCGTTTATAGATTATCGTAAAGCCTTTGACTCTATACTACACCAACCTCTATGGCTGGCACTAAGGACACAGGGCGTAGAGAGCAGATATATAGAGATACTGCAAGAAATCTACAAAAAGAGTAGAGCAGTGGTCAGACTGGAGCAAAAGGGAGAGCCGTTTGAAATCCAGAGAGGAGTGAAACAGGGCGACCCTATATCACCCATTTTGTTTACTGCTCTCCTAGAGCATATTTTTGACAACTTAACTGGGAAAGCAAAGGTGTGAATATTTATGGAGAATACCTCAATAACTTGCGATTTGCAGATGACATTGTCTTGCTCTCTGAAAATTATGAAGACTTACAATATATGATAATTAATTTAGATACCGAAAGTAGAAAGTGTGGACTAGAAATGAATATGGAAAAGACATTTGTTATGACAAACGGCGAAAAAGTGCCTATCAGAAGTCAAATACATACTATTAACTACGTAGAGCAGTATATCTACTTAGGACAAAATATATCATTTACTGATCATACATCTCATGAAGTTGAACGCCGAATAAAGAAAGCTTGGGGTAAATATTGGTCTCTTAAAGAAATATTTAAAGGTAAATTACCAATACACCTTAAAAGGAAAGGTATGGACTCTGTTGTCTTACACACATTACTCTATGGTTGTCAAAGCTGGACCTTCACCAAAGATATCGTGCAAAAGATTAATGTATTTCAGAGAGCTACTGAAAGAAGTATGCTAGGAATAAGATTGAAAGATAGGATAAGAAACACACACATTAGACAAATTACTAAAATAACAGTAGCCGTTGAACTTGCCAGTAGACTAAAATGGCGCTGGGCAGGACATGCAGCCAGAACTGTAGACAACAGATGGAGCTACAGAGTGATACACTGGCACCCCTATGACACGAAGCGCCCGCGATGTCGGCCCAGACGACGTTGGCATGACGATATCCGCGAAATAGGTGGGCCTGTATGGACTCGTCAAGCACAAAACCGAGAACAATGGAAAGGGTTGGAGGAGGCCTATGCCCGTAAATGGGTAACCCAATAATTAATTAAATGTGGAACATTAAATAATTATGACTAAGTATAAATTTAATAAACAAAATTTATTTACAAGTAAAATTATTAGAAAATGCCATAGTTTATGTTAAAATTTTTTGCAAGTTTTCAATTTTCAAATGCTAAATCACAGACGTTGTAATTTGAATCCTATAAATAGTTGAGATTGATATTACCTATATTTGCTTAATGTTATGGAATTGAATATTATAGAAATAATGATGTAAAGGAAAATTATTGTATTTATTTAAATTTTGTAACTATTTATATTTGTATTTTGGGAATTAAAGGCTTTTATTTTATTATTATTATACAATACAATACAATACATTTATTGATAACAGATTGTTACAGGTCAAAACTAATTATCATTATTAAATAACAGATTAGTTTACAAACATGCTAAGTCACAGTTCTGGTAATTCATAAAACTCGTCTAAGCTGTAGAAACTATATTCAAGTAACCAGAGTTTAAGCCTTTCACTGAAAGATGTAATGGAGGTTGCATCCCTAATTCTGTCTGACAATCTATTAAATACTGACGGTCCCATTATATACGCGGATCCTTCGGATTTATTTAACTTGTGCGGTGGAACCAGAAGTCGATATTTACGTCGTCGGATGTTACGGAAGGTGAAAAGTGCCACCTGGTGGATCAGCTCGCACGGCAGAGGCAATATTTTTAAAGCCTTAAAATACTCCCTACACGAAACATCATCAGTCACACCCACAATTGCGCGTATGGCTCGCTTTTGCATAATGAACACACGCTGAGTGTCTGCGGCATGTGCCCATAATTCAGTGCCGTACACTATACGGCTGTGGACGGTGGCAAAGTAACGCGATCACGCGATGCTGTCAACGCCAGCCTGCGCAACGCAAAGCATGCCCCCCCCCCCCCCCCGAGTTTTGCACACATCTGATCAATGTGCTCCTCCTATACTAGGGCACTGTCAATGCAATAGCCAAGCAATTTTGTTGAGATGACTTTTTTAAGAGGGATGCCAGTAACGGCCACGTTAAAATTGTAACGGCATTGCCCATTTAGTTTAAACACCATGTAACAGGTTTTATCCCTGTTTAGCGCTAGACCATTCGTCCGAAACCAGAACTCGAGTTTCTCAACAGCATAGTTCAAGTTGAGCTCCAATAGATGATCCGTTGGTGCGGTAACCACAGCGGCCACATCGTCCGCGTACATAAATATCTCAGTGTTAGTTACAGTCCCTGGCAGGTCATTCAGTAACAAGCTGAACAGCGTATTAGAAAGACATGACCCTTGGGGAACGCCCATGACGTTCTCCCGCTCCGAAGATCTTACACGCCCCCCGTCACCCACCACCACCTGCGATCTTTGCGACATGAAAGATGCAAAAAGCGCCAGCGCCGGACCGCGAATACCGTATAACTGCAACTTATTTGCGACGAGAGAGTGATAATACGCTTATTGTTTCTTTGATAAAATGTCACGGTCATTCAGGAAAGAAAGCAGTCTCTTATTCAGCCCCGTCTCGAATATTTTGCTCACGCACTAACGATATGGGGCGGTACGATTTGACGTCGCTTTTTTTACCCTTCCCTTTATATAAAGGGCATATTCGAACCTTTTTTAGCGATGCTGGGTACGTTTCGTGTCTCATACACGCATTGAACAGGTGACTAATGGGTTTAGCCAATATATTATTATTAAGAGCTGTATAAGAAGATCAATTTTTGGGGACTTGTTGTTAGCGGTGGCGATAGCATGACCCTGACATTAGGTTGAGATGATTGGGGTTGGGAGATAATTTGGGAGTGAGCAACTCATAAGAGGGGGGGAGGGTAGCATGGGTTTTAGGTTTTAGGAATACTGTTTTTTTATAGGATTGGGTTTGCGGGGTAGATTTGGTGGCTTGGGCATAAGAATAGGTTGTAGGATTGATAGGAGTTGCCTTACTTGCCTCAGTACATGAAACAGAATTCTCTGATATCATGGTTTTGATGATCCTCTGCCTTTTGTATTCAGGACAATCTCTGCTATTAGCAAAATGATTGCCGGAGCAGAGAACACAGAAAGCAGACTCTTGTGGAATATCACATCCAGTTCCAGGATGGTCTTGCCCAGACACCTGGATTTGGACCTACAGATGGATTCTACATGGCCAAAACGGCAGCATTTACGGTATTGGATAGTGGGTTAAATGTATTTTTGCACAGTTAGGGATGTGTAGCAGAGGAATATCCGATTTGGTAGAACCTGACCATCAAAGGTAAGGACACATGTTTCAGTGGGTTTCCATTCCGGTATACCATCATTGAAGACTTTCCTATTTATACGTCTAATCTTGAGTACTTTGTCACATCCCGAGGGGGTGGATATGTAGGCTCTTACCTCTTCCTCATCCATATCGGTTAGAATACCTGTAACAACTCCCATGCGTGTTACATTGAAGGATGGTATGGAAGCATCAAACTTATTTTTAATTAAAATGGTATTAGTCGAAAATGCATTAGCGTCCTGGTAAGACGAGAACTCAACCGAAACTCAGTTTCGTCCATTTTTTTTCACCCCATCTCTAGTGATGTTGGCAAAGTTATTTTTAAACAGAAATGCTCCAAAAGTAACAGGGTGGAGGGTAGTGCCTGTGTTTGTTAGTGTTTCACATCGAGCAATATGAACAAGGAAAGGGCCTTTGTCGTCTGCTGCATATTTCGATCTGGCAATTTGGCACCTTTGCTGTTTCGTTGGTCGGGAAGTATGAAACTCATCCGTAAAAGCATCATTGCCCGGAGGTTTGCGAGGTCGCGTTTGAAATGAATTGAGATCCACAGGGGAGCTGTTAGGGCAGCGGTAGCTAACTGAGAAAGAGGACTGTCAGATATGGAAGACGGGAAGATTGGAGTGGGCGAAAATATTGGGGTTGAAGGAGCGGTACCCATAGAGGGATCTGGGGGATCAGGAGTGTCGGGGGGGTTTATCGGCCATTATGGCCGGATAAGAGATTAGCGACAAACACAAACTACTTACCGTAATTGGTAAGTAGTTTGTGTTTGTCGTTTGGGAAAACACAGACACAAAATAAAACAAATAAGATCAGGGTGATCAAAGAAATCCAGAAAAACTGTCAGAAAAATTATTCACACGTGGTGTCCAAACAACACTCCGAATGACAGTCGGTTTAAAAAAATAATATCCAGCAAGCGTATAAACCTTTTGGTTGTACACGACCCTACGGGAGATAAATGAAAGTAGTAGTTAGAATTAATAATATAGTATATTTCCCGATAGGGCCAAAAGAAGTCTAGTCAGGGTCGCGGGTGTAGAATATCGATAGGCAGCCGTAAGGTAGACTCTGCCGCGAGAGGCCACGGAATCTGGACTTATCTGAGGGAGGGCCAGGTGATCTTCCACGGGTCGGATGTTGTTCCTCTCGCAGTCGTAGTAGGTTCTCCGGCTAAGCGACGGCTTCCACTCCCGGTCTAGGCGCAACCAGAAGGAGCCTCGGAGCAGCGCTCGGCCAACAGGTAGTAAGTGTAGTGGTGGAACCGTAAAGGTTCTACCGTAACAAAGGACCCTGGAAGACAGAAGCCTGGGGTAAGAACCTCAGCCGGAAACCTAAAAGGCTTCCAGCGTCTCCTCAGGCCCAGGTTGGCTGGAGAGGCGGCAAGTCTTACATATAGGTTGTAGGTACATAGAATTAAATTTAATAAGGGTTGGTTGGCACACTTGTGAAAATTATAGTTTTATACGTATTCCTACCCACTTATAGCTATAGTTGAAAATTAGCGTTTGAAATAGATTTAGCAATGATAAAAATAGCTATTATTTGCTGTAATCATACGCTGTTAAGGAAATAGATAAGAACACTATAGATAGAATTAGATTTAAACACTCCTTCCTGCAGGAACAAAGGTTAGTAAGGATGATTGATTATAATTAGAAACGTATATCCCGGTATTCCGGGTCCAATATTTTTACAAATATTTTATAAATGATTCTTTCTTCTATTTAATTTGCAAATTATGTCAAGACTAACTGTTATGTTTTAGTACACAGTAGCGTAATAGACAAATCTAGGTTGTTCCCGAAACTTCCTGTCAACTGTTTTTATAGGGCCCCAGGGGTGAATCGAGACGCGGGAAACGGGACCTCGAACTCCCACTCCACGCTTACACGGGAGTAACTTCAATGTCGTAACCGTCCGATAGATGGCGTTAGTCGTATGATGACGCGGCTCGAGCACGCATCATTACAAGCGTCTGCACTTGTCCAGTTTCCTGCGTAAATCCCAGTTGTTGTCGTTGTAGTTGTCTTCGCCCATCTTGGGTAAGCAAAGGAAACTTGGTCCATACAGCCTTATCTACAGTTTTTTAATTATTTTGTCATGTCTAGCCTTTAGTCCTTTGTCGATGTCAAGTCCCCCAGTCCTAGGTACTAGTCCTTGCCCTAGTAAAGCAGTGACCCTTTACTAGGGCTTTCTATTCTCAAATTTCCATTCCCTTTTTAGGGGCTTGGAGAAGATTTCCAAAAAAAATATGTAAGAATTTTTTGTTGGTAACAAAGAGTCTGTGTACCGATTTTTAGCTTCCTACCCGTAGACAGAGAATACTATAGACGAATTGATAGCTTTTATTTTACTCACACAAGAAAGAAAGCAACTTATGCCGTTCTGCTGGAAAAACCGGCACGCTCAATGAAACAAAAAATCTAATCATTATATTTCTTTTCTTCACACTTATATTTTTTGTTTCATTGAGCGTGCCGGTTTTTTCCAGGACAATCTTGAGATTGAGCGAAACAAAGTTTGACAGCTGTTTTGCAATTCACATTCATTATTGTAAAAAAATAGCTACAAAGCGGTTTAAAGATGGTTTAAAGGTACAAAACTGTGTTAAATTTCACTGTGGAGTATTATGACGAACGAAATATTAATTCAAATCAATAAAATATAGTGCGATGTAGTGTTTTAGGATGTAAGAGTGATGGTGAAAAAAAACTATATCCTTTCATTCGTAAGTACTACCAAGTTTTATCAGTTACTAAGTTTTAATAGAAGTATATTGTGCATCTTGAATTCAAGATGGAATTTTATTAATAAATAAGATCAAATATCCTTATTTAAGAAGTCAAACACCTAACATAATAAAAGGCAGGGTCGCCATATCATGTATACTAAATTATCCCAGCCTACTTACCACGTAATTAACGTTACTTATATTTTGTGCGACATAAGTTTAGGCCTAGGGTATATTGGAAATAACTACTCTCGGACCTCCCAACCATAATCTACTACGTGTATCAGCGCCCTGGCTTCATTATTCAGTTAGCACCAACATGCAGGCTATGCGGAGATCTGGATTGTGATTCAAGTGGAAGTAGTTTATAGACACGCTATTACATATCTAAGATATTATCGGAACTGCTCTAAACTTCAATATTTTATTTTAAATAGTGTATTACCTAACCGTAAGGTCTCAGTTAGCCCAAATTTTCCTCTTTAGTTGTCGATGTCTGCTATGCTAGACTAATAGTAGCAGCTGTAATATCTTAGCTGTCGGTGTTACAACCTCATTGATTCAACGTTTATATGAATATCTCTTCTGTACCTGAGATACATTGACATTATGTCACTTTGTACATAGTTACCATATATATAAAAGATTATTACTAATACATGAACATTTTATGAACTAATTGTATGTTATTTCATTTGGCGACGAGGAAATAATGGATGAAATCGCCTTAGCACACCTTTTAACTGCTCATCATGAACAAATGAGTCTACTTATTACCATGTTTACACAAAACATGAACATATTGATTAACGCCAACAAAAACTCGGATGCAGTAGCATCATCATCAACAGCAGTGGAGGTAAGAGCAAAAATTCAGCTATTAAACCAGTTTAATTCTTTAAACTGGTTTAATAGCTGAATTTTTGCTGTTACCTCCACTGCTGAAATTTGAGCCAGATCAAACATCTGTGGAAAATTTTCTTGATTATTTTAAAACAAAATGTAACATGTTGGACGAATACAAGGAAATTCAAAAAGATTTACTAATTGCATCTTTGAAACCTGAAACTTTCAATGAAATTAAAACAGCTCTAACACCGGATTTTGAAATCAAAACGTATGCAGAAATTAAAACGAAATTACTAGATCTTTACCGTACTAAAAGAACTCGCTTCAAAGCGCTATTAGAATTCTGGAACCTCACCCACTCTCCCGAGCATACAATGGAAAACTATGCCAATCAATTAAGAAAACTCTCTATTGACTGCGGCTATAAAAGCACCTTATTATATCAAATTTTAAGAGATCGTTTCGCTACAGGCATCAACCACCCCGAATTAAAAATCATACTTCGACAAACATGGCCGGATCTAAAAACCAAAGATACTGAACATCGTGAAATAACGTTTATGAGATTTTAGAAATTTGTTCAGCACGTGAGCTTGCTGAAACAGAAGAAGCAAAACAATCACCTACTATATACAAGGTGAAACAATTTATTACCAAAAAAACGTCATCACGTCAACATAAACAACCCAGAAAACTAGACAAAGGCCAATGTTACCGCTGTGGAAGCGATGATAAGCACAACAGCCGTGACTGCCTCGCATCAAATAATAATTGTAGGGCCTGTGGAAATATAGGTCATTTTGAAAGTTGCTGTATTAAAACAGGTAAAGCTTACATTATTTCGAATAAAATTAACAGACAGCAGCTGAGACATACACGCCGCATTGAGTCCCAGATCTGCTATGTCTACATCCATCATCGATAGTAATGAATCATCTATTGACAATGATGACGGTGATGTATACAGTATTACACACAAAAAACATTTGACATACTGCAAAAAAATCGACGTTGTTATTAACGGTCGGAAGTGTACAATGGATTGGGACCCAGGAACTGCATACTCTATCATAGACACTAGATTCTGGAGACTAATCGGCTCTCCACCGCTTGGCAAAAGTCTCAAACTTCGTGCGTATGTCAATAACAAACTAAGACCTAGAGACATAACTGATGTAGAAGTACAAGTCTTAGACGTATTAAAAATATTACCAGTTGTAGTAATGGATGAAGCGAACCCCATGTTATTTGGTCTTTAATGGTGCGAAATGTTTGATATGCCACTTCCCGCACCGGTGTATACAATTACCACAAAAAATAGTATGAATATTTCGTTGGATCTATATATATATATATATATATATATATATATATATTTTAAAACGATACAATGTACTTTTCGATGGAAAACTTGGCCATGTCAAAAATTATCTAGTAAACATACATCTGAAACCAAATTCAGAGCCTAAACATTTTTCTGCAAGACCTATTAAGTTTGGTTTAAAGAATTGATCCAAATTTAACACCAATAGAGTGGGCAACACCCACGGTTAACGTTGTCAAGAAAGATGGTCATATTCGAATATGTGGTGATTACAGAATTACGATAAATACTGCATTGATTACACACAGACATCCAGTTCCCGTTTTCGACCAATTACGTCAACGCCTAGCCAACTGTCTAAAATTTTCAAAAATTGATCTTAAAGATCTCTCCTGGATGGATGATGGATCTACCTACAGTTTGAAATTGCACCAGAATCAAAGAAGTTTCTTGTAATTAATACACATAAAGGTTATTTTCACTATAATCGAATGCCTTTTGGTATTACTACTGCACCGTCAATATTTCAGCGCTACCTCGAAACATTATTGGATGGTATCTCCAACGTCGCTATCTATTTTGATGACATTGCTGTAACCGGAAGGAGTGACAGGGACCACATTAATACACTAGCAGCAGTTTTTGACAGACTAACAAAAGCTGGTTTTAAGGTAAATTTAAATAAATGTACATTCCTGAAACCAGAAATAGAATATTTGGGACATATATTTAATTGCAATGGAGTTCGTCCAACTAGTAATATAATAGCAAGCATCACTAAAGCACCAGCTCCCACTAACGTTAAAGAACTACGTTCATTCCTTGGATTTATTAATTTTTACGAGCGATTTATACCCCATTTATACAGCCTTTGTGCCGAACTACATACTTTAACTGCAAAAATACTAGGGGATGAAGAGTAGAAGCGTGCACGTTGCCATCCCTGCCAGCTACGGCTGCAATTCTACTCCAACAAGAGTGCCACCAGGGCGAATGATGCTAGGGCGTACCCCCGAGGCGACGCGCACCAGTTCGTCCCCGCTGGTGCGAAAAGTGTGTGCCAGAGCGGCGTAGGGGACCGCCACCCTACGCGCGTGGCCCGACACAGCGGGAAGTGGAGGACGGAGTGCAGGGTAGCTGCGTGGAATGTTAGGGGAGGAATGGCAGATAAGATGAATGAGTTGATGGATGTTATGAATGAGAGAAAGTTAGATGTAGTGTGCTTGACAGAGACCAAGCGCAAGCGCAGCGAAGTCGTGGAACTCCCGGGTGGGGTGTTCGCGCTATGGTCTGGAGTACCAGAGAGCGAGCATGGCAGTCGGGGGGGTTGGGATTTTGTTGTCCTTGCAATTGGCCTCCGGTATGTATGAGTATAAACTGATAGGTCCTAGAATCCTCTGGATCCGTTTAAAACTTGGTTTGACAAAGATTTTCCTGGTAGCTGCTTACGCGCCAGTATCTTCGTCGAACGCGAGTGAGCTAGAGGACTTCTGGGAGAGTATGAGAGAAGCTCTAAATGTGATAGAAGGAAATGAAAAACTTATAGTATGTGGAGACTTGAATGGATGGGTGGGTATCGCTCGCGATGGTTTTGAGTCGGTACTCGGGAAGTATGGGGATAAAAGGGTGAATGACGCTGGCAAGCTTATACTGGCATTTTGTAAGGAAAAGGATTTGTTTGTGGCGAACACAATGTTCAACCACAAACAAATTCATATGTATACGAGGAGATGTAAGTCAAAGAGAAGCATGATAGATCTATTCATTCGGTCGCACTTCTTCTAACATACGGCCGTGTTTGGTAACATTAGTATCGGTTTTATAAGAATTCCAATAGTTCTCAAAGTTTCTATTAATATTTTCGTTTACTGTTTATCTTTTGTTCATTTTATTTATTTTTATTTTTTGCGTTATACTAGTACTGGTAATTATGGATATGGGCAAGTGTGGTGTCTGCAGTGAATTATTAACAGACGGGGCGCACTGCGCGTCCTGTAACCTGGTGATGCATTTTCATTGTGGTGGTGTCAACGAATCCGGCTATAGGAGGCTGGGAGATCGTAAGCAATCGTGGCGCTGCATTAAATGCAAACAGGGAAGAAGTGTCTTACCAGTTTCACCAAGATCACCTGTGCTAGGGTCTGACTCTGAGGTTTTACAGGAGATACGTGCGCTGTCTTTGAGGTTTGCTGCATTGGAGAACATGAGGGAAGAAATCGTGTCTTTAAGGAATGAATTTATGGATCTCAAAACATCCCTGATTAGCCAGTACAATGAAGTCATGCAAGAAGTTAGTGGTAAAATTAAGGCCATGGAGCAACGCATAGTCCAAGTTGAGAAAGTTCAGGGTCAAGTTGAACAACTGCAGCTTCGCATAGAAAAATTGGAGGATGAGAACAACAATAAGGACCAATGGTCACGGATGAACAATGTTGAAGTCAAGGGAATACCACAAACTAGTAATGAGAACTTATTCGACATAATAACCACGATCAGTAATAAAATCAACTATCCTATATTGAAAAATCAAGTTAATTTCATCACTCGAGTTCCGACAAGCGAGAAAGATCGTATAAAACCCGTCATAGTATGTTTTAATCAGCGTTACGTGAAGGAAGATTTCATAGCAGCCGCCAGGCATGAACTAAAGACATTACACCTGACACCAGCTAAAATTGGATTAAGTTGCAACCATAAAATATTTATCAATGACCACCTTACGATAAGAAACATAATGTTGTTGTCCAAAACCAAGAAAATAGCAGCCGAAGTGAATTTTCGTTACCCATACGTAACGAAAATTCACTTCGGCTGACTCTGAAAAACGCGAAGATATACGCAAGAAGAAACGATTCGACAAGAAGAAACGATATGGTTGAAATATTTAACATGTCACAGTATAACGGTGAGCGTAATGACATCCACAGAATACTAGACTTAGTATTTTGTAATGATTCCGTATCGGTCACGGAAAGTTTTAACCCAATGGTACAGCCTATTGATTTGCATCATAAACCGTTAATTATTACGACAAAATTTATTGAAACGTTCAAACTCTTTGACAAACCTACGACACGATATGTCTTCTCAAACGGCGATTATGAAGCTATAAAGTGTGAGCTTAATTTAGTAAATTGGTCTCAACTATTACAGACATCTAATTTGGAGGATGCTGTGACGAGATTCTATAGTTTATTGTATGAGCTACGTGACAAGCATATCCCTGTTAAGTCTTTTAAAAAATCCTCATATCCTCTTTGGTACACCCGCCCATTAATAAAAGTTATTAAAGAAAAGCATAAATTTCATAAAAAATATAAAAAATATAACAATATGGCTGATTATAATTCGTTCTCTTTGCTTCGTAGTAGAGCTGTTGACATGGAGAAAACATGCCATGATAAATATATGGAAAATATCGAAGCTTCTATTGTAAAAAATCCGAAATCATTCTGGACGTACGGTCTGGATACGTAAAGAACAAGCAAAGTACTGGCACTTTTCCTAAGGTAATGTACTACCGTGATACTACTGTGAATTCAGGAGAAGATATTATCAACCTATTTGCGATTTATTTTCAGTCCACTTTCTCAGTACCTTAGCCGACTGTTGGCGACAGATACACTGCCGGTGAAACTGATAATAATACTGCTATGTCGGTTAGCACAGTTGATATAAATCATTCACGCATTTTGAAGCTGCTCAAGTCATTGGACATTACCAAATCAGGTGGACCTGATTTAATACCTCCAATATTTATAATCAACTGTGCTGACAGTCTTGCCGAACCTGTGTGTATGCTGTTTAGGCGATCTCTTTTTGAAGGCATAGTTCCGCAAATTTGGAAATCTGCATTCGTAACCCCGGTGTATAAAAAGGGTGAACGAGCTAATGTAGAAAATTATCGACCTATATCAAAAATATGCTTATTTTCAAAAGTACTAGAACGTATTGTTCACACTGATGTGTACACAGCTCTCAGGTCCAATATTGCTGACGAACAGCATGGTTTTGTTAGAAATCGCTCCACAACGTCTAACTTACTACTGTCACTTGAATTCATCACAAATGGCATGACTTGGGGACAGACTGACGTAGTTTATACGGACTACAGCAAGTGTTTTGATCGTATTGACCATCGAGTGCTTCTGGACAAGTTAATGCTTGCTGGAATACACGGAGACCTGTACCGATGGTTTTCTTCTTACATAGAAAATAGAACACAGGCTGTAGTTCTTCAGGGCTATGCTTCCGGTTGGAGCACTGTTCCATCGGGTGTTCCCCAGGGCTCCATTCTTGGATCTTTATTGTTTACTCTATTCATTGCAGATGTCAAACAATGCTTCCATCACTCTTACATTTTGCTATATGCCGACGACATGAAAATTCACAAAGTCGTGCGAGGCATTTCTGATGCTCTTGAGCTACAAGATGATTTACGAAGGTTTGAAAGGTATTGTAATCGAAACAAGCTTCAATTAAATGTGTCTAAATGCTTTCAAGTAACATTTTCACGTCGCACATCCCTAATTAATTACAAATACACATTAAACAATGAAGTAATTAGAACAGAGAACAGCATTCGAGATTTGGGGATCGTTCTAGACAGTAAGCTTCTCTTTGATCAACACATTAACAATGTCGTTAAGAAAGCGTCAAAGGCTTTGGGATTCATACTGCGAGCCACAGCCTGTTTTAAGTCTTTAAAGCCAGTTAAAATTCTGTATTGTTCTTTTGTACGCAGCCATTTAGAATACGCATCGCAGGTTTGGAATCCTCAATATGAGATTTATAGGTCACGTATTGAGGGTGTCCAAAGAAAATTTCTTCGTTGCCTTGACTATAGGGCACAGGTATTTTCGGTAGACTATGAACATCGATGCAATAGATACCACTTCTTACCAATTGAAGTGAGACGCAATATTGGTGACATATGCTACCTATTAAATATCGCAAACAGCAGGATTGACTGCCCGCAGCTCTTGACCAATGTGTCGCTGCGAACTAATGTATTGGGCCTTCGTCAGCGACCGATATTAGATGTACTGGTGGTTACTACCAACTATAGGTCAAATGTTTTTTCAATTAGAAGTGTATCTAATTTTAACAAACTTCAGCTGCAACTTGACATAGACCTATTTAACACCAGTGTAGCGACAGTCAGACGACAGTTGGCAGATTCTTACTTTAATGGGAAGGGTACCGACCCATTGATACGAATCCTACGCAACTAAAACCATTTTTAGTAGTTTGTTTGGACCTTTTGGTTTTTGTTACCTGATTATATTGGTATTATTCTAAATATACTTGTATATGGTATTTGTTGTGAATCGATATTATTCTATATATCTAAATGTGGAGGCTTGTAAATAGCGATTTGGTGATATTGATTGTTAACTAAAACTATTTTGTTTATTAGTCTGTAAGCCTTCTTTAATAATAAATAAATAAATAAATAAATATTCCTAATGGATAGTCGGCCCCGTAAACAGGTGATGGACACAAGGGTTTATCGAGGCGCTGAACTAGGATCAGACCACTACCTAGTAATAACTAGGATAACGGGTCTGTTCGCGGGTTGGCGTCATCGTACCGAGTGTCCTGAACCTAAGCCGACTCATAGCATCAAAAGCTGGAAGCTGCAGGATGCATCCATTAGGGATAAATATAAAGAAAGGGTAGCCGAAAAGCTTGACGACGTCAATGTTAGTAGTGAGAATGTGGAAAGTGTATGGCAGAACCTTAGGAATAGTATGGTAAATGCCGCTGTGGAAGTGTGTGGAGAAACGAGAAGAGGCAGTAGTAATAAGCGTGACGCATGGTGGAATGAGGAAGTGAAAGAAGCAGTTCGAATGAAGAAGAAAGCATGGTTAGACTACTTAGCCTCGCGGAATGATTTTAATATGAAAGAGAGCTGCAAAAAGTTAACACGAAGGCACTGATAGAAGAAGCTCGTGAAAGGTGCAGAATGAAAACGGATGAAAGGTTGTCGTCCAATTTCCGTGATAATGCCAGGCTCTTCTGGAAAGAGGTAGGCAAGACCCGGAGTTGTTCGGCAATCTGCAGTATGAATAAAGTGCTTAGTGTTAACAACGACGTCCTAACAGACCAAACTGACGTCCTGCAGAGATTGAGTGAATATTATGGAAAGATGTATGCAAGAAAAGACAGAGATGCCACATCGGAAAGTGGAGCTCATATCGATGCTCCGGATCCAGATGTCATTGAAGTCATTAGTATGAAATAAATTGAACAAGCGATAAGAAGTATGAAATGTGGTAAGGCTGAGGGAAAAGACAGAGTTACTGCTGAGATGATCAAGTACGGTGGGTCGCGCGTCTGGGACACTATGTCTGTTATGCAACTTGTGCTGGCCGACAGGTGAGGTCCCAGATGACTGGCGAATAGCAGTTGTAGTACCTATTTACAAAGGGAAAGGCTCACGCCTAAACTGCTCCAGCTACAGGGCGATCAGCTTGGTCAGCTTAGCTAGTAAGGTGTATGCAAAGATTATAACGGCAAGAATGCAAGAAAAGTCTGAAAGGTATTTATGGGAGGCTCAATGCGGATTCCGACGTGGAAGAGGTTGCATGGATCAAGTGTTTTCTCTCCGCATGATCGCGGAGAAGTTTCTGGCTATTAGCCAGAGGGTTTTCTGCGCTTTTGTGGATCTGGAGAAAGCATTTGATAACGTTGTGAGGGAAACTCTGTGGGATTTTCTGCCCGGATATGGTGTGGACGGCTCGCTGCTGCGGGCAATACAGTCGCTTTATAAGGACTGTAAGGCTTGCGTGCGATTAGGGAGGGGATGTGTCACCTCTTTTTGATGTCTGTACAGGCGTCAAACAGGGTTGTGTCATGTCCGCCTGGCTGTTCATAGTGTATCTGGATAGTTGCCTGCAGAAGTTGAAAGATTGTGATATGGGTGTGAATTTGGGTGACTTTTCAGTAAACTGTCTGCTGTACGCTGATGATGCGGTGCTCATGGCCTCATCAGAAGTCGACCTTCAGGCATTAGTCACTAATATGAAAGAGGAGTGTGAAAGTAAGGGTCTTCGCTTAAATGCAAGTAAGGCTAAGGTTCTAGTATTTGAAAGAGATGACGTAAGAACTAAATGCGAGATTAGGGTAAACCAGGAACGTCTAGAGCAAGTGAATGAAATTGTGTATTTAGGGAGTATGTTTAGCGCGGATGGAAGATGTGATTCGGATGTAGAACGGCGAGTAGCTGCCGGAAACAGAGTTAACGGTGCTTTGTCCCAATTAGTAAAGCGATAAAGCATCGTAAAAGAAGCACGACTGGCGATTCATAACGCAGTGCTAGTACCAACTTTGCTTTACGGTAGCGAAACCTGGGTATGTCAGCAGATGCATGAAAGTTAATTGAATGCTGTGGAGATGCGATCACTTCGAAAATTGTGCGGCGTTACCTTCGCCGACCGAATACGTAACGAAGTGATACGCAATATGGCAGGTTTGAATGAAAATGTCAGCGTTAAGCTGGAAAAGGGCGTGCTCCGTTGGTTTGGACACGTTCAACGAATGAGTGAGGAACGATTGACGAAGAATATATATTGTGCGAAAGCAGAAGGTAGAAGAGGTCAGGGTAGGCCGAGACTTACATATGAAGACCACGTGAGCAGATTGCTCAAAAACGGAAAGGTCAAAAGTACTCGGATACCCAGACGTGCGTGTATGAAGCGATTGATGAATCTCGAAGAAGCGAAACAAGTATGCATGGATCGCGAAGCCTGGCGATCTGTCCTCTCTGACTACCCCGTCAGGGATACAGCGTGAAGATAGTTAAGTTAAGTTTTTTTTAAGTTAAAAATACTAAATAGCGATGGTCAGAAAGGGAACAAGTAGCGTTTGAGAAAACAAAGAAATTGATAGAAAATTGTAAACCACTTATATCGCTAGACCCAACCCGTGACCTCCTCCTACCTCTCCTGCGATGCCTCTGAAAAAGGTTTAGGTGCTGTTCTATATCACAAGGATAGAAAAGGAATTGAAGAACCAATTGCCTTTGCATCTCGTAAACTTAAACCAGCAGAGACTAAATATTCCGTAATAGACCGAGAAGCACTAGCGATTCTTTTTGAAATACGAAAATTGGATCAATACCTGCTTGGAGTGAAGTTTATACTCATCACCGATCACAAACCATTAACAGCACACCAAAAGGTACAATTGCCCTAGAACAACCAGCAATGACATCGGTAATAGTAACACCAGGAACGAAACAATGTGGCATGACACACAGGACATCCTTATCTACATCTGTATCGGCAACACCAACACCTGAAGGTTCGCCAGGAATACTACCATCGGTAACTGCATCAGCCGTTCCAGAAACTGCACCGGTACCAGGAGTTCTTCGACGTAGCATACGAATTAGACAGCCTCCTAGACGTTTGGATCTTTAATAGAGAAGAAGGTGGAAGGGGAGGAATGTTACAACCTCATTGATTCAACGTTTATATGAATATCTCTTCTGTATCTGAGATACATTGACATTATGTCACTTTGTACATAGTTACCATATATATAAAAGATTATTACTAATACATGAACATTTTATGAACTAATTGTATATTATTTCAGTCGGTGCTGTAAGAAACGACTGCTGCCTAATCTCTTTTAGTAGGTATCCGCTCCTGTGCCCGACCCTGTTCATTTGTCAGCAGGTGTATCAGCTTGCATTGCATGTGTATATGTTTAAGCACTTGTTATGTTATTTTATTGGGTTGTGTTTAGTTAAATAATTATTGGTTAGTTGCAGCTTTCCTAAAAGTGGCGATTCGCTTAAGATTTGGATAACAGCTACAGGACGAACCAATTGATCACCAAAACCAACTTCAAGAATTCGCAGCAATCATTTTGAACAAAAGTTTTTGTTTTAAAAGAAGAAAAATACTCTATTTCATAATTATAAATTTAAAATACATAATAAGATATATATTTTGGGAAATACGTTTTTTATAACAATCTCTGCTTGCTTACAAATGTTTATAATGTCAATTAACTGCAAAACTAAATAAACATATTCAAAAAATATCATACTGCATTAATTACTCGCGAAAACGAGAACATATCATCCACAGGGTGCAGTTGGTAGTGTATGCAACAGTGAGGACAAATATCTGATTGATCCGCAAATGTTTAACAAGGAGTTCAGGTATTTTCTATGTGAGTGTTAGGATGTTTTCAAATGCCCTCACCAACTAGCGGTGTAACTGCTTACTAACGGATGAGACAACTACGCATGTGCTCTTACGGGATTAGGAGGTGAGACGGCAGTCGCTCACAACTATTCCGAAAACGAAAAGCCAAATGATCAAAAGTACGGATCGTAGGTGGATACTTAAAATTTTAATAATACAAAATAAATAAAATAAATAAATAAATATCCATCACGCCTTATCCCCGAAGGGGTGGCAGAGGCATATTATATGCCCACTTTTCACCGTGTGGATTCCTGTCCCACGTAATAGGTGGTGAGCCCATTGCCGTGTTGAAATAGACAGACGCAGGTTGTGGCTACCTGCTGTTGAAATTTTCAAGCCGCCCATAAGGCCTTCAACCAGGCTTAACGACTGCCATTTTACTGGCAACCGGGACCAACGGCTTAACGTGCCTTCCGAAGCACGGAAACGCTCGCAAATGTAAATGCCACAAAGTGGTCACCCATCCGAGGACCAGCCATAGTGAAAGTTGCGTAACTCAGTGATCGTTTACAGAACACTGAGACCGCGGGGCCACGAGCGCTTCTACAGAATATACAAAATATGGACAGGTTACAATGGTAACCCAGTTATAACACTACCTGTCCCTTTCTGCGGCACGCCGACTATGTGTCTATAGTATTCTCTGTCTACGTTCCTACCTTAAAAGCTGCGAAAAGTCCCATATAAAATATCACCCCTCTTACACGGGGGCAGATTTCATGTTTCCTTCGCACATCTTGGGCAGGCAAAGGTAACTTTACTAGGGCTTTGTATGGAGTGGAGTGGCAACCGGGATCAACGGCTTAACGTGCCATCCGAAGCATGGAAACGCTCGCAAATGTAAATGCCACAAAGTGGTCACCCATCCGAGGACCAGCCATAGTGAAAGGTGCGTAACTCAGTGATCGTTTACAGAACACTGAGCCAGCGGGGCCACGAGCGCTTCCGATGAATGCGATGAATGTCATATAAAATTAAATATTAAAAGTGTACAAAGTGCTGAGTATAGTTTTGCATTTGAATAAAAAGGCGTGGCTGAAAGGTCTTGAAACCAAGCCAAACCTCTTTAAAAAAATGCTGTACTGTATTGCATTGGCGTGTGGCTGCGTCCGTCATCGAATCATCGATCTACGTGGTAGTCTTGTTAGTTCTTGAACGAAAAATTCTAAAAGCGCGCTACTTGAAGTTTATTTATTTTGATAATTTTTAATGTACCCATTACAATTATTGACTATGCTTGAAGAATCACAACTGAATTTACTAGTCTCTAATATATTAATCGAAAACAAATACAGCCATTGTAGGTTATGTTTAAAGCAAATTGAAGATCAATACGTTCGTCTCCAGGACTGTATATCTTTAGGAACTAATACTGGCTATTTTCACGTACTTTCAGAAATTCTAACTGAACTTCTAGTGCCACAGGCAAGTAGTTTTTACCATTGTACTTGCATATTCTAGGTGTGCTTTAGTCTTAATTTCCATAAATTCAAGTAAACCGTTTTTGACTTCCTGATGTTTACTTAATATTTATATTTTCAGATATGTGAAGAAATAGTTGGAGTGGATGCTGTGTGTATGAGTTGTGTGAACAAATCATTCGAAGTTAAGAAGTTTCTCAATACCTGCAGAAATTCTACAAAAGTTCTGCATAATGTCTTTGATAATCTTAAAGACACTTTGGAAATTGATGTAAACACTCCAAACTCTAATCATGGTATTTATATAACTGTTAGTGAATATGAATCCAAACTTCTATTAGTAACAAATGAAGATCTAGCCAAACCTGTTGCTAAATCAGAGTCCTTATCTTGTAATGAATGTATAGAAGACTTTGATGATATTAGTGACCTAAAGCTTCACAATTTGAATACTCATAGTACTTATACTTGTGACAAATGTTGTTTTACCACAGGACATGATGCCGAATTAACCAGTCACATGTTAAGTACAGATAAGTACCAATGTGACTGCTGCAGTGTACATAGATGCACAGAAGAAAGCCTCAAACAGCACCAGGATATTATCCATGGCTTGTATGTTTGTAAAGACTGTGGAAAAGGCTTTAAGGGCTTAGAAAAGTTACAGGTACATGAGCAAAAACACTTTACAAAAAGTGAGTGTCCAAAGTGTGGAAAAAGTTACAATACAAAGGAGTTTTTCTTGAAACATGTCAAGTTGTGCTTAGAAGATATGTTAGATCCACATCCGATGAGGAGTAAAATTAAGAAAACATATTTTTGTGATAAATGCGGAAAAGGTTATAGCACTCCTGGAGGCCTAAGGGTACACAACAGATTTGTACATGGAAATGCTAAGCCACATATTTGTAAGTTTTGTAATAAACAATTTACAGCTCCAAGTTACTTGAAAGTACACATGGTGAAGCATACTGGTGAAAAGAACTACAAGTGTGATATCTGTACTAGAAAGTTTGTCTCCAAGGAGGCTTTATTGTATCATACTAGGAGGCATACAGGTGAAAAACCTTACAGTTGCACAATGTGTGATGAAAAGTTTGTGAATTCCTCAGCTCGAGCTGAACATATCAAGTTTAAACATGTGGGGCCCACCCTGATGTGTGAGATATGCTCCCGTAAGTTTGTCACTGTGACATTCCTGAGACAGCATATGAAAAAACATCATGATCCTTCTAATAAATTATACACAGGCAGGAGTATAATCCCTCCTAATGTACCTGCCATTGAGAATATGCGAGTGAGACTAAGTGACTGATTATTTGGCACTTATCACATAGATGACAACTGGCCACTTTTATTCAACAAATAGGAAGAAAGAATCCAGTACTTATTTTTGGAATGCATTAAAGGTTTGGCAACGAATTTAGCATACTATACAAATGCTTACTATATGTATTAATTTATGATTTGAAATCATGGTAATTTTAATGTTACTTATAAAGCATTTTTTACTTGATTATTCATTGTTATTTATGAAATGTGACTACAGGTTATTTCTCTGGGAGCAAATAAAAGAAAGTTGACTCTTTTATAGTGATATTTATTATTGCGGACCCTGTAGTGTCGCTTACGCGTCACTTTAACTAGACTAGTTGGTGCATAAAGGGGGTCAAAACCTGTATGCTACTAGAGCTATTCTCAATGAATGAATGTCTTATGTATGAGATAGGCCGAGGTTGGATGGGTGACCACTTTGTGGCATTTACATTTGCGAGCGTTTTCGTGCTTCGGAAGGCACGTTAAGCCATTGGTCCCGGTTGCCAGTAACATGGCAGTCGTTAAGTCAAGTTGAAGGCCGTATTTCAATAGCAGGTAGCCACAACCTGCGTCTGTCTATTTCAACACGGCAATGGGCTCACCACCTATTACGTGGGGTAAGAATAGACATGGTGAAAAGTGGGCATATAATATGCCTCTGCCACCCCTTTGGGGATAAGGCGTGATGGATATTAATTTAATTTATTTATTTATTTACCTTATAGGGTCACTTTGTTGGTTGTCTATCTGTCAAGACCTTCATCTCGGGAACGCGTGAAGGTATCATGAAATTAAAACTATACCATCCTGTATAGTTTTAATTTCATGATACCTTTAGCGGGGCAGTAAGGAGAAGTACCTTATCCCTTGCAGCTACACGAAAATGGTCTTAGGAGACTATCCATAATTTTTTATGGAATTTTGATATGGGGATCCAAATTCCATAAACAGATTTTCAAAAAAAATTACAATTAACAAATAAAATAGCCATTTCCTCACCTTTCAACCCCTTCGGACATAAGGCGTGATAGATAAATATATATTTCTAAATACATAGATCCAAACACATATTATAAATAGCTAACACCCAAACTCCAAATCAAACTTTTTGTTAATCACACAAATATTTGTTCTGACCCGGGAATCGAACCCGAGACCTCAGTGCGGCAGTCGCATACCACTTACGCTACTGAGGCAGTCGATAGTGGAAGTGCGATTTTACATCTCGCCGTGTAAAATCTCACTCACATTTTCTGTTCTAATTTGACCACGACCGCTGTACGCAGTGAGCGGTACAGCGGTCGTCGTCAACCTATAGTAATTGTCTCAATGTGACTAATGTAACTTTTAATTGAGCGAAGCTAAGCTCCCATGGAGCGACTTCAATGGCGTTTGTAACACCGGGCAAAACTTCGCAATTTCTTAACCGTTTTGGGATTTTTTTCTGCTACGGAAATCTAATCAAATTATGCAAGTCGTGACGAAGCCCGAATTTCAAAATTCTCTAAATCTTCTATAACATCTAATAAAAAAGTTAACCGCAAAAATCATGTCTATGGAAAAATACTTAGATTGATTTAACGCTTCGCTCAAATTCATTCTGCTAGCATAGGTTACACCTTTGCGACTGCGGCTACCTAGTATCAATTACTTAGTATGTTTTAATTCCCTGTATTCTTTTGAGAAAAGCACTATAAATGCTTCGGGGGAAATAGCAGTTGTCTGTCAGACAATTGCCATTGCAATCGGTTTCAAACTCATACTCGACCTGCAATTGCCTATTTCCCGGCCTTTGCAATAATGTACTCATTTGTCTGTGCTTGGTGCTACGCATGTAATGGTAGCTAAACACGCTCCGGGAAATGATTACGATTTAACTGTACAGAGTTATATCTTACGGCCCTATAGCCAAAACTAATTATACAGTTTCTATCATACACACGTTCGATTCTCGGTTCAGTTAAAGCCTAACGAGTTCTCCTATCGTGTGTAGGTAACATTAGACACATAATGTTTCTGGAGCGATGTCTAATCAACGGCTAACGTTACTCAGTTGTGATGTCTATGGGTTGTGTAACTAGACAATATAAGCTGTGTTTCTTTTAAAAATTACATAATGATTAATATAAATAAATAGGCGGAAATATCTCGTTAATGTCGAAAACATGACATGTCGAGATATTCTCAAATTGAAAATTATTTTGGTATTACGTTTGTATAGGAAATTAGTTGTTCGTCGGTTTTTTAAGGGCAATGCCACTTAATAACAGGATTTAAAATAAAATAGCTGGGAAATAAAGTCGCATACTAAAAAGTTTTAATATTTTAGTTTATTGAGTATAATATATTACATACCAATATATATAATAGATATTGATACCTACCTATTGATATCTTCTATACAAATAAATACTCTGACGTGGCGCCCAACGTCCCAAATACAACTGTTTGAAATCTGGTTACGCCTTAGAGCATAAATAAGCAAGCTAATGTATACTCTAAGGGTTACGCGGTATGGGACATCATACTCATACATACATATTGTCACGCCTTTATCCCCGAAGGGGTAGGCAGAGGCATACTATACGCCCACTACTTTTGTCCCACGTAGCAGGTGGTGAGCCCATTGCCGTGTTGGACAGGCGCAGGATGTGGCTACCTGCTGTTGAATTTTTCAAGCCGCCCATAAGGCCTTCAACTGGGCTTAACGACTGCCATGTTACTGGGAACCGCTCGCCAATGTAAATGCCACAAAGTGGTCACCCATCCGAGGATTAGCCATAGTGAAAGTTGCTTAACGCAGTGATCGCTAACAGAACACTGAATCAGAGTTGATCTTTACTCCAATAATAATACACGTTAACAACACCAACATCACCGCTACGTGGACTAGGCCGCTCGCCTAGCCGCGTTGTAGTGCGGTCTTTATTAACCATCCTGTCTGCTACCCCATCCAGTATTTTGATACTCGGTTGCTTTGCAGTAGTAGTCAATGGCATAGAAACAAGAAATATCAAATTTCAGGATGTGTACATTACAGTTTGTATTATCTACACGTTTGCTCGTCCGCTAGCGGGCCGTTAGACCTCTTATACTCAGCTTGTTTATAGAAAGCATTGTATAAGAATTTAAACTATTATGGCCATTCACATAAGTAAAATATTGATTATCAGAATATTTAGCATGTCGTGTTCGCCATAGTAAGAATTGTACGTAAAATATGTAACGCTAGGTGTTTTTAGGGTTGTGTATGTAGTCTACTTGGATGAATCTGGTTACATTAATCTATAGCTACTCTGTTACATATTGCGATGTAATCTATCTTCCCGCCGTTTCCCAGACGGGGTAACAATAGAGGACGCCAGACTTCGCAATTAAAATATACTACGCTTCCTGCACATTCATTAATCTTTTCATGCATAAATAGTTATTAACTATTGCGATCCAAGGTACTATACATACAATATCGCCGGTTCTTGTCACAGAGACAACAACTTTGACATTATAGGATACTGTTTGTCCTTCATACTATTATTTGCACATAAATCAATACTCAAATATGGCTCCTTTACTTCTGGTACAAACAATTTACTAAGAGGGTTATAGTGTCTTTGAACATGCTTCCTAAGTTGATGTCCTGTGACGAACTTCACATGACAAACGTGACATTCTTTTGTTGGGCCAAAGTGTTTCCTCCTCTTGTGCTCCATACGCCTTGATGCAGAGAGGAAGCTTTCATTACAGAGGTCACAAGGAAATGGTCTTTCGCCAGTATGAAGTCGAATATGATATATCAAAGCCGCTTGCGTCACAAATTTCCCTCCACACTGATCACAATGGAAGTTTCTTTCTTTTGTATGTTTCACTTGGTGATTTCTCAATCTGCTGATTGCGTCGAATTTTTTATCACACCAGGTACACGAAAGTACGGTCCCAAAACCATGGTCAGTTTTTAAATGAGTTCGCAAACCATTCTTCCTTGCGTAACCTTTACTGCAAATATCACAGAAGAAACTCGGCCTCCTTTCTTCAATATTGCCACAGATTTTTAAATGGAACTTGAATGTATGTTTGTTCAGGAAGGATTTGTCGCAGCGAGGACACTTATTGACGTCATGTTTATCCAAGTGCGCTCGCAGATCCTTTTTGGAAGGAAACTGAAGGAAGCATAATTTACATATAGCTGCAATATGATGAAGTTTGTCGTGATATTTCAACATTTTCTCTGTGCTAAACATTTTGGAACACTTTGGACACCGAAGTTTCTTGGGATAATGAACCCTTTCAGCATGATCATCAAGCTGCATTTTCGTGGCGAATATTTTAGGGCACTGGGGACAGGGGTACCGCGTATTACTGTGCAGCTTCATGTGCTTAAGTAGATAACAGTTTGAACTGAATTTTTCCCCACACTCATCGCACATAACTGAAGATCTTTGGCGTTTTGCTTTCGTATAAGGCATTTTAACATTCACAGCTTCTTTTATTTTGACTAAAGCAGATTTCTTACTCCTTTGCGAGTGATTCTTACGACTAGTGAACATTATGTGATCATTTTCTTTATCTTTAATTACCAAGAATATGGTTTGAATATTAGGAGTTATAGCGTCTGTCAAAATCAGGGATGTATTCAATTTATAGAGAGCAGAGTGCCATTGTTGGTTTGAATACTGGCACAACTTTTGGAAAACATAAGAGGTGACTGTCATTGAGGCACAGTTTATACATATGACTTGAGGTAGTGAAGACTCTGCAGGCACCTGTAAACCAGAAACGCTACTGTCAATCTGTATACAGATATATATTTACTTGTCAAGGAGCCCCTGCCAACACTGTTGTGAGTTGTGACTACCAATAGTCGATAATGTTCTTTGAGTTAAGCATGCCTATTCATTTGTGGTATAAATACAAGCCAGTAGAAAATAGAATAAAGTAACTTGTCACTACACGATAATTATGTTCAGACCTTATAGGGTCACTTTGTTGTCTGTCTATCTGTCAAGACCTTTATCTCGCGAACGCGTGAAGGTATTATGAAATTAAAACTATACAGGGTGGTACCTTTCGGCAAAAGGAGAAGTACCTTTTCTGTTGCGGCTATACGAAAATGGACTTAGGAGACTAACCATAATTTTTTTAGGAATATTGAGCCTCATTCATAGATTTAAAAAAAAAATTAAGATTAGCAAAAAAATTGCCATTTTACATAAAAATCATTTTTTGATGCCAAACGATCCTGTTTTTAATAGTGATCAAAAACTTCTATGGGACCAACCATCATTGGAGTACTCAAAAAGACAAATTACAAAAAAAAAAACCCTTACATTTTCAAATTAAAAAAAATGGTCTTTCTTACTCCTTTGCGAGTGATTCTTACGACTAGTGAACATTATGTGATCATTTTCTTTATCTTTAATTACCAAGAATATGGTTTGAATATTAGGAGTTATAGCGTCTGTCAAAATCAGGGATGTATTCAATTTATAGAGAGCAGAGTGCCATTGTTGGTTTGAATACTGGCACAACTTTTGGAAAACATAAGAGGTGACTGTCATTGAGGCACAGTTTATACATATGACTTGAGGTAGTGAAGACTCTGCAGGCACCTGTAAACCAGAAACGCTACTGTCAATCTGTATACAGATATATATTTACTTGTCAAGGAGCCCCTGCCAACGCTGTTGTGAGTTGTGACTACCAATAGTTGATAATGTTCTTTGAGTTAAGCATGCCTATTCATTTGTGGTATAAATACAAGCCAGTAGAAAATAGAATAAAGTAACTTGTCACTACACGATAATTATGTTCAGACCTTATAGGGTCACTTTGTTGTCTGTCTATCTGTCAAGACCTTTATCTCGCGAACGCGTGAAGGTATTATGAAATTAAAACTATACAGGGTGGTACCTTTCGGCAAAAGGAGAAGTACCTTTTCTGTTGCGGCTATACGAAAATGGACTTAGGAGACTAACCATAATTTTTTTAGGAATATTGAGCCTCATTCATAGATTTAAAAAAAAAATTAAGATTAGCAAAAAAATTGCCATTTTACATAAAAATCATTTTTTGATGCCAAACGATCCTGTTTTTAATAGTGATCAAAAACTTCTATGGGACCAACCATCATTGGAGTACTCAAAAAGACAAATTACAAAAAAAAAAACCCTTACATTTTGTAAAGAATTCGTATAACTGAAATACAAAAAATAAAAGACAAATAATCAGCTTCCGCGTTTATAATATTAGTAGGATATTTTCAAATGCCCTCTCTATCTTCCACAGCCTTGTACATTAGAAATTAGACCACGTAAGTACTTAACCCAGTAGGGTCCTAAATATGCTAAATTTATTTCTTGCCCAAGCTTGAATGTGCTTTCCATTACTCTTTTATACAAAATCACACATCAGAATAACACATAGGCTACTTTTTATCCCGGGTACAAGTTCCCGTGGGAAACGGGAAAATTTCATCACGCGTGCGGAGCCGCGGGCGTCCACCAGTAGTCCATAAACTGTCTTCAATCCCATATATCCTACTGTGCTAAACATCATTGCTTCCAATGTTTTAGTGTTATAGCTAAGGCTGTACTGAGTCTCTTCTGGACGGTGTAGTACTAGTACTGGTACTGTAGTACTGTACTTGCGTACCAGCCAGAGAAAGTTCGTAGGTACCTGCTGTTAAGAGTTTCAAGCTTAAGGCTTTCAACTGGTTTAACAATTTTCATGTTACTGCCATCCAGGATTAATAGCTTAACATGATGCCACTTACACCCGTGGTCCAGATTAATCTGGTCAAGCCAATGTAAACTTTGAGCCAGTGAAAAGATAGTTAAAAGGTATAAGAAAAATTAATAGATCAATAATGTTGAGGTGTAGGGGGTGGGGAGCAAGGTGTCTGGGGCCCAAGCGACTGACTTATAGATATGACAATAACGCAGTTGCAGTTATGGTGTTGGGAGTTGTCCCAAGTTGGAGGAGGTTGCAGTTGTTTACAACAATATCTTAAATCAAAACCTAAGTGACAGTGGCTCCTAGCAGTTAAATAAAAGTGAATCCCGGCCTCTACATTCAAGAGGGTTTGTATGCAACTAGGAATACACTAATTCAAGATAGTGTAATGTTATTGATAACAATATGGGACCAATTGTGAATGCAGGACGAAATGCATATAGAGTAACTGCAGTGTTTGGCAGAGGGTCTCATCAGTTCTCACTGTTCCTCTACCATGGTAGACATTGGTTCATAGCTAAACCTTTACAATCCCATAAAGAAAGAAATTAGTGTTTCTTACAAGGCAGTAGAAGTAACTGCTCTCAGCACTGTATGTACTCCAGTGGCTTTTGATTATCTCCATGAGAGAAATACTTCTTGATAAGAGTCAAAATTGAAAATAGAATTGAATTTTTTATGTACTTACTTTGTTTCCTTCTATATTGTATTATAAGATTGTGAAAATAATGACAAAATGAATCAAGTGAAAATAATGCTTTGCACTTACACTAAGATCATTGAACATGTCAGCATACGTAACCGTTTCATCTAGAAACGTTCTCTGGAGCCTCAAACTGTCGTCAAGTGATACTTCTTGGTCTTGGGTTGGAGATAAACATAACCTGCAAATATGTTCTGTTGCAGTAGTCAAAAACTTTAAAGCTGGTAGTGTCACGTCGGTCAAAGGATCCATAATTTTACTATCCTAAAATTGATGAGAAAACATCGGTATATGGACATAAAAGGAGACAATATCTCACGCCCAAACACAACAAACAATCTTTTTCTGTGATTTGACAGCTAATGCTGATTGACATTTGACATTGACTCAAATTGACTGTCGGTGACGTGACGGAGCTGGGAGCGTTCCACTTTCCACTTATCGCCAGCAACGTTCACGACAGCGACCGCTAAAATTGCCGTTCCACCAACGTGAATGGGCCATCGGTGTTGTGGTCGAAATTAAAACTTGGAAAACACATCTTGGGCGCTGTAAACCCACTCCGACCCACAAATATTTGGTGGATGAACTGGGCGTTATGTGGTCTCGAACGGTCAACGGATCGCTGGCAACGACCAGTAGCTTTAGGTGGAACGATACAGAAGATGTTACGATCGTTGCGGACTTTAAGTGGAACGTAGCCTCAATGTTATGTAAACAATCGCTGCGTTAAGCAATTTTCGCTATGACTGGTTACAGGTAGGTGGTCACCCATCTGTAACCAGTCATTGTCTTTGCAGTATTTCCATTTTCGAGCGTTTTCGTGCCTCCGAAGACACGTTAAGTCGTTTGTACCGGTTGCTAGTAATAAATTAATCGTTAATGCCAAATTAAAGGCCATAAGTGCGGCTTGAAATAATTTAATGACTGGTGACAAACACTAGCGCCGTTCCATTATAATATGGCATTACACTTACCTGTAACGAGGCACTAAATGCACACGGTAAAATGTGCGCATTTAGTATGCATCCCTACGCTGATAATGGTGTGACCAAGGACCAAGTATAATAATGATACTTGGTCCTAGGGTGTGACTGTTAAGTAAGTAATACTTTATACTGAATAGGTACGAAACACTTTCATAGCAACATTCATAAACGCCACATCAAGGTCACAACATCGTAATGACGTAATTAGTCTGCTGGTAGGCTGGTGTACTGTGTTTATTTTGGTCACAGTGAATCCGAGACCTATACTAACTATGAGAAAACACATCGATATAATTACATTAAAACCGGTACAGTGCCACCGGTTTTAATGTAATTATATCGATGTGTTTTCTCATAGTTAGTATTAAAAATAGGGGTAAAAGTAAATCAGTGTCAGTAGAGTGTTCCAAGGTATGTAACTTACCGCCAAGGTTTAGAAATATTAGGGATCCTACTACTTAGTGTAAGTTAATAAAAATACTGTACAATATTTAAAATAGTATATGAATAATACTATTTTAGAACTATGAGGAATACTATTTATAGAAATATTCGATGAGACAAGTCTAGACTTCATGGAAGACCGCGAATGTGCATCCTGTGCCTAAGAAGGGTGAGAGGACCGATCCGTCCAATTATAGGCCGATAGACGTAACCTCCCTTCTATCTAAAAGGTGATGGAGCGTGTAATCAATACGCAGCTCCTGAGGTACCTGGAAGAACACGACTTGCTCAGTGACAGGCAGAACGGTTTCCGTCACGGTCGCTCGACTGGCGATCTTCTTGTGAACCTAACACACCGCTGGGCAACGGCTATCGAGAGTAAGAGAGAGGCTCTTTTAGCGAGCCTCGCTATCTCTAAGGTCTTTGACCATCTTCTATCGAACTTGCTCTCCTATGGACTGCCGGACTGCGTGCTATGAGGATTGTCAACGATCCTCTACTAGCAGGCTGTGTCGAACTCCTTCGCTACAGGAGATACTTTGCCTCCTTATGCGTGTTCTATCGCCTATACAACGGTCTGTGCTCTGAGTTGTTTGATATGATGCCCACGGCTCCCTTCTATCATCGCACCGCTCGCCATAGACAGGGTGTTCACCCTCACACTTTACGTCCGGAGCCCACGCATACCGTTAGGTCCGATAGAGGCTTTATTCCGCGTACGCTTAGATTGTGGAATGAACTCCCGGCCTGGGTTTTCCCGAACGTCTACAGTATGGGGTTCTTCTAAAGGGGTCTTAGAAGGTTATAAAGGGTCGGCAGAGCGAGTACTGCACCTCTGCAGTTGCAAACGTCCATAGGCTACGGTGACCACATTCCATCAGGTGGGCCGTACGATTGTCTGTCACCACAGTGGTATACAAAAAAACCGAATGATGATAGTTTTAATTAATCCATTCTATAAGGCTATCCAGAGAGTAAGGAATCAAATTCACTCGCGCGCTGTTTACTACAGACACTTTATTTTATATTCCTACTGTGTCTACGCCGCCAGAGGAAAAAAAACCTCTTTAGTTACTGTCGCACCGCTCGGAAAATCGCCTATCTTAGAGTTGTTTCATCGTGGTCGATTCTTTTGCGTAGTGTTGTTTTAAATTGTCGATTTTTGAAAATCCTTCCTCGTCGCGAGCACGTTACCGCCTTCGAATTAAACAAGGCTGAGTTAATCGTGCTTCGTGAACTACAGCGATTTTATTTTTCGTCTGAAATTATAAATTTGGAGTTAAATAAACCTTGTAGTCGCGCTTTTCAACATTTGAAACCTTTTTTGAAAGATGGCCTAATTCGAGTTGGTGGTCGTTTGAGCCAGTCCGCATTAGAGTACGATCAAATGCATCCTATGGTTCTCCTATCCTATGAATACTCAAATCTTTAACTTTCATGTAACATCCACTACTTTTTTGAAACTTTTCGGAAATAAATCTATAGGTTAATTTATCTAAATTGTACATCAATAGCTTTCGGTTAGCAGATTCACTGGGAAACTAGTATGCAGTAAATATAATAAAAGTTCATATTTTATCCCAACAGATGGTGATCATCTTACCCAATATCCTCAAGGGCGACAACTTGGGACAACGACATCGCTACCTCAACTCATTAGTGAGCGAGGCTGCTGCTGGCGGCGAGATAATCTTCCAAGATGTAGAACCTTTGAACGAAAACACTTCTGTCGATCGGTTATTTAAAATTGACCTCGCAATAAAACTGAAAAGTCTTGAGTATATCTTAAAAAATTTGAAAGATGACGACATGTTATATGTCAATAGGGCTTTAAAGTGTAAGTGGTTATTAGAACGGTCTGATATAATAAATCCCAGTTATTTAGAGGAAGTACTTTTCCCAGAGATGGTAATGCCAGCAATATCCAAGATGAAGAACTGGTTGTACATAAATTTAAAAGAACCCTTGATGTGTGAACTATTTTATGAACACTACAAAAGCAAAGAGTTTGATTTTGCTGTAAAGTTTTTACGTCATTGCAATGATGCATTTCTAACGAAGGAGGTTCCGAAGATACTGGTGCAATTAACCCCCCAGTCTCTGAAAATACTCTGCGAGATAAAGCCTGGGCTCGTCTAAATATATTTCGATTCATTAACAACGGATAATGAATTAGTAAAAAGATATTTAAGAGATGAAAAGGTTTTCTACAGCTGCATCAAAAGTTTGTTGAAGAAAGATGCAGACTTATTTCTTGACATAACAGAAAAAATATATAATTTATCATCGTTCAGTAAACTTAGTCCGTTAGCTACTGATTATATCGTTCGCTACCATAAGAGCAGATTAATGGCTAAATCTGAGCTCTATATAGCACATCTTCTACATTTACCTACTGTTGCGCAACGGCTAAGCGAGGAGGAATGCCGAACGATTGTGATCAAACTTGCTCGTGCAGATTATTTGAATTCGTGGTTCTCATATGAAAATGTAGAGCCCCTGGTGAAACGCGTCAGTCGCGATTACAGGGCAGCTTTTAAGAAGAAAGTATTCGGTGTAAAGAATGTTGGCGAACGTGTAGAGGAATGGCCATATCCGTTACCAGTTTCACCAGTACTTATCGCGCCGAATTCTGACGAGACACATGTGTTTCATGATCAGGATTACGAACCAATTCAGATGAACCTACGACTTGGAGGTAATTTTAGAATGCTGAAGAAACGAAAATGTGGTGGCGCCTATTACATCGAAAGTGATTGCGCAATGAATGTTAAGTCAGAACTACAAAAGTTATTTAACGAGTTTAGGTTTGTAGGGTTTGAAGGAACGCTCCATGACCTCAGGAGGCGAATAACTGCAACTAGTTTGTCGGATCGACGACGTGACATGTTGCTCGTGCTAGTAAGTAAAAGTGGCGGCAGGCCTGAGAACCTACGTGATCTGTTAAAAGTAGCATTGAAATTGGCTAATGAGCCGGTGCACGAGAGGGCCGCAATAGTACGCAGTCTTGTGAAACGAGCGAAGGCTTGGCGTTTGCCGCAAGACATATGGGATTGTATTCTAAAGTATGGGCGTGGGCTAGGCCTTGATGGAACAACTCCTGAAGCACAATGCATCGAAGGGTTACATGGAATGGTCATACGGCAGCTTTTGTCTTATGATAATTGTGAGCCTCTAGTTCGTGATGCTTTTTTGGAGAATTTCTCGACACTAGTGGAGTATAAGCTTAATGTAACTGAGCGTACAAAAATTGTTGCTGGTTTGCAATGTATTTTGAAGGCAGCCGCCAGCCGTGCAGAGCCAAAGCTAGCTGCGAAGTATCTTGATTCTCTACTAGACGTTCTCGAGAAGTACCATATCTCATTTCAGTCAACGGTATCAGCAGTGGTGGCTTTGGTAGAGCGTGATGCAGAAGTAAGTAAATCGCTATTGATGCGTCTTTATAACGCTAGAGTTGGTCGCCAAGAGCTACTTCATGAATATTTGGAGTTTAGACATGATGATACTGCACTGATGAATCTGTTACGGCATGACCCTTATGCATTTAAAATCAAATGGCTATTAAAGTTATTAACTGACGAAAAAATTCGTGCATCCCAATTTTTCTTAAAAATTGCTACATATTTCAATGAATCTGGTGGTATCGCAGATCAAGTACGTCAAACCTTACAAGATACAATCAAAGAGGTACCTGACGTAAAATTGGTACAACCAATGGCAACACTATCAGGTGCAGATTTGGAATCAATATGGCAGGAACAAGACCTAGCGGGCAACGAATCTCACAAGTTGGCTGCAGCTCTTCGAGCTAACATGCATCGAGCGCGACCAGCCCCAGATGCGTTGGCTCTTGGCTGGCGTAAGGCTGGAATGAAAGCAGTAGCATGGCGCGCAATGCGTTGTCGTCCATCGCAAGTAACCGCCTTGGTACAGACGTTGTTGCAAGGTCGCGATAAACGAACTGTGCGCTTAGCATTGGTTTTGGCACAACGTACAATATGTGCAGCGGATTTTTTTTCTACTGCAACATCAATTAGGCCTTTAGCAACTTTACGTGCTGCAATACTATATTATCGAAGTCTCGGTGAAGCAGCTGATCCGCGCGTCTGGGATATTGTTAAACCTTACATTTTAAATCTTGACCTTACTAACCGAGAGGGTCTCCGCCATATACTGAAAAAAGTGGATTGTATTCCCAAAGCCACGAAACCTGAATATTGTACACTTTTGTACTGTGTTCTCGACAAAATTCATGACAGGTTTGCTAACAGACTTTGTCGTGATATGTTGAAAGATCTATGCCAACTCACTGACGATATGTTAAAAACTGTGTTATTACAAATGCTAGCCAATGTTGATGGACAGAATCCGGTAGCACTTCCCGCTATTGTTATCAGATACTTAATGCTTAGTAAAAGTGAAAACGAAGAAAAATTAAGATATGTGGAGATAGGGGAGCCATTCTTGAATAAACTTGATGTTTGTCGTAAGGGAAGCACCCAGTCAAACCCTCAGTTTTTTAAAGACAACTTTAAGCAAATTATGACTTCTCTTCTATACAACACTGCGTTTTTTGATATAAAATACAACTGTTGCTTAAAAGTCATAGAAAGAGTTTTGACATGGATCTTGTGTTTTTTGCCCAGAAAATTTAACTTTGAACCTTACACAAAGATACACGTAACAATGTTGTATTTCAAAGCAATCAGACAAAGCATGAAACATAAACCTGAGATCTTCGCCGACCCTGTCAAGAAAATGTCTGAAGGTGTGGAGGTCGTAGGTTTCACATTTGGAAGATATATCGTAAAAGAAGTGGCACAATTGAAGTTAACATTTTTTGAGTCAGTCATTGAGATATACAGTCAAGCTTTAACAGATTATTTGACAGAATACTTTATGTTCGGTGTTTCGAGAGCTAAGTTTATAGCAGCTATTGCAACAGGCATTTTGTCTGAAGGTGTTGGTAGTGAGGCGCGCTTAGCAGTTAACTTATTATATTCATCTCGATATTCATTGGATACTTCTGTGACTGAGAAAATCATAGAGCTTTTTATGAAAAGCGTTGTTACGGAAGTTCGATTCTTTGCACATGCTGATTTATATTCCTAGGAAAGATTTGATCTCTTTCTCATTTAAGTAGTGATTATTTTATTAAATTATACCTAATTCAAAAAGCTATAAATAACCATCATCATGAAAATCCATACATAATGAAAACTGGGATTTATGTTTGCCAACTTAGGGGTATAAAATACGAATACCTAGAAGGTACCTACTTTGATGTTACAAGTGCACTCTCAAAAGTTGTTCATTGGTTTAATGTTAATAATCTTCTTTTAAAAAAACTAAAGTAGTAAAGTTTTTAACACCCAATGTGAGACAGGTGGCGGCCAATGTGCAACTTACTGGATCAGGGTTGGATACTGTTGGGGCCACTGTGTTTTTGGGTATTACTATTGACTTGAAGCTGCAGTGGGTTCAAGCAGAAAAATTGTCAGGAAAATTAAGCTCTGCTGCATATGCAGTAAAAACAATAAGACGGCTCACTGATGTTGAAATGGCTAGAATAGTTTATTTCAGTTATTTCCATAGCGTTATGTCATACGGAATTCTTCTCTGGGCAGACTCAGCGGACATTAATACGATATTTATATTACAGAAGAGAGCTGTGAGAGTAATACTCGTATACCAGCTTGAGCTCAGAGTATCTCTAAGAGAAAGATTCAAAGAAAAATGAATATTCTTACCTTACCTTATTAAGAATTTACTTTGCAATGTGTACGATTCTATAACAAACTTCCCAACAAAATTAGAATATTGTCAAAAAATAATGTTTAAGACAACAGTCAAGGCCAAATTATGTAAGAACGCATATTATAAAATTTCAGATTAAAATGCATGGGATTAAGTCGCTCTAAGTCAACACACATTAATAAGTATACAAATAAAAAAAATAACAATAATGTTTAAAAAAAAATATTTTTCTATTTAATTATGCAAACGAAAACTAATGTTATTGCTGGCAATTAAAAGAGCGTGGCCATGAGTTTTACTGCCAGGTTCTTCCTCAGGCTCTACCTGGCAGTAAATGTAAATGTAGAAGCAATAAGTTTGACGTTCATAAGTGTTACTTTGTGACCTACATGAATAAAAATATTTTCATTTTTATCTTTCATTTATTTGTGTAACGTGGTACTAATCTACTTCATTTTTTTCTGCCAACCATGAACTTAGATTCCTTATTATGTATTTCTAATCTCAACTCAATTAATGTACAATCTTATTTTAACCAATCAAATTTATACATGTGTATTTCATTATTATAATAAAGTCATTAATTAATCCGCTCTTCATAGAATCCAGTACACTGGCTGCACTACCTCGCTGAATGGCTATGGTCAACTTTTGCACCAGATACGACCCGGAGCGGGAGTCACCTGTCCTGTCCCTTCAGCCGATGAAGCCCCAATTCGCTTACCAAATTGTTTGCGTCGGCACCTTAATTATTGTTGTATTATTGTATTGTCTCACTACACGGAAAGTAGATGATCATGCGAAGTGAGAAAAAGAAGTAGGACAGCAAGCAGACCCCCGGTGTAGCGAAACGCAAGTTTGACAAGTTCCAGCCCCGAAACTAGACGGGGGGAGTGCAAGTCGGTGCCCGCACCCCGAACGGTAAACTAACTAACTATCTTCACGCTGTATCCCTGACGGGGTAGTCAGAGAGGACAGATCGCCAGGCTTCGCGATCCATGCATACTTCTTTCGCTTCTTCGAGATTCATCAATCGCTTCATACACGCACGTCTGGGTATCCGAGTACTTTTGACCTTTCCGTAAACTCAGGGGTGGCAAATTCAAGCTCAACAGATATATGATTTGTTTTCTGTTTTTTTATACATGGAGAGATCCGCTTACGACCCACTGCTGGCTGGCAATGGGTCAGCGGCTGGCACCGAGGCATATTGTCCTACACGTATATGTATGTATGTTTGTAAATCATAAATATGATTAAGACAGAAAGAACCGCGCTAGATAGGCTATCAACTTAGGCCTATGTGGCCGTCCGATGGCTGAAATTATGATGATGATAAAATTAAAAATAAGTACGTGGCGGAATTTTACAGATTTTGCCCCGCTTCGAAAAATCTCTAGATACAGGGCTGACACTTGTGTGTCTCAGTTGCGTTTCGCTAATGATTGTGATTGGATAATGATGAATGTATAACCCCTAAGGTAGTAAAACAAGGGGTGAAAGTTTGTATAGAAATCAGTAATTTCTGAACTAATCAACATAGAAATTTGTCTATTGAATTTCGGTAAGTATTTTATTGTTGTTAGCCCTAGTTGTCGATTCCCATATCCAGCATCATTTTTTAATGTAAGTATACCTGAAAACAGCTATCTAGTCTTTACAAAGAGACTCAAGGAGTAATATCTGAAAATGAGGCTTGATATCAGGGGTCAATAAATAAACCTCAACAATTGTACTTAGTGCAAAAAAAAACCGGTTGCTGGAAAAACCGGTTTACGCTTGCATAGCCAGTTGAAAATCTCAGGGTTAGTGCGACACACCTTCTGTTTTAAACGAAGTACCAAGTACTTCGTCCAACCCTTCTGTGTTTTGTCAGTTGACAGTTTGAATAATTTAATGTCAAAACGTGATATTTTATATTGATTATGGGTTGTTTATTGTAGAGGAAAGTAACTAAATATGGGCTACCATTTTACTATTCGGTAAAAATTAAAAAACAATTTTGAAATCAATATAAAAAATATCACGTTAATTTTTCATATTGATTTCATAAAAAAATAAGAAATTTTTATATTTAATTATTGAAGCGCTCGCGGCCCCGTGGTCTCGCAGCTTTCAATATGGCTGGTCCCATCCAAGGACCACTTTGTGGCATTTATATTTGCTAGCGTTTCCGAGCTTCGGAAGACACGTTAAACCGTTGGTCCCGGTTGCCAGTAAAATGGCAGTCGTTAAGCCTGGTTGAAGACCTTATGGGCGGCTTGAAAACCTTCAACAGCAGGTCGCCACAACCTGCGTCTGTCTATTTAAACACAGGCAATGGGCTCACCACCTATTACGTGGGACAAGAATCCACACGGTGAAAAGTGGGCATATAATATGCCTCTGCCACCCCTTCGGGGATAAGGCGTGATGGATATTTATATTTATTTTAATATTTTTTATATGTTATATTATTTATACATATATTTAAAAGGGCATAGTAATGGTCTTATATTTTTAATAATAAACTACAATATCAAAATTGAGCAATGAACTAAATTACAAAATAGGCGCTAAATATGGAACAGGTACCTACTCTCAAATATGGGCTATTTCCCATTTACACATTTCAGTTTTATTATCTTACATTAAATAAACAATATTAATTATAAATGTTTATTTTGTAAGAGATTAAATCACTTTGGTTATTGTCAGAAACTACATTATTTGTACGTGTGTCTTTTTTTTAATGGGACTAATTCCACCCTCATTCCCATTACTGTGACTCCTGTAAACCAGGATCTACAGCAATAACGAAAACACCATTAAGGTAAAACCGAGCTCGATCTTGGGGAAGTCCCAGGAGAAGTTAGCATGTCTTGGAACCCGAAACGAAATTAATCAGAAGATAATGTGAGGAAGTAGGAAAAGAACGTAATGCCCCTTCCCTCCTTTGAAAAGCGGGAGACCTGGAAAGCAACTAGGTGTAAATCCTATAGAAATAGGGAAGCACCACGGTAATAGTAGATATAGTATGGGTCCTATGTGAGCTATGTTTGATTCCAGTAATATGTATGGCAGAAACGTTTAAAAGCACGAAAATTCACCGTCGATGCCACGAGATCCGCATAGTAAACTACTCCCGATGTTACTTGTAAACAATTAAGCATATTATATCGCTCGTTTTGCCAAATGCTACACTCCCAAAGTATATGATGGGCGGTCTGATCATTTTTGTCATCAGCAGTTGAACACTGACAGCACGGTGACTCCACTAGCTTAAACGAATGTAATTTGCTCCTAAAGTTACCATGTCTACCTACCGGCTACTACATACCGGCGCCCCGTAACACATACAGCCTAGATAAGTGGCCCCGTAAACGACCTTCAGTGTTTTGAAAGAAAGTCCCCATGTAGCAGTAGGTATTCTCGACAACGCGTAAAAGCTATCTTTAGCCTTTTCACCTACAGTTTTTATTTGCTCAACGAATGCAAAATTTATCTCTAAAATCAATCCTAAATAGCAAACCGAAGTTTTATTTTTAATGTGAACGTTATTGAATTTTATTTGCGCGGTGGTACTTTCAAACTTCCTTTCAAAAGCAGCTGAAATGTTATGTTTGGAGCAAAAAATAACCTGTTTCGTACGCCCCACTCCGCAACGACGAGCAAGTCATTGTGTGGGCCAAGCTCTCGAGTCCCGCACGAGTATTTGACTGAACGAGTAACATACCGTCATCGGCGTATCCGGTCATTGAACATGGTAATGGTAAACTAAAAAAGTCATCAAATACTAAATTCCACAAGTGTGGACCTAGCACAGATCCCTGTGCACAGCCTATTGTTAACATTTTGGTAGCAGAATAATGACCTAGTTTTAAAGTTATTGTACCTTGTGAAAAATATGAATAAATCAGAGCGTAAATATTTTTATAACAACCGCGAGACTTTAATTTCATTAATAACATTGGCCACCAAGCATTATTGAAAGCCCCGGAAATATCTAGGAAGATGGCCAGCACATATTGACAAACCGATGAAGTGACAGTTTTTCGCACTGATATCGCTGCGTCAATAGTAGATTTTCCTACTACAAATCCAAGTTGATTTTCGTGAAATTTAATACCGCACGGCAGGAGCCGGGGTACTTTGAGAAGCTCTAAAAGCTTTGCCAAGGAGGGAAATAATGTGATCGGTCGGTACGACTTAGGGTCATCTGGCGGCTTGTCGCCTTTTTTAGGAATAATCCGAATATAGCCACATCGCCAAATACTCCCTCGTTAATACATCGGTTAAACACATTTAATATTACTTCACCCGACAGCTTGCAAGCCTCCTTTATCATTCTGTTAGATATTTTATCATCACCCGACGCCTTACCTATGGACAACGACCTAACTATTTCGAGAAACTCATCAGAAGTTGGTAGGTCTGACTGAGGTGAGAATGGTTGCTCAAGAGCCCACTGTCTGATCTGTCTGTGATAATCACTATCGTTCTCCGAGCAGTCGTCCGGTATAAGAGAATCCAAGAGGTAATCCGCGGTTTCCTTCAGGCCTATAGTATGCGAGTTGTTAATTTTGATATTTCGTACATAAGCAAGATCAACAGAACGGTTGGCCCTAAACTCATGGTATATAGGCGACCACGGACCCTCAGCTTCTAGCCCATGCACTAGTTTACGTAGCAAATTACCTTTTGATTTTTCAACAGCTGCCCTGTAATGGGACCTGGCAACGTTAAGAGCAAGTAAAGCGGTAATGTATTCCGCACCGTCACTAATTTTATGCTTTTTAAAATAATTTAATTTTCTACGAGCTCTCCGGAAACGCCTTCGAAGCTCAGCCAAACGATCAGTCCACCAATCGCATCTCCGAGTGTTGTTAATAGATCCACGACCAATGGCCACGTCGGCACAGTAGGTAAAAGTTTCTGACGTTAACGAAGCACTCTCCTCGACAGACAGGTCACCACGACTAAAATCTTTTGCGTGAGCCGCAAACAGAGAACCAAAGAGCTCCCAGTTTGCGCTCCTAATTTTATATTTGAAATTACAAGTAGTACTTTGCGCCTCTCGTGTATCACCGGGTAAGAGCTTGTAAACGATTAGACGATGATCACTACAGGACGCATCCGGGAGGACACGCCATTCGGATATCGAGACGTCCCTATCGAATACACGTAGTTTGCCATACCATAATGTAGAAGAGGCATTGACATCAGCGCCTATGATTATTCTTTGACCCACAAGAGACTGCAGGATGTGACGAAGATGGTGTAAGTGAGGATCAACATGATGTGAATATTGAAAGTAGCAGCTCACAACAAACACCTTATGGGCCCAAGAAGTAACCTCAGCAACAGCACAATGAGATGTCATGAGGTTGCTCAAAGATGTTACAGTAAAATTTGTACTAGAAACATAAATCCCAGCCCGTGCCTTGACATCTAATTGTACCACTCTGTTACGCAGGTGGGCGCTCTGATATTGTTCCTGTAAGAGGACAATGTCTAGTTTGTTCTCTATAACTAGGCGGTCCAGCTCCGCCGTGGCTGCCCTATCGTTGTGTAAATTTAATTGTCCTATAATTAGATTTTCCATGTTACAATAGTTTTTTTTTTATTAAATGAAATAACTACAAGTAGTTTGTGCTCAGAATGAGCTGCTGTAGTCTTTGCCTATAGGTATGACAATCCCTAGAGCCGCAACGGTGGTCATGTGGCTTCTTGCAAAGATCTTGGTACTTTGAAACTATTTGCTGCTTTTACTGAGAAATTATATCCAACCACTTAAGTGTTAAATATGGGCTAGCCCATAATTAGGTACATAGTTATAGTCCATATTCGAAATTATTAACCAAAATAAACTTGACCTTATACCAAATAATCATATACCACAACCATTTCTGCCTCTGTGGCGCGGTGGGAGTGCATCCGACTGCTACGCAAGAGGTCGTGGGTTCGATTCCCACCCAGGATAAAACTTTGTGTGATGAGCACGATGGTTAGTTCTGTGTCTGGGTGTTATTTATCTATAATATGTATGTATTTAGAAATATATAAGTATGTTTATCAGTTATCTAGATCCTATAACACAAGCTAATATTAGCTTACTTTGGGCTAGATGGCGCTGTGTGAAAAGTGTCCCACAATATTTATTTATTTATTATTTAATAGAGCAAAAATAATGAAATTGAACATTTGTTTTATAAATTAAGCATGTAGTTGGGCGAATATTTCATTTCGAGCATATTTGACGTTTTGGAGAAAAAAAATAATAATTGCACATAGGTATTCATGTTTTATATGAATTTTTTGAAAAGAATTTAATGATAGAAACTGATTTTTGAGAAAGGCCCAGCAATTACTCTTTTCTGCTAAGAGATATAAACGATTCTTTTTTTTTTTAACGGTAATGAGATTTCCCATATACGGTAATTAGATCTCGAGATATGGTAGTGAAATAAATTGAAATGGTAATAAGAAATAAAATCAAAGGTTTGAAAAATAACCTCAACACAGTACTGGAGCAACACCTGACGTGGTTCTTAGGCATGCATCTTGATGCATTCCTCCTCGCGCCATCACGAGAGTGACCTCTCAGCAACGGACCGCGCAGCATCCAATCGTAGCCGATGTTCTACAGAACTAGTCTTAAGACCGATCCCTGGGAAACACAACACTTCTCGCCATGCCAGCCCTAGCTTTGGTAAGCTATGGCTCTCTCGGAAAGATAAGCCCCGACAATGCACTAGAGGCAGGGAGGCACTATTTGAAAATAAGCGTCTTCTTAAAGCATTTTCAGGGCGAGCCGTTGACTATGTCATGAGACACCACCATGATTACCTCACCTGTGATGACGCTCCTTCCGCGAGGACTCCGACACGCATGATCGCATCATTGGAGGAGCACTCAAACCAAACTGCTTATGTACCAGATCCCCACTGACATATGCGACGAAGTGCTCTGCAATGATACGTTCAAAGAGCTTGCATACCTCGTCGGGCAATACAAGCGACCAATAGCCGGAAGGCGAGGCCGCTGGCCGCCCTCGTTTTGGATAAGGACCAATTTCCCCGTATACGACACCTTGGGAAACCAGTCTTTATTGAAGGATGAGCCAAAACCTTAATGGTCAACATTCATAGAGATCCAGGAGTCATACTCACCCCGGAATGCTATCGGGTCCGGAGTGGTTCTCTTGCGGGATTTAGCCGCAGCACCTCTAGCTCACCTTTGGTGACTACGGGCACGTCGTTCTCGACGTAATCTCTAACATTGGCTGGGGTTTGGGCCAGCGGATGGCCTTACTATTCCAGATTCTCTAGGAGCTATTTTCAGGCTAATTTATTGGCGAGCTTAATGGTCTCCTAGAGGGACCTTTCGGCATCCTTGTAACACTCGTGTGCTCCTTCTCTCGAGCCTCAGGGCCTGGTGTACCGATAGCGGAGATGCACGCTGCGTACACATTACGATCTCCACCAGGAATCAGGTCTGCGCGATAGCTACATCCCGGAGAGCCCTTAAATCAGGCGTTTGACAGCCTAACGTATACCGAAGTCTTTAGAATAAACAATCGGTGGCTAGTTGGAGGATAAACGTCAAACTAAATATAACTATGGACGAATAACGACTTCTCCTTCCACCACATTCAAGCCCTGGACGCGGCGTATGCGATCAGGGGTCGCAAACGATACATCTACGGTCGATCCGCGCACGTCATGGATTTGTCACACAGTCCGCGGAAGTTCTCCCCCCTACCAGTGGTTTTTCGGGAGCCTCAAGTATCACCCCCAGGCATTGAAATTTTCCAGGACCGGGACGAAATGCGGAAGAACGACGTCTTGCTCAGCGAGCCATAGTTTGAATTGATACTGCTCACAGGTTGGCGAGAAATAAGCGGCAACGATAACCACTCCGCTGCAATCAGCTGCAACGCAGCATCAGCTCCTAACAATAATTGCATGGCGCGAGATGTCCACGTCAACACCCAAAGCTGGTGACTGGGCTCCCGTGGTAGACCCAGTACGGCTTGGCAACGGTGACCACGTTATAGAACCTAATAGATTTCTCGTCATCACAATTATGTTACGCAACCAGTTGAAAAAGAAGAGTTTTCCTTCTTCCTTGATAACTACTTGCGGTAGGCGAATGTCCACTGTGCAATGCTCTGGCATAGGAGATCCTGAGCAGCAGAGCAGTGGTTTAGATTCACCTGTAGGATGCGGATAAGTATGTCAATTAATGAAACTCCATTCCCCCATCCTGTCGTGAACGTGGCCGCTCTGTACCGGTAACAACCACTACCCATACCTGACGGGCATCTATCTCGAGGTGGTCTGTACTTTAGCCCTACGCAACGCAACTAAACGTGAGACAGCGGTAAGAGCTTGCTTTGTGACAGGACTAACTGCAGCGGAAGCAATGGTTCCTTACGGTTACTTTCACTGTGCACTTTACCCCCACACTCTCTCCGGTCAGGGACCTGTAGCACTTAGTTTCTCAGGACTGTAGAAGATACACTTTGACCTTTCAGAAGTCCCAATGAGGAGGTTCTGTTCGTCCGCTGTTTTTTACACGCTGGGCAGCTTAAGATCGTGCCTGGTCTCTCGCCTGGTCACTGGGACAGCCGCTGGTCTCCACGATGGGGGAGATTACCACCTTTGTCATTGCTACGTCATCCAGACTCAATAAAAAATCATTACCGTTTGTTTCTTCTAATTACCATTCCATTTTAAAAAGAATGGGAAATAATGGTAATTATAATAATGGCAATGAGATTTACAATAATTTCAGAAATAAAAGTATATTTTAAATAGGTAACGATTTGTTAAGTTTTAAGAACCGCCAATTTATAAATTTTCTAGGAAATTTATAAACTTTCGTAGGATTCTAAACGAGAGATAAATTGTATTATTTTACGGCCACATTTTCGCAAATATATCAATTTGCGTGTACTCGTGGTAAATTTATAAACTGACGGATATCCATTCGTAAGATTTTAAACGGTTCGACCAATCTCAGAAGAGGTTTAAATTTTTCGCTTCTTTAAAATACGGCAAATAACACACTGCTCTCTGATTGGTCGATGCTAACAGTGGCAATGCTTGTGTCCATAGACTTAGGTACAATCAGACTTGTCAAACTATAAACATATCAGTTTCGATCTTAGACTAATGTTATTCTTAGTCTAAGGTTTCGATTACCTACCTAACAGTATTTTTACTTTAAAACTAGGAAGGTACCTATAATACAGGGCTACTTTTTTACATAATATGCTAATAACCCCTACTTCACTCTACCAAAGTAAAACAACAGAACTCGTGTTCTACGATATTAAGGTGACACTTCTCGACATTTTCTCCATACAAATTTCGGGAGGATATTACTCCACTGTTTGACACTGCACATCCAAAGCTAAACTTGATATCGTTTTGTCTCTTTATTAATTTTGTCTGTACGGAAACAGAATAGTAAAATAAAAAGCCGTTAAAAAGTTACAAGCTACCAAAGATTCGTTTTTATTGTCAATTTTAACGCAACTTTGGGCGTAAATTAGTTATAAAATAATTGTCAAATTACCAAAACAAAGTCGGTACCGACAAAGCACAGTTATCGAAGAATTCAATAAATTTTATTTGTAATTGATTTATGCAGTGGTCTTTTCATAAAACTCGAATTTCAAGAGGCCTTTTCCAAATTTTTAACGCGCGCCTTTTCCTACAAATTGTCGTGCATCTCACTGAATAATGTTTCCCCCGCTGAGGGGCGGGAGGACGACGCTCACGCATACATGAACAATATGTCACACGCTCGTCGCCGCACGTTTTTACTTCTACTTAATCTAGTTTTATTCGACCGACTCAGACTGCTGCGACCTACGTCGCCGTCGTACGTATGACGTGTAAGTTGACTTTCTTTACCTGCGCTCTAAGTTACTACACTACATTGATCTCTGGCTTGAACTTTGGATTTCGATACTACCTACTTTATCTGTTTGGCTTCGCACTGTTTGGACTCCGAATTTTAGTTACAAATTGGAATTGTTGGTTTGAGTAGACGCTGTACCAGTGACATTGTATTGGTTCATTGAAGAACAGGTGCGAATAGGGTTGCCAACTTTTATTTCATGAAATAAAATATATTTAGGTCTGAGAAGGATATTAAACAGTATTTTATAAAAATCAACAGTTTTTTTTTATTTATGTTATGAATACATTTTTCTTGACGTTCTCGCAGAACTAATTAGTCCTTTTGGAAAGCCTTATATATCTCACCATAACTCTACACATTTTTTATCAAATTGATATTTACTCTATTTCTATCGTCCCGCCACTTCGCATTCATAACTGAAAATACCCTTTTATTCAGTAGATCCTGAGGTGACGGAAACAGACAGTAAATAATAGGTCTTTACCTCTGAAATTGCCATTCTGCAGTACTGGCCTATTTAAAACAAAATAATTTTTGTTTGGCGAAGATTTCTAATTTCAAATTACATTTATTTTAAAAACATGGAATTCTTTTTCCAAAAGTAGTCATTTTTTTATTGATTAGTGTTACATTTTCATTATTTATTTATTTTCAATCTTTTTCGTCATCATGGATACGTTAAAAATTCGAGTAATTATGGAATATGAGTACCGTCGTGGCAGCAACGCAACACAAGAGGCACGCAACATCAACGACGTTTATGGAGCTAACACTACAAACCAATATTTGTTTGCACATACCTGTTATTGGTTTGCTTGCTTCCGTTCTGGTAATTTCGACCTGAAAATTAAACCTCGCGGTCGTCCGAAGACTTTGGTCGACAATGACGAATTAAAGGCGATTGTGGAAGCTTATGATATACATCTATGGCTGAATTAGCAGCAGGTTTCGACGTTAGCGTCAAAACAATATTGGTCTATTTGCGTCAAATTGGCAAGGTAAAAAAGCTTGACAAATGGTTGCCCCACGATCTCAATAATCGCCAGCGCGAAGTACGCGTCGAGTCGTGCCTTGCACTGCTCAACACACACACAAGTGAAGGAATTTTGAAAAGCATTGTTACCTGCGATGAAAAATGGATTCTGTTTGATAACTGCAAGCGCTCAGCAAGTTGGTTGGATCCTGGTTCAGCACCTTAACAATGCCCTAAACGAAAACTTACCCCTAGAAAAGTGATGGTCACTGTTTGGTGGTCTAGTGCCGGTGTGATTCATCACAGCTTCTTACCTAACGGGGTGAGCATTACTGCAGATGTGTACTGTGAAGAACTGAACACAATGATGGAGAAGCTGGAATATCTCCAACCAGCATTGGTCAATCGCTTGTCTCCGATGCTCCTGCACGACAACGCGCGACCTCATACTGCACAGCAGACGGTCTCCAAGTTGCAAGAACTGAGGTTGGAAGCTCTCCGTCATCCGCCCTACTCACCAGACCTTGCGCCTACAAACTACAACTTTTTCCAGAATTTTGATAACTTCTTGGCGGGAAAAAAAAAAACAATACCTGAGAGGCATTACAAAATGCCTTTGAAGAATTTGTTACCTCCCGTCCAGCTGATTTCTTTAAGAAGGGCATCAATAAACTGTTACTGCGCGGGCAAAGATGCATTGATTGCATAGGTGATTACTTCGATTAATACAAATAAAAAATACATGAAAAAAAATCTTTTAAATTTTTTCATACAAAACGGCAATTTCATAGGTAAAGACCTTAGTATGCTAACTTCCACATAAATATTTTATTAAAGTAAAAAAGACATCTTGGGTCGACACGGTGATTGAACCCGTGACCTTTGATAAAGTACAAAACTAGAAATAATATGATGAGACTATTTTATTTATATTATTTCATTCTTGTTTAATATTAACTAGTAAATAGCTCCATTTCTGACCAGTAGACAAACAACAGACAAACTTTTAAAATTATATACATTTTATCAGAAATGTGTTATACAGGAGTTAATAGATCCCCGTTACCCTCGCAAACTACCATTTAGAGATTGAATGTAAATCAAATTGGCATAAGCACAGACAAAATTAGCGAAATATAAAAAAAAAAGATTTTTTTCCGGTTTCTTTAGCAATTTGATTTATATTTATTTGATTTTAGAAACAATGTGTTTCAATAATAATAATAATAATTTATTTGGACAAGAGCCTCGACCAAAAACTGACGAGGCTCACGTTAGGCAGCTGGATCAAGCTTGATTCAGAAAGTAGTTCTTCTGGAAATGGCGCGTATTGTTAGGAGGTTGCGCTTCAAGAGCCCTGACCATCGGCAGCTAGGACCCTGTTCCCGATAGTTTTGTTACTAAAAATGTTTAAAAATATAATTAATATGTATAGAAAATGAGTAAAGAATACTTTTAAAAAAAATAGTAGAAAATGTGATGACTACGTATAAAAATGTTATAAAAGAAATAAAGATTTCCAAAACAGTTTTATTTGTATTATTCAATAATTTAAAATATGTTATGGAAGCACCCATACAATAATTGAGTAAGCATCTTGCAACTCTTGTAGCAATCTTCCGTTACTCGCTCTACGATATAACTAAAAAATCATACTGTACCTAAGTTACTTGGTTTATTCTATTTGTTTGCGAAATAATTTCTTATAATTGGAATTGGCCTTCGGAAGGCACGTTAAGCCGTTGGTCCCTGTTGCCAGTAAAATGGCAGTCGTTAAGCCTGGTTGAAGGCCTAATGGGAGCGGCTTGAAAAAATTCAACAGCAGGTAGCCACAACCTGCGTCTGTCTATTTCAGACAGGAATCCACACGGTGAAAAGCGGGCATATAATATGCCTCTGCCACCCCTTCGGGGATAAGGCGTGATGGATATTTATTATTTTTTTAATTTTTATTGACAACCCTAATTTTTCGTTGGTAGGTATCTATTTGATGTATGGAGTTGACAACTTTGGCGGCGGACAAAGTAGGTAGATATATATGTGGGTTTTCATACCTGTGATAATCCCACATATATGTACCTACTTAGTACCTACCTACTGCTATAATTATTTAGGTACCTACAATACAACAAAAATCGTCATAAACCGTCGCTGCATCGTAGACACTAAAATGTAAACTTTAGGTACGTAGGGAGGTACTTACTAAGAAAACAATCTTAGTGTGTCTTGTGTTTACAGTTAGTGATATTGAGTACATATAGGTAGGTAAGTAAAAAAAATTAAAAAGACAGGTAAGTAAGTAATTATGAAAACTATTTATAATAGGTATGCAGACTGTTTACGATGATTAGGTATCCACTATTTGAGCGATCGCTGCATGACCGCCCGGGGAATACTAAACGTAATGAAATAAGCATCATGTATCGTGGAACATCGTTTTTGTTTGGAACGGTTCGGAACGCTGCATGTGTGCGTACGAACTAGACGTGCGTAAAGAATAGCGCCAAACTGCTCATAACTGATACTATCACTTGCTATCACGATGCTAGGTGAGACAGCGTGCTTTTTGGTCACGCCCACCAGTGAGTTCGAGCTTGCGACTTGTGCCACCTTAGTTTTATTAAAAAATAATCATTTATCATAAAAACCGGCCTTCTCCCAAAAAACAAACATCTTTAAATTAAATTGCTTTTTACATATGTGACAAAATAATGTCTCTGATTCGCCAACTTTTTTAGGGTTTTCGATTTCGTGTGCAATCATGTCAAAGTCGAGCCAAATATGGTTTGTATTTGCGACCGTGCTTTCACTGCCAACTACGAGTACTTTGACTTGCTCAGTTTCAGTCATGTTTTCTGTCATATTAATTGACTCTGTGGCAATATCAAGAGTTTTACAAAGATTTTCTTGATCGGAAGTTATATTTTCATCGTCATTTACGGTCTTATCTTCATTGTCATTTGTAGTTTCTAAGAACGTCTCCAAATCCTCTTCCATTTCAAACTGAGAAATTATATTCTTAGACAAATGCGTAGAAGTTAGACCGCATCTTGGATCATCTCCAAACAGGGCTTTAAACGGTGTCCTTGCAATCGTAGAATGATATGATTAATTTTTCTGGAATTGAGCGAAGTAACAACCTATTGACCAATTAGTGGAATTATTATCCACCATCCAAGCCCGAATCATATTCTTCACGTCTTGGTTTGAGCGTTCTACACTTCCCTGGCTTTGGGGATATCTGGGTCTTCCATTCACGATTTTGCAAGCTGGCCATAAGCTTACAATTTCTTTCAATACTGATGCCGTGAACTTCCGTCCATTGTCGCTTTGGAGAATATTGGGACAACCAACTTCTAAAAATATCTTCAAAATCTCTATTGCGACTTCTTTTGCCTCTTTACTCTTCAGTGGTCGTAAAAAACAAAATTTGGTCAAATGATCTTGGTACTGAAGCATCCATTTGTACTCCCCATCTGGAGATGATTGAAAATCTACAAGATCTACCTGTCCTCTTCTATTAAAGTCATCTGAAATTAGTGGTTTCACGACTATACCAGTTTTAGGGAAACTTTTCTAGGAAAGACAAGTTTTGCACAATTGGAGAAAAATATTTATGGCAAATACTGGAACCATGTACTTGTCTTTGAAGGCGTAAATAATTTTGTCACGCCGTCCGTGACCTGTAGCCACATGTTTATCAAGAATTCGTTGATAGTATTGACTGCTTGCAACTATTTGTACCACTGGATCTTGCTGGGATTTCATTTTCAGTATAAGGACTTTTTCGTCACTAAAAGTCATAATATCATACTTTTTGGCGTGATAGTATTCTTTGTCTGTGGGCCGACGTCCCAAAACTTTAGCTTTATTAAAATCTTCTATCATTTTAATGACATTTTTAATTTTTTCCTCCGTCCATTCCGACTTCTTACTATTTTGGTTATGGTTACTATAATACTTTCGTAGCTCTGTGGTAAATTTCACTTCGTCAACAAATTTTCTAGCATTTATAAATAATAAATAAATAAATATCCATCACGCCTTATCCCCGAAGGGGTGGCAGAGGCATATTATATGCCCACTTTTCACCGTGTGGATTCCTGTCCCACGTAATAGGTGGTGAGCCCATTGCCGTGTTGAAATAGACAGACGCAGGTTGTGGCTACCTGCTGTTGAAATTTTTAAGCCGCCCATAAGGCCTTCAACCAGGCTTAACGACTGCCATTTTACTGGCAACCGGGACCAACGGCTTAACGTGCCTTCCGAAGCACGGAAACGCTCGCAAATGTAAATGCCACAAAGTGGTCACCCATCCTAGTACCAGCCATAGTGAAAGTTGCGTAACTCAGTGATCGTTTACAGAACACTGAGACCGCGGAGCCACGAGCGCTTCTCAAGAGCATTTATTTATTTAGTAAAACTAAGGTTCTAATATTTGAAAGAGGTGACGTAAGAACTAAATGCGAGATTAGGGTAAACCAGGAACGTCTAGAGCAAGTGAATGAAATTGTGTATTTAGGAAGTATGTTTAGCGCGGATGGAAGATGTGATTCGGATGTAGAACGGCGAGTAGCTGCCGGAAACAAAGTTAACGGTGCTTTGTCCCAGTTAGTAAAGCGACAAAGCATCGTAAAAGAAGCACGAATGGCGATTCATAACGCAGTGCTAGTGCCAACTTTGCTTTATTGTAGTGAAACCTGGGTATGTCAGCAGATGCATGAAAGTAAATTGAATGCTGTGGAGATGCGATCACTTCGAAAATTGTGCGGCGTTACCTTGGCCGACCGAATACGTAACGAAGTGATACGCAATATGGCAGGTTTGAATGAAAGTGTCAGTTGGACACGTCCAACGAATGAGTGAGGAACGATTGACGAAGAATATATATTGTTCAAAAGTAGAGGGTAGAAGGAGTCAGGGAAGGCCGAGACTTACATATGAAGACCACGTGAGCAGATTGCTCAAAAACGGAAAGGTCAAAAGTACTCGGATACCCAGACGTGCGTGTATGAAGCGATTGATGAATCTCGAAGAAGCGAAAGAAGTATGCATGGATCGCGAAGCCTGGCGATCTGTCCTCTCTGACTACCCCGTCAGGGATACAGCGTGAAGATAGTTAGTTAGTTAGTTTAGTTATTTACCGCACTATCTTCACCATTTTGGCTGTCCGCAGCTTCTATGTCGCTCATTATGGGTCTAGTTTAGTAACCTTAGCAAAATTAAACAATTTTCACAGTTCCAACACAGTTACAACATTAAAAACTTTACAAAAACACACGAGCAACCGGTTTGTTTACGTTTGGTGGCGAACACAGACTAACTAGGAGATACTACGTACGTGGTGGCGAACAATGGCGGTGGAGAGGAAGGAGAAGGAACACGTGACTTATTCAACCAATCAGAGCGCACACGGCGTTTGGTTATTGCTTACTTATTTTTTTACGCGTGACTTCGGTAAGTTTATCAATTTGCGAAAATGTGGCCGTAAAATAATACAATTTATCTCTCGTTTAGAATCCTACAAAAGTTTATAAATTTACTAGAAAATTTATAAATTGGCGGTTCTTGTAACTTTCCGGTGACATATATATTGGATATATCTTGCAAATAATTAAGTAAAAAACATAAGATAATTACCTTTTAAAAGGCAAATGGTATGTAGACATATTTTAAACCAAACCAGTTTTCGAGCAGGAGAACTCTAAATTACATAGTAAAAAAATGTACTTTCAGGGGTGTGTTGTTCACGAACGTAATGCGGTAATGGTCAGCTAATCCTTTATGTTTAATCTAGTCCATAACCGTGCGTAAATGCGAAAATATTGGGTCGTCAATGTCTTTGAATGGTAATTATGTGTAAGAGTAAGGACATTTTTTTAAGTGGTATGATACCACTTAAATTTGTTCTTTCGTAAACGTTACTAAAATATAATATGGATTAATTAATCGATTAACCAAAAAAGGTCTTAAAAAAAATTCGTTCTCTCAATAGGCTTTGTAGAAAGACTCGTAAATTTATTAAAATCTGGGAAAAGGGACACGGATGGTGATTAGATTTTGGCTTTTATTTTCAAAATTTCAAGCATTTCTAACAAAAATCAAGATGTTTTAAGGATTGCGCCTAACGCAGGCCTATGTTAATTAAACGAAAACAATATATCGAACATGTAAAAAAAAAATGTTAAATGTGTTATTTATCGTCCGCCATGCAATATGCACGAAATGAAATATTCACCCAGTTACAGTATTTAGCCCCTTATTTTTATAAGAAACATAACACAAGCTTACGTACCTTACCAACTTTTTTAACTGCGGCGAAATAAAATATACCTGTCGCGGTGACAGCTTTCGCCGGACTGGCGAGCGAGATTCAGATTGAGTGATTGCGAGGTTTTGGAGATAATAGCGACATTAAATAGTCAACTGTAGCGCCTCACAAATGTTTATTTTTAGAGAAATGTTAAAATAATAAATAAATATCCATCACGCCTTATCCCCGAAGGGGTGGCAGAGGCATATTATATGCCCACTTTTCACCGTGTGGATTCCTGTCCCACGTAATAGGTGGTGAGCCCATTGCCGTGTTGAAATAGACAGACGCAGGTTGTGGCTACCTGCTGTTGAAATTTTTAAGCCGCCTATAAGGCCTTCAACCAGGCTTAACGACTGCCATTTTACTGGCAACCGGGACCAACGGCTTAGCGTGCCTTCCGAAGCACGGAAACGCTCGCAAATGTAAATGCCACAAAGTGGTCACCCATCCGACGACCAGCCATAGTGAAAGTTGCGTACCTCTGTGATCGTTTACCGAACACTGAGACCGCGGGCCACGAGCGCTTCTAGAGAAATGTTACTAGCCCATATTAAAGCACTAGCCTACTTTTAGTTACTTTCCTCTACTATGTGTATGAAAAATACTAGAAAAAATATAAATATATTATACTTCAACTATCCCTAGGCTAGGAGTACAATAGGTAAGTAAATATTTGATTATTACTTTTTTATGTAAGTACATATCGTAAAATACACACAGGTTTTAGCTTTATATCAATATTATTTTAATTATTTACTTAACATTTGTAGTTATGTGGGTGTGTTGGTATGTTATGTAGTAGGTATGTGCCACAATTGCAAGTTGTGGTACAGAGGTTCCCAAACTTATTTTGTCTACTGCCCACTTTGAGACTAAATAAATTTTTAGCGCCCCCATTTTTTCACCTACTTAAAAACCACTATAACTTCAAATTAAATTAATTAATTGTTGTGAGCTATATTAGCGGAGATTAAACATTCATTCTAAAATATACTTTTACTATAATCCGCAAGAGTTAACTTGAGACCTGAGCACAGTAGGTAGTATATAACGACGCTAAGGTCTCAAGTTAACTCTTACGGGCTACACTTGCCAATAAGAATGATTATTGAAACGCAACTTTATAGTATTCAGACAGAGTATCTTTTATTAAAAATAAAACAAACATAATCGATTCTTATATAAAAACTAATGTGAAGGACAAATCTGATGCTCTTTAATAAGTTTGTTGATATCAGGTTCCAATTTACTCAAGAACAGCCGCAAGTCGCCACGTTCGGTAACATGCTAATGATTTCTCTTTTTAGGAAGCAACGTTGCCACAGCACTAAAGCCACGTTCACACAAATATGACGATGGGAATGCTATCAAGAATCGTTGAACGATTGACCACAATCCAGGGTACAGTTGCAGGATCGGTTTTTGTAGCCAAAATTCTTGATAGCCATTTTTGAACTTTATTTCCTACTGATTTTTGATTTTTATTTCCTCGTTTGTTGTCAATTCTATAAATTCCAGCTGAGGTGAGATTGCTGTGTTGCTGTGTTGACTGCTTTGATGACATATTGCAGTGATTGAAATAGTCGTTCACTTAATTTTCTAGCAACCAAATGTTGTCTATGAATAACGCAATGCTGTACATTGCACATCTGGAATTTTATTTTTTAAGTACGCTATTAAGCCTTTATGGCACCCTGTCATAGCCGGAGCGCCATCCGTAGCAACTGATATAATATTTTTCAAGGGAATCTCTTTCTCACCACAAAACTTTTCCAATGTAATGAAATGGTTTCGCCTTTTGTATCGGTCTCTAAATTTCTAGCAAACAATAGTTCTTCACATATTTTCTCATGCTTAATAAACCTCACGTAAGACAGCAACAATGCTTCATTAGTAGGTAAAGTGGACTCATCGAGCTGAATTGAGTATTGACTAGTCTTCAGATGATTGCACAATGATCCTTCAATGTTTTCAGCCATTTAATCAATTCGTCTTTGCTAGAATTATTACTCAAAGGAATTTTTCAGATAATATCTGCGGCCGGTTTATGAAGCACAGTAGTTATTACTTCCTTTATTGCTGGCAAAATTAACTCTTCTCCGATGTTGTGTGGTTTACCTTTTTCAGCAATTAACAAAGAGATATTGTACGAAGCTCGAAGTCCGTCGTAAATAGCAGCCGAAATCCGTCGCTTGGCAGCTGCCGAAAATAGTTTTGCTAAACTTGGCTGAGTATTATGCTTCATCTCTAGGTCTTGAAAATATGCTACATTCTTGACTTTCTTATCTGGATGCATTTTATTCAAATGATTTTGTAGTCTTGAAGGTTTCATTGCGTCATTCGAAAATGTTTTTAGACATAGAAGGCACTGAGGCGACGATGGGTTTGTGGCATTTTCAATGAATCCGATTTAATATATTCCACAGAGTATTGCCGTCTCTTCTTTTTTACTTCCGACATTGTTTTGTTTTAAGAACTACGTAAGTAAGTGTTGAACTTAAGTAATGCTTATCTATTACACGCGATACCGCAAATGAAAGTAAAATAAATATTCCGCTGTTTATATAGGATCGCATAAGCAGCACGCACCGACAGGAATAAGACAAATATGCATTAACTCGTTTATCTCACTCAATTGTACTCAACAAGTAAGAACAAGTATTCTATGAATCAGTCGATTGATACAGGAATGCACAAATCGGGTTATTTAACAAAAACTTGTTGAAAAATGATTACCCGCGGTCTATTATCAATGAAAATTACCTATCTAGGAATACTAATAATTATTAAAATGCGAAAGTGTGTCTATTGCCTTTTTATTTGTTTGTTTGTGTCTACTTTCAATTCGAAACGGATTTTTCTTCTATTTATTGACTAAAACAGAACAGATACATGAACTACGCGGAGAGAAATATCGAACCGAGTTTGAGCAATCTCTTAATTAATATTATTGATGTTCACAAGTTGTAGCCGAGAGTCGAGAGCTCTGTCGGTGCCTAAGAGTCCTCCTAGCTAGATGAAATTACAAATCGCCCCCCGAAGCCTACTCAACGCCCCCTTTTTTTTTCTGGGTCTCTTACCGCCCCCCTTTAGGCCTGTAGCGCCCACAAGGGGTGTTATCGCCCACTTTGGGAAACGTTGCCTTAAATAGTAGTATTCTCTGAATAAGGAAACTAAACTAAACTTTGTATTTCCTTATTCAGAGGTAGTATTATATCGTTTTATTATTTTCTCAAATTAAGAAAATAAAAGTTAAATAATATAAAAAGATCCTATATCCGATATTATTTTGATACACCAAGAATTGGCATGATATTCCTGTTTTTTATACACATTACAATATAAATCGCAAAGTAGAATATTTATCCTGTGTAATTTATTAATTTTTAATTAAATTTTATTTTTTATTCCTCAAAACTTCAAAAACACTCGAACTACTATTTTGTTATTTAGAGGTAGTTTTGGTATCGTTTTATTATTTCCTCAAAATTAAGAAAATAAAAGTTAATTAATATAAAAAGATCCTATATCAGATATTATTTTCATACACCAGGGATTGGCACGATATTCCTGTTTTTTATACACATTACAATATAAATCGCAAAGTAGAATAGTTATCGTGTGTAATTTATTAATTTTTTATTAAATTGTATTTTTTATTCCTCAAAACTTAGAAAACGCTCGAACTGTTATCGATCAAAATTCTTTACACTATTTTTTTTAATAATTATTTAATGGCCTGGTTTCTAAGACCTTTTAGCCAAATCTTATTTTTTATATCATATTTCTTCAATCTTATCTTCTAATTAGTCCTGTCCAGTCGATGTCGTGTCCTCATTGTCCGTCCTGGTCCTTGCCCTCAGTATAATGGTGATTCTTATACTAAGGTTGTCAGTGGACGTTTCGCGGCAAGAGAGAAAATAGCATTTCACTGCATATATATCATTGTCTTTCACTATAGCACGTTAACACAACTTTTATGTCCAAGAAACCACCACTCTCGCACATAAAACAAGATATGATCTAGTTTTAGAAAATAATATAAATCAAGCGTCCGCACTTGTCACTCTTCCCGCCAAATGTCTCTTTACACTATCTGTAATTAGTATCACAGATTAGGTAAAAAAAGTTAATTAAAAAAAAAACTTTATGGAAATGTACATTTTAAAGAGGATTTGAACTAGAAGTATGTTCACATAAATAACTTTGAGTCAGATTTATTTAATTGAAACTAAAAACTTAGTTAATAGCAAAATTTGGAACCATTAAAGAGGCAAAGTTTATAAATCTACATGAGTAAAATACTTATTAAAAATGTTCGTGATGGTACGGTATCGGCTCGTAATGTAGATAAATATTTAGAGTACGATTAAAACATGATTCTACCAAATGAAGAGAGCAAATATAATTTTTTTTAACTTCCCCATTCCTATTGAATCCAGTCATTTTTTTTCTATTACTGTAATTTTAATAAATAAGCCCGGTTTAAAATTATTACACTAGAATTCACCCTTGAAAAATCAGCTCTAAAGACTCGCTCTGACAGTTTACAGTGAGAAACTAAAATGGCGACCGGCCAGGATCATACATTGCTATGACGTCGACGTAAGTTAATGCAAGATGGCTATAAGTTTATAAGTACAATGTCGATTTAGTTCATATTTGTATAACCGATATTATGAAAAAAAGCGCGGGAAACGGCAAACTAGGCGGGCGACTGTTTTGGAGTTTTTATTATTAATTAATTATTCAACTTAAATATAAGGATCAAATAGGTTTAATAGTGTAAATATATTAATTTATTATTGTGAATAGTATAGTTCCTGTATAGTAGGTAAGTTTTTTGTATTTATATAGTAGTACATGGGTGATCCAGAAGACCCTGGGGGGACAATTGTCCCCCCAGTGTATAATACTGTAACGATAGATGGATCAGGTATGGATACAGAAGGGTCGTTAATAGACACAGATGGCTCCGAGACCAACTCTCGGTCCCATAAGCGAAAAAGAACATCGGTTTCGTCAAAGATTTGCAAGCATTGCAATAAAAAACGCAGATATCACCACAAATCTTCTACTAACACCGAGATTGATTGCCAATGTAGATCAATAACAAACACTACTGTATCTGCCTCACCCTCACAAACAACCAAGACTAATGTTAACGAGAATTCATCGCATATTCCTATTGGCCGAAATGTTTACAACTCATCTGACGTTGCCCCATATGCAGTTCATATTCAGAAACTTCCTTCATCTCCCAATGAAAACTGTTCCATTCATCCTGTGGCATTTGGCTATTTCCTTAAAAAAAACTCATTTAAGAACATTGTCAATGGCAGTCTTAAAAAAATAGGGCGCAACCGTATTTCAATATCCTTTTCGTCACATGAAAGTGCTAACAATTTTGTAGATGATGACATATTAAAATCTAATAATTACAAAGCTTTTATACCCTCTGTCAATGTTACACGCATGGGTATAGTGAGAGGTGTTCCTACTGACTGGAGTGATGAGGATATACTAGGTAATATATCAGTTCCCATAGGATGCGGCCAAATCCTAAAAATAAGGAGGTTAAAAAGAAAAGTCATCAGCAATGAAATGTCTGAGTTTGTTCCCATAGAAACTGTAGTGCTAACATTTGATGGGCAAGTTTTACCCAAACGTATTTTTACGTGTTATAACTCACTTCCCGTTAATTTATACATATATCCCACCGTACAATGCTTTAACTGCTGCAGATATGGACATATTCGCAGCCAATGCAGATCATCTCCAAGATGTTTTAAATGTGGTCTAGGCCATACAGGGGAGACATGCAAAGTTGAGGAGTTTAAGTGCTGTCTCTGTAAAGGATCTCATCTTGCAACTAACAAAATATGCCCTTAATTCTTTAGGCAAAAGGGGATTAAGGAAACAATGGCCAAAAGTTGTATTTCTTATGCTGAAGCCTTGAAGTTACACCCTCCTGTTAGCAAACCCTATTCTGATACTCTCATGTCTGCTCCTCAACATAGGTCAATACAAAATATTCCAAATAATACTCATCATAATAACTCATACAAGAAAACAGTATTCTTGAAACCGAAGCAACCTCAAAAATTTGAAAGATATGGATATGATCAATTAGCCCATTCTAACTTAACAAAAGATTATACAATTCCATTACCCTCTATTGGCACTATCAATAACTGTAATAATGATTCTCTATCTGAAATTCCTATTAAACAATTAATTTAACTCTTATCAATTCTTTACAACAATGTAATATGATTAAATTACCGTCCAACGCTGCTATACTATCAGATACAGAAGTAAATAACACAATTAATAATGGATCAGTTCTCCCTAATGCAATGGAACTGCTGCAGCATAAGCCGCAGAAAAAGTGAACTAATTTACTTGATTAATAAATATGAACCATCTTTATTAACTATACAAGAACCCTGGCTTAAGCCAGAGCATAATTTTAAACTTTCAATCTTCACTTGCTTGAAAGAAGATAGAAGTGATGGCTATGGTGGAGTTGCTTTGCTAGTGAAAAATTCTCTTCTTTTTTCTCATGTAGAGCTACCTAGCCATGGTAACGGCTTCTCGATAATATCTGTAAAAATAAATAACATATGCTTTGTTTCCGTTTACATACCTCACCCGTCATCTGAGATTTATGATGAAGTAAATAATATATTTTCTATACTACCAAAGCCTCTAGTGATAATGGGGGATTTTAATGCACAACATCGATGTTGGGGGAGTTCTAAATCTAACTACTATGGAGCTCGAGTTTTGGAAATGCTAGATACCTTTGAAATGTGTTTGCTAAATAATGGTTCCCTTACTCGGCGAACTACTCCTAATGAGCTAATTAGCGCACCGGATTTAACTCTGTGTTCTCCCAATCTCGCATCTTCTTTGTCCTGGTACACTCTGGAGTCTACCTACGGTAGTGATCACTTCCCTATTGTCATTTCATTTCCTAATAACTTTTCCAGCATCCAATTACAAAAACGTCAACCTCGACTTAAACATAAATTATCTAACGTTAACTGGGATGCGTTTCAACAACAGGTTAAAAATAGATTTTCACAACTTCCAAACATTAACGACAGTAATATAGACGAATGTAATAATTTAATTAGTAAGGTTTTAATTGAAACAGCTGACCCATTGCTTCCAACTAAACGTCAAACTAAAGTAACGAAGATCCCCGCTCCTCCTTGGTGGGATTCAGAATGTCGGGAACAAATTAAAAAAAGACAAATAGCAGAAAATATTTACAAACATTATTCTTCGATGGAAAATTTTAATTCTCTTTCGGAAATTATAACTATCACCCGTAAATTATTTAAGCAAAAAAAAATGGGAAAACTGGCAAACATTCTGTAATTCTGTATCCCCTAATGTTCACCCAACTTTAGTTTGGAAAAATATCAAACGCTTCAGATCTCAGATCTGCTTTTAAAGAATCAAACCCTCCACTTATACACAGAACTCTTGTTGAAAACTTTCTGGCTACTCTGATTCCTCCTTTTGTTCCTCTTAATATTACTCATTGTCCCTTGCAAACCTAATGTAAATTGGAAACGCAGTCATCGAGTCTCAACAAGCCTTTTACTCTTAATGAATTAAAAGGCATTCTAACTTATGTTAAAGATTCAAGCCCTGGCTTGGATAATATCCCTTATTAATTTTTCATTCACATGGATGCTACTAGTCTTTCTTATTATTTATCTTTAATTAATTCTGTAATGCTATCAGACAACATCTCCACAGCTTGGAAAGTGCAAGAAGTGATTACAATTCGTAAAACTAACAAACCTTCTTCTGAAGCGTCATCTTACCGTCCAATAGCCCTTTCCCCTGTGGTTGCTAAACTGGCTGAACACCTCGTCAAAAACAGACTAGAATGGTTTATTGAAAAATATATTAGACTATTTTCCAATAGTCAGTATGGATTTAGAAATGGTAAAAGTACCATAGACAGTGTATCCATATTTACCACTGATATTCGTCTAGCTTTTTCAAATAATCACTCACTTCTGGCCTGTTTTCTAGACATAGCTGCTGCGTACGATAGTGTCCAGCTACATATACTGCAAAAAAAGCTTTTTAAACTGGATGTCCCTATATTATTACAAAATTTTATCATAAATTTTCTGTCTGAGAGATGTGTTAAGGTTATTCTTCCGGACTCCCTCACAATTACAAGAATAGCTTCGAGAGGTTTACCACAGGGATCAGTATTAAGTCCTCTCCTTTATAATATATATACCTATGACCTAGAAAGTACAGTAGTGAAAAGCAACATAAATATTTTACAATATGCAGACGATTTACTCCTATATACTTCGGGACTATCGATTGAGAGATCAGCTGATAGGTTATCATCAGCTCTTGATTCCCTTAAGACATGGCTGGATACTAATGGCCTAAGTCTATCAGTGCCCAAAAGTTCTGTTGTATTATTTTCGCGGATGCGGTGTCCTCCTACTGTATCAGTTTTTTATGAAAGCTCACGACTTCCAGATTATGAGCATGCAAAGTTCTTAGGAATAATTTTAGACGCTAAATTATCTGGGCTCCAACATTGTTACCATATTACTGCAAAATGTGAACGTAATTTAAATATCTTGAGATGCTTGTCGGGTGTTTGGCGGGGAGCTCATCCAACTTCCCAAAAACTTCTTTATAACGCTTTGATTAGAAGTCTTCTAGATTACGGGTCATTTCTTTTAGAACCCTGTGGTATAGTTGGCCTAAATAAACTTGACAGTGTTCAATATAAAGCTCTTCGAATTATATCAGGTTGTATGAAATCCAGCCCCATCAACGCTCTTCAAGTTGAATGTGTTGAACCTCCACTGATACATCGTAGACAATATCTTTGTGACCGATTTGTGTTTCAATCTTTACAAATCACAAACCACCCCTTACATCATAAACTCCAATTACTCTCAGACGTAATAGAAACCTCCAGTTACTGGTCTCACAAAAAGGTACCTTGCCTTATTAGCAGCTTTCGTAAAATTTATCTCTACAATCCCCTACTCACAGATCTTCTCGTCTTCCCCTTTTTTCTACATCTTATGATTCCTTAACTATTTCACCTTGTATTATTCTAAACTGTGATTTTCAAATTGACATAAATGCTAATGCCAACTTCAACCACTATCTCAATCACGAATTTCAAGATTGGCATCATACATACAGTGATGCTTCTAAGCATAGTAATTTGGATTGTGTCGGAATAGGAGTATATCACCATCAGTTCAAGATAGTCCAGAAAGTTAGGATCCCACCAGAGACATCAGTATTTACCGGTGAATGCTTCGGATTACTGAAGTCTTTGGAATACATATTATTATTAAAACTCTCAAAGACCGCAATCATCACAGACCCCAAAAGTGCTTTACAAGCTCTACAGCGATTCCCATTTAAATCAAACCATTTGACTGTTGTTTTTGAATGTCAAAATTTGTTACAGAAATGTTCATCTATCGGTTTAGACGTAAAGTTTGTATGGATACCTAGTCATCACGGTATTTTTGGCAACGACTACGCGGATAGACTTGCCAATGAGGCAGTTTCATGTGGGGATTTGTTCCCATATAAAAACTACTGCTCTGACTTAATGTCTCTTTCTAAAAAGGATCTACTTGAATCCTGGGGAAAAGACTGGCACACTAGCAGCCAAGTGAAAGGTAAACATTTCAGTCAAATTCAGTCTACAATACCTGTTAAACCTTGGTTTTCAAAATTCAAATTTGGTAAAACGACAGCTTCTATAATAACTAGAATGGATTGGGTCACACATGTGCTCCAGCGCACCTTGCAAAATTTAGAATTATTAACAGTGACATTTGTGAATGTGGTACAGATATAGGTGATTTAAACCATATTTTTTTCGCTTGCCATCTATATAACCATACAGAATTTTTAGAATCCTTAATATCTCTTCATGTTCCTCTTCCATCTTGTATTAACTCCTCATTACATAAACTTGATATTAATATTTATAAAACCATATCTTTATTTATAACTGTTAATCATTTAAAAATCTAAATATTACTTTAAGAATGTATTGTTTCAAACCATTTTGATCCATTCCCGAAATTCCGTAATCCTTTCCATGTACTAACCGTTTCCTAACCTTTTACTGCGTCGTGGCTAAGTCCAAGCCGGACATCGCCAAAAACCAAAAAAGAAAAAAAAAGGGTTTTGGCGGGAAACAGCGAATGACGCGATCGCCGCTCCGTTATTAATTTTTCAAACTAGTGTATTTTCGGGTGTTTATGTGTAAAAATGATGGTGTTTTGAACATTAAAGCTTCGACAATGTGCACAAGTGTTGTGAAATTGGATAACTTAGTGGAACGCGGTATTTTCTGTTGCCTTCCAAGTAGAATTTTAAACAAACCTATTCATGAATACGCTGCTATCAATAAGAATAATTAACTACTTTTGAATGAAGAAGATTAATTATCTACTTGAAAATTATCACTACAGAGGAAAAAATTAATACGTAATGGAAGATCAAGAAATTTTGTTGTTGGCAATCGCGTCACCTAGAAATTAGAACTTTGAACAAACGTATACATGAATACGCTGCTATCAATAAGAATAATTTACTACTTTTGAATGAAGAATATTCATTATCTACTTGAAAATTAACGCTATAAGAAAAAGTTAATATAGTATACGTCGTAGCTAAGTCCAAGCCGGACATCGCCAAAACAACAAAAAAAAACTGTTATATGTAGATAGAACAATCAACACAACAATATGCTCACTCCATATTATATTATCCCTCCTCAATGATTTACAAAAGTGGTTCACACACCTGTTGGCTAAAAGGTCTTAGGAACCAAGCCATAAAAAGAGGAAAAAAAAAAGTGGTTCACTCATAGCAACATTACAATCGAAAAAAGCGCGGGAAACGGCAAACTAGGCGGGCGACTGTTTTTGAGTTTTTTATTATTTGTTAATTATTCAACTATAATTTAAGGATCAAATAGGTTTAATAGTGTAAATATATTAATTTATTATTGTAAATAGTATAGTTCCTGTATAGTAGGTAAGTTTTTTGTATTTATATTGTAGTACATGGGTGATCCAGAAGACCCTGGGGGGACAATTGTCCCCTCAGTGTATAATACTGTTACGATAGATGGATCAGGAATGGATACGGAAGGATCGGTAATAGACACAGATGGCTTCGAGACCAACTCTCGGTCCCATAAGCGAAAGAGAGCATCGGTTTCGTCTTAGATTTGCAAGCACTGCAATAAAAAACGCAGATATCACCATAAATCTTCTACTAATTCCGAGATTGATTGCCAATGTAGATCAATAACAAACACTTTCACTGTATCTGCATCACCCTCACAAATTGTCACCTCACAAACTACCAAGACTAATGCTAACGAGAATTCATCGCGTATTCCTATTGGCCGAAATGTTTACAACTCATCTGACGCTGCCCCATATGCAGTTCATATTCAGAAACTTCCTTCATCTCCCAATGAAAACTGTTCCATTCATCCTGTAGCATTTGGCTTTTTTCTTAAAAAAAACTCATTCAAGAACATTGTCAATGGCAGTCTTAAAAAAATAGGGCGCAACCGTATTTCTTTATCTTTTTCGTCACATGATAGTGCTAACAATTTTGTAGATGATGATGCGTTAAAATCTAATAATTACAAAGCTTTTATTCCTTCTGTTAATGTTACACGTATGGGTATAGTGAGAGGTGTTCCTACTGACTGGAGCGATGAGGATATTCTAAGTAATATATCAGTTCCCATAGGTTGCGGCCAAATTATAAAAATAAGGAGGCTAAAAAGAAAAGTCATTAGCAATGAAAAGTCAGAGTTTGTTCCCATAGAAACTGTAGTCCTAACATTTGATGGGCAAGTTTTACCCAAACGTATTTTTATAAAAAAAAAAATAAAAAAAATAAAAATATCTTTATTTTGCATAGACCATTTTAACGGCGCTTACAAAATGTCATACACTATTTAAAATATTTAAAATATTTAAAGCGACCACCGGTTCGGAACGCGGCCCACCTGAGAAGAACCGGCAAGAAACTTAGGAAGGCTTTTTTTTTGATGGCCTATTTACAATTTTATATTATTTCATTTTGCCAGCAGATCATTTCCAGGCGTCCCTGTCCTGCAAATAGTCTGTAACGGAGTAAAAACCTTTTTCACAAAGCTTGTTTTTAATAAACTTTTTAAATTTATTTAAAGGTAAATTTCTCAGGTCACAGGGAAGCTTGTTGTAAAAGCGTATACAGTTACCCTGGAAAGAATCGCCAATCTTATGTAGTCGACTGTGGTGGACTGAAAGATTATTTTTATTTCTAGTGTTTATATTATCTTTATCACAGAGTTTAGAAAACTGTGATAGATTTTTCTGGACATACATAAGATTGGCAAAAATGTATTGTGATGGTACGGTTAGAATATTCACTTCTTTGAATTTTTCTCGGAGAGAAACTCTGGGGCCCAAATTATAAATAGCGCGTACAGCCCGCTTTTGTAGAACAAAAATAATATTTAAATCTGCAGCACTCCCCCAAAGGAGAATACCGTAAGACATAATACTATGAAAATAGCTGAAGTAAACCATTCTAGCCGTATCCACATCTGTTAGAGTCCTGATCTTTTTTACAGCGTATGCAGCCGAACTTAATCTAGAGGCTGTCTTTTCTATGTGTGGGCCCCACTGCAAATTGGCATCAATAGTTATACCTAGGAACACAGTTGATTCTACAAACTCTAACACTTGTCCATTCAGTTGAACATTGGCCGCAACTTGTTTTACATTTGGTAGAGTAAATTTTATACATTTAGTTTTATTTTCATTAAGGCAAAGATTATTTGAGCTGAACCAATGAACTACTCTTGCAATTGCATTGTTTACATCGTCATAGTTATCTAATTGTCTTTTAATTTTAAAAATTAATGAGGTGTCATCTGCAAACAAAACAATCCTATTCCTGTCCCCTACATAAAATGGTAAATCATTAATATAAATGAGGAACAAGAATGGCCCAAGTATCGAGCCTTGCGGCACACCCATTGTAACCATGGATCCTACAGAACGTGTACCATTAATATCGACCCTCTGTATTCTATTGTTCAAATATGAAGACAGAAGGTCGAGAGCTTTGCCTCTTATTCCATAGTGGTGTAATTTTTTGCACAGCGTTTCATGTTGAACGCAATCAAAAGCCTTTGATAGATCGCAAAATATACCTAATGCATCGTGCTTGTCTTCCCATGCTTCATGAATACATTTTAATAACTCAACACCAGCATCGGAAGTTGAGCGCCCTTTCGTAAACCCAAATTGATTCGCATGGAGTATTTTATGACTATTAAAATGGGATAGCATTTGATTCAAGATTATTTTTTCAAATACTTTGCTCAAAGTTGGCAGCACTGACACTGGTCGGAAATTAGACGGCTCTGTAGCGCTGCCAGCCTTGAACAAGGGAACGACTTTGCTGTGTTTCATTAAATCAGGAAATGTACCACTAGAAACACAGTCATTAAACACAGTTGCTAGATGGGGCGCAATTACCTCAATTATACATGATGCAGTTTTGACCGATAACCCCCAAATGTGTTATAACTCACTTCCTGTTGATTTATACATTTATCCCACAATACAATGCTTTAATTGTTGTCGATATGGACATATTCGCAGCCAATGCAGATCATCTCCAAGATGTTTTAAATGTGGTCTAGGCCATACAGGAGAGACATGCAAAGTTGAGGAGTTTAAGTGCTGTCTCTGTACAGGTTCTCATCTTGCAACTAATAAAATATGTCCTGAATTCTCTAGGCAAAAGGGGATTAAGGAATCAATGGCCAAAAGTTGTATTTCTTATGCTGAAGCCTTGAAGTTACACCCTCCTGTCAGAAAACCTTATTCTGATACTCTCATGTCTGCTCCTCAACATAGGTCAATACAAAATATTCCAAATAATACTCATCATAATAACTCATACAAGAAAACAGTATTCTTGAAACTGAAGCAACCGCAAAAATTTGAAAGATATGGATATGATCAATTAGCCCATTCTAACTTAACAAAAGATTATACAATTCCATTACCCTCTATTGGCACTATCAATAACTGTAATAATGATTCACTATCTGAAATTCCTATTAAACAATTAATTTTAACTCTTATCAATTCTTTACAACAATGTAATATGATTAAATTACCGTCCAACGCTGCTATACTATCAGATACAGAAGTAAATAACACAATTAATAATGGATCAGTTCTCTCTAATGCAATGGAACTGCTGCAGCATAAGCCGCAGAAAAAGTGAACTAATTTACTTGATTAATAAATATGAACCATCTTTAATACCTATACAAGAAACCTGGCTTAAGCCAGAACATAATTTTAAACTTTCAGGCTTCACTTGCTTGAGAGAAGATAGAAGTGATGGCTATGGTGGAGTTGCTTTGCTTGTGAAAAATTCTCTTCTTTTTTCTCATGTAGAGCTACTTAGCCATGGTACCGGCTTCTCGATAATATCTGTAAAAATAAATAACATATACATTGTTTCCGTTTACATACATAACCCGTCATCTGAGATTTATGATGAAGTAAATAATATCTTTTCTATACTACCAAAGCCTCTAGTGATAATGGGGGATTTTAATGCACAACATCGATGTTGGGGGAGTTCTAAATCTAACTACTATGGAGCTCGAGTTTTGGAAATGCTAGATACCTTTGAAATGTGTTTGCTAAATAATGTTTCCCTTACTCGGCGAACTACTCCTAATGAGCTAATTAGCGCACCGGATTTAACTCTGTGTTCTCCCAATCTCGCATCTTCTTTGTCCTGGTACACTCTGGAGTCTACCTACGGTAGTGATCACTTCCCTATTGTCATTTCATTTCCTAATAACTTTTCCAGCATCCAATTACAAAAACGTCAACCTCGACTCAAACATAAATTATCTAACGTTAACTGGGATGCGTTTCAACAACAGGTTAAAAATAGATTTTCACAACTTCCAAACATTAACGACAGTAATATAGACGAATGTAATAATTTAATTAGTAAGGTTTTAATTGAAACAGCTGACTCATTGTTTCCAACTAAACGTCAAACTAAAGTAACGAAGATCCCCGCTCCTCCTTGGTGGGATTCAGAATGTCGGGAACAGATTAAAAAAAGAAAAATAGCAGAAAATATTTACAAACATTATTCTTCGATGGAAAATTTTAATTCTCTTTCGGAAATTATAACTAACACCCGTAAATGATAAAAGCAAAAAAATGGGAAAGCTGGCAAACATTCTCTAATTCTGTATCCCCTAATGTTCACCCAACTTTAGTTTGGAAAAATATCAAACGCTTCAGATCTGCTTTTAAAGAATCAAACCCTCCACTTATACACAGAACTCTTGTTGAAAACTTTCTGGATACTCTGATTCCTCCTTTTGTTCCTCTAAATATTACTCCTTGTCCCTTGCAAACCCAATGTAAATTGGAAACGCAGCCATCGAGTCTCAACAAGCCTTTTACTCTTAATGAATTAAAAGGCATTCTAACTTATGTTTTTTTTTTTGTTTTCGCGGGGAATGCATTTACGCACCGTCATCCCTGCTGCGGGGGCAGCAGGGACGGTGTGTGGGGCTCCCGGCCCGAGAGACAGGGCCGTCCTACCCACTAAACCCCGCGGTGTTCCGCCTCACCTTAAAACCGACTCGCAGGGTAGGCCTGAGGTTAAATCACTGCGAGCCGGCAAGGGGCACCCCAGAACGGAGGGGTCCGTCTCGGGGCGGTCGATAAGCGACCACCCCGGAGCTCCCTAAGGAGCTGAAGAACTAGCCCGCACCTCCACCGCTCTCGAGCGCTCCTCTGTAAGCAGAGGAGGTGAGAGCGGCCGGTACGGGCGTGCGCAAAGAGTGGGCACCCCCTGGAACACAGAAAGGGTGCCCGTCGCCGAGTGGCCAGTTGGGCGGGGTCCCCCGACCTTCCGCCCACGGCCAGACACTATTCGGGGGCGCGCATGTAATGAGCACGACGACGCCCCCGAACCGGACGGCGGGGCGGGAGCGTCTGTCCCGTACGCTCCCGCACCCGCAACTCCTCACGTTTCGCCGCCATCACCTCGCTAGCAAACGAGGCGACGGCGGCCCAACAATGTTGGCTGCCGACCATGGCATGCACCACAGCCGGCAGCGACAAATCAAGTCCGACAAGGTCCGTAAGGGCGATACGCGGCCCGTCCCACGCCGGGCACACGGCGAGTGTGTGCTCCGCCGTGTCCACGACGCCACTTGAGCAGTGGCGACACACGGGGTCCGGCTCCACCCCAGCCACCTCCCACAGGTACTTGGCGAATACGCCATGCCCTGTGAGGAGCTGACTGAGGTGAAATGTCGGCGCTCCGTGTGCCCTCTCCACCCAAGCCCGCAGGACGGGCCAGACAGCCCCCACGAGCCGGGGGCTAACTGAGGGGCCTACCAACCTCTCTGCCCACTTCCGGAAGAGATCGTCGCGAGCCGACTGTCTCCAGCGGTCGATCTCGTCCGGAAGGGGCCGTCCACCGTTACTTCGCACCAGGGCGCTCTCCTCGTATACACTTTTGAGGACTCCAGCCTCGAGATCCCAGGGGAGACTTCCTGCAATTAGGCACGCCGCCTCGTAGGAGACGGTGCAGTACGCTCGTGCCGCCCTCTGCGCAATCGACCGCTGCGGACGCCGCAGCAGCGGGATTGTCTTGGCGCAGAGGGCGTGCGCCCAGATGGGCGCTCCATACAACGCCTTTGAGCGCACTACACCGTCGTAGAGGCGACGGCATGCACTATTTGGGCCTCCCCGATTGGGGAGCAGCCTCGCCAGCCTTCCGGCGTACGACAATAACTTTGGCGACAGACGCCGGAAGTGCTCGACGAAGCCCCATCGGCTGTCGAGTACCAAACCAAGATACTTAATACTCGACCCGACAGCGATGGGGGTGCCGCTCACCACAATCTGACAATCTCGAGGTGGCCCTCGCCGAGGCCCGTGAAAGAAAACGGCCTCGGACTTTTCAAGGGCCACCTGGAGTCCTAGCGCCCTGATGCGGCTGACCACCTGGGCAACGCCCGCGGTGGCCAGGACTTTCGCTTCGCGAAAATCTGGGCCCCGCGCGGTAACTAGGGTATCGTCGGCGTAACAGAGGACGCCGACTCCCCGAAGAGTAGCACCGCGCAGGACCCAATCATATCCGATGTTCCACAGGAGCGGACCCAGAACCGACCCCTGTGGAACACCGCACGACATATTTGTGCGGACTACCCCCGACCGGGCCGGATAGGAGATGGCCCGGTCGACAAAGTAGTCCGCAAGAATGCGCCTGAGGTACCACGGGACATTGTGGTACCTCAGCGCCTCGGCGATGGTCTGCCAGGGGATGGTGTTGAAGGCGTTCGCGATGTCGAGCGACACCGCCAGCAACACCTCCCCCCGACCGACCGCCTCCTCGACGCTGTCCCTGAGCCGGGAAATGGCGTCCAGGGTCGACCTCCCGCGACGAAATCCGTACTGGCCGTCATTGAGATCGGGCCCCGCCCCCTCCAGGTGCCCGACGAGACGCGCCGCGAGCACCCGCTCGAGCAGCTTGCTCATCTCGTCGAGCAATACGATGGGGCGGTAGGCCGACGGCGACTCGGCCGGGCGCCCGTGCTTCTTCAACAGCACGAGACGCCCGGTTTTCCACTGTCGCGGGACCTTACCCGATGCCACACACTCCGACAACAAAGACAGCGTCTCCTCCTCATTCTAACTTATGTTAAAGATTCAAGCCCAGGCTTGGATAATATCCCTTATTCATTTTTCACTCACATGGATGATACTAGTCTTTCTTATTATTTATTTTTAATTAATTCTGTAATGCTATCAGGCAACATCCCCACAGCTTGGAAAGTGCAAGAAGTGATTCCAATTCGTAAAACTAACAAACCTTCTTCTGAAGCGTCATCTTACCGTCCAATAGCCCTTTCTCAATCGGGCGTGGATCACTTATACAACTCATTAGTCAACTTGATTAATGGTGAGTTCAGCTCAATTTTTACTCCTAAGCACTTATCTAAGAGTGAAGGCCTAACTTTCAGTGACTGGGCAACTCCAGGAATCTATAATAGTCGTAAGAAATTGTATCAACTATACGAAGAGAAGTCCTATAATCATAATCCAAATTTTCAAGAGTTTGTAAAAAAATACTCAAAACAATTAGACAAACTTGCATGAAAGCAAAATCAATTTATTTAAAAAATAAAATCAAATATTCAAATAATGTTATTAAGGAAACTTGGAATGTTATAAATATTGAAACCGGTAAATCCAAAGTGCGCAGTCATGATTTTCATTTAAAAATAAATAACGTAAATATTATAGAAAATTTTAAAGTTGCAATTGAATTTGAAAAATATTTTTCTAACATTCCTCTTTCAATTACAAGACTAACTAAGTAACAAACTCTCTCGTCTTGCTCTAACGATGCTGAACAACTTTTAAAACAAGGCGTGGAGGAATGTGGCACAGACTTTGAATTTTCAGCTGTTAGTCCTAGAGATATTTTAAAAACTTTTAAGGCAATTAATATGAAAAACACTAAAGATTTGTGGGGTCTATCTGTTAAAACTGTCTCTCATATTATCACTGTAATAGCTCCACATCTGGCAGCTGTGTTCAATTGCTATGTCAAGTCTGGGATATTTCCTGACCTAATGAAACATAGTAAAGTATTTCCTTTATTTAAAGCCGGCGATAATGCAGATCCCTCTAACTTTCGGCCTGTTTCCGTACTACCAACACTAAGTAAAATATTTGAAAAGCTAATGCTTGGACAGTTGCTTAGTCACTTTAATATACATAATATACTACACAGGAAACAGTTTGGATTTACAAAGGGTTGCTCAACGGTGGATGCAGGGGTTGTTTTACTCAAAAGTATTTATGCGGCTTGGGAGGATTCGCAGGATGCATTAGGTGTTTTTTGCGATTTATCTAAAGCCTTCGATTGCGTTCATCACGAACTTCTTATTTAAGCAATAGAATTCAAAGGGTTGAAGTAAACGGTAAACGATCAGCAGGATCTCCAGTTGTAATGGGTGTTCCACAGGGATCAATCCTTGGTCCATTTCTTTTTTTGATATACATTAATGACTTACCTTACTATGTTGGGGATAAACATGAGATTGTGCTGTTTGCGGATGATACCTTTTTGACATTTAAAATTAATAGACAATTAATTAATTATGACGATGTTAACAGTGCACTCTCTCAAAAGTTGTTCATTGATTTAACGTGAATAATCTTCTTTTAAATGATAAAAAAACTAAAGTAATTAAGTTTTCGACACCTAATGTGAGACAGGTGGCAACCAATGTGCAACTTAATGGATGAGGGTTGGATACTATTGGGGCTTCTGTGTTTTTGGGTATAACTATTGATTCAAAGTTGCAGTGGGGACCACATATAGAAAAATTGTCAGACAAATTAAGCTCTGCTGCATATGCAGTAAAAACAATAAGACGGCTCACTGATGTGGAAATGGCTAGAATAGTTTATTTCAGTTATTTCCATAGCATTATGTCATACGGAATTCTTCTCTGGGGAGACTCAGCGGACATTAATACGATATTTATTTTACAGAAGAGAGCTGTGAGAGCAATATACCAGCTTGGTCCCAGGGTATCTCTAAGAGAAAGATTCAAAGACCTTAATATTCTTACCGTTATATCACAATATATATGAGAATTTACTTTATGTGCACAAAAACATAGACACATTTCTTAAAAAAAGTGATATACATAATGTAAACACTAGGCATAAAGATAATCTTGTATTACATTCTACTCGTCTCGAAATAATCAGCAATTCTTTTATGGGGCAATGTATACGATTCTATAACAAACTTCCCGATGAAATTAGAATATTGTCAATAAATATGTTTAAGACAACAGTCAAGGCCAAATTGTGTAACAAGGCATATTATAAAATTTCAGACTATATAAATGATAAAAATGCATGGGAGTAAGTCGCTCTAAGTCAACACACATAAATATACAAATATAATTAATAATAATAATAAAGAAACATTATAAATATAATGTACATTTGTTCAACATAAGTGATCTGAAACGTCAGGTTAACTAATATAATTATATGTAATTTGTGTTTGTTATTGTGTGAGCACCGTCCACATAGCTTTTTATAAATTTTGAAATTGACATGATGGTTGCTGTGCAGTTTGAGTATGTCATGCTCGCCTAAGTGTCCTGGCAGTGGTGGTGCATGTATCGGGTCGCCTTATTCCCTATAGTACGGTTGAGTAGGGCGATGGCTGATATATGCGTCATACCCGTGAACGGGTGCCGTCTGTTGGGACTGGTCAGCTCATAGCTGTTATAGCAATTATTACAAATAAAACTATTTATATTTAAGGCAAATTAAGTTTAGTCGACTGTTCTCACGTAACTCCAAAGGAGCAATGTAAGTTTAATATTGTAAGCCATACCTGCATTTTAAAATAGCAGCCATTTAGTTTCTTGCCGGAGTCTTCTTCATAAGGGTTTTTAAAACTGGCAACTAGAAACGCTCTCATATTGATTTGTTTTGGTTTCTTTTGTAAAGACTCATTACTATATAATTTGTTCAAATATCATGTAAATAAAACTAATGTAATTACTGGCAGTTAGAAAAGAGTGGCCATGAATTTTATTGCCAGGTTCTTCCTCAGGCTCTAGGTACCTATTGCGTTGCGAATCTGGCAGTAAATGTAAATGTAGAAGCAATAATCTTGACGTTTATAAGTGTTACTTTGTGACCTACATGAATAAAGATTTTTCACTTTTCCCCTCTGGTTGCTAAACTGGCTGAACACCTCGTCAAAAACAGACTAGAATGGTTTATTAAAAAATAAAGGTCTATTATCCAATAGTCAGTATGGATTTAGAAAGGGTAAAAGTACCATAGACAGTGTAGCCATATTTACCACTGATATTCGTCTAGCTTTTTCAAATAATCACTCACTTCTGGCCTGTTTTCTAGACATAGCTGCTGCGTACGATAGTGTCCAGCTACATATACTGCAAAAAAAGCTTTTTAAACTGGATGTCCCTATATTATTACAAAATTTTATCATAAATTTTCTGTCTAAGAGATGTGTTAAGGTTATCCTTCCGGACTCCCTCACAATTACAATAATAGCTTTGAGAGGTTTACCACAGGGATCAGTATTAAGTCCTCTCCTTTATAATATATATACCTATGACCTAGAAAGTACAGTAGTGAAAAGCAACATAAATATTTTACAATATGCAGACGATTTACTCCTACATACTTCGGGACTATCGATTGAGAGATCAGCTGATAGGTCATCATCAGCTCTTAATTCCCTTAAAACATGGCTGGATACTAATGCCCTAAGTCTATCAGTGCCCAAAAGTTCTGTTGTATTATTTTCCCGGATGCGGTGTCCTCCTACTGTATCAGTTTTTTATGAAAGCTCACGACTTCCAGTTTATGAGCATGCAAAGTTCTTAGGAATTATTTTAGACGCTAAATTATCTGGGCTCTAACATTGTTACCATATAACTGCAAAATGTGAACGTAATTTAAATATCTTGAGATGCTTGTCGGGTGTTTGGTGGGGAGCTCATCCAACTTCCCAAAAACTTCTTTATAACGCATTGATTAGAAGTCTTCTAGATTACGGGTCATTTCTTTTAGAACCCTGTGGTATAGTTGGCTTGAATAAACTGGACAGTGTACAATATAAAGCTCTTCGAATTATATCAGGTTGTATGAAATCCAGCCCCATCAACGCTCTTCAAGTTGAATGTGTTGAACCGCCACTGATACATCGTAGACAATATCTTTGTGACCGATTTGTGTTTCAATCTTTACAAATCACGAACCACCCCACCATACATCATAAACTCCAATTACTCTCAGACGTAATAGAAACCTCCAGTTACTGGTCTCACAAAAAGGTACCTTGCCTTATTAGCAGCTTTCGTAAATTTTTATCTCTACAATCCCCTACTCACAGATCTTCTCGTCTTCCCCTTTTTTCTACATCTTATGATTCCTTAACTATTTCACCTTGTATTATTCTAAACTGTGATTTTCAAATTGACATAAATGCTAATGCCAACTTCAACTACTATCTCAATCACGAATTTCAAGATTGGCATCATATATACAGTGATGCTTCTAAGCATAGTAATTTGGATTGTGTCGGAATAGGAGTATATCACCATCAGTTCAAGATAGTCCAGAAAGTTAGACTCCCACCAGAGACATCAGTATTTACCGGTGAATGCTTCGGATTACTGAAGTCTTTGGAATACATATTATTATTAAAACTCTCAAAGACCGCAATCATCACAGACTCCAAAAGTGCTTTACAAACTCTACAGCGATTCCCATTTAAATCAAACCATTTGACTGTTGTTTTTGAATGTCGAAATTTGTTACAGAAATGTTCATCTATCGGTTTAGACGTAAAGTTTGTATGGATACCTAGTCATCAAGGTATTTTTGGCAATGACTACGCGGATAGATTTTTGCCAATGAGGCAGTTTCATGTGGGGATTAGTTCCCATATAAAAACTACTGCTCTGACTTAATGTCTCTTTCTAAAAAGGATCTTCTCGAATCCTGGGGAAAAGACTGGCGCACTAGCAGCCAAGTGAAAGGTAAACATTTCAGTCAAATTCAGTCTACAATACCTGTTAAACTTTGGTTTTCAAAATTCTAATTTGGTAAAACGACAGCTTCTATAATAACTAGAATGAGATTGGGTCACACATGTGCTCCAGTGCACCTTGCAAAATTTAGAATTATTAACAGTGACATTTGTGAATGTGGTACAGATATAGGTGATTTAAACCATATTTTTTTCGCTTGCCCTCTATATAACCATACAGAATTTTTAGAATCCTTAATATCCCTTCATGTTCCTCTTCCATCTTGTATTAACTCCTTATTACATAAACTTGATATTAATATTTATAAAACCATATCTTTATTTATAACTGTTAATCATTTAAAAATCTAAATATTACTTTAAGAATGTATTGTTTCAAAGCATTTTGATCCTTTCCCTAAATTCCGTAATCCTTTCCATATACTAACCGTTTCCTAACCTTTAACTGCGTCGTGGCTAAGTCCAAGCCGGACATCGCCAAAAACAAAAAAAAAAAAAAAAAAACCGGTATTATCTATAGATAGAACAATCAACACAACAAGGTGAAAAGGGCGCGAACTTTCGAATGTAGTGGCGACTTTTTCGATAATTATTTTCTAAAATTGTGTAATAGTCGCCCTTCTTCGTTTAAATTCAAATAAAACCTATAATCTAAGTGTGTAAATAATTGTTAATAAGTTAAAATAAGTTATGACTGAAGACAGTGGTGGTAGGGCTTCTGCCCACAAACGAAAACTTTCCTCAGCAGATGAATCTTCACCACCAAAAATGTCAGCTGCATTTGTAAACACCAAAAGAGGCTTATTCAAAGACTACAATCATATTTACACAGAAAATGGCAAAAAGGAATACCCAATACTTTTATCATCCACATCTACTAACAAGACCAAAATGGATATAATGAAAGCAAATAAAATTTTAAGATCTATAAATTGCTCTGGGGTAATGTTTGTTAAACCTATAGGTAACCATCTGTTGAAGATATTTTTTAACAACCTTAAGGATGCCAATTATTTCCTATTAAATAAACGATTACTGGAGGAAAATGAGTGGAAAGCCTCTATTCCATTTGATCACCTAGAGAGTCAAGGTATAATTAAAACGCCAATAGACATAACTGAACATGATTTATTGCCTAATATCAAATCAACTGCTGAGGTTATAGGAGTAAAACGTTTTATGAGAAAGAACATTGATGGCTTGCTTGTCCCAACCCCAACTGTATTAATTACATTCCTCAGTTCGACACACCCAGACCATGTGACATTTGATTATATCTGGTTTGATGTCAAGGAATACGTCAAACCGATTCGCCAATGTTTTATCTGCTACAAGTTTGGCCACAGCAGAGGTTCTTGCAGGAGTGCACAGGTTTGCTCCATCTGCTCTGGTAATCATTTCTTTAAAGACTGTGATAATAAAGACAATGTTAAGTGTACAAATTGTAATGGCCCACACATGGCTGTTAGTACATCTTGCCCTGTGAAAGCAACGAAAATACAAGACTTGAAAAATAAAATTAATGGTACATTGACTTATGCTAGCATGGCCGCTAGACCCATACAAGATTATCCCTTGCCAACTATTGCATTCTCTCAAACATCCACTCCAACAACACATCAGAAAAACAAGAGAACACTAATTAACATGCCTCAAAAGAGGGCATTATTCACCGATATACTTAATTCTGACGATTTATTAAACATTTTGACTAAAACACTTGTAGATATAACAATTAAAAGATCCGATCCAATTCAAGCTAATGCAACTATTTCCTCTAAACTCATAAAAGAAATGCTCATTAGTAATTTTACAAGTTAATTAGTCTATGGATAGCACAAATTGTAATGCTAATCAATTGAATATATTTCATTGGAATTGTCGTAGTATATTACCAAAAATTGACCAGTTAAAGCACTTTATCGTTACTCATACTAATATTGATATAATTCTGCTTAATGAAACTTGGTTGAACCCTATGAAGTCATTTAAATTGCCAGGGTATCACATCGTTCGATATGACGCTGACCGGCTTCATGGAAGCATTGCAGTGGCTATAAAAGCTAAGTATACATACACTCTAATTGACACACCTTCGAATTATCATTTTCAAAACTTACTGATATCTGTTAAAATTGGTTCTATATCGATTGAAATTCTTTCTGTGTACATTCCTCCTACTCCTAATGGCAAATTTAACTTGAATATGTTGACAGACACTTTCGTCAAAATTAAAAGTAAAAATTTCTTGATAATTGGCGATTTTAATGCTCACCACTTGTCCTGGGGTTCACGATTTAACGACGGCAGGGGTAATATAATCAATTCTTTTGCAGATGATAACAACCTCGTTTGTCTGAGTGATTTCACTGAAACTACTGTAGCGGCTTTCGGTCAATCTGGTAATGTCTTGGATTTAGCATTTGCCTCACCATCGGTGAGTACTAGTTGTTCTTTCATTGTTCACGATGACTTGATGAGTAGCAATCACTACCCAAATATAGTTGGCGTTCTATATAATAGTACCTCACCTAGTCAAAGTTCTCAAGCTGAGATAGACTCCGATGATTTAACCACAGGTTGCTTATCTAGTATTAATTTTAATAAAATAGATTGGACTGAGTTTAAGGAACTTTGTGAGAGGAAATTTTCAAGTTTCTCTCTAAATAACGAACCGTTAATAAGTTATGATGACTTCATTGAAAACCTAACTGACGTTTTATTATTGTTTCCTAAGAATTCAAATAATTGCCATTTTAAAAAACGCAAATCTATAATTTGGTGGAATGATATTTGCTCTCAGGCAGTCAATCAATCCAAGCTTGCATTTAAATCATATAAAAGTTATCCTACACTTGAAAATTATATCCTGTACAAACAATTCGACGCCAAGAAAAAAAGAACCTTATCGGAGCAAAAGCAGCTTAGTTGGGTCAATCTCTGTTCTTCTTTTAATAGAATGACTCCTGTAAAAGTAGTATGGAGTCATATTAAAAGGTTAAAATTTGCAAAATTAGGCACTAATACTCATTCGCTTAATTTCTTTGAAACCCCTTCCAACGCCGATGCATATTTAAATAAAATAGCATCCGGAAATTATGTTCAGTATTCTCAAAATTTTTACTTAAATTTTTTAGTTCAGGGGTCAGAATCCGCTCAATGGATTCAGGAACCCTTTGCTCTTTTTGAACTGGAAGCTTCGTTAGATAGTAAAAAGAAGAACACATCTCCTGGCCCTGACTACATACCCTACGCCGTCATCAAAAATCTACCAAATGAAGTACAAATCATCCTTTTGAATGTTTTTAACCAAATGTGGAAGCAAAAGATTATTCCACCTATTTGGAAAATTCAATTTGTTGTCCCCATCAAAAAACCAAACAGGGATGTTAATGAATTAGATTCTTTTAGACCTATTTCGTTAACATCTTGTTTTGCAAAGATTTTCGAAACGATGTTAAAAAATCGCCTAGAATGGTATATTGAACATAATTCTTTAATTCCAGACTATCAGTTTGGTTTTCGTAAAGGTAAAAATACAATGTACAATCTGAGCTGTCTTATAAGTGACATTCAAAACAATTCCAAATGTAATAAGTTAACTCTAGCGGTCTTCCTAGATATAAAAGGCGCATTTGATAACATAGATCATGAATATTTAATTAGAAGCCTTCGATCCCTCGGAATACCTGGCTCGGTTTTGTTCTGGATTTTCCATTTTTTTTAAACCGTACGATATTTTTAAAACTCAAAAAAAAATTGCATGGTCCAAATCGTACATATAAGGGCACTCCTCAAGGTTCTGTAATTTCTCCATTAATTTTTATTTTATGCATTGTAAACTTCATGAAAGCCATCCCGAAATCAGTTAAATATTCTTTTTATGCCGACGACCTTGTCATTTACACAGAATGTGATAACGTAAGGCAAGGAGAAATTATAATGAACAATGCTTTAGAATCTTTGAGTATGATTCTAAGCTCCCAACTTAAACTTGAAGTTAACATCGAAAAGAGCTCAGTTATGTTGTTTAGTCCATATTACATTAACCGTCCTAAGATATATTTCCAACAGGTTTTATTACCTTTCAAAACTTCAGAATTGTATCTAGGTATTTTACTCGACTGTGAATTATCTTGGGGTCCTCATGTTACATATATATGTAAAAAAGCTGAGTTACGTCTTAACATTTTGAAATCTCTGGTTGGAGTGCGTTGGGGTTCTGATCCTAAGAGCCTCAAGACATTATACATATCTTTAGTTCGCAGCCAGTTTGATTATGGATGTATTCTCTACTCATCTGCTTCTAAAACTTTACTTCAAAAACTTGACATAATACAAAATAGAGCTTTACGTATCATCACTGGAGCTATGATGTCATCACCCATAAACTCTTTAGAAGTTGAGGCTGGTGTAACTCCTCTAATTGTAAGGAGAAGCTATCTTACTGATAAATTTTGTTTAAATTTAATTAGTCGCGATAATGTGCTAACTGGCCGACTTCTGGAACATTTTACAGTACCGGATTATAATGATACACCTCTTACTGTTTTCACTTCTATCGTTGACTCTGTCACGTACTTGAATTTTAAATTTCAAGATGTAGTTTATTGGAATATGTATATACCTTGTTTTTCTTATAGTTACGAGTCAATGTTGATGCACATTCCAGTTACAACTAATAAATTTACCTGTAAATATGATTTTTATGAGTTTATGGAGGAAAAAGTAGATTTTATTCAAATTTATACTGATGGCTCCAAAACTAACCATCGGACAAGCTTTGCCTTTTATGATTCTTCTAACAAAACTGGCAAAGTATTTTCTTGCTGTAATTACTTTTCTATTTATTCTGCAGAAATATTGGCAATGGTTTTCGCTTTGCAGTATGTTATTAATATTCGCAAGAATAATGTCTTCTCAAAAGTAATTATCTTATCAGATTCACTGAGTGCACTATCGACTTTGGAGAAGAAATCTATAAGCAATAGTTGTAATTACTTGATTTATGAGCTTAGGCACTTAGTTTATTTGTGTAATTGCAGTGATATTTTGGTAGAGTTTTGTTGGGTACCCGGGCATTCAGGCATTTTAGGCAATGAATTAGTTGACATTCTTGCCAAATCTGCCTCTGATATAACTAACGTGGAATACAGAGTACCTCATCTAGATTTAGTCAACTTTTTAAAGGATAATCAAAACAAGCGTTGGATTAAGTTATTGAACTCCTCCCGTCTTAGCAAAGGAAAATGGCTCACCAAAATTATTCCTGTTCCCAGTACTATCGCTTGGTTTGAAAAACTCCCTACCTATCCAGGCAGAGAATTTATTACTAGTTTATGTAGATTAAGAATTGGACATTGTAAATTTCCTTCACATTTGTACAGACTTAAACTTAATAATAATTCTATATGTAAATACTGTTTTGCTAATTTTTGTGATTTAGATCATTTATTTTTAGAGTGTAAATATTTTAATATTCAACGTTTACTTTTAATTAGCCTAGCAAAAGATATTTTAGATGTGAATGATTCTTTTCCTCTCAATGTGCAAGAATTTTTAAAATACCCTCAATTGTATACACCTCTGTATAATTATTATATTAGCACATTCGGACCAATTTAATACGCTCAAGATTTTGCTTTTACAATATTTGTAACTCTAGCTTTAATATAATATAATTAAAAAAATAGTAAATAATTGCACTGTATAGATTTTATTTAGTTTTAAACATTGTTTTTGTAAATTGTATGACTAATAACTTCTTAAGCTGATGGCTTAAAAGCCAAAGCTTCTAATAAAGAAAAAAAAAAAAAAAAAATCAACACAACAATATGCTCACTCCATATTATATTATCCCTCCTCAATGATTTACAAAAGTGGTTCACTCATAGCAACATTACAATCTTATCTTTGAACATACATTAATATTTTATTTTAAACCGGTCATTATTTTAAACTCATGATCTGTACATCTCATATAAACATTAACAAGTGTTGTACCTTGAAATAAACCTATTCCACTTTATCAAATAGCCAAGGTGAGATTACAAAGTTATTTGCAATATTTGCTGTGTTTGAATGAATGCATGTGTAATTAATTGGTGTGGGTGGGGCTTTCGAGTTGTTATAACTTTTTTTTCGAATTGTTTTATTTCCACCTCTAATAAGAATAACATGTAAGCAGTTAGCTTCCACTTTGTGAGGCCAAACCATGAAACAGGTAGTTTCAGCCGACTAAAACTCGAACAGCGTATCTATGAATAAATATTTATTCGACTTCGAATACAAACATTCGGCAGAATGCTTCAGAATGCTTTGCAGGATAATAGTAATTATTTTACAAAGAAAAAAGTCATTTCTATGTTTTTCTACTTTACATAATCCTTGTGTTTTGCTTAATCGATATATTGTGACCGATGCTATTACTTAATTACTCACAAATTGTGTATTCTTTTGTAGTGTGATAATAAAAAAAAGTGTCATCATAATGGCTGTGAGATTTGAACTACTATGTCCCTAAAGGGTGCCAATTGTAATAATAATAAATGTTAACAATTGTCTGGGAACCAAAAATAATAATAGATCTCTAATTATGGAGACATGAACTAACAAACAAACAAACAAAATATATAACTTGTTTCAGGCGCCAGGAGGATAAGTCCTACCAACTTTATGCATACGGATATCAGCGATAGAGATTGAGCCTCTAATCATAAGAGCAGGAACCAAAAATAATAGAATACATCTCTAGAAGAAAGTTTCTATATTTTTATAGGCGAATTTATTGAATATACACTATAAACTTTATCACTAATGGTATAACCTATTCAAGTGATTTAGTAAGCTAAGTTCACAGGGTTGAGGCGTGAAATTTAGAGTACCCAACATCATGCCAGCTTATAAGTCAAAAAATATATCGTAACAGGATTCAAAACAGGAGCCAAATCATTGAGTCATTACATGGGCCTAATCATGAGTCTTTGAGCCTGTTCATTGAGTCGTGGATCATTACTAGATTAATCTACACAAAAACAATTGAAACTAAATACCTGAAGGCGTGGTCAAATGACCGCGGGATTCGAAATCACATCTGCAGACCGCGACAAGTGCCGTCTCCACTAGAATGACGAGCCCATAACCACATGGTCAGCATTTATGGCAAATTTCATCAAAGAATAAAGTTAATATAAAAAAAAAGTGCATTTTCAGCTGCAAAGAAAAAGGCAAATATTCCATTAACGCCTCTCCAAGCTTCGTAATTAGCTGTAAACAAGCATATTTTTCCCTTTGTTAAAATACCACCTTGTCATCGAGGTTATGAATGTGTTTCCAAAAATCCAAAGATCTTACCGAAATTCATAGTCATCCTGATACAAACATTGATAAGAAGTCACAGGTGTGAACTTCCATTTACAATTTATAAAAGATTACTTCTTTTTAGCGAAGTTTAAAAAATATATTTACGACAGACATCTTGTCTGTCGATCTGTAGAAAGGCGAATGACGTTCCGATTTTTAAAATACTTTTTCGTTGGCATGGTTGCCAAGACATTGGCCAGTGGACAAGACCATTCTATTTCGTTTGTTCTAAGAACAGGCTATACATTCAAAGCATTCTGCCTACTCAAAACGTAAATTATATAAATTTGATAACAAGTAGAGAGAAAGATTCAAAAATCTACTCTCCTCTGTCTCTAAATCTCAAGACTAACAATGACACTTCAATGTGATGTTTTACAACGTTACATTAGTATTTGCAGTTCACTACATTTTTCAAGCCTCTGGTGTTTTCTCTGAAGGGTGTGTAGTAATTGTTTGAAAAAAAAACAACTTTTGTAACTATTTATTAGCTACAGTTAATAAAACTTCTTATTTACTTCAGCTTTTGAAGTTAACAGTAAATTGTGTGATTTACTATTGTACTAGCGGATCCCCATGATTTACCCGCTTAGCATCCACTCCTGTGGAAATACAGGGATAAAATCTAGCCACAGTTTTCCTTATAACATCAGCTTAAGCCTCGTTAAAATCCAGCCATTTCAGAGATTAGCAGGAACCAACAGACAAACAAGTAACACTTTTATTTGGTTCAAAATATGTCTTACGACTAAGTTCATGTTCAGCCTAAAAACATGGCATGCAAATTTTAATTTTGAGTTATACAACCTATGGTCGGTTAAAATACAAACTTAAATGTGGTGTTTACTATATCTTCTTATATCCTGTCCACCACTGGAATGGTATCATTTTTGGGGTGGGCTTGCCTCATGTTCATTAAACATTCTTTTATGCAACCACAGAATTAGTAATAGTACATCGTACAGAAGTCTCACTGCCTAACAAAAGTCAGTTTTAGGTATGACAACATACCTAGACTCGCCGCCTGCTAACAAAATTGAAACTTATTGACGAGCTGCGAACTCACTGTCACTTGAGAAGTTTCTGTACCTAGTTGGTTTATTTAGGCGCAACTGTCGTGCGAACTGAGCGGCAGCCCACAGTCATTAGCCCCTGGTGCGCTGCCCGAATATACCTGACCTGGGGTGGTACCCCCCTGCCTAAACTAGGAATTTAGATTGATCAGAGTTAATCAGCCGAGTACTCAGTTTGGCAAACACCAAAACAAGTAAATGTGGCCTCAGTTGCTTGGCATACCTTGTACTCGGCTCATCTCTATTAACAATATTGGCATGTATATCATCTTGTCAGTCAGTCCAGTCAGCTATCCCACTAAATGCGAAAGTTTGTAAGAATGGATGTTTGTTACTCTTTCACTTAAAAATTCTTGAATGGATTTTTATGAATCTTTACAATAGTATAAGCTACTAGTAGTAGTAGCTTATACATCAGAATAACACAAAGGCTACCTTTTATCCCGTTTACAAGTTCCTTTGGGAATGGGAAAAGTTCTCTATGCGGGCAAGGCGGAGGCGTCAACTATTTTTTAATAAATATTAATTTATCCCCTGTGAGTGTTACCCCTCCTGGATTTGAGAGTACCACTGATGGTCACTAGCCATATAGCCATATAATTTCTAACTGCTCTAATATGGACATTTTTAGACCCTTTTCACATAAATGTAAAATTTCAAAACTGTTGTTATCATTCGAAATATGCCCGGTGTCCAGCAAATGCTTCGCGAAATGTGATTTATCTGTGTGACCGTTTCGGAATGCTCCTAAGTGTTCCTTATATCTGGTATCAAATGAATGACCTGTTAGGCCTATATAAACATTGCTACAACCATCACATTTCAACTTATAAATACCGGATTTTTAAGGTATTTTGAGGTCTATAGGCCGAGAAAACATTATTTTCCTTAAGTACCCTCGCCACACGATGTGTGATACGCCCAAAGTATGGGAGACTAGAAGTATCTAAGTAAGTTGTCATATTGTGTGCCTTTGAGAATGCCGTGAGGCGAAACCGGTAAGGTTTATCAAGTAAATATTGTGGAATAGTACAAGTGTTATAATTGAAAAATAAAAGACTAGAAGTATACTTTTTAGTTTCTTTAGTTGATGGGTACAAAAGGAAGAAAGGAAATTTTTTTTGTATAGTTGACAGAAGTGAAAATAGATTGTCAATTATGTTTCACCCTCTTGCACCCAACCCATTTTATTTCGAGTTTATATCTATCTACACGATATATCCCTGACGGGGTAGTCAGAGAGGGCAGATCGCCAGGCTTCGCGATCCATGCATACTTCTTTCGCTTCCTGCAGATTAATTAATCGTTCCATACATGGATGTCTTCTGATACTTTGGAATTTTTAAGCAATGTGCTCTACCCTCGCTCCTTCTACCCTCTACTTTAACTATGAATATTTTTCATTAATCATTTCTCACTCAATTATTGGACGTGACCAAATCAACGGAGCATGCCCTTTTCCAAATTGCGAAACTCTATCATTTTGTCTTTACGGCAACTATTGTTAGATTTTTAGCATTGCTGGGAGCGACTACCGTCTGACTTCACAATCTCGTAAGAGTGTCTACGACGTATTTTGTTTCATACAAATTGTAAATACTGTCCAGGACAATGCTCACCAATTTAAAAAGTCCAATAGCAAATAAGTACGTATGGGGTGAAAGCTCAAAATGTTAGTATGAATAGTTCGTTAGATATTTAGTTAAATAATGGCCTAAAACTCTTTAATATGCAATGACTGAAGATGTGGTATTTCTAATTTTAGTTCTGTCGGTCTGTAACGTTTGTACTTAGAGGTGACAACTCGAAAAAGGGTTTGAAAGCTAATTTCGTAAAAATATAGAATAAACTCAGCGTGTATGTGCTTACCTATGTTGTTTAATATGACATGATTGTTTTACATTTGTTTGTTTACTGACAGATGCCGCTCCTCTTACCCACTGCGTTACTGGGCGATAACCTGGGTCAACGACATCGCCACCTCAATGCCTTAGTGAACCAGGCAGCCGCCGGCGACAAGGTATCGTTTCAAGACATTGAAGCTCTTGAAGAAAGAAGCGTTGTCGATCGACTTTTTAAAATCGACCTCGCCAACAAACTAAAGAATTTAGAATTTGTCCTCAAAACTTTGAAAGATGATGACATATTGTACGTCAGCAGAGCTTTGAAGAGTAACTGGCTATTAGAGAGACGTGACGTCATAAATCCAAAGTATTTGGAACATGTACTTTTTCCTGAGATGGTAATGCCAGCAATATCCAGAATGAAACATTGGTTGTACATTAACTTAAAGGATCCCGCGATGTGCGAGGAGTTTTACAAGTATTATAAAAATGAAAAAATTGGTTTCGCTACCAAATTTCTTAATTACTGTAGCAATGAATTTGTGTTGGATGAGTTTCCTAATATTTTAATCCATGTAACCCCTCACCTTCTAAAAGTGCTTGGCGAGAAATGTCCGAAGATAGTCAAGGTATATTTCGACGCATTGGAGCGCGACAATGATTTAGTTATACGATATTTGAAAGAAGAAAAGTTATTTTATAAAAGCATCAAATGCTTATTGAAGTTAGACCCAGACACATTTCTAGACATAACGGAAAGATACTACTGTATAACGTCTTTTGGCAAGTTTAGTCCGCTGGCTACCGAATACATATTGCAACATCACAAAGGCAGATTTATGGCGAAATCTGAGTTGTACATTGTATATCTGCTACACATGTCTACTGTTGCGCAACGGCTCAGCGTGGAGGAGTGCCAAGAGGTGGTGATTAAGTTGGCGCGTGCAGACTATTTGAAGAACTGGTTTACATACGAAAAAGTGGAGCCCCTGGTGAAACGAGTCAGCCGTCTTGAAAGAGCATATTTCAAAGAGAAAGTATTTGTAGAGAAAAATGTTGGAGAACGAGTAGTCGAATGGCCATACTCGTTACCTGCCTCACCAAAATTAGCCGCCACTGATCCTGACGAGGCGCATGTATTCTATGATCAGGATTTTGAGCCAATTCAAATGAATCAATATCCTGGATTTAGACATAGAATGAATAAGAGATCATGTGCTGGGCTAGTAGCCTATTGTGCTGCCTACAGAAGTGACTGTATAATGGAGGTAAAATCAGAACTTCAGAAGCTATTTGACGAGTTTAGGTTTGTAGGGTTCGAGGGTACGCTGCAGGAGCTGAGAGGACGAATAAGTGCATCGAGTTCGGCTGATAGGCGACGTGATATGCTACTTGTACTAGTTAGCAAAACTGGTGGCCGTACTGAAAGCTTGCGGACACTGCTAGAACTAGCTCTGCAATTAAGGAATGAGCCTGTGCATGAACGCGCTGCTATCGTACGCAGCCTCGTGAAAAGAGCAAACGTTTGGCGTGTACCACAGGATATCTGGGATTCAATGTTGGAGTACGGACGTGGACTTGGTCTGGACGGTAAAGATCCTGAGGCTGAATGCATTGAAGGTCTTCATGCAGTTGTTCTACGTCAAATTTTGGCCACCGGGAAATGCGAGCCAGCAGTGCTTTTAAGTTTTCTTAACCACTTTTCGACATTTGATAAATACAAGCTTACATCAACTGAACGTCCACCAATTGCTACTGGTTTACAGAGTTTATTAAGGACAGCTGCCGATGCAAACCCTGAGTTTGCAGCAAAATACCTGAATTACTTACTTGACGTCCTTGACAAGTACCACGTTTCGTTTCAGTCAGCAGTGCCAGACGTTTTAAAATTGGCAGAGCGTGATGCAAAAGCAGCTAAATCCTTGTTGATGCGGCTTTACCGCGCACGAGTAGGCCGTCGAGAGCTACTTCGTCAATATTTAGAATTTAGGCACGATGACGCTGCGCTAGTTAACGTGTTACGTCACGACCCTGATGCACTAAAATCCGAATGGCTCGTTAAATTATTAATAGACCGAGAAACACGCGGCAACCAATTCTTCTTGAAAATTGCGATATACTTTAACGAGTCCGGTGGCATCGCAGAACAAGTACTTCGAGCGTTAAAGGATAATATAACGGTGGCGCCTGATGTGTTGTTAGCACGGCCTATGGCAACGCTTGTAGGGCAAGATATGGAAACAATATGGCGTGATCAAGACGTTGAGGGCAACAAACGTTACAAGTTGTCTGCGGCTCTTCGAGCTAACATGCACCGAGCGCGACCAGCCCCAGATGCGTTAGCTCTTGGCTGGCGTAAGGCTGGTATGAAAGCGGTAGCATGGCGCGCAATGCGTTGTCGTCCATCGCAAGTAACTGCACTGGTCAATACGTTTTTGCAAGAACGCAACAAACGAACAGTGCGCTTAGTATTGGTATTGGCGCAACGTACAATGTGTGCAGCGGATATTTTTGCGACTGCAACATCAATTAGGCCTTTAGCAGCTTTACGTGCGGCATTACCGTATTATCGGAGTCTCGGTGAAGCAGCCGATCCGCGCGTCTGGGATATTGTTAAACCCTCCATTTTAAACGTTGACCTGACTAACCGAGAGGGTCTCCGCCATATACTCAAGAAAGTGAAATGTGTTCCCAACGCCATGAAGCCAGAATATTGCACACTCATGTACCTCGTACTTGATAAAATTTCTGACTGGTATGCCAATGATCTTTGTCGTGATATGATGGGATATCTTCCTCAACTGAGTGACGATTTGTTAAAATCTGTGCTTTTAAGAATGTTAGCAAAAGTGGAAGGAGAGAACCCCGTGGTATTTCCCGCTATTGTTATCAGATACTTGATGCTTAGTAAAAGCGACGATGAAGAAAAAGTTAGATTTGAGGAAATAGGGGAACCGTTTTTGAAAAAGCTTGATACGTTTCGTGAGGCACAAGGCAAAATGAAGAATCAGTTGGTTAATTATAACCAACAGATTATGGCATCTCTCTTATACAACGCAGTTTTCTTTGATTTAAAGTACAATTGTTGCTTAGGTGTCATGGAGAGAGTATTAACTTGGATCTCAAGTTTCTTGCCCAAGGAAACTCACTTTAAACAGTACATCAACATTCACGCGACGATGTTGTATTTCAAAGCAATCAGACAGAGCATGAAACTAAAACCTGAAATCTTCGCCGACCCTGCGAAGAAAATGTCTGAAGGTGTAGAAGTCGTGGGCTCCATATTTGGGAGATATATCGCGAAAGAAGTGTCGCAGTTGAAGTCACAATATTTCGAGTCTGTTATTGAAATATACAGCCAAGTCTTTGCAGATTACTTGACCGAGTACTTCATGTATAGCAGTTCAAGATCTAAGTTTATAGCGGCTGTTACTCGGGGAATTTTGACAGAAGGCTTGGAAAGTGAAGCTCGCATGGCAGCCCACATTTTTCATTCGTGTAGATACAATTTGGAGACTTCTGAGGCAGAGAAGCTCTTAGCGCTTTTAATGAAAAGCGAAGCTAAGGAAGTACACTACTTTGTACACGCTGAGAATTATGTGTAAAAAGGGCTTAATGATACTTTCTTGTTGCGAAACTATGAGTGAAGGTGATGCTTTGTACGCTTTTAATATTATTAACCTGGCAATGTAATGTTTTTGTAGTAAAAGCTTTTAAAGAATAAATTTCAGGAATCTTTAAGTTACTTATATAACTCGTAGTACTAATAATAGATTTTTATACAATAGTCCTTTTTTATTTAGCACATGAAATAGACACAGCTCGCATGATGGATAGTCATGGCGACATTCAGAGGGATGAGGGCCACTTGACCTCCGTAAAGACTGCTAACAGTGGCCTAAGCTACGCTACGAGGATAGTAATTGCTGGATTTTGCAGATCAATTTCTCAGAAATCAAAATTGTAAGTTAGCTAGCTTTCTTACAAGCTACGTCACATCCCTGCGGAGGAATAAACGCGGTACAGTCTCATTAGCTCTGGAGTGGACCCGGGAATTGACTGCAGTCAGATTTCTATAAGACAAGTCACCGGCAGAAGTGTTAACAGTTTTTTTATTTGCTTACTCTTAAATAATTTTGATGTGTCATGGCTGAATGTCTTAATACTTTCGTTTTGGTTAATTTATATTATTTATTACAAACTAAACGGTTTTACCCCCATGTAAATTTTGGGACAGCCCGACTAGTTTCGGAATTAACGGAGGTCACATTAAAAATAATATTACTAGTTCCCGTTCCCTACAGGAACTTGTTTCAGAGATAAAAAGTAGCCCGTCATAATCCGATGTATAAGCTATACTTTTATAAAGTTTTAATAAGATCCATTCAGAATATTTTGCGTGAAAAAGTTACAAACGTTTTTAACTATCTCATTTATAATATTTGTAGAATGTAACGGATAAATGTATTAACCTACGTTAAGAGTTCTTACTCGGAGATAATTCGAAGGTGGTTTATGGGAAGCGAATTGAGAAGTATAAAATTTACAGGCTGGCGGTCAGCGTGGCAACATTAGTGTCACTGTATTTCTGTGACATCTACCCTTGTCCAAAATTTAGATTGGACGGGACTTGAATCCACACCCTTTGCCTGTCCCGGTTAACGCTCTGACCACTGCGGTACAGAATCTTACCGAAACTAGTTGATATACCTCATTATATTGTAATCTATAAATATTAAGGAAACCTCTTACGTGTATTAGTATTATAAGATTGCATTTAAGATTTATATTTGCTGGTGCTTTTTATATAATTTTACTTGAGAAGGTACAAAATGTGTTTAATCTCAGTGAGTTTTTAAAATAACAGCTATTGTAGTGTTAAGTCTACTAAAGAGTATATTAAAATATCTATCACTTATAATTTGAAGTACAAAATATATAACAATTGTAACGTAATAGTTGTTTCATTTTTAGATTTAACAAAGTTCTGAAAATGTTAAAATTCGTTCCTTTCGCAGCAGTATTCATTAACAAAAACTTTCCCAAAACATCTGTTACAAAATACAGTTTGCTATAAACGACTGCACGCCAAAAGACCTATTTCTCGTATTATTTGTGTCCCGAAATATATTACTAAAAGATCCGATTCTAGTGACATCCGTATGCCCAAAACCCATGTTTCAATTTCGACCGTAACCAAAACTCAATGTAACATATTAAAATAAGGATTATTTCACTATTATAGGCTCTTAGGTGATGGTCTAATGATGTCCCTCTACACGCTATGCTGCTATGCTTGAAGAACGGTGTTGAAAGAGTTATTCCAAGTGTCTAAATATTTACAAAAATAAAATATTTACCAAATAATTTAGGCATATCACAAAATTGAGCTGGACGGACTGGACCACAATTTACGAACACTGAGTAAGTTTCGGTCCTAAGTTTTACGGTCGCCTTAATTTTTGCCGAGACTGATACTAGCTATTCTGACCAAAACCGGTCTACTTATATTTATATCTTATTTTAAATATAATATATTATGTCACATAAAGCGATGTGAAGAGGCCAGTCAATAATAATATTAAGGTATTTTTAAAAATATTCGGATTGTGGGTGTTTGGAAAAAAACAATAAATTATTTTCTTTAACGTTTATTATAAGACACCTTAGATCAAGCAGTTAAATTAGTAACAAAATAATATAAAGGACGTGTTGTTCGCCGACGCAGATATGCTCACTTTATTACAATAACTATATACAAGTTGAGAAAACATAACAATATGATAAAAAATTATATAAATATAATTTGTAGAAAGGGCAGACGTCCATTCCGGGAGGCACGTAAAAGCGTTCATCCAAACTACGGTAAAATGAGAGTCGTTATGCCACGTTGCCTTATTGGCTTTAAAAATATCTACAGCAGGCAGTCACAGTTAGACCCTGTCAGTCTTCACATAGCAATAGTGTATAACTCCTGTGGTGTAGGAATAACGTCCTTAGGCTACGGTAACCACTTTCTATCAGGTAAGCCGTATGCTTGTTTGCCACATCAGTGGTATAAAAAAAACTTTCATAGGCTACGGTGACCACTTTCTATCAGGTGAGTCGAAAGCTCATTTGCCACTTTAGTGGTAGTTTCCAAAGTTTGGTATAATTGTATTACAGAATACTCCGCCTAAAATAGGGAGTTAACTGAATTCACTTGAGATGAGGTAGTCTACAATCGTTTATGAATTTAATTGATTTTCGATTATTGCTCTCTTACAACTTGAATTCTATAGTTGAATGATTATGGGTGATGGGCTTTAATATAACTATTTTTATAACCCGGTAGTTATTCCCGAAAGGAGTAGATAGCGGCGTACCATCAGCCGTGCTACCTGCTATTGAAAAATTTCAAGTTGCCCAGCCTTCAATTTGGCTTAACGAATACCATGATAGCAGCCGGGATCAACGGCTTAGAGAGCCTCACGAAGCACAGAAACACTTTTCAATGGATACGGCACAAACCCATCTCGGAAATCCGCAACTGAGAGATGCTTAACGCATTAATAAATGAGGCTACGTGCTCTTCTAAATACCCTCTTTTCTTAAAATATATATTCTCTCTGCTATATTAAAAGAGAATTGTCATTTGACAATTATTTTACGAGACCGTCTTGTACTTCCTACAAACATTACACAAATGCTTGTATTTTCAAAAAAAAAAAAAATCAACCTTATTAGAAAAACCATACAGTTTTGGAATCCATCTGTTCAGTTATATATAAAACTATGACTGAATATGTACACGAACAAAAAATTTATCATAAATATAAGTACATCAGATATATATTTCTGTAATTTAATTACAAAAATTTAAAGTAAGTTGACCACTTTACATTAAATGCATAATATTCATTAAGTTAGACTTTCAGTAAAATTTTTGAGATCACTTGTATGTGTGGATTCTTATACAGGGTTGGTTGTAAACTAGGACGATTTAAAAAATGGACGCGTAATGTACTCAATAAAGTATGAAATCACGTTCAACCGTCTTTCGTGCGGTGGGGAAAACGCACATATTGTTTTGTAAATCTTGCATGAAGTATTGCCACTGTCTAACAACCAATAAAAATGTGGCTATGCAATACGAATTTGACACAATATTATTCGGCTAATTTAAGATGGTAAACTCTTTGTAAAATGCTTATAGAGTATGAAAGTATATTGACGCTAGCCCGATTAAGACAGCGACTTAGCTAAAAATGCTTAGCAAATGGCCAGGGGGGGGGGGGGGGGTATAGGCGCAAACAGTAAGATAGCGCGTCCATTGGTTAAATCGTCCTAGGTTGTAAAACATCTGCAACTTGCGAGGAGTCGATAACTAAGGTCATAATAACCAACAACGTTTGTTCTATGACTTATTGAAGGGAAAACTTCTTTTAGCGCACCGCACACAGATTTTCCGTAGGTAGTAAGTTAGGCTGATCCGTCACGCTCTGAGGTAAAAGGCTCGATCGGGTTAACTCGGGAACGCCGAGTGAACCCGAGCGAGAACGATACAGTCAGCTGCTCTTCGCTGTTGTGTCATACATTGGATTCGTTTCAAAGAACTCCTGGGTCTGTTCGTCGTCACGTACTGCATGCTTCGATAAATGATGACGCGCGCCTTAATGTGGCTGACATAGGTCAATATTAAACGGGTTGCAAAGGCTTATTATACTTGTTATAATTCAATCATACATACATACATATTGTCACGCCTTTATCCCCGAAGGGGTAGGCAGAGGCATACTATACGCCCACATTTCACAGTTTGTATCTTTGTCCCACGTAACGGGTGGTGATCCCATTGATCAGTACATTAAAATAAAGTAAAATTTAAAAAATCTAATAGTTATACCTCAGTAGGTACTATACTTTTTTATATTTTACAGCCTAGGCTTAGCAGGTTGCTAGTGTTTTACAAATGACCGTGTATTAAAAAAAACCGTAATTCATGTAAACCGGAACGTAACCGGAATTCCAGTAAATTGCAGAGAATAATCACAATAAACATCAAGAGAGACCGTTCCGTAATTTGGCGTAAAGGTTTGAGGGTAGAATAAAAAAATCAGTCTTAAAATACAGTAGACATAAAAAAAAATCTGGGTTAGATTCCATTATACTTGGTAAATAGTTTAAAAATGCCTAATAATGGCGGGGAATTGCTTTGATTGTGAAGCGTGTTAAATGCGAGTTCGATTTTAACCAACTTTATACTTGGTGACTGATTAAAGACTCGCACTCACTGATGCGGTATACCGAGCGGAGCGGTATTGCAATGCGTTTTTGCAACATTGATTTTTAGTACGAATTGAAAAGGAATTAATTATTATTAGGAATTACGATTTTCCATTGTTTCTCAACTTTTTATCTATATTTTTGTCCTAACCATGAATTGTCATTCACATAATTATTCATTTTGTGTGTGATGTTGAAGACAAATCATGAGTATTAAAACCGTACATAATACAATATAAAACCTGTCTGCATACTTAAATCCTTTGCGCTCTGAACAATATTATATAAGATCGGTCAGAATATACGGCTGCGATAACACGTATCATATCGAGCAGTATACTCGCGTTCTAGTATTTTATAATATTCCGATTTGAGTTATTAATATAAAAGTATATTAAAAACTAAAATCATACTAAAGTCATAAATATAACAATTTAAAGATAATTATTATTACACACAGTTATATAAAAAGGATTCGAAGTATCATAAAAACAAAAACGCAATGCGGTTAACCGACGGGACACAGCATCTGTGGGTTTAGTCTTTAGCTTGGGACCAAACAAATTTGATCCCAAGAACCTTTAGTCCCTAGGGCCCTATCTGCATCGGCGAGCCGCCCTATGCCTAGTACAATATAATGTATACGTACATAATACAACTAATAAATAACATCTAACAATATCATTTCTCTTTGTTTAACGCCTCGATAAACTCTTCTAATTTCTCTTGCACTTGTCTTACTCTTTCTGGAATGGAAATAGGAGAGATCAGAAGACAGTAGAGTAGACTGGAGCCTATCAAGATTTTAGGGTCTAAACATACATACATACATATTGTCACGCCTTTATTCCCGAAGGGGTAGGCAGAGGCATACTATACGCCCACGTTTCCCTATATGCACTTTTGTCCCACGTAACAGGTGGTGAGCCCATTGCCGTCTTGAAATGGACAGGCGCAAGCTGTGGCGACCAGCTGTTGAAAATTTTCATGTCGCGCATAAGGCTTTTACTTCGGCTTAACGACTGCCATGTTACTGGCAACCGGGACCAACGGCTTGACGTGCCGTCCGAAGCACGGAAACGCTCGCAAATGTAAATGCCACAAAGTGGTCACCCATCCGAAGACTAGTCATAGTGAAAGTTGCTTAACGCAGTGATCGTTTACAGAACACTGAGTCCGCGGGGCCACGAGCGCTTGTAGGGTCTAAAGTCAACTTTATTTACCAGACGTGGACCTGCGGGCTGTATGGCGATGGTGCAACGAACGGCTAAGGGTTGGAAGGTCACACGGCACTCGCTTCTAATATCTTAGGAGGTGTACCGCTAGCTGATGAAATTGCTTGGGGCCTGGACATCTTGGCAGAGCCCCATTAAACGATGCCATTTGCGATGCAAAAAGCATTCAAAAAGAGTTTGAAAGTGTGATTTATCTGCCCGGCAGATATGAAAAACATCATTGAATGAGCTCTTAAACAATAAAAATGGAAAACAAGTCATACACTTGGAAGTGAGAAGCCGAGTGCTGTAAAGGCGAACGGAATAATTAGCTAGAGTTCCAATAGATTTCTGTCTATCTATCTATCTTCACGCTGTATCACTTACGGGGTAGTCAGAAAGGACCGATCGTCAGGCTTCGCGATACATGCATAATTCTTTCGCTTCCTGCAGATTCATCAATCGCTTCATACACGCACGTCTGGGTATCCGAGTACTTTTGACTTTTCCGTTGTTGAGCAATCTGCTCACGTGGTCTTCATATGTAAGTCTCGGCCTACCCTGACTCCATCTAATAGATGTTTTATACAATAAAATCAATTTTAAATCGATTGCAAAATGAGAACTCACTTAGTTCCTCAGCTAGTTCTACTCTTCTACCCGATAATAGTTTCTTCTTTAATTCAGGATCTGCTGCCATCTGGAAATTTTAAAATAAATATATTAAATTTTTTTTTGTATTTATTTTATAACCTGGTTACTAAGACCTTTTAGCCAAATCTTATTTTTTACATCGTATTTCTTCAATCTTATCTTCTAATTTAGTCCTGTCCAGTCCTTTGTCGTTGTCAAGTCCAGTCATAGGTCCTGTGTCCTTGCCCCATTAACGTGGTAGAGCGTTGTTGGGGCTTTCAGTGGAATTTGCACGACAAGTTGTAAAATAGCTTTTCGCTGCAATATATTATCACTTTCTTTCACTATTATAGCACGTTTACACAACTTTTATATCTAAGAAACTACCATTTTACAGATAAAACAATGTTCAATGATGAACAATGCACTAGTTTTAGTTTTAGAAAATATCATATACCGCCATTTACAAATCCCAAATATATTAAAACTCTTTTCGTAACTAAACTCATAGTAGTGAACAACGAGCTTTAAAGACGTATTTAAAGGCGTTTGAAGATGTGTGCTATAAATAAACAATGAAAAAGAAAAAGGCGTAAGGTTATAATAAATTTTAACACTTATGAAAGTTATTGCATTAAACATAAACCGGACAAGTGACTCACCCGCCAAGGGGTCCGTAAATTTTTTATCGTGGAAGGCTATAGGCTATATATCATTATGCTACTACACTGGGGAGCAGAGCAGTAGTCATAAATGTCAATAAATCGGGCAAATTTTTATGCATCATTGTAGAATTTATTAGCGACCGGAGTAAATAGGTGCGACGGAAGGTCGAAATATTCCACGGGCGAAGCTGTGGGTGGTCATCTAGTAATAATTAAATAAAGTCCTTCAAACAACGTCACTTTTACTTTACGGCAGGAACGCCTTTGAATGAAGCACAAAATAACACAGTGTCATATAATTGTATGAGTATTTTTTTAGGCATAGGCTTTCATGCCACTGATGACGTAATTAAATAAATAAATATCGTTGGGACAACTCACACAACACCATCTGATTCCAAACTACGCAAAGCTTGTACTATGGTAACCAGATAACTAATAAATATACTTATATATTTCTAAATACCTACATATTATAGATAAATAACACCCAGACACAGAATAAACCGTCGTGCTCATCACACAAAGTTGTATCCTGGGTGGGAATCGAAACCACGACCTCTTGCGTAGCAGTTGGATGTACTCCCACTCCTCCTGGAAGCGACAGCGAGCCCAGCTAGTAGCGTGAGTGAGTGAGTGAGTGAGTGAGTGAGTGAGCCACTGACCTCGTCCAGCACCTCGCGCAGGTCGCGGTCGAGGCGCGCGGCCTCGCGGTTGCCGATCTGCTGGCGCAGCGCGTTGGCCGTGGTGCGCAGCGTCTGCTGCACGCGCCAGAACATCACCACCTCGCAGCACTCCTTCTGGAACCGAGCCTCTCAGATAAACTCAAGGCAAACACTTTGTTCAACCAGAGGAGGTACAGCGCTTCGCTGCCAAAACCTCCACAAATTCCTCACCCTTATAAGCATCAGCAGCAAATATTAACGATTTAGGCGATTCAGGTCGCAGTGCCACAAAACCTTCCTGGACCTTTTAAGAATAGCCTCTGAAAAAAAAAACGTTAATTTTACGCCCGCTTCCTACAAACCCCCGGAATATGGTGTTAGAGGAGGATTCCTTAACAAATACTGGTTAGAATTGAAAAATTCGTTTTGTGTCGGATAGCTCATTTATCGAGGAGGGCTATAGGCCTCATCATCACGCTACTATCCTGGACAGAGACGCAGTAGTCATGAATGTCAAAGATCCGGGCAAATTTAAGTAACAAATGACGGGATTAAATGGGTGCGACAGAGGGCGAAGCCGCGGTGGTTAGCTTATCATAGAAAAGAGTATAATAGAAATGTAGACAATACATACCCCGGTCCCGTTTTGTTGACTATACAAGTAGAAGCTCTTCCGACAATCCCGCGCTCTAATTTGGGCACGCTGGAGGAAATTTCTGGAAGGTCATACAAGAGATACGTGTTAAATGGACATAGAGAAGAAGGCTAGTTTTTAAGTGTATGGCATATTACTCACTATTACAACACACACAACGACATAGCATAATAATAAGTCCGTTTAAATGTGTCTTAGTGCACACTGATCTTAGGTGCGTTTAATGTGTCCCAATAAGGTCACGCTGATCTTATATGCGTTTTGATGTGCCCCAATAAGGTCACGCTGATTTTAAGGGCGTTTTCATATGTCCTAATAAGGTAACGCTGATTTTCAGAGCGTTTTGATGTGTCTCAATGAGGTCACGCCAACCTTAAGTGCGTTGTGATGAAACCATCAAGAGCACTCCAATTTTAAGTGGGTTTTAAAGGTTACGCCGAGCTTAAGTGCGTTTTGACGATCAATCAAGGTCACGCCTATCTTAAGTGCGTTTTGATGGGTCAGACCAAGGTCACGCTTATTTTACGTGCGTTTTGATGATCAATCAAGGTCACACCGATCTTAAGTGCGTTTTGATAACTAAGTAATGTAAGATACCTTAAGTAGACAGGTTTCCAGGTCTCCCGGATGTAGTCATTGTCGACTTCAACACCGCGCCGCCGCAGGTTGTCCCGCACGGCCACCACCTCGTCGTAGGCCAGGCCGGGTCGCGCCACGCCAAGCCGCTCCAGTTCACCTCGGACTTCCGCGCGTAAAGCCTGCTCGCCCGTCGTCGACTGCCAGTACAGCCAGCGCTCTTTCAGTCCAGGACCTAGGCATACGCAGTATCAGTTCTAGCTTGTCACACACATATTCAGTTTAGTGTAGCTTAGGGCTCTTGCTGTATGTTTTTACAGAAGTTTATATATATTTATTTATGCCGAAATCCATAATAAATGAACATTAAAAAAAGTTAAACAGACTTCTAATAAAAAACACCAAATCTTAAAATTCAAAAGTAAACTATTACTCGCGGAGTTAGGCTCTAGACACACAGACTGCAATTCCACTGCATAAATGCAGTTCTGATGCAGTTTATAAAATGTAAAATTTAAATGGGACCACCTGGGAATTCCCTGGGTTCCCTTGGAACATACATAAAAAAATATTCAGAAGAATTGAGAACATCCTTCTGTTTTGAAGTCTGTTCAAAATGGCTGTCAAAATTTCATTATTTCTCAAAAATATCCGCCATTTTTTTTCGCAGAGGTCAGCACAGCAGGCTGAGGTTAGAATGAAATATATTGTAAAAAAAGCTTTTTCACATTTTACACAAAAATTCAATGTTTGAAAAAAAAAATTATCATTAATGAAACGACATTTTCTTTTAAGGGGTAGATTGGAATACAACAACTGAGACTCGTGTACTCCCCTGCTGTACTTACCAGTGAGTTCTTTTAGCTCTTTGTTGACACTGTCAAGTCTTTCCTTCAACGCAGTCTCCATAAGGGTGACCGCAGCATCCCAATCTTGGCGAGATGAAACACATCGGTCTTGTAGAGCGTTTAGTTGAAGAACTCTTAGTACCTGAAACAATAAGTTGAGGAGATATATAATAACATTAAGAGATATAAAACAAAAACTATTACAAGTCTCATGTAAGAAAAAAATTAATATTTTTGAGACATTATAAAATCATCTATTTCAAATTAAGGGATTAAAGGTCAAAACACCAGATGGGTATGCGTAAACGTACACGTATACGTGTATATTTATATTACGTGTATATTCATATAAATATAAACAAATATACGTATATGTTTATATTTATATGAAAATGAAACGAATAGAGACAGTTTAGTCATTTGATACATCAATATATTTGACTGTCTCGGTGGCGCGATGGGAGTGTTTTCGAATGCCACGCAAGAGGTCGTGGGTTCGATTCCTACCCAGGATAAAACTTGTGAGATGAGCACGATGGTTTATTCTGTGTCTGGGTATTATTTATCTATTTTATGTATGTATTTAGAAATATAAGTTATTTGGTTACCATAGTACAAGCTCTGCTTAGTTTGGAACCAGATGACGTTGTGTAAGTTGTCCCAACGATATTTATATTTATTATTATTAATATAGCCAATTTACATCCAATACGCTATGCCCACATTTGTTCTGTCACGGTCGCCATATAGAGGTAGCAACCGTGATAGGATTTTTTTTTTGACAATATTCATATTAAAATGGATGGGCTGTGTAAGGAGTGATATGGATATGAAAGGAGTGAATGATTAGATGACAAATAACTGGGATGAATGGAAGAGGAAGACATACTGCGCCGACGCCAAATAAATTGGGATAAGGGCAAGAGGTTGATGATGATGATGATTAGGTTGCAATTCTCGTCACTTACATCTTGAGCTCGATCCTCCCACTGATGCCTCCTGAGAGCCTCTTCTACTGCCTCCTTTTTCACGGGCTCGTGGACCGGATCGGAGTCCTGAGCCTTAGCCATCATTTCCGTGAACTCTTCCCTCAGAGCTTCCCGCCCGGCTCTGATTGAAGCAGTGGGGAGTTCAGCTTCTGCCCACTCACGTAGTTTTATGTCCACGGCGGTGTTAAATTTATCTGTAAAAAAAAGTTATAGACTCAAAAAAGTGTCCGATTAAAGTACCTTTCACATAAACCCATTCTAAATATTACATACACAATTATATAACCATGAGAGGCGCATGAAACCAGCGAAAGCTTAAAAATTACTACAATCTTACCAACGATAATAATACAATTACTTTGATTTACTACAAATATAATGCTGTGAAAGATTGATGCCATTCAATCCCATACACAGATGGTATATACGGTGGATTTCAGTCATGTAACGCTGGATTCTATTCGTTATCCAATAAATCCCCTTAGAACCTACGTAAACCAATGAATTGTAGCGAATTGGGAGGGCTGACGCGACTGAAAACCTCCGTACTGTTGGCAATAAAGAGTAGAACCAATAATGTTCATCTTCAGGCTACTCGATAGAAAGTTGTCAATATTTATTGTCATATGGTCATCATGGTTTTAAAAATAGTCACGTGAAAGTTTCAAAGATTCATGCTAGTTGCATGAAAAATTATAGTGAAAATGAAAATGAAATGTTCACTATATGTCATCTGAATTTATTCACTCACTTGTTTTTTACACATACAGTAAAAGAAGCATTGAACAAGACCCATGTAAGTTCTGATTGCTCAGTTGTTGAACTTTAGATAGGCAGTTTGCACAGTTGAGGAGTGCCATCTAGTGATACAATCGGGGTATTACTAGTGAAGGTTTCAATATATTGTTTAGTAATTTTAACTAAACAGAATGCGTCCACCGTGCTTTTCATATACCCGCTAAAATTTAATTTATTTTAAACCGTAATGAACATGGAAGTGACGTTTGGCAAATATTGCTAATATGTTTGAATTTCTTTTTAAGGCGTTTTGCCAAGCAGTTTGTGGTTCTTAAATCCTAGTATTTTATCTACCACGCCAGTAATTCCATGAAAGGCAAAGACATTAATAATTCTTTAAACCTATGGGCGATACCAAATGAAATTTGATTTAAATGGAGATTCTATAATGTACTGCTAAATACCCAAAGACTACAACACAAAATTTGATATACCCCTCTTACTGTTGTCAAAGTCATACGGGTCTAGCCATATCGTAGACTGATGGTTCCCGTCTGCGGAGTACTTCACTTGGCGAGGCACAAGTGCTGGTGGAAGGTAGGAAGGTATTAGGCGAGTGGTCTAAAATGAATATGCTAATACTGGATTAAATGATGGAATTTGTAAATAATTTTTTTTATATTATTATAAAAAATATTATATTGTAAGTTTTTATTTATAGTGAAAAAGACAATATAGGGAAAGAGGATTGGATTTGAATCTGTAAAAATTGCCAAGCATTTTAAATAATTTAAGGGAGCGTGCTAGTAATATGGAAATCGATAAACCAAGTTGAAGCCGGCTTGAAAAATTTCAACAACAGGTTGCCACAACCTGCGCTTTTTCATTTCAATACGGCAATTGGCTCACCACCTATACGTGGGACAAAATGCACATGGTGCAATATGCCTCTGCCACTCCTTCAGGGATAAAAGCGTGATTGGTAAAAATACAAAAAACTCGAAGAAGATGACCACCCAGTATAACTCTTTAGACCTATGTATGTAATCATTAATTTCTAGTCTCACAAGTAAAATGGTGTTTGGCAAAGGCAACGTTCACGCATACACCGCATTAAGGAGAGCATTGCGAATCGTATGTAAAATGCATCAAGATTTTTGTATTTAAAACATTTTATAGAAAATACTTGACACATGAACTTTTTGATTGTGATGGTCACCCTCAATCTCTTAACGGCGTCAATCTGACCAGCTTAAAAAAAAGTAAATGTTTCTGAGAGTATGCTTACCGACATCAGCATGGGCACTAGCCGCGGCTGGTAGATAGATGTTCCCGAAGACTTTTTCGGCCGCGGCTTGCCATAAGGCGTGCTGGAGACGAAGCTCCCAAACATTAGGTGCGACGGCCGACAGCTCGGCCGACTGGTCGAGCAACTCAGCGCGGGCTCTCTCGAATAGCTCGTCGCGGTCAAGTTCACGCTGTCTGTGGATGTAGATGGATTGGTTTTGTAATATTTGTATGGTCTTCCTTCATGTCTAAAAGGAAACTAGTGTGAGGAATAAATACTGATATATTATAGTGAGGTGTCGCTACACTTATCACGGTTAATATTTCATGATTGATAACCAAATTTTAAGCAGGCGGAGCAGTGGCTGTAAGTCGAGTTTAAAAAACATCATAATTGATGTTATGTATAAATTACATGAAGACTATTTATCATAGATAAAAAGAAAAGTCATATTTTTTAAACGAATTATTTTATCAACCAATTCATAATAAGTATAGTACTAAGAAAATTAAAAATGTTATAATTTTAGCCGAAAGTAAAATCTTTTTTAGCCGAATTCCAAAAAAGAAAGATATTCTGAAGTCAACTGTATTTAGTTCCTACAACACGCCAATAAAGGCAGAAAGCTAAGTTGGAGTGTTTTAGTTGATACTAGAAGGTCACTTGTAAAGACGGTTAGAAATAAAATAAATAAATTGTTGGGACAACTCACACAACGTCATCTAATTCCAAACTAAGCAGAGCTTGTACTATGGTAACCAGATAACTGATAAACATACTTATTATATTTCTACATATACATGTTAAATATAAATAACACCCAGACACAGAATAAACCATCGTGCTCATCGCACAATGTATTATCCTGGGTGGGAATCGAACCCACGATCTCTTGCGTAGCAGTCGGATACACTCCCACCGAGTCACAGAGGCAGTCAAACAGTTAAACAGCATACCTGGGAAATGTGTTCTTCCACTCGGTCTCCAGGTTGAACCTCTGCGCCTTGAAGGCATCAGCCTGTTGCTCCACTGAGGCCCGGACCATTCGCCAGAAGCAATCCGCTACAGCCATGGACAGGTTACGGGTCGTCACCTGCGAGGGGGTCACTAACCCGTCCCTGAGGGGTTCAAAGTACAATAGGTAATCGCTGAAGAAAAATATAATATGTGTGCCAGAGCACACAGGTAAGAAGCGAAACTTCTTTACATTTTTTTTTATCTATAAAATTTCTCTCATACGTCGATAAAGAAGTTTTACTTCAATAAACCCAAGATTGTACTTTTAAAGGTAAGTAATTATCTTAGCTCCGGCTCGAAGGACCAACTTATCAATTTCAATTGGCGGTAATCGAACCATACTTCGTGTATAAGGGAATATTGGGAACTAGTTGGTAGCCCAATTGTAAAAAAATAACAAATTAGTAAATAAATATTGTAGGACACGATGTAGTGGCACGGTGTTATATAGCCTATCGTTCCATGATAAATAGCCTATGTTATAAAATAAGAATTATTCAAATCAAACCTGTAGTTCCTGAGTTTAGTGTATTCAATGAGACGAACAAATTCTTCAATTTTATAATATTAGATTGTTTTTCAAAATTTTGTTATCGAGTCAAACAGCTGCTTTGAATGGCTGGTAGAGGTTATCAGCTACACCAAATCTGACAGTAAACAGCTATACCACTTGCAGGGGAATTAGCCATAGACAGACCTTCGGTACTCCTGGCGGCCGAGTCTGCTATTTCAATCGTATCGAAATCGTCGCTCAATAGAAAGCCACCGGTACAATTTTGACAGTTTTTCGTAGTCTACTATTACAATCATACTCCAATAGACTTCTATCGGCCGGCCGATAGAATTCTACTAACACGTACCGCGCCAGTGGTCGCTAGTCACTTGCATTTTTGAGAGTTTACTAACATTTTGACAGCTAGGAACAGCGATTCTACGGCTTGTCAATAGTAGACTGCCCCCAGGGGAAATAGCCTTAGACAGACACTCCGTACTCCAGACCCTACTACAAGTTAAGATACTCACTTAAAGAGCTTGGAAGACCTGAAGAACCTCTCCTCATATTCTCGAATGTTCTGTATAGAGTCATCTTTCCGACTGCGGCCTGTCACCACAGCGTAGTATCCTAAGGCCTTCATAGGGAACAGTTTGCCCTCTAGAATGCGACGAATCTGTAAATATGTGGAAAGTGAAAATAAAGTGCCTCTGATCCGATTCTATTTTATATATTTTTGGCACCACAAATCTGTTAATAGAAGCGCTCGTGGCTTGGCAGACTCAGTGTTCTGTAAATGATCACTGCGTTAACAACGCTATTGCTGGTCCTTGGATGGGTGACCACTTAGTGGAATTTACATTTGCGAGCGTTTCCGTGCTTCGGAAGGCACGTTAAGCTGTAGGTTCCGGTTGCTAGTAAAGTAAAAATGTTAAAAATATTCCACAGCAGGTCACCACAACCTGCGCCTGTCTATTTCAACACGACAATGGGCTCACAACATGGGACCAAAATGCATACGGTGAAATGTGGGCGTATAGTATGCCGCTGCTTACCCCTTCGGGGATAAAGGCGTGATAATGTGTATGTGTAAATATAATAAAGTAAGTGTGTAAGAAGTTACTAAAAGGATCAAAATATATTCAGAGTATAAAATTCAAATATAAAATTAAACAGTACTGAGTACAGATGTCAACATTTATTAATAACTAGATGACCCCCACAACTTCGCCCGTGGAATATTTCGACCTCCCGTCGCACTTATTTAATCCCGTCGCTTATAAATTCTACAATGATGCATAAATAGTTGCCCGATTTGTCGCCATTTATGACTACTGCGCTGCTCCCCAGTGTAGTAGCGTAATGATATATAGCCTATAGCCTTCCTCGATAAATGGGCTACCTAACACAAAAAGAATTTTTCAAAGCCGACCAGTAGTTCCTGTGATTAGCGCGTTCAACCAACCAAACAAACAAACTCTTCAGCTTTATAATATTAGTATAGATTGACAATAATTTATTGCCACTTAAATCCAAAATATTCAACAATAGAATAACAACATCTGTCACATATAATGTTTTTAAACTCACACAACTTATACTATGCATTTTATGTTATTCAGGTCTTTTTCGCGTAATTTTTTTTCACACCTCTCGACGTTTCGGATATATTGCAATAGCCGTAGTCACGTGACCACAAATATTATTCACGCGAAAAGAACCCGAATAACATAAAATGCATCTGCCACATATACAAGATAAAAACATTATTTGATTGGCTTAGCTGAACCCCGCGGCTTTGCCCGTGACATACTTCTAACCCCCGTCGCACTTAATCATTTATTATTATTCATCTATCACGCCTTATCCCCGAAGGGGTGGCAGAGGCATATATATTATATGCCCAGTTTATCATTTATTGCGTCGCTTATTACTTTTACAAAAAAATTATGAATTTTTGCCCAGTTTGTTGACATTTATGATTACTGCTCTGCTCTCCTGGGTGTAGCGTGATGATATAAAGCTTATAACCTTCCTTGCTAAATGGGCTATCCAACACAAAAAGAGGTCTTTAATTCCGTCCGGTAGTTCCGGAGATTAGCGCTTAGCAACATATTTTGCGATTCATTATCTATACAAATATATAAAGCTGAAGAGTTTGTTTGTTTGGTAGAACACGCTAATCTCAGGAACTACTGGTCCGAATTTAAAAAATATTTTTGAGTTAGATAGTCCATTTATCGAGGAAGGCTATATATCATCACGCTACTACCCAGGAGAGCGGAGCAGTAATCATAAATGTCAAGATATCGAGCAAATTTTCATACATTTCTGTAAAAGTAAAAGCGACGGGATCAAATGGATGCGACGGGGGTTCAAAATATGTCACGGGCGAAGCCTTGGGGGGTCGTCTAGTTATTTATATAGATTGGTTTCTTAAAACGTATAATAAAGACAAACAAACAAACTTTTGCTATTTCTAATGTTAGTATAGGTAGAATGGTATAGTTACCCGGTTGGGGTTGGCGAGGTTCTCCTCGGCCAGGTCGACCTTGGTGAGCACGAAGATGGTACGCTTGCCCGAGGGGTCACACGAAGACACTAGGTCCGTCACGTTGCTGCGTTCGGCATCCACCGACCCGTCCTGCGATACAATACAAATATATAAATACTTAGGGACACTTTTCACACAGCGCCATCTAGCTTAAACTAAGCTTTAAGCTTGTGCTATGGGATTAAGACAACTGATTAACATATTTATATATTTCTAAATACATACATATTTGACTGCCTCTGTGGCGCGGTGGGAGTGTATCCGACTGCTACGCAAGAGGTCGTGGGTTCGATTCCCACCCAGGATAAAACTTTGTGTGATGAGCACGATGGTTTATTCTGTGTCTGGGTGTTATTTATCTATAATATGTATGTAATTAGAAATATATAAGTATGTTTATCAGTTATCTGGTTATCACAGTACAAACTCTGCTTAGTTAGGAATCAGATGGCGTTGTGTGAGTTGTCCCAACAATATTTATTTATTTATTTATTGTATTTAGAAAACACCCTAACTCCAAACAAACATTTGTAGATGTCGCAAATATTTATTCCGACCCGGGAATCGAACCCGGGACCTCAGCGAGGCAGTCGCATACTCTACCATTTACGCCACGTAGGCCGATATCCAAGTGCACAGCGTTCAATAGCGAGGGGTCATACCCAAGTTCATGGTGACATTTGACATTTCACCTTGATAAACATCAATAATTAAATCGATTACCGAAAAAGTAATAGAAACCACAGAATCAAAATGGATATCGGTAATCGGGCTCGATAATTTGAAATCGATCATCAGTATAATAATCTGAAATTAAAATGTGAAATATTTATGATATTTCGAAACTTATTCGCGAAGTATATTATTAGGTACCAAGCCTATAAGGTAGGCTTCCCTACGTTTCGACCGGATTACACCAACCGTGGTCAATCGTGGACCGATGTATTCAGCGTCGGCTCCTCGGGTGCTCCAAACGTCGGGTAGGACAAGGTAGGCTTTGTACCTAATTATATACGTATCGAAAAAGACCCGAAATATCATAAATATCAAATGTGAAAGTCTAAGGGCCGTATTCCAGAACGTTTCTCAATACTCAATCGACGCTTGAGAGTAGATTTTATAAGGCAAAATCTAGCCTCAAGCGTTGATTGAGTATTGAGATACGTTCTGGAAAACGGACCTAAAACTTAAAATTTAGAAATTTTAACACAACGCCATGTAATCCAAAATGAAGCTTGTTCTTTGAGATCAAAACAATGGAGAACACAAAAGGGTCAAAATATGACTGTCAAATGAAGCTAAAATTGTAGCGTAGTTCATGTACATTACATTACTTTTTATTTCACTTCAATACATGCAGTATTTCCGAAGTTATAGCGACGAGAAGTTTTAGTCCTTTTTTAGGCCTATTATGACGTCACAGCCTCGCACAGACTGCGACAAGGCGCGGCGCGGCGTTCGGGTGCGAACGAGAGCGCGAATGTCGAATGAGCAGGGTTGTGACGTATGCACCCACCCGCGTTATACGCACTTTGATCGTAAATATTATCAGCCATTTATACATAGTAAAAAAACAATTTTTATCGTATTTTTTGTAGATTTATTTGGCATTTAAAGTAAAAAGCGTTTGTCAGACCCATTGATAAATCTACTCGACTCGAAAATCAACCTCAGCAATGGCATTTACACTTGCCACTGAAACAGTCAATTATATTCTACTCGTAGCTGTCACAGGTTCGATTTTCGTGCAGTACAAACATACCTGTATACAGAGTATGATCGCGTTGGGGTTGTCCATATACTTCATGGTCATCTGTTTGATGGCGTCTCGGGTGTCGGAGGCCATGTCCACGGTTTGTGTCTGAAATAGTTAAAAAAAACTTGGTTAAATAAACACTATTACAAATAAATAAAATTAAAATAAATAAATATTGTGGGACATTTTTAAAGTTCCGTAGCCAAGTGGCAAAAAACGGAACGCTAATGGATTCGTCATGTCTGTCTGTCCCTCCGTGTCACAGCCTCTTTTTCCAAAACTATAAGAACTGTACTGTTGAAACTTGGTAAGTAGATGTATTCTGTGAACCGCATTAAGATTTTCACACAAGACAGACGCAGGTTGTGGCTGCCTGCTGTTGAAATTTTTTTAAACCACCATAAGGCCTTCAAAACGATTGCCGTGTTACTGGCAACCGGGACCAACGGCTCAACGTGCCTTCCTAAGCACAGAAACGCTTGTAAATGTAAATGCCACAAAGCGGTAACCCATTCGAGGACCAGTCATAGCGAAAGCTGTTTAACGCAGTGATAGTTTACAGAACTCTGAGTTAACGAGACCAAGAGCACTTACATCCTACTAATATTATAAACGCGAAAGTATGTAATAAAGGATGTTTGTTACATTTTCACGAAAAAACTCTTGAATAGATTTTAATGAAACTTTAAAATAATATAGCATCAGAATAACACATAGGCTAATTTTTAGCCCGGGAACAAGTTCCTGTGGGAAACTGGAACGGGAAAATTTCTCTACGCAGGCGAAGCCGCAAGCGTGTCAACTAGTATTGAAAAAATCGAAATAGCAGTATGCCTCTGCCACCTCTTCGGGGATAATGGCGTGTGGGTAAAAAAACTCACCGAGATGACCCCTGGGAGGTCGACGAGCACCATCCGATGCAGGCCGGGCCCCTTGACGGCCATCGAGATCACTTCGCTCGACACTGTTCGACCCCCTCGTACGCTGTTGCGCATTCTGAGCTCCACCTCCCTAAACAGACAAACATGTTTAATCAATATTATATCCCTACTCTGCAAATAATTCCACAGTTGATCCCTACTCTGCTAGAATTCCGCAGTTGATCCCTACTCTGCAAATAATTCCACAGATAATCCCAACTTAGCACATAATTCCACAGTAGATCCCTACTCTGCAAACAATTCCATAGTTGATCCCTACCCTGCTAATAATACCACAGTTGATCCCTACTCTGCAAATAATACCACAGTTGATTCCTACTCTGCAAATAATTCCATAGTTGATCCCTACCCTGCTAATAATTCCACAGTTGATCCCTACTCTGCAAATAATTCCACAGTTGATCCCCACACTGCAAATAATTCCACAGTTGATCCCCACTCTGCAAATAATTCCACAGTTGATCCCCACTCTGCAAATAATTCCACAGTTGATCCCTACTCTGCAAATAATACCACAGTTGATCCCTACTCTGCAAATAGTTCCACAGTTGATCCCTACTCTGCAAATAATCCCACAGTTGATTCTAAGAATTTCAAAAACACAAAATATTAGTACCATACACGCTAAAACTTGAATAGTACTTACTTTCGTAAGTCGGCTAAGTCGGTCTCTTTGTTGAGGTCGTACTCGCGCGCCGAGTCGCGGAACTGCGCCACGTGGTACGGACCTTCGGACAGTGTCACCTTCACTGGAGCCCTACAAATAATACTTTTGTATCATCTTAAACATTTAAGGTGTGGAAAAATTTTTAAAGCTATTAATATGCTAACTTTTACATAAATATTTTATTAAAGTGAAAAAAGACAACTTGGTTCGAGACGGGGATTGAACCCGTGACCTTTGCCTAACTAGGACAATGTTTTAGCCAATGAACTACCCGAACCGTACCGAAACAAGTTGAAATTCATCACTTTATTGTAATCGTAGTCAGTTTTAATTAATCGGTAGTTCAGTGGCTCAGCTACTATTGGTAGGTTGCTGATGTATTACAAATTAATGTATAGGTTTTCTTATAAATACAGTTTATTTTTTAACCCGGGAACATTAAGAAGCGGGACCCAGAAGCCGCGGTCGTCCTCTGTTCGGTCTAAACCACCAAACACCCTGTCTTTCAACTTAGTGTATTAGTCGCCACCGTACGGACCGGGTGCATTCAATAACAATTAATAGTAACATTAACTTGAGTCTAGTGTCAAATTCTTTGTTAACATTAGTTTGTACAAACTTTGATTAAATAACTTTAAAACAAATCAATCTCCAGTGATTACACTCCGTAGGCCTTTTACAACCCCCGACATAAATAGTCCTTCGAGCCGGATGTACACCAGCGACCTATAAATATAATTTAAATACTAATATTACCTGGTACACATTTCACCAGCGCCTCTGGGGAAGATCCGGGCCTGCGCTATCATCTCTAACACAGAGGTCTTCCCGGCGGACTGATCTCCAACCACCACGACCCTGGGCAGCCGGTCTGTTTCACCAGCATCCCAGCCCGACAGTTCGTCTAGCACGGCGGAGTACATGTCGATCAGGGACCGCTGTAAGGGACATACGTATATCTTGGCAAAAGTCATGAAACAAAATTAATATTTTTGCATTTTGGCTCTCACGTTAAATCGTTATGTATTTAATTAAATGGCCTCACTACAGGGGATGCCGACGACCATGCGAAGTGGAGGAGAAAATGTAGGAAAGTGGACCCCAGGCGTCGCGAGACGCAACTGGGACACACGCTCGGATGATAATGATGTATTTAATTAAATGAAGTACATAACTATGCGAACATTTCACCGAAAAAGAAAAACGGTACTCTCTACAGTGGCGCGCCTTTTATTTTTAATGTAATTTTACCAAGCCGAAGATAAAGGAAGAGTGTACAGACGAGTTCTTCCACTTATTCCAACAATCTCCTTTTCTATTCGGAATAACGGTGCGTGGGTAAGTATCACACCGACCCATGGGATTCAGGTTAAAATTCTATCCAGTTTAATATTTGCACCTTTGTCCCTCATGGGTTGTTTGGGATATAAAGGAGAGGGTGAGACAAAGTGGAAAAAATCTTCAGAAAATACTGTATGTACGAGTACTATGTGTACAGTACTGGGGTTCAACTTAGATCTTCTCTTCAGGGCCAATCTTGCTTGCATGTGCTGCATCTGCTGATCAACAGATAAAACACTGGCACAGGCGTCCTTATTTGGAAAGTAACATGGCAATCGTTCCCAACAAAAGTAGACTCCAGGTCCAGGCAGGCTTTGAAAATAATGAAGCAAAGACAAAGGAGGAAGACGCTAGATGAAGTAGAAGAGACCTGTAAATCGAATTGCTGTGAAAAACTGTCTTGATTTGTGGATAGATTACCTTAAGTTTCCTAGCGGAAGGCTGCCGACCCTGCTTCAGCAGCATATTCTGCTGCCGCAGTTCCCGGTTCTCTTGCTCTAGCCGCTGCAACTCCCTCTGGTAGCGGGCTTGTAATGCCAGGACTTCTTCTTGAAGAGCGTGGACGCGCTTCTCTGCACCAAAGTAGCCATTCAGCAACATAGTACTTTAAACCCCTTTCACTACACCACTTTCGGAGTAAAAATTCTTAAAAATCTTTTTTAGTGATTAGAGCTTAATCAGCTTAGCAATTTCGGCTGTACGTTAATATGTTAAACAGTCAGATGGATTGTCCGTGCCACAAACTTTAAGTACTATACTCTGTCAGAGGAATTACTATGGTCAATTCGCAAAGAAAATTTCACCCATTGACTTATTATTATGCTGTTACTCTCTCGCTCATGCACTAGTATATTGGCATCTCATTCAGACTGCCTCAAGTGCGTGAGTGATATGGCAATACTTTAACTTAAGAGTTTTCTTGTGAGGTTTTGCGCCAACGCGAGCGGTGACGCACTTTTGTTGTATATTATTTTCAAAAACTAGTGTATAATTCGTGTTTTTGTGTTTAATAATGGTGGAATATTTTACATAAAGAGTTGTAGTAAAAGTGCATTAGTGAACGAAAGTGATATATTGCAAAGAATAGCGGTGTTGTTTGTGTTAGTGCCAAATTTCCATAGATAGCCGCAATAAGGGATCCACTGCCTTATTGGGGCACGGACTAGGACCTAGGACTGAGGAATTGACATCGACAAACGACTAGACAGGATTAAAACAAAATTATAAGAAAGTAATAAATACTGAAGACTAGGCTGTATGGACTAAGTTTCCTTTGCCTGCCCAAGATGGGCGAAGAAAACAAAAAAAAAACAGTTTTCTTGTGAATATACCATGGCCTTTTTTTTTATACCACTGAGGTGGCAGACAAGCGCACGGCCACCTGATAGTACCTGACCGTAGCCTATGGACGTTTGCAACACCGGAGGTGCAGCACTCGCGCTGCCGACCGTTTATATAAACCTTCTAAGACCCCTTTTGAAGAACCCCATACTGTAATAGGCATTATGAAAATTTGCAATGCTTTACTCACCATAGTTGCTATTGTCTTCAGTAGACCGCTGGGGAACGGGTTGCGGCTTGCTCTGCAAGTTGTTCACGATCTTCGCCGGTTGCTCTGCCGAGATATGGTGGACTATGGATTATGGTAACATTGCACTTAAAAAACACTTAAAATTGGTGGCGACGTTAACTATATTATTTGCAGTAGTTCTGCTGTCAAAGGTTTAAGTTGTTTAGTTATATTGATAAAAAAACAATTTAAGTGCAAAGCATAATAATAATTAATTAAGCTTGTATAGCAGAGAAATAATAAGGTGTGTCAAGGTGTAATCTGCGACCATACTTAGTTACATTTTGGGACTTATAAAATTGCTAGCTAAAATACATTGAAAACGGATAACTAGAATGTGTCAGTATTCCAGTTACTTCCTACTAACATATTTTTTCCATCCAAAGGTTGCCTAGCAGAAATTGCTTTAAGCGATAAGGCCACCCATTTTACCGCTATTTTGTGTCAAATTTCTACATTACGAGGGTAAATCTAAAAGTTCGTAACCTGACCATGAAAATCAAAGAAATGTAGGTGTAAATTATTTTTTATTTTTCTACATAGTTACCATCTAGTTCAATGCACTTCTTCCATCTGAACTACAACTTATTTATACCTTCAAAAAAAAATTATTCTGGAAGTTCGTCAAAATAACCATTTACTGCATCTATGACCTCTTCTTTGGTTGAAAATTTTGAACCACCCAAATGTTTCTTTAAATTCGGAAAAAAATGTTAATCCGAGGGGGCTAAATCCGGCGAATAAGGTGGGTGGGGCAATAATTCGTAACCACAATTATGGATCTCAGCCATTGATTCGGCAGAAGTGTGTACCCGCGCGTTGTTTTGATGGAACAAAACTTTCTTACGCAACATACTCGGCCGTTTTTCTTTGATTTCTTCGCGAAGCCGTCGTAAAAGGTTAGAATAATAACTTGAATTTATAGTTTGGCCTTTTGGTAAATAATCCACAAAAAAATTTCCCTTCCAGATTCCCTTCGCATCCCAGAATACCGAAGCCATGACTTTGTAACTCGACAAAACGACCTTAGCTTTCTTCGGAGTGGGTGAGCCAGATCTTTTCCATTGTTTCGATTGTTGCTTGGATTCGGGAGTATGGTGGTGAACCCAGCTTTCATCCATAGTAACAAACCGGGATAAAAAATCCTCGGGATCTGCCTCAAAAAGCTCCGTCACGCGAAATTGTGAAGCGAACGCGTTTTTATTCGACTGAAAGCAATCTAGGCACCCAACGAGCAGAAACCTTATGGAACCCCAGTTCTTGAGTTATGATGTTTTGAACCCGACCATAACCGATGGCTGTGATCTCAGCTATCTTATTGATGGTCTATCTTCGGTCATTTAGTATAAGATCACATATTTTATCGATGTTTTCATTGGTGGTAGATGTTGAAGGCCTAGGATCATCTTCAACGCTCTCCCGACCTCGCTTAAACTCAGCTACCCATTTTTTTACACCGGAATAGGATGGAGTAGATTCTCCTAATGTGCTCACCATATCTTCATGAATATGTTTTGGTGCTAGACCTTTTTTATGCAGGTACTTAATCACTGCGCGATGTTCGATTTTGTTAATTCTTGAAAACCTTTTCCGATACTCTTAAACAAATATCCACAAAAAAAATTTCGCGCGCACTAACTGAACCAAACTTTGCTCACTTGCTACTGAATAACCATAGTACAGATAGTGGGTAGATTTAAAAAAAATGCATTGCTTTATCTATGTTAGGCCACGAACTTTTGGATTCACACTCGTATAATACTGGCTTGGCGTACAATAGAGTGTATAAATAAAGCATTTGAACAGAATTTGGTTAGTAAATTCCTTCCCCCATGCACTGCTTACCTAAATTGGCCGAATTAGTGACTGCAGCAGCTGCGACTGCATCCTCGTACCTCTGGGCCAGCCATTCCTTGAACTCGGCCGCTCTCGCCAGCCCCGCGTCTCGCAGGCGCGGATCTGATTGCACCGACAGCGTCAGTGGGACACCTAGCGGTGAAGGCACGACTTGGCTACTACCGCGGTATGTTTCAACAACTGACTATAGTTGTTCTACGGATTTTTATTGTAACTACTCATCTTTGAACTCACAGTCCCAAGCAAAACTCATTCAAGAGTATATTTCGATTGGCTGCTAGAAGCCGCTATGTTTCGACTTATATCTCAAAGCGACTGTTGCCCAGCAATTCAATGAGCACCTTCTCGACCATTGTCAGGTATAAGTTTCATGAAGAACCTTATAATAAAGAGCTTAGTAATACGAGTATATGAAATATAAGATGTATAGGTTGAATCTTACATTAATGTCGAGCATGGGTTGGTAGCTTAGCAGACTAAAGTGGTGCTCACAGATTAAGAAAGGACACGGGTTAAAATCCAGAAAATTTTCTACATTAAAATAATAATAGTTAAAATATAGCAAAGAAATATGTGTGTCAAGGTGTAATCTGTGACCATACATACTTATACTAGCGGCACGCTATGATGGCCGTTTGACATGTTCCAACAATGCAAATAACTTAGATTTTTATGAAATAAAATACCTTACATAGTTAGTTTTAATTTTTTTTGTTTTAATCATACTATATTTGGGATATTTTTTATTAATCAATCTGAAATATATTATATTCCTGAACGAAAATGTGTAGCAAACGGCCATCATAGCGTGACGCTAGTATAGTTACATTTTGGAACATATAAAATTGCTAGCTAAAATACATTGTAAACGGATAATTAGAATGAGTCAGGATTGCAGCTACTTAAATGAAGATAATATCTTTAAATAAATGAAATTTTAAAAGAACAAAAATGTAGAGAATTCTTACCAATTTGTAATTGGTCTCCGATCTTCCCTTTGGCTTCAATAAGAGTGGTAGTGAACTGATCCCATTGTTCATTATCCGGGAGAAGTTCATTCAGCCATCCCATGTCAGGAAGGCCATCTTTCCATTCAGAATATTTCTGGAATAAGACACAGACACATATTGGTACATTCATTAGATATCTTTTTTAACCTTACTGAATATTACATGGACTAAGAGTTCCATTATTATCCACATCTTAGCATTAAGGCCTGAACCAGTAATTAATGCCATCTGGTTTCTCTAATTAGTGATAGAGCACTGTAGATTGTCAATTAGTTTGATAACAGGTAGGTATGATAAATGATCTTTAGTTGGATTGGTAATGTGAATTTATTACAAATATAAAACATTACTAAAAATAATTACTACCTTATTTAAAGTCATTCCACCTCCAACAGCTCCTCCAAGCAATAGGTATCTAATCTTCAGCACCCCTCGGACTGCTCGAGCCACCAGCATACCATACCGTCTTTTTTGTACATGACTGGTGTCTATTGGCTTGTGAAGGAGGACTCTGCGTCCAGTCCACACAGAGAATGCAACTGCTCTTTTGTCTATAGTCCATTGTGTTGGTGTTTTGAGTGATGTTCTGTGAACAGATTAATATTGTATTTAATCATACTTATATTATATTAATTTATTAATATTGTATTATATCTGGCCAGTGATATATTGTATGAACACTCTCAAAATGATAGGAGGGTGAACATGCAGCATTGGACTATGATAGGTTTCTTTGATTCTTCCTCTTTGCATCAGAAATATATAAGTACTAATTGACGCCCGCGGCTGCACCCGCATAGAGAAAGTTTTCCCGTTCGCGTTTCCCAAAGGAACTTGTTCCTGGGATTAAAAGTAGCCTATGTGTTGTTCTGATGTATAAGCTATATTATTGTAAAGTTTCATTAAAATCCATTCAGCAGTTATTACGTGAAAGAGTAACAAACATCCATACAAACTTTCGCGTTTACAATATTATTAAGACATTTATCAGTTGATGCTTAGCACAAGTTTAAAGCTTAGTTTGGGCTAGGTTAGCACTATTTAAAAATGTGTCTCACAATATTTATTTCTTTATATTCTTCAGAAAATTGTCTTTCCATTTACTATCAAAATCTTAACTGGATTTTGAGACTGGGGAGGTCTACATTTATTGGTTGCAACGCACAGCTATCACTTGGCTTTCAATTTTTTTGGCACTGTCTTAACTGTAAATCAGGAGTTGCACCTCTAGCAGGTGAGATTGCTTGGGCTCCAGAGCTCCTGGTGGGGCCCTTTACACCAGTGATAGTCTGATTTAATTGACACAGTATATTATATCTATTTCCATGTAAACTGCATACAGGGAGACTGAGTGTATCTTCCAATATAATTCAAGTTGTCTTTGAAAATCTATGAATTTTTAGCTTAAATTCTGGATCATGGATCAATCAATCAAGTTAGCGAGTCAAAGGGATTTCAAAAGTAAATTATATCATTTACTTTACCCATGAATAACAAAAAAAAAACAGAGTTCTTAGAGAAGCACAGGAGTTACAGATGACATGAAGGAATTAACTGAGGAAAGGGTGAGACTCACCTAATACGATTGTGTAGTATTCTCGACATTTTTACGTAATCTTTCAGTTTGTTTAGATTTTCATAACCTATACAGGAGTCTTTCACAAAATAATAAACTTAAAAAGATGCTCTCATTTCATAACCTCCTCCGGTACTGTGAAAAAATCACGTAATACCAAAATTGATTTATGCGTATATAGATTCGCTTTATCTAGGGTATATTACACAATCAACTTGTAAATAATTATAAATCACTTCATATTTTGAATATTGACAAATTACACATTTCAAAGGACATTTTCGATAATTTCATTTTTCAGCTGCGTTTCGTTACTTGTTAGAGTGTCTGCGTTTCAGCTCTAATAAATTTAAGTATACAATTTATTGAATGCTGAAGTAATCACAAATTATTAAAATTGTTTTTACTTTGTGACTACTATGTATTTCGTTGAGAGAAATTAGTAGTAATTATTGAAATCTTAGTTGTTTTGTTTATACGGGTGCACTAGGAATTGAAGATGATTCAGAAATGTCAAGTACGTCATTTTTATTGTCAAATAGCGACTTGTTTTGCCAACTGGACAAAATCCTGGCACTTGCAAAAATAATGCAAATTTCTAATTGTTTACAATTCTTACCAGCAATAATTTCGTTTCGTTAGTTTAGTGTGATGTGTGATATTAGTGTGTTTTATTAAAAATGTCGTGGCTGAACTTAAACCAGAGTTTAAACAGTTTAAAAGGGCAGATAACTAATATTGCATCTGAAGTATTTTCTGAACCCACCGTTCAGGAAGCTGGTGATGATACACTCGTAAATAACTCTTCTGTGGTAGAACTAGAAGAAAAATGTCGTAATCTGGAAGTCGAGGTAAGTTTATGTAATTTTTACATGTATTTATTGCTGCATTTGACAGCTGACTTTAAGGTTATGTTTTTATGTTTTTATTATTTTTATCCCCAACAAAAATGATCGGTGATTGTGACTCCTCATTGTCACCCTCTCTAATTAGTAAAATATTGCATCACACTGCAATAAATTTGGTGCTACGTTTCGAAATTGTAATTAACTGTTATATAAACAAATGTTTTAATGTTTATTTTCACAATAATAACTCTATTTGACATTGTTATGCATCCCAAGAGATTGTAAATATTGCTTTTTGTAATGTAGTAATTGTAATGTAGTGATTGTAACTTATGCATTCATAACAGATCTACCAAGTGCTAAAGTATTGTGTCATCCAACACAGCTATTTGGTCTAACTATCCCATTTAATCACTTGATAATGAACTGTATTGAAAGACAGATTACTTTAGGCCTGATAATGTTAATTTAATACTTGAAAATAATATTCATTTAGATTAATAACTTAACCTTTATAACACACTGTTCCATCAAATCAGTTATATATACCTATTTTCTTAAAGGGTTAGGCAGAGGTATAGATTTACCAATACTCACATTTTGCCTGTTATTTTTTGGTGGTGCCATCGTGTGAGATAGAAATAAGGTGTCAATAAGCTCTTGTTTCTGGCAGCCTATGTTATGTACCCTCATGCAGGCGGTAGGTGTAGTGTGCAAAGAATGATGAAAGATAGATAGGTCAGACCCAGGCAACTGTCGCATAGCCATCAGCTCAGTCATCTCTAAGGTTTTTGAGCTAATCATAAACATGCAGCTCATGCATTATCGTGAAGATCAGTCCTTGATAAATGACCGGCAATACGGTTGTAGGCCAAAATGGTCAACGAGGGATCTTCTGGCATACATTACACACCTTTGGGGTGAGGCTATGGATAAGCATGGCGAATCCTTGGCTACTAGCCTGGCCATTGCTAAGGCTTTTGATAGAGTATGGCATGCATCACTCCTTTCCAAGCTTCCGGCATATGGCCTGCCACCTCAACTATGCACATGGCTCGCCAGCTTTCTGCATGAGCACCGTATTTTTGGGTCCAATGCGACGGTCAGACCTCAGACTATTTGCAGATAAATGCTGGCGTGTCGCAGGGGTCCTTTTGTCGCCCACTCTCTTTCTTCTGCATATCAATGGTATGTTGTCCCTGGGCACCATACATTGCTATGCAGATGATAGTACATTACATGGGAGATATGTAAGTCACCCGGCGGCAAAGTGGACGAATGTTGAGGCTAGGAGGGGACAAGTTGTGGCAGAACTTGATCAGAGTTTGGACCGCATCTCTTGGTGGGGTTCCAATAATCTGGTTCAATGCTAGGAAATCGCAGGCTTGTGCATTCACTGCAAAATTATCCTCTTTCATTCCCCTTCCAACTCTTCAGAATACAACACTATGCTGCAAAATTATCCTCAGCATTCTGGGGTTAGAGGATCGTCGTGAGCTTAATAATAAAACTACATTGAGGGGTGCATCAGCTTGGCCTCTCGCAAGCTCGGAGTCCTTAACAGGGTGAGGCGGTTTTTCACGCCGGAACAGTCCAGAGGTCATTAGCAGACTTGAACCGTTGGAGATGCGTAGAATGGTCGCCAGCTTAGCTGCATTTTACCGCATCTACCACGGTGAGTGTTCTGTAGAGCTCTTTCAACTAGTCCCACCCTCCCCCTTCCGTTCCCGAACAACACGGGCGGGGCAGAGATGTCATCCTTACACTGTGGACACCATCTTGCCCAAAACGGAAAGATTCCGTAGGTCCTTCTTTTGTCGTACCATAAAAATATGGAACTCTCTGCCGGCGCACGTGTTTCCCTCCTCTTACAATCCTGGGTCCTTTAAGAGAAGCGTGAAAAGGCATATTTCTGGGCTGTCAAAATGAGGATGGCTATGTCGTGCAGATTGAGATAGCGGCCCTCATTCATGGGTCGTCGTCTTTGCTTATCATCAGGCGGGCGACACCATTTTGACGTGCCAAGTATAAAAAAAAATTATGATGAGGTTTTATATTTCCTGAAAGAAATCTATCCTTATAAGGCGGCCCCGTATATTTGTATGGTTTGCCCACAGCACAAACAGGATTTAATCCTACAATGAGTTATGATAGGCCTTAGGTCCGTATTCCAGAACGTTTCTCAGTACTCAATCAACGCTTGAGGCTAGATTTTGCCTTATAAAATCTACTCTCAAGCGTCGATTGAGTATTAAGTAACGTTCTGGAATACGGACCTTAGATATATCAACAAAATATTAAAACTGTATTTTTTTTATATTTTAAACCTCTGCAACTATATCACTATCCTAATACTACGTAAGATGCTTACGGTGAAATGTGGGCGTATAGTATGCCTTTGCCTGTGGCACAATAGTTCCGAAAGGGACGCAGTGCCTCGGTATTTACCGACCCCCGAAAAGTTGCCTCTGCCTACCTCTTCGGGGATAAAGGCGTGACAATATATATGTATTACTACATATAGAAAATAGCGCCTGTTTGGGAACACGAAATATATTTAATCTAGGTAAAATAAACTGGAATTAATAAATGAAAGTTGTATATGCAAGAATAGGGTACAACAAGCTGTTTTTGCTTCCAATTTTGCAAATCTTAATCTATTATAGGTGTTCGGCGCCCACCGACATCCATTCAGGGGTATGGTATGGTTTAGTTGGTTTGAGTTTTACAGACACAACTGACCATTAACTAATGTATAACTGTAATTATATTCCGATCGTAATTACCAGCTGCATCCGAAACCCTTGCTTTCAACTTCTCTCGGTCTTTAGCATCCGAGATAGTGAGATCATTGGAAAGCATGTCATTTCATACAACGTCAAGCCTTAACTCTTTTTCGTGATCCGATAAAAAAGGTTAAGACGGACACTAGTCTCTAACGTTATTACTAATAAGTTAATATATCTTAATAATATTATAAATGTGAAAGTTTGTATGGATGTTTGTTACTCTTTCACGTAAAACTACTGAATGGATTTTAATGATACTTTACAATAATATAGCTTATACTTCAGAATAACACATAGGCTACTTTTTATCCCGGGAACAAGTTACAGTGGGAAACAGGAACGGGAATACATCGCTACGCGGGCGAAGCCGCGGGCGTCAACTAGTAAGTTTATAATATGAAACAGATTCGTCCCTGCACAGAATTTACTGTCTGCAAATTTTGGGGAGGCTCACGATGCGGTCAAGTGACGTGCTATCCAAATTTAAGATTGTCCTGAGATCGCTATAAACCTAGTTTGCGGAGAAGTGCAGAACAATCGCCTCTTAGGGCCGTATTCCAGAACGTTTATCAACACTCAAGTAACACTTGAGAGTAGATTTTATAAGGCAAAATCTAGTCTCAAGCGTTGATCGAGTATTAAGAAACGTTCTGGAATACGGACCTTAGACATGGTAGATCCTATGAAATGTGAGTGTTCTGAAGAGTTTATGTAATCCAACCCTATCCTATTTAATAACCAGGAAAACGTGCCGAACAGAATGTCACTGTCATTCTATGGGGTGTAAGCATCCCCATGTGACAACTATAAAATGAGCCCGATTACCAATGTCCAGTGCATTCTGGACACCTAGCGCTTAGTAATGCAGAGTCTAGGCGACCAATTCTCTCGCCACGACGGCAATAAACAGTCCCACTGTGCATAAGACATTTGATTTCTGTATTGCCAATGGTAGAAAGGATCAGTTTAATATAGTGATGACATTTTGAAAGCGCCTTTACAATGGTCTATGCAAAATAAAGACATTTTTATTTATTTAAGACTGTATATAGAATTGTAAGCCCACCGCAAGAGCTGTAGTACTGATTGTAGATGTTGGGGTCAAGTTCAACATTTTGGAGAATCTCGGCTAGGTGTAATGGGGTAAGGATCATTCACAGTATCTTAGTGTTCATTCAATATTAAGTCATGGAAATTCGACACAAACAGGTATTACGTAGCAACAACTGTGGACAACTCTCGCCAATTTGGAAACTTTTCATAAAAATAAATATTAAAAACTAACTATCTTCACGCTGTATCCCTGACGGGGTAGTCAGAGAGGACAGATCGCCAGGCTTCGCGATCCATGCATACTTCTTTCGCTTCTTCAAGATTCATCAATCGCTTCCTAATAGACGCATGTCTGGGTATCCGAGTACTTTTGACCTTTCCGTTTTTGAGCAATCTGCTCACGTGGTCTTCATATGTAAGTCTCGGCCTACCCTGACTTCTTCTACTCTACTTTTGCACAATATATATTCTTCGTCAATCGTTCCTCACTCATTCGTTGGACGTGTCCAAACCAACGGAGCACGCCCTTTTCCAGCTTAAAGCTGACACTTTCATTAAAACCTGCCATTTTGCATGTCACTTCGTTACGTATTCGGTCGGCCAAAGTAACGCCGCACAATTTTCGAAGTGATCGCATCTCCATAGCATTCAATTTACTTTCATGCATCTGCTGACATACCCAGGTTTCGCTACCGTAAAGCAAAGTTGGCACTAGCACTGCGTTATGAATCGCCAGTCGTGGTTCTTTTACGATGCTTTGACGCTTTACTAATTAGAACAAAGCACCGTTAACTCTGTTTCCGGCAGCTACTCGCCGTTCTACATCCGAATCACATCTTCCATCCGCGCTAAACATACTCCCTAAATACACAATTTCATTCACTTGCTCTAGACATTCCTGGTTTACCCTAATCTCGCATTTAGTTCTTACGTCATCTCTTTCAAATACTAGAACCTTAGTTTTACTTGCATTCAAGCGAAGACCTTACACTCCTCTTTCATATTAGTGACTAATGCCTGAAGGTCGGCTTCTGATGAGGCCATGACCACTGCATAATCAGCGTACAGCAGACAGTTTACTTTAATGTCATCCAAATTCACACCCATATCACAATCTTTCAACTTCTGCAGGCAACTGTCCAGATACACTATGTACAGGCGGAAATAAATAATTATTGATTATGATTATTACAATTAACCACAAACCGGTTGACCAGCAAGTGTGCTTTCTCTGGAGTATCATGAGCCATGAATCATTAAAATAAGACAGTAGTGACAATGGAAATTGACCAAGATTTGAAGGGCTGCAAGTATCCACAGCTGCCCATATACTTGGGCATGAAGTTCATGATGGCGAAATGCAGTGGCTAAAAAAATATTATGTCATGGTAATCACTTGTTGATAGTGATATAGTTGCAGAGGTTTAAAATATAAAAAAAATACAGTTTTAATATTTTGTTGATATATCTAAGGTCCGTATTCCAGAACGTTACTTAATACTCAATCGACGCTTGAGGCTAGATTTTGCCTTATAAAAGCTGGTAAACCGGTTTGTGGTTAATTGTAATAATCATAATCAATAATTATTTATTTCCGCCTGTACATAGTGTATCTGGACAGTTGCCTGCAGAAGTTGAAAGATTGTGATATGGGTGTGAATTTGGATGACATTAAAGTAAACTGTCTGCTGTACGCTGATTATGCAGTGGTCATGGCCTCATCAGAAGCCGACCTTCAGGCATTAGTCACTAATATGAAAGAGGAGTGTAAGGTCTTCGCTTGAATGCAAGTAAAACTAAGATTCTAGTATTTGAAAGAGATGACGTAAGAACTAAATGCGAGATTAGGGTAAACCAGGAATGTCTAGAGCAAGTGAATGAAATTGTGTATTTAGGGAGTATGTTTAGCGCGGATGGAAGATGTGATTCGGATGTAGAACGGCGAGTAGCTGCCGGAAACAGAGTTAACGGTGCTTTGTTCTAATTAGTAAAGCGTCAAAGCATCGTAAAAGAACCACGACTGGCGATTCATAACGCAGTGCTAGTGCCAACTTTGCTTTACGGTAGCGAAACCTGGGTATGTCAGCAGATGCATGAAAGTAAATTGAATGCTGTGGAGATGCGATCACTTCGAAAATTGTGCGGCGTTACTTTGGCCGACCGAATACGTAACGAAGTGACATGCAAAATGGCAGGTTTTAATGAAAGTGTCAGCTTTAAGCTGGAAAAGGGCGTGCTCCGTTGGTTTGGACACGTCCAACGAATGAGTGAGGAACGATTGACGAAGAATATATATTGTGCAAAAGTAGAGTAGAAGAAGTCAGGGTAGGCCGAGACTTACATATGAAGACCACGTGAGCAGATTGCTCAAAAACGGAAAGGTCAAAAGTACTCGGATACCCAGACATGCGTCTAGGAAGCGATTGATGAATCTTGAAGAAGCGAAAGAAGTATGCATGGATCGCGAAGCCTGGCGATCTGTCCTCTCTGACTACCCCGTCAGGGATACAGCGTGAAGATAGTTAGTTTTTAATATTTATTTTTATGAAAAGTTTCCAAATTGGCGAGAGTTGTCCACAGTTGTTGCTACGTAATACCTGTTTGTGTCGAATTTCCATGACTTAATATTGAATGAACACTAAGATACTGTGAATGATCCTTACCCCATTACACCTAGCCGAGATTCTCCAAAATGTTGAACTTGACCCCAACATCTACAATCCACAGTACTACAGCTCTTGCGGTGGGCTTACAATTCTATATACAGTCTTAAATAAATAAAAATGTCTTTATTTTGCATAGACCATTGTAAAGGCGCTTTCAAAATGTCATCACTATATTAAACTGATCCTTTCTACCATTGGCAATACAGAAATCAAATGTCTTATGCACAGTGGGACTGTTTATTGCCGTCGTGGCGAGAGAATTGGTCGCCTAGACTCTGCATTACTAAGCGCTAGGTGTCCAGAATGCACTGGACATTGGTAATCGGGCTCATTTTATAGTTGTCACATGGGGATGCTTACACCCCATAGAATGACAGTGACATTCTGTTCGGCACGTTTTCCTGGTTATTAAATAGGATAGGGTTGGATTACATAAACTCTTCAGAACACTCACATTTCATAGGATCTACCATGTCTAAGGTCCGTATTCCAGAACGTTTCTTAATACTCGATCAACGCTTGAGACTAGATTTTGCCTTATAAAATCTACTCTCAAGTGTTACTTGAGTGTTGATAAACGTTCTGGAATACGGCCCTAAGAGGCGATTGTTCTGCACTTCTCCGCAAACTAGGTTTATAGCGATCTCAGGACAATCTTAAATTTGGATAGCACGTCACTTGACCGCATCGTGAGCCTCCCCAAAATTTGCAGACAGTAAATTCTGTGCAGGGACGAATCTGTTTCATATTATAAACTTACTAGTTGACGCCCGCGGCTTCGCCCGCGTAGCGATGTATTCCCGTTCCTGTTTCCCACTGTAACTTGTTCCCGGGATAAAAAGTAGCCTATGTGTTATTCTGAAGTATAAGCTATATTATTGTAAAGTATCATTAAAATCCATTCAGTAGTTTTACGTGAAAGAGTAACAAACATCCATACAAACTTTCACATTTATAATATTATTAAGATATATTAACTTATTAGTAATAACGTTAGAGACTAGTGTCCGTCTTAACCTTTTTTATCGGATCACGAAAAAGAGTTAAGGCTTGACGTTGTATGAAATGACATGCTTTCCAATGATCTCACTATCTCGGATGCTAAAGACCGAGAGAAGTTGAAAGCAAGGGTTTCGGATGCAGCTGGGAATTACGATCGGAATATAATTACAGTTATACATTAGTTAATGGTCAGTTGTGTCTGTAAAACTCAAACCAACTAAACCATACCATACCCCTGAATGGATGTCGGTGGGCGCCGGGTATACCCTTAAAATGAGTTTCTAATTAACACCTATAATAGATTAAGATTTGCAAAATTGGTAATTTTTTCTTATAATCAATAAAATTGGATCATTTAATCATTTATTTATGTTTTTATAAAAAAAAAGTTTTTTTTATTTTTTTATCACCCCAACATAATATAAAATTAAATAAAAAAAAATTAAATTTAAAAAAGCAAAAACAGCTTGTTGTACCCTATTCTTGCATATACAACTTTCATTTATTAATTCCAGTTTATTTTACCTAGATTAAATATATTTCGTGTTCCCAAACAGGCGCTATTTTCTATATGTAGTAATACATATATATTGTCACGCCTTTATCCCCGAAGGGGTAGGCAGAGGCAACTTTTCCGGGGTCGGTAAATACCGAGGCACTGCGTCCCTTTCGGAACTATTGTGCCACAGGCAAAGGCATACTATACGCCCACATTTCATCGTAAGCATTTTACGTAGTATTAGGATAGAGTACAATGCGATGGACGAAATTACCTCCATTTTTTTCGTGTGATAATCCTCTTCGACTACACATTACTACATTCGGGCTGTTGTGGTGGCTCTGCCGAACTTCGAAGCTTGCTAGGTAGTGAGCAAAGACAGCATTATTATAACAGGGCATAGATGCGGTCAGCTTAAGAATCGAATCAAACCGGAATAAATGGCGCAACGTCGTAGAATCGTGGTTGAAAGAATCAGAGAGAAACTGTCACTACCAACATTGACAGCGACATTTCAAACAGCACACAAACGAGCGTGCTTGCGCGCGCCGTTACACACACACACAGACACACACACGTATTTTTTTAAATTGCCTTTCTTTTCTTTTTATTTTACTTTTTAAGTTTATTTTCAATGTTTCAATTTAAAATAAGTAATAAGCTTCTCACTACATTGTAGTTCGTAAAATTGGTACTAAATGGATTATTTTTTAACATGAAAGAGGTGACCTGAAACACAGGCCTCTGGTCTAGCTTAGGCATCAGTCTCCTGCAATATGTAAAGATAAAACTAAAATGGATAAGGAATAGTTGTATTATTTGTGATATATTTGTATATTGTGGTGAGAGAAAAAAAAAAATTAAAATAAATTATTATTTCTGGTGGGGACGAGTAGTGGACGCCCATGGCCTCTTTTTGTGAGTGTGTTATTCTCCAGAAGTAGGCCGCCGAGCGCATACCTAGTAGCTTAAAATGGCGGGCCATTAACATCCGATTCTTTGAGGAGAACTATCAAGAGCGAACACAGACATAAAATAAATTCTGTTTTTCGAACAACTAGCAACCGCAGATAAAAAGCTTTAATAAAACCAACTAGCTGAGTTGAGTGGCCCTTGAAATACTTTGATCTCCCATCGTTGACACCATGAATATTTTACCAATTTGTTGACATTTATAACTACTGCGCCGCTCTTCTGGGCCGTTGATCATATAGCATCAGCATTCCTCTATAAATGGACTATTTGCCGATGCCGTGATCAAATGGAGGGTGTGGCGACCTGTCATTGAAAAATTTTCAAGCCGCCCATAAGCTTTTCAACTTGGCTTAACGGCTACCATCAGCTTAACGGGACCAACAGCTTAACGTGCCCTCCGAAGCACGGAAACGATTGTAAATGGAAATACCATAAAGCGGTCACCCATCTGAGGACCAGCCATAGCGAAAGATGCCCAACACAGCAATCGTTACAGAAAACCTCTTTCCATCAGGTGGGCCGTACGCTTGTCTGCCACCTCAGTGGTATAAAAATAAAAAAACCGAACGAGGAGGCAACATGCGAGTTTTTGCGTTATTGTGCAAAGCGTACGTGACGTCCCCAGGTTGTAAAATCCACTCATTAAGGACATGTAGTGCTTGTTAAGTCAATAAGGGCATACAGATTGACCCTTTATCAGCTGTACATTAAGGGTGGACTCACTATGATTAAACGTATAATCGTACGGTATAGCCATCTCTTTTAGTCTAATGGTTTAGAAGAGGATATCGTATTTCCAAGTATTACTAGCGTGTGGAGTAAACTTTGTGAGTCCATTAAATCAGCGATTCTGTGTTTTGATTCTCTATTTGATGGAATGACAGTAATAGTACATGTAAAACTGTCTTCATACCTTACTGTCTCGATCCAATGGTTTCCTATAACTATGATCTTTATCGAAAATAGATACGATTTTACTATCTTATTTGCTAGGAGCTTTTTAAACAAGATGATTACCTCTACATTGTTGAAGACTAGCTGACCCGCGCGGCTTCGGCCGTGACAAACTTCGAAGTGCCGTCAGTTTATCAGTCACGCCTTTATTCCATCACTCCCATTCAATCCCGTCGTTTATTACTTTTACAATAATGTATAAATATATTTGCCCGATTCTTATACTGGCATTTTGTAAGGAAAAGGATTTGTTTGTGGCGAACACAATGTTCAACCAAATTAATATGTATACGAGGAGATGTAAGTAAAAGAGACTGTCTTTGTGGCGCGGTGGGAGTGCATCCGACTGCTACGCAAGAGATTGTGGGTTCGATTCCCACCCAGGATAAAACTTTGTGTGATGAGCACGATGGTTTATACCGTGTCTGGGTGTTATTTATCTATAATATGTATGTATTTTGAAATATATAAGTATGTTTATCAGTTATCTGGTTACCACAGTACAAGCTCTGCTTAGTGTGGAATCAGATGGCGTTGTGTGAGTTGTCCCAACTATATTTATTTAATTATTTAAAGAGAAGCATGATAGATCTATTCCTAATGGATAGTCGGCTCCGTAAACAGGTGATGGACACAAGGGTTTATCGAGGCGCTGAGCTGGGATCAGACCACTACCTAGTAATAACTAGGATTAGGGGTCTGTTCGCGGGTTGGCGTCATCGTACCGAGTGTCCTGAACCTGAGCCGACTTATAGCATCAAAAGCTGAAAGCTGCAGGATGCATCCATTAGGGATAAATATAAAGAAAGGGTAGCCGAAAAGCTTGGTGACGTCAATGTTAGTAGTGAGAATGTGGAAAGTGTATGGCAGAACCTTAGGTATAGAATGGTAAATGCCACTGTGGAAGTGTGTGGAGAAACGAGAAGAGGCAGTAGTAATAAGCGTGACGCATGGTGGAATGAGGAAGTGAAAGAAGCAGTTCGAATGAAGAAGAAAGCATGGTTAGACTACTTAGCCTCGCGGAATGATTATAATATGAAAGAGAGATACAAGCTGCAAAAAGTTAACACGAAGGCACTGATAGAAGAAGCTCGTGAAAGGTGCAGAATGAAAGCGGATGAAAGGTTGTCGTCCAATTTCCGGGATAATGCCAGGCTCTTCTGGAAAGAGGTAGGCAAGACCCGGAGTTGTTCGGCAATCTGCAGTATGAATAAAGTGCTTAGTGTGTGTTAACAATGACGTCCTAACAGACCAAACTGACGTCCTGCAGAGATGGAGTGAATATTATGGAAAGATGTATGCAAGAAAAGACAGAGATGCCACATCGGGAAATGGAGCTCACTTCGATGCTCCGGATCCCGATGTTATTGAAGTCATTAGTATGAAAGAAATTGAACAAGCGATAAGAAGTATGAAATGTGGTAAGGCTGAGGGAAAAGACAGAGTTACTGCTGAGATGATCAAGTACAGTGGGTCGCGCGTCTGGGACACTCTATGTCTGTTATGCCATTTGTGCTGGCGGACGGGTGAGGTCCCAGATGACTGGCGAATAGCAGTTGTAGTACCTATTTACAAAGGGAAAGGCTCGCACCTAAACTGCTCCAGCTACAGGGCGATCAGCTTGGTCAGCTTAGCTAGTAAGGTGTATGCAAAGATTATAACGGCAAGATTGCAAGAAAAGTCCGAAAGGTATTTATGGGAGGCTCAATGCGGATTCCGACGTGGAAGAGGTTGCATGGATCAAGTGTTTCCTCTCCGCATGATCGCGGAAAAGTTTCTGGCTATTAGCCAGAAGGTTTTCTGCGCTTTTGTAGATCTGGAGAAAGCATTTGATAACGTTGTGAAGGAAACTCTGTGGGATTTGCTGCCCAGATATAGTGTGGACGGCTCGCTACTGCGAGCAATACAGTCGCTTTATAAGGACTGTAAGGCTTGCGTGCGAGTAGGGGGGGATGTGTCACCTCTTTTTGATGTCTGTACAGGCGTCAAACAGGGTTGTGTCATGTGCCTGGCTGTTCATAGTGTATCTGGACAGTTGCCTGCAGAAGTTGAAAGATTGTGATATGGGTGTGATATGGGTGTGAATTTGGGTGACTTTTCAGTAAACTGTCTGCTGTACGCTGATGATGCGGTGCTCATGGCCTCATCAGAAGCCGACCTAGGCATAAGTCACTAATATGAAAGAGGAGTGTGAAAATAAGGGTCTTCGCTTGAATGCAAGTAAGCCTAAGGTTCTAGTATTTGAAAGAGATGACGTAAGAACTAAATGCGAGATTAGGGTAAACCAGGAACGTCTAGAGCAAGTGAATGAAATTGTGTATTTAGGGAGTATGTTTAGCGCGGATGGAAGATGTGATTCGGATGTAGAACGGCGAGTAGCTGCCGGAAACAGAGTTAACGGTGCTTTGTCCCAATTAGTAAAGCGACAAAGCATCGTAAAAGAAGCACGACTGGCGATTCATAACGCAGTGCTAGTGCCAACTTTGCTTTACGGTAGCGAAACCTGGGTATGTCAGCAGATGCATGAAAGTAAATTGAAAGCTGTGGAGATGCGATCACTTCGAAAATTGTGCGCCGTTATTGGCCGACCGAATACGTAACGAAGTGATACGCAATATGGCAAGTTTGAATGAAAGTGTCAGCGTTAAGCTGGAAAAGGGCGTGCTCCGTTGGTTTCGGCACTTCCACGAATGAGTGAGGAACGATTGACGAAGAATATATATTGTGCGAAAGCAGAGGGTAGAAGAAGTCAGGGTAGGCCGAGACTTACATATGAAGACCACGTGAGCAGATTGCTCAAAAACGGAAAGGTCAAAAGTACTCGGATACCCAGACATGCGTGTATGAAGCGATTGATAAAATCTTGAAGAAGCGAAATAAGTATGCATGGATCGCGAAGCCTGGCGATCTGTCCTCTCTGACTACCCCGTCAGGGATACAGCGTGAAGATAGGACTTTATATTAGAACTTTTAAAGGGGAATAATTATGTAATACTTAGTTTTTGCGTAACTTTAATCGTTTACGCAGCGTTCGCAACGGAAGCTATCAAAAGGAATATTTTGTCCCCGATTTTGCCACATTTATCATTACTGTTCTGCACCTATTGGTCGTAGCGTGATGCTATATAGCCTATAGCCTTCGTCGATAAATGGACTATTCTACACAAAAAGAATTTTGCTAATCGAACCTGTAGGCCCTGAGATTAGCGCGTTCAACCAAACAAACAAACAAACTCTTCAACTTTATAATATTAGCATAGATGACAGTTCAGCATGCAACTAACTATTTATCCCGCCAAAAGTTGTTAAAATTTCGAAAAAATATAGGTAGAAATCTGAAGTCCGACAGATCGCTATGGTCGTTTACCCCTACCACAACATCTTCTTTCGTTTAGGAGTGCCGAATCAGGATCTATCGAACTTCCTTGCTGTGGCCTTGGAAATAGAATAAAAAAATTCTATATATCTGTGTCGAAGCGCAAGGTAAACTTCTGCACGGACGCCATTGGTATTAATTAAGTTCTTGGGACACGCACACATCACCTTTTTTTTCATTTTGCCAAAACTCACAGAAGACACAGTATACATCGAAAGCGTTACTTATTAATCTATTAGACTACAGATAATTAAAATTGTACTGTCTGTTTGTAATCCCAAAATAACAAATTTTCACTAAATGCGTATGAAAGAAAGCGCTCGAATCCCAGTTAACTCAATTTTCTGTAAACGGTCACTTTTAAGCAATGAATGGTCCTCGGATGGATTACCCTTTGTGGCATTTCTATTTACGAGCATTTCTGTGCTTTGGAAGGAGTATTAAGCCGTATAACAGTTGTTAACCTCAGTTGAGGGCCTTATTAACGGCTTGAAAAATTTTAACAGCAGATCGCCACAACCTGGGTCTGCCTAATTCAACACGGCAATGAGTTCACCACCTGTTACGTGAGACAAAATGCTTACGGTGAAATGTGGACGTATAGTAGACCTCTGCAACCCCTTCGGAGATAAAGGCGTGAATGAAAGTAAATACGGTCCATTTTTTTCTGTCTGGATGTTCCGACTAATCTCTGAAACCGCCGGATTGATTTTAATGAGATTTTCACTGGCAGATAGCTGATGCTTTTGGGAGTTACTTAGGCTTCATTTTACCCCCGTATTCCCACTAGAGATCACTACGCGAGATAAACAGCATGGTGTCCTGTAGTATTAAAAATTTCTTTAGTCGTAGATTAGATTCTACAATCGTCTTTAAATTGTCATTGTTGGACTTTTAGGGTCGTATTGAGATTAAGGTCCGTATTCCAGAACGTTTCTCAATACTCAATCAACGCTTGAGGCTAGTTTTTGCCTTATAAATACTACTCTCAAGCGTTGATTGAGTTTTGAGAAACGTTCTGGAATACGGACCTTAATCTCATAATCTCCGAACATTACAACAATTTTGAGCACCTATACATCAAAACGCTGTTTTCGTTGCTCCTCTAGCCACACGCTCGTAGGCCAAAATGGCCGTTAGGGTAGATACGGTATCACATGTTTGCACAACGATAAGTACCGATAACGTACAGCTTTCGACCGAAACCTGTACGAATGGTGTACAACTAACCTGGATTACAGAGCTTATGAGAATGATACAATGATATTATTTAACTGTATAAAACAAGGTGGCGGTTTTTAATTTAGTAGTATTTAATGATAATAAAGGAGGGGAGGAGGATCCCACCACACAGTCTCGATTCGTCAATCCTAACGCACAACGGTCAAGGATAACCTCTACTAATTGTAACGGAGGAATGATGAACCGAACTCCTCAAAGAAAGGGATGTAGAATAGGAATAAGGAAACCTTACCCTCCAGGTTGTCAAATTTTTTTGCAATACTTCGCTTTACAAAGTGGCATTGAGTCGACAAGTATACTTGTCTTTACAAGGTAGCATTGAGTCGACAAGTATACTTGCGTAGTATTAAAGCGGAGGACGAATCGAGGGTGTGTGGTGGGTTCCTCCTCCCCTCCTTTATAATCGTTAGCGATGGATTTCCGTCATGGTGCGCCCGATTCAATTAGTTATTAGTAGTATTTTTAACCCTTTTTGATTGACGTACATGTAGCTCATATGATAAATTTTATTAGCGGATGCCCCGCGGTTTCCCCCGTGTACTTTCCGTTACCGTTGAAATACCATGATAAAATGTAGCCTAAGTATAATAATATCAGCTATCTGTCAGTGAGAGTTAGTAAGTTTCACAGATTATTCCTGGATCGGAACAAATATTTTTGTGATTCTTAAGTGTTTGTTGCAGAGTTTGGGTGTTTACTATGTATAATATGGAAATATTTATTAAAAATATATTTGAAATTAATAAATAAATATGTTTATCAGTTGTCTAGATCCCATACCACAAACTTATATTAGCTTACTTTGGGCTAGATGGCGCTGTGTAAAAAAAATATCTCACAATATTCCCATAGAGAACAGAGCTACATGTAGGTAATCAAAGATGCATTCATTATTAAACATCGAAATCAATTTGACAATCAAAAAGGTTTTTAACAATGAAGTATTTCCATAGATCTGAAATAATTTGTCCATGTCGACGACATCGATCCCGAAATTAAAATAACTAATTTCGGAATATCACACTGTTCGGCCAGAGACCTTCCTGTCTGAGGAAACGTGTCCTCCGGGTCATGAAATATTCATTTGTACTTATTATGGTTCCGTATCGTGTCATTAACTGCCTATGTTTTCGTAAGTATGCGACTGATGCGGTCCCAGGTTTGATCCCTAGGTAGGAACAAATATATGTGATCCGCAAAATTTGGTTTCGGAGTTTGAGTATTTCCGGTTGTTTTATTATTTATTTATTTATTGAAGTGCTCATACAAAAACCCGGGGTTGTGTGAAACCAAATTGAAGGCCTTACGGGTGACTTAAAAAACAGGTATATACTATAGATATAATAGGCTCTCCAGCATTACTAGGTAACGCTTAACAGAAGTCCTGCTAAAGCTTTAGCTGTTTGTTTAGTAAATAAAAATCAAACGGCATAAAAATTATGTACACTTCCAGGTCAAAATCTATTATCTATTGTTAATTGGGTGATTGACTAATAAACTTCCCTACATTAAAACATTGTAAATGAATATCATCATTATTATCGAATCATTTGGCAGTTAAAGAAGGGATTCCCGCTAATTTCAAAAGCCAATATTGATTTGCGGTCACAGTGTTCTGTAAATGATCACTGAGTTACGCAACTTTCACTATGGCGTGACCACTTTGTGGCATTTACATTTGCGGGCGTTTCCGAGCTTCGGAAGGCATGTTAAGCCGTTGGTCCCGGTTGCCAGTAAATTGGCAGTCGTTAAGCCTGGTTGAAGGCTTTATGGGCGGCTTGAAAAATTTAACAGCAGGTAGCCACAACCTGCGTCTGTCTATTTCAACACGGCAATGGGCTCACCACCTATTATGTGGGACAGGGATCCACGGTGAAAAGTGGGCATATAATATGCCCCCTTCGGGGATAAGGCGTGATGGATATTCAATATTGATTTGTAAAATTGTTGTGATTTTTTTTTTAATTTAATACTTATGTGTGATGCATCTTTAGAGCTGCATCTAATAAACAATACTGGCGACTTAATGACGACAGCTTGCGGTACCCTAAAATGAGTCCAATTTGTCAACCATCGGCACGCATTTGTGATTCTAATCTCTCGTCCCAGTTTCTACCAAAATCCCTGGCAGTTTTAAATTTCTAAACACTTACGTCGACCAGTGACTGTTTTTACACAATAAGCTACCTGAGTGACGATGTTTTTTTAATTTCCATAATAGACAAAGGAGAGCCTTATTAATTTTTGGAATATAATGCTTTTTTTTAAAATTGATTTTAATGGCACTGTTCCTGTATTTTTTATGCTATTGTTGATATTAAAGTTACGTAAGCAATTTAAGACTGAACTTTTGTTTTATATTGAAATTACTAGATGACCCCCACAGCTTCGCCCGTGGAATATTTCGACCTCCCGTCGCACCTATTTAATCCCGTCGCTTATAAATTCTACAATGATGAATAAAAATTTGCCCGATTTGTCGACATTTATGACTACTGCTCTGCTCCCCAGTGTAGTAGCGTAATGATATATAGCCTATAGCCTTCGTAGATAAAAATATTTTTTTTCGAATCGGACCAGCAGTTCCTGAGATTAACTGCGCGTTCAACCGAACAAACAAACAAACTCTTCAGCTTATAAGTAACTTATAAGTGATATACCTAAATGTTTATGGAACACCCATGGACAACAACCATGAACACCTAAAGTTTAGAAACGTCTTATAAAACGGCTAAGTCTCAAAGGCCATTTGTACGTATCTATTTGTCAGGAACCATAGGAGATAGAGGCAAACGGCATTTGATTCAGGACACCATGAATACGTGCATAGGCGATTTTGAAGTTTCTACCTCTTACGGTTTTGAAACTGGTTTCGGTTTAGAAGTCGTCTGATTCCTTCGCTACGATAGTGAAGGGCGCGTTACTTGTTTGTCCGTCAAAAAGCCCTGGCCGCCCTCAGGACCTCAGAGTACCTTCCTAACTAACTAACTATCTTCACGCTGTATCCCTGACGGGGTAGTCAGAGAGGACAGATAGCTAGGCTTCGGGATCCATGCATACTTCTTTTGCTTCTTGCAGATTAGTTAATCTCTTCATACATGCACGTCTGGGTATCCGAGAACTTTTGACTTTTCCGTTGTTGAGCAATCTGCTCACGTGGTCTGCATATGTTAGTCTTGGCTTACCCTGACTGCTTCTACCATCTACTAACATAGTACTTTCCTACGTATGTGTTATTTAACATAAATAATCTGACTGAATGTTACTTAACCTCTGCGATCACTTTTGGTGTTGCAAACATCCATAGGTTACGTTAGGCTTTTTTTTGATAACTGTGTGGAAATCCTCATAGACTTCACCTCGCTTTTGACGGGGTTGGCATGTCGGACTCTAACCAACTAAAATCACGGCACTCCTATTCCTTATTTCAGGACGCCAGGGTGTGCCCTTACGGAGGTTACGTTACGCTGATCATATTCTATAACAAATGGAACCGTATGCTTGTGTGCCTAGTGACTTGGGTGTTTTGGTAGTTCCTCTTTCCAGTCCGTTTGCTCCCTATTTAATAAATACATACATATATACTTACATATTGTCACGCCTCTATCCCCGAAGGGGTAGGCAGAGGCATACTATATTATACCCACATTTCACCGTATGCATTTCGTCCCGACTGCCATTTTACTGGCAATCGGGACCAACGGCTTAACGTGCCTTCCGAAGCACGGAAACGCTCGCAAATGTAAATTCCACAAAGTGGTCACCCATCCAAAGACCACCTATAGCGAATGTTGCTTAACGTAGTGATAGTTTACAGAACACTGAGTCAGCGGGGCTCCATGTTTATGTATGTTGATGTAAAATTGTTGGTGAATTATGATGATATACATTATGCTTTTACCAACCTGGGTAATATTCTGTGTTAATCCATTTATTTAAGCTGTTTGAATTCAGGTCGCTGAACGATGTTGACAGCAGACAGATGCTGGAGATCAACAGACGATGAATTATTGAAAAGAATGGGCACGTGTCCCGTCCAACTGTTAGCACTCAATGTATTCTATGTTAAATCTCACCCAAATCTACATCTACGGTTTATTCAATACTTCCTAGATTTCAGTTATTCAAATTTATCGTTTATTTGATGAAGTAAAAATAAAAATTTCATGAATCGAAATAATCTTATAATCCCGGGTTCTTCAAGAGTAGTGTGAAGAGGCACATCATTGGGCCGCCAACTTGAGAGCCACTGTTATTAGTACTATTTTGGATTGCGACAGTGGCTTTCAATTCGCTAGATGTCGCTACGGCTTTCCATCAGAAGGGTGGCGTCATTATGACGAGCTAAAAAAAAAAATATTGTGGAACACTTTTCACACAGCGCCATATAGCCCAAACTAAGCTTTTAAGCTTGTGGGATGGGATCTAGACAACTGATAAACATACTTTAATATTTTAAATACATACATATTATACACAGGAAACACCCAAATTCCGAAACAAACATTTGTGTATCACACAAAAATATTTGTTCCGACCCGGGAATCGATCACGAGGCCTCAGCGCGGCAGTCGCATAAACTACCACTTACGCCACCGAGGCAGTCAAATAAATACAACAGCCTTGTTGTTACCATTTTCACCATTAGAAAATCTTGATATTTTATCGAAGCTCTCGTGGCCCCGCGGTCTCAGTGTTCTGTAAACGATCACTGAGTTACGCAACTTTCACTATGGCTGGTCCTAAGATGGGTGACCACTTTGTGGTATTTACATTTGCGAGCGTTTCCGTGCTTCGGAAGGCACGTTAAGCCGTTGGTCCCGGTTGCCAGTAAAATGGCAGTCGTTAAGCCTGGTTGAAGGCCTTATGGGCGGCTTGAAAATTTCAACAGCAGGTAGCCACAACCTGCGTCTGTCTATTTCAACACGGCAATGGGCTCACCACCTATTACGTGGGACAGGAATCCACACGGTGAAAAGTGGGCATATAATATGCCTCTGCCACCCCTTCGGGGATAAGGCGTGATGGATATTTATTTTATTTGATATTTTTATACTATAAATATCAATCCTACTTAACGTTAATGCTCCACAGCTTAAACCTCTACCCGCAAACCAGCATGTGGATTGGTACCTATCTCAGAATCCAAGATGACATTTGATCTCGAATCTATATCTAAAATACATGAGGGTAGTAAGTTAGGGCTCGTACACATTAACACGTTACGACGACGTGATATTACTTTTGTAAATCTTTTTAATTGTGACATTATATTTAAAAAGAAAAAATTATTGCCTTTAAGTGACTGTATTTGTTGTATTTTACTTAAACATTAATTACTTATTTGACATTACTGTTTTTCAGTTATTATTAGTCCCAATTGTTTGACATTTGTTTATTTAATGTAACTTTTTCCAATATTTCCATGGCATCAAGTTAGGTGAAATGCTCTGACCTACCATAAAATATGTCACATTGTACCTAATACCTGTACCTAAAATTTTGTACCGTTATTCATGCAAATTAATAAAATAAATACATGAACATAAGAACACATAACAACAATCGCTCATATAATTTAAAAACAGAATGCAACACATGATATATGACACTAAAATAGCTTGTCATTGACGTCAAATAAACAACCAATCGGATGTCTTCGTTTTGTAATTCAAATTTGGAAGCGATTTAAATGCGTCGCCAATAGGTCAGAGGGGAATGTCTTGGCATAGTAAGCTGTTTACGCCACTTGTATGTTAAACGCCCCTTGTGACTAAAGTGTTTTTTTGTAACGCTTTTCCTGACTGTATTATGATTTTAGGGTTCTGTAAATTATGGGGTCTATGGGGGTGTATAGGGCCTCACGAAGAAATAAATATCCCTCATGAATAAAGATTTTTTTGTAAAGCTTTTCCTGACTGTATTATGATTTTTAGTACTGTGACTTATGGGGGTCTATGAGGGTGTATCGGGCCTCACGATGAAATAAATATCCCTCATAAATAAAGTGTTTTTTTTTGTAACGCTTTACCTCTCTGTATTATGATTTACTGTGGCTACCTGCTGTTGAATTTTTTTAAGCCGCCCATAAGGCCTACAACCAGACTTAACGACTGCCATTTTACTGGCAACCGGGACCAGCGGCTTAACGTGCCTTCTGAAGCACGGAAACGCTCGCAAATGTAAATTCCACAAAGTGTTCACCCATCCAAGGACCACCTTTAGCGAAATTTGCTTAACGCAGTGATCGTTTACAGAACACTGTGTCAGCGGGGCCACGAGCGCTACAGTTGCAATTGAAAAACTAGCTGAAAAATAAAGTCCGGCTACTAGGTTCGTAACTAGCCGGGTCATTTTGCTTGTAGAACTGAGGACTGAGGAGACCGAAAGGCTTCTTCAGTGGCATCGCGTACCAGAAAACGTAGAGTGCAGCTACCAAACGCCGCCCGTGGTGAGCTTGGGCAGTGAATGTCGGTTGTGATGATGATGGTGACTTACCTGAAAGTTAATTGTAGCTACACTAGTTGACGTTTGTGGCTCCGACTGCGTGTTGAAGTTTTCCCGTTCCCGTTTTCCACAACAGCTTGTTCCCTGGATAAAAAGTAGCCTATGTGTTTTATTGCCAGGTTCTTCCTCTGGCTCTACCTATTGCTTTGCGAATCTGGCAGTAAATGTTAATGTAGAAACAGTAATCTTGACTTTCATAAGTGTTACTTTGTGACCTACATGAATAAAGATGTATTTTTTTTTATTTCATTTTCATGTTATTCTGATGTGGCAGCTATATTTCATCAAAATCAATTCACTAGCTTTCGCGTGAAAGAGTAACAAATTTTCATTCATAAATTATTACAAACTTTCACTTTTGTAATAGGAACTAACTGAGCCCCGCGCCTTTGCTCATGATATACTTCGACTTAATTCGGGACCCATTTAATCACATCGTTTATTAATTTATCAATATACAAGACAATTATCCCGATTGGTTGACATTTATGATTACTGCTCCGCTCTCCCGGGTAGTAGTGTGATAATAGTCTATAGCCTTCCTCGATAAATGGCCTATCTAACCCAAACATATTTTTTCAATTTGAAACAGTAGTTCCTGAGATAAGCGCGTTCAAACAAACATACAAACTCTTCAGCTTTATATATTATACCTAGTGCTAGTTGACGCCCACGGCTCCACACGAATGGTAAAGTACTCCCGTTCCCGTTTCCCAAAGGAACTTGTTCCCGGAATTAAAAGTAGCATATGTGTTCTTCTGATGTGTAAGCTATATTATTGTAAAGTTTCAAACAAGTAACAAACACCCATACTAAATAGCTTTTCAATTTTATCTTCTATATATACACAGACCGGCACAATTAGCGGAACAAATAAAAAATTGTGAAACCTTTTTTTAATTAATGTTGCTGGCTGGTTTATGGCTATTTTATTTTAGAATAAAATATTTTAAAATTAGAACACTGTTGATCGTCACTTTTTACTGTGATTGTTTTAATTTTAATCGACGTTTTAATAATTTCGAGTACCTAAGTGTTCCATATTACGGGTGCACAAGTTTGTATGTAAAGATTTTATTTTTTTATTTAATTCAAGACTTTTTGGACATTTTATGTTCCTTAAATCTTACTGAAGGATAAGGGAATCATTATGCCTGATTAAACCCCGACTGAATATGTCAGGGCACTTGAGATGAGAAGCAGTAATCTAACTTACAGAGATATCGCCAGGATGCTTCGTCGATCTGTTTCAACAATTCATCGCAGTGTCCAGCGATACAGAGAGACTAAGGGCCGTATTCTAGAACGTTTATCAACACTCAAGAAACACTTGAGAGTTGACTTTATAAGGCAAAATCTAGTCTCAAGCGTTGATTGAGTATTATGAAACATTCTGGAATACGTACCAATTCTCTCACTAGACGTCGCGGGCAAGGCAGAATTAGGCCTACATCGAGGAGAGATGACCATTTTATTCAGCGAAAGTCGTCAAACGCGGATTCCTTCGAAGACGCATCTTCGAAGGAATCCGCGTTTGACGACTTTCGTTTATTATTAAAAATAGACGTGTTTCAGGAATTGTTGAAATTCAACCTCTAAGGTAGTCAAATAAGGGCTGAAAGTTTGTATGAAAATCCGCCATTGTTAAATAATATGCATAAAAATTTGTATGTGGACTTACGTTTATAATTTAAGATAGACGTGTTTCAGGAATTTCAACCCCTAAGGTAGTAAAATAAGGGCAGAAAGTTTGTACAAAAATCCGCCATTTTTAAACCAATATGCATAAAAAATTGTATATGGACTTTCGTTTATTTTTTGAGATAGACGTGTTTCAGGAATTTTTGAAATTCAACCCCTAAGGTAGTAAAATAGGGCTGAAAGTTTGTATGGAAATCCGCCATTTTTAAACTAATATGCATAATAATTTGTATTTAGACTTTCGTTTAGTATTTAAAATAGACGTGTTTCAGGAATTTTTGAAATTCAACTCCTAAGGTAGTAAAATAAGGGCTGAAAGTTTGTATGAAAATCCGCCATTTTTAAACTAATATTCATAAAAATATGAATGCGGATTTTCGCTTATAATTTAAGAATGACGTGTTTCAAGAATTTTTAATATTAACCCCTAAGGGTGTTAAATAAGGTTTGAAAGTTTGTATAGAAATCAGTTATTTCTTAACGAATCAACAAAGGAATTTGTCTAAAGATTATCGGTAAGAAAATTAAGAAAGACGTGTTTCACGATTTTCTGAAATTCTACCCTTAAGGGGATAAGGACTAATGGGGACGAACGTTTGAATGGAAATCCGCCTTTATTAAACTAATATACATAAAAAATGTGTATGAGCTATCTCTTAGAAAAATATACATACATACACATACATATTGTGACGCCTTTATCCCCGAAGGGGTAGGCAGAGGCATACTATTCGCCTACATTTCACCGTATGCATTTTTGTCCCACGTAACAGGTGGTGAGTCCATTGTCGTGGTAAAATAGACAGGCACAGGCTGTGGCGACCTGCTGTTAAAAATTTTCAAGCCGCCCATGAGGCATTTAACCAGGCTTAACGACTGCCATTTTATTGACAACCGGGACAAACAGCTTAACGTGCCTTCCGAAGCACGGAAACGCTCGCAAATGTAAATTCCACAAAGTGGTCAACCATCCAATGACCACGTGTAGCGATCGTTGCTTAACGTAGTGATCGTTTACAGAACACTGAGTTAGGGTGCCACGAGCGCTTAAAATAATTAGAAAAACAGATGAAAGTATTTCAAGATATTCCGAAATTTTAAGGCAGTCGCTCCTGTCAATGCCGAAAATTAAAAGCCGAACAAAAGCTGCTCCTAGCAGACAAACAAGTGGAACCTAGGCTCCAACTACAGGGCTTGGAAGTAAATACACTAACATAAGAATTGGAATAAAACACTAGAGGGTCGGAATACTGTACATTGGAGATATTTTGAAAAACTCTTTAGTAGGGCATTCTGTATACGATTCTGAAGACAAAACAGTTTTTTTTTCTGAATGTCGTTTCTGTTTGATATGGCAATGAGCATCACGTCGTAACTATTGAATCGATTGAAATGAAACTTGCCATGATCTGAGTTTTTACTCCGAGAAATGCTTTAGTGTAGGTACTATTGTTCTAGATATTCTTGGTGGTTCCTTTGAGAGAGGGGATGAAAGAGAAAACTGTTTATTCAATTGCTGTATACTCAATTACAAATCAACGCAGTAATTATAATTTTTTTTTGTTAAGACGGGGATACTTTAGGTTTTCTTTTTAATAAATATTTCAATACCACCTGATGCCCCGCATCTGAGACTGCTAGATTAATTTTACCTTTACCCGTTTCCACAGCGTAGTAAGCTATCTTTAAAAATAGACACTTTGTACACAATTATGACAATTATGTAGACCCATAATAGACATAGACATATTGTCACGCCTTTATCCCCGAAGGGGTAGGCACTGGCAGAGGCATACTGTACGCCCACATTTCACCCTATGCATTTTTCTCCCACGCAACTAGTGGTGAGTCTATTGCCGTGTTGACCTGACATTTTTGCAAGTGATCTTGTGAGTTTGTGACGTTATAGGTATAATCTAAGGATTTACTGAACTGATTTTAAATATTCTTTCACCATCAGAAAGCTAAATTATCAGTGAGTGTCATATGCTATATTTTATTCCTGTATTCTCATAGGAACGAGAATTACGTGGATGAACCACAAATTGTCTAAACTATTAAACGTGAAAACGTGACATTTGGTAAAAGTATTCATTACATATTTTGAATGAGCACTAGGAAAGGAATTCCTAGTATTCCCACAGGATCTGGAACGACACTGCTGAAACCAGTCACAGGCATTAGACATAGAAACCAAAAATTTGGTGAAAGCATTCTTTAGGTACTTTAGATGAGTTCCAAGAAAGGAATTCCCGGTATTCCCACGAGAATGTAATCCTACTACTATTATAATAGTGTCAATTAGTAACTAACTATCTTCACGCTATATCCCTGACGGGGTACTCAGAGAGGACAGATCGATCAGTGTCAATTAGTAAAGACTTTTATGTGTTTGGATGTTTGTTACTTAATCATATTTAGATGAAATTCGTCATATAGATAAAACATTTTCTGGATATTTTTATACCGGGAAAATATCTTATTCCTACGGGAAACACTTTTTGTTTAATAACCGAATTTCACGCAAGCAATCAGCTAGTCAATATATATAAAAATCAACTCTAGAACGGGCTTACCTATCCAAACCAAATGTTTAGGCTTTGTTCGGACTATTTAGTCGATGGTTTATGTGAAGTTTGCACAAAATCGGTCCAGTGGCTCTTCATTTACTGCCCCAAAGGAAATTGCGCGGGTCAGCTAGTCTATTATAGTGTACGAGTAGATGTAGATAGGATAGTCTAGATAAATTATGTATACATGACTTTTTTTCAAAAATGATGTGCCTTTTTTATAAGCATTTAAGCCAATGTTTAGTTTAGTCCCCAACCCTATATTACGACTATATATGTACTTCTTCGAAGTAATCTTTCCGTACTTCGGAAAGTACGTCAAGCAATTATTACCGGCTATTACATAACAAAAAATGACTTGAAGGCTCTATGGACGACTTAATAAAATTCCACAGCAGGTAGCCATAATCTGTAACATGTCTGTTTCTACACCTCACAGACAAAATAGAACTCGTGAAATGTGAACATCATCTATGCCCCTGCCTACCCCTTAGCGGAAATAGACGTGGCTGTGGCGTGTATATTGTTTATGATCGATAAACACATTATAGATTCTAATACTAACTAATATATAAAGCTGAAGAATTGTTTGAAAACGCACTAATATCAGAAACTATTGGTTCAAATTAAGAAATATTTTTTGTTTGATAGCCCATTTATCGAGGAACACTTAATAATAAGAAAGAACGTATTATCACGCTACTACCCAGGAGAGCGGAGCAGTAATCATAAACGCCACGACTACGAATCAAAGCAAATATTCATACATTATTTTTAAATTCATAAACGACGGGATTAAATATGTATACGGGGGAGTTTGAAGTATGTCCAAGCGAAGGCGCGAGGCTCAGCAAGTTCTTGAAATGTTGTTACTTCTTTTAATTACAACTGTTTTTTCTTTCAGACAGTAACCCTCAAGAAGCAAATAGACGAGCTGCAGGCTTCTTTACAGTCTGAGGTAAGAACTGTTTACACAATAAGCAACGCCGGTATTTATTTATATTATATCTATAAATCTGAAAATGAGAACGGCTTATTGCCGTTCACATGCCTGTATTAATTTATAATTATAAAGAAACAAGTAGAACGCTAACCGAAGAAAAAAGAACAAGAATATATGAACACAGAGGACTTAGTCCAGAGAGGACTCATCTTACACCAGTTAACCCCTTTTACGAGATGAGGAACATCACACGGGCACAAATAATTCATTGTCTTTCAACTAATTCTTAATATTAGGATGACTTAGTAGGGATTCTATCCGGAGGAAACCCCGTTCTTTTGTTGAACTTTCAACACTTCCAGAATCGAATCCTTCAGAAATTTTCTATTTTTTATATCCTGGCCTATCGACCAGGAAGCGTCTGCATCATTTTGACAAATAAGAATAAAGAAGAAAATCTTAGCGTAAATCCCCTATTACTCTCGTTGGCATTCGAAAGAAGCCTGAAAGAAGAACCCGGGGTTCACCTTCCCAATGTCACTGTGTGACTTCTGTTCCGTACTATCTATACTAATATTATAAAGCTGAAGAGTTTGTTTGTTTGGTTGAACGCGCTAATCTCAGGAACTACTGGTCGGATTTGAAAAATTCATTTTGTTTTAGATAGCCCATTTATCGAGGAAGGCTATATATCATCACGCTACTAACCAGGAGAGCGGAGAAGTAGCCATAAATGTCAACAAATCGGGAAATTTTAATGCATTATTGTAGAATTTATAAGCGACGGGATTAAATAAGTGCGACGGGAGTTCGAAGTATGTCTTGTGTGTCTTCTGTTCCGTACTATTTCTGATGGTAATTATAAATGCAACCTTTCCGTTTTTGTATTTGTTTCGCCATTAGACCCCATAAATTGTCCTGTAGACCCTCTTCACTTCAAAAATCACAGGAAACTATAAATATTTATGTTCTTTAATGAATGTATACATAAATATATTTATAAAGGAAACTAAACTAAAGCTGATAATTATTGTAATATTCATTAAGTCGGAACGGTTTTGGGTTGTTTTTATATATAACTAATCCGATTTCCGAATTCCGATGTATAAGCTATATTATTGTAAAGTTTCATTAAATTCCATTCAGTATTTTTACGTCAAAGAGTAACAAACATCCATATAAACTTTTACGTTTATAATATTACTAGCTGACCCGCTAAACTTCGTTAGCGCCACATAAAAGAAACAGACAAAGAAAGAGACCTTAGGTAAAGAGGGTGGCGCGTAGGCTATTCTTATGAAACAACTTCTGAAGTATTCGCTGACAATAAAGAACTGAATGAAATCGGAAAACTTGTTGATGAGTTACTTATAACTGAATAATATACTAAAACTGAATATCCTGTACATTTCTTGAATTAATACATAGGGTACCTACTATATATCCCGGGAAAACATCTTTTCCCGCGAGAAAACCCTTTTGTGTACTAACGAATTCACGTGAACGGGGCCGCGGGCATCAACTTTCGGAAATGTTCTACCTATGCCGATTTTCAACAAAATGTAATTAAATAACAAACGTCCAAATAATAAAGAAATCTTTACAATCTTTCTCCTTCTTAATATTAGTAAGATTGCATTCCCGTGGGAATACCGGGAATTATTTCATGGTGCTCATCTAACGTAGGTACATGTTTGGAACAAATTTTAGGTTTTGTATGGCTTTACCCACGTAGTTCCCGTTCTCGTCGGAATACCGGGTATTCCTTTCTTAGTGCTGATTCAAAGTAGACATACCTAATAAATACTTTCCCCAAATTACAGGTATGTACCTATGTTTGATAGTTTAGACTGTGTGTGGCTTCATTCGCGTAGTTCCCGTTTCCATGGAAATATCAGGAATCCCGTTTTTAAGCTTATCCAAGACTAAAAGTATACATTCACCAAATTTCAGGTTTCCATGTTTAATGTTTAGGCTGTGCGTGGTTTACTGACATAATTTCGGTTCCCGTGGGAACACTGAACTCGCTGGTACATGTTACTAACTTTGAATTGAAAACGACCATCTTCCATACAACCGTTTATCCCTTATTGACGTCCTTAGGGGTAAAACTTCGCAAAACTTCTTAATAGTAACGAACCTACGTGTTAAAAGGAACCCCATTGTGAAGTTTGGACTTCGTAGCTCCGTTAGCTCCATGGATTTCGTGATTAATGAGTCAGTTAATACAACCGCTGTTTTACCTCCTTATAGGTAAACGTTTGCGAAACCGCAATACACGTCCCCATTTATTTGTAACTAGAAACAGGTGTACGTAAATTCATGTTTCTAAATTGGAAAATGGCGAACTTCCATACAACCGTTTATCGCTTATTTGCTTCCTTAGAGGTAGAATTTCGAAAAATCCATTCTTAGAAGAAACCTACGAGTCTAAAGGAACCCCCATGCGAAGTTTGAGCTTCGTAGCTTTGTTAGTTTTATAGGTTCGTGATCAGTGAGTCAGTTATTGCAACTCCTTTTTGACCCCCTCAAGGGTAGAATTTATCAAAATTCCTTAACACATAATTTTTTATTTTTATACAGAAGCAGGTATAAGAAATTCGGTGTTGCTATGTTTGAAAATGAAGAATTATCCAAATAAACTTTGAAGCCTTTTTTACCCCCTTATAGGTAAAATTTAGCAAAACCGCGATACACGTACCCATTTATTTGTAACTAAAAACAGGTGTACCTAAATTCATGTTTCTAACTTTGAAAATGACGAACTTCCATACAACCGTTTATCGCTTATTTACTTCCCTAGGGGTTGAATTTCGCAAAATCCCTTCTCAGCGGAAACTTGCGTATTAAGAATCTCCATACAAAGTTTGAGCTTCATAGCTTTGGTAGTTTCAGAGATTTCGTGATCAATGAGTCAGTCAGTGATTTTGCCTTTTATATATATAGATTAAGATTAATTTTGACTAAATAGCAAACGTAGGGTTTACCATAAGTCTAACCTGTGTCTTTCCGTTTGTGGCATCTAATTATAACTACATAGCATCCATAGTTCCCAAACGGCTGGCCGAATTTTGATGCTGATTTTTGTTTCGAAAGCTTATCACAGACGTCAGAGCTTGTGATGAAGGGTTCTCTCTAATATCCACAAGTATACTATTACTTTAAAAGTATTTATATATTAATATCCTCGACATGGTGACCTGGAACTTGCTGCAGCATCAGGTAGTCTTCGGGATATCCAACTCTTCAAAAAATAACAGCATTATACCATGTTTGGGTTTTTCAAAACGGTCTTGAGTACATGCAGCTAATTTTATTTTGTGCAGTAGTACACTGATCATTAAATCCGTTTAGCAACCTTTACTATGGCTGGTCCTCGGATGGGTGACCACTTTGCGGCATTTAAATTTGCGAGCGTTTCTGTGCTTCGGAAGGCACTTTAAGCCGTTTGGTCCCGATTGCCAGTAAAATGGCAAAGTTCAGTTGAAGGCCTTATTGGTTGTCCATTTCAACACGGCAATGGGCTCACGACCTGTTAAGTGGGACAAAAATGCTTACATTGAAATGTTGGCTTATAGAATGCCTTTGCGGATAAAGGCGTGACAATATGTATGTATGTAGTAAATCCGTAAAAATCCGTAAAAATACTTCTATCGTATTCAGAGCTTTGTTATAGAAATGTCGACGAAAGCCATCTATCTCTAGATAAAAGTATTGATCGCGTAACCAAAAGGGGTTGATAAGGTACTCCATATAAAAGGTGTGATAAGCAGGGATCAGCTTTGTTTCAAACTGTTCGCGGGGGCGGTAGGCAGAGTCGCTGTCAGGTATGTCGATATCTTTATATTGAGCTTTTAAATAGTAAAGAATAAAATTTTAATAGTACTTTACCACGTGAGCAGATTGCTCAAAAACGGAAAGGTCAAAAGTACTCGGATACCCAGACGTGCGTGTATGAAGCGATTGATGAATCTCGAAGAAGCGAAAGAAGTATGCATGGATCGCGAAGCCTGGCGATCTGTCCTCTCTGACTACCCCGTCAGGGATACAGCGTGAAGATAGTTATTTTTTTTTTAGTTAGCTTTTAAATAAGTAGTTGATAAATTTTTTAGCTAAATTTCTAATATTTTTTTAATAAAGTAAAAAATTCGAGACGGGGATTGAACTCGTGACCTTTGTCTAACCAGGGCAATGTTTTAGCCACTGAACTACCCGAACCGTATCGAATCAATTTGAAATTCTCCACCATATTTTAATCGTCATTTTTAAGAGAATGACCAGAGCCATCTATCGAGCTACTCAGCAACTTGTTTCACTTTATCAAAACGTTTGTTGTTCTGACTACAATTTTAGGTTGGTCTTGATGGCGGCCTACAATTAGGTGACTGCTTTGTAGCGTTTTCATAGATAGAGCTACTTTCGCTATAGCTGGTCGTTAGATGGGTACGTGCTTCGGAAAGCACGTTGAGCCCTTGGTCACAGTTGCCAATAACATGGCAGCCCTTAAGCCAAGTGAAAGCCTTATTGGCTTGGCTCACGGCATTGGACTCACTACCTATTACGTGGGACAGGAATACACACGGTAAAATGTGGGCGTATAATAAGACTCTGAAACACCTTCGGAGATAGGGTGGGTGTGATGGATAAACTTTTTTTTCAATGCTACAAACGTAAGCCATACAGCCTGCTAAAATACCCAACCCTATTTTGATTTAAAAAGGTTATACGCTTATTTTCGTTTAAAATTTCATACACCTTTTTAAAGGAAGGGAAAAAAAAGATTCTGAAAGAGGAGCTCTAAAAACTCTTACAGCATAATCCTACTAATATTATAAACGCGAAAGTTTGTAGTAATGGATGTTTGTTACTCTTTCACGTAAAATCTACTGAATGGATTTTAATGAAACTTTACAATAATATAGCTTATACACCAGAATAACACATATACTACTTTTAATCCCGGGAATAACTTCTTGTGGGAGACGGGAACGTGGGAACGGGCGTCAATTAGTATGTTAATTAATAGCTTGAACTGGTTAGATTACTAGACTACGAAACCGGAGGTCGTGGATTCAGTTCCCACCCAGGACAAAATATCGTTGTGTGATTGAAATGCTCTTTGATTTGTTCTGTGTCTGATGTTTGTAAAATGAATTTGAAACGCTCGTAGCTCTGCCAGCTTAGTGTTCTGTAAACGATCATTGCGTTATGCCACTTATACTACGGTGAGTACTGAAAGTCCATTTAAAATTTTCTTCCTTGTTTTTCAAGTTGAGGCCAAGTCCAAGGCCTTATAGTCGATTTGAAAATCTTCAACGGCATGTAACCACAGCCTGTGCTGGTCTGTTTCAGTACGGCAATAGGGTGAGTGTTACACCTTTTGGCTACGGTGATCTTGTCTACATACATACGTACATATTGTCACGCCTTTATCCCCGAGGCAGAGGCATACTAAAACGCCCACATATCACCGTATGCATTTTGTCCCACGTAACAGGTGGTGAGCTCATTGCCGTGTTGAAATGGACAGTCGCAGGCTGTGGCGACCTGCTGTTGAATTTTATTAATTTAAATATTTATTTTAAGCCGCCCATAAGTCCTTCAACTTGGCTTCAACTTCAATCGGGACCAACGGCTTAACGTGCCTTCCGAAGCACGAAACTGAGGTGGGTCTAAAGGGCTGAATAAATTTAATAAAATGCGTCTATTTTAGATGTAAAATTTGGAATAAAATTTGAACCCGTTGCCTTTTTAGTGAGGTGGTAACAAAAAGGCTAAATGGTTTTATGTGCTAGACACTAATTAGCACGACCAATTAAAGTCCTGGTAGTCTCGGACTAGTAGTATAAAACATGTAATATATTTTATAGTGATCAAGTCCTAGTCAGGTCTTTTAAGGCAAAATAGGAAAAACTAATTTTGCTTAACCTTCTAAAAGTTACCAGTCTGAAAGTCTAAAGGACACATTGTCAAAGGTCCCCGAGGTCGCCCGATTGTAAAACTATTAATGCAAATGTGTTGCATGAAGTTGGTTTGAACGTTTAATGCGGCGTTTGAGCGTGGTAATTACTTAATTTCATTAGCATTTAGTAAAATTCGTTGTCCGTTGGATGTAGGTATATAATTGTAGCAAAAAATACGACGTTTAAGGACTGTGTAATATTACTAGACTATGACTGGCTGCGTTGTGATGCAGTTAATTGTCAATATCTTTATAAATTACAACACATTATAAAACAAAGGCCTCCGCCGCGTCTGTCTACTCGCGATAAACACAAAAACTACTGCACCGATTTTTGTGCTACTTTCATGAATGGATAAAGTTTTTCCCGAGGCTTGTTTTAGTATATCATTTGTTGATAAGTTTTTGTAAAAATTAGCTAAAATATAACGACATTTGTTGGAGGTGTCGGAAAAATAAGCCGAATGGGAGTTTTCAAGGAAAACGTTGCCTAAACCCTTTAAGAAGTAACAAAATAATGTATACTGGATTGTGTATCTTAAATAGCACTACAGAAAGTTCGTAATGGCATATTATGTCTATCTTCCAAGGATAACACACTATGTGAATTTCTTAAATTCTCTATTTACGAGAAATTTTGCAAAATAATGCTTTAAAAATTTATTCATAGACTGAGGTTAAAAATGTTTGTAACACTGTTCATTGGTATCGAGATGTTCATTAGCTCGATAGATGGCTCTGGTCATACTCTTAAAACGACGATTTAAATACGGTGGAGAATTTGTACTTGATTCGATACAGTTCTGGTAGTTCAGGTGGCTATAACATTGCCCTGGTTAGGCAAAGGTCACGGGTTCAATCCCCGTCTTGAATCGAATTGTCTTTTTCCACATTATTAAAAAAATATGAGAAATTTAGCAAATAATTGCTTTAAAAATTTATCCATAATTTGTCAGTTTCGAGCAGATCACGGTGGTGTAGTTGGTAAACGCGTCTGGTGCGTTGAACCAGAAGACGCTGGTTCGAGTCTAAATTAATTGTATCGAATAAATTTCTATTGACAAGATCGCATTTTCAAATATTTCGAACCTTATGGTTACTGATTGCCAGAAGACGGATATAGAAATATACATATTGATACACAAACCAGCGCTAGGTGCCTGTTGTATTATATTTGTCAAATAACACTTGAACAAATACACCAAACATAGTTCTAGTTTAGTAAATTACTAGTATGTAGATATTTAAACCGAAGATGTCACCATACATACATATTGTCACGCCTGTTACCCATCGGGGTAGGCAGAGACTATGGTTTTCCACTTGCACCGATCCTGACACCACTATCGCTTCTCCTACTTTCATGAGTGTTTTCATATACGCTAGCCGGTTAAGGGTACTCTTAACCTGACCTTATTCCAAAAGGTCTTAGATTTGATTGACATATGTACGCCTAAGTCGACCACTACCAATTTGCATTGGCCCAGGATATACCCCTCGATAGTTCTGTTTCGATCGTTTCGATCCTGGAGCTACCCGAGGGGCACCTGGCGTCAGGTAAATATGCTGGAACCGTATGGTTTTAGTTGGTTTGAGTCCGGCATAACATCCGTGAGGTTCTGCATATGACAAAAAAAATCCCTTGTGAATCTCTGGCCTGTTGTTTGAGAGCGAATTATTCTTCTAATCGCTCTGGACCACTGCTAGCCCCAACCGTTGATCTTCATAAACGATGGAGATTGTCCTGGAATCTCCAGGGTCCAGTGTGTCTTCTACGGCACGGGAGTCTTCTTATGCCTCTCCATTTCCTTTCCTACCTGTTTCCCTCCTCTTACTATCCTGGGTTCTTTAAGAGAAGCGTGAAAACGCATATTTCTGGGCCGTCAAAATGAGGGTAGCTATCGGATTTCTGCGGATTGAGATAGCGGCCCTCAATCACGGGTCTTTGCCTGATGGTAGGGGCGACGCCATTTTGACGTGCTAAATATAAAAAAATCCACATTATTTCAATATTTATCTGCTCTAAGTAGACAATCAGATGCTTATGACGCACCTGGTTTTACTATTTCCTTGACACGCGGCGCTGGTTTCTTTGAACCATACCTACTTACCAACACAAGTGTAATATCTAGCGATATTACTGTACATTGTTAGTAATACACGTGCATAAGATTACGATGCATTGTTTGCCTAAGCGCAACTTGCTGACGTTTGCGGTGGACATCTTTTATGATTATTTTAGGTCGGCAACATAAAGTTTGGGTATGTGCTTCTTCTTCAATGTAGCAGTTTTTAGGCTGCATCCAATACATATACATACATACATATTGTCACGCCTTTATCCCCGAAGGGGTAGGCAGAGACATACTAAACGCCCACATTTCACCGTATGCGTTTTTGTCCCACGTAACAGGTGGTGAGCCCATAGCCGTGTTGAAATGGACAGGCGCAGGCTGTGGTGACCTGCTGTTGAATTTTTTTAAGCCGCCCATAGGGCCTTCAACTTGGCTTAACGACTGCCATTTTATTGGCAACCGGGACCAACGGCTTAACGTGCCTTCTGAAGCATGGAACTGGGGTGGGTCTAAAGGGTCAAAAAAATTTAATAAAAGAAAATAAAATGTGTCTATTTTAGATGTTAAATTTGGAAGACATTTTGAACCCGTTGCCTTTTTAGTGAGGTGGTAACATAAAGGCTAAAACGTCTTATTATTATTTATATCTGTTTCAGTACGGCAATAGGGTGAGTGTTACACCTTTTGGCTACGGTGATCTTGTCTACATACATACGTACATATTGTCACGCCTTTATCCCCGAGGCAGAGGCATACTAAAACGCCCACATATCACCGTATGCATTTTGTCCCACGTAACAGGTGGTGAGCTCATTGCCGTGTTGAAATGGACAGTCGCAGGCTGTGGCGACCTGCTGTTGAATTTTATTAATTTAAATATTTATTTAAGCCGCCCATAAGTCCTTCAACTTGGCTTCAACTTCAATCGGGACCAACGGCTTAACGTGCCTTCCGAAGCACGAAACTGAGGTGGGTCTAAAGGGCTGAATAAATTTAATAAAATGCGTCTATTTTAGATGTAAAATTTGGAATAAAATTTGAACCCGTTGCCTTTTTAGTGAGGTGGTAACAAAAAGGCTAAATGGTTTTATGTGCTAGACACTAATTAGCACGACCAATTAAAGTCCTGGTAGTCTCGGACTAGTAGTATAAAACATGTAATATATTTTATAGTGATCAAGTCCTAGTCAGGTCTTTTAAGGCAAAATAGGAAAAACTAATTTTGCTTAACCTTCTAAAAGTTACCAGTCTGAAAGTCTAAAGGACACATTGTCAAAGGTCCCCGAGGTCGCCCGATTGTAAAACTATTAATGCAAATGTGTTGCATGAAGTTGGTTTGAACGTTTAATGCGGCGTTTGAGCGTGGTAATTACTTAATTTCATTAGCATTTAGTAAAATTCGTTGTCCGTTGGATGTAGGTATATAATTGTAGCAAAAAATACGACGTTTAAGGACTGTGTAATATTACTAGACTATGACTGGCTGCGTTGTGATGCAGTTAATTGTCAATATCTTTATAAATTACAACACATTATAAAACAAAGGCCTCCGCCGCGTCTGTCTACTCGCGATAAACACAAAAACTACTGCACCGATTTTTGTGCTACTTTCATGAATGGATAAAGTTTTTCCCGAGGCTTGTTTTAGTATATCATTTGTTGATAAGTTTTTGTAAAAATTAGCTAAAATATAACGACATTTGTTGGAGGTGTCGGAAAAATAAGCCGAATGGGAGTTTTCAAGGAAAACGTTGCCTAAACCCTTTAAGAAGTAACAAAATAATGTATACTGGATTGTGTATCTTAAATAGCACTACAGAAAGTTCGTAATGGCATATTATGTCTATCTTCCAAGGATAACACACTATGTGAATTTCTTAAATTCTCTATTTACGAGAAATTTTGCAAAATAATGCTTTAAAAATTTATTCATAGACTGAGGTTAAAAATGTTTGTAACACTGTTCATTGGTATCGAGATGTTCATTAGCTCGATAGATGGCTCTGGTCATACTCTTAAAACGACGATTTAAATACGGTGGAGAATTTGTACTTGATTCGATACAGTTCTGGTAGTTCAGGTGGCTATAACATTGCCCTGGTTAGGCAAAGGTCACGGGTTCAATCCCCGTCTTGAATCGAATTGTCTTTTTCCACATTATTAAAAAAATATGAGAAATTTAGCAAATAATTGCTTTAAAAATTTATCCATAATTTGTCAGTTTCGAGCAGATCACGGTGGTGTAGTTGGTAAACGCGTCTGGTGCGTTGAACCAGAAGACGCTGGTTCGAGTCTAAATTAATTGTATCGAATAAATTTCTATTGACAAGATCGCATTTTCAAATATTTCGAACCTTATGGTTACTGATTGCCAGAAGACGGATATAGAAATATACATATTGATACACAAACCAGCGCTAGGTGCCTGTTGTATTATATTTGTCAAATAACACTTGAACAAATACACCAAACATAGTTCTAGTTTAGTAAATTACTAGTATGTAGATATTTAAACCGAAGATGTCACCATACATACATATTGTCACGCCTGTTACCCATCGGGGTAGGCAGAGACTATGGTTTTCCACTTGCACCGATCCTGACACCACTATCGCTTCTCCTACTTTCATGAGTGTTTTCATATACGCTAGCCGGTTAAGGGTACTCTTAACCTGACCTTATTCCAAAAGGTCTTAGATTTGATTGACATATGTACGCCTAAGTCGACCACTACCAATTTGCATTGGCCCAGGATATACCCCTCGATAGTTCTGTTTCGATCGTTTCGATCCTGGAGCTACCCGAGGGGCTAAAACGTCTTATTATAATATTATATTTAGGTTTTGTATGGTTTTACCCACGTAGTTCCCGTTCTCGTCGGAATACCGGGTATTCCTTTCTTAGTGCTGATTCAAAGTAGACATACCTAATAAATACTTTCCCCAAATTACAGGTATGTACCTATGTTTGATAGTTTAGACTGTGTGTGGCTTCATTCGCGTAGTTCCCGTTTTCATGGAAATATCAGGAATCCCGTTTTTATTGCTTATCCAAGACTAAAAGTATACATTCACCAAATTTCAGGTTTCCATGTTTAATGTTTAGGCTGTGCGTGGTTTAATGACATAATTTCGGTTCCCGTGGGAACACTGAACTCGCTGGTAATAAAGGCCTTAGGAGCTTCTTCTAAAAAAGGTGTAGGTACGTAAGTACATGTTACTAACTTTAAATTGAAAACGACCATCTTCCATACAACCGTTTATCCCTTATTGATGTCCTTAGGGGTAAAACTTCGCAAAACTTCTTAATAGTAACGAACCTACGTGTTAAAAGGAACCCCATTGTGAAGATTGGACTTCGTAGCTCCGTTAGCTCCATGGATTTCGTGTTTAATGAGTCAGTTAATACAACCTCTGTTTTACCTCCTTATAGGTAAACGTTTGCGAAACCGCAATACACGTCCCCATTTATTTGTAACTAGAAACAGGTGTACGTAAATTCATGTTTCTAAATTGGAAAATGGCGAACTTCCATACAACCGTTTATCGCTTATTTGCTTCCTTAGAGGTAGAATTTCGAAAAATCCATTCTTAGAAGAAACCTACGAGTCCAAAGGAACCCCCATGCGAAGTTTGAGCTTCGTAGCTTTGTTAGTTTTATAGGTTTCGTGATCAGTGAGTCAGTTATTGCAACTCCTTTTTGACCCCCTCAAGGGTAGAATTTATCAAAATTCCTTAACACATAATTTTTTATTTTTATACAGAAGCAGGTATAAGAAATTCTGTTATGTTTGAAAATGAAGAATTATCCAAATAAACTTTGAAGCCTTTTTTACCCCCTTATAGGTAAAATTTAGCAAAACCGCGATACACGTACCCATTTATTTGTAACTAAAAACAGGTGTACCTAAATTCATGTTTCTAACTTTGAAAATGACGAACTTCCATACAACCGTTTATCGCTTATTTACTTCCCTAGGGGTAGAATTTCGCAAAATCCCTTCTCAGCGGATACTTGCGTATTAAAAAGAATCTCCATACAAAGTTTGAGCTTCATAGCTTTTGTAGTTTCAGAGATTTCGTGATCAATGAGTCAGTCAGTGATTTTGCCTTTTATATATATAGATTAAGATTAAGATTAATTTTGACTAAATGGCAAACGTAGGGTTTACATAAATCTAACTTGTGTCTTTCCGTTTGTGGCATCTATTTATAACTACATAGCATCCATAGTTCCCAAACGGCTGGCCCAATTTTGATGCTGATTTTTGTTTCGAAAGCTTATCACAGACGTCAGAGCTTGTGATGGAGGGTTCTCTCTAATATCCACAAGTATACTATTACTTTAAAAGTATTTATATATTAATATCCTCGACATGGTGACCTGGAACTTGCTGCAGCATCAGGTAGTCTTCGGGATATCCAACTCCTCAAAAAATAACAGCAATATACCATGTTTAGGTTTTTCAAAACGGTCTTGAGTACATGCAGCTAATTTTATTTTGTGCAGTAGTACACTGATCATCAAAGCTCGTCCTTGGATGGGTGACCACTTTGCGGCATTTAAATTTGCGAGCGTTTCTGTGCTTCGGAAGGCACTTTAAGCCGTTTGGTCCCGATTGCCAGTAAAATGGCAGTGGTAAAGCTCAGTTGAAGGCCTTATTGGTTGTCCATTTCAACATGGGATCACGACCTGTTACGTGGGACAAAAATGCTTACATTGAAATGTGGGCGTATAGAATGCCTTTGCGGATAAAGGCGTGACAATATGTATGTATGAAGTATCAAATCCGTAAAATACTTCTATCGTATTCAGAGCTTTGTTATAGAAATGTCGACGAAAGCCATCTATCTCTAGATAAAAGTATTGATCGCGTAACCAAAAGGGGTTGATAAGGTACTCCATATAAAAGGTATGATAAGCAGGGATCAGCTTTGTTTCAAACTGTTCGCGGGGGCGGTAGGCAGAGTCGCTGTCAGGTATGTCGATATCTTTATATTGAGCTTTTAAATAAGTTGTTGATAAATTTTTAAAGCAATTATTTAGCTAAATTTCTAATATTTTTTTAATAAAGTAAAAAATTCGAGACGGGGATTGAACTCGTGACCTTTGTCTAACCAGGGCAATGTTTTAGCCACTGAACTACCCGAACCGTATCGAATCAATTTGAAATTCTCCACCATATTTTAATCGTCATTTTTAAGAGAATGACCAGAGCCATCTATCGAGCTACTCAGCAACTTGTTTCACTTTATCAAAACGTTTGTTGTTCTGACTACAATTTTAGGTTGGTCTTGATGGCGGCCTACAATTAGGTGACTGCTTTGTAGCGTTTTCATAGATAGAGCTACTTTCGCTATAGCTGGTCGTTAGATGGGTACGTGCTTTGGAAAGCACGTTGAGCCCTTGGTGACAGTTGCCAATAACATGGCAGCAGCCAAGTGAAGGCCTTATTGGCTTGGCTCACGGCATTGGGCTCACTACCTATTACGTTGGACAGGAATACACACGGTTAAATGTGGGCGTATAATAAGACTCTGAAACACCTTCGGAGATAGGGTGGGTGTGATGGATAAACTTTTTTTTCAATGCTACAAACGTAAGCCATACAGCCTGCTAAAATACCCAACCCTATTTTGATTTAAAAGGTTATACGCTTATTTTCGTTTAAAATTTCATACACCTTTTTAAAGGAAGGGAAAATAAAGATTCTGAAAGAGGAGCTCTAAAAACTCTTACAGCATAATCCTACTAATATTATAAACGCGAAAGTTTGTAGTAATGGATGTTTGTTACTCTTTCACGTAAAATCTACTGAAAGGATTTTAATGAAACTTTACAATAATATAGCTTATACACCAGAATAACACATATACTACTTTTAATCCCGGGAATAACTTCTTGTGGGAGACGGGAACGTGGGAACGGGCGTCAATTAGTATGTTAATTAATAGCTTGAACTGGTTAGATTACTAGACTACGAAACCGGAGGTCGTGGATTCAGTTCCCACCCAGGACAAAATATCGTTGTGTGATTGAAATGCTCTTTGATTTGTTCTGTGTCTGATGTTTGTAAAATGAATTTGAAACGCTCGTAGCTCTGCCAGCTTAGTGTTCTGTAAACGATCATTGCGTTATGCCACTTATACTACGGTGAGTACTGAAAGTCCATTTAAAATTTTCTTCCTTGTTTTTCAAGTTGAGGCCAAGTCCAAGGCCTTATAGTCGATTTGAAAATCTTCAACGGCATGTAACCACAGCCTGTGCTGGTCTGTTTCAGTACGGCAATAGGGTGAGTGTTACACCTTTTGGCTACGGTGATCTTGTCTACATACATACGTACATATTGTCACGCCTTTATCCCCGAGGCAGAGGCATACTAAAACGCCCACATATCACCGTATGCATTTTGTCCCACGTAACAGGTGGTGAGCTCATTGCCGTGTTGAAATGGACAGTCGCAGGCTGTGGCGACCTGCTGTTGAATTTTATTAATTTAAATATTTATTTTAAGCCGCCCATAAGTCCTTCAACTTGGCTTCAACTTCAACCGGGACCAACGGCTTAACGTGCCTTCCGAAGCACGAAACTGAGGTGGGTCTAAAGGGCTGAATAAATTTAATAAAATGTGTCTATTTTAGATGTAAAATTTGGAATAAAATTTGAATCCGTTGCCTTTTTAGTGAGGTGGTAACAAAAAGGCTAAATGGCTTTATGTGCTAGACACTAATTAGCACGACCAATTAAAGTCCTGGTAGTCTCGGACTAGTAGTATAAAACATGTAATATATTTTATAGTGATCAAGTCCTAGTCAGGTCTTTTAAGGCAAAATAGGAAAAACTAATTTTGCTTAACCTTCTAAAAGTTACCAGTCTGAAAGTCTAAAGGACACATTGTCAAAGGTCCCCGAGGTCGCCCGATTGTAAAACTATTAATGCAAATGTGTTGCATGAAGTTGGTTTGAACGTTTAATGCGGCGTTTGAGCGTGGTAAATACTTAATTTCATTAGCATTTAGTAAAATTCGTTGTCCGTTGGATGTAGGTATATAATTGTAGCAAAAAATACGACGTTTAAGGACTGTGTAATATTACTAGACTATGACTGGCTGCGTTGTGATGCAGTTAATTGTCAATATCTTTATAAATTACAACACATTATAAAACAAAGGCCTCCGCCGCGTCTGTCTACTCGCGATAAACACAAAAACTACTGCACCGATTTTTGTGCTATTTTCATGAATGGATAAAGTTTTTCCCGAGGCTTGTTTTAGTATATCATTTGTTGATAAGTTTTTGTAAAAATTAGCTAAAATATAACGACATTTGTTGGAGGTGTCGGAAAAATAAGCCGAATGGGAGTTTTCAAGGAAAACGTTGCCTAAACCCTTTAAGATGTAACAAAATAATGTATACTGGATTGTGTATCTTAAATAGCACTACAGAAAGTTCGTAATGGCATATTATGTCTATCTCCCAAGGATAACACACTATGTGAATTTCTTAAATTCTCTATTTACGAGAAATTTTGCAAAATAATGCTTTAAAAATTTATTCATAGACTGAGTGGAGTCCATTGCATCAATGTTTAAAAATGTTTGTAACACTGTTCATTGGTATCGAGTTGTTCATTAGCTCGATAGATGGCTCTGGTCATACTCTTAAAACGACGATTTAAATACGGTGGAGAATTTGTACTTGATTCGATACAGTTCTGGTAGTTCAGGTGGCTATAACATTGCCCTGGTTAGGCAAAGGTCACGGGTTCAATCCCCGTCTTGAATCGAATTGTCTTTTTCCACATTATTAAAAATATATGAGAAATTTAGCAAAATAATTGCTTTAAAAATTTATCCATAATTTGTCAGTTTCGAGCAGATCACGGTGGTGTAGTTGGTAAACGCGTCTGGTGCGTTGAACCAGAAGACGCTGGTTCGAGTCTAAATTAATTGTATCTAATAAATTTCTATTGACAAGATCGCAGTTTCAAATATTTTGAACCTTATGGTTACTGATTGCCAGAAGACGGATATAGAAATATACATATTTATACACAAACCAGCGCTAGGTGCCTGTTGTATTATATTTGTCAAATAACACTTGAACAAATACACTAAACATAGTTCTAGTTTAGTAAATTACTCGTATGTAGATATTTAGAAGATGTCACCATACATACATGTTGTCACGCCTGTTACCCATCGGGGTAGGCAGAGACTATGGTTTTCCACTTGCACCGATCCTGACACCACTATCGCTTCTTCTACTTTCATGAATGTTTTCATATACGCTAGCCGGTTAAGGGTACTCTTGACCTGACCTTTTTCCAAAAGGTCTTCGATTTGATTGACATACGTACGCCTAAGTCGACCACTACCAATTTGCATTGGCCCAGGTTATACCCCTCGATAGTTCTGTTTCGATCGTTTCGATCCTGGAGCTACCCGAGGGGCACCTGGCGTCAGGTAAATATGCTGGAACCGTATGGTTTTAGTTGGTTTGAGTCCGGCATAACATCCGTGAGGTTCTGCATATGACAAAAAAATCCCTTGTAAATCTCTGGCCTGTTGTTTGAGAGCGAATTATTCTTCTAATCTCTCTGGACCACTGCTAGCCCCAACCGTTGATCTTCATAAACGATGGAGATTGTTCTGGAATCTCCAGGGTCCAGTGTGTCTTCTACGGCACGGGAGTCTTCTTATGCCTCTCCATTTCCTTTCCTACCTGTTTCCCTCCTCTTACTATCCTGGGTTCTTTAAGAGAAGCGTGAAAACGCATATTTCTGGGCCGTCAAAATGAGGGTAGCTATCGGATTTCTGCGGATTGAGATAGCGGCCCTCAATCACGGGTCTTTGCCTGATGGTAGGGGCGACGCCATTTTGACGTGCTAAATATAAAAAAAATCCACATTATTTCAATATTTATCTGCTCTAAGTAGACAATCAGATGCTTATGACGCACCTGGTTTTACTATTTCCTTGACACGCGGCGCTGGTTTCTTTGAACCATACCTACTTACCAACACAAGTGTAATATCTAGCGATATTACTGTTCATTGTTAGTAATAGACGTGCATAAGATTACGATGCATTGTTTGCCTAAGCGCAACTTGCTGACGTTTGCGGTGGACATCTTTTATGATTATTTTAGGTCGGCAACATAAAGTTTGGGTATGTGCTTCTTCTTCAATGTAGCAGTTTTTAGGCTGCATCCAATACATATACATACATACATATTGTCACGCCTTTATCCCCGAAGGGGTAGGCAGAGACATACTAAACGCCCACATTTCACCGTATGCGTTTTTGTCCCACGTAACAGGTGGTGAGCCCATAGCCGTGTTGAAATGGACAGGCGCAGGCTGTGGTGACCTGCTGTTGAATTTTTTTAAGCCGCCCATAGGGCCTTCAACTTGGCTTAACGACTGCCATTTTATTGGCAACCGGGACCAACGGCTTAACGTGCCTTCTGAAGCATGGAACTGGGGTAGGTCTAAAGGATCAAAAAAATTTAATAAAAGAAAATAAAATGTGTCTATTTTAGATGTTAAATTTGGAAGACATTTTGAACCCGTTGCCTTTTTAGTGAGGTGGTAACATAAAGGCTAAAACGTCTTATGTGCTAGACACTAATTATCACGATCAATTAAAGTCCTGGTAGTCTCAGACTGAATATAATATACAAAATGAAATGATATATATAATAATGAAAACAATACATACATAATAATATACAAAATAAAATAATGAAAAAATATTTATTTATGTAGGTCACAAAGTAACACTATGAAAGTCAACATTATTGCTTCTACATTTACTGACAGATCGCAAAACATAGGGTTTTGACTTGGATACTAAGGATGGCTCTATTAACATTTTTGTGAGATGTTGTTGGCGTATTATTTTTCATCTTAGCGTCTCATGTTCCAAGTTGCTGCTAAATCTTACCTAGATTTGGAGTATAGAGTTTGCATTTAGTGATTTGCTAGGAACGGCTATGATTTGGCTTTGTATTTACGGCATTTTTGGGAGTATAGAGTAACTGTATACGCTTTTACAACAAGCTTCCCTGTGACCTGAGAAATTTACCATTAAATAAATTTAAAAACTAATAAAAAAAAAGCTTTGTGAAAAAGATTATTACTCCGTTAAAGACTATTTGCATGACAGGGACGCCTGGAAATGATCTGCTGGCAAAGTAAAATGTTAAATTGTAAATAAACAAAAAGTCTTCCTAAGTTTCTTGCCGGTTCTTCTCAGGTGGGCCGCGTTCCTAACTAGTGGTCACTTTAAATATTTTAAATAGTGTATGACATTTTGTAAGCGCCGTTAAAATGGTCTATGCAAAATAAAGCTTCTTCTTTATTTATTCATTGGCGGCCTTCGGGCCTCGAGCCTCACCCGTTCGTCAGTATGTGCATCACTTTCAGGAGAAGTATCTTAGATCCTAAGTATATACGTCTCCATTAGTCTCGTTATAGGTGTATAGTCTATAGCCTTGTTGAAACGGACAGGCATTGGTTGTGGCTACGTACTCTTGACATTTTTCAAAGCAGCCCATAAGGCTTTTATCAAGGCTGAACGATAACCACGTTACGGCCAACCGGAATTCACGAAAACGCTCGTCAATGGGCTACGAACGGTCACTCATTCAGATGGGTGAGCATAGCAAAAAATGCTAAAAGCAGTGATCGTTATTAGTTTACTGAGCTAGTGAGCATACGAGCACTAAACCATAGAGCAGGAACAGTCTACGTCAAAGGCATATCAGATAATGACCCTTAACCTAGCTATGACAAAGATCGTCAGCTATTCATATTCAATAAGCCAAACGTAAATCCCTTAAATATAGTATTAGTTAACCTTTTCCTCTTTTTTTTTTGTGTTTCGTTATCGGCAAAACGGTATCAACCTAAAGCTTTAAATTATTCCAATACGACGTATTCATGAACTGTGAATGACTGTGTCCGGTGTTTAAAAAAATCACAAAAACGGTTCAAAGGTCCAAAAGAAACATCTATTATTTAAAAATATACGTAATACCTTATATACTCGTATTATGAATGCATTGATTTGTATCGTCACACCTTATTTCGTGGAATACGGTGCATTTTTCACGCAGGCTTCTTTACACACACTAATGCGTCGCGTGTGTTATACAATCCCTCCCATGTGTGAGTGAAGGCGTATCTCATGCGCAAGCGCCGCCTTGCTACTCAGTACCAGCTAGGACGACGCGGCGAGTGGTCGCCTCCAAGCTTAAGACATAGCTATAGAACAAGTTCGAATTTAAAAAAAAATTAAGTGACGGCGAGTTCAAATAAGGTTATCGGTATATGTTTGCGGGTAGGATATCCGCGCCTGCTCGAGGTAAGTTTCGTAATGTTTGCCTTTTTTGTGTATTGTTTATCCTCATTTTTTGTTTGCCTTTGATTAGCGCTACGCCTGTACGGTTGCATAGGTCACAGGCACAATTTTTCATTTCTTTTTTTAAATCTCTTGTTTATTCAACTGACATCATATTTGGCAATTCCTTTGTATTGATAAGTACATCTTATTACTACGCTCAATAGTTATATTATCTTCTAATACTGTGTAACTTTATGATTCATCTTTCAAATGACTGAATGAATTACTGGTAAGGTGTACTTCAGGGTGGTTTCTGGGACCCAACCGTTAAAATCGTAGACACGATACCATTAGTTCATTCGCGCAATTTAACCCTGATAATAGCTTTATTTACTTACGGAAATTTTATAAAGGAATAAAAATTATTCTATTTCCTTGTCCAAGTCTTGGAATAATTCAAGCGGTTAGCTTTATACTCATTAATTAACAAAATTAACAATTTTCATGTTTATAATAAGCATTAACAAAAAGTTTAAAGCATTGAAGATTTTATTATTGTATTTTTTCACTTCTAATGACCACTATTTTCTTATTATTGTAGTGTTAATATCCGATGAAAACTAAAGTTCTTAATTTAGGAATTCGGGAACTCGAAAATGTGATATAAATATTGAGAATGGCTTGTTTTTTTTTCATATAACTTACAGCGTAAGGCTTATTTGAATGATTTTCAGGAACTGTGGTGTAATACCATCAACATGGGGGAATTTCCCCCAACAAGAAACGCTCGTAGCCTCGCTAGCTCAGTGTTCTGTAAACGATCACTGCCTTCATGCATCTTAACTCAGCTACGGTTGAACCTGTTATGGGTGACCGTTGTGGCATTATGATTTACGTACGTTTCCGTTTGCCAGTGACATGGTAGTTGTTAACTACTTGCAGGCATTATGGACGGCTTGTAAAATTTCAATAGCAAGTTGTCTCTGCCTGTGCCTGTTCGTTTAATACAGTAATAGATTTCGTAGAACCAATATCGATCAGGCAGTATACCTTTCTACTACCTCAGTAGTATAAAAAAAAAGTATCTTACGCACCTGGTTAGAAATATAGACCAAAAGGGAAATTTTAATTGATCATCAAATGAAAATTTCAATTGACATCGACTGCGACTATAATCTTTTTAAATAACTGGTGGTTCTTCACATATATTAATATCTTTGTGCACTTCTTCACATAAACTTTTTTTCGACCTCCGCGACTGTGGTCCCGGGTTCGATTCCTGACTCGGAAATAATATTTTTTGATCCACAAAATGTTTGTTTCGGAGTTTGAGTCTCCTATGTATAATAAGTATATATTTAAAAATATGTAAGTATGTTTATCAGTCTTCTAGATCCTATAACACAAGCTTATATTTAGCTTTAAAATGTCCCAAAATATTTATTTATATATTTATTTGTGTCAAAAATCACGTTAATCCGTCCACGCATTTTTTAAAAGGGCTACCGGCAAATATTTCACTTCACTAATTAATATATAGATTTTTAGGAGTCTAGTCTGTCTGGTCTACCAGCAAGCAGTTGAAAATGGCTTGAGTTTTGTAAACCTTGTTGGTGCTACATTACACCCAGTTGTTAACAACATAGTCGAATTGTCGTAGATGTACATTTTCAACTCTAATGGAGAATAACGAATTTAATCAGGCGTTACATGGCGCAATTCCATTTTAAAATAACTATAATTATTTTGTTTTTAATGTTATTTTTGCAATATTCAACTTTTTCACATTGTCGTTCGATGTAGACACGTGTTTTGCCTACACACGAGACATTATCAAGACTGTTTGGCAGCAGACTGACATCGAACGACAATTAAAAAAAGCAGAATTTTGCAAAAATAACTTTTAAAGCAAAATATTTATAGTTTTCCAATGGAGAATATTAACGTAATTTTGTAGTGACATCAACTTCGAACGACGAATCAACGACGAAGCCGCGGGCGTCAACTAGTATTATATGTGTTATATTATAATATATATAAAAATACCATTTGTGGGTTCGCCTAATTATTATTTACTTATGTTGGTTATCTATATAAATAAATAAAATTAAAGTGTCGGTTTGTAATTCCCAATTTACAGCTTCTTATTAAATGCATATGAAACTATATACGGTACTGAAATTTTGTTTTTTCTGTTAGTCTGATCTGGCTAGTCTCTGAAACGGCTAGACCGATTTCAACATGACTTTCACTTGGAGATAGCTGATGTTATAAGCAGTAACTTAGGCTATATTTTCTCCCCGTATTCCCACAGAAAGGGGCATTATGCGACTGGTTCTCTAGTGCTGTGCTAAATAAAGAAAATCATTAAAATTGCCTTCGTATTGTTAACATTTGTTGCGTGGATCTATCTTGTGAGAATGCCTGAGGACATGGGAATAATTTTAATTAAATTCAAGTATTACGATCACCAGACCGTAGTAAAGATTATATAATCTCTGGTCATGTCTTTAAATATATAGGTACTACGAATTTTTTTTACATATAACATTTAGGCCCGATTAATATTATAAGCTTGTACTGTGGGATCTACACAACAGATAAACAGACAAAAGGGTTTGAATATTTAGATACCTAAGACATATATATTTTACATCCATACAGAAAACTTTAATATGGATGATAATTTAGACGGTATAACGATTTAAAAATAGTTTCTAACTTACTCATTGCTATTAACAAAAAATATTGAAAAATATGTCTGCTACCTTACAAAAAGCATCTTAAGTTAAACGGAAATGACAAATGCTTCCTACTATGCGTTGAGTATTCCTGTATTTGTTTTTCTTACGTTAGTTAGGTTAATTATAAGTAATGAATGAGGAACGATTGACGAAGAATATATACTGTGCGAAAGTAAATGGTAGAAGGAGTCAGGGTAGGCCGAGACTTACATATGAAGACAAGCTCAAAAACGGAAAAGTCAAAAGTGCTCGGATACCCAGACGTGCGTGTATAAAGCGACATATGACTATCCCGTCAGGGATACAGCGTGAAGATAGTTTAGTATTATATTTTAATTTTAAGTAGTCTCTTAAAATTTTTATTGTTTACTCCAGCTTGAATAACTGCCGTTCCTGAAGTCTCTTCAGTGGCAGCTACTGAAATTCAGCTTTGTATGTTGTTTTGTCACTGATAAATAAGGAACGGTTGACGATATGGTACATTATAGCTGGCATGACGATCCATTCGAGCTCCAGCATATGATAAATTCCTATTAAGGTCTAATTTTATAAGGATTTTGTTTACTTTCATCTTAGGTAAATGGGTAACAAGTGGAAGGGATTTATATTTCGAACCAGTGAGTGTTACCGCTAATTCATCATCTTTTTCGGTTTTCAAATCAATAGTAGCTTTTCTCAGGTCTTGTCCTTTTTAGTTTTGCGTTTTCCTTTATTTCGATTGAAATCAGTTTCATTATTTTCGTTTTGAAGTTTTAATAGTCTTCAATTTATATGTCGTTTTTGTTTGTTTTTTTTAATTGAAATAACCTTCATAATGGTAGTCCTGATTGCGTGCTATGATTAGGTAGGTACAGTTGGGACCTCGGAATCTTTTGTCTTATTTTTCTTTGTCATCTTTGACAAGACTCACATTTCACACGCAGTCCCATGTTCTTTTTATTGTAGCAGTTAAACAATGTTGTCTTTACATTTGCTACTATCGTGGCATAATCATTAAAAATTTTTTTAGTGTTTTGAAACTAATACATGCAGCCAGATTACGAAAGTTCCTGAACTGGGCTGTTGTCAAAATGTAGTAAGAGTAGAGTATATGAGTTTATAGTATAGTTTTTTGTAAGTATCACTGAGGTGAAAAACGGCCATGTTGATGGCAAATAGTTATCGTAGTATATGGGCGATTGCAACACTAATAGCGTTTATCGCGTTGACGACACCTAAAATATACACGTTATAGTAGAGAAAGACTTAATCACTCTAAGCAAATAGCCTTCCATAAAACTTATAGAAATATCTTTAAACACTTGTAAAAGATCTATGATAAATATTATTGCTGTAATTAAATTGAAATAATACCACCGAGTGGTTTTTCAATTGCTCATTATGTACAAGTCTATCCTTGACACGTTTAATGGGTATGCACCTTAGTGTTCGTGACTTCAAGTCCATCGGGTTTTCGTTTGTGCCAAATCAATTAAAGATATCATTAATTGACATCCTTATTTGACTAGATCAAGCTCACTTGCATGGCACTTTACCGTAACAAGAAAATCAAGGGGTTGAGATGTTATACTGATAGTAATTTAGATATTATAACCGAAGAACAAAGAAATAACTACCTTACTTAGATGTAGTGAAGTTCAGAATTGCTAGGCAGAATAATGTAATACTTTTTCAACTGAGATTTTATTGGACGAAATTTTTTTAATTTTTTTAGCGAAATGTTTTTGGATATTCAAATAGAGAACGGTTAGAATTTCAACATAGAATTCGGTAACGAGTTACAAAGTACAGTATAGTATTATAAAAGCTATAAAAGAAGCCTTTGATCTTTACACAGTTGTTTTAATATTTAAAGAAATTAATGCAGATATAGTACCTACTTGTAAATCTGAACTAACTAACTAACTATCTTCACGCTGTATCCCTGACGGGGTGGTCAGAGAGGACAGATCGCCAGGCTTCGCGATCTATGCATACTTCTAAATCAAATCTGAACTACTACTGCCAATTGAACAATAATAAAAATAAACAAATTTACGTACAAACGAGGTCAAACTTCACTCAGACAGTATTATGTGTTACTTGAATTTAAAACCTTTGTTCCAAAGTATAAGTGTAATACTAGTATTATATGAATTTACAACTATTTAAATTATCTACCGACTATTATTTGAATTCTCAGCCAAATGTGATTTGAATTTACAACCGACTGTTTTTTGGATTTTTTACTAACAATTATTTTAATATCGATCTGAGTTACTCATTGGCTCAATAACATAGATATTTAATTAAATGTATTTTTTTTGAATTAATAAATATATAACGGCGTTATTAAGGGCGCATGCGATTTCCATCAAGTGCTCAATTAAAGTTGGATTCAGTAGTTTTTATCACAGACGATGAACAATGGAGCGATGCCGCGTCGCGTGTCGAAGTGATGTGTAATTTCATTACAAGTACTACTGACCAATGACAGATTACAATTGTAATACTCTCAACAGTTTACCTCATTCAATGTCGTTTGGTACTTGGTTGTCACGCTTATTACTCAATTTCATACATCTTACTAAGCCTTCAAGTGCCTACAGAAGATAGAAACGAAATCATGGATAATCTTGAAGCAAAAAACTTTTTATAAAAATATTTTTTAATAAATAACAATTTAAACAACATTTTTAATGGTACTCCCATTGTACTCATCCGCATTCTCATTACTGTGACTCCTGTAAACCAGGATCTACAGCAATGACCAAGACTAGAAAAGTTACACTTAGCTCGATCTCGGTGAAGTCCCAAAAATCTCATGAGAAGTTAGAACTTAGAACCCGCACCGATATTAATAAGAAGATAATTTTATGGAGTTGGAAAAAGAAAGTAACGCCTTTTCACTCCTTTGCAACTAAGCAACTACTTAAGCAACTGTATGTTTTAAAACAGTTTATCGATATCGGTATAAGTGTAAAGGAGTCGAAATTCAGACAGAACACAGTTTTTTAATTATTCATCCGTGACTACACGCGATTTTAAAACAATAAAATCATCTATAGTAATAAATTACAACTCCACGCACTTTTTGTCTCAGCGTAGTCTAACATTTCATTCTAATATCATTGTAAAAACTTGTATAACCAAGTAAAAACGGTTTTACTCGTTCCAAAGTCAAAGACTTAAGGACAATTCTTTGTGTTCGTTTCAAACTATTATCACCTTCAAAAACATTTTTATTATGTTAAATAATAATTCAGCGACAATTGTTCGAGTACGGCATTCCGTGGAACGTTTAGCGTAACGCTCATGCATATTCATTGCAAACAATTAGCGATTCAAAATTAAGTATTTATCGTAAAAGACTTTAATTCGTACTCGTCGCTTTTATATCGAGCCATTAAACCTCCTTAATATTATACGAGTCACGAATCGACGCAACGAAGAAGTATATATAGACCATTTAGGTTTTACTTACTTGCTTTTACGCTGAGGATAAAAGCTATTTAGTGTTCTTAGTATCAAATTCAAAAAGGTTCCATTGTTTAATCGCAAAAACCTTACAGATCTACTGTGTCAATTTTCCATTTGAGATAGGTATGTACTATTTTAATTAACTAATTAAGTATTACATACACTAATTAATACTCGAAGACTTGTGCTGCTTCAATATGTATTTATTTATTTATTGAATACTTTATTGTACACCAAGAAAAGATACAAAAAACAGTGAAAATATTGTTACAATCAAAGCAGCACAATGGGATTCCTTATCGCATAAAACAATATATTTTTAAGATACTTAAAAAAATATCACCGAAACGCCAAATTCGTGAAATATCGACATACCTACTATAATAATATGTTAATATAACATAAACACTGACTAACTGTCATAAGAAAAGTATTTGTTAAAATTATAATGGGACAGACAGAAGAAGTAAATAATTAATGTACGTTAGTCAAAGACTTCTATGCATTGGTTGACAGATCACAAGTTAGGAGGTCGATAAGGGTTCTAGCGGCCGTTTCTGAAAAATGTGTATAAATTACAAGGATGGTTAATTAGTGGGCAAAGATTTTAATAGTATCTGTTATAATGTGCAGTAGGTATAGTGAAAAGTAATAAAAAGAGAGGCCATGAGTTTTATTATCAGATTCTTCTACAGGCTCTACCTATTGCTTGGCGAATCTGGCAGTAAATGTAACCGTAAAAGCAATAATCTTAACGTTAACAAGTGTTACTTTTTGACCTACATGAATAAAGATATTTTCATTTTCACTTTCAATGTACTTCCAGTGAAAAGTATATACTTTTATATATATACTTAAATGTGGCAAATAACATTAGAAACATACCTACAATTGAAAATACGCGATTTACTTAGTTAAAAGCATTCGTCTTGTTATCTAGCGTAGACTAGATATCACCAATTAATTTTAAATTCGTTGTTAAGAAATTTTGTAAATGGCAATATCACCAAAGAAATTGCTTGGTATTTAAATTAGTGATCCACGTGTTCCTATCAGGTACATTAAACTCTTTGTTGTATTTGCATATGCGTCACGTTTGAGTTGACAGATGATAATGAATGTTAACACAGTTCATTTCAAAGAGTACGAGGGTCGCCATTTTACAGAACATTGGCAGGGGGCTTCTGTTTTATGCCGGACTCCTACCGACTAAAACCACACAGTGTCACTTGCTATTGCCTATGGCAGGGAGTCCCGGGTGAACCCTCAGAAGGATAGCTCCAGGGCCGTGGTAAGGGTTTGACCAAATGCACAGGATCGCGCACTATACTTTCACAAACCATTACAACAGCCCTTGTCAAATTTCTATACGATTTACAGCCGAATTGGTAACATTTCAGTTCTGCACTAAGATTTCTGTTCTGCACTATAAGTTTTTATCAGTATTTACCGCCTGCAGCTGAAAAAAGGCGTCCCTGTCGACGAACTATAACATACAAACATATTATATGTTTTGTAAAGATCCAGAAGCGTAAACTCTAAATTGGAATCATCATCCATTTCTTTACAGTCGTATGTTTTAATAACATTTGAAACAGGATTCTTGCAGTTTGTGTTACTTTAACCGTAACGTATATGGTTACGTTATTTACTTTACAAAGGTCTTTTATAATCTCAAATTTAGCATCAAAATATAAGGGTTTATGTTAAACAAGATGTATTCTGATGTCCAGGTGAATGTTTCCGCTGCGTCCTGCGTTATTTGTTTGACAACCGGTTTTAATGTTTCCCTTGTTAGAACTTGTCTTACTTAAACTCAAGAAAAAAAATACTTCACTTGTGTGATATTATCGTTACGCAAAACTAGAATTAAATAATACAAGTTTCGTTCTGCAAAGTTTCACTTGAAAATATTATGTTTTACGATTAGTCGGTTAGATTTGTGGTTGTTGTCGATAATCTGTAACGGTTGCTTTTAAAATTATTCTTATCAATTCATTAATAATCTCCATTCATTTATTCCATTCCATTGGTATATCATAGCGCGGTCTCAGTGTTCTGTAAACGATCACGGAGTTACGCAACCTTCACTATGGCTGGTCCTCGGATGGATGACCACTTTGTGGCATTTACATTTGCGAGCGTTTCCGTGCTTCGGAAGGCACGTTAAGCCGTTGGTCCCGTTTGCCAGTAAAATTACAGTTGTTAAGCCTGGTTGAAGGCCTTATGGGGGGCTAGAAAAAATTCAACAGCAGGTAGCCACAACCTGCGCCTGTCTATTTCAACACGGCAATGGGCTCACCACTTATTACGGGCGTATAATATGCCTCTGCCACCCCTTCGGGGATAAGGCGCAATGGATATTTATTTTATTAATATCATAGAAAGACGGTATGTCTTTCTAGTTTGTACATCGTGCTATTTTCAAACCCGATAGTTAATATATCTACCTTAACTAGTGTTATTGGCATAGCGCGCTAATGTCGTAATTTTCTATATTAACGTAGACGTATATCTCACCATATTTTTTTTACGATCAGTCATTATTCTTTCTATTTTTTTTAGTGTTCTCTACATATGTCAATCCCATTGTTTCCTTATCTATACGTACCTACAGGAGTACCTTAGGTTTGTGCTGTATTAAAACCTTTTTATTAAAGTAAACCAAGTGACCTAGTTTTTTATTAAAAACAACTGTAGTTACGATTTCCTATTATCCCTTTTACAAGTATTTTATAATAGGTACATTACGCGTAAAATCTGGGTCAATCTTATCAGATATGTTGAGTACTTGTGATATAGTACTCAAATTTTCAATTATTGATAAACCGATATGAATGATTAGTTAATTATTGTTGGAATCGTGTTTTATATCTGTTTGAATCATTCGTGGTATTAGTATCGCAAGACAGTTGTAGACGGTTTGTTATCTGATAAAGTCGATACGAATATATATTTTTAAGTTTACATGTACTAGGTATATTCTATTAAGATATCGTTAGCGGAATTTGAAATTAGAATCGAGTTACGTTTGTAGTAATATGTGTAAACAACTGTAAATCTAAATTTAAAACTAAAAACGTTAATCGCTAAATTAGGTTTTAAAAAAAATTATAATTGAAATTTCATTTGGAATGTTTATACGACATTTTCATTTGTAAATAAATAAAATAAAAAATACATAATGCTCAAAATTTAAAAAAGTCAAGTATGGACCACGGCTATACTCGTACATACTCGTAACATCTAATCGATTGGAATTGTTAGTCGATTTCTTATTATTTCACAAATATAACAAAATGTTCAGGAACTGACGGGATACCAAACAAATGTACCTATTCAGCAAAAAGCTCGGAGGTGTGAGAACCGCTTGCGATATGTTACACCTTCAAGTCAGCATTGTGGCACACAACCGCTTGAATCTTTGGGGAATGTGTAACTTTATTATTTGTTAAATACGATCTGTCGTAGTAAGGAGACTATTCTTTTTCTCTTTTTCATACATACTTGAATCACTGGCACTCTGCACCCATCCTCTATTTTCCGATAACAAAATGGCGGGTAGGTGCCATACAGTGTAGAGAATTTACGGCAGAACTGAGCGACGCAAAATAAATTTCTCTGTCAACTATAGAAACTTGGAATGCTATGCTTGCTCACGTGTTTCTCTCTTACAATCCCCGGTTCTTCGAGTGGAGCGTAAAAAGGCATAGTGTTGGGTCACTAACTTAAGGGCCGCTGTTAAAAATCTTGTGCACTTTAACCTGATATGGTTTTCCATCAGGCGGGCGCCGTAATTTTGGCGAACTAAATATAAAAAACGCGCTTTCCGAAGCTCCGAACTGCTAGTATATGAAAATGGTACAAACATTCAACCATCTTAGACCTGATTGTAAGATGCTAAACGCAGACTATTTAAAAACTTGTAAGAAAAAGTAGTAAAAGATTTCCAATTTTCGACCAATGAGTTTTTATTTTATCTGTGCTTTGACCAGAATATTACTTGAAAAAAGAATTTATTTTGGTTCTGTGGTTAGATTTTTTTTAAATTATGTAGATTGTACAGTGACATATGACCCCGTGTAAAGTAAGTGTATAATTTTAAATATATTGTCTCGTTCTGGTACGTGCAGTGGCAGGGTGATCTCTGGGTCATCGGTATTCATATTCAAAATCCATTGCAAACAGTTTCTATTGTTGAAACTTTTGTTAAATGTTTCTGGATTTCTCTGTATTGTAATGGGGTTTTCACAGAGCAAGCAAAGCCACTTTAATAAAATGTCTTTCACAAGGAGAATCATAACCAATTTGAGGAAACGTAGGAAATTATGTTTCTAAAACTACAATCTATACTAATATATAAAGCTGAAGAGTTTGTTTGTTTGGTTGAACGCTCTAATCTAAGAAACTAAGTATTTAAGTTTGGTATTCTGTCATTAACAACAGTAGAAGTTCTCGTATTTATTCTGTATTTTGGTCATGTTGAAATGGTATGTGAAATGTGCATGAATGGCCTTACCAAACTGTGTATGTATTAAAATTTGTGGTTAGAATATTGCAACCAGTAGGAAATAACTTATTATCCATTGAAGACGCAGTAACGCCCACTTTGTGTACAGGCAGTTGCCTAACATCTAACGTATGTCACTACAATGTTAATATATACGACTAATTCCATCACTTATTTTAGATATATCTAATCGAAGATATAGATAATCACTATGACAGATGAGGATAGCAATCAAAAGTAGGAATAAAATTTAAACATCATTAATTTATCGGTCTATTGATTTAATTAACTGTTATTCGTAGATTGAAATCGTTCAGACACAAAGTAAAAAGTTCAGGGTACGGAATTTTGCTTACTAAAAAGATACTTGAATTATATAGTCTACAATTATCTTCCTTATTGGTATTTTGGGCATGCTACAGGGACTTATTCTTGGTCCTTTTTTTTGGTGAATGCATAGTCGAGGAAAATGAATATTTTGCAGTTTATAAAACGAACAAATAAAGAAGCCTAATCTTCTTCATTTGTTCGTTTTATAATGTTAGAAGTTTCCATCAGTTGCCGGCCCTCGGGAAATAGTAACCTGACCAATTTCAGAATTGTGTGAACCTGCTATACCTAAATTCATTTTCCTCGATGGTACATTACGAATTTGGTAATACTATTTAACGTTAACACCTATCTAAAAGTAAGAAATTATCATTTTAAGTGCATAGATTAACCGATAGTGTGCCATTTGCTGAAGACACGTAACTTGTTTTAAGTATATCGTAATACAAAGGACCTTGATGTATTAAATGCATCTTTTATGCAAGTACTTATTGAACTGGTTTTTATTAAACGACTGTACTATATTTACTACGAGTTATGCTAAATGTTAGGAGTTTAAGTCACAGTATATCATGCTAACTATTAGAATGGCTACTGTCCGCTTCCCACCAGTTCGAATTACGACACCTTACACAGCAATTAGAGGGTCTAAGCAGGGGTCTTTTTTCAGCGTCAAAGGTTCACACCATAGATATCTTAACACACACACGCGCATTTACAGCGTATACACACATTTTCATTATATTGTATAGTAGATATTGAAATACGTCTTCTTTGTCGTTGTCCATATGACATTTTATCTGTATGTATTCGTCATACTATAAATATTTTGGGCCAAATGTACATGACACCGTCAAGCTCAAGCCATCTAAGCTATGCTAAACTAGTAATTTAGAGAACAGCGTGTAGATTAACTTTGCCTGTAAGCAAATTATCAATCAAATTAGCCGTGTCGTCCTATCGTACGTTTGCCGAATCGCGAGCTCCACTTTAGAACTCGATTGCTCCATCAGCCATTGGTTCTTCTACAGATGTGACCAGCCTACTGCCACTTTAACGTGCTAACTCTACGAGCTATGTCCACCTTGGTTCTCTGACAGATAACCTCATTTCGGAGTTCATTCCTCAAAGACACTCCCAAGCATAGCCCGCTCCATAGCTCGTTGTGCAACTTTGAGTGCATGGACTAGTCTCACCGTAAGTGTCCACGACTCGGCACCTTAGGTCATGACCGGTAGATCGTCTATAAGCATTACCTACATCTAAATGAATAACATTTTCGTCACAAGTCAAAACTCCTTCAACAATTTTTATTAGTGTGATAAATTTGTCTAAATATAGGTACGTACGTGTCCACACACTGCATCCATTCTGCATTACACCTTTGTTGACACAGTTGGTGTTGACGCTTGCGTCTGCACACCTATCGCGATGTCCTATGTTTGACAAAGGATGAACTAGTTTTAAAAGTGGAAATACATTGTCCCGCTTTTTAGCTTAGAAATTATTATACTCTTCTCTGATCGACCACTCCATAGGTATTTACACTTCTTGTACTTGAGTCTACTATTGCTTGTTTTTTTTTTGTAATTATATTCATTAATCTGTAGTTTCACTTAATCTGTAGCTAGAGCATAAAAAAGACTAATCACCAATAAAAGATAAACATTGATTTTGTAAAAAATGTAAAACCACGTGAAATTTTAATTAAAGATTTGTTAAAAGACCTGTCGTAGATGGTATCAAGACAATTTAATATTTTACTACAGTTATTCTCTAAAGTTATTATAATTGTATCTACCCTAAGGTAATTATAATTGTTTCTATGCAAATGTATGGTTTAAAAGGTTACCTTCTGGTTTTATGAGGTAAACGTGTTCTGCTGTCAATTGAGCTTTGTGCCTTTATTACTCGTGTAGCATATGCATTAGGATTATATTGTGATCATCTATCATATGGTTACAATCCTAAGCTACACTTGGTTTAAATACTATTAAGAAGTTTCACAAAATATTGAAAGAATAATCAGAATTATTGCAAAAATTCGATAATAATATTTAAAATGAAGCCGTTGAATTTTTTTTAAATTTTATCAATGAATTAAGAAACAAAGATGTTGCTCTTAATCTGATTTTATTATTTTGTTAAAACATGTGATTATTGTCAAGTGTATTTGTAAATTTTTCATTCAGTTTCGTCTTTTCATTTATAAGTACGTTACAACATTGGCGTCATACAGAATTTTCTGATCTGCTTGAGCCAAACATATACGAGTATGTATATGTTTGTACTTTTAGGAACTACACGTTGCTCGTACATACCTACTGTAATTAAGGTCTAATCTTAGATCTAAATTAGCCAACCCCGTTGATGTAACTTAAGTTATGGGCCCGCATCTCATCACTATTTTGCATAAGGTTAAAAAGACCACAGACAAAGTAGATCTTTTGACAATGTCATTTTTTTCTCTCGTTTTTTTTGAATTAGTTCCCAGTTCAGGCTTGGGTTATTGCAGTACTTGTTTTCATCTATCTCAGTCATATGAAAATACGAGATATAAATAAAAATAAATATAAAATTTAGACCAAAGACTAACTGAAAATCCGAGATTTGTTGATAATTTATTTGTTGTCTAACGATATACATTTTTTTAAAACATCTTTACATATATATATATAGATGTTAAAAAAATGTACCGCTTTTAAAGTACGCTTTAATTCTGCTCACGTCCTTATAATAAACTCGTGCCTATTGACTACCAGCTTAAAATGACCTGAGAGTTACAACATATGACTACATTTCGTAGACAAAGTTGTAGTTTATTTGTATCGCCCAGTGTAAGATGAGCTCTCTTTAGTACTAGTATTGACTGGGAAAGGAGCGAACGATGTTGGTGATGTGCTGTTAGTTGAACGTGACTCGAATGAGACATAGACCACGGTACGTTGTAAAAAACGGGAAATGCGGGTCGTACCTTTTCACCTGTCAACTATGGATCAGTTTGTTTTTTAATTTCCGAATGACTGTTTAGACTGGTTAGAGTATCTTATCTAACTATGAAGGTTTTATTAAGGAAAGAACAACATCGTTACTTTTTATAAATGTTAACCACATCTATATAAAAATATGGACTTTTGACGCGAAGATGAGCAGTGACGCACGTTTGTCGTATATTATTTTCAAAAACTAGTGTAAAATTCGTGTTTTTGTGTTTAATAATGGTGGAATATTATACATAGGGAGTTTGGAAGTGCATTAGTTAAAGAAAGTGATATATTGCAATGAATAGCAGTGTTGTTTGTGTTAGTGCCAAATTTCCATATAGAGCTGCAATAAGGAATCCACTGCCTTATTGGGGCACAGACTAGGACCTAGGACTTGACATCGACAAACGACAAGACAGGACTAAAACAAAATAACAAGAAAATAATAAATATTGAAGACTAGGCTGTATGGACTAAGTTTCCTTTGCCTGCCCAAGGGCGAAGACAACTAAAAAAAAAAATGTTCATAATTCAAAAATATAATACCTTAATATATTTTATCAACATCAACGGCTTCTAGTTGTTAAATGGTCTAAGGCTTCGAGAAAAGCTTCTGATAGTAAACAGTAGTTTACCCTTTTGTTATCCTGCCCAAAGGCTGGCCTGTCAATAATCAAGCAGATGCTTGAATGTGACTGGGGCCCCGGATATGACGGTGGGGTCTCTACAACCTCCTTTCCTCTTCATTATTGCTTTCATAATTTGTTTTCAGTTCTACGTTTAAAATGTGAGTTTAAATACAATTTAAAATTCGAAACTTAAAGGAACGTCGCTTTCACTACCATAGATAACAATAATTGTTCGTAAATGCGTCACCGTTGCCGCTACCGGTCGACATTTTGTAACCTAACCCCTGTTAACCTCATAGCAACAATAAAGAAATGTTAACAAGTAAATACGTACTCGTCATTGTAATTTAAATAAATTCAAATTAGCTATACAGTCTTGTACGTGTCGCAACCATATACCGAATGTTGTGTATGAGAGTGAATGATGTAATCTTCTTCTTTTGTCTGTGGTCCTTTTTTTTTCTGTGGTAGTTTTTGTTTGATGAACTTGTGGTAGGTCGTTTATTGCACATTTCGCGTTACACTGTCAATGATAATGGGTCGAGAACTCCAGAGCCAAATATGACCACGCTTATGTCAATAACTTAATTGTAAACATGCACCAGGTAAAATTTTGTAAATAAATTTTACCTGGTGAGTACATAAAACATTGCTTCACCACACCACATCAAACCAAATTCACATACCTGGTGAGTACATAAATGAATAAATATATCATTGGGACAACTCCCACAACGCCATCTGATTCTAAACTAAGCAGAACCTGCACTATGGTAACCAAATAACTGATAAACATACTTATATATTTCTAAATACATACATATTATAGGTAAATAACACCCAGACACAGAATAAACCATCGTGCTCCTGGATGGGAATCGAACGCACGACCTCTTGCGTAGCAGTCGGATACACTCCCACCGCGCCACAGAGGCAGTCAAATAAAACATCGCATTTTGTTGCATGTTTTATGTATTTATCTATATTTAAGGGAACTCTCTTCATTCTCGCTTCTTTTTTTCTCGGCTGGAGTCGTATAAATTCTATGTCGATGCATTATGAAAAATAACTCACTTTTACGCTGTTAATCGACATAATTATTTTTTTGCCTTTTTTGTCATGGGAACGAGAGAATTCGCGTACTCACTATAAAATTCATTTTACAACCTTCGTTATTACAAGCTGCGGGCACAAATATATTTTTAAGGCGTCTACCTAAACGCCTTACAAATATATGTATCTGTATCAAGGGGATTCCGATTTCTATTTGGAGGCAATCCGTCGGCCGTACCTCGCTTCCTGCAAAATAAACAATTATTTCTTTATCAAGATTATATGCTTTTGCGATTGTCGAATACCTAGTATAAAATGATAAAGATTATCTAAGAATTTCGCTTCCAATGGGTGTGGTGTTTGGTTTATTTATATAGAGGAATACAGATATACTAGAACAAATAACAAAATATAAATTTGGATGTTTGGTCAAGACCCTATACGGAACATAGACCCAAAAACTACAAGCTAGCATATCTTAGAGAACGAGATGTGTGCAGGTTGATTATAAGTAAAAAGTTATTATGTACTTATTATAAGGTGAACTAAGAATCAGTTGTGTTCTCCCTGGATAAGGTAACGTGTCAATCAAATTACAGATTCGCAGATAGATAATACTCTTTATCGATTTCATCATTTAGAAGAAGCTCATGAATATTGAAATGGACTTGACGGTAGACATCGTTATTTTGGGCATGTCACTCTTACATTAAAGTAAAAGATAGCAGAAATAGAGGGAAATGAAAGTCACTTTATTTCTGCTATCTTTTTCCTTAATCTTCTACAAAAGACTTTGGGGGCTTCAATAGGTTCTTGGGTAGAGTCTTATTCATGCATATATTTCAAACTTGTCCCGTCCAATGCGGCATATTTAAATTGCATAATACGTACATATGTATATTACTCCATATTTTTACGATTAAAATCCAGGAAGAAATCACCTACCCTGCTCTTATAACAGCTCTATAAAATAGGGAAGTAATAATTTCCCTAATAAAACTTCTCGTCAAAACTACCATGAACTATGAGCTGCAGGCTTTATCGTTCAACAAACCCGAGGTTCTCTTTCACTCGCTTAAGTATACTCCGTATATGCAAGTCTCTGTCACACTCGGGACAGGGCCCGAGCGGTTGGTTGCTAGGCAACAATATTGTTTACACTGGCGCGGGCGCAGGTTGAACGGTCGTTTCAATATGGAAGCCTGTATTGGTTTACTGTTTGAATTATTCAGCTCGCTCGTATTGATTTAAGTTTTATGATACAATCATATAAATCATTAGCTTTTGTTACAGTTTTTATTAAACTCGCATTCATTGTGCTTGCGCGGTGGTAAAGGCGTTACAATACCTACATTCTTTACATATTACAACTCTATAGTCAATGAAATATTTGAGCAAAGAAAGAGAAAAATAGTTTGTGAAATGATGATTGAAAGATATCACATTTATAGATTTGTTAGTGTATAAACATAAATTCCTTAGTCAAACAGTCATGGGGTCGGGAATAGTATGTTTATGACGCGATACGCTTCTTCATCTATAAGATGAAGAAGCGCTCGTGGCCCCGCGGTCTCAGTGTTCTGTAAACGATCACTGAGTTACGCAACTTTCACTATGGCTGGTCCTCGGATGAGTGACCACTTTGTGGTATTTACATTTGTGAGCGTTTCCGTCCTTCGGAAGGCACGTTAAGCCGTTGGTCCCGGTTGCCAGTAAAATGGCAGTCGTTAAGCCTGGTTGAAGGCCTTATGGGCGGCTTAAAAAAATTTCAACAGCAGGTAGCCACAACCTGCGTCTGTCTATTTCAACACGGCAATGGGCTCACCACCTATTACGTGGGACAGGAATCCACACGGTGAAAAGTGGGCATATAACATGCCTCTGCCACCCCTTCGGGGATAAGGCGTGATGGATATTTATTTATTTATTTTTATTTATAAGATGTGCTTATAGCACTAAGTTCGTAGATGTGTTAGTGTATAAATGTTATATGTGTATATGTACAAGTATACTATCTAAAATTCCTAATTTACTATTAATTTGCTTCAAATTAAGTTCAGGATACGAAAGTTAATTAATACAATGTTGTTGGCGAGATGTACTGCTCACCCAGAGCCACTAGTATTGAAGTTTGAAGGTCAGTCAGCAAAACCTCTGCGATACCAGTCCACTTCTTGATGTTCTCAACTACCTTTGTCTCGGATGACCTAGGCCTTTCTCTCCTTGTCAATTGTGTTTTAACCTTCATTGGATTAATAAGCAGCTGACGACATCTCATCACCAGTCTGCACACCTTTTTCATCAGTCGAACATCCCGCTAAACCCTGCACTTCAAAATATCAGCTGGCTTAGTAATTACGGTCTACAAATTCACACAGCGGTTTGTCTGAATGGAGTCGTCTCGCGATAATTGCACATCTAAACACTCGATGACCTTGGCTCACGTACGGCAGACTACAACTCAAGTTGGTAACACGGCTCCACGTTAATACACGTTCGCCTACATCACACCAAGGTTGAGTTTACTGCGGAAAGGATTAACCGATTTGGCATAACTAACTATATTTTACTTTTGAATACGGATTTACATTTAATTTTAGTTTAAAATAGTGAATTGATCCAGCTACGCAACAAGTAAGTGTATTTTTGAACGAGACTGTATATTCGCTACAAAGACGGAGGATGTATTGTCATTGGGCATGTTTTACTACAGTACTATATTCAAAATACTCACACTATGGATTCTTGGTTAAGCTGGATCAACATAAAATGTCAAATTCTTGGTCTGAAAGCAATTGTAATTGGTTACAATAACTTCACACAACATCACTTCACGTATCACTACCCGAAATTGTATAAAACTGAGGCTACTAAAATGGATCAATAGAAGACTTGGGCATACGGGACACCCTTTCGCAAATTCGAAGGAGCTTTTCCAAGTACATAACTCAATTTGCGGTTTCCCTTTCACCTGGTCAATGGTATTCTGTTACCCAAGATGCTGAGGTCAAATCGGTCACATCGATTGGGCCCTTAACCTGTTAAAGATTTCTTTACCGATAACTGAAACTTATACCTAAAAATAAATCCAACTTATACCTCAAGTAAAATATTCGATTTTAGATGAACATTTGATTGAAAACAGATTTTAGTTAAAGTAAATTTAGATCCTTACCGACTCAATTACTCACCATTCGCAATTTTTCGATATCTAATCGAACGTCTTTTTGACAGGTAGTCAATGGAATTAGTAGTCAATGATATCGACCATCTAGACCTTTGACAGATGAGAGATGTATGGACTTATCTGTCAAATAATATCTTACGGAATCAATACGGAACTCTAAATTATCATTACGACTGTAGTTGCGCCTATAAATTCATTTCCCGCCAAACAATTTGCTCTACAACTGTACACTGCATATGCGCCATGACGTGTATTGTAACGTTCGGAAACAATGTGCGGTCTCGCAACGTCCCTTCGTTGCGAAATGACTAAACTTTACTCAAACGTGACTTTTTCTGTGTCAACCTCCTTGTTGTGAAACTTTTTATTTTGTCCATTAGTTGAACTATTAAAGAGGTAGGCTGGTTAAGTAATGTTCAGTGTTTATGCTCCTTAGCGTAGTGTCGGGGAAGAAGGAATAATTGTCGATGAAATATGACGTTTATTGTCCCATCTGCTGAAGTGTAGCGAACCCTGGCTACAAAATCTTGGTTCCGAAACCAGTTTTAGTTATCGGACCCTCTAAGTCCTTTTAATTTCTTCCGTTCATACAATACATTTTCTAGAAGTATTTTATATAAACTCGACTTCTAGACTCTTTCGTGTCTGCCTATACCTTTTAATATCTATATTTTTAATTGCTATATTCCGTCTAACATAAGTACCTAACAACAGTATATTACGTGCAACTTCAATGCACAACACAGAACCTTGTGCTCGATGCGGACAGTCGCCATTATTGACTAAGGTATTATTTGTTGAACTTATGGAGGTAGACGTTTATTTAAATTAAAAATGATACATTTATTGTATTGAACCTAATTGCTAGAGAAGAAGAGATACTTTTTCCGGGAGGGAGGTAAAGAACATTGGAACTTAAGATTTTTCAGAGAATTTTTTTTTTCACCTTCGCTTAAAGAACCCTGGATTTTTAAAAGGAGATACATATGTGATAATTAATAGAATCGGGCATTACATGGCGGAAATCCATCGTAGAACGATAATAAAGCAGAGGAGGACGATCCCACCACACAGCCTCGATTCGTCAATCCTAACGCACAACGGTCAAGGATAACCTCTACTATTTGTAACGGAGGAATGACGAACCGAACTCCTGAAAGAAAGGGATGTAGGATAGTGAGATAAATATGTATTTATAACCTTTATGATATAAGAGTTTCGGTTCCAACTTACATTCTATCTACGGGCTAAGTGTGACACCTCTACTCCGTGTTGTTGGTTTAGGTTAGGTTAAACTTTTTTACTTTGTATAAATCGATGTTTCGACCACACTTGACACAAAATAGTATTATTTCAACTATACACAATAGCTAGTAGTAATTTTCGATGTAGCCAAGGCTGTTGCCTACCCGCATAATGCTACACTCCGCACCACCGCCACCGCCAGCGCCATGACCGAGTTCCGGACGATTTCACGAGCGATGCACGCACATGCTTTTGGTTGTGATGGCAAATGAAAACATATTGTTTCTCCAGCTCTGCCTGCTTCTTTAGTAGCTTTTTTCTTCTATACAGGAAGTAATTATCTTTTGTAACTGCCTTGTGATTTCTTAAAATCAAAATAAATAAATATCCATCACGCCTTATCTCCGAAGGGGTGGCAGAGGCATATTATATGCCCACTTTTCACCGTGTGGATTCCTGTCCCACGTAATAGGTGGTGAGCCCATTGCCGTGTTGAAATAGACAGACGCAGGTGTGGCTACCTGCTGTTGAAAATTTTCAAGCAGCCCAACGGCTTAACGTGCCTTCCGAAGTACGGAAACGCTCGCAAATGTAAATACCACAAAGTGGTCACCCATCCGAGAACCAGCCATAGCGAAATTTGCGTAACTCAGTTATCGTCGATCTTAAGATTTGGTTTTAATTTATTATTGTACTTGACCCAGGAAATGCTTAATCTACTGCAGAGCAGACTAGTGCTGCGCTATTCTATAAGGGGTGTAATATGTTTGACCGCTATCTGTGAGTCTGTGGCATTACATCAGCCTAAAAGAACGAGCAATTTTGATACAATTTCTCTTGTTTGAATGCTGACATGTTCTAGATGGTTTCTTACTGTAACGTTAGCTCTTTTTACTCTTTCTAACCAAGGTAGGGTCAAATGTCTTTCCCTTTGCTACGTATGTACCATGATTTCTTGTGTTCAACTCACATGAATGTTTTTATTTATGGATGTCGATTACTCCTGCCCTTCACATGATTTCAACCTATTCAAAGTATGTATGCTTAAATCCTTCTCAGTTTCTCTATGGATACTTGCTTCATAAAGCTAACTCCTAACTCTAATAAATCTTTCGTCATTTTCCATGATCCATTCGTCTTATAACCATATAAATATCTCTTTCTCTACCCTATTTACTGATGTTGCGATCTAGTCTAGTTACACTTCAGTCAAATCTTACCAGCTTATGTATTTCTCTACTTTTGTTTTGATAATTACGCCTTTCATATCGGAATACTTAAATCTTACTGAAACTAAAATATATATCTTGTTACTTTCAAGTTAGTATATATTTTAGTTATTTTAGTTCGTGAACGATAGTTTTTGTTATGCTTGTCATAATTATTGTAGTTTTATGTTAATATTTGTTCTACAAGGTTACTTTTGTGTGTGATGTGCATCCTGATCTTACAATGTAAAAGTATATAAAAATTAAGAAACGAAGGTAATAAATACTGGTTAATAGGTAATGAATTTCAACCCAATGTAATGGGTGACAGAGAGTTTAAGTGCAAAAAAGACCTATATTCTGTATTGGTTAGGTCTCTACTCCTCTGCAGCACCAGTGTGTAATTTTAGTAATTTAGGCTCACTTTTATGTCACTTGGTTTAAACACGCATAAAAAGGAAGAAATAGAGAGAGAGAGAGAGGGAGAGGGAAAGACTAGGCACTCACAAATATTTCTAACGATAGACGACCTTTAAGTTACTCTCAAACTACATCAACCTCTGAGATTTGAGTCACAAAGTTGCCATTCCCTTGCATTCGACAATTTTGTATCATTTTGTCTTTTATAAGAGGCCAATGTCGGCTCATGATTGACAACGAGTAATCCGAAGGTTGTGAGAATCTTATTGTGGACTATTCATGACTTGTGAACCGTCGTCGCTGCGTCGTGTCGTGACCTTCAGTTACGCCCAAGCTTAGTGACTGCTCATGTATTCTGTTCTATTGGCCTCGTTACTCTCGGGGTAAATGTATGAACATGACAAAAACTACTTGCACATTTACCACCTACTGCGCTTGTGCCGTAAGCATCCCTATACTATCTTCACGCTGCCGGGCTGTATCCCTGACGGGGTAGTCAGAGAGGACAGATCGTCAGGCTTCCTGATCCATGCATACTTCTTTCGCTTCTTCAAGACTCATCAATCGCTTCATACACGCACGTCTGGGTATCCGAGTACTTTTGACTTTTCCGTTTTTGAGCAATCTGTTCACGTTTTCTTCATAATTGTAAGTCTCGGCCTACCCTGACTTCTACTACCCTCTACTTTTGCACAATTACCTGATAAGTATTTAGGACTTAGATTAGGAATTCTTGGATTTACTGCCATTTCTGTGGTGTGGTCACTCGTTGCTGTTTAAGAGTCTGGGATCGTTTGTCAAGATATTCTAGGTATATCATCCAGTTTTATTAGTCTTTTGCCTGGAGAAGTCACGTAAATAAAAAAAAAAGACTTATGATATGTCTGGGCTCCCACTACCTAGCTCTGTGTTAAACATTTTAACTTTTTAACTTGACGAGTGTATTAAATGCTAGAAAATTTTTAATGAGTCTCTGACTCTGACTACTCGGAGTGTATGAAATTGTGATTAATGCGGTGTGAAGTAAGGTAGATAATCTTCTGTGACGCGTAGTTAAGGTCATCTTCTGCGCACGCGACTCGTTCCTGTGATTGCGTTTACGAAGGACGCATGGACATGTGAAATTGATTCTACTCGATTACTGATGTATATTGTATATTATATGTATATTTTTAAATTTTATTTGTGGTTCAGTGGCGCAGTGGGAATATATCTGACTGCTACGCAAGAGGTCGTGGGTTCGATTCCCACCCAAGATAAAACTTTGTGTGATGAGCACGATGGTTTATTCTGTGTGTGGGTGTTATTTATCTATAATATGTATGTATTTAGAAATATATGAGTATGTTTATCAGTTATCTAATTACCATAGTACAAGCTCTGCTTAGTTTGGAATCAGATGGCGTTGTGTGAGTTGTCCCAACGTTATTTATTTATTTCTATTTGTAATTATTTTATGTTATGTGTGTTTGGGTTTCTAGGTTTAGTGAAATTCACATTTGGTTTAATTTAATTTAATATTTAAAATTAAATAAATAAATAAATTTAATAAATAAATAAATTTAAATTTCAATAAATAAATTATAATAAATTTATTTAAATTTAATTTAATTCAAATTCACATTTCTAGGTTTAGTGAAATTCACATTTGATTTTCCTGTATATTCTCTTTCCTTTATCTCATTTGATTGACACACATACAATACATGCTGGATATAAACCGCCACCTTACATCATGAAGAAAATGACAATATAGATCGGAACAGAACCACAGACAAGGATAACTCTCTGACCGCTGAGAGCAATTTTAACGGTACGGTTCGATAGCTTCATCGAAAATATTTGTCACTTTTTGTTATATTCTTATACCACTTTCTCATAAACAAGTCAGAACCATCTGTCGAACTGATTAGCAACTGTGATATCAATGAATGATATCACAGTTGCAAATTATTATTATATTACAACTATTATTATACACTGAAAGAAAGACTCCACTGAAATTATGGTTAAAAGTTCAATGAACTTATAGAATACTAATTACTCTAAAAATAAAAATAATACTATTAGTTCAAATTGAAGGAGGTACAGCGCTAATAAGTACGTTTATGCGACAACGATAGTTATGCATGACTAGTGACTCGAAGTAACTAATTATTTCTTATCGCAGTTCGCTTCCGGGATGGGGTAAAATTTATGAGACAATGTTTCTTGCAAATTTGTGAGTTTGGTTTGGTTAGGCATTGGGACTGTACCGGATTGATTCTAAATATTAAACTGCTCGTCACCCATACTCTAGCAGTGTAGCATTTGGAGAATGTTGAGGTTGTTTAGTATGTTTAATCAGTTCATAAGTAACATGGGAGTAGTTTATTTTGCTGATCTCATTGCATATGGGGTTTGTGTCGTGCTTTCATTAACTACCTCGCCATTAGGGTGGTCCTGCTAAAATATAATTCGACACATGAATAGCCATCGTTTACGTTCCGTTACAATTATGTTATACTAAAGGTTATTATACCCTCATTGTCCTGCATATGACAATTGTGTCTGCAATGTAACACAAAGTTCACAGCCCAAAGTTTACAAATGAATACGTACAGCCATTGTCTATCTAGATTTAATTGGCAGAACTTAGGTCTAGCCACAATAACTTGAAGTGCGTATGTTTTGAAAACACCAGCACCGCTTGCCAGTTGAGCGCAGTGATCGTCACGAAATCGACGCCATTATACATCGGTTTTCAAACTGCCATGTTCTGATTTTGAATTCGAATTTAGTTTTACAAAAAAAAAGCTAGTGTGGTGACAGTGCTTCTCTTTATTTGGCAATGGAAATATATATATCGCTAAACACAGCAACTTAAAAGGAAGAGGCCTATTTCGATACTGTAACTAATCGTTATTCCATTTTCTCAATAATCAAGTTTTCGAAATCATCAATCATCAAAAATCATCGATTGATTAGATATAAACCTGTAGAAATAATATTTTTTACCCAATATGCAAACTATTGATTGTAATACTTTTTTTATAAACGACATTGGTGATCAAAAACCGTGGTACCGCGTTGCGATAAAAGTAAATAATTATGTCAGGCTTTACAGAGCGGAAAATGATCAAATATAGACCTCGGTGTGAAAGTTGAATTAATATTGTGTTCATTGCATTGTACCAATCATTGGCTGTATTTTTTTAGCATTCCTTATGATTAAATATTAAGAACACCCTGCGAACCTTTTTCACATACTGAAAAGTCGTCCAACATTTGTAATAAAGTTGGGTATAGAATAGACCCTTGTGAAGCCAAAATCTTAAATTCAAAAGTCGAAGTGTAGTCGTCTTTTCCAAAATACATAACATTTTGGGCTATTCAAATAGTTTTGAAGTTGGTTAATTTGTCGAAGAATAAACCAGTGTTAGACCAGATCAAAGGTTTATGCAAAATCTAGGCGAAATGATTCAGCTTGGCTCTTGCACAGCAAGCTGAATCATTTCGCCTGAACTTCTTCAGAAAAGAGATGGTCGGTGTTGAAACTGATACTATACAATAAATTTGGTTTTCAATATATCTGTACTTACCTAATATTTCAATTGGTTTATAGAAGTATTAACAAGACTATACTAAAATATAATAATATAGTTATGTTAACTAGAAAACTAACGTTATTATTACACATTATGCGCGAGCGGCGAGAGCGTATGCGCGCAGTGTGCGTAAAGAGTGCTCGGCGAACGGTTCGCACCTCTGAAAAAGGCTGTCTAAATACAGCTGAAACCGGTCGGTCTACTACTAGTCGTAAAAACGTGAGTAATCCAGTTTACTTATTTATAAAATATAGTTATGCTAAATTTGAGCGCAATGAATTATAAGATGAAATGATAATCGCGATTGCATATTGGAGTAATGTTACTTCCACAGACGATTTCGAATATGTTAAACAATTTAAGTATAGCTTAAGTGCGCTAAAAAACTAGACATAAATATAAATACATGTGATATAATTTCAGTTTCCAAAGCCAAATAAAGAGTTTCCGCCTATTGGCGGAAATATATATATAGATACTATTATATACTAAATATGTTGCTGACATGAAGTGTCACTTTATTCTGTTTGGTGTCTTTCAGCTGATCCATTTGGATCGATCAGCATTTGTTTCTTACATAGACGGCGCCGATGGTCAGGTAAATCTGATTCACATTTGACTATTAAAGTATAAATGATAGAAGCAGAGAAGCAATAAAATAGATTTTGGAAAGTCTAATTCCATAAACATTATTTATAAGAATTTCGCCTCAGATACTATCTAATACGACCTCACTGCGTAAGACTCCTTGGCGTAGGTGTATTAGTTAGGGTTTAAAAAATTAGGTTACTTTAATTATAAGTACTTTAAAACTATATTTATTTTAAAATCACGTTTTAACATCATTGTCATAACTAGATTAAATTGCCTGTGAAAGATAAAACTAACAATAATACAGTCCAAGTTCATCAGGCAAATAAATAAAATTATATTTCTTATTAGACACTTGAATGCGGCCATCGGTGTATTCAGTTGACAATGGCTCATTACGTAAACCGACAATTATTATTACGAGGTGGGTTCGAACGGAGTCAAGGATCTGTTAGAAGACAAGCTAGTGAATAACATGCGAATATTGTAGAATTTATGTTATATTCAATGTTTTGAAGAATTTTAATACATGTGAAATATTACAACGCAAGCTTTACTTTTAAAGTCTTGATTAAAGAGTCTTGAGCAAAGAAACTCACGTGCACCCCTATATTACACCTGATTTGTGTATTAAATTTAACCCTACCAAGACTCAAGTTTGTGCATTCACCGCTAAAAAGCCCTATTTATTGTAGCGCCGCAATTCCAGGGCACACCTCTCTCCATTTCCAATAGTATTGGGATCCCTAGTGACGTCCAATACCGTAGTAATTTAGAGGTCAAGGCGAAGCTGGCCTCCGAAAAGCTCGTGCTCAACAGGGCGCGGCAGTACTTTACTGCGGAGACACTGCTCCTCTATAAGTAGCAAGTGCGGCCCACACATGGAGTACTGCTGTCACCTTTGGGCTGGTGCACCTGAATATCAGCTTTGACCTTTTGACTCGGTAAAAGGGCGTGCTAAGAGGATTGTCAACGATCCTCTACTAACAGGTGATGTTGAGCTCCTTCGTGATAGGAGTGACTTCGCCTTCTTATGTGTGTTCTATTGCCTGTAAAACGGTATGTGCTCTTTGGAATTGTTTGATAGCCCACGGCTACCTTCTATCATCGCACCGCTCGCCATAGACAAGGTCTTCACACTTGGCATTGGGAGCTCTCACATACGGTTAGGTCCGATAGAGGCTTTATTCTGCGTACACTTAGATTGTGGAATGAACTTCCTGCATGGGTTCTGAGAAACGGGCAAACGGGGTCTGAGAAGGTTTTTAAAGGGTCGGCAGAGCGAGTGCTGCACTTCTGTTGTGCAAACGTCCATAGGCTACGGTGACCACTTTCCATCAGGTAGGCCGTGTACTTGTCTGCCACCTAATGACACAAAAAAAAAATTATGTGCAAAATTCTGTCTAAAATTATTTTTCTCTTCTCAGCCGGTTACTATTTGAAAATAATCGGAATACTTCTAAGGAGTATTGTTAATATAAGGAGTATAATAATCTGGATTGATTTTAGATCATATAAGAGCGCGAAGATATCGTAGAGTACTAGTCTCGTAGTCAAAAATGTTGAAACCCCACATTTTGTTTTCACATTGCATCCCAACATGGAAATGGAACCCGTGTGGCCTGCAACTTTTAGACTTTTTTGAGTCAACGGACTCCCTCAAGGGCGACTGTCATTCTAACTTCAGTACATGAGGAATGGTCGTTTGATTGCTTTTAGATAATTTTAAGGAACTGATGGAACACTTTTGAGATATGTACTCGTATATCAATTGTCGTTATATTCAAATACAACGATCGGAACCTTGCGACAAAGAGTCGAATGCTTTGTTGAAATTTTACTCTTGAAATAGTTAAATGTATTGAGAATTCTTGTACTTGTTCTAGCTTCCGTATCGATATCAGATTTTAGTGCCGTAATAAACACTTTTATGTGCCATTGTAAGTAAACGGACACTGAACTTTGGGTATCAGGAAATATCGAACCTGGTGCGTATAGTGAGTTAACCTGAAAGGTCGTTAGTTCGAATCCTTACTATTGTTATATGGTTTGCTTTTATGATTGACTGTTGACCTATTGGTTTTGTGAGCCTTGGTGTTGAACGAGCAAGTTAGGATTTGATTTTATTGATCATACAGAGTCGTTCCAAGTAAAACAATGAGCCTTTATAAAATATCTTCATGAATTTGAAAAATTCATAGAAGTATAGTTGAATATAAGTGATTGATTTCAATGTACGTTTCAAAACATTTAAACTCCTTGGAACTATGTAAAAGTTGGGAGAATGCAGACTTGTCGAGTTCCTCTCAGTTACCAACAAATTAATTTCATAATTGTTACCAAAGAAGTCCACCGCGTCAACAAGGGATTTAGATAACGTTACCTTATCACATTTTATCAAAGAATGGTGTGACCAGGGCCAATAAAAATGGTTTAGTGTGGCGCAATGTCGCGCTGGGTTGTAACATTCTTCATTAATGGTGACTTGGAACTTAAAAAGAAGTATATTGTGTGACAAAAAAGTGCTAGGCAAAATACCTTCGCCAAGGGGAATGTGACTTTAATACAGGAGTATATGAGTATTTGTCGGTCTATATATAGGTATGATCTATCTTTTTATTTAAAGACAAATATTTTAAGAGACTTTGAACTTTGAGTATATCCTTCTTCTTAACAGTATGTATAAACTAAATAATTCAAGCTGTATTCCTGACGGGGCAGTCAGAGAGGAAATATAGCAAGGCATCGCGATCCATGCATACTTCTGTTGCTTCCTTCAGAAAGGTTTCACGCATGCACGTCTAGATAGCCAAGTACTTTGACTTTTTCGTTTTTGAGCATCCTCTCAAGTGGTCTTCCTTTCGTTCTACTTTCCCACAATGAATATTCTTCGTCAATCGTACTTCACTCATTCGTTGGATGTGATCAAACCAACGAAGCACGCCCTTTTACAGCATAATAAAACATTTTTTACATAACATATCATTCGTTACGTATTTGGTAAAAATTTTATGAATTGCAGTATTTATTTATTTATTGTTGATCTTATAATATGTAATAATAGGGTTTGTTTGTGGAATGTGTTTGTTCGCTCATTAGTTGAGGTAAAAAGTGTCCGATATAAATTTAATATGGAGATTAGAAACAGTCTCCTAGGGTTGTAATTGGATAGTTAATGTATACAAAGTGTTAGAGCGAAACCAGGTACGTTAAACTCCTTTGAACCCTTAACGGTTTCCAAATTTATAGAGTATGTAATACTTTTCTGCCTACCTGTTTGGAGATTTACGGTGCGAAGACGGCACACAACTTTGCGTATTCTAAACAGTTTTAAACGCAATGAATGCTTATCACTGTTGTTACTTACATACCTAAGTTAAATACTCCTTCCGGCTGTGCCAGTCGCTGAGCCGCTAGTTGGTCACCGAAAGTGTTGTTATCAGGCCTTTCACGCACCACTTACTAAATGGGGGGGCGAGCGATACCGACATGCATGATTTTAAGTACGCTTTGGCACATGTACTTACGTACGTGTTACAAATATTTTTCCAAGAATAATTGACAAGTCACTTCAATGCATTTTTTTTTACACTACTGAGGTATAGATAAGCTTTTTGGTTTAGTAGATCGAAAGAGGTTACCGTAAGCTTTGGACGTTTGCAACACCAGATGTGCTACACTCGCGCTGCGTATTGCCATGTTGAATCAAATATGGCTACTTGCATTGCTGTTGAAAGCTTTTTCACGTCGTTCATAACACCTTCAATTTGACTTAACAACTACCATGTTACTAAATTCTGGGACCAACGGCTTAAAGTTTTTGAGATCGAAATTGTAAAAAATCCACAGTTTTTGTTGTTCTTTTACCAAGAGAATAAGGTAATTGAGATTTAAATTTCAATAGATTTTTTTATTTCATCAAAATGACGACGTCTGCCCGAAGATATATCGAGTTTTAAAGATTCATAGTTGAAAAGCTTGAATATCATAACTTTAATGACCTTCAAATTGATGACTTTAAAATATACCTTTTTATGGTCCTCTTGAAGAGACTAGGTTTGAGAGAGGAAGGAAACACGTTTGCTAGTAGAGAGTTTTAAGTCTCTGGTTTCATGGTAAGGCAGAAAAAATAAATTTTGTGCCGTTCGTTTCGGGAGAAGAAATCGACTGTTTTAATGAGGCAGTTCTGCTCCGCACGTGTTGCTTGCTCGAGAAAAGGAACGGCTGAGTCCTACAAATGGTTACAAATCTTCTTAGTTATGTAAGGTCTTGTTATATATTCTCTGCGTAAGTGTGACTGTTGAATGGAGACGTATCTATTACCATAATGAGTGGACAACGTTCGCATTGGTAAAGCGCTCACCATTCAAACTATCAATGAACATCGTGTTGTAACTTCGTCAGTTCGATTCCTGTGCGGAATTACAATATGCTTGAGTCATTCTGTTAATGTGTTCCGGTTGTGCCGTTTTTTTTTAATGATCCTGTCTCAGTGGCACATTTTGTAGTGTCTGTCTCCATTACAGAGGCTTCAGGATCAATTCACGGGTTAGTACAAATAGTTGTACGATCTGCAAAATATCTTTATAGGAATTTCAGAAAATATTAGTTTTTGGTTTTTCGAATATTTATCACGACGAATCTTATCGCTAATTGCGATCCGAATCCGAAGCGATCGAATTAGAACCTGGGCCTGTCATGCTCCTCTCCTCTCACGGTCGTCAGCTTCCCTTGCAGTGAAGACAACAGCGCGCATATCATCCTCTACTATGTCCAACCACAGTTTTACACTCTGCCAATCCTACACAGAGAAATTTTCGAATATAATACTCGTGTACGTTTTCAAAATATTGTATTACGAGTAATACACTATACGTAGTTATATACTAAATGGTGTATAATGGTTCATACGAATGTAGATCGCGCAGTAATTATGATGTTATTATTACTCAGTTACTCACAGTGTTTGGTCTGCCACAGGGTTCGATGCTTGGGCCGGAACAAAAATTTATCCGGTCCTAAAAAAACATCAGATTTTGGGTATTTCTCTATTAAAATATATATTTTGTTAATGTCTAGTATAAAAACACTGTTTATTTGAGATTATTTGGTGTTGTTTATATGGGACTATTCCTATCTGCACTCCCGTCACTGTCACTCCTGTAAAGTTACATCAATCTTGAACTCTGTAAGTTCTCATAAAAGTTAGGGTGCATAGAAAATCTAAATTCTTCATTGTTTTATTGCATTATTGATGCTCAATGCTTTACTGTAATGTCTAATAATATTTATATCGATAATATTTTCCACTAATTGGATTCATCTTCTAGTTGCTATAGTATGTGTTATAAATACACTTGACATATGAAATATAATTGCTTATAACAATACAAATAAATACATTACATGTTCACGCTAACGTTAGTAGGTTGACTGTACTAGTACATCTAGTACACACACCGCCGGTGATTCAGCCCGCTGAGCCATAAAATCGACCAGATAACGTATCGCGTGTTTGAACAGACGAACATACACATACTTATATGTATGTATGTGTACAATTTGTCATAATTCATGCTATACGCTGGTTCACACGTAAACTTTACCAGGAAAGGAATATGATAGAAAGAGAACATAAAGAAATATGAATTAAAAAAAAATGAAATAAGAAAATCCCGGGGCACAGTTAGTATGAAATAAAATTAAAGGTTAACACAGAAATGAAAAGTGCCATGTATGTAAAAAAGAAAAAGAAATTAAAAACTATTTAACCATTTATTACTGATGTTTTTTTTTCGTTCCAGAGGCTCTCCAGAAAAAATGGTGTTAAAGAAGAGGAGTCCAACTGGTATTGGGATCCATCACCCCAGGCATCTAACCCTCGTGAATACGATACCGAAAACCATTATAAACTCCAAATTCGAGCTCTACAAGATGAATTATCCACCTTGAAAGAAAGAGACACAGTCGATCTGCGACCTGATGAGGAACTTAGAAGATTAAAAGAAGAAAACAAAAATCTTACAGCAAATTTAGAGGACTTAGACAGTCAGCACCAACTAGCAACAGAGAGACTTCTAACGCTAAAAAAAGAACTGCAGAAAAATTTTGAGGCTCTAAAACAGGAACATGAGGACCTTAAAAATACAAACGAAGATTATGCTAACCAAATTAAATCATTGTTGTCGAAAATTGGCGAAAGAGATAGAGAACTAGAAAATATTAAAGGGACAAAGTCAGATCACGATACTTTAGTACATAAATATCAAAATTTGGAAAGAATTCACGCTTTATTGAGAGAAAATGCAGAAAAATTTCAAGAGGAGAATCAAGAATTACACGAAGAAGTATTTAAGTTACAAGAAAAGGTGACAAAATTAGAACATGATGTAGAAGTTGCAAACAAACATTCTGAAACTTCTGATGTGGTATCTAGGCAGTCTTATGAAGATCTTTTAAAAGAACTCAATGAGTTGAAAGATAGACGAAATTCAAACCATATTCACTTAGATGAAATCAACATTGATGATAACGCTAAAAGTGTTATAGACTCTCTAAGACGAGAAATCGGTGAACTCAAACATAAGTTATCCCAAAAAGATAGCCAAGAAAGTAATGATAGTAAATCTGTAAGACCGGATAAGGTAATGCAGTTATACAACAAATATGTGAACTTTGAACTTCCCATTGATTATGTAGGTGAAATTCCTTCTGCTGGTGATAACATTATTCTGTTTAAACTAGAAAGTGTATTCAAAACTGTAAACTCCTTCAAAAAAGATATAGACGTTTTAGAACATAAGCTATCAGAGAAAAATCTTAATATTAATCACTTACAAACTCAAATAGATGACTTTACCACTGAAAACGATTTCTTGACAACTGACATTAGACACCTCGAAAGAGAGCTAAGTGAAATGAAGAAAAATAATGACTTCTTGATTTCTGAAATTGCATCTTTAAAAAATACTTCGAAATTAGAGCCAATCATAGAAACACATGAAGATAACTTAGCAAAGTTAGAAACGGAGTTGGCTGATTGTAATAAACTCAATAAAAATTTTGAATCTGAAATAAATAGGATAGAAAAAGAATTACAAGAAGTTATAACTGAAAAAATATCTTTGAAAGAAAGTTTAAGTGATTTACGACATAAATATACAACCATGTTAAGTGAGATGGAAATTTATAAAAATCAAAGTAAAGAAGTTGAAGAACTCGAAAATAGTGCCAAAAATCGAGAATCTGAAAAGTACAAAAAATCTTTAGACGAAATTGATGACCTAAAAACACGTCTTAATTCAGCAAACGCTAAAAATGAGCAGCTCTCAATAGACATACACATTCTAGAAAACGATAAAGTATTACTTAAAAAACAAGTCGATGACCTTAAGCATACAATAGAAGAAAAGTCCACAGCGCATAAAGAACTTGAAAACACAAAATTTGCGTTAGATAATAAATTACATCATTTTGAAAGCAAATTAGATGGAATCATGAAAGACAAATTGAAATTCGACAATAGTAAATTAAGTTTGGGAGACAAAGTAACGATATTAGAAAAACATCTCTTAGACTCCAATAGCACAGATGCGAGTGTATTAGATCTAGAAGCAATTAATGCTGAAAAGAAATTGCTTTCTGAAAAGATAGATCAATTATCAAAACAGAACTCCAAACTTTTAGAGGAAATTGACAAATTGAAAACAGAATTACAAGAAGTGCAACACAAAGAACACGATCTTTTAGTACAAAATAGTGAACTAAAAAGTACTGTTAAGCATGACTATGACATTAAATCTTATCAAACAACAATTGATGAATTGAAAGCGAAAATAATACAACAAGATATCTTAAATAATGAAATAGAATCTTTAAAAACTGAAAATAAACTAATAATCGGTCGAAAAATACAGCTTGAATCGGAATTAGCTTCTACTGATAACAAAATTGTGCATTTAGAACAAGAGTTTGAAAAACTAATAGCTGATCTCAATGAAAAAGATACTTTAATCGATAGCCTCAATTCTAGTCTTGCAAAAAATCACGCCTCTATGACTAATTTGAATCAAATTGTTTCGGATTTAGAAAACAGTCTTTCAATAAAAAATGCGGAATTAGATCGGCTAAAAATATCGTTAGACGACATTTCTCATAAGTTTAATGATACGTCAAACTTGTCTCATATTAGTCAAGAAGAATTGAAAAAATTGCAACATGAAATGGAGGAAGCCAATAAACACATACTTTCATTGAACGATGAAATTCACGCAAAAAATACACAATTATCATCACTGTCATTGAGTCATGAAGAATTAGAAGCTTCATGTACTTATTACAGGGCAACTGCAGATACAAAAGACAAAGAAATGAAAGAACTACATCAATCAATTGTAGAATTAACAGATAAAATTAATATAAAAGAAAACATTACACAAGAAGATTACACAAAAACAGTCCAAGAAAAGGAATCATTAACAGCCCATTTATCAGAATATAGAGAAAACCTTTTCTTGAAAGAGAGATCTTTTGAAGAGTTAAAAGAAAAGTATGAGCAATTAGAATTAATGAAAAATGAATTCAAAACACTTATAGATAACGCCACTGCTGAAAAGACAGAATTAATAAACTTAATCAATTTAAAACATAACGAAAGCATACAATACCATAATGAAATACAAAGGTTAAATGGTGTCCTTATGGAACAAAGCAACGAATTTAAAAAAATAATTGAAGATAAAGATAGACTTATACAAAGTACTTCTGAAAATTGTTCAAATTGTGATATAATTAGAGTGACACTTAAAGAAAAAGACGAAATAATAATAGGTTTGAATCAAAAGGCAACAGAATATGATAAAATGAAAATTGATTTAGTTAGTGCCAGTGAAGCTGCGGCGCATTTGAAGGAAAGGTGTGAAAACTTAGATAAAAGTATGGCAATACAGTTGGAAGCAGTGAAGACATTGACAGCACAAAATGTACAGGTAAATATTTTTCCTACTTTGGCAACATTACTAGAAATTAGTTTTCTCATTAAAACCCGTCGCATTCGCGGACTTCTGGTGATAATTGGCGCAATAATTCAGGATATGGAAAGAGAATGGGAAAGCTCATAGCCCTGGTAATCTGTAATCACTGCGTTAAGCAACATTCGCTATAGCTGGTACTCGGATAGGTGACCACTTTGTGGCATTTACATTTGCGAGCGTTTCCGTGCTTCGGAAGGCACGTTAAACCGTTGGTCCCGGTTGCCAGTAAAATGGCAGTCGTTAAGCCTGGTTGAAGGCCTTAATGGCGGCTTGAAAAATTTCAACAGCAGGTAGCCACAACCTGCATCTGTCTATTTCAACACGGCAATGGGCTCACCACCTATTACGTTGGACAGGAATCCACACGGTGAAAAGTGGGCATATAATATGCCTGTGCTACCCCTTCGGGGATAAGGCGTGATGGATATATTTATGGTCTTTGGATAGGTGACCACTTTGCGGCATTTACATTTGCAAGCGTTTCTGTGCTTCGAAAGGTGCGTTAAGCTTTGGTCTGTCGTCACAGTCAGAGCATGTCCATTTCAACAAGGCAATGGGCCCACCACCTGTTATGTGGGGTAAAAATGAATACGAAGAAATGTGGGCGTATAGTATGCCTCTGCCTACCCCTTCGGGAATAAAGGTGTGACAATATGTATGTATGTATTTTACTTTTATTTTCATTTTTCCCCACGGCTTGTTATGAATTCTGTTTTTGGTATTTCCGCCTAATTTGGATCAAATTGATTGATAAATGTAGCTCTTTGCTCTAATCTTGGTTCATATTGCTTGATAAAATTATTTGTCAAAAACACAGCACATAAATTAAATCTTTAGTAAAAATGTGATTTGTATACGTAATACACATTAATTAAATTAAGCTATTATGTCTGTTTCTAGTTGTCAGAGCAAGCTCAAAATTCCGAGAGGGAGTTGGAAAGATTACGGCGCCATCTGGTGGAGACTGAAGAGAACTATACACAAGAGCTGATGGCTTCGGAACAGAAGCTCACGGAGTGCCAGACGAGGTTGCACCAGGTTGAGGAGAGGGCAAAGCAGACCAGCACTGTATACACTAGCAATAGGTATGTAAATGGATGGATTTTTAGAGTTACAATATACAGTATTTAGCATTTATTAGTTCCCGTGTTTACAGCTAGACAGCAGTGTCTCGATAAAACATGACATGACATATTGTCACGCCTTTATCCCCGAAGGGGTAGGCAGAGGCATACTATACGCCCACATTTCACCGGATGCATTTTTGTCCCACGTAACAGGTGGTGAGTCCATTGCCGTGTTGAAATGACCAGGTACAGGCTGTGGCAACTTGCTGTTGAAATTTGCCAAGTCCATAAGGCCTACAACTGGGCTTAACGACTGCCATGTTACTGGCAACCGGGACCAACGGCTTAACGTGCCTTACGAAGCACGGAAACGCTCGCAAATGTTTACATGTGTGCCACAAAGTAGTCACCCATCCGAGGACCAGCCGTGGTGAAAGTTGCTAAACGCAGTGATCGTTTACAGAACACTGTGTCTGCGGGGCCACGAGCGCTTCCATTTCATAAAAAATCGCGGTAATATCGTTACCGTGAGGCAGGCGCCCTCGCAATAACTAGCACTAAAGCTTCCTGTTGTCCTGAATTGGGAGCAATTTTTTTTATACCACTGAGGTGAACGACAAGCATACGGCCCACCTGATGGCACGCTCTCTTGTACTTTTTGTCGCCACGTCGTTCCGTGGCTATCAAACACACAGCCCACCTAATAGAAATTGGTCACTACAGTAACACATGGAAGTGATCAATTCAAGGAAATAAACATTCACTATTTCAATAGATTAAAATTTATAATTCCCATGACGTTAGGACTTACACGCTTTTAAATTAAATTTGTGAAAATATTTTAGTAATCTATCCAGCCAGCATTTATAAATATTGTTTGAGATTCAAGAGATTAATTTATATCGGGATTAGGTCACTAATGGGGGCTGAGTCTGCCATTTCAATCGTGTCGAAATAGAACCGAAATCGTCGCTCAATAGAAAGCCATCGGCAAAATTTTGACAGTTATTTGTAGTCTTCTATTACAATCGAATTCCAATAGACTTCTATCGGCAGGCCGATAGTATTCTACTAACACGTACCGCGCCAGTAGCTGCTAGTCAGTTGCATTTTTGATAGACTACTTACATTTTGACAGCGATTCTGGTTCTATTCTACGGATTGTCAATAGTAGACTCGGCCCCTTCGTCAATGGACCGGAATCATAATCATATACGATTGCGCTCTCTTGACCAGTAGCGACCTGATAGTGCGTAAATTCACATAGGAGTTGATGATTAAAAGTTATTCGTTTGTTATGGTTCCAGCATTCGAGCAAACCAAGAGGTAGAAACCCTTCGCAATCAAATCAAACTGCTGGAAAAACAGCGTGACGACGTACAGGTCAGGCTTAGCGAAGCAGAAGATGCGAAGAACCGAAGCGAAGCAGCGCTTACAAACTTACAAGTCGTGCTTGAGCAGTTCCAACTAGGTAAGAGTTTAGTACTATAATGGTACAACGGTCTGTGCCTTGCGGAATTGTTTGACATGATGCCCACGGCTACCTTCTATCATCGCACCGCTCGCCATAGACTTTGCGTCCGAAACGCTCACATACGGTTAGATCCGATAGAGGCTTTATTCCGCGTACGCTTAGGTTGGAATGAGCTGCCTGCCTGGGTTTACCCGAACGTCTACAGTATGGGGTTCTTCAAAAGGGGTCTTAGAAGGTTCATAAAGGGTCGGCAGCGCGAGTGCTGCACCTCTGGTGTTGCACACGTCCATAGGCTACGGTGACCACTTTCCATCATCAAAAAAAAAAAACTATAATGGTGGTAAGTTTACACACTGGCTATCTGATGATAAGCGATTACCTTGCTAAGTGAAAGCGAATATCACTTGAGCGAGCTAAGAACCAAAGCGAGACAGCACTTACAAACATACAAATTGTGCTTGAACAGTTCCAACTACGTAATCGTTAAGTACTATAAAGGTAGTAAATTAGCACACGTGTTAACTCATGGTAAGCGGTCACCACGATCTAGGAGTGCGTTTAACTGTCACAGATGTCCATGATTCATGGATAGCGATGTTTGACATTCAATTAAGACTATTAAGTGAACAATTTAAATCCTGCTAATATTATAAACGTGAAAGTTTGTAGGATGTTTGTTACTCTTTCACGTAAAAACTACCGAATGAATTTTAATAAAACTTTACAATAAACGGGTAAACGCGAACGGGAGAACTTCTCTACGCGGGCAAAGTCGCGGGCGACAACTAGTAAAGTCATATTTATTTTACAGACAAAGAACGCGATATACATTCAGCTACAGAAAAGATCCGAAAAAAAATGGAGGATATGAAACGTCATAACAACGATTTAAACAAAGAAATTGAGAAACTAAGTAAAAAACTGGAAGAGGCACTCGCTGGTCTACAAGCGGCTTCAAGACTCGGTGACCAGGTCGAGACAAAAGCAGCTCAAATTAATGATTTGAAGGAACAAGGTATGACTCTTTTATGTCAATTGATTTCGTATTTTTGATGGCACAAATGACACAACGTTGTGCCTTTTGTATCAGTAAATGTATTAATAGTGTTTGATAATGTTTTATTGCAGATATTAAAATGTTTATTAGCGGTTTTATAACAATTAATTAATTACCTAATTAGTTTCTTACATTATTAAGTTACAGCAAACTTTAAAACTCTGTTGAATAATTAGAAGCGTGATTAAACAAACGATTAGTTTAGCTTTATTTTGTTAGTTATTTGTGTAGATGATCAATTAGACAAAAAAACAATTGATTGTTGCACATTTTATGGTAAAATCTTTTTTTGTCGTAAATAATTAGACTGATTTGTAGTAACATCGATCCATCTACTCTTCTCATAATTTTTTTAACACCCCACACAAACCAGTCTACTAAACTGTACATCCCATAGTTAGCAGTAGACTCCAAAATACCCGGCCTGGCCAAATATCAGCTGGTAATTCTGGGGTGTTTCCGCCCAGGCTACTGGTTGGTATGAAGTCAGGTCAGGTTAGCACGGTACCGCATCTAGATACACACGTAAGTTCTATGTTGAGTGTATGCCTAGACATGTCTAGTTTGTTTTTAAATCTGCTGTTCACATTTGTTTGTGCTGTTTTCGAAGTCTTTATGTCAATCGCAATATTTAGTAGCATTATCGTAGAAAAATTCTTATATCAGGCATGCAAAAATTTTGGCGACCAGTACTTTGTTTCATACCTCATGCACATCTGTGGCATCAGGTACTATTAAAAATCCCACTCGCAACGAAGAAGCTCTGTTTTAAATGATGAGTTGTAGCGTTTGAATAGCCCCTCTCTCTGCACTTCACCGGTACGTTAACCCGTTGAGGCGCTATCTCATGTTGTCAACTTGTTAATATTATATTTACAAAAAAATAGTTATCAATATTTAAAAATGCTTATATAAGTGTCATTGTATCACATATAATATTGATTTCCTAAAAACCAATTAACATACATTTTAAATATAAAAAAAGGTTAACATAATTAAATTATACAATTAAAGAAGTAATTACAGCTAGCTTTTCGACATGAAGACCAACGCTTGCGCCAACTTCGGTTTAATCTCATTTGGTAACTGTGAGGTTTCCGAACGCGGCGGCCACTGTCACAGTCGTCCATCTGTCAAAACTGACAGATGTCATGTTGACAGGCACTGGCCGCGCTACACTCAGATTACCATATGGGGTTTAATTGAGGTCTACGGCTTCACATCGTGTCGTCCTGTGTTCTCACCAATTTTTTTCGCTTTCAATTTTTTGTCTATGTTGTTTTGTTGTTCATAAAATGAGATTTTTGTTATTAAATTTAACTTTTGAATAATGTAATTTCTAGAAACAATTTTGAAAAGCAATAAGTATGCTGCAATATATCCTAAATTTTAATTAAAAGTGGAATATTAGTTTAGTTTCGATCTGGATTCAAACCAGCGTCTTCTGGCTAGACGCACCAGACACTTTTGCCGTTTGTCCGCCAGTCGTCCGCAGAAAGAGGTGGATTAATTTGTCAGCTTCGAGTCGGTCTGGATAGCTTAGATGGTTAAAGCGTCTGCTGCGATTAGCCAGAAGACGCTGGTTCGAAGCTAGTTCGCGACTGATTTTTCTTTCAAATTTAACTGTAATTTTTGTGATGAAAATAATAACAAAAGTCTCATTCAATTGCTAATTATTGATCTAATGCTTGGCAAATAAGTTACGTCATAGATATTCTTACACGCTTAACAAAACGTCATTTATTTGAACGAGTAAATTACCATAATAAATGTTAAATATTTTACCGAACAAAAAACGATACTTACACTTGTGACCAACTCAACCGGCGCCAGGTCAGTGTTCTGTGAACGATCACTGCGTTAAGTTCTGAGGAGGGTTACCGTTTTACGAGCGTTTCCGTGCTTCGGAATGCACATTAGGCGGTTGGTCCCGGCTGCTAGTAATATGGTAGTCGTTAAGCTAAGTAGAGCCATTTAAAAATAATCGACATTAATAAGTCTCAACCTGCCCCTATGCATTTCAACAAGGCAACAGGCTATTTCGTGGGATAATTGATGAAAAGTGGGCGTTTATTATTCCCCTGCCTACCCGTTCGTGAAGTAAGACGTGACTTTGTTGCCAAGCTGTACGCACTTGCATTTTTATATGTCTTGTATCACAGTTTTGTTTCAGCCTGTTTTGTGAATGTTGTTTGAAATTAATTTTGGGAAAAATTCATAAAGAATGACTCGTTACTACCTCTCTGTCACTCGCGCGCATTTAATATTTACATTTCACTTACACAGACATGTTTTACAATCAAATATTTTATGCGATTTATTTTCCATTAATTTTCCAAAATTCATGGAATTTTAGGTTATATTTTCCAAAGTAAATTTCTTTTTTTTTTTGTTTTAATTTGAAGGTTCCTGTCGTAGAAGAGTAGAAACTAGAACTAGAAGATTATAAATGCTGCATTGCCTCTGAGTATTACTTCAGGTACTGGTAGAATTAGAAAATCGGAGCCCAAAGGCTTTTCATATTCAATTTTTTATTCACTAACACACTAAACTGTTACTTACTGTGTACAAGTTTATCTGTAAGTACTATATTGAGAAGCGTATAAAATAATCTATACTGCCACTCAATACTCGAGAAAAAGACGATTATTTTGTTTAAGATAAACTACTTATTTAGTCGACATAATTGATTGAAAATAAAAATGGATGGGAGAGGCATTTGTGCTCTTGATCCAGTGACTGAATAATACTTTGAAGTTGTGTACGCTATTCGACGTGTAACATGAAGATTTGTGCAGTGTGGTAAGAGTAGAATATTTAGTTTTTCATTTTTATTAAATATTTGTTTTTTTTATCATGGTCATGTATTTGACAATAAAAAAAATAGTATGTACACTCGGCAAAATAGTTCGGTTTGCAGGCCAAATTAACATAATGTTGTTTGCATGAGAATACATACATACATATTGACACGCCTTTATTCCCGAAGGGGTAGGCAGAGGCATATTATACGCCCACATATCACCGTATGCATTTTTGTCCCACGTAACAGGTGATGAGCCCATTGCCGTGTTGAAACAAAGTTTAAATTAGTAAACTTTGGCGCGTTTTTGATTATCGACATTAACAAGTTCAATATACATGTTAAAATAAACCGTTTGTTGTTGTTATTTGTTGTTATAATGCTGCGTACCGAACTGTTTTGTAGAGTGTACATGTAAGATGGTGTTATATTATTATTATTAGTCTGATTAATTTAGACATTCGAAGCTACCTAAATTCCCACTAAGCTGAAAATCAGTGAGATTGTTTAATATATGATTAAAAATAAAGTTTTAAAGTTGAAAGATAGGGAATTTTCAAATTTTATTTGATATCATATTTAAACAATCTCACATATTTTCAGCTTGGTCAGAATTTATGTAGCTTTACTCTTATTTTTTGGTCTAATTTGATCGGACTATATGTGTTTATTTTTGTATTTCTGTATTTTTATTAAATTTAAAATTATTGTAGACTGTTTTTGTTACAATATCAACCATTTTTGAAGTTGTACTTCTTTTGTCGCGTTAGGGGAAAATGATTACAGCAATTTTTTTCGATGCGCGCACAGACCGTCACGAAAAACCGATACTATGAAGTTAGCTAATAAGTGTTTCCATGACAACTTATAACTACATTCAAAGTAGTTTTCATTCTTTTGATGTTTTTTTTCCTACTAATTTATCATTCCTTTTACGCAGTGGTTGTCTATGCGACTGTTGTAGTCAAGATCTTCGGTTTGATTCCCATTTCGGAACAAAATTAGTGTGCTAACTGTTTCTAAATTTAAATATTAAAGTGGAAAAATTTCAGTCACGAGCTGAACCCGAACCAGCGTCTTCTAGTTCAACGCACCAGACGCCTAAACGTCGCCTTAAGACGTAAAGAGGTGGATTAATTCGTCAGCTCCGAGCAAGTCACGGTGGTGTAGTTGTTAAATGCGTCTTGTACGTTGAACCAGAAGACGCTAGTTCGACTCCAGCACGTGACAGAAAAAAATTTCAACTTTAACATTAAAAATAAAAATTAAATTTAGAAAAATATAGTGTTAACTGCAAATCTTTGTTTCGCTTTTATTTTATTCAAAAGCTCAATTTGTACTAAAGGCGCTGTGTAAAAACCGTCTTAATGCTAAATGTACTTCATATTCCATCCCTGTCTAACTATATCTATCTCTATTTAGTGAGAACTCTTCAGACTTCGGTCTCCGCGGCTGAGGAACGGTATTATAACGCTATATCAAACCAGCAGGACAAGGTAGACAAGAATCTGGTCAAGAACCTCGTCATGAACTACGTGCTTACGTCTGGAGGGAGTCATACCAATAAGTAAGGCCGACAAAACATATTAAACCTTATCTCAATTTGATAAAGTTCGCGTTAGAAAGATTGCTGTCTCGTATTTGGTTCGTTTTCAAATTGTCATTGAGTTTGCATTTAAATTGCATTATCAATCACGCCTTATCCTCGAAGGGGTGGCAGAAGCATATTTAATGCCCACTTTTCATCGTGTGTATTCCTGTCCTACGCAAGAGGTGGTGATCGAGCCCATTGCATTATTAATCGTGCAGATTAAAAGTAAAAAAAACTTTTTTGAAGGCCTGGGTCTTCTCTGATTGCTTTTTTTAGCATTATTGGAAATGACTGGTAGACCTATCACATTCTTAACGTCTGCCTACGTCATATTGTGGTGGGACCTATTACAACAAGTTTTTGCACTGGATGAGATATAGGTACACAAGAACTAAAAATCAACTGGCATGATCACTTTACCTAGTAAGGGGCACATTAGGAGTCCGGCGGTGCAAATTCAATTCGCGGAGAACGCTGCCGTTCCTCGAACTTATCGCTATCTCTCTCGCTCGCCCCGCGCAACCGTCCCGTGCGAGTAGAACAGCAAGATGGCTGTTCGAAATTGCATTTGCGAATAAAAATGATGAATGAAACTTGATTATATTTTGAATATCCTTAAGACTTGGTGTAACTAGACAATATAAGCGGTTTTTCTGTTAAAATTACACAATGATTAATTGCGTTTTTAATATAAATCAAATAGGCGGAAAATATCTCGCTAATGTCGGAAAATGTGCGAAATATAATCGCATATATTTTTAAGTAGATAAATATTTTGAACGGAAACATAGATAAATACTTTCCTAATCCGAATAACAGCGGTGATATGTCGAGATATTCTCAAATTGAAAATGATTTTCGTATTTCGTTTCTATGGGAAATTAGTTGTTCGCCGGCTTCTTAAGTCCCGTTCCTAGTCTTAATATTATTGAGGAAGACATTTACATTTGCGAGCATTTCCGTGCTTCGGAAGGCATAGTAGTAAAATGGCAGTCGTTAGCCAAGTTGAATGCTTTATGGACGGCTTGTAAAATTTCAACAGCAGGTATACACGAGTTGCTCTGGTTCATTTCAACACGGTAATGGGCTCACCACCTGTTACGTGGGACTAAAATGCATACGGTGAAATGCTCGGGGATAAAGTCGTGATAAGAAAGTTTGTAAGAATGGATGTTTGTTACTCTTTCAAGCAAAATCTACTGAATGGGGTTTGATTAAACTTTACAATAATATAGTTTACACATGAGAATAACACATAGGCTTCTTTTGTACGTGTAAACTTGTCTACGTGGGCGAAGCCGCGGGCATCAACTAGTATAAATCACAACCAAGTCCTTATTCTTTTCAGAACTCAAGTACTTCGGGTACTCTCAACAGTGCTAGACTTCAACCAGCAGGAATGCGAGCGTCTAGGACTGGCTCGGTCAGCGAACGCTACGGACAGTTTAGCAGCCGAATTCGTGAAGTTTCTACAGAACGAGTCCCGACCCAGGGCTCCGCTGCCCAATATGATGAACCTGACTCAAGGCAGCAGTAGAAGCACCACGCCAACATCTAGAAAGAGTTCTACGATAGGTGAGGGTAGTGACAAATAGTTTTACAATTGATGGGGGTATTTCGAAATAGTTTTACCATAGGCGACTGTAGTTTTAAATAGCAGTTAGGACTTAAATAAAAAATAAATAAATAAATATCCATCACGCCTTATCCCCGAAGGGGTGGCAGAGGCATATTATATGCCCACTTTTCACCGTGTGGATTTTTCTGTCCCACGTAATAGGTGGTGAGCCCATTGCCGTGTTAAGACTAGTTAGGACTTAATCTATATAATACAACACATCGTCTAAAGACTACCTCAGTAGCGTAAGTGATAGTGTATGCGACTGTCGTGCTGAGGTCCCGGGTTCGATTCCCGGGTCGGAATAAGTATTTGTTAAACCGCAAATGTTTGTTTCGGAGTTTGGGTGTTTGCTATGTATAAATGTGTATTTAGAAATATATAAGTTAGTTTGTTAGTTGTTTAGATCCCATAGCACAAGCTGAAAATTTAGTTTAGGCTAAATGACGCTGTGTGATGTCCCAAAACATTTAAAAACTACTAATTAGATCTTAATGCAAAAAATCTCTGAAACGGCCGGACCGTTTTTACGGGTCTTTTACTGACAGATAACTGAATCTGTAGGAGATAATTGGTCTACATTTGATCCAGGTATTCCTATGCAAACAAGCACTTAGCGGGTGAAACCGCAAGGCGTCCGCTAGTATATCTGTTTTGTTATTACTGCTAAATCACATCACAGATTTTAATGAAATTTACCTCAGAGATACCTTGATCGTGGATTATTATATTTATAAATGACCCCCCCCCCCCCAGGCTTCGCCCGTGACATACTTTGAACTCCCGTCGCTTATAAATTCTACAATAATCCTTAAAAATTTACCCGATTTGTCAACATTTATGATTACTGCTCCGCTCTCCAGGGTCAGCTTTATAATATCGAGTGGGGTAGCTATATAGTATAGTAACTCTTTTTTTCAGGTCCTCATCCAAATATTCAAGCGCCAATAACAGGTCACAGCCGCAACCCCTCTACCGGGTCCAATAACCTCCTATTCACCAATATTGATGCCGTAGAAACAGCCTCGCAGAGGTTACGAGACTCCGATAGGACAGAACCCAAGGTCATATCCCCTAGCTTGGATACTGGGGTCAACCAGACCAGGAACACTGAAGGAGCTATTCTTAAATCTGTGTTAAAAGATATGTGATTATATTTTTTTAGGTATTGTAACATAAAGCAAGAAATCAATTTCACTCGCGGGCTCTCTTCTAAAGACGCCTTACGCTATATATTTAATTTTCGTTCTTTTAGCCTTTAATTTACTAAATCGATTTTTATAAATTAAATTGACGTCGAAAATATGGTCCAAAAAATAAATACGGATGTATTGTTACATTAAAATGAAGCTAAAATACAACTGCATTTGTTTTATGATAGCTAGACACACACAGATATACAAAAACTGTGTCAAATTTTAAACTGTGACAAAATGCGCCATCTATATCATAGACTACTGCCATTTTTATAGAAGTGAAACTTCTTTATCGACGTTGAGAGAAATTTTATAGCTGTAAAAATCGTCACGTTTTTCAGTTACGCGCCATATTGTTTTGAATTGAAACTTTTTTATCTTAAGTGAAACTTCTTTATCGACGTATGACAGACATTTTATATCAGTAAAAAAAAGTCTTAAAGAAGTTTCACTTCTTACCTGTGTACTCTGGTACACAAACAATTTAAGTTTTTAATTGCTCTTGCACACTAGAATGTAATGGCTATCAATAATAATGATTGACTTTTTTCACATAATTACTTTTTTTAGACGCTAAGTAGATCATACTTAGCGTCTAAAAAAAGTAATTATGTGAAAAAAGTATTAATGTGTCATAATTTAGCACAGCGTCGGGCTCTTATAAAGTATCTTAAGTTATCCGAACATTAATTCCTGGTTGCATTCGAAGCTTAAAGTCGACGTTTAAGGTCATTTTTGCGGTTTTTATCCACTTCTACGTGTTCAGGATCCCGATAATGAGTCCATGTCCTAAATTTAAAGCGGAAATTTTTTCACTCTCGAGCTGAACTCGCGTCATTTGACTTGCCGGGCCAGACGCTTTATCAACTAGGCTACCGAGACCCTCTCGAAACTGACGAATCAATCCTCCATTATCCGTCTTGACGCGACGTAATTCAGGATATCGTTAGCATACTAATAGCTTTTCAAATTTTTATGTGATGAATCCATTGGTAAGCACATCCTATACGACGTCTTGTTCTCCTGAGTATGGCTCTGTCTGCTTGATCAGACGCAAGAGGGTTAGAAACTTTGTTTGCTACTCAGCGAATGTATTAAACTGTTATACCACAAATCTAGTGTCATTATGCAGCTTACATAATCATTTTGCTGGTAAGAAGGTAAAAAAACGTGGTAACAAGGAGGTAACGCCCGTGGCTTCGCACGCGTATTGAAGTTTTCCCGGTCCCATTTCCCACAGGAACTTGTTCTCGGGATAAAAGTAGCCTATGTGTTATTCTGATGTGTAAGCTATATTATTGTAAAGTTTGATCAAAAACAAACATAACAATCTAACAATTGTGCTCACACACACACACACACACACACACACACACACACACACACACACACACGCGCGCACACACACACGCACGCACGCACGCACGCACACACAAACACACACACACACACACCCACGCACACACACACACACACACAGAGACACACACTCAAACACAGATATAAATACCCGGCCAGTTGCATGCTTCAACTGTAATAAGATTGCGTCCGTATTTGTAAAACCCCTGCTGGCTGTTGTAATGTTGAGTTTGTCAAACGCCCGCCCGATAATTTTGGTTGCCAAAGTGTAAGGTATTATTCTAGAGCATTAAAAATCTTTAGTGCAATCATTTTATAAATTTGATAATTTTATTGTATTGTGTACAGTTAATTTGGTGCCTTATTTTTTGTTTAACTGGTGACCAGCATAACATTTTTTCTCCTTACTTTTAGGGAATTTTCTTTGACAATTGGCAACACTATCTTAAGTACATCATATGGCCAATTTTCAAAGTAATTTTGACTCTTTCTATTTATCATGTCGATCTATTTTTCTATCATGAAAAATACTTCATAATTTAAGAGAGTTGAAAAAGAACCAAACACCTCTTCCCTACTTTGCAAAGGGGGAGACCCAAAGGCAGGTGTACATCCTGTAGAAAAAGGGATTGCATGTCACATATATAAATACATAACTGATCTAACAGTCATTGTCAAGGTATTACTATTCTTACAACTACCACTGTCTGTCTGTTACGCTTTCGCGCCTGAATTACTGAACCAATTCGAATTGAAATTACTGAAAATTTGGTACCTTCAGAGATAGATTAAAACATGGAAGAGGACATATGCTACGTACTTTTTATCGTGAAAAAAGGGCTTGAAGACATTAAAATAAGGGATGAGATGAAAGTTCGTACTGAATTTCGACAATGAAGGATGAAACTTTGTATTTAGGTACGTAAAATTAAAAATAGCTCCACACGCACGAAGTCATGGGCAAAAGCCAGTTTTAAATAAAGCTTTTTACAAAATGAACATAGGTAGTTTTTTAAGCGCGATTCTCCCTATTTTGTTCTTTGAATTCTTTATTGCGAATCAATGTTTTAGTCAGGGTAGGCCGAGACTTACATATGAAGACCACGTGAGCAGATTGCTCAAAAACGGAAAAGTCAAAAGTACTCGGATACCCAGACGTGTGTGTATGAAGCGATTGATGAATCTGCAAGAAGCGAAAGAAGTATGCATGGATCGCTAAGCCTGGCGATCTGTCCTCTCTGACTACCCCATCAGGGATACAGCGTGAAGAGAGTTAGTTAATGTTTTAAAAACCAAATGATGTAATTCCTGGTCACCGGTTAATCAAGTTTAAATATAAGTTGTATAGTATTGTACATTATGTATAATATAAATGTGTAATTTTAATTATTATATTTTCAATGAAATTATACTATTAATTGTTATAATCCACTGGTTTGTACAAAATTATAATGTTACATAACTGTAATTATTTTTTCTCCATTATTGTTTTAGTTTTAGATAATATTCATTATTTTTCTATATTTTAAAGCAATAAAAAGCAATAAATAAAGGCTTTAAATTACCCGAGATATTAGAATTTAATGGAAAATTACCCCTTACAAGCGGGGTTCTTTTAAATCTCAAGCCACTGCTCCCGATATAATTCTATTATATTAACACTCAAATGTCGTAAATCGTTATATATATATATAGTTCTACTGATCGTGTGTATGTCCTGAACTCCTTCTAAACGGCTGGACAGATATGATTGTTTTTTTTTGTATGCCCTTGAGTGGCGCCCTGGATGGATTAGATTCACAAATCAAAGAAAAAAATAAAGGCGCTGAAATCGGTATACTGCAGGAGGCTCTGCCGAGTACGCTGGTCTAATTTAATATTGTTCAAAAATCCATCAATATTTATGTGTTGTGTTTAAAATATTGCTGAATAGTTTTGTATAATTTCTAATCTTATAAAAAAATTGTAAATGATGTTTAATTTGTGAATATAATATAATAATTATGATATAAAATAATCTCCTACTCTAAGTGGTAGTTGGTTTGGCAATACCGTATTCGTTTAGTTAAAATGATGTAATATACGAGTGATTGAAAAATTAATTGCGTTTTATTGCAGTGAAACTTATGGATATGAAGCGCTCGTGGCGCCGCGGTTTGTGTTCTGTAAACGATCACTGACTTACGCAACTTTCACTATGGTCCTTGGATGGGTGACCACTTTGTGGCATTTACATTTGCGAGCGTTTCCGTGCTTCGGAAGGCACGTTAAGCCGTTGGTCCCGGTTGCCAGTAAAATGGCAGTCGTTAAGCCTGGTTGAATGCCTCATGGGCGGCATGAAAAATTTCAACAGCAGGTAGCCACAACCTTCTTTATCGACATGAGAGATATTTTATAGCTGTAAAAAATGTCGTTCGAATGTGACGTACTTAAAACCCCGAGAGACCCATTTAACGTCGTTTGAAAACGTGCTCAATTTGTTGACATTTTGAATTACTACTCTGCTTTTCTTGGTAGTAGTGTGATGATATATGCCTTCTTCGATAAACGGGCTATCCATTTAAATGGAATCCAGTAGACCTTAACCTCAATTGAGTACTGGTCATAGGCGTCAATACTGCCTGCTGTGAGATATGGGGAGATTTTCTGGATATTTGAATAAATATTGCAAAATTCTTGGCGTTGTTCGTGTAAGTTATCGTGAAAATACTGTCAACTTTCTTGTCGAAGAATATTTCTTGTGCGAATGTAGAGAATAGAAAGGGTCAAGGAAAGGTCAAAAGTACTAGGATATCCAGTCGTGTATGTATGAAACGATTAATGAATCTGAAGGAAGCGAAATAAGTATGCATGGATCGCGAAACCTGGCGATGTTATAAATACTCTATGAACGTGAAAATAGTTATCATGTCATCTTTCCTCATCCGGACCGTGTGGTATAAAATGCTTACTTAAACGCAGTGATCGCTTACAGAACACTGAGCTGGTTGGTTAAGAGCCCTTCAAACTCATACTAATATGGATTTCTAGGCGAAAAGTGGCCAGATTTACCTTATATCTATGTAGGCCAGGGTGATAATTTAATAAAGCATACAGCGAGTCTACAGTTCGGGCGCGGTTGTAAACAGCTACTGCACCCTGCCTTGTAGTTTAAGAGAACTTTTAAAGGCATTGACTTGTACGACACAATTGAATATCGTCCCTTATAAATACATAATACTATTTGTTTATCTACCACGCCTTATCCCCGAACGGGTGGCAGAGGCATATTACATGCCCAATTTTCACCATGTGTATTCCAGTCCCACGGAATAGGTGGAGAGCCCACTGCCGTGTTCAAATAGACGCCAGCCTGCGTCTATTTGAACACGGCTACCTGCTGTTGAAAGCTTCAACTTGACTTAACGACTGCCATGTTACTGGCAACCGGGACCAACGGCTTAACGTGCCTCGACGCACGGAAACGCTCGCAATTGTAAATGCCACAAAGTGTTAATTTTATAACATAACATACTTTCACTTTATCCCCAAAGGTGTAGGCAGAGGCGTACTATACGCCCACGTTTCACCGTATGCTTTGCTTTTTGTCCCACGTAACAGGTGATGAGCCTATTGCCGATTTTATATTATTAAATAAAATTAGTATAATTAAATACTTAATTCTGTAAAAGAAGGACCGAGAAGCAAAAGAAGACGGTGTAAAGAACTGAGTAGTACAGTGGATCCAAACAAATTGATAAGGTGTTTTTGTGTTTACTCTGATGGCCGCAGAAAGAAAAAGAAAGAAAGAAAATTGGACAAGATACATACTCTCGTATTGTAGCTTCTCCTACCCACGAGCGTTCTTCGAAAGGGGTCTTAGCAGGTTCATAAAGGGTCGGCAGCGCGAGTGCTGCACCTCTGGTGTTGCAAACGTCCATAGGCTACGGTGACCACTTTCCATCAGGTGGGTGTATGCTTGTCTGCCACCTCAGTGGTATAAAAATAATTAAAAAAAAACTTGTCTTAGAATAATATAATACTTATTATTCTAAGACAAGTTAAACAGAAAATTTTCTATGGTAGGTAGCCAGCAGTACTTAGTGTACTCCCTTCCAAACCCTGGATTTGTAGCCTGGGCTTCACTTTGCGTGCATTCACCAGCCTCAATGATGGCCTGCGTGTCGTTGCCTTGTCCGTTAGTCAGCTGGTGCACCGCTAGCTGGTGAGCTCACTGGGCTTCAAATATCTTGGTCGGGCCCCTTACATCCAAGTATTGAAGTCGTATCGTGAGCTCTAAATCACAAGATACAGCCAAGCATTAAAGTAATTGATATTCCCCATAACCGTAGGAGGTGCGGCCGGACGATAGAATTAATAACTCGCTCCTTATCTACTCGATACCGATATATTGTCGGATATTGGGGATGATTCATTAATCTGACATCGGTTTTTATTCCTTGGAATAACGCATATTAGTATCTGCTGGAGTACACTGTGTACACGCCGGGGGCTAAAGTAAACAAAATTACCGTGGGTACCCAGGATCTGAGCCAGAGAGGGG